>CM073000.1:159517629-160767629 GCA_037038555.1 Rhynchonycteris naso | reverse complement strand
GGACAAAAGGAAAATTCAAAGGAATGCCTTATGATATTCCCATGTTTTGACATGAACCTAAGGACCACAGCAGTGACTGTTATTTCTGTCTGATCCATACAGAGAGCATTGGCAAGATAAACCGGCATATGATTGCATATCCTAATATTCCTTCTGCAATACGACCTATCCCACACTCTGAAACACTCCCAGTTCCAGTTTTCAATGGTTTGATTTCTTCTAAGGATGAAGAAAGTGAACATGGTGATCAAGTGTATTTTGATAAAATGCATGAGGAAATGGTTGTAGAATCTGAAGGGTCTTCTTCTGATGCCAAGCAGTCATTAATTCCTCAGCAGTTTAGCCAACCCAAATTGAATGGCTTAGTAAGAGATTTGGGCCTATCAAAGAAAGCAGCTGAGTTATTAGCCTCCAGGCTTCAAGAAAAGAATGTACTTCACCAGTAAGCTAAAGTATCCCATTTTCGGAAGTGTGAACAAATTTTTGTGGACTTTTTTTCTGAAGACAAACACTTTGTTTACTGTCATAATATCAGTAGTCTTCTCAGCCAGCTAGGTGTTACCACTTACAGTTCAACAGAATGGCAGCTATTTCTTGACAGCTCTAAATGGAGTCTGAAATGTGTTCTACACAATGGTAATGTTTATGCAGTGGTTCTAATTGGTTATTTAGCTCATCTGCGAGAAGATTATAATAACATAAAAATTGTCCTTGACTTTCTGAAGTATGAGGAACATAACTGGATCATTTGTGTGGATCTTAAAATGGTCAATTTCCTGCTAGGACAACAGAGAGGTTTGACGAAGTATCCTTGCTTTCTGTTTTTGTGGGACAGCTGAGCTCGGGAGAAACACTGGACACAGAAGGTGTGGCCAAAATGGGAAGCTCTGGAAGTAGGGATGCAAAATATTGTGAATGAACCTATAGTTAATTGAGACAGGATCATTATTCCCTGCTTCACTTCACATCCAACTTGTCTTAATGAAGCAGTTTGTTCAGGCTTTGAATAGAGAAAGTGAATGCTTTTAACATATTATTTCTGCTTTTCCTGCCTTGTCTTTCGAGAAGATAAAAGCAGGTGTATTCGATGGACCTCAAATTCAAATCATCATATGTGATGAAGAATTTGCCAGGAAGATGAATAAGGAAGAGAAAGCAGCATGGCAGTCTTTTGTGGCAGTTACAAAGAACTTCCTTGGCAACAAAAAAAGCAGAAAACTATGAACTTCTGGTTCAAAGGATGCTGTTGGCTTTCAAGGATATTGGATGTAACATGAGCGTTAGGAATCACTTCCTAAACAGATAATTTTTTCGAAAATCTTAGAGCTGTTAGCGATGAGCAGACTAACGCTGGAGCAAAAAACGAGATTGTCCTCAACAAGTACACAAACACAAGAACTACAAATGCAAATTTTTGCCTGAATAGAATTTAAATCATTTTTGCACAAATTTTATAATTAAAATAAGTGTTTTAATATGTTCTATTTTGAAACTGTAGACAAATTCTGATGCAATCATATTTTTTAGTGTATTAGTATATTTACTGCATTATATAAATTATTATATTTTCACAAAGATGATGCCCAAGAAGACATTCTACTTCATTATGTTAAACTAAATGTTGAAAATTTTACAGTAAGATGAAAACCTAAAATCTTGAATTACAAAAGGACTGTAGCTTACAGAGAAAAACTAATGTCAGATTTGAGATCAGCACACTTGAATTAGGTAAGAACAAGTGTTTTTATGGATGCAACAAAATTTTTGTTTCCCAGTATTATCTAACCGTTATGCTGTACATCAGAAAGAAATACAAAATAATATTGAATGTAATTTAAAAATACAGATAAAACAATATAGGTAGTAATGAAAAAATTATTAGATAATAAAAATATGAACATAGAAATATTAAAATCTCAGTAAATAAGCTTAATAGAAGAAAGGACAATATTAAAACTAAATATTAGAAGATCTAAAAGAATTTGCTTATAACCCAGCACAGTTTAGAAGTTCTGATGTCCACCTCAGAGGAAGGAAGAGAGGGGGCAGTAAGAAAGAGAAGGAGAAAAAAAAAAAGAAAAAGAAAGAGAAGGAGGCTCTAAAATACAAAGTCTTTAAAAAAAGATTTAAGTAAAGAATTGATCAAAATAAAATAACTTAATAAAGTAACAGGTCTTCAGAAGGTATTAGTAAATATTAACATTTTATGTACTTATTCATAGACTTCATTGTTAACACAACATATTTTTCTTCTTAGTTAAATAGACAAATAAGTCAAATGACCAGCTTTATGTGGGATTGACATATATTTATCTTTCAAAAAGCATTTTGGATGTATATGAGCAATTCTGTCATATTGTGCTTCTGTACCTGTTAATAGATATTGACGTCTAAATGTACGTAGGAAATGCTTTATCTGAATGGGGAAAATATACAGATAAAATGAAATGAGAGGTTGGTGTTATGTGAGAATAGATCCAAGAGCCTTGAGTGCTTACAGATGAAACAGTTCTTTCCTATACTTTTCCCTTTTATATTGATTATCTGCATCCTGTACTTCCATTGATGAGTATATTCTTCTCCTTTCTAATGTGTTTTTCTCTTTCTTCAGGAGTCTCTTGCCCACCTGTATTTCATTTCATCTTATCATCTACAACTAGACCTTCCCTCTAATATTTCATTCTCATTTGTTCTATAATTTCTCACTGTTCTTTTCAATGGTTTAGTCACTCTTTTGATACATTAAAACTTTTAGGTCTATGATTAGGTAAAACCATTAGAAAAATACAGTTTTATAAACATTTTAATATATTGAACTTAGTTCAGTACAGGAGATGAGTTTAATTGTATTATGTACTTCAGAAACTCTAAGTTTAATTTATAAAATATTAAGAATATAAATGATCAGAAATCTTGTAATCCTCATACAAATTATAGACCATCACCTCCCAGTGACAACATTTACAAGTTAACAGGCATAGTTTTCATATTATTGGTGATACATTCACATTTTTTAATGTTTATTTATTTATTGGGGTTTTTTTTGAGAGAGAGAAATATCGATTTGTTGTTCCACTTAGTTGTGCATTCATTGGTTGCTGCCTGTATGTGCCCTGACTGGGGATCAAATCTGCAACCTTGGCATATTGAGACAACACTCTAATCAACTGAACTACCTGGCCAGGGCACACTCACAATTATTGTATAAAGTAATCTGACGAGACCAGGCCCAGCTGTGCCTTGGAGAAAGATAGCAAATGTTTTATTTTTGTTATGTTTTTACTTTTTAATAGGCAAGTGAATGAGGGAGAGTGAGGGAATAAAACAACTAATAAAGAATCGAACTTGAAATGGCTGATAGAGCAAAAGAAAATATATAGAAATAAGGTATTGGACTCTTAACTATATATGTGATTATGAGCGTAATATATGTAACTTAATGATATTAACTTTTAAAATATAGTGTTTCTTTATAGAAAACGGTAGAAATGACCTGACCAGACAGTAGCACAGAGGATAGAGTGTAGGCTTGGGATGCTGAGGACCCAGGTTCAAAATCCCAAGGTCACCAGCTTGAGAATGGGTTCATCCTGCTTTAGTTGTGGGCTCACCAGCTTGAGAGAGGTTGCTGGCTTGAACATGGGATCATAGACAGGACCTTGTGGTCAATGGCTTGATCCGAAGATCGCTGGCTTGACCAAGGAGTCACTGGTTTGGCTAGAGCTCAAGATTGCTGGCTTGACCAAGGCGTCACTGGTTTGGCTAGAGCTCCCCGGTCAAGACACATAGGAGAAAGCAATCAGTGAACAACTAAAGTGCTGTAACTACAAGTTGATGCTTCTCAACTTTCTCCTTCCTGTCTGTCCCTCTCTTACACACAAAAAAAATAAATAAAAAGGAATGAATGTTCTATCCTTGAATTTATGAAGTAAAAAGAAATTTATGCTAGTTTTGATCCTCCGTATGATGTGCTGTCAGGAAGGCAATAGTAGCTAACACTACATCACAACCTTGTTCACCTTACTTCCTCTCATTCACCTCACTTCCTCTCATCATTTAGACATTGTATCATCTCACATCACCACAAAAAGAAGAAAGTACAGTAAAATAAGATTTTGAGCAAAAGAGAGAGGGGCCACATTCCCCTAACTTTTATTACAGTATATTGTTATGATTGTTTTATTTTATTATAAACTGTTTTTAACCTCTTACTGTGCCTAATTTTTAAGTTAAACTTTATCATAAGTAGACATGTATAAGGAAAAAAGAGTAGTATTTCTAAGGTTTGGTATTATCTGTGGTTTTAGGCATCCACATGTATCCCCCGTGGATATGGGGGGACTACTTTAGTGAAATTCAGCAGAAGGAAATATTCCACGTGTTACATGTTACTAAAAATACACATTCTTTTTTTTTTTCTTTTTTTTTTTACAGGGACAGAGAGAGAGTCAGAAAGAGGGACAGACAGACAGGAGTGGAGAGAGATGAGAAGCATCAATCATTAGTTTTTCATTGCCGTTGCGACACCATAGTTGTTCATTGATTGCTTTCTCACATGTGCCTTGACCATGGGCCTTCAGCAGACCAAGCAATCCCTTGCTGGAGCCAGCGATCTTGGGTCCAAGCTGGCGAGCTTTTGCTCAAGCCAGATGGGCCCGCGCTCAAGCTGGTGACCTCGGGGTCCCGAACCTGGGTCTTCCACATCCCAGTCCAACGCTCTATTCACTGCGCCACTGCCTGGTCAGGCTAAAAATACACATTCTTGGTGCAATAACCACAGAAAGAGCCCAGATGCATTGCAAGAAGAGGGTCTCCCTTTTCTTGGCCTCTCCCTCTGTATTAGGTCAGATATTTGCTTCTACTTCAAATTTTAGAATTTCATCTCATTGAAATGTGTTTCAGTTTTTTAAATTACCAAGCAATTTTCTTTTTTTCTCTAGAGCAATTTTTTCCCAAACAATTTACCATGGGTTATTATTACATGGGGGCAGAGGAACTGGAGTTGGGACTTATTAAAAAGTGCATATTCCTAAGTCTTAGTTGAAATTTAGTGTATCACAATTTTGGGGATGGGAGCCCAGAATTAGTATCTTAACCATGTCTTCTAAATTATGCACTAAAAGTTGAGCACTACTGCTATAGAAATATGAAAATACATACATTTTTAGAATGAAAACCCTAAACATAGCTTGATTTAATTTCCTTGATTTTTTTTAGTACAAATTTTTGGTTTTTGAAACTAGCAGTTTTCAAAGTTCTTAAGACCTTTTCATGGAGTCCAAAAGTCAAAACTACTTTTTAAAATAATACTGAGATGTCATTTGACTTTTTAATACTCATTCTGTCATGAATAGGCAGTGGAGTTTTCCAGAGGCTAAAGAATGAGTGGTATCACAGCAAAAGGAATGAGAAGCAGATAAGAGGGTCTAGCTTTCTTCTATTAAGCAAGATATTAAAGAGGTTCTCAAAAATGTAAAACAATGCCACTTCTCTCAATATATATAGTCTGTTTTGAAAAATATAGTAATTTTCCATGCCTGGTTGGCTCAGTGGTAGAGCATCGGCCCAGTATGTGGAAGTCCCAGGTTTTATTCCCAGCTAGGGCACACAAGAGAAGTGCCTATCTGCTTCTCCACCCTTCCCCTCTCCTTTCTCTGTGTATCTCTCTTCCCTTCACGCAGCCAAGGCTCCATGGGAGCAAAGTTGGCCCAGGTGCTGAGGATGGCTCCATGGCCTCTGTCTTAGGTGCTAGAATGGCTCTGGTTACATCAGAGCATCACCCCCTAGTGGGCATGTCAGATGGATCCCTGTCGGGCACATGAGGGTGCAAAGACTGTCTGTCTGCCTCCCTGCTTCTCACTTCAGAAAAATACAAAAAAAAAAAGAAAAAGAAAAAGAAAAGAAAAATATAGTAATTTTGTATAGAGAAGATATTTATGTTAATATGTAATATACATCTTTTATTGTTATTTTAAAGTAATTAATTATTAATATGTTTTTAAATTACTTAGTTTTAATTTCCAATATCAATAAATATAATTCACATATCAATAGGTATAATTCACACAAACAAAAGCTGTTTGGGTTGTTCAGCAAGTTGTAAGACAGTAAAGTTGTCCTGAGACAAAAAGTTTGAGAACTGTTGTTCTCAAATTTACTTTTCCTTTGTAAAAGAATCCTAAAAAATTACAACGAAAACTCTTTCCTCATCCTTGAGCCACTGTGCATTCTGAATCCTTGTGATTTATGACCAGCCAAATCCTTGACCAGGTGAACAAACATACCACAGAGGCTTGGTGAAGCCCTTTGTCTGCAAGATCATTTCCATGAAGACCAAGTAAAGAACTAGAAAAACCAAGTAAAGAACTAGAAAAACCAAGTAAAGAACTAGAAAAACAAGCTCTCAGAATTTTTTCAAATAGCCAAGGTTAGTTAACACTAAAAAAAGAACAGATGAGACATTATTAAAATGAAGATGTTTTAGGCCTGACCAGGCTGTGGCACAGTGGATAGAGTGTCGAACTGGGATGTAGAGGACCCAGGTTCGAGACCCCGAGATTGCCAGCTTGAGCACGGGCTCATCTGGTTTGAGCAAGGCTCACAAGCTAGAGCCCAGGGTCGCTGGCTTGAGCAAGGGGTCACTCAGTCTGCTGTAGTCCCCCGGTCAAGGCACATATGAGAAAGCAATCAATGAACAACTAAGGAACTGTAACAAAGACTTGATGTTTCTCATCTCTCTTCCTTCCTGTCTGTCTGTCCCTCTCTCTGACACACACACACACACACACACACACACACACACACACACACACACACACACACAAGATGTTTTAGGCATGCATAATATTGAGGCAGGATAGTAAGAAGCTAGAGAAATTTCTTGACAAGGGGAATAAGGGGAACTGAGACAAAATAATTAAACAAAGCCAAACAATTTCAGCAATGTACAGCCAGCTAATGAATCACAAGGTTTTATCTTCCCTAACCAAGGACACTTAGGAGCAACTAATTTGCACATTACAGGCCATCCTGAAACAGATCGGACTCAGTCCTGGTCCTTCTTCCATGACATTCTTTAAAAATAAAATAAATCAGAAAATAATACTGATCCCTTTTTACGCACATTTTGATGAATCAACATATTGAATGACACACCTAGAAGGCTAGTGAATAATAGTCCATTAAGTGTCCTCCCTTTTGGTGATTCAACCTCCAGCCCCAGTTCCCTCTGGGGAGTGGAGGGTGAAACTGAGGGTTCAAAACCTCTAATCTCAGGTTGGTTTCCCTGTCAACAAGTCCCCATCTAGGCTAGGGGCTTTCCAAAATTCACCTTATTAATGTAGACGCAGGTGTGGTTGAAAGGGGCTCTTTATGAATAACAAAAGACACTCCTTGCACTTCTGGAGTTATGTCAGGAGCCAGGCCACAAGAACAAAAGATGTTCCCATTTCTTCTATTGCTCAGAAAATGGCAAATGGTTTTAGTAACTGAGTATGGGGGAAGAAGACCAAATTCATGTCTTATTATAAATCACAGCCATTATCTAAAAATGTTGATGATAGTATTATATGATCATGGTTAATGTATACTGAGTTCTTAGTAAGTAAAAAGCACTATCAATCAATTTTGAATGAGAACTGAAAGGCGAGCAAAAGCTTTGTTTGTTTGTTTTTTAATTGCAAATCCGGGAGACACATCTAGAAGCTTTTTGGTAGAAACCTAACTATATTCCAAGGAAAGAAAAAGGGGACCGAGTTTATAAAGACAGAAAGGGGATCTTCCGAAGGAATTACGTAAGCTGCTTTGAAAGAGCTGTATTTGGTGCTGGCAAGCAGACTTACATTATGCTATACATGATTAGTTATGTTAAAAATTTATTTTTGATAGCAAGCTCAGTGATGCAGAGCCAGATCCAGGAACTGTGAAAGGATGTAACCATTTGGTTTAGGCCAGTTCAAAAGTTCAGTTTCATAGGGAGGGCAGTGAGTTAGCTCACCTTCCCAGAGGGCTCCCAACTCCATTATATATATATATATATATTGCTCTCTTGACAATACCAACTCCATTCATCTGTTTTTCTTCCATAGCATTTAACATATCTCATCTTCAAATAACTTCATAATAGAGAATATTAATTCCTATTTTATAGAGAAGGACACTGGTGCTCAGAGGGGTGATGGGGCTTTCCCAGAGTAAGTAGCAAAGTAGTTTAACAGGATCCCCAGGTGATTAGTATGCACATTAAAGTTTGGGATGCACTGGTCTACAGAAGTGACTCATAATTATACACCAGAATCATCTGTTTTTCAAAATACGTTGGGGAAGGAAAGGGGGCCATATACTAAGCCTGACAAGCTCAGGGGAGGCCTGCATGGCAGCCTTACAAACTGGAGAGACCCAAAGTAACCACACAGGACGGTCTGAGATAAAAACTTTCTAATTAAAAGCGAATCATGGCAAATGCTCCTGTCCTAGGCCTTGTATCTCCCTTGACCGAAGGTCAATCTTGACCTTAACTGAGAGAGACTGTTGTCTTTTTGCATCTACAATAACGTACCTTTGGAATGTCAGGGTGATTTCCTTTCCCCAGACGCCTCAGGGTACAATCACTGCACAGAGCAGAGACCACAGCGCCCTCATTGTGTTCATTGTTAGCCATCCTATAACCACCAGTGTAAAAGAAGTGTGCATCTATTCCTTTTAAGTTTTCTCCAATCCCAGAGATTTCCTCACTTTGCTTTCTCCCACCTCTCTCATCTATCACCAGTGGATTTCATGTAACCCCCTTATGCCTTCTCCCTTGATTCTAATGTGTAAAATAAGAGGGAAAATGGCCATTTCCCAGATCTCCAGATCTTTTTTCAATTTGTTGAGATTTTGCTTACCGGCAATTGTCAGTATGGCTCATATAAATTGAAAATTTCTCTACAGATTTGGATATTTGTTATGTTGACAGCATAATATTTACTTCCATGTAAGCTGCTTGTAATTATTGGAGAGTATTGAAGAGGAAAAAACTTTCTTCCACCCTCAGGTTTTGTTTTGTTTTTTTTTTGGCTGGTTTAATAATCTTACAAACATGAGACAGATTAACAAGAGAAAATAACCAATTTTAATACATACATATGTATGGAAACTGCACATTCACTGGAGAGTCAGAGACCCCCACATGCATGAAAGGTTCAGAGACAGAAAGGGAGCCTGGGTCTAGAAGACATTCTGAGCTAGGGATGAGGTAAGGTGTCTTGGGGGCTTCAAAGGTCATTGCAGAATGATGTAAAGAGCCGATGTTTAATAAACAGAAGTTTGTCCTGCTCTACAAAAAGAGGTTATTTTTGATTATCTTTACTGGCAAGGCATCTAATTCAAGTTCTTCCAGGTAGTCAAGGGAGGGGCAGAAGTTTCTCTTGAACTCAAAACTATCTGCATACTGAAGAAGCACATTTGGGGGTGACTTGCTCTAAACCCCCACCCAATATAGCATGCTTTGAGCCTCTGTATGAAGGCAGACACTGCTCATTGCTCTCCCAATAGCTGCTATTCTTTACCTTAACTATGGGAACTCCAGTTTTGTTTGAGTGGAACAATGTGCCCAGTTAGAAACACTCGGCTTCTCAGACTGCCTTGCAGCTAGACCACAGAACACAGTTCAGCTTCTGAGCCATGAGAGGGAAGCAGGAATTGCTGGGCAAGGGCTTTAGGACAAATTCTTCATTAAAGGGGAACTTCCATGCTCTTTCTTGACTTCTGCTTTCGGATCCTAACCTTGTTACTTCTTCCAGGAATGTGGACAAGAAGCTGAGGAGTGAAGCTATCTTATAACAGAAGAACTAAAACTACACAGTGAGAATGGTGAAGGCAAAGGGAAGAGAAGCTGGTGTTCCTAATGGGGCTGTTGAACTGCCATACCAAACTGGGACTGCTTGTGCGCAAATCGCGTGCTGTCCGAGAAGTGTCCTTTCTGACTAAGCTATTGTAGTCATGCTTCTATTACATGCAGCTGAACATAATCCCAAAGCAAGCCACAAACACACATTAATGTAACCGCAGGCCAACACTGTTTTTCATTCCTTCTGTAGGTGTGTATTTCCCTGATTAACAAAATTTAACCACTTCCTGTACTGCTTTTAAAAGTAATTTTTGAAAGGCTCATTTACAACAATGTTTAATCACAACTATGTGATCATATACCCGGGAATAATGATAAAATCTATGTTATTTATTTTTCTCCTTTGTTTTTACTTAAGCCCATCAGGTGACTTCTATAAGCAGTCAAAATTAGTACTGATAAGAGTGCTTTACCAAACAGTACTTTGTTTTCAAAAATGAAGTAATTGAGATGGAGTCTTATGATAGAAACACTTGGTAAAATCTCAAATGTCAGGCAATTTTCTCCTTTCTGATACTCCTTAATTTTTATTTAGGCATGTATAGGCATAAGAATAAATCTGCATATCCAGCATTTTTAATCTAGGCACATAGTCAATAATAAGCAGGCTGGCCCGAGAGGGTTTCTCTCCTTCTGGGCAGAGTGATTTAGGGTCAGGAATTAAGGGTAGAGGGAGGAATAGAAAGACACTCTTGGAGTTTGGGATAAGATCCCAATGCAGAGGCAGTTTTGTAGAGAGCAGCAGAATTCACTTAAAAGGCAAAAGAGCCCTATAAAGTGTGCTTTGGGGAATGATGGAGAAGAGGCTGTATCCATATTGTGGCACAAAAAGAATTGGACAGAAAACTACTAAAAGAAAGGGAGTTTTCTTCCAGAAACTCTCGGTTTGGGGCTTCCAGAGTAATATGGGATGGGACTATAGTTTTTTTACTTGGCTATTAATAAACAGTTTAACCCTAAGACACTGAAGGATTTTGGAGGGGCTGGGGTTGCATCTGTAAAAGCACACGTGTCTGGCGTAAGATAGATATCCACTACAGGCTTGTCAAATTTGAATATGTTCATTTGGTCTATGTCCAAGGTAAGCGAAAGTATAATACAAAAGCTTATTGAGAATATAAATCAAAACACTAGTTCTGTCAAGCCAGATTGTTAGAATGAAAGATTCAGAATGAACAAACACATATGGAGCATCTGCTTTGTGCCATGCACTGTGCTATGTACTTTTACATGCATTTTCACCTGTGCCTTTGCAACAGTCCTTTCCATAGAGATTTACTTGGCTCACCTGGCCAAATTAGACACCCCACTGCTGCTCCTGCTAATCGTGGCTAGCATGTTCTACTCCTGGAGGAGCCAAAGGAGCTGACCAGCTGGCTCTGAGCTTGAGTTCCATTGTCTAACTCTCCTCCCACAAGGCTTCTGGGTAAGAATAATTGTTTTTCTTATCTGTGTAGTGTTTTGCATTCCTATTCAAGAGCTATGTTTATGCCTAATATCTTTAATGCCCTCCATTAAGTCTGTGTCTTTCCACTTGAGAGAGCTCTAGCATATTCATTCCACCTGTTTCAACATCGCATTTAAGGGAGTACATGGGAGAAAGTCATGCAACAGAGAAACTGAGGTTAAAGACAGACTAGGTGTTGTAGTTTTTTTACCCTTAAAATTTTCTTTTTATTGATTCCATTGATTTGAGAGAGAGGGGGGAAAAGAGAGAGAGAGAGAAGAAGGGAAGGAGAGAGAGAAGCATCAACTCATTTTTCCACTTAGTGGTTCCATTTAGTTGTGTACTCATTGGTTGCCTCTAATATGTGCCTGACAGGGATCAAACCCATTACTGCAGCATGCTGGGATGATGCTCTATCCACTGAACAATCTGGCCAGGGCCTAAGTGCTGTAGTTTTCTTTCAATTACAGTTGGCCTATATTACTTTTAAGTGTATAATATAGTGATTAGACATTTATACAACTTTCAAAGTGATCACTCCAATAATTCTAGTATTCCTCTGACACCATAGTAGGAGTTATCCTTTTAATTTTTTTAACATACCAGATCCATGTTTCTCAAATTTAAGAACTATATTAACCTTTTCAAGAGAAAAAAAAATCCCATCAAGTCCCAAGAATATGCTCATTACTTCAGTGGGAGAAACACTACTTTCAGAAATAAAAGTCTTATTTTTACAAAAAAAAAAGCTTTTTAGATGTGAATTATACCATTGTTAAAATGAAAACTCAACATTTAAAATTCTTCAAAAAACTTCCAAGCTTCTAAGAATGTAGCAGTTTCAGCCTGACCAGGCAGTGGAGCAGTGGATAGAGCGTCGGACTGGGATGTGGAGGACCCAGGTTCGAGACCCTGAGGTCACCAGCTTGAGCGCGGGCCCATCTGGCTTGAGCAAAAGCTCACCAGCTTGGACCCAAGGTCGATGGCTCGAGCAAGGGGTTGCTCAGTCTGTTGAAGGCCCGTGGTCAAGGCACATGTGAGAAAGCAATCAATGAACAACTAACGTGTCGCAATGAAATACTGATGATTGATGCTTCTCATCTCTCTCCATTCGTGTTTGTTTATCCCTATCTATCCCTCTCTCTGACTTTCTCTCTGTCCCTGTTAAAAAAAAAAAAAAAGAGAATGTAGCAGGTTTCTCTTACCTCTTGCCCAGTTTGAGAAAACCTATACAAGCCACAATTTTATTTCTCTCTCTCTTTTTTTAAAGATTTTATTTATTGATTTTACAGAGTGGAGCGGGTAGAATGTGAAGTATCAAGTCATAGTTACTTCACTTTAGTTGTTCGTCGATTGCTGGTTGTATATGCCTTGACTGGGCAAACTTGGGGTTTTGAACTGGTGACCTCAGTGTTCTAGGTCAATACTTTATTCACTGTGCCACTATAGGTCAGCCACAATTTTATTTCTATAAAAAACAATTCCCAATCACACATGGAGTATTTCAAGGACCTGACAATGTAAAACGCCATCCTATTTCCTTCTGTGTGTGTTTAAGGGGGGAAAAATTCCCAGCATAATGCTTTCAATTTGTTTCTGAAAAATACAGTTAATCTTCATTCCATTTGTCTGGGTCTGCTGGGTGTGTGAATGGGTGATGTCGTAGCCACAGGCAAGGTGTTCAACTTTGTTTTCCACAAGCTTTTAAGCCTCATTTGCATTCTCAAGTGCCAGACATTTTCTGGGTTGGGTTCTCTGACCTGGAGATGCCCATTCCAACCAGTCACTGGTGTTGCAAGGGTTCCATGGCCTTAGAAAAGCTTTGTCCTTTGTGTCTGCTGGCTGCACAGAAACTTGAGTCATGCTTCTGTGATGACATCTGGTTACTTGCCATATGGCATCTCAAGGGGTCTGGGATCATTTTCAGTAAGAATTCAGCAGGATCATGTTACAGTGTCCAGGGTCTAAGAGTGGCACTTGGCATTGACATGAGAAACTCACTACTGGGTGACTTTAAGTATCATTATGGAAATGGAGCAAACCATGGAAAGCTTTGATTAACCCCTTACGGGGCAAAGCAAGGAGAGGATTGGCTAGGACTCCAACAAACACTCTGTAAATCCAAAGATTCACAGTAGGACTGTCATAAATGTTAAATAGAAGTTTCAGGGCAGTATTTATTAATAGTTCCATTTGGTTTTTTTTTTTTATTATTCATTTTAGAGAGGAGACACAGAGAGAGAGAGAGAGAGAGAGAGAGAGAGAGAGAGAGAGAGAGAGAGAGAAAGGGGGGAGGAGCTGGAAGCATCAACTCTCATATGTGCCTTGACCAGACCAGTGCAGGGTTTTGAACTTGCGACCTCAGTGTTCCCAGGTCGACGCTTTATCCACTATGCCACCACAGGTCAGGCTTCCATTTGATTTTTGTAAAAATCATTGCTTCAAAAATACCGAGCATTAAAAATCTCAAATAAAATTTTGATGTCCTTCAGTGGTAGGACAAGAGACTTTTCCTGCTTCGGTGTAATTCTGTAATTTCCAATGAGCAACAATGACGCAAGGGTAGGGATTTAGATTCAGACTGATTGGCTCCACTATTTAACACCTAAGTCGCTTTGGGTGAGTACTAATTTTACTCTACTTCTGTTTCCTTCTATAAAATGGGGAGAATAATATTAATAATATCTGCCTTCTTGAGGCTCTTGTGAGGATTAAATGAGACCATTTAAATAAAGAGCTTACAGTGCTTGACACACAGTAACTATCCCCAAAGTTTAGCTATTATTACTGTTACTATTATACTTTATTAATTCTAAGGCATACTTTTAAAAATTGCTTTCTAATGGGGATATATCTTACATTAGATGGTAGACATGACTTAATGGCAAGCCCTTCTTTCTATCTTGGTAGTACATAAAACAGAAATGCTTGTTAAGCCAACAGAATTACTTTGTGTTGGGTGAACAGTTATTTCCCACTCATATTTACTGTGGAGGATGTGAAGTGGTAGCTTTTAGGCCTGATGCTTCTGGCCTCTCTCTACCTCTCTATTATCCTCTCATTCAGAGAGGTGCCTTCCCAACTGAAGAGCATGACAGGCGCTGGGTTACAGAGACTCACCCCTTCCTTGCTTGATCCTCTTGGGATTTCAGTATGGAGACAATGAGTTAAAACCAGGGAAATACTGGGTACTAGGGCATTTGCAGCCAACCTGAAGAAACAAGAAGTAGAATTAATTTGGGTACCAAAATAGTACCAAATGGAGCTTTAGGCATGGCCAGATCACCTAGATTTTTTTTAAATTTCTTTTTATTTATTTATTTTAGAGAGGAGACAGAGAGAGAGAGAGAGAGAGAGAGAGAAAGGGGGAGGAGCTAGAATCATCAACTCCCATATGTGCCTTGACCAGACCAGTGCAGGGTTTTGAACTGGCGACCTCAGTGTTCCCAGGTCACCTAGATTTTTAACCGTGGATGTTTGATGCAGTCAGTCTGAACAGTTGTACAATGAATGACCTTTTCCCTGCTGAAGCCTAGGCCAGAGTTTCCTTCTGGTCATGTGGTACTGAGCTTGCTGGTTACTGCTATTTATAAGGCTCTCTATTCATAGTCCAGTGGCTGTCTTTTATGGAGGAGGACCCAGAAAATGTTTGGGGTCCATAGCTGGTCTCAGTAGACAGCCATGAGGGGGCTGGTGAGCAAGCAGACATAGGCCTTGATGTCTTTAGAAAGGTACTGTTGCCAACAAAGTGGTGGCTTTGTTGTGCAGGCTGCAACTTGTCCTTAGACTATGCAGGCAAGCAGGCTCTGGCCTCCTGGGCTTCTTGCAATACCAGTGGGTCTCAGAAGGATTAATAGATGAAGAAGCTGAGGTGGTCACCCAGTTTTAGGGAAAAGAGATACTTTTGAGACATACTTTCAAAGCAGTGTTCTTTTACTGCCTTTATAATGCAATACAGCTGAGGTATGTGTGTGTTACAGAGGGTTTCAGTTATGAATGCCAGACCTTGGCGGGGCACGCTAGCTGCCATGCTTCCAGGATGAAGGAGTAAACTGCGAATGCTCTAACCTTGGATTCACAGGGTTTGTGCAGAGTCAAGAACCACTCCACCATGTAATCTTAATATGACTCAGATTAGAAGGCAGGGTTCTGCCTGACCTGTGGTGGCGCAGTAGATAAAGCATCGACCTGGAATGCTGAGGTCACCAGTTCAAAACCCTGGGCTTGCCTGGTCAAGGCACATATGGGAGTTGATGCTTCCTGTTCCTCCTCCTTCTCTCTCCCTCTCTCCGCTCTCCTCTGTCTCTAAAAGTGAGTAAATAAAATCTAAAAAAAAAAAAAAAGTTAGAAGGCAGGATTCTTAGGACTAGTGAACCAGCAGCAAGAGGTAGTAAAAACAGCCTCTCTGGGTAAAGACAGAAAAGGCCTCAAATAAGAACGGGAATGCTGTGTAACTAACTGGGGCCCACATCCAATTCAATATTGGGGTGCTAGTGAGGGAAAATAAAATGTGTGCTCCCATGGAAAACTGGGTAACTATGTCACATCTAGATTAGCACACACCCTTCTTCATTATCTGCTTCTGCTTTTATAGGAGCTATTTTACAACTCTGTAAGATGAAAATAACTGATAGCAATGCAAAATAATTCTTGTTTATAGACATGGCAATAATTCCTTCCCTGGAGGGGCAACTCCTATACCATCATACTGGCAAAAGCCAATTTTGTATTTATTTGCACATTCATTTAAACATTCCTTACTCCATAAAAATCTGTGGTACTTTCTTCTTCTTTGAACCAGGTACCTGGTTCTTTCATTTAATCAATTAGTTTAATAAAATCTGTGACACATGTTTATTTTATATACTGTATGAATGTGAGTCATAATTTTTCTCCCCCCCCTTTTGTTTTTAGTGAGAGAGACAGACAGACAGACAGACAGACAGAAAGAGGGAGAGTTGAGAAGCATCAATTAGTCGTTGGGGCACTTCAGTTGTTCATTGATTGCTTCTTACACATGCTTTGATGGGGGGGTGCTCCAGCTTAGCCAGTGACCCCTTGCTCAAGCCAGCCACCTTGGGCTCAAGCCAGCAACCATGGGGTCATGTTTATGACCCCATGCTCAAGACAGTGACATCAAGGTTTCGAACCTGGATCCTCAGTATTCCAGGTCAACACTCTATCCACTGAACCACTACCTGGTCAGGCTGATTTTGTGACCTTTGAAAATATTTTTTAACACTGGAAATGTGGAATTCAAAGAGGAATTGGAAATTTATAAGGTTTTTAATATATTAGACAGGAAAAAAGCTGTCTATATATTAGACTGAGATAGCACCAGATCAAATCTCTAGACTCTGTTCAAGCAGCAATATCTTTTTGTTGTTTTTGCAAATGCATTAGATGTTAATCTTTAGTAGCTAACATTATTGCTTTAGGAATTTTTTTCCTGAACAAGAAGTAGAATGCTAATTACATAAAAATATACATATAAAAAGTAGTTCTCCATTTTCCTGGGAAGAAAACAATAACTTCTTAAATATTCAAGTGTTTCATTTTAATTATAATTAAAGTCTCATTAATTAGCTTTGTAACTTATATCTGAACATTATTAGACAACCATACAATTTATAAATGTAAGGTGGCATTATTGAGTAAATAGATTCTTCCATGAGGAATGTGTCCCTTCTCCCACCTGCTGATGAAGAAGCATGGTTAGTGCAGTTTTATGAGTAAATAAGCCATTGCTGCAAATGCTAATTCTCCTCTCCACCTTGTATGTATGTGTGAGTTGGTTAAAAGACTCAGGTTGCCTTTTTAATGATCAACAGCAAGGAGAGCTGGGCTTGGGCTTTCGGCGCAGATGACCACGTCTGTCTGAATCAGGTGGTCTGACCTATCCTCAATAAGTATCTCTTCCACCTGCTTTCTCAAAGGACACTGTGACATTTGTGGCATCTTTTGCACTTGTTTCAAAGTACAGGCAGTCCCCAGATTACAAATGAGATTGGTTCTGTAGGTTTGTTCTTAAGTTGCATTTGTATGTAAGTTGGAACAGATACATTTACCCATTAGATGCAACTTAGATGTTTGTCTCAATATAGTATTTATTTTTACCCTTCTGTAAAAATACTTAAGCATTCTCAAACCTATACAGAACCTATCTCATTTGTAACCTGGGGAAGGCCGGTAAAGGTAGTTGCCATTGTTCTGCACCAGGCTTGGGTTTCTTCTGCAGACACTTGCTGATCACTTATGTCAATCTTGTTACCCAAAATCACAAAAGGAAAGCTTTCAGGCTCTTTTACATCTGCATAATATAAGAATTATTTCTTCTAGTTACTAAAGTTCTGGAAGCTTTGAGAATCACTGACACTAAAAGCGAGCAGGCATTAGTCAGAACCTCTGTGACATTGTGTCCCCAGGCTTCTGAATCGCTCTTGACCAGCTGCGTCCCAAATCTGCATGGCAACAAAATATACATCTAACTCCAAACCTTTATTTAAAAATGCCATACCTATTGTATAGAAGAGCTGGGTATCAAGCTATTTAGTCACGTGTCTGTTCATAAAGAACTCTTCCCAAGTACACCATCGCCAAAGAGCATTACTGTAAAAAAATGATGATTTTCCTAGCATTAGTAATCTCAAGATCTTTGACTTTGGAACATTTAATTGTTCAGTTCAAGTATCATCATTATTTCTCAGGCTCTTGGGAAGATTTACCCAGACACAGGGAGAAAGAGGTTCACCATTATGCTACTCTCACTATAGGAGTGCAGGAAGTTTCTCTCAGCAATACAGAGGACATCTTGAAGTTCCCAGCTGACCTCTCCAGGTGCAATGAGGAAAGCAAGATGGTTGGGGACCTGGCTGAGTGAACAAGGTGGTGGCACTGCTCGGTTCAAACTCCCACCCAATGCCCAGGGAACAACATCATATAACAATATCTTAAATACCCTTCCCTGAGAGGAGACAGCATGCATGGGTGGATTCCTCTCCTAATCTAGAAAATTCAAAGTTCCAAAAATATCTTTCCAAGAGCTATTTCCCAATTGATCCAAAGTTCACAGGTCATGGCCCCTGGACAACTGGCATACACTCTGGCATCCTGATACAGCTCAAACCAAGGAGGTACCCTCATTTTCTCAGTGCCACTGAATCTCTGCAGTGGTCTTTGCTAAATCTCTTTGATTTAGACTAAGCACCAAATTCTGGGGATATAATTTTGTTCTGGGCTAACTGCCCTAGGGACTGAGTTGAATAATTTTCTAAATTTGGTAGCTGTGAAGCCAGTGCTATGATAATCTTGTATGTCCTACTAATAATTAACTATGAACATTTTCAAGTGTTTTGTGAAAGAGTTACCATTAAGTAATGCCACTTTGAACTACGTAATTTATGGTATGAGACTACCTAAGGTATAGCTGCTGAAAGAATCACAACTTTACCCAAGATGGAGAATCTCTAAATAAAAACTGAACAATTTTAAAAAAATGGGGGGCCCTGGCCAGTGGCTCAGTGGATAGAGCATCAGCCTGGCATATGGATGTCCCAGGTTCGATTCCCAGTCAGGGCACACAGGAGAAGGGACTGTCTAATTCTGGTTCTAATATTAGGAAGCTTGCTTGTCCACAGATACAAGCCCCCTTCTCCAGCATTAAGTTTTATCAGTAATAAAGGTAATAGTTGGATTTTGTATCACATGTCTTTATAAACCTTACTTCAAAACTTAAGGAGAAGGAGAGTATCATTTCTGGATTGTTGTCAAATGCCAAGAGTGTGCATTACTATTTTTAATGGTAAATGTATTTTATTTTATTTAGATTAGCTAATTTTTATTTTTATTTATTTATTTATTTATTTAATTTTTTTACAGGGACAGAAAGAGAGGCAGAGAGAGGGATAGATAGGGACAGACAGACAAGAACAAAGAGAGATGAGAAGCATCAGTCATTAGTTTTTCATTGCCGTTGCGACATCATAGTTGTTCATTGATTGCTTTCTCACATGTGCCTTGACCGTGGGTCTTCAGCAGACCGAGCCACACCTTGCTGGAGCCAGCGACCTTGGGTCCAAGTTGGTGAGCTTTTTGATCAAGCCAGATGGGCCCACGCTCAAGCTGGCGACCTCGGGGTCTCGAACCTGGGTCTTCCGCATCCCAGTCTGACGCTCCATCCACTGCGCCACCGCCTGGTCAGGCTGATTTTCATTTTTAATTTATTAAAATTAAATTTATTGGGGTGACATTGGTTCACAAAACTATACAGGTTTCAAGTATACAACTCAATAAAACATCATGTGCACACTGGATTGTGTGCCTACTACGTGTAGTTTATTTTAAATTATCTCAATTATTCAGAATAATCAGTCACATTGCAAATAAGTCTTATATCTAAAATTAATCCCAGAATGAGCATGTGTTCATATATACATACATATATACATACCCCATACACTCGTTTTCAATATTTAAATGAGAGCTAATTTACCTAAGGAGATATTTCTAATTTATTCAAGAAAGATCACAGCTGTGTAGAAAAATAAACTTATCTAACACCCTAGGATAATGATTTAAGCAAAATTCATGTACATTATAACAATATTGTTAGAGTCTCAGTCTCCAAAGACATTATCCACCAAATAATTTTCCTTATAGTGAGGTGCAAAAAACAAAACACATAGATAGAATCATGCAAATGAGTGTATAGAAATATTCAGTTATAGAATACTATAACCAGTTTTTCAGACCCCATTATCTCTATAATTTTTGTTTCTTTGCAGCTGTTTGCTCTACTTTTATCATCCTGCATTTCCCCATATTACTTGAAGAATAAATATACTTTCTGCACACACACAGACATGTTTCTTGCCTAATTTGGGGAAATTTTCAGCCATTATTTCTTCAAATGTTGTTTTTTGAGGGGGTTCTTTAATTTTATTTGTTTTCATCCTCTTTCTCCCCACGTTCCAGGACTCCCTGTTAAAAATGTTAGAAATTTTGTTATGGTCCCATAGGTCCCTGAGACTCTCTATCCATGTTTTTTGTTTTCCAGTCTTTTTTCTCTGTGTAGATCACATATAATTTCTGTTATTCTAGCTTCAAGTTTACTGATTCTTTCCTCTTCCTTCTTCATTGTGCTATTGAGCCCATCTACTGTGGTTTTATTTTGGTTGCTGTATATTTCAATTCTAAAATTTCTTTTGAGTTATTTTTTATATCTTCTTCCTCTTCTTTTTTCCCCTCCATTTGTTTCAGGTATGTTTGTAAATCTCATCAAATAAATTTTATGAGAGCTGTTTTAAAATTCTTGTCTGATAATTCTCACATTTGGCATCTCACATTGTCATCTGTTTATTGCCCTTTCTCATTTAGTTGTGATTTCTTCTGTTTTTTGTTAGGAAGAATAATTTTTTATTGTATCTGGACATTTTTGGTACTATGTTATAACACTCTGGATCTTCTGTTTTGACAGGCCTCCCTGAAATTATACCAGCAGGGGAAGATAAATGCTTCCCTTATACTGCCAAGTGGGGTTAGAGGTCTAGGTTCCCAATCCAGCCTTTTTTGATCCTCCCAGGAGGGGCACCTTATTACAGCCCCATGAGGGTAGAAGTCTGGGCTCTCCACTCAGCCTTTGCTGACAGGAGTGCAGGTGGGACTACAGTTTTTTCCTATTGTGTGTGTCTGAAGTTGAGGGAAGTTATTGTCAAAAATTTTCTCTTACTAGGTTGACCATTTCTTCTTCTATTTTCTAGAGAAAAAAGGCTTTTCTTGGGGCTTTTTCTGTTGTTGCCTATTGATATTTCTGGTTTTTATGCTCTTCCAGCACCCAGTCCAGAATATACAAAGCAAAAGAGATTCCAGAGAAGTCACTACCATGTTGTTTCTAAGGTTCCCAGGTCCCTAGCTGGTCTGTCTTCTCTCAACCTTTCCCGGTGTCTTTATGTTTGTTTTATATATAATATACAGGGATTTGGCTATACCTAGGCAGACGTCTTCAAAATTTTTATAAAAACGGCCCACTTTTGCAGTGCTGGTCTACCTGGTCCCTACCACTCACTAGTGGATGTTCCAGCTTTCATGGTGGGCCAATCACAGTGCCATTTGGTTGCTCCACTACTGCTCATCATAAAAGCTGAAACACCTACTAGTGGGAGGTATGGACCAGGTTGACCAGCACTGCAAAAGTGGGTCATTTTTATAAAAAATTTGAAGACATCTGAGAGGAAGGAATAGGAGAAAATGTGTCTATTCTATCTTCCAGTCATACTTTAACCAGTGGAGGGATTCAATCAGTTCACGCTGGTTTGACAGAACTGATACCTAACTTTTTGTTGAGTTTGGCAAACTGGTTGTTAAAATGACACTTGTAATCAGGGTTCTCTCTCAGGCAAGTGCCTGGACAGCTACCCAATGTGGATATCATAAATTTACATTTATACTCTTTTTTAACATTCTTCTGCACAACAGCATATTCTAAGCACCCATTGTAATGATCATTTTAAAGAGGCAGTGATTCAATACTCTAGTAATATAATCTATCTTCTATACAATATTTATTAATATTCATTCCATACATGGGTGAAAAAAATTACAAGTGAGGACACCAATTAAGAAGCAATATGGAAATATCTTTTTTTATTTTAACAGAGACAGAGAGAGAATCAGAGAGAGGGACAGATAGGAAGGAAGACAGATGAGAAGCATCAGTTCTTCATTGTGGAACCTTAGTTGTTCAGTGATTGCTTTCTTATATGTGCCTTGACTGGGGGTCTACAGCAGAGTGAGTGATCTCTTGCTCAAGCCATCAACCTTGCACTTCAAGCCAGCGACCTCTGGGCTCAAACCAGCGACTATGGGGTCATGTCTATGGTCCCACATTCAAGCCAGCGACCCTGCACTCAAGCCAGTGAGCCTGTCCTCAAACCAAATGAGCCCACGCTCAAACCTGGGACCACAAGTTTTCAAACCTGGGTCCTCCGTGTTTGAGTCCAATGCTTTATTCACTGTGCCACTGCCTGGGCAGGCTGGAAATACCTTAAACAACAGTTTTATTGTTTTTGTCAGGTAGTATTTAATATTTTTTCATTAAGACTTTCTTATAACATAATTTAGTTTTGTGTACCTCTCTTATTGTTCTTATTTAAGTATTAAATACGTGAAATAATAAATACCTTTCGGTATATATTTTTTTCATACTTAAAATGGTCATTAGGAAAGAGTAGCGGTTGTTAAATTATTTGAATCCCACCACTGACTTTAACCCTTTTAATACACCCTCAGTTTCCAAATATTTTGAAAAACTGAGCTCCAGAAAGTTCTATAACCAAGGTGGATATGTGGATTTCTGTGTTAGTTGGTTCACATATATTTGAGTTGTCATTTGTGACTGACTTTGTCTAACAGGATAAAAAAAAAGCCAGATATTTTGTCCTGTATTATGATATTCTGATGAACTATGACTGCAAACTCTGACATCTACAGGGACCAGAGTGATGACATAGTTATAAAAAATATTTATTTGGCTCTCAACCAGATTAAGTTTTGACTGAAGTTACTATATATATATATATATATATGTGTGTGTGTGTGTGTGTGTGTGTGTGTGTGTGTGCGTGTGAACTTTCTCACCCCTTCCGGTAGGTGGTCCAAAAGAAAACATACCTGCAAGCCAGATTCACTATGGTCAGCGAGTTTTTCATAGATACTGAGACTCTATGTTTTTCTCTTTGGAAACAGTGTGGTTCTTTGGCTAGACTGACCCTTTGAGATTTGACACCACATTTTCTGCATTCACCATCCTGAGATTGTGGAGATCATGCTAAGAGGCCATAATTTGTCTGATCTGTGGTGGCACAGTGGATAAAGACTTAACCTGGAATGCTGAGATGACCAGTTTGAAACCCTGGGCTTGCGTGGTCAATGCAACTAGAAGTTGATGCTTCCCGCTCTCCCACCCCCCCACTCATCCCCTTTTCTCTCTCTCTCTCCTCTAAAATAAAATCTTTAAAAAAAAAAAAAGCCAACATTTATGGCCTTGGTAGTGCTCCTCTGCCCAGAATCCTCTGCAGCGGTTGACCATTCAATAGGGGTGATGAGAAGGTA
The DNA here is from genome assembly GCA_037038555.1 of Rhynchonycteris naso. Lineage (NCBI taxonomy): Eukaryota > Metazoa > Chordata > Mammalia > Chiroptera > Emballonuridae > Rhynchonycteris > Rhynchonycteris naso. The sequence goes on along the minus strand of CM073000.1, from coordinate 160,744,185 downwards.
TATTGGCATATCTTCTCCAATGAACTGGAACTGGCAGCACAGTTGTTATAAGTCTACTTCAATGCTTTCTTGAGGTATTTTTGTCTGGTTCCCTGCCACTCTACCAAATAAGCAGACTGGGAGTCAGACAGGTTTCTGTCGTTTCTGTGTGGGTGGTCCGGCCAACCTTTTAACTGCTCCAGGCAGCCTCCCTGCAGGGCCTTGCAGTGATAGCTCCAGGGAGGCAGGAACACAGGGATCCTTTGTTCTCTTTGACATGAGATGCAGGGAAAACTGCAGACTAATTTGGACATTAAGCCTTGTTTGGTACTTATTTTTCCTTTTTATCAAAGGTAGAGAAAGGGGAAAAGAAGTCACTACTGGCTCTAAAAAGCAGTAGTGTACTCTGTGGTAGTTGCAAAAGGGAAAGTCAATAAAAGAAGGTCAATTTGGGCAGAGATAAGGGATGGTGGCCTTAGAAGACCTTTAGTCCCTTGGCTGAGATGCTGGAGGGCATCTACCAGAGGTAGTGCAGAGATCTTTGAAGACCATGTGAGGAAGGATACCCTTAAACACACTGGCAGGGGATGTCACCGCAGAGGAGGCAGTGAATGAGGGACTAACGTGGTAGCCAAGGCAGCTGGTTTTGGGGTACATGTGGAACACCCTCTGTAGCTCCTTCGACAATTTAGGGTGAATTTGAAGACATTGGGTTTTAGCAGAGCTGGTATAGACAGATCCGGAGAAACACTACTTTGTCATCAGTACTATGCCTCTGTATTTAAAATTGAAATAACTGTATTTTGTCTTATAATAGTAGTACATAATTGTAGAAATTTCAGAAAATTTAGAAAAGTTTGAAGAAGAATGTAAAAGTCATTCAAGCTTCTGCTATGCATAGATAGCCATCATTAAATCTTGAATAATATTTTCCTAGATTTTCAAATATCCAGGGAGCCAGGGGATATTTTATACCCCCCCACACACACAGGCACACACATGCACACACTCACATTACTACATATACACACATATTCATGTACATGTATATATACTTATGTAATATATACATATATAATGATAAAGATAAAGTATTATTCTATTACCTCTCTTGTAACCAGATGTTAGCTGGCACCAAAGCTTCCAAGAATCAGGTAGGATAAAGTTCAAAGAGCTATTGAGCTAGGAGTCTAAGTAATCACTAACATGTTTCTTAAACCTCAGCAAAGGCAGCAATATTTCACAAAAGGCTTATAGAAAATGGACTTATTGTGAAAGGACTAAGGTTTACATCTGAGTTTTCTGATATTAAACAAAAACAACTGTGCTCTTGGGTATAGAAGTACAGAGGCAGATGAACATATAAAGAAGTAAACCTCAGGAGAGGGTACTGAATTCTCAGAGGCCTTAGAGTTGATTTAATCTTGTCCAGGTCTCAACAGACCTAAAGCCAGTTTAACTCCAATATTAATATATATTAGTATGTATTTATATGTGTATATAAATATATATAGATACATATAACTACACAATATAAAAGCCATTATACACATTGTTGGGTTGTATAATGTGCTTTTTTTAAAAAAAGAAATTATACAAGTTGTTATGTTTTTTTTTCTTAATAGTATATTTTCTTCTTTCTTTATTTTTTATTTTTATTTTTCTCAAATGAGAGACAGGGAAGCAGAGAGACAGACTCCTGCATGTACCCTGACTGGGATCCACCCGGAAACCCCCATCAGGGGCTAATAATGCTCTGCCCATCTGGGGCTGCTGCTCCATTGCTCAGCAACAGAGCTATTTTAGTGCCTAAGGCATGGTCATGGAGCCATCCTCAGTGCCCGGAGCCAACTTGCTCATTTAAGCCTGCAGAAGTGGAAGAGATAGGGGGAGGGGGAGGGACAGAGAAGCAGATGGTCGCTTTTCCTGTATGTACTGACTGGGAATTAAACCAGGGACTTCCACATGCCAGGCCAACACTCTACCAATGAGCCAACTGGCCAGGGCCCACTTAATAATATGCTTTCAATAACTTTCTATGTCAACAAAAACATACACAAAACTCGATTTTTTAATAGCAGCATAATTTTCTACTATTTGATTAGATCATAATATAAGTAACTTGCATGATTGAACACTTAGATTAATTCATTTTTTTACTATTATGAACAATGTCATAATAAATGTTATACATATTAACTTTTTTCTAATAATTGCTGGGTCATAGACTATGTCCATTTTGAAACTTTTGTGGTACAATTTAATGAGGTAATAATGGTAGCAAATATTCTTCCTCTTCTCCTGTAGGATGGTTCATTTTCCTATATGCTTGCTGACACAGGATATGATGATTCTTATGTATTTTTAGCAATCCATTGCTGAAAAATTGTAGGTCTTATAAAAACTTTTTAAACTTACATATGGTGAAGCTATATTTTCTTTCTTTTGAATCAAACAACTATAGAAATGTGAATTTTTTATCACATGTTTTAAATGTGTATTTTTAGTTTTTAAATATTATTTTATTTATTTATTTATTTAGTATTTTTCTGAAGTGAGAAGTGGGGAGGCAGGGAGACAGACTCCCACTTGCGCCTGACCTGGATCCACCTGGTATGCCCACCAGGGTGCGATCTGGGTCGTTGCTCGTTGCAACCGGAGCCATTCTAGCACCTAAGGTGGAGGCCATGGAGCCATCCTCAGCACCTGGGCCAACCCATGAAGCCTTGGCTGTGGGAAGGGAAGAGAGAGATAGAGAGAAAGGAGAGGGGTAAGGGTGGAGAAACAGATGGTGCTTCTCCTGTGTGCCCTGACCAGGAATCAAATCTAGGACTTTGAAACGCCAGGCCGATGCTCTACTGCTGAGCCAACCAGCCAGGGTCAATTTTTAAATTTTAATTTTGATGTTACTTTGTTGTATTTTTTCAATACATAAAATTTTCTTTTCTTTTTGAACATATTTACATATAATCTTGGTATCATGCCAAAGGCCTTTCTTTACCCTAAGAGTATAAAATTATTCACTTGTTTCACATTTTTTTTGTACCTTTATAGTTTAATATTTTATTTATATTTTTAAACATACCAAATACATTTTTTTCATATAAGGTTAAGGCAATGATTGAACTGTTTTTGTTTGTTTTTTGGAAATAGCTAGATAGTTGTTCCAATACTATTATTCCATCTAATTTGAAATGGCTGACTTATAACAATCTTGTTTTGACTACAGACTCAGGGAAACTAAGAAATACAGTTGTCCCTCAACATATTGCAGTTCATTTTTCACAGTCTCACTGTATTGCAGATTTTTAAATTATATATATCTAATTTTATATCATGGATTTTTCACTATATTGTGGGATTGCAGTATATAGGTATTTTTATATATTTATTATTTCAATTAGTTTTGCGGTAAAATAAGCATTTTCTGGCCTAAAAATTGAAAACAATATAAAAAATATTAATTAAAACATATTAATATTCACCGGTGAGTACTCATATAGAATTTTATGTTGTTAAAATTATATAGGTTTAATGTAGAAAGTGTTTAAGACCATAGGAAGTGTTTATAAGAGTGTGGGAAAGGTTAATAACAGTGTGGGAAAAGTTTATAAAAATGTGGGGAGGGTTTATAAAGCCTTAAAATATATATAATAAAATAAATATAAAGTCGCTACTTCACAGATTTTTGCCTATCGCTAGGGGTTCTGGAACCTAACCCCCGCAATAGACAAGGGAGCACTGTATAAGAAACACACATGGAGCCTGACCAGGCAGTGACACAATGGATAGAGTATCAGACTGGGATGTGGAAGACCCAGGTTCGAAACCCTAAGGTCTCTGGCTTGAGTACGGGCTCATCTGGCTTGAGTGCTAGCTCACCAGCTTAAGCACGGGGTCACTGGCTTGAGTCTGGGATCACAGTCATGGCCCCCAGGTCGCTGGCTTGAAGCCCAAGGTCACTGGCTGGAGCAAGGGGTCACACGCTCTGCTGTTGCCCCGCCCCCCCACCCCTGCCATAGAAGCACATATGAGAGAGCAATCAATGAACAACTAAGGTGCCACAACAAAAAGTTGATGCTTCTCATCTCTCTCCCTTCTTTTCTGTCTGTTTCTATCTATCCCTCCCTCCCTCTCTCTCTCTCTCTGTCACAAGAAAGAAAGGAAGGACAGAAGGAAGGAAGGAAGGAAGGAAGGAAGGAAGGAAGGAAGGAAGGAAGGAAGGAAGGAAGGAAGGAAGGAAGGAAGAAAGAAAGAAAAAAAGAAAGAAAGAAAAGAAAAAAAAGAAAAGAAAAGAAAGAAAGAAAGAAAGACATATGGGACTCACCTGTCCATGACTAATTTTACCTTTATTATATTAAAGTTTTGCATTTCAAGTGCTGCACTAACCCCACTATAATACTTGCTTGTTATGTTTCTTGCTATACCCTAGTAACCTTGCATAATTTTGAGCATACTACCTATGTAGTCTGCTCATTAAGCAGCAGAAGTTCATGCCCTTTTTTCTTCTGAAGACCAAATAGTTTTATGATAAACAGTTTGAAAATCAAAAGTTACAAGAGGCACCTACACCATTTGTCCACTCTAAGCTTAAAAAAAAATTCATTTTTCAGTCTCTTCTGAGCCATAGAGAAGTTTTTATTTTGTTTTTGGTGTGTGTGTGTGTGTGTGTGTGTGTGTGTGTGTGTGTGTGTGTGTGTTTTGTTTTTGCACTAACTTCTAAAGACAATACGCTGGCATAGTACCTTTTAATGCCAGTTTCTGGTCTCTCCAGCCATCAGTTAAGAATTGCTCCTAAGCATCTTGGATCTGATTTTAGGCTGGGAACTAGACTGGGATCTCCATTTACCTGGGCTTCCGGGTCTGACATGGGATGACAGTCTTCTTTGCTTGGATTTCAAGCCTCTTGTTCTTACTAACGTCAACCATAGGACTCCAGGAAAAAAGAGAGCCTTCCATCCCAGCACTGTTTATTCACTTGTTTTATTCTGCCACACACTAAAATTACTTACCCAGAAGCTAGGTACTGAACAAATATTTTTAGAAGATGTGAATTCATGATTATACCCTACTTTATATCACAGTTGTTTGTGTAGTTAGCTTCCTCACTAAATCACTCCTTAAGGGCAGAGTCTTTGTCTTGTACATTATTTGTTTCCTCCTGGTGCACCTAGTGCAGATCTGAGGGCACAGGAAGGCAGTCTCCTTAACACAAGCTTTAGCTCTAGACAGAATGGACAAAGAAACCTGACTCCATCCCTACTTAACTGAATGACTATAGGCAAGTTGCTGAACTTGCTAGAGCCTAAGTTACTTATCTGAAAATGAGGACCATTTTCTCTCTCTTCCTCTTTCCTTTCCTTCCTTCCTTTCTTCCTTTAACAATCATTTATTGAGAACCTGATCAATGCCTCACACCAAGGGATACAAGATAAAATCAATAATAGGAATTATCTTTATTCACCTGGAACTTTTTTAAGATTAAGATGACAAGAATGTGTAGGGTGATGAAATATAATGTCACATAGGAAGATGAGAGATGGAAAAGACTGAGTAGATATTGTTAAATTAATGAGTTGCTAATAGGGAGAGGTAAAAGGAATGTAATTCTTTTTTAAAAGTATGATTGACTACTAATGAAAGAGAAAGAAAAACAAAGAAAGAAGGAGATAAGGAAGCAAAAGGAAAAGGGGATGAGGATGCAAAAATGAAAATTAAAAGATAGAAGAAAAGAGGGAGGTGAAGAAAGGCAGGATTTTAAGTTAGTAGGTTAGTTGAGGTATATCTAGAAATCATCAGAACATAAAAGTATCACTAAATCATAGCTTAAAATACAGTTAGCAATTCTCACAGTGTTCTCACTGTAGTCATTGCTGGATCCTAAGAGCCACTGTTATGCTGGTGGTTGAGTCCGGGAAGGTTCCCATTGAATTCAGGCAGATGGTAGGGGAACTGCGAAGCCGGAAAGCATTGGGCCATACCGATCTATTAGGGGCTCACAAAGACAAGCAAGCAAATAAACAACAAAAGGAAAAGGGCTAATAAACAAAGAAAAATCTGCTTTACACAGTGAAAGGCAGGGGAGCAGGGAAAACCTCGCCTACAGTGGCAGGAAAGCGAGCTGGGAGAATCGCGGGCCAGGGAAAGCACTCACAGCCTTACCTAGACCACACACGTGGTGGTGCCACACACCCACGCACCAATCAGGCAAAGTGCTTACACCCAGTAAACCTGTGAGCAATCCTAATATAGCCATTTTCCCACAGCCACCCGTGAAGGGACAGAGAAACCAAGGATAACTCAGAGGCTGAGAGCTCGTGTGACTGGAGTAATGATGACACCATTTGTACAAATAGAAAAGTTAGGCATAGAAATTAGTTAGGTCTCAAGTTTGGAACTTAGGTTTTAGGTGTAAGAAGCTAGTCCAGGTGAAGATAACTGCTAGTTGGAAGTTGGAATGGAAACTGGGGAAAGGGTCCCTTTGGAAATACATATTTGAATAATGCTCATTGAAGCCATGAAAATGGAAAATTCCTCAGGAAAAAAACAGAGACAAGGATAAACCAAAATGTAATACTGAACCTGGGTAGAATTAGGTTCCTTCCAGTGGCAAGAGGAGGAAGAGCTACAATCAGAGGAAACGGGAGTTGTCTGTGGTGAAGAGCCATAGAATGTGGTGTCAGAACCATCACTGAGATGTCAACTACAGCACAGGAAATATGGTCAACAACGTTGTAATAACTGTGGATGGGGTCAGATGGGTATTGAAATATTGGGGGTACCACTCTGTAAAGTACATGACTGCCTAACCACTATGCTGTACATCTGAAGCTAACACAGAATAATATTTCATATAAACTGTGATTGAAAACAAAAAAAGAAATAAAGAGTAAAGAAGTAGGCTGTTCGCTAACCCAAGAGAAGAAAAGTTTCCAAGAAAAAGGTGGTTGGCGTCCAATGATGAGAAATGGTACTGAGGACAGATTAAAGATGAGGACAAAGACAAGAGGCATTTGTTAATATTCAGGGTTTCATGAGGAGGAGCCACAAAGGAATGAGGCAGCAACAACAATACTGCAAGTGGAGGACCCCAATCTTTCCAGGATTGAGGTGCCTGGAAGAGATCAGTTATCCAATTTATTAAGCAGAAATATGTCATATTGTGTAAGAAACTAACAAGCAGAATATAGTGTATAGTTTTATTACTTAGTTTTGCAAAACTGATTAGATTTCTCTTGCCCTTTCTGAGACATAACACCATCTGCTGTGCGATTCCTGGCCTGCAGATAGCTCTGGTTGGGCTAAACACCCACGTCCTTTGACCTTACCTGGACATGACTGCTTTCAGTCACGAGTGCTTGGCCTCGACCTTCACTTCCTCGGGATGGGAATAGAAAGTCACTCGGTGCTTTGGCTTTCCTCCAACATTTTCCCCTTTTTTGTTTAACTCATTCTGCAACATTATGGTGTACAAGAAGGTTCGTCCTTCAGAACGACACAAGTCGCTTCTGCTCCTTCTCCAGACTAAGCAAATGCAAAAATATAAAACAGCAGTGACAATTAATGCGCTTATTGTAGAAGCTTCTAATAATTATAAATGTTTAATAGGGTTTAGTTCAGATAATACATCATCAGTTCTACTTAATAAGCGTGCACCAGAAAGCAATTCCAATTTTTCTCTGAAAGTGTCATTTATATCTTGTTGCAATTGTTGAATTTCCATAGATATATTACCTTGATTAAGCAAATGACTTCTAAGTTTATCCCAAGGAAAATTAGTCTCATTATATGGATACGGGGTTACACAAAAGGTAGTAATGTTCCAATCACATTTCAGATTTATTTGATGTTGTAAGCTTACCAATTGATCTCTCGATAGTACTACTGCCTATTGTAAATCCGCTATTTGACCCTCAATACGACTATCAATCAATCTTTGGCTATTCCATAATTTTTCAGAGTGTTCAAGCCAGTTTTGCACCAACTCTGTGTTTTGTATAGCTTGATGAAGAGCAACTCCTTCTGCTGCCACAGTGGCTATGATAGCTATAATTCCAATAATAGCAGCGATTAACATACTTATAAAACGTTTTTCTTTGCATAATATTATTTTAGAGCCTCACTATTAAATATATTTCAGGTGAGTTTTGCTATTGTCTATGCATCTGAACAGGGATCTACATTCCTGTTCTAGCTTTAAGTATATACACAGAATCAACAGATTGATTATAATTAATAGAGGAATTGAGACATATATATATATATATATAAAGAACAATTCACAGAGGTAATGAGATTAACTGATTTATTCCAGAACACAGGACCAATCATGAACATATGGTAGACGTACACAAGCCTGTATCTTATGGGGTTCATTGCATGTAAATGTCAACAAATAGTTTCCTGATTGATAAATATATAAACCTTTTTATGCACTCATATGATGTAAAACTTTTTCAATTTTCCATAAATCTGTATGTTTAGGCCCTCCTATAAAGTGAGGAGCCGGGGGAGACATTCCTCCACCATGCCATACAATAGGCTCTCCAGTGCTATTGGTAAATATGGTGTTACTCCCTCTTTTCCATGTTAACATATGTAAAGAATATTTGGTCCGAGCAGAGCCAACTGGGGCCCAATCAATGACGCTTCCATGGGAAGTATTAAGACGTATTATTCCAATTTCACCTTTACATGTTTCCCACATTATCCAACTATCTATACCATTAGCATGCCTTTGTTGAGAATTAGGAAGATTGAGAGTCACCATCAGTGGTGCCATTAAATGACTCATTCTGAAAGGTCTACCCTTGTAATATATAAAGAATAGGTGATGTTACCCATTTAGTAGAGTAGATAACCAACCCTGTGATTTTATCTGTAAGCACTGATCTCCAGCCCTGTACAAATGGGTAATCCACCTGAGCCCACAGTATAATTTGATACAATCTCTCCCTCCTCTTCAGACCTTAAGGGTCAATGGCTGTCAAATGGTCCTGGAAGTCAAACAGAATCATTAACATGTACAGAAAAAGGGGTGTCTTCCCAATTAACAGGTCTATTTAAAGGAGGATTAGGAATATAAATCCATTAAGAATAGTTAGTTCTCCTTACTGTTACAGACACAATAGGCAACATTGCCAGAAACAGAGTCAAAGACGTTTTTGGAGTCTTAGTCCTGATTAAAACATTTTCTGCCTCCTGGATAAGTTTCTTCAGTTGCCCCCAAATAGGTGATTCAAAGATGTCAAATCTTCTCTTTCACTTCCAACTCATGCCAAGGCTTCAATCTTCTGGAAGTATCCACTGGTCTCCTGTATCTGTGAGGATAAGAGCAAATCCTTGACCCCATATTTTGACTAATCCCTTTTTCCATTGCCCATTATCATCTTTCCAGTAAATGGGCTTTGACATAATAGTTGAAGGCTGTTTCAGGTGGTGTCTTTCAGCAGCTGAATCAGTGGCATCATTTCTGATGTCTAAATATTTTAAATAAAAAGAGCTCTGGCTAATTGTATCCTAGGGGGTTCTCCCTTATTTCCCCTTTTTTGTTTAAGTAACATGGCTTTCAATGTACAATGAGCTCTTTCAACAATGGCTTGACCTGAGAGTTATAAGGGATGCCCGGTGTATGTTTAATTTGCCATTGTTGACAAAACTGATGAAACACAGAGGAAGTGTATGCAGGACCGTTGTCAGACCATGACAGCAAATGTTTTTTAAAAGTGTTGGATCTCATGATGTGTTTGTTCTCCAGGAGCAAAAATGGCCCATAAAAATCCTGAGAAAGTATCAATGGAAACATGAACACAGGAGAGTTTTTTCAAATGAAGGAACATAGGTCACATTTGTTTGCCAAACCTGACTAGGATGCAAGCCACAAGGATTAACTCCTCCTGAAAAAGGTCTAATGGTAAGAGGACTACAGGTCGGGCAATGGCTCACAATCTTTCAAGCCTGTTGTCTAGTAAGAGAAAACCTTTTGCAGAGGCCAGAAGAATTAAGATGAGTAAATCCATGGAAATCTGTAGCTGAGGAAACATTACCTATAAGCAATTGATCAACAATTTGATTACCTGCAGCCAAAGCACCTGGTAAATTAGAATGAGAATGAATATGAACAATATATAGAGGATTAGAACGAGTACGAATAATATTTTATAAGTCAAAGAAAAAAGTGAATGTAAGGCCAGTAGTCATGGCCATCACAACCATGCAGGTGTAGGTTCCCATTGAATTTGGACAGATGGTAATGAAACTGCAGAGCTAAAAACTGGTGGGCCATTCCTTTTTTTCTAGCCTCGCATCTGGCCAGTGAGAAAAAACCCACAGGGCACCAAAACCCACTCACACATTCTCTGGTTCCACAACCAGAAGAATATTTTCTGTTTTTTCCTAAAATCAAAGGCCCCCACTATTCTAAGTCATTTCTGGTTCCCCATCTGCCAACATGGCTTCTTATTCTGCAAAACTGGCTTCTCTCTCCTTCCCCTCCATCTTGGCTGCTTCTTCATTCTCTTTTCTGCACAGACTGGCTTCTCCTTCAGTACCCTCCATCTTGGTTTCTTCCTCTTCTCTTTCCTTCTTCTTAAAACTTTTTGGCATGAAACCCCACCTCCAGCACACATTAGCATAAAAAAGCCCCTTCCCAAGCAGGAAGGTAATTAGCAGTTTCACCTGGTAGCACCATTCATATGGGCAGCAGCCATTTTTTAACAATAAAAGTGAGCAAAACCAGAAAAAACAGATTTTACAAACTCATTTCACCAACATTCCACCCCTTTTGTTCACATTGCAATCTACAATCCACACCACAGGCATTCTTGTGCAAGGAATTAGGCACACCACACAAACAAATTATAGCAACAGCACAAGTCATACAATTTCAACAATTACAAAGGCACTCTTCACCAGAACTGTCCCCCCATCAGGGTCTCTCACATTGTCCAAAAGCCTGAAGTCCGTCCAACATGGGAGCTGGTGCCCCATCTGGTCACAGTCCAGGAATCAGTCCATGCACATGGGGCCTCAGGCCTCCCCCCTCATCCCTGCCATCCTGGCAGCTCTTAAGACGCTTTCCCAAGGAGGAGCATGTGGTAATGGTAGCCAACATTTTCACCTCTGCTCCAGAGAGCACCTCTATGTCCCCTACGTCCCAAAATTGCCACTCACCCCTATGTCCCAAAATTGCAGCAAACTTACTAGGGGCATAGTAGGAACTCCTTGCTGCTGGAGTCTGCAGACAGCAACTCCAGCCTTCTCATCCTCAGAAGAGAAGCTAGAAACATCTGCTCCCACCAGCTTAGATCCACTCCACCAGCATGGCTCCATCTTAGGTTCCTGCAGCTGCTGGCTCTTGGCAACTTCCAGGGAAAACTGCAACTCCATCTCCTGTAGCTGCTGGAATCCAGAGATTCCAGGGAAAACTGCAAGTCATGAACCTGTATGGTCTTCCCCAGAGACTGCTCCATTACCAGGTACAACTCATGAACCTGGTCAGTCTCCTTCTCCAGCACTTGCTCCAGTTTCAGGATCTGTATCTCTTTCTCCCATGGCCATTCCAATTCCTGCCACTTCTCAGTTTGCAGGCCTCAGGCAGCCTCTTGCAGGGCTGTAAAAATCAGCCAGCCCACGGTCCCCAAAAGGACAGCCACAGGGAACCATAACAACAGCCACTCCTCTACCCCACCACTCAAGGGTGGCAGCAACTCCATACCAATCTGATCCTAATCCTGCCATAAACTATGCCAAATGTAGGCCCAGTAGTCACGGCCACCACTGCCACCAGGCAGGTGCAGGTTCCCATTAGATTTGAACAGATGGTAAAGAAACAACAGCCAAAAACTGGTGGGACATTTCTTTATTCTCGCTTCACACCCAGCCAGCGAGAAACACACAGAGGGAAAACACTTCCCTTTCCATTCAGGGCTCCCAAAGCCACTGACACATCTGGGTTTTCCTAGAATCAAAGGCCCCCACTAGTCTAAGTCACTTCTGGATCCCCATCTGCCAACATGGCTTCTTATTCTGCAAAACTGGCTTCTCTCTCCTTCCCCTTCATCTTGGCTGCTTCTTCCCTCTCCTCTCTGCACAAAATGGCTTCCCCTTTAGCACCCTCCATCTTGGCTTCTTCCTCTTCTCCTTCTTTCCTCTTCTTAAAACTTTTTGGCATGAAACCCCTCCTCCAGCACACATTAGCATAACAAAGCCCCTTTCTAAGCAGGAAAGTAATTAGCAGTTTCACCTGGCAGTGCCATTCACATGGGCAGTGGCCATTTTTAACAATAAAAGTAAGCAAACCCAGAAAATACAGACTTTACAAACTCACTTGACCAACAGTGTATCATTAACAGAGGATCTAGATAAGGTAACAGTTTCAAGAAATTTAACAGCAGTAGAGTACTGAGAATCAGAAACTATAGTAATAGGATCTGCTACATCTGACAATAACATAAGGATGGCAAACAATTCAGCCTTCTGGACAGATTTATAACCTGAGAAAAAATGTCACTATTGTGGGCCAAAATAAGCTGAAAAGCCATCCCTATTAGCATCAGTGAAATAAATGTCACCTTGAACTAGAAAATCTTTAACAATTTTTGGTAGAATAAAAGCAGTTCTCTTAAGAAAATCAATGAGTTTAGATTTGGGATAATAATTGTCAATTTGTCCCACAAAATCAGCAACACCCAACTGCCATTGAAGGTTCTGTTCAAAAGCCATCTTAACTTGGTCTTTGATCCATAAGGACTAACTCCCTTAATTGCTGCAGCCAAAAGATTCATGTTATATAAAGGGGTGCCCATATCAGCCCAAGCCTTAACATAATTTGCTATATTACCACCATTGGTACGAATGGGACATAAGGCCCTCTGACATTCAGCATTAGCTTTGTCAAAAGCAACTACTGGAAGTAACATGTGTCTGTGTCCCACTTGTGGGTTTGTTTTAGCTAATACCCCATGGAGTCTTGCAAGAAAATCAACATAAGGCTCAGAGACTCCTTGTTTAACATTAACAAAGGAAGGCGTCACCTCCCCTGGGGTAGCTATTCTCTGCCAAGCATTTTTACAGCATAATTTAACATGTTCCACAACACAATCACTCATCCTACATTGCTGTTGTAAATCAGCAGAGTCCTGTCCAAAAAGCTCATCTTGTGTAATATCAACAGGAGGGTTAGCGTTAGCATTCCGATTAGCTTGAACATGAGTCTGATCCTCCCACCAAGTCATAAATTGTAAATACTTTGCTCTTGAAAGAACAGTCTAAGCCAACATCTCCCAATATTTTGGTCTGTGAAGGAGGATAGCAATCCCTGCATATCAGGAGAGTTAGTTCCATATTGGGAGCAAGCCATTTTTAACTCTTTAAGAGCTTTGACAGGGATTTGGTCATATTGAGCATAAAGACCTCCTTGGAGGAATTGTGGATTAGGTCCAAGTGGAGTGAGTATGACAGGAAAAGCTTCTAATGCCAGACTTATGAATTCTAAATCCCCTTCTTGTCTAGCCTGCATTATCCATCTCATAAGAGGTTTAAGAATAGGCTCCTTAGCTTGTTTTTCAGGTACAAGAATAGGTACTGAATCTACAAACCAATTAGCAGAGGGGGCTTCTGTCGGTAGGGCTGGATAACAAGGAAAGTGGTGTTGAAGCAAAGGGAGCAATAGAAGGAGGAGGTGGAGGCCAATTATTTTGGTCAGTTTTGAAAGGGTTAATATTATGTTGAACTTCCATTTCAGAAAGTTGAGACTGTAATTCAAAAAATTGCTCCTTTAATTGTTTAGAAGGCAAATGTTCTTCTTCATCTGAGGCCAAATGACCCTTGTCATTTGACAAAGGTCTAGGCATTTCACAAGAACTGAAAGGGTTTTCATCTTCCCCTGAATCTGACTGTAAAGGTTTCAGGGCCATTTCAATTCAAGTACATAAGGACCAGACTTTTAAAGGAATGGTTTCTCCACTCCGATGAGCTCTCTGGAGAGGCTTCATGACTAATCTCCACTGTCATAAGTTAAATACATTTTTTCCTGTGGAAGTAAACCAATAACAATGCTTTCTAACTAAAAACCATAGTTTGTCTAAAGTTCATCTCTTAACTTTGACTCCAGAACTATGTAACAATATCTTAAGCAACTGCAAATAAGCTTCATAGTTGCTTGATGGGGAATTACCCATTGCTCCACTATCACAAAATAGGGACTTATCCATCCGCACAAATCCCTCTGGTTCCACGGACCGAAAACCGAAAGCAGTCTCAAAGACTTACTTTCTCTTCATGTCCTTGTTCGAGCACCACTTGTTAATGTTCAGGGTTTCATGAAGAAGAGCTGCAAAGGAATGAGGCAGCAACAACAATACTGCAAGTGAAAGACCCCCAATCTCTCCAGGATTGAGGTGCCTTGGAAAGATCAGCTATCCAATTTATTAAGCAGAAATATGTCATCTTGCATAAGAAACTAACAAGCAAAATACAGTGTACGGTTTTATTACTTAGTTTTGCAAAACTGATTAGATTTCTCTTGCCCTTTCTGAGACGTAACACCATCTGCTGTGCGATTCCTGGCCTGCAGATAGCTCCGGTTGGGCTAAACTCCCACGTCCTTGGGCCTTACCTGGACGTGACTGCTTTTAGGGACGAGTGCTTGGCCTCGACCTTCACTTCCTCAGGATGGGAACAGAAAGTCACTCAGTGCTTTTTGCCTTTCCTCCAACGAGGCATTGGATTTGAGGATGAGATCAATGATGATGTTTAGGGACCATTTCAGTGAGGAATGGACGTCAGCTGGTGAGGGGTGAGTGAACAATCAAGTGTAAAGGTAAAGATACTGACTCCAGAGTTCTCTAGCATGGTGTCACCTAGGTGCTCATCAGAAAAGCAGAATGTCAGGCCCTTGCTGAATCGACTTGTGTGCTAACACTGTTCCCCAGCTGGTTCACAATAATGTTTGAGAAGCTGTAGAGTTCTGGTTCAGGGTGATCAGTAGGGAAAGAGTTAACAGTAGTATCTCGAGGTGAGAGCAGAGTGTAGAGGAGTTTACAGAATTGGGGAGATGTGCACAGGTGTTTAGTCAGAAAGAAAGGGACAGGAGGAAGGGAATATGTGCAGAAAAAAAGTAGATGCACCCAGGAGTCAGAAGAGAGAAGCTTCTCCCTCTGCAGGAAGGAAGGGCGGGGCAGGAAGTGGAGAGGAAGATGAGGTTCCCGAGAGTGGAGAAATAGTGGTTGTCCTCTTATGTGACGCACGGCCTTGAGGACAGTGGCTGGCTCACCACCCTGAGACATTGCTCCTTCATGGAAGGAAAACAGGTGAGCAGGGTGACCCACAGCAAAAGTAGAATTAACCATTGCTGTGGCTGTGATTTCTGGGGCACTGGAAAAGACTCTTATCCCAAGTTATTTCCTCAATCTTTAAAAAAAAGATTTCTTGTTAAGTGGTTTTATTGCATCTTAAGTCATATTTTTATTTTTTTTAAATAACATCTTTCTCAGCCCTAACTGGATAGCTCAGTTGGTTAGAGCATCATCCTGATAAGCAAAGGTTGCAGGTTCAATCACCAGTCAGGGCACATACAGAAACAGATCAGTGTTTATGTCTCTCTCTCTCTCTCTCTCTCCTGTCCTCTCTCTCTAGAATAAATAAATAAAAATTTTAAAAACAACATATCTCTCTCACATGTGATTTTCTTAAAATGGAAGGTCATACTAAAATCAAGTTTTCCTGCAATTAATATAAATTTAGTATTCAAGCTATGTGCATGGGCCAATTGTTATATGCAAACTTGTTTTACAGGTAAAACAAAAAAAAAGGATGAAAAGGGATACTAGCTAAAATAGAACTCTGAAGTTTTTTATTGGGAAAATTGAAATAAAGTTTCTTTGGTATTTCCTTTTGCTAGGCCCAGGTTTACTACATAATTAAAGTATAATGTTCATTCAGGACACCATCAAAAAACATTCACAAAGCACCTCTACTGATGTAGTGGATGTAACAAGAATGTATGAGAGTTGACAGAACAATCTGCAGGCCAGATGCTGCTGCTTAATGTTTGATTTCCACAAAAATCTTTCACTGTAAAAATGACTGGCATCTAAAGAGGGACAAATATAGAGTGACAGAAAAGGGTTTGACTTTGGGTGATAAGCACATAACACAGTCAACAGTTCAAATGCTATAGAAATGTTTATCTAAAACCTGTGTACTCTTATTGGTCAATGTCACCCCATTAAATTTAATTTCTAATTTAAAAAGAAATGACTGGCATCTTTTGAAAAATTTGCTCAAGAAAGAAGCATATCTTATAAGAATTTATAAAGGGGACAAAGTCTTTCTTCCTTTGACCTTCTTCCCTTCATGCCCTTAAAAATAGAAGCAGTCTTTTGAATTAAAGCTTTTCTTCTTCTTCTTCTTCTTCTTCTTCTTCTTCTTCTTCTTCTTCTTCTTCTTCTTCTTCTTCTTCTTCTTCTTCTTTTTCTTCTTCTTCTTCTTCTTCTTCTTCTTCTTCTTCTTCTTCTTCTTCTTCTTCTTCTTCTTCTTCTTCCTCTTTTCCAAGTGAGAGGAGGGGAAAATAGACAAACTCCTGCATATGCCCCAACCAGGATCCACCTGGCAACCTCCATCTGGGTCCATGCTCACACTGAGCTACCTTTAGTGCCTGAGGTGCAGGCTCCACAGAGCTATTCTCAGCACCTGGGGCAGATGTGCTACAACCAATGAAGCCCTGGCTTCAGGAGAGGAAGAGAGAGAGAGAAGGTGAAGAGGGAGGGGTGGAGAAGCAGATGGTCACTTCTCCTGTGTGCCCTGACTGGGAGTCGAACCTGGGACATGGACATGCCGGGCTGATGCTCTACTGCTGAGCTAACTGGCCAGGACCTGGATTAGAGCATTTTTAAAAAACACTTTTATTATTTTTTTTTGTTTATTTACTTTGGACAGAGAGAAAGGGACAGAGAGAGAGAGAGAGAGAGACAGACAGAAACATCAGTCTTGTTTCTCCAAGTGCCCTGACTAGGAATCAAACTGTCAACCTCTTGCATCACAACGACATTCCAACCAGCTGAGCTATTTGTCTGGGGACTGAATTAGAGTTTTTAAAATAGGGTTTAAAATATGTTTCTTATACCTTTTCCTTGGCCCATATTTTGATGCAGGGAGGCAAGCAAAAATGTGAGAGAGATTACGATTTTGGGATTACAGAGAGATTATGACTTTGGGAACTGTACAGTGAGCAGCAAGAGGAGTACCTGCTAAAAATGAAGGGAAAGTACAAAAAAAGAGAGATTCCGTCTACCAAAGAGAGTTCTTCTGTTTCACAAATTCTCAGTGTCACCCTCAATTCATGTGAATTTAGTATTAATATATGTGAATGGCCAAGTAGTTATTTGCAAACTCATTTTAAAAATAGTTCTGTTTTTCTTAATTCTTGTTTTTCATTATTACTAACATGAAAGTTAAGCTTTCCAATACCCCCTTGAAGTTAAGATTGAAAATATGCTCCCCTTCCCTTTCTTTCTTTCTTTCTTTCTTTCTTTCTTTCTTTCTTTCTTTCTTTCTTTCTTTCTTTCTTTCTTTCTTTCTTTCTTTTTAAGTGATTGTGAAATAAAGCAGACAAAATGTACTCTGTGTACCCTAGGCAGAGTTTGAGGTTTTTTCATTCTGTGCAAATATAGTGAGTTGGCTGAAATATATCCTGAGTCTCTTTCACCATTTGTCAAACACTTAATGCCATGTCTGCTTCAAAGTCATAAGACTCCCAGCTATTTTCATTTTATAACAAAACTGCATTCATGTAATTACACAGTTGAGATTTTAACAGAAGGTGAAGTTGAGAAATCTTAACTCATTCTCATCTACTTGGCTGAAGTTTAAAATCTTCTTAAAACTTAGGTAGATAGTTACAGAAATGAAAATCCACCTAAGCATGGAAAGTGTAACTGACCATTGCTATGGCAATGTGCCTTTGCCTCTCCAGGCTGTGTTGGGAATGACTCTGTCATACTGAAGCCTCTGCCTGGTGCTACCTTCCACCACAGGTCTCTTCCTCAAGGTAGTTTCCATGAGCAGTATGGGCATTTCACCCAAATGGAAAATTTCTGTCCTTGATTTGTGCCAACAGGTAGGTGGGGTTCCAAAGGCCTGTGGCTGCTTGTTGCATTCAAATTCTGCTAAGACAGAAAATCATGTCTTGCACGCCCCAGAATTTATTTATTTGTTTGTTTTTGTTCTGCTCCAAGAAAACACTAGTTGAAAGTTATAACGTGTAGACTAAAATTGCAAGCAGGATTTTAACAAAGTTCTGGTAATGTCAGTCTCTGTGCAGGAGAACAGCCCAATGATACCAACCCCTTAGCTTTAAGCAACTAAGTAAATACCACTCATCTCTGGAGTCCAGAGGCTAGGCCTTCCTTGCCTTACTAGTGGAGTGACTTCATTGTGGTCTGGTGAGCGGACCAGTTCATTGCAATAGCCACTAAGCCTCTGAGTTACCTGTTGAAGGGAGGGTGCTGTATTTGAGGTCTCTCTTAAAGCCTCTAGCCAATGTTTGCAAAATCAAGTGCCTACAGGGGACAGATAAGTGATATAATTGAACAAGGCGGGTAGGTGGGAGCTCTTGCCCAATATAAAGGCCCTGGCTTGGTTTAAAGTGGCCAGCTCTCCTCAGCAACATGTAGTTGTTGTCCTATAAGACTCTAGCTCCATGTTGCTAGATCTTTGGATTTGTCTACATAAGGTAGCTGTATATATAAAATCTATTCATTACAAATATTGGCAACAAATTTATAAAATATTTTAAATCCTTTGTCAAGTATTCAAAAACATTTAATACCCTTCAATTCTTTGCTCAAATGTCATCTTCTCAGTAAGAATATCTCCCTGACCACCCTATTTAAAATGGTACCCTCTTTTCTACCCTGGCACTTCCTTATTCCTTTTCTCTGCTTTAACTTTCTCAATAGCACTTATTGCTACCCAATGCTGAGGTCAGAAACTTTTATTCAATTGCTCCTCTTCTGCACATCCAGCATCAAGAACAGTGTTTGATGCACATAAGGTACTTGGGAATATTAGCAAATAAATGACAGTATGATACCCAGGGACAGGACTAAGGTAAGGTAAGGTAGGCACCTAGGGTGCAAAAGGCACTGAACTTGCATGCCCACAGGAGTGAGTACCTCCTTAAATTTTGTATCCTTACCCTAGTCACTGACATGCTGGTGCCATTGTAATAATGGTCTCTGATGTAACTCTGTGGGTGAGGCAAGAGAGAGTAGAAAGGAGTAGCCATTTAAAAGTTAACATGCTATACTTTTATTTAGACATTTATAAGTCCAATGGGTCTCTAACAGGCCCATCAAGAGCTCAAATGATATTGACAGAATTGTGCAGTGATCTTGAGTTAGAAAGCCAATCTTCTGGGGAATGGGCATGTGAGTTTATGCTCTCCTCTGCATTTTCACATAGGAAAACATAAAACATGATGAACTCATATGAAAATTTCCACCAGCAAGAATTAATTTTAAATCTAGGCACATGATGACCAGAGTTGAGAGTGTCATTTACTGAAAGCCACCAGAATGTGGAAAAAAAATAATTGAAAAGGGAATTTGTGTCTGTAGAGGTGGTATTATAACCCATTTTCAAATTTGAGTCAAAACAAAACTTAGAGTGAAAAGTAATAAATAGAATTTTTAGGTACTGTAACAAGGGCCAGCTAACATTTTCATATATAGATTTACTGGCTTGAAAGGAATGTCATTCTGCACTCATAGCCACCAAAGGAACAATGAGCCATGATATGTAGGCTTGATGTAACAGCAAATGTTAAAGATTATAAGTAGAAAATCTGTCTAAGGCTCTGAGACATAATAGCTATCAGATACCAAAGAGAGTAATGAGGTAGGTTACAATGCAAATTGTTAAAAGAACTGTTGGAGAACTGGTTTCTCCAGGCGAGTTGCAGTGGGAGGGGCCTATCAAGGGAACTTTTAAAGAATCCACAGTAGTGCTTGCCGGAAAAATCAGCTTTAAGTATCTGCCATGCCAGATAGTGCAAAGCCCCTTAGAATGTCACTAGTCAAGGAACGACTTCTATAGTCAAGGAATAACTTCCATGCTCCATTTCCTACTCCCTTCCAACCTCAGGGGCCTAAGAGCTTTGCTTAGCAGGTTGAGACGGGAAAAAAAGGCACCATCACTCTTTCTTGACGCCTGTCCTAGCTAAGAGAGGGAAAAGATTTAACACTAAGTCAAAGAAGGAGTTCTGCATATCATGTGGGATTGAGCATTCTCGTATTGAATGGAGGCTGAAAGTGACCTAGGATGATCTATTTCCTAAGAGTGACCTAGGATGATCTAATTCCTAAGAAAAGTCATGGAATGTGCTGGATTTCATTCAGGAAAAGAGGAAACTAAATTGTTCTTTTTTTTTTTTTTTTTTTCTTATTCCAACTATAATGAAAGTTGGTATATATTTTGAGAAAGTCTACATTTCCAGCATCCTTTCACAGAGCATAAATATTTTTCATGCTTATTAATGCTTATTAGACAAATAAGAACTTAATACTGTAGTACAATCAGTAAAACAGTCATTGTAATATTATATATAGAATATTTCTTTTTGTTTTTGTTTTTGTTTTTTTAAATATATATTTTATTATTATTAATTCTAATGGGGTGACACCAATAAATCAGGGTACATATGTACAATGAAAACATCTCCAGGTTATCTTATCATTCAATTGTGTTACATACCCATCACCAAAAGTCAAATTGTCCTCTGTCACCTTCAATCTGGTTTTCCCTGTGTCCCTCCCCTCCTCCCTATCCCACTCTTCCCTCCCTCCCCCCATCCCATAACCAACACTCTCTTGTCCATGTCTCATACCCTCACTTTCATGTCCCACCTATGTATGTAATCGTGCTGTTCTCAGTTTTTCTTTTTTTCTGATTTACTTATTTCACTCCGTATAATGTTATCAAGGTACATCCATTTTGTTATAAATGATCCGATGTCATCGTTTCTTATGGCTGAGTAGTATTCCATAGTATATATGTACCATAGCTTTTTAATCCACTCATCTTCTGACGGACACTTGGGCTGGTTCCAGATCTTCGCTATTGTGAACAATGCTGCCACGAACATGGGGGCGCATTTCTTCTTTTCGAACAGTGCTATGGTGTTCTTAGGGTATATTCCTAAAAGTGGGATAGCTGGGTCAAAAGGCAGTTCAATATTTAATTTTCTGAGGAATCTCCAAACTGTTTTCCACAGCGGCTGCACCAGTGTGCATTCCCACCAGCAGTGCAGAAGGGTTCCCTTTTCTCCACATCCTCGCCAGCACTTATTCTGTGTTGTTTTGCTGATAAGTGCCATTCTGACTGGTGTGAGGTGATATCTCATTGTGGTTTTAATTTGCATTTCTCTAATGATTAGTGATGTTGAGCATTTTTTCATATGCCTATTGGCCATCTGTATGTCCTCTTTGGAGAAATTTCTATTCATTTCTTTTGCCCATTTTTTGATTGGGTTGTTTGTCTTCCTGGTGTTGCGTTTTATAAGTTCTTTATAAATTTTAGTTATTAACCCCTTATCAGATGTGCTGTCGAATATGTTCTCCCATTGTGTGGTTTGTCTTTTTATTCTGTTCCTATTGTCTTTAGCTGTGCAAAAACTTTTTAGTTTGATATAGTCCCATTTGTTTATCTTGCCTTTTACTTCAGTTGCCCGTGGAGATAAATCGGCAAATATACCGCTGCTACAGATGTCAGAGAGCTTGCTGCCTATGTTTTCTTCTAAGATGCTTAAATTGTTCTTTAAAATTCATTTTTTAAATTTATTTTTCAATTAGCAGTTGATAAACAATAATATGTTAGTCTCAGGTGTACAATATACTGATTAGATATTTATATAACTTATAAAGAGATCACTCTGATAAATCTAGTACCCATCTGACACCACACATAGTTATTACAGTATTATTGACTATATTTCCTATGCTGTGCTTTACATCCCCATGACTGTTTTTATAACTGAAAATCTGTACTTTTTTATCTCTTTCACTTTTTTAACCCATCCTCCCACACCCCTCACATCAGGCAACACAGTCAATATGATTATTGTATTGATGGACTTGGAAACTGAACAAATTTTGAACAGACAGGGAGACAAAGCTCAAATTTTCTTTCAATCACATCTCATAAATGTGCTTATTCAGTGTACTAATTACTGAGAGCTAAGGTAGACCTTACATTAATCCTATGACCAGTCTCTGCAATTATTATTATAGTATCTAGAAAATGTGTTCTATGAAGAATAACATAAGAATAGGTTAATAAGAGTGAAAAGAAAAAATGACCAGGTTGCTGTTATGTGCATTAGTATGGTTATGTAATAACTGGGAGTTAAAGAAGTTTCTTAGTTCTGGCTGTTTCTTAGCGCAAACATTTATTTCTCACAGTTATGGAGGCTGGGAAGTCCCAGAATAAAGCAGTGTAGATGTGATATCTTGTGAGGGCATTCTTTCTGGTTTGCAAATGGCTGTCTGTTAATTGTATCCTCACATGGCAGAAAGAACAGAGAATAAGCAAACTCTCTTCTGCCTCTTCTTAAAAGGGCAGTAATTTCATCACTAGGTTCCACCCTCATGATCTAATTACCCACTAAAAGCCTCATCTCTGAATACCGTTACATTGGGGATTAGGGTTTTTTACATATAGAGTATGGGGGTGGGAGGACACAAACATTCGGTCTATAGTAAAAAGTGAAGGAGCTCAGAGTAAAGGTTTTAAAAGGAAGAATGGAGCCAACTAGTCCTGCAGAGCTTGATGGAGGGGGTCTATCCCATTTCTGAGAAATTATCCCTCTCCAGTTACAAAAGATAAGATTCTCACTTGAAAAATTGAATCCATCATTCTTAGTTCATACATTTTTATCCAGATGTTGTAAAATGAAGTACTGAAACACAACAAGTTCTAATCAGTGAATAATTTGTTATACATTGCTGAATAAGGGAAGGAGGTAAAAGAAAAATAATCTTTTTATTTTATTTATTTATTTAGGTAGAGAGAAAGAGAGTCAGACAGACAGATAGGAAGGGAGAGAGATGAGAAGCATCAACTTATAGTTGCATCACCTTAGCTGTTCATTGATTGCTTTCTAATATGTACCTTGACTGGGGACCTCCAGCCAAGCCAGTGACCCTTTGCTCAAGCCAGCAACTTTGGACTCAACTACCATGGGCTTTAAGCCAGCGACCATGGGGTCAGGTCTATGATCCCATGCACAAGCCAGCAACCCATGTTCAAACCTGATGAGCCCACATTCAAACCGGTGACCTCAGTTTTGAACCTGGGTCCTCAGTGTCCCAGGCCAACACTCTATCTGCTGCACCATCTCGTGGTCAAGCAAAAGGAATGCAATCTTGAAAGAGAGTCATATCTGCCGCTTGTGCCTTTGTGCATCTCAGTTTCTTCATATGTAAAAAAATATGCATATTAATATCACTTTTAGGATTGTTGGGTGGATTAAATGAGAACGTATATATAAATAAAGTGTCTTATAAAAATTTGGGCTACAGCCAACATTCAATAAATGAGAGCCATTATTGTTAAAGTAAATGTTGGAAAGTTCATCATCAGTGGTGGGATCCAGCTGGTTCGCACCGGTTTGTCAGAACCTATACATATTTTTTTGTTGTTGAGTTCAGCAAATCAGTTAAAACGGCACTTGTAGTAAGGGTCCTCTCTCAGGTGGGCGCCTGGGCAGCCGCCCAATGTGGAAATTACACAGCTGATGACGCTCAGATAAAAGTGGAGAAAATTGTGCCTGACCTGTGGTGGCGCAGTGGATAAAGCGTCGACCTGGGAACACTGAGGTCGCCAGTTCAAAACCCTGCACTGGTCTGGTCAAGGCACATATGGGAGTTGATGCTTCTAGCTCCTCCCCGCTTTCTCTCTCTCTCTCTCTCTCTCTCTCTGTCTCCTCTCTAAAATAAATAAATAAAAAGAAATTAAAAAAAAAAAAAGTGGAGAAAATTGCAAGTGAGGATGCCAACCAAGAAGCAATATGGAAGTATCTTAACAGTTTTATTGTTTTTTTTTTTTCAGGTATTCTTTAATATTTTATTATTAATATTTTAAAACTAATAATATAATCTAGTTTTGTGTACCTCTTTTATTGTTCTTATTTAAGTATTAAATGCATGAAATAATAAACTACCTTTCAGTATATCTTTTTTTCTTACTTAAAACAGTCATTAGGGCAGAGAAGTGGTTGTTAAATTATTTGAATCCCACCACTGGGCCTCATCTACATTAGAAATAAAATTAGTTGTATTATAATATTTCTTATTTCTGTTATCATTTTATATAATGACAGGCTTATAAACATTGCAGAAAATTTATGTTGGACCAAATATATTTATTTAGAGCAGTTTGCTTACCTAACATGAATAACACAGAAAGCAAGTGACAGACTTGTATGATACTGGGGAACAACTTCTTTTTTTCATTTTCTGCTGCATGAGGTTTTAGAACTTTTTCTATATATTTCTGTATTGCTGATTTCAAATCTGAAATCCAGTTTTTGGTGCATGCTCTAGTTTTTATGCAATTTTAATTTCTTTTTGTTACAGTTAATGACATGCATTGGTTTTTAAATTGGGGTTAAAGGGCAACGACTCTTGGATTGAACATAACCACAAGGCAATTAATGTTTTATACAAACATCACTTTTACATAAGTGTAGTTGTTTTTAAATGTAAAAAATAATTATCTGATAAAAACACCCTCTTATTTTGTTTTAGGATTGAATCATGACTTCTTCGAGTAGGCATAAATGTAATAGTCCTGACACCTTCTGTTCTATATGTAGCTGTTACACACTTCAATGTCAAAGGAGCAATATTTCAGCATTTGTGACATGTGCATATATTGCCTATTTTCAAGTTCCCCTTGGCGATCAAGACAAGAATTGGGCTCCTCATATTGTGTGTCATAATTGTGAGGAAATGCTTCATGACTGGACAAAAGGAAAATGCAAAGGAATGCCTTTTGGTATTTTCATGTTTTTGTGTGAACCTAAGGACCACAGCAGTGACTGTTATTTCTGTCTGATCCATACAAAGGACATTGGCAAGAAAAAACAGCACATGACCGCATATCCTAATATTCCTTCAGCAATACGACCTATCCCACACTCTGAGGCACTCCCGGTTTCAGTTTTCAATGGTTTTATTTCTTCTAAGGACGAAGAAAGTGAACATGGTGATCAAGTGTATTTTGATAAGATGCATGAGGAAATGGTTGTAGAATCTGAAGGGTCTTCTTCTGATGCCAAGCAGTCATTAACCCCTCAGCAGTTTAGCCCACCTGAATTGAATGACTTAGGAAGAGATTTGGGCCTATCAAAGAAAGCAGCTGAGTTATTAGCCTCCAGGCTTCAAGAAAAGAATGTACTTCACCAGTCAGCTAAAGTATACCATTTCAGGAAGCATAAACAAATTTTTGTGGACCTTTTTTCCAAAGACAAACACTTTGTTTACTGTCATGATGTCAGTAGTCTTCTCAGCCAGCTTGGTGTTACCACTTACAGTTCAACAGAATGGTGGCTATTTCTTGACAGCTCTAAACAGGGTCTGAAATGTGTTCTCCTACACAAGGTAATGTTTATGCAGCGGTTCCAATTGGTTATTCAACTCATCTGCTAGAAGATTATAATGACATAAAAATTGTCCTTGACTTTCTGAAGTATGAGAAACATAACTGGATCATTTGTGTGGATCTTAAAATGGTCAATTTCCTGCTAGGACAACAGAGAGGTTTAACGAAGTATCCTTGCTTTCTGTGTTTGTGGGACAGCCGAGCTTGGGAGAAACACTGAACACAGCAGGAGTGGCTGAAACATGAAGCTCTGGAAGTAGGGATGTAAAATATTGTGATTGAGCCCATAGTTCATCGAGACAGAATCATTTTTCCCCCACTTCACAAAAAACTGGGCTTAATGAAGCAGTTTGTTCAGGCTTTGAATAGAGAAAGTGAATGCTTTCAACATATTATTTCTGCTTGTCCTGCCTTGTCTTTCAGGAAGATAAAAGCAGGTGTATTCGATGGACCTCCAATTTGAACCCTCCTATGTGACGAGGAATTTGCCAGGAAGATGAATAAGGAAGAGAAAGCATCATGGCAGTCTTTTATGGCAGTTACAAAGAACTTCCTTGGCAACAAAAAAGCAGAAAACTATGAACTTCTGATTTAAAGGATGCTGTTGGCTTTCTGTGACATTGGATGTAACATGAGCGTTAAGATTCACTTCCTGAACAGTCACCTTGATAAGTTTCCCGAAAATCTTGGAGCTGTTAGTGATGAGCAGGGAGAATGCTTTCATCAAGATCTGAAGACAATGGAAGAGCATTTTCAAGGGCAATGGGACAGAATATGATGGCAGACTACTGCTGGAGCATCAAACGAGATTGTCCTCAACAAGTACACAAACGCAACAGCTACAAACGCAAATTTTTGCCTGAATAGAATTTAAATCAGTTTTGCGCAAATTTTATGATTAAAATAAGTGTTTTATATGTTCTATTTTGAAATTGTAGACATATTCTAACTCAATCATCTCTTTTAGTGTATTTACTGCATTATATAAATTATTATATTTTCACAAAGATGATGCCCAAGAAGACATTCTACTTTATAATGTTAAACTAAATGTTGAAAATTTTACAATAAGATGAAAACCTAAAATCTTGAATTGCAAAAAGAATTGTAGTGTACAGAGAAAAACTAATGTCAGATTTGAGATCAGCACACTCAAATTAGGTAAGAGCAACTGTTTTTGTGAATGCAACAGAAATTTTGTTCCCCAGTGTAATCAAAGAAAGACCTCCACATATACCCCTCCAGATAATGACCTCTTTTCAATTTTATTTCACACCCCCAAAATGGTTGGAGAGTTCAATAATAACTTCAAAATTCCTTAAGAAGATTAAAAGAGCTGTTTTGCAGTGAATAATTTTTTTCTAGCTTCTCTGTCTTTAAAAGGGAACGGGTAATTTATTTTAGAGTGCTGGAAATCCACCTTAATGCTGCTGAAGTAACAACTAATGCGAACAGCTTTGTGACTTTTTCTAGTTTTATGCCATCTTGATAAAAATATGGGTAGAACCTGACAAACCAAATTGGGTTGATTGCCCTAAGTCCCATAGGGTAATGGGTGACTTTTTTTTTTAATGTCTATAGTTGTTAAAAATCTCAACAACATATAGGTTAAGTTGTGGCTAATATAAAATAAGTATCATCAATGTATGTGCCAATATGTTTAAGAGAATCAGATGCTATCAACAGATAAGAATGCATGATCAGATTCTGTCTCTTTCTTAAACAGGAAAAAGTTGTGGTCTTGATTGTGGTTACATAAATTATTACATAGGTAGATATTTGAAGATTGCTATTAGACTATTCATGCATGTATCACACCGGTACTTAAGTCCATGATTTTCAATATGCCATCCCTCAGTCTCTCTGAACAGCTCTGGAGACTGTTCTCCCCCCTAGTGAAATACTGCTGCACTTGTGAGCTCAGAGTGGGAATCCTGGAAGGATGAAGGAGCAGGATGGGCAATTTTGGAGTTTTACTTTCTACCTAAATTGCATGTTGCTTGAAGTCGTAGTTACATATGTATATATGTACATTTGTCAAAACTTACTGATCTTTATACTTATAAAGGGTGTATGTAATTATAATTATACCACAATAAAATGATTAAAAGTAATTATGATCCAATCAGATTATTAAAAACTAATAATTAACATGTAAAAAACCCAGAAACAAAGAAAAAGAAACTTCAGTGACTTCCCTTTGCCTACAGGATTAAATTCACACTGCTGAAGAAGATATTCAAAGCTTTCTTCTATGTGGTGCCTACCTACCTTTGGCAAAGATTTATAACCTATTTTGTATCATGGACCATTTTGGTCTGGTGAAAACTATTGATCCCTTCTCAGAGCAATGTGTTTAATTGTAGATAATAAAACACGTAAGAGTACAAAGAAAATAAATTATATTGAAATTATGTTAAAATTTAAAATTTATGACACCATAGTATATATACTTCTTTTTCTTTCTAAGGTTTTATTTATTGATTTTATGGGATGGGGCGGGGGGGACAGGGAGAAGCAAGAAGTATCAACCCATAGTTGCTTCACTTTAGTTGTTCATTGGTTACTTGTTGTATGTGCCTTGACCAGGCAAGCCCAGGCCACCACTGGCTAGGCTATATATATTTCTTTATTAACTCATTACATAACAAGAGCTAGCATAAGTCTCGTAACTATAATACTTTCAAAGTATCGATGAGTAGAAACAGCAGTTTAAGGTACCTGCAACAACCATAATGTGGAATAAAATGATCTCTCAGTTGAATTGGTGACAGTCACATAAACTGCTAATACTGTTGTAGTTTTTTGCTCACATTTGAAATGGAAGGAAATGCTAAATTTCAGTTAGAGGTTAGTGAAAATAAAGGTGCAACCGTCCCGCAACCTCCAACTTCAAATTCAATTTCCCTCCACATACACACTCCTTGCCTGCTTTAATTCCTGGCTGAGAACTCCTGCCTATTTCCTAGTTCCCCAACAAGTCCCAAGATAGTACAGGGGTCACCCACCCTAAACCCAGCAAAGACAGCAGGTAATGTAAATATATGGATGGGCGGGTAAATCAAACAGTGGTGAATGATCACAGATACAAAACCCATGTCTTTCCTCAGGGCATTCAAATACAACCTTTGTTTTTTACAAAAAATAAAAATTAATAATCTACAGCTAAATAAAGATTAGCCCAGAGTTGGCCAGTGTGCAACCACTGTTTAATCAACCAGAGTGAACTGCCAGTTCCTCTTCTGTCCTCCTCCACCACATCTCTAGAGAGTTTCACTTACATAGAAAGTCTGTCCTCACCAATATCCATTAATCAAAATGCAGCTTGTTCAAAGGTTGGCACTTCCTCCTTCCTGTCACTGGAAGTCTTCTGGCCCCTCTGTTCTCCCATAACAGTTGGTTCAAATCTTTCTGGTTTTATTGTTGTTTTTTTTAAACACAGGTCACATTTTGCATTGTCTTATGTTTGTTAATGCATATTTCACCTCTAATTTATTATGAGCTCTTCCAGAGAAGGATGCCGCCACATTTCTCTTTGTATCTCCAAAAATGCTTGCTCTCCAGTGTACGCAGGGCGAAGGGGACACAGTGCAGTCAGACTGACCATGTTGGTCCAGCCTCTGCTTCCTGCCTCCTTCTGTCTCACATCCTTGTCTCTTTAACTATGGGTTCCGATTCTTCAATCACTAGAAATAAAGCCTTAATGTAATTTTTCTTTCATACCAAGACTTACAATGTAGCCACAAACCTCACAGCCAGAAAAATAATGATGTCACTTAAAGTCTTCTTCCAAGAACGGACATTCATTCAATCAATCATTCATTCCTGCAATCTCTCATTCTCCTTAAAAACCAGGTGAAAGCTTACTGTATGAAATATACCAGGTTGGAACTTGCTGGAGGGACACAAATGTTTGTGAACTGTCTCTTAGTAGCCTGGAGATCAGGAGATGAATGCCTCTTCTGAAGGGCACTCAATCCTCCTCATATGCGGGGAATCGCCCAAGTAACGTTCTATTAATACCGTCTGTCAGCAGTGTCCAAGGATCCACTGAATACACATAGCCCGGGACTCCATAAAGTTACATTTAAAGACATGAAAAACAAACTCATAAAATCTTATTCTGTATTCTAGTTTGCAAAATTTTTTGCAATGTGACCTTGAGTAAGTTACTAAAGATCTCTGAACCTCAGTTCATTATCTGTAAAATGTGGATGCTAATAACATCTACTCTCTTGATGTTTAATTAAGTTAATACCTGTACAGCACTTAGAACAATGCCTGGTGCATGATAAGTGCTCCATGAATGTCACAAGTATCAGCTACAATAAAATGACTCCCAAATCCAGTACCTAGTTCTTATTAGGCACTTGTTATGGGTTAAGCACAGGGTTAGGCATCAGATACATAAAGCTGAACAAAACAGCTTTTTCCTCAAGTAGCTCATAACAATGTAATGCTCGTGTGTGTGTGTGTGTGTGTGTGTGTGTGTGTGTGTGTGTGTGTGTGTGTAATAGTAAAAGCTTTATTTAGTAGAGCGCTTCCTGTGTAATGCTTTTAACTTGTTATAGACTGAAGATTCCTTGGTAAGACTTTTTCTAAGAATCTATCTTTTCATCAGACTGAATAAATAATCTGCCTCAAACATACATGCTTTATTTATAAAACATATGTAGTTGCTTGGGATTAAAATTTGCCAAAATCATTTAGAACAACTCTTTATTTCATATTTTTTGTGATTACATATCATCTCAACCAATATTATGGAAATAAATGTGATCACATGATGGTCCCCAACATTTTTTGGAGGATATTCAAAATAGCCTCTGTTCAGGAGCAAATTCTACTGCTGTTTTTCTGATCTCTTTGAAGAGGGAAAAGGTCTCTATGTTTCGCAAGATTAGAGGAGGCCCTTTGCGTTGCTACTGCTGAACTTCTGTGACCTTGTGGGCGTCGCCGCTGAGGGAGCTCCCACCCAATGGACAAGGTCGCAGAGAAGCATTTGATTCCCTTGTCTCTGCTGCTGTTTTGGCTCTACAGAAATTATTAACTTGTTCATCCTCATGTGGTCAGTGGCTAAGAGGCAGGGATAGGTTCTTAGAACACCTCTTTTTTAATATATGGAAGAGATGTCAGGATGTGTGCGGGGAGGAGAGCATGAGTGCGTTGGATTTGGTTTCTGTCATGGTTTGAATTTTCTGTCTTGGCAGTCTTCCTAGATAAAGTCTTTAAAAGACTGCAATGACTTTTCTGGCAAAATTACTGGGGGCTATTGCCAACACTAAGAAACTCATACCAAGTAGAGAACCTCCTACCTTTTCCTTTAAAGTCCCATGCTTAAAATAGTTATGGCTCAATGTTCTTGTAGAGAGGAGATCATTAATATTTGCTTTCTGGTCCAGAACTGAAGGCTAGTATACTTCTCTGCAGACAGTCTCTGTGATCCTTTGATCATTTTATCATTCTCAAATCACTTAATGATCTCCGTGGAAAAAATAAGTCTCCTAGTTTTAGCGTTTATTTTTGCTTTGTTTGGTATTTGTTTTTCTTGTCTGGGAACTAATGTCTTTGGTTACTCCCAGAGAAATCATAACCAAGTTTATTGTACCAAGTTTATTGGCTGGCAGGTTGCAGACACTTTATACAAGTTTACTGGCTAAGGAAATGATTATTCACAAACCAGTCAACCCCCAAGCCTTCCATAGTCACATTTCCCATACCCGGAGTGTTTTCTTTTAAGCATTTACCTTCTTTTACTCAAAAAGCTCTTGTGAACTTGACAAACAAGTGGTGGTGGTTAGTAGATCAGAGCATAAAGTTTGCAGTCAAACACAACTGCATGTGCACTCCGGCCGTGTAACTAACTACGTGCTTGATCTGGAACAACAAACTTTTTGCGTCTCAGCTTCTTCTTTATTAAAATGTGCCAAATAAGACCTACTTTATAAGATGCTGGAAGAATTAAATGAAATAAATAAAGCATATTTCCCCAAATTTCAATCATTTGTAATTTGCCTGCAAAGTTTTATACATATTTGGTATCACCTGTGCTATTATTCCTTTAATATTTTCTTTAGTTAACTCTATTTTTAATACAGATTAATTTTAAAAGGTAAACAGACACTGTTATCACCTCCCTGGTTCTAAAATTTATGTATAAAAATAAATATAGTAGAGACTAAACAATGTTCCTGAAGTCCAGCGGGATAGTTTTGCCTGCTGGTGTCTCTGAGTAAGGCCTGCTCTCTTTGGTAAAAAGAAAGATTACTGTTGGGTGTTAAAGATATATTAGCCCCAACTTGTCAACTGTCTTTTTATTTAATCAAAATAACTGAAAAAAATGACCAAAAGGAAATAACTTGCTCACAATTTGATTCAATATTACTAAATACCCTGTTTATGTGCCACGTAGTACATATACTAGGTATCACTGATGGCAAGTGTGTCACATTTCAGAAAGCTGAGGTAAATTTGTGAGGATTTTGGTTTCCCAGTGAAATGACAGACATACCTCAACAACACAGCTGCACTGGACCCTGTCCAGATATAATATCCACAGAGAAAGTGCAGTTTCAGCATACAAGAAAAAGAAAAAACAGACTTCTGTAGGATCCCTCTGACATTGCTTGAGTGTCCACAAAGAACCCTGAGGTCAAATCCTGAACCCAACAATGGGTCCTCCAATTAAGAAATCACTGCTGTTGTTCACAGTGGCCAAGACATGGAAACAACCAAAAAGCCCTTCAATGGATGATTGGATAAAGAAGATGTGGTACATTTATACAATGGAATACTACTCAACCGTAAGAAATGATGCCATAGGATCATTTACGACAACATGGATGGATCTTGATAACATTATACTGAGTGAAATAAGTAAATCAGAAAAAAACTAAGAACTGTATGATTCCATACATAGGTGGGACATAAAATTGAGACTCATGGACATGGATAGAGTGCAGTGGTTACCAGGGGAATGGGAAATGAGGAGAGGGAGGAGATGGGGGAGGGGAGGGGCATAAAGAAAACCAAATAGAAGGTGACGGAGGACAATTTGACTTTGGGTGATGGGTTTACAACATAATCAAATATCAAAATGATCTGGAGATGTTTTCTCTGAATCTATGTACTCTAATTGATCAATGTCACCTTGTTAAAATTAATTGTCCAAATAAAGTTTTTAAAAAAAGAAATCACTTCTGGCCTCAAGGAAGGCTGGGAACCCCCCAACCCCCATCTACAGAGCGCTCAGCTAGGAGTGCTGTTCTGCAAGTGATGGAAGAGACAGGACAGGAAGTTCCTTTTAAATACAACTCTCACCCTAGTCTCTGCCTCCTTGGAGTCTGTTAAGGGCTGAGTAACCCCTAGCACTTCAGAATGTGGCTCTACTTGGAGATATGGTCTTTAAAAAGATAATTAAGTTAAAACTAGGTCAATGGAGTGGATTCTAATCCAATATAACATGTTTTTTAAGAAGAGGAGATTGAGACACAAACACAC
Organism: Rhynchonycteris naso; assembly: GCA_037038555.1. NCBI lineage: Eukaryota > Metazoa > Chordata > Mammalia > Chiroptera > Emballonuridae > Rhynchonycteris > Rhynchonycteris naso. The sequence continues at coordinate 160,711,044 of CM073000.1, read as the reverse complement.
AAGTGAATACACTGGGAGAACATGGTCATCTACACACCAGAGAGAGAGAGACCTCAGAAGGAGCCAATCCTGCCAACACCTTGATCTTGGACTTCTAGCCTCCAGATTTGTAAGACAATAAATTTAGGATGTTTAAGCCACTAGGTCTGCTATTTGTTTTAACAGTCCTAGCAAAAACTATATAGTCAATACTTCCCATCTGAATGAAGGGGATAGGGCTAAATAGTTCTTCACTCATCAACAGTCATACTTAATACCACACATGGACTGGTGTGTTTCAGAAAGCCAGTACTGTCTGATTTTATACATATGTTTTCTCATTTACCATTTTCTCAACCTAACTATTTAAATTCTTCATTGAAAAGAAGGTCTAGAAAAGACTTGGTTATGTTATCAGTTTAAAAAACAAATTTCAGTGAGGTTTTATATAATCTTGAGGAGTTAGATCAGGGGTCGGGAACGTTTTTGGCTGACAGAGCCATGAACACCACATATTTTAAAATCTAATTCCATGAGAGCCATACAATATGTTTTACACTAAATAAAAGTAAATGTATGCATTTTATGTAAGACCAACACTTTTAAAGTACAAGTCTCTGAATTATTTTTAATAACATTGTTATGCTGTTGCTAACTAATGATGAATAAAGTACTTCTTACCATTAATGCAACTTCTGGTGCTGCATGGTTTTGCTGATGGCTTTGTAGTCTGGTTGATCCGTGGTGAGGTTAAGCTTCATGCAGGCATTGAGATTTCCATCTGTTAAATGTGATCATAGGTTGGTCTTAACGTTCTTTAGATGTGAGAAAGACTGCTCATATACATATGTAGAGCCAAACATTGTCAGTACAGTAATACTCACATGCTGCAGTGTGTGGTATGTGACGGGAAGCACATTCCATGTTTTGACAATCAGCTGGCCCGCGGATTGAAGTTTTTTTATTCCTTCCCACTTGTGTTTGCTCGCCAACTCTGCTTGCTGTTGTGCAAGTCTTCCCAAATCTTTATTCAGTGACTTGAACTTATTCACCCACATGTTTGAGGCCTTCAGGTCAACAGCTTGTAGCTCAAAATCTCTGATGGAGACACCGGGGATGTAACTCAGGTCGGCGCTGTCCACTGCACACTCGTGTGGATGGGTGATAAACTTAAAAACACGAGTGTGCTCGCGAAATTCTCCAAAGTGTGCTTTGAATGACTGCAGGAGATTAGATGTGAAGCCCACTAGTTGCTGGAGATCAAGATGTTGAGCAGGATCACTTGCTGTGCATGCATCTTTAAACTCTCCCAGTTTTTCAAAGTGTAGTAAATGACCTGTTTCAATGTTGGGGTCAAGAGTTCCAGTTTTCAAATGCAAACACTGCTTGGTAAAGGGATAAGACTGTATTTCCAACGCCTTAAATTTTCACATTGAGCTGGTTTAGATGTTCGGTCATGTCCACGAGATAGTAGAACTTCAGGAGCCACTCAGTGTTAGCTAACTCAGGATGCTCGATGATTTTCATTTAAACAAAAGTCCAGATTTCGCTCAGACAAGCCATGAAACAGCTGAGCACCTTCCCTCTTGACAACCAACACACATTACTGTGCAGAAGCAGACCAGGATAATTATTACCAACTTCATCCAGCACTGTTTTAAACTGGCAATCACTTAATGTTGATCGGGCAACAATAAAGTTGACCACCCAAATGACCAGCAATATCACCTCACCAAGCTGCTCACCACACATCTGAGCCCAAAGCGCCTCCTGAGGTAGGATGCAGTGAAAACTTAGGATGGGTCTCTTTTCATGTTCATAAAGAACTGCTACGAATCCTCTGTTTTTCCCCACCACGCACGGAGCACCATCAGTACACACTGAAATAAGTTTATCCATCAGTAGATTTTTTTCTTTAGTGAACTCAGTGAAAGACTTGAATAAATCCCCTTGTTGTCTCTTTCATAGGCAAAACAGCAAGACTTTCCTCACGTAGTGTGTCACTGACAGCATACCTTGTAATCACTCTGAACTGGGATAAATGGCTTATGTCTGTTGGCTCATCCAAAGCAAGAGAAAAGAATGGTCCTGCATTTATGTCCTTCACTTGTGTTGCCTCAATTTGATTTGCCATCATGATGGTATGATCATGAACAGTTCTTGCTGACAGAGGCATGTCTTTTATTCATTTGATTAACTTGTCTTTACCCAAAAAGTCGTCAAAAAATTTCTTGGCAACATCAAGCATGAATGTTTTGGCATACTCCCTACCTGTGAATGGCTTTCCATTTCTCACAATTGCTAAAGCACCAGCAAAGCTAGCTGAATTCTAGTCACCTTGTTGGGTCCAAACACGGAGTTGCTGCTGACTAGCTTGCACTCTGCACAGTAGCTCTTGACATGCTTTCTTCCTACCGTCCCCCGCTGGATATTTCTATGCATATGTAGTATGGCATGTGTCAAAGTGCTGCTTTATATTTGACTGTTTCATCGTTACAATTTTATCATTGCATATTAGACACATTGCAGAACCTGCTTTCTCCACAAAGGTGAATTTCTCTGTCCATTCCTGCTCAAAAGTATGATACTCCTCATCTTTTTTTCTTTTAGTCATCTTCTTTGTCAAAAGGGTTTCTGCAATTAGCTAGCTGACTACTTGATTAAAAGGAGGGAAGTTTACTTCCTGACCTCACAACAACCCGTGTAAGTTAGGAGTTATCCAATAAAAATTTGGTGTTGTCCCGGAGGACAGCTGTGATTAGCTCCAGCCACCCGCAACCATGAAGATGAGCGGTAGGAAATGAATGGATTGTAATACATAAGAATGTTTTATATTTTTAACATTATTATTTATTTTATTAAAGATTTGTCTGTGAGCCAGAGGCAGCCATCAAAAGAGCCACATCTGACTCATGAGCCATAGGTTCCCAACCCCTGAGTTAGATTATCTTACATGTCAAAATAGAATTATTTCTTAGCCTGCTCAAGTACCAGATAAAAAATTTATTTTCTTTCTTTTGACCTTCTCCTCACTTTTGTTTCTTAAACACAAAAATAGCACTTCAACTTTGTTGAAGCTGTGTCTTGTCCATAAGATCTGAGATGACACTTATCTGTTTACCATCTTTGTGTCCTTTTTCCTTTCTCCCTTTTTCCTCTTCCTCCTTGCTATCATCCTGTATGTCAACTAAAGGCTCTAACCTAAATCCCTGACCATCACTTTCCCTACCACTCCTGTGCATTTTTAACCAACCTTGTCATGTATGGCACTCTGTTAAGGTACCAGTTAACATTTAAATCCATTAAGGTCATTATATATTCTCTGTGCTCATGGTGTACCCAAAGCATGCAGCATAACCAGAATCTCAAAGGCTTTCCCACCTAGGACTGAGGGGAAATTCTCTTTGTGACTGTGTCTATCTTGCTCTAAGATCTCTAACTGTCCCTAATTAATGTGTTATATATTTGTTATTGTACATTCTGTCTCTTGAGAAAAGTTCTCCTGGCCCTGTGAGTTTAAGTTCAAATATGACTTCTTTGAATATCATCTACAATCACAAACATTAGCCAGGTAGGCCAGCACTTAAAGTGGTTAAATGCCTCTTGGTTAACCACTTGATTAGTTGAGATGGGAAGATGTTCGGGTGTTTTATGGAAGGAGGAGAAGTATTTTGAGGTCTTTTGTTCAATCAATTCATCCGGGAGTAAAGGGTGAGTGTTAGAAATAAGTAACATGTCTCATCATCAACTATGAGGCAGGTACTAGAGGAAAAGGAACAAGACAACGAAAGCCTGCAGACCTGCAGATAAATAGTGAGTCACTAATGTCCCTAGAGCCTCTGGTAAGTTACTATAATGTGCCAGTGACACAGAAGATGAGAATTACATGTTAGGAACCCTGAGTATAAAGAGCAGCTCAGAGTCATGGGTGGAAAAGTGACAATAAGTACTCACTAGTTGTTCTGTGTTGTTCTGATGTTCTCTGTGGCCACTATTTCTCCTTGGGAAAATATCCCTCCCTCTTGGAGTTTTTTCTGGCCTGATTTCAAGACCTACTTCTGAGTTATACAATACGTTCTGATTCATAAATTTTTTATGAAGGGTCAGCCTGTGAATAGATCCTTTATCTTATTGGAAAGGTTTTGTGCTGTTGGATTTTATATCTGCTGAAAGAGAGGCTGAAGGCAGCCTCTGAATTCTGACCACTGTGCTTCTCCTCATAGTCGGGCTTCTATGCTGGGAAAGCCTAATGTTTTCTCTTCCTCCTAGAGAGCTCCTTATTCCCCTCCTTCAAAGCCACATGATTTATAGACAATAAGGCTGGGCATGCCCTCCCCAATTCTTGTTTCTACCCCTGCACTCAAACACTAACACACTAACAACCAGTGTTTTAAGCATTGAACTTGTCTGGTGAGTGGCCATTTGTCAACCCAATTCTGTTCTGGTTCTGCATGTTTCAAATTAATGGCAAAGGACACATTGTGAATATCTACTGTGCTTTTGTTCTTGTGTCCCTGCTTCTATATGTTCCCAAGCCAATGGCCTCGCCACCTGAATCAAATTTTATACAACGTGATAGGCCCCAACAGGAAATGCTCTAGAAGAAACAGTGAAATAAGTACCCAATGGCCCCAAGCAGTATCTGGCTTTGATCTTTGGCTGGATCTTGGAGGCCACTTCAATGCTGAACTTCTCTCTTCTCACTTCATTTTGTCAGTCTTTTCATTTGTTTTCTCTTTGTGTCCAGTGTTGCTACCTGGAGATTGAGATTCAAAATTATGCTTGAGAGTTTATAATTTACAAATACTACTAAAAAGAAGGCATAGTGCCTTTGTTAACATTTGTGTAGTCCTCCCAAAGTTTCTTTGTGAAAAGCAGAGCCAGCCAGAAAACCCAGGAGTCTGGACATCAAGCCTTCCAGAGAGCAAATGGCCCTCTTTCCCCCAGAAAATTGCCCTCACAGAGGGTCTTTCTCCTCTTCTCTTATCACTGGACCCGATTTTCTCAACAATTTCTTTGTCTATAGCCTTCTGCAGTAGCAAATGGTCTACTTAACTAGGAGTAAATAGTAGTAAAAGCCTTCTTGTATACATCAGATTAACGGGAAACATGTTCTCTTGCCTCATTTCTGCCCATCATGTGTATTCCCTACCTTTACCACAGGCATCATATGGAAGCCACTCACTCATTTATTCATGAACAGATGTGTATGAAGGAGGAGGCACTGTTTCAGACTCACAATACCTCTGTGAACAAGTGTGATGGAGTCCTTGATCTTACCCATTCACGTGCTAGTGAAATGCAGGGCATATAACCCTTCTGCTGAACCTTCAAGAGGGTCCCAAGAGAATGTGATAGGTAGACTCTTTGATGGGCCCTGACAATTCCATCTTCTGGTACTCATGTCCTCTGCTTAAATACAGGTCAGACCTGTGACTTCTCGCAATTGAATGTGGCAAAGGTGCTGGAATGTCACTATAGTAATTAGAATAAGATGTATAAGACTTCACCTTTCTTGCATACTCACTCCAGAAACTCCCTTGCTAACTTTGAAGAGTAGAGTTATGTTGGAGGCTCATGTGGTAGAAGCTAAGAAACAACAAGCAAGCAGCTAGGGCCCACAGCTGCCAGGAATGGTATTCTGCCATCAACCTGAGTGAGCTTGGAGGTAAAGTCTTCCCAAGTCAGGCCTTCAGAGGAGAACGCAGGCTGTCTGACCTTTTGATTGCAGACTTGTAAGTTCCAGATAAGCCATTCCTGAGCTACTGACCCACAGAAACCATGAGGTAATACATGTATGTTGTTTTAAGCTGCTAAAATTGTGGTCATTTGAAGTAGCATAGGAAACTAATAGAGACCCCATAGACAAGAGGAGTAGCCTGGCCCAGCACTGACCCACAGCCTCCTAGAGATGGTAAGACTGGCTTCCTCTGTTTGTCTTCAGTACAATCCTTAGGACCCTTACACTGCAGCATTGTGACTTCTCCACAGAACTTCCCTGGCCTGGGCAAGCGTGTTTATAATCTCCCCAACTCCTGAAACACTTTTCTTCTTCTCCTTCCTCCTTCTACTTCTCCATCTCCTCCTCCTCCTCCTCCTCCTTCTTTTCCAAGTGAGAGGAGGGAGCTAGAGACACAGACTCCCACATGCACACCAACCAGGATCCACCCAACAACCCCCATCTGTAGCCAGTGTCTGGACCAACTGAGCTATCCTCAGCACCCAGGGTTGATGCTTAGACCATTTGAGCTGCAAGAGGGGAAGAGGAGAGAATGGGGAGAGAAGCATGTGTGCATGACCAGAGATCAAATCCAGGATGTCCACACGCTGGGCCCACACTCTATCCACTGAACCAGCCAGTCAGGGCCCAGAACTCTTTAAAATTAGAAAAATAATGGAGCAGAATTGTCTGAAGCATGACCATAGACAAGGAGAGCTCCTGAAAAACTGTGTAAATTGGGCACTGTGTCACTGAAGGGATTAGAAATACTTGTCCTCTCCCCACCCACCTTCTTTTATTCCCAAGTGCCTTTCCATACCCCAAATCCCCACTGTTGGAAGAATTATCTCAAGGTAGTCTATTTAATTACATGTGGAAACTTTCCATTCTATCATGGATTATAGATGTATTAATAATTGCTTATCACATTATAAATACTATATAAGTGTATGCTATTATTATTGTATGATTACTTTTTATATGGTTTGTAGTGTTGTTACTTATTACCTAGATGTTGGGAACACAGGTATATTTAAGTCACAGACCCTGCAGTGTAGCTGGTTTTTTACTGTTAGAGAGCTAAGTTCTGAACAGAGGGATGAAAGAACAGGAAGTTTTAAGGAGTAGGGGGCTTGAAATTTGCATTACAAACTTCAGAACCACCTATAATACATACTGGCAAAGCAGATTCTAGATAGGTGAAGACCGGAGGTGGGAGTTATACAAGATGGATCCAATAGCATCCTGTGCCCTCTTGGTATCTTAGTAGTTGGTCAGTGCTGAGAGAGAATAGATAGGTGAAGATAAACTTCACCTACATCATCATTTTCACAGGGTCAGACCTCCTAAAGCAAAAATATGTAACTACAAACACTCATCATAGCCATAAGATTATTATTCATGACAAATTATAAGGGTACAATTAATACTTATTTATGGCTTCAATAAAAATGTTAGTCACAGAAAAGTTATATTTGATTGCTCTTCCTTCAGGAAAGCTAGTGGAAAATCTAAGGGTAAAATAATCTTTGGTGGTGGGCAGGAAGAGAGTACTGGAAGAACAATCTTCCTCCTATTCTTTGGGAACACATTTCCCTTTTGTGAATAAAACATGATGGAGCAAAGGGGCAGTGGGCTGCACTGTCCTGTGTGGGACAGTTGCTAAAAATGAATCTCTTCAGCCTGACCTGTGGACAGAGCACCAACCTGGAATGCAGAGGTTGCTGGTTCAAAACTCTGGGCTTGCCCAGTCAAGGCACATATGACAAGCAATCAATGAACAGCTAGAGTGAAACAACTACTTCTCATTCTCTGCCCCCTCTTCTCTGTAAAATCAATAAATAACATTTTAAAAAATAATCTCATAGGGAAGACCTTGGCCTCCAAACCAACAAACCATTAAAAATTAAGTCCATGTTTCCTTGGGGTTTCTTCATTAAGGTATCATCCAAGATGAAGATAAAAAATGAGATTGTACCTTTATGTGATCATGCCATGTTATAATTGGTTGCTGATGAGCACATCTCAGTCTGTGGTTGAACCTTGTATTCTTTCTTTTTACCTCTGTATCTAGCATGGTGTCTTTAAACAGCAAAATATTCTATTGGGATTTTTTGTTGTTGTTTGTTTTGTTTTATTTTTACAAATAATGAGTCACTGGATGCTGATTAATGAAACTAGACAGATTATTCAAAGGTGGGACAAAACAACTGTTACTCAATAGTTTTATTATGTTTAGGTTCCTATATTGAGGGAACATTTTGATCAATTTGGATTCAATTCTGGTAGGAACAGAATTTTAATCTTGACTTGAGGGACCTTGTTCAAATATTATGTCTATAGCAATAACCAGTTTCTTGCTTCTTGGGACCTCCCCTAGACCTTCTTCCTAATTACCTCATACAACTGGTGTTTTGTTTTCCTGGCATAAAAAGAACAAAAAATACTTCTCCAGTACTTTTCTGCTAAACTCCTACTCAGCCAGGCTTTATAAATATTTGTGTACCAAGTGAAACTAGATGTTTCAATTTCTTCTCCTCACTTGATTTTCACTATTGAGACTGTTTCTTACAGCTTGAGATCTTGTGATTAAAGACCCCATTTTGATTAATTTAATGTGACAGCTTGACTGGGCTAAGGGATGCCCAGAAAGCTGGAAAAACATTATTTCTGGGAGTTTTTGCAAGGGTGTTCTAGAGAGAGATAAGCATTTGAATTAGTGAACTGAGTAAAGAAGGGTTCCCTTGCCATCTAATCCACTGAGCACCCGAATAGAACCAAATGGTGGAGAAAGAGCAAATTTGCTCTTTTTACCTGAGCTGAGATATCCATCTTCTCCTTTGAAATCCGAGTTCCTGGTTCTCCCAGAGAGTTGGCCTTTGGACTCTTCCTGGCATTTATATTGTTAGTGCCCCAAATCTCAGTCCTTTGGATTGGGACTGAATTATACCATCAGCTTTCCTGGTTCTCCAGTTTGCAGACTACATAACATGGGACTTCCCTACCTCCAGTCTTACATAAGCTAATTCCTACTGTGTGTGTGTGTGTGTGTGTGTGTGTGTGTGTGTGTGTGTGTGTGTGTGTATACCCTATTAGTTCTGGTTTTCTGGAAAATCCTAATACATTTTTGCATATCAGCTAATGAACATGTTAAATTTCATGTTTATTTCTTGGAGTGAGGGAAATGTGAAAGTGGGGCATTGCAGGAGGTAGAATTTATAATGATTAAAAAGTGGGACTTGTAATAAAATCTGAGCTCTCTGTTTAGTATCTTGAATAGGATAAATTTTCTAAGCCCCCTCCTTCTCTAAAATTAGAATATAATTACTTAATTGAGATCATATGATAATTTAATGGTTTGTATGAAAATACTCAACATACAGTAAAGCAATCTATACTAATGACCTACTTCTAGTATGTTGTGATTGAGAGGCAGAAAAAAGAGAGAGAGAAAAAAGGGTTAGGAGGGTGGGTGCCATCCAGCACTGTATAGAAGACGGAGAGGGTGCTAGAGGGAGAGTTTTAAAAGTAGTGATAGTGGAAAGCTACAAATTTCTCTCATTGTCTTAAAAAGGAACAATTCTAGGTGTTGATAGCTTGTGCTAATGCATTCCTCAAGTACAGCATACCTGTTCTCCACCAGATTCCTGGGATTTGGATGTATTTGATATTCTTTGTCCAGTCGAGTATGGTAGACAGAATAATGGCCCATCAAAATTGTATATGTCCTGATTTCTAGAATTTGTAAATATGTTACCTTACATGGCAAAAGGAACTTTGCAGATGTAATGAAGACTATGAACCTTGAAATAGGAAAATTATTCTAATTTATCTGAATAAAACCTGTTTCAACATACAAGCCCTTACAAATAGAAGAGGAAGACAGAGTGTCAGTCAGAGAGATGTGGCCAAATAAGAAGAGGAAAGATTCAGTGTCTGAGAAGTACTCAACCCACTATTGCTGGCTTTGGAGATGGAGGAAGGAGACTATGAGCCAAGAAATGAAAGCAGCCTCCAGAATCTCAGCAAGGTCATCAGCTGACAGCCAGCATAGAAATGGGGACTTCAGTTCTATACACGTAAGAAACTAAATTCTGCCACCAACCCATATGATTAAGAAAATGAATTGTCCCCTAGAGCCTTCAGAAAGAAATGTCCCCTGCTGACATTTTGATTTTAGCCCAGTGAGACCCATGCTGGACTTCTGACATGAAGAACTGTAAGATTCTGTAAGTTTTTGTTGTTTAAACCCCTAAATTAGTGGTAATTTGTATTGGTAACAATATAAAACTAATATAGACAAGAGTTTAATTTCATTTATTCATTTATTTATTCAATTGTTGAATTTTCAAGGATTCAGTGAGCAGCTACAGTGAATCGGGCACTGAACCAGTTGCTGGTAATAGAAGTGTAAGATCCAGTTCCAGTTCTTGACATATTTATAAAACTTCAGTGGAAACATCAGAAAGAAGTTTCTGACTTGCAAACAACTTGTTATGCCTAATACTCTGAATTACTCAACCTCACCTCTTGACTACAATTTCAAAACAATTACTCCCAGTGGGGGTGAGTCACATTTTGCAAACTCATTGGCAGGCCTGTAGCTTGGGAAAGTTAAGGAAAAACTAATGACTTTCCCCCCTTGGTCTATGTCCAATAAGATCATGGCTTTCATGAACTTCATTGTGGAGCTTTGACCACTTAACAAACACCAACATCACAGTGCTGCTACCCAGTGACACAGTGACATCCTCTTTCCTCAGAAGAGTAGCCTATAGAGGATAGGCCTGAGCTTCTCAAGCCTTAGCATGCCTAAAAAAAAAAAAAAAAAACATGTGGAAGGCTAATTAAAACACAGATTTCTGGGTCTCACCTCCAGAGGTTCTGATTCAGTAGGTCTGGTTGGGGGGCCTGAGAATCTGAATTTCTAACAAGCGATGCTTCCTGTCCACTGGCCACACTTTGAGTGTCTTTGGTAGATCACCCCTTATATATTGATAAAGATGTCTGATGGACCCAGGGTGGTCAAAAGGAGACAAACAATGAAAACATGTAACTTACCTGCCAGCTTGCACTATACTTTTTAATACGTGAACCCTGCTAGTTCTCCACTCTGGTCCCTCCTGTAGTTATTCCCAGTTGGGACTGCCCTCCTGTGGTGACCTGGGATGCCCTGCAACTTGCCACATACTCAACACTGAGAAGTAAGGCAGAGGAAGGCAGAGGGAGTGCTGTTTCCCTAGCCTGTATGTCAGAAAACAAGTCTGATGCCCTTGTGATGATAAACAGCATCCTCAGTGATAAGGTAAAAAAACAAAAAAACAAAAATAAAGTAAAACAAAACATTGAAACCTCTACTTATGCAACTCAGCATGAGGACAGATCAAGTGTTCCACGGAGGGGCAAGCAAAATGATTGCACAATGTGCTCTGTGGACACTGAGGGCCTCACATGATGTTACAACCTCTCTCCTTCCCCAACCTCTGTTAATATCCCCCTCACCAAACCAAGTCTGTTGTCCTGTACTTCCCTTGCTGCCACCCTTCCATGAACTTTAAAAGGTCCAAGGGCACACTAGACTGTATTGACATGCTAATGATTTACTGTTCAGCCCTCTGGCATTGTCCTTCTGAGGATTTTTAACTTGAGCTATGAAATGGCCATAAACCTCAAAACAGTAATTTCACTTAGTAATTTTGAGCTCCTAAATTGAGTACTTGTACATATAGCACATAACTTTAATTGGCTGCATGGTTCCAGGTTCCTCTTGTTAAGATTCAGAACAAGAAAGTGGGATTTGGGCTTAATGGTCAGAAAAATCCATTTGAAATTCCAAAGCATCCTCTTCATCATTGGAAAGAGCAGTAGTGTCATAAATCAAATGGTACTTGTTTGATTAAAAATAAAAGTAGAAGTTGTAGAAGTTGGTTTTTGCTTAGGCCCTCTTTTTAAACAAAGGGTCTTTCTAGAGCAGTGGTTCTTAACCTGGCTTCTATCAAACCCTAGGGGTTCGATGAGTCGGTCTCAGGGGTTCGGAGAAGCCTCTGCCGCAGAGGCCAGAATAAAGTAATATCGTAATTTGTTGTGAGTTCATGTACTTTGTTGGTTTTGTTCTTTGAGCAAGGTGATGTTCATGCACAGCTCATTTTGTGCACCAATAAAAAAACATATACCTATGTCTTGAATTTGGAAAAAAAAATCATATTTTATTTATCACTAAAGAAGGGTTCGGTAAATGCGCATCTGAAACTGATGGGTTCGGTACCTCAAAAAAGGTTAAGAACCACTGTTCTAGAGATACAGGAAGATGGTTTATCTTCAGATGACTGTGGTAATATTTCCTTTGTGGTGGACAGATCTCTGTAAAATAAAAAAGACTTGTTTGACATAATGGACTTTTACATACCTATAAATCTTTTTCCTTTAATCTGAGTAAAAGACTATTATTGCTTTTATTTGTTAAATTATTAATTAGTTTTGTTTTGATTTAAAGCAGGAATTATTAACTTATTTTGTGTTATGAACCTCTCTGGAAATCTGGTGATGTCTACAGACCCTTTCATAGAATAATGTTTTAAATGCATTAAAAACACTATGTATAGAGCTACAAATAAAAACAATTATTTGTAAATACAATTACCTAAATAACAAGTCAGATTTGTAGTATAGTAATACTTGTACTTCTTTATTAATACATTAACTATGGTCTAGCATCTGGTCTATTACCTACTACAATTTTGAAGTAGTAGTGAGCAGAAACAGTATTTTGAGATATTTGCATCAGCTATAATGGGTAGGAATAGATCTATTTCCATTGGAAATAAAGACACAGTTGTCTATACCTAAGTTTATTGTTTACATTCTTTTTTTTTTTTTCTTAGTGAGGGAGAGATGGAGAGAGACAGACAGGGACGATGGAGACAAATGAGAAGCATCAACTCATAGTTGCAGCACTTTAGTTGTTCATTGATTGCTTGTTCCAGTTTCTCTCCTTCCAGCCAGGCCTCACTCCTGTGTCTCTGGCTTCTGCTCCTTGGGACTGCACTCTCTAACAAAGGGGCAACATCAGGCTCTGCTTTCTAAGGAATCCATAATTATAAATAAAATCATACTGGATGGAAATTTATCTAGTTATTTCCCTTAACTTCAGAGTCAATAATGGTAACTAAGGTTCAATCGAATACAATTCTGGAACATTATATCAACCAGGCCTTTAACAGCCAATCCAATCATTTTTTTTTTAATTTTTTTTTTTTTAAGAAAGAGAGACAGACAGCCTGACCAGGCGGTGGCGCAGTATATAGAGCGTTGGACTGGGATGTGGAAGACCCAGGTTTGAGACCCGAGCTCGCCAGCTTGAGCGGGGGCCCATCTGGCTTGAGCAAAAGCTCACCAGCTTGGACCCAAGGTTGCTGGCTCCAGCAAGGAGTTGCTTGGTCTGCTGAAGGTCCGCGGTCAAGGCACATGTGAGAAAGCAATCAATGAACAACTAAGGTATTGCGACGGCAACGAAAAACTAATGATTGATGCTTCCCACCTCTCTCCGTTCCTGTCTGTCTATTCCTCTCTCTGACTCTCTCTCTGTCCCTGTAAAAAGAGAGAGAGAGACAGACAGACAAACAGACAAGCAGGCAGAAAAGGAGAGAGGTGAGAAGCATCAACTTGTAGTTGTGCCAGTTTAGTTGTTCATTCATTGCTTCTCATACATGCCTTGACCTGGTGTAGGGGGGACTCCAACCAAGCTGGTGACTCCTTGCTCAAGCCAATGAGCTTTGGGCTCAAACCAACGATCCCAGTGGGGTCATAGATCACACGCTCAAGCCAGCAAAACCCACACTCAAGCTGGTGAGCCTGTGCTCAAGCCAGATGAGTCCCATGCTCAAGCCGGAGACCTCAGGGTTTCAAACCTGGGGCTTCAGCTTCCCAGGACAACGCTCTATCCACTGTGCCACCTCTGGTCAGGCCTGTTTACATTTTTAATTTTAAAAAATTCTAGATTTCAGATAGAGGTCAGTGAAAATAAAGGTACAGTTATTCCCATGCAGGTTCATGGAATTTATGAATTCTGTTCAAACACAACCTTGGGTGTCAGTGATGCGTAAAACTGCCTAAAGCACTCCCAATTTTAATGTCTTCCTTCTCTCTGAGTTTCTTTTTATGAACTCTAAATTTTTGGTAAGTCAAGGAAAGAATTTCCATGAATCAGCTAGCCTTTAATGAATGAAAGCTATTGAACTTTTGAGGGTAACACTTTTAGGCTTCTGATGGAATTTCAGAAGCTGTAATGATCAAATTCTCTGACCTTCGTGAAGTTTTAATCATTCAGATAACATTCTGATCCATTGCCTTTAACTTTTTTCTAAAAAGGATTGAGTGTATATACTAAATGTGGGAAATAAGTTTATTTTTCCGCCCTGCTTCCATTCTTTTGTCAAGAAGGGAATCACTGTTAACAATGCATTTATGTGTGATGTACACTTTATAATTTGCTGATCTTTATATGCCAGTGGCAACGTGAGTAAATACTGTACTTAACAGCACCTGGGGAAAAAGAAAGTAGTCAGTGTATTTTATCAAGTTTAATATCTTTTTTAAAAATTGATTGTAGTGAGAGAGAAAGGGTGGGGAGAGAGGGAGAGAGAGGGACATTGAGCTGTTCCTTTATGTGCCCTGAATGGGGAATAAACTGGCAACCTCTGTGCTTCAAGATGATGCTCTAAACAACCAAGCTATCTGGCCAGGGCTCAAGTTTAATATCTTATAGTTCAGGCCCAAAGAAAGATTACCTGAGTTTTTTCTCATATGCAAAAAAATATCAGCAAAATTCTCTCAGGCATAACTTGGATCAGATGCCAATTCTTGGTCTAGTCTCCCAGCTAGAATGGGTGGAGAGTTGGATCAGGATAATACATGGGTGCCTCTGTGGCAACCATATAAATATGTGGGTTGGGCAATTCTGTTCTTTAAAAAGAGATGCCTCCACCAGCTGATCTTTAGAAGGCTGATAGCCTGAACCAGAATGGAAACTTACATGGAAAATGAGAGAACTAGGCTTTCCTTTTTCTTTGTTATGAACAAGAATCAATAGTTCATTCTGGTTTAATAACTTGTGTTACTTTTTCTGAATAAAAAGTAATGGACAAGAAACTAAATTTTGGGGTTATTTTAAAAAGTTCAATAAAGCAATAAAATACCACACATCTCTTTAAGACAACCTCTGCCAACATTGTGGCTGTAATTTTACCCTGCATTTCTCTTTGACCATCTAGGTTTGAGCATTTTAGTTAGTGGTAATCACACTTGATTACATATTAGAATCACCTGGGTAGCTTTTAAAACTACTCATGCCTGGGTCCCATCTCAAGATTCTGACACAACTGATTTGAGGTGTGCCCCGCTTATTGGTAATTTTTAAAACTCTGCCAGGTGATTCTAAAGTCCAAACAAAGTTGAAAAGCACTGACTGAAGTTGTTCTATTGTTTTTCTTTCTTTTTTTAAAGCAAGAATTGGGGAGATAGAGAGACAGACTCCGCATGCACCCCAACCAGGATCTACCCAGCACCCCCTATCTGGGGCAATGCTTGAATCAGTAGAGCTATCCTCAGCACCCAGGCTGACACTTGAATCAATTGAGCCACTGGCTACGGGAAGAAAAGAGGGAGAGGGAGGGAGAGAGAGGGGAAGAGAAGCAAATGGTGGCTTCTCTTGTGTAACCTGACTAGGAATCAAACCTGGGACATTCATATGCTGGGCTGATGCTCTATTCACTGAGCAAACTGGCCAGGGCCAGTATACAGTATATCTTAATACCCTCTAGGCCCATCCATGTTGTAGCAAATGGTAAGATTTCATTCTTTTTTTATGGCTGAATAATATTCTGCATATATATATATATATATATATATATATATATATATCACTTCTTTATCACTCATCTTTTCCTTGGAAGATTTAATTCATTTTCATTTAAAGTAATTATATTTTAAAATATATTTAAATTTAGAAATTAAATTTAATGGGGTGACATTGATCAATAAGAGTACATAGGTTTCAGGTTAACATTTCCACAGCATTTGAACTGTTGATTGCATTGTGTGCCCATTACCCAAAGTCAGATCATTTTCTGTCACCATATATTTGTCCCTCTTTACTTCCTTACCGCCACCTCTCTCCACTGGTAACCACTTCACTTTTATCTATGTCCATGAGCCTCAGTTTTATATTCCACATATATGTGAACTCATGTAGTTCTTAGCTTTTTCTGATTTACTTATTTCACTTAGTACATTCATTTCATTTAGAAAAATGTTCTCATATTAAAAGATGATTTCTTTACCACTCATCTTTTAATTGAAGAATTTAATCCATTTACATTTAAAGTAATTATTGGTAGGTATGTAGTTATTGCTATTTTATTAATATTTTCTTTTCTGCTCCTTTTCTTCTATTGTATGTTGATGACTTTCGGTAGTGTGTTTGAATTCTTTTCTCTTTATTTCTTATATTTCTTTATAGTTTTGGTTTGTGGTTAGCATGTGTTTCATATATACCAAGCTATATTTATGGTAGTCTATTTTAAGTTGATAGCTGCTGAAGTTCAAACTCATTTTAAAATCACTACCATTTTTACTCACCCCTTCCATGTTTATGTTTTTGTCATTATTTGTGTGTTTGTATTTCTGTATATTCCTTAATTTACTGTTATAATTACACATAATCTCCCTACTTTTGTCAATTAACCTTTATACTTGCTTTGGTGTTGGTTGATCTACAGCTCTTATGTGTTTGTCTTTGTCAGAGAGAACTTTTTTCTTTGCATTATTTTCTTATTTATATTTTTTGTTTTTCTTCTTTTTCTTAAAGAAGTCCATTTAACATTTCTTGTAATATTGATTTGGTGCTGATGAACTCCTTTAGCTATTTCTTGTCTTGAAAGATCTTTATCTATCCTTTGATTCTAAATGATAGCCTTGCTGGGTAGAGTAATCTTGATTATAGCTCTTAATATTTTATCACTTTAAAATTTTGTACCAATACCTTCTGGTCTGCAAAGTTTCTGTTGAAAAATCAGCTGACAATATTATGGGAGGTGCCTTTTAGGTAACTAACTGCTTTTCTTGGGCTGCTTTTAAGGTACTCTCTTGGTCTTTAACTTTTACCATTTTATTTATTTTTATTTAATTTATTGTGTTTACATAGATTCTAGTGTTGCCCTGATTGCATCCCCCCTCCCCCATAATCCCCTCAACATATCCTTTGCCCCCCTCCCACAAGCTCCCTCCCTCCTTCCCTTCAGGTTTAATTCCGTTCCTCAGTTCACATTGTTCCTTGGATTCCTCAAATGAGTGAGGTCATATGATATTTTTCTTTCTCTGCCTGGCTTACTTCACTTAACATAATAGTTTCCAGTTCCATCCATGTTGTTGCAAAAGGTAATATTTTCTTCTTTTCCATGACCTCATAGTATTCCATTGTATATATGTACCACAGCTTTTTAATCCACTTATCCACTGACAGACAATTGGGCTATTTTGAGATCTTCTCTATTGTGAACAATGCTGCCATAAACATGGGGGTGCATTTTTTTTTGAGTCAGTGATATAGTGTTTTGGGGATATATTCCTAAAAGTGGGGATGGCTGGGTCAAAAGGCAGTTTCATTTTTAATTTTTTAAGGAATCTTCATACTGTTTTCCACAGTGGCTGCACCAGTCTGCATTCCCAGCAGCAGTGCAGAAGGGTTCCCTTTTCTCCACATCCTCACCAACACCTATCGTATGTTGTTTTGTTGATGAGTGCCATTCTGACTGGTGTGAGGTGATATCTCATTGTGGTTTTAATTTGCATTTCTCTAATGATTAGTGATGATGAACATTTTTTCATTTGTCTATTAACCATCTGTATGCCCTTTTTGGAGAAGTGTCTATTAATTTCTTTTGCCCATTTTTTATTGGATTGTTTGTCTTCCTGGTGTTGAGTTTTACAGGTTCTTTATAAATTTTGGTTATTAAACCCTTATCAGTCATATTGTCGAATATGTTCTCCCATTGTGTGGTTTGTCTTTTTATTCTGTTCATATTGTCTTTAGCTGTACAAAAGCTTTTTAGTTTGATATAGTCCCATTTGTTTATTCTGTCTTTTATTTCACTTGCCTGTGGAGATAAATCAGCAAATATGTTGCTGCGAGAGATGTCTGAGAGCTTACTGCCTCTGTTTTCTATTAAGATGCTTATGGTTTCATGACTTACATTTAAGTCATTTATTCATTTTGAGTTTATTTTTGTGAATGGTGTAAGTTGGTGGTCTAGTTTCATTTTTTTGCAGGTAGCTGTCCAGTTTTCCCAACACCATTTGTTAAAGAGGCTGTCTTTACTCCATTGTATGCTCTTTCCTCCTTTGTCAAATATCAGTTGTCCATAAAGGTGTGGGTTTATTTCTGGGTTCTTTGTTCTGTTCCATTGATCTATGTGCCTGTTCTTATGCCAGTACCAAGCTGTTTTGAGTACAATGCCTTATAGTATAACTTGATATCAGGAAATGTGATATCTTCCACTTTATTCTTCCTTTTCAAGATTGCTGAGGCTATTCGTGTTCTTTTTTGGTTCCATATAAATTTTTGGAATATGTGTTCTATATCTTTGAAGTATGTGATTGGTATTTTAATTGGTATTGCATTGAATTTATTGCTTTGGGTAGTATAGACATTTTGATGATGTTTATTCTTTCTAAGCATGAGCACGGTATATGCTTCCACTTGTTTGTATCTTCCTTGATTTCTTTTATTAATGTTCTGTAATTTTCTGAGTACAAGTCTTTAACCCATTTAAATTTACTCCTAGGTACTTTATTTTTTTGGTTGCAATAGTGAAGGAAATTGTTCCCTTAATTTGTCTTTCTGACAGTTCATTGTTGGTGTATAAAAATGCCTCTGATTTCAGTGTATTAATTTTATACCCTGCCACCTTGCAGAATTCATTTATCAGGTCCAGTAGTTTTTTTACTGAGACTTCACAGTTTTCTATATACAGTATTATATTTGCAAATAATGATAGTTTTACTTCTTCTTTTCCAATTTGGATACCTTTTATTTCTTCTTGTTGTCTAATTGCTGTAGCTATGACTTTCAGAACTATGTTGAATAAGAGTGGTGAAACGGGGCACCCCTGTTTTGTTCCTGATCTTAGGAGGATTGCTTTTAATTTTTGCCCATTTATTATGATGTTTGCTGTGGGTTTTTCATAGATGGCCTTTATCATGTCGAGGCATGTTTGCTGTACTGCCACTTTGCTGAGAGTTTTGATCATGAATTGGTGCTGGATTTTATCAAATGCTTTTTCTGAATCTATTGAAATTATCACGTGATTTTTCTTCTTTCTTTTGTTTATGTGATGAATCTCATTGATTGATTTACAAATATGTACCATCCTTGCCTCCCAAGAATAAATCCCACTTGATCATGATGTCTGATTTTTTTCATGTATTGCTGGATCCAGTTTGCTAATATTTTGTTGAGGATTTTAGCACCTAAATCAGGGGTGCCCACACTTTTTCAGCTTGCGAGCTACTTATAAGATGACCAAGTCAAAATGATCTACCTACAATAAAAATGCAAAACATAAATTTATTTCTTCTATATTATCATTATTTAAGTTACTATTATTACTATTTAATATTGTGTATTCTTCTTTCACCTTTCTCCTTTTCAGCTCTCTTTTTGGAGGAAAGTCAATGTCATAGTTTTTATGAACAGTCCGAAAAAGCCGCTCCACATTTCCCTTCTTTGGAATAGCAATGGCACACATACAGATGAGGCAAACGCACTTAGAATATGACATAGTGAAAAAATCCCCTCCCATTCTGTATGAAAGTGGTAGGTTTTAGGCTTCTTACTAGGACCAGCTATGGCACTCATTTTTATACCCTTTGTTGTATTTAGTTTAAATAAATTTAAGACTACGCAGCAATGTAACTGAACAAGTTAGTGCGGTTTAACGCGCATGAGTAAGGTGTCAAAAGTTCAGACGTCAGATTGGCTACCCTGTACGCCAATCAAAAGACAAATGTCTTTTTAGTGTCATGCGATCTACCCACACTTCCTTTGCGATCAACCAGTAGATCGCAATCGATGTATTGAGCACCCCTGATCTAAGTTCATCAGGGAAGTTGGCCTATAATTTTCTTTCTTTGTGTTGTCTTTGCCTGGTTTCGGAATCAGATTTATGCTTGCCTCATAAAAGAAGCTTGGAAGTCTTTCTTCCTCTTGAATTTTTTGAAATAGTTTGAGAAGAATAGGAGTTAGTTCTTCTTTGAATCTTTGGTAGAATTCACCTGTGAAGCCATCTGGCCCACGACTTTTGTTTGTTGGGAGTATTTTGATAACTGTTTCAATCTCATTTGTTGTAATCAGTCTGTTTAGATTTTCCGATTCTTCCAGATTGATTTTTGAAAATTTATGTTTCAAGAAATTTGTACATTTCACCTAGGTTGTTTAATATTTGGGCATAGAGTTCTTCATAGTATTTTCTTACAATCCTTTTGTATTCCTGTTGTGTCAGTTGTTATTTCTCCTCTCTCATTTCTAATTTTATTTATTTGAGTTCTCTTTTTTTCTTGGTGAGTCTGGTTAAAGGTTCATCAATCTTGTTTACCCTTTCAAAGAACCAGCTCTTGGTTTCATTGATCTTCTGTGTTGTTTTTTTAGCCTCTATGTCATTTATTTCCACTCTGATCTTTATTATTTCCTTCCTTCTACTACCTCTGAAATTTTCTTGCTGTTCTTTTTCTAGTTCTTTTAGAGGCAGGGTTAGGTTGTTTATTTGAACTTTTTCTAGCTTTTAAAGGTATGCCTGTAGTGCTATGAACTTCTCTCTCAGGACTGCTTTTGCTGGGTCCCATAAATTTTGAGCTGATGTATGCTCATTATCACTTGTTTCTAGGAATTCTTTAATTTCTTCTATGATCTCATTGTTAACCCATTCATTATTTAATATAATGATATTTAGTTTCCATGTGTTTGAGTAATTTTCAGTTTTTCTGTTGTGGTTGATTTCTAGTTTCATGCCATTGTGATCAGAGAAAGTGCTTGATATGATTTCAATCTCCTTAAATTTGTTGAGACCTCTCCTGTGCCCTAACATGTGGTCTATCCTAGAGAATGTACCATGAGCACTTGAAAAGAATGTATATTCTGCTGCTTTAGGGTGAAAGGTTCTGAAGATATCTATTAAATCTAGTTGATCTAGTGTGTCTTTTAAGTCTGCTGTTTCTTTGTTAATTTTCTTTCTTGAGGATCTATCTACTGATGTTAGTGGGGTATTGAAATCTCCTACTATTATAATATTGCTGTTGATCTTGCCCTTTATATCCATCAAAGTCTGCTTTATATATTTAGGTGCTCTTATAATAGGTGAGTAAAAATTCATAATGGTTATATCTTCCTGTTGGATTGCTCCCTTTATCATTATGTAGTGACCTTCTTTATCTCTTACTATAGCTTTTGTTTTAAAGTCCATTTTGTCTAATATAAATATTGCTACCCCATATTTTTTTATATTTCAATTTGCATTAAATATTTTTTTCCATCCTTTTGCCTTTAGTCTATGTGTATCTTTTGTTTTGAGATGTGTCTCTTGTAGACAGCATATGTATGGGTCATGTTTTCTTATCCATGCAGCTACCCTATGTCTTTTGATTGGATCATTTAATCTATTTACATTTAAAGTTATTATTGATATGTAGTTGTTTATTGCCATTTTATTCTTTAAAGCTATCTTCCTCTTTTACTATATATTTTTTCCCCTTTTTTCTTTTTACAACAGGCCCCTTAACATTTCTTGAAGTATTGGTTTGGTTGTAATGAATTTCTTGAGTTTTGTTTTTGTTTTTTTTTTTTGTCTGGGAAGCTTTTTATTTCTCCTTCAATTTTAAGCAATAGCCTTTCTGGATAAAATTGAATATTTCTTGCCATTTCCTTCTGGCCTCAAGTGTTTCTGTTTAGAAATTGGATGTCATCCTTATGGGGACTCTTTTGTAGGTGAGAGTCTTTTTTTCTCTAGCAGCTTTTATTATTTTTTCTTTATTTCTTAACTTTGGTATTTTAATTATGATGTGTCTTGGTATGGATTTCTTTGGGTTTCTCTTTAATGAACTTCTCTGTGCTTCATGAACTTGTGTGACTTTTTCCTGCATCAATTTAGGAAAGTTTTTAGCAATGATTTGATTGAACAAGGTTTCTATCCTTTGTTCTTTCTCTTCTTCTTCAGGAACTCCTAAGATGCGGATGTTATTTTTCTTCATGTTGTCACAGAGCTCTCTTAGTTTCCTCAAACTTTTTGAGTCTCTTTTCTTTTTGCTGCTCTGCTTCCATGTCTTTATTTATCTTGTCCTCTAACTTGCTGATTTGATCCTCAACTTCATCCATCTTGCTTTTAATTCCTTCCATTGTGGACTTCATTTCTAATACTGTATTTGTCATTTCTGACTGATTCTTTTATATTATTTCAATGTCCTTTTTATATTTGCTATCTCTTTATTTAGGTGTTCGCCATGTCTATCTATTGCTGTTCTAAGATCTTTGAGCATCCTAACAATCATTATTTTAAATTCTGTGTCTGGTAATTTGTTTATATCTGACTCATTCAAGTCCTTTTCTGGGCATTTCTTTTGATTCATTTGGGTTGCATTTCTCTGCCTTCCCATTTTGTCTGTGTATAAGAAGGGTGTGGCCTCTGGAGTCCAGTGGGTTTGGCCTCTGTGTTCCCTAGGTGTGGTCTGTCTGCAGACCCACCACCTCTTCTGCAGCTGACTCAGGCATTCGAGTATGGGTGTTGCTGGGGCTGGCCCGTTTTGGCTGTCGCTGTGGTTTCTGCCTCTTCTCCATGGGCAGGGTAGTGTTCAATGCCCAGGCTACAAGCCTTAGTGGGCCTTGGCCTTCACCCCACCCCCTCAGGTGGGGCTATGCTCTATGCTGGGGCCACAAGCCTTGGCACCACAGGCAGGGCTGCACATCTATGTTCAGCCATGGGTTTCCGCCCCTTCCTGGCTTTTGCCATGCCCCTCATGGCGGGGCTGCACTTGCAGGCTGGGCCACAAGCCCCGGCACTTGGGTGGGGCTGCGTGCCCCTGCTCAGTCACAGCTTTCTGCCAGTTCTCTTGCTTTTGCCTGGCTTTTGCCTTGCCCCTGCAGGTGGGATTGCAGGCGGCACCACTCTAACTCACTTGACCCATAGCTGGGTCAGACTGCTTTCATGTGCCCCTTCTGCCCCCACTGGGCGGGACTGAGCTCACACCGGGCCTCAGTAGTCGCCGGTCTGTCTTCAGCTCCTGCCAACAGGACTGCGCTTCCACGTCCCACTGCTGCAAGCGCTCAGCAGTGTAGGTGGGGGTAATGCAGCTCAGAGCCTAGCACTCAATACTGTATTCCTGACGACTCCCTCCTTCTAAGTAACTCTGTTCTGAATGCTGTGGGAGAGCTTGTTTGGTTGGTGTCCTTCTTCCCTTTGCTGGTATTGCTGGTTCCAGGGGAAATATTCACTTTAGATTTGGGGAGTGATTCAACCGAGGGGTTAGGGTGGTTGTCCCTCAAACTTTTTCTCCCTGTGCTTCCTAGATTACTCTCTCTTCCTGCTACTCTGATCCTCTCATCAGGTTATAAAAGAGTTTTTCTGCACGGTCCCTTTAAGAAGAATTCTGAGTCTGAGAAATCTCTCTCTTTCTCACAAACAGTGTCCTGACTTGTTTTGCAGCTAAATACTGTCCATATGCTTCTTCTAATCTCTGGGGCTGCAGGCTGGGACTTTGTTTCTGGGGCCCAGGACCCTCCCCTTTCCGCTAAACTTACTTCCTGCCACATGAGTTTCTCTGGGCTGCCATTTGTGCCTGAGAGCTGGGCAGCCCTCTCCGCATTTCTGCTTTTTCTACCAGTCTCAGTGTGGCTTCTTCAATGTTCCTTGGTTAAAGAGTCCTCTTAGTTTAGTCCTAGGTTGTTTTATCCAGATGATGGTTCTTAAAATTAAGTTGTAAACCATTTTGATTCTGGAGGTGGAAATTGGTACGTCCGCCTACTCCATCGCCATCTTACCACTCCCCTAACTTTTACTGTTTTAATTATGTGTCTTGGTGGACCTTTTTGGGTTCATCTTGTTTGGGATTCTTGGAAGTGTACAGCTATTTTCTTCACCTCATTAGGCAAGTTTTCAGTCCTTATTTTTTCAAATAAACTCTCAATCCCTTGCTCTCTCTTCTTCTTCTTCTGGTACCCCTATGATGTGAATATTGTTACACTTGATATTTTTTCCAGAGGTCCCTTAAACTATACTCACTCTTTTTCCTTCTTGCAGTTTCAGTTGGGTGTTTTCCATTTCTTTGTCCTTCAAATCATTGTTTCAGTCCTCTGCTTTATCTAAACTGTTGTTGATTCCTTCTAATGTATTCTTTGTGTCAGATATTGTATTCTTCATTTCTCACTGGTACTCCTTTTTATGTGTCCTGTTTCAAGTTGAAGTTATCAGTGAGATCATTTATTTTCTTTCTAAGATTATTGAGCATCTTTAACACCAGTGTTTTGAATTCTGCATCTGGTAGATTGCTTGACTCCATTTTTTTAAATTCTTTTTCTATAATTTGTTCTGTTCTTTTGTTTGGAATATGTTCTTTGTCTCTTCAATTTGGAAGCTTCCCTGTATTTGTTTTTGTTTATTAGGTAGATCTGCTATGTCTTCCATTCTTGGCAGAGTGGCCTTATGTGGTATGTGACCTGTAGGGCTTAGTGTCACAATCTCCCTTGTTACCTGAGTCGGAAGCTTTAGGGGTGTCCCTTTTGTGGATTGTGTTTGCTCTTCTGTTGTAATTGAGTCTTGATTGCTGTTGGCATGCCAGTGAATGGGACTAACTCTCAAACTGACTCATTGTGAACACTGGTCATGACTTAGCAGACAAGCTATTATGTGGGGGCTGATCCCATGGGACAGGATTGCTTTAGTGGGGTTCTAGTGCCTGCTGAGTCCACTCTTTGTGCGTCATTTTGGCACTAATTGTGTGATGCTCAGATGTGGTCTCAAGCTGACCACCAAGTGTGTTGGTTTTGGGGCCTCTGGAGAGGGCATCAAGGGCAGGGCTAGTCAGCCTCTGCCTGTGTGTGGTTCAGGGCCACCTGGTAAGAGTTACAAGGTGATCTGTGATTGATAGTTCCCTGTTCTGGGCTTGGAGGCACCTAGAGAAGCTATGCTGTCAATTGAGGCTGGCTGCCACTAGTGCTGGGCTTGGGGCCACTTAGCAAGAGGTTCAGACCATGCCAAGGCCAGTGAATCTGTTCTCAGGCCCTTTAAGAGGACACTTTCATCTACAGTAGCACTCCATTACACTGGGCACAATCCCCACTAATTTTCACAGCCAGCTGCCATGGAATTCTTCTTCCCTGCACTGGTACTCCAGGCTAGGAAGCCTGGTGTGTGTGGGTCTGGGACACTTCAATTTTAAGTGAGGATCTCTGCAGCTGACATATTCTTCCTGATCTCTAAATACCACACATGGGTGTGGAACTAGCTCATTTTGTGTCTCTTCTCCTTCTACCAGTCTTGACATGGCTTCTTCTTTACATCCTTAGTTACAGGAGTTCTGTTCAGCTAGTCTGCGGACAGTTGTTTTATAATTTAGTTGTAATTTTGATGTGGTTATGGGAGGAATTAGCATAGCATTGACCTATTCTGCCATCTTGACTGGAAGTCCAGAAAATTGATGTTCTCATATTCTTTTTAGTTACATAAAAATACATTAATTTATTCTTATTAATTTTTTTCAAACGTGATTCTTAGTTTTAAAACATTTTTCAAAGTACATGGAATAGGGTTCTTAAATTCTGACACACAGCAGAATCACCTAGGTGCCTATTTAATATACAGATTTTATGCCCATTCTGGTTCTATATATGTAAGGTGGGATATAGGGATGTGTATTTTTGAAAACTCCTTTTTCATTTTTTATAAAAGTTTTTATTTTGAAATAAGTTTATATTTATGGAACAGTTGCAAAGAATTCCTCTATACCCTTCATCTGGCTTCAAACATTTATCTAACCATAGTACAAATTGGATCTTTAAATGATAAAACTAAGAAATCAACTTAAATACAATACTATTAACTATAAACTTTATTTGTATTTCTCCTTTTTCCAGTTTTGTTCTTTTTGTGTGTGTGTTGTTGTTCCAGAATTCAATCTAGTTTTTTAAAATTCAGATAACAGCAGAAACAAACTAACAACAGGTTAGAAATCCTTTGTTAGTCTTTAAAGCTGTCCTGAAAGTCACTCAAAGTTATGTTGCCCCCTTGTAACAGTGTTGTGAGAAAAGTTTCTAAAATAACTTTATATGAAAACTTTGAATACACATGAATATAAATTTGAAAATGTTTCTTTCACCGAGAACAGAGAAACTAGCATTTTAACTGCTCCTGGTATTTGGAACAGAAATAGATGTGGGCTTCAAAAGAAGACAAAACTGTGTGGTGGTCATGTGTGGTTATAGTTCGTTTAAATGCATTTTTCCAATTCTGCCTTGCTGATTCTGAATGCTTATTTCTCTGGAGTAATCAGGATTTGGAGAGAAATCTGATATAGAAAATAAGGTCCATTCCTTAGCAGGTGACACATAAAACAGCCTAATCTGTCATTGGAAAAGTTGTCTGGTCAGCATTAAACTGAGCAAATGAGGCAAAGAGCTCTACAGGGGTAACTCATGTCATTCTGAGTTCTCACATTCTGACCTTGAAATAAATTCGTATAATTCATTTAAAGAAGAAAAAACTTTATTAAAAGAATAGATGTTGGGCTCATCATTTTGGGTCCCTATTGTATAGTATGATGGATTGGATCTTTAAATGACTTTAGCTGGCTTTCCATTAGAGTACCATTTTCTACAGGCACAGAGCATTCTTCCAACCTTAGCCAACTTCTATGCAAATCTGTTCCTGTATCAGTCCAGGTTTTTCAGAGAAATAAAACCAATATGATAAACAGGTAAGTAGGTAGGCAGGAAGGTAGTTAGAAAGATGGATAAATATAAATGTAGAAGTGGGTACAAATACATTTATTTTTAAAAATTGATTCATGTGATTGAGGACTGTGGAACTGGCAAGTCCATAATTTGTAGGGCAGTTAAGCTTGTGTGAAACTCAGACAGGAGCTGATGCTGCAGTGTTAAGATAATTTCTTCTTGCTATCTAACCTCAAATTTTGCTCTTAGGACCGTCAACTGATTAAATTAGCTCATCATATTAGCAAGTACAATCTACATAAAGTCAAATGATTGTAGATATTAACTACATGCACAAAGTATCTTCACCCAGATTAGTTTGATTAAATAAACACTGTAGTATAGCCAACCTGACATATAAAAGTAATTATCGTAGTTTCCTGTTAAAAAGAGCAGAACAGAGCTGGACATGGCACCCTAGTAAATGCTAAAAGAGCCACCCCTGTTGGAAAAAGCAGCACACATTTCTAAAAACAGTGGTCAATATTTTTAGAGGCATTTTAGAAGGCAAATAAAATTAATATATTGTTAATGTTTAAAATATCACTAATATTACCATGTCGATAATATAGTAGAGTGTAAATAATCAGAGGTAGAAATCACATTTCTGGTGATGTAATTATATCCTGGATAGCAAAATATCACATGGAGAGAGGCACTTAATAAAGTTCACTAATTGAATTACTATTCATATTAGCTCGGAAAATAATAGCTTTCAAAGGATCTCACTAATTATTAGCTGTGAAATCTGTAGGAAATGGTTCCTCAGAATATTAATGTGTTACTAAGAAAAAAACTAAATTTTTATATGCTCTTTATAAATAAAACATTAATCATAACCAAATCAGTTCAACAAGCCCTAGCTAATTAATTTTTATTTTGTTAATCTTATTTTAGGAGTCCAATTCTGTGAGACTGACAGCTTCTGGATAAATTTTTTTAAATTCTAAGTCAGTCTTTGTGAAGTCTGACAGGTGTCTCTTTGTAATAACTGCATTGGGGGCAAGTTTGGATCCATGAGTATATTTTCTTGTGGACTCAAATATCCAACAGTTCTTTCCTGAAGACCTTTTGAAGTTTTGTCCACAATCTCTGATCAGTGGTTTATTGCAAGGACCCTTAGGCAAGTATAAAGAAAAAGCTAAAACCATATATTAATGACAAAATTGAATGGCTGTGATTAATATATTATCCAGATCTATAGATTGAAGAAAAGTGGAATCCTCTATTAATTTATGTGATTTATAAGTATTCTGAAAATAAGAATATATTTACATTAATAAGATATACCTGAATACAATTAATCTAGAGAGGTTGAGTGTCAATGACTGGAGAGGGTTTTTTCTTCCATACTAAGTGATTTTTTTTTTTTTTTTTTTTTTTTTTTAGCAATGGGGCGGGATAGACAAGATAGGAGGGCAAGAAATGAGAAGCATCAATTCTTTGTTGCAGCACCTTGGTTGTTCATTGATTGCTTCCTCATATGTGCTTTCACTGGGGGGCTCCAGCCCAATCAGTGACCCCTTGCTCAAGCCAGTGACCTTTGGGCTCAAGCCAGCAACCATGGGATCATGTCTATGATCCCATGCTCAAATCAGTGACTCTGCACTTAAGCTGGTAAACCCACACTGAAGCCCAACAAGCCCACATTTAAGCCGGTGACCTCAGGGTTTCAAACTTGGGTTCTCTGCTTCCCAGGTGGAAGTTCTATCCACTGCACCACCACCTGGTCAGGCCATACTGAGTGATTGATAACAGGAAAGCTCTCACAGTTGCATAGAGCTAATTAAACAGGTAGCTTTATACAATTTACGTATTTACATATAACACATATCCTTAATCATTTGTATTATTTAGTTTATAAATTCCTGAAACAAATCTTTGGCATGGCCTAGAAGCCCCCTGGGAAACTTCAAAGATAGTTTAGACAAAATAACATTTTAACATTTTTATTATGTAATATTATATCCAGATTTGGGGAAATAAATATCAAAAATAAGTATCAAAGTAACATTTTATCACATTAGTATATAAAGATAAATCATAGGTGTTTAAAGACAAAAAATAATTGAAGTCTTAGTTATTTAAATAATCAAAAATATTTAAATTAATCACAGCAGTAACAGTTAATAAAAATTTAAACTTTTTTAGAAATAAGAAATTTTTGTCAAAAAGTGAATCAAAAAATCAGCACAAACCCACAAAGATTTAAGAGCCTCTCAATGCGATAAGAAAATTCTCTTCTCTATGAAAGCCACCAAATAAGAACAATGATTTTTTTTCTTTGCTTGTTTTAAAGAATAGACTGAATATTCAAAGACCATTTCCCCATGAATTCTTGTTTTATTCTGTTTATTATTCATAAGGTCCTTAGTTTTGCCATTCTGATATAATTTTTATATATGTAAGTTTAAACATACACAAATACAAACAAGATGAAAAAATTTAAAGCTTTAAATTTAGCTTTCAGATATATTAACTGGGTCATTAATTTATATAAGACTATGAGCGTACTACATTAAATTTATCATCATGACTGAAGCTTTACAAAGACCAAATCTGTCTTACTTATATTGCACTGCTTTTTGTAATGTCTAGCTTTGAACTTTTAATCTCTTTGAGAATATTCAGATAACCAAAGCTTATCCATAAATTAATTTAATAATAGTCCAAGCTCTAAGGATCTTGGAAATTATATTTAAATTAGAACACTGCAAATGTAATGTAATTGCTATTGGTATTAAAAATTTAGAGAGATGGTCCTGGCCAGATAGCTCAGTTGGTTTGAGTGTCATCCCAGGGCATGGAGGTTACAAGTTCGATTTCCTGGTCAGGGTGCATACAGGAGCAACTGCATGTTCCTGCCTCTCTCTCCCAATCTCTCTCTCAAAAAAAAAAAAAAAAAAGAGAGAGATAGTGTTTAAAAGTTTTTAGAAAGTGAAATAATTAAATCAAAATATTTTCAATATTGTCTTGTTTACAAGACACAATCCTTTTAAGAGCTAATAATTATTACACTTTATTTTAGTCAAACATTTTTGTATTTTTGTACCCTTAAATATTTTGTGGGCATAATACAACTTATCTGACCCCTTAAACTTTTAAGAAATTTAGAATTTTTAACTAAATAGGCTTTTTCAGGAATAACCAAACCTCAAGTGATACCGAAAAGAGAATGTACACTTTATCCTTATTTTGCATTTTATTATAATAAAATCAACAAGAAGACATATAGCTTTCTTTAACAGCTTTGTTGAGATGTAATTCTCATACTATACAGTTCACCACTTTTAAGTATTTCATTTAGGGATTTGTAGTATATTCGCAGACATGTGCAACTATCTCTACAATCAATTTTAGAACATTTTTTTGAACGAGGTTTTTATTCTGATTACAGAAGTCATGCATTGGAGAAAACATAGAGCTTACAGAAAAGAATAAAGAAACCAAACATAATCTCACAATCCACAGATAACCTTTGTTAGAATTTTACTTTTTTCTTGCTCATGTGTGTGTATATAATAGTGTTATAATGTAGAAAAACATTTTGACTGCTTTCAAAACTGTATTTTAATATAGAAGTAATAGATGCTTATTATCTACTGATTTAAATGTTAATCACATCTAAAAAGATACCTCATAGCAACAGCTGAATTTTGACCAAATACCGGGGCACTATAGCCCAGCCATGCTGATACGTAAAATAAAGCATCACGTTCCCTGAGCCCAGTGGACCATCCTGAGCACAGCCAGGTATCTCCACTGCAGCTTAGAGATCTTTCTGAATTGGTTGTGCAGGTCTTTGATGATTCAGTGGTCCATGGGCCAACTCCAAGTAGGGCATGCCTGTATTAGTTTGATGAGAAAGGCTAGCACATGGGGAAAGAATTATGTTTTGAA
This sequence comes from Rhynchonycteris naso, assembly GCA_037038555.1. Taxonomy (NCBI): domain Eukaryota; kingdom Metazoa; phylum Chordata; class Mammalia; order Chiroptera; family Emballonuridae; genus Rhynchonycteris; species Rhynchonycteris naso. Next base: position 160,680,421 of record CM073000.1, on the reverse strand, counting down.
CATTTGTTCTAGGCTCTGAGACTATAGTAGTGAAGTCTCATGGAACTTATTTTGCAGTAGATAAAAACAATTTTTTAAATCTCTATATATAAGACAAAATTATTTATGTGTCACAGGAGAGAAAGAAACAAATCAGGAAAGAATGTGGCATGTGAGACATGCTTGAAGAACAGATAGATTTTAACAAATGAAAATGGGGAAGGGTTGTTTGAAGTACAACCTGTATACTTATTGGTAGTGTTGAATTACTTTCTAGGAAACAATAGCAACAAAAAGACTGTTTCGTTTTGCAGTTAATTATTAGGAATAATCATTACTGATCATTTCACCTGTTATTCTGACCCAGTGGGCTCCTTGTCCTCTTGATTTCTTTCTATTCTGCAAGTATTCGCATGCCAAATGCCTTGTTAGAAGCTCTGGATGTAGAGCTGGCTAATAGAAGAGGAGAGTTTGAGATCAGCAAGCCCTGGAAAACAATAAGGAAAAACATTCAAGCATTTTTGAATTAAAAGTATGAAATTATTCCACATTCTGGAAACTGAAATGGTGGTGGCATTAAAGTGAGTGCTTCTTCTGTATCCAAAATTTCCTAAATGAGCATGTATCTCAATTTTTAAAAAAGTTAAAAGAGATATTTTTAAAATCTTTCCCCCGCCCTTTTAAAAACATACCATGTCTCCATCCACCCATATTCCCAACTTCCTTCAATAAGTAAATTCTCTGACCTAATTGTTTCCCTGAAAAAGTCCTATCACTACCCTATCAGCTTCTCAGAATAGCTGGATACTGAATAACTCTTGACGTCTTAAAGATTTGGAAAGGGAATTATCTAAGAAAAAATCCAATACAGATAAATCCAGGCCCATACCCAGAGGTCAGACAGAAAGTAAAAGTAAATACTGAGGGCTTCAGTATTACAAGCAGATGTATATTGAGCAGTTAGAATATAGTCAGTATGCAGCCCAGCATCTGGTTTTAGTTCTGTAGCAGTTTGCTTTTAGTTAAAAATAGATGCAATGGCTGCCAATAACTTTCCCTGAGAGGTTAACGTGACAGTATTCACATAGGAGGAAATACCAAGCCATCTCAGCACAATGTGTTGTCATTGTATAAGACTGTTCAAATAGAGTGTCTAGTATTTCAGACATTGTTAACCAAAACATAAAACACTAGAGCTTTTTACATTTTCATGGAACATCAGCAACTCTTCCCTCACCCTGTCTTAAAAAATCACATGTGAAAGCAGCAGACATTTACTGGTTGTCCTTATTACATCACTAAAACCAAATGTTCTCAGTTCAAGGTTAGATCAACCCATCAAGGAAGTTTGTGGTCATGAAATTGCCATGTGACAAAAAAAAATGTTAGACATAAAAGGGACAGAACTGGGATGAGACCCAGAGTGTTCAGCTCTTGGTCCTGACTGCTTGAGGTTTCTGTCTCCATTACACTGTGTAGCACCCTTCCACCTTGCTCTTCCGTAACTAAGCACCTTGGGAGCCCAGGAAAGCAGCTTTGAAACGTGGAGCCCTTTTGCTAGAACTCTGATTTGTTGGTACTCTGCTTTTTAGTATGAGTCCACCTTATCCTCCAGATTTTGTTTGTTGGTGGATGTTTCTGGAAGGCCTTAATAAACCACAAGAGCAAGAGGGCCCAGGGTTTGGACCATTTCCTGATGCTGCAGATTTTAGGACCCAATATATACGGTCACCATTGAATCTCATTGCCCAGTAATATTTGTCAAGTGAATAAATATATCATATAAGGGGTGTGTGTGTGTGTGTTTAGAATGCCTAGGATGGCAGCTTTAACAACAGTCAAGAATTTTCCCCCACATAATCTCTATTTCATTTCACTAACAGGAATAATGAGATTGCTTAAAGTCCTTTACCTCTTTTGTAAAGACAAGTTAATAAACCTAGTTGCTATTATTACATTATGACACTGTGTTATATTACAATAGCAGAGTAGCTCAGAGAACCAGAAATCTTTTTCCCCAAGGCTCACTTATATTACAGACAGCATAGTTTTCCTCTTTTCATTGGGAAGTCTGTGTTTCCTGAGCAGTGAGAGGAAAGAGATCATTTTTGGCCTGTCCTAGAGTTGGCTTCTATTGTAGGCAAGTAGAAGAGAAGGTGCTGATGGGTTCCACCCTTACCTGCATAGGCATCAATATTCTGTGCTAGACCCTCAACTCTACTCCCCGTGTAGGGAGGATTGACAGTGTGTTAAAGCTGGCAGCACACTGGGAAAGCTTTGTGTCAAAGTTTGTGGTTTTACTGAGAATGAAACAGGAGCTCTGATAGGCAAAGACTTTTCCAGATAGCCATGGCATCACCAGGAGAGAAAAGTGAGCCTCTTGGTACACAGGCAGTGCAGGGCTCTTTCCTCCCTTACCTGGGCTGGCAGTCCTCATTTACATGTTCTCCACTTTCTGTTCCAACTTAAAAGTTGTAAACACTTGTGAAACAATGTTATAAACTTTCAGATTCCTGGAGAGGAGTTGTTGTTGTTTTTCCTTTGGAGAAAAAGTAAAGTTACTTATTTTTCATTAGGTCAAGATGTTAAGTAAAAAACAAAAAAACAAGTTGCTGAAAATGCATAGCCATCAAGCTCATTTTGTGCACATGCAACTTAAGGAAGAGTCTGAACCAAATTGTTAAAAATGGTTACCCCAGGCCCTCGCTGGTTGGCTCAGTGGTAGAGTGTTGACCCAGCATGTACCATATTTCCCCATGTATAAGACGCACCCTTTTCCAAAAACTTTGGGGTCTAAAAACTGGGTGCGTCTTATACAGTGCTTGTGGCATTTCAAATGCCATAGATGGAACTGAAGATGAGGCAATATATGAAGACAGTGATTCGTCATCAGACACAGATGAGGACAAGCAAATGGATGGGAGTTTTGACAGTGATGAGAAGTTGTATGAATTTTATGATGAATAAAACTTGAGTTCAATAACTTTATGTAATACATTTGTTTTCAAGTTTTGGGCCCCAAAATTAAGGTGCATCTTATACATGGGAATGTCTTGTACATAGGGAAATATGGTAGATTTCCCAGGTTTGATTTTCAGTCAGGATACACAGGAAAAGCACCCATCTGCTTTTCCATCCCCCCCCCTCATTTCTTTCTTTCTCTTCTCTCTCTCTCTCTCCCCCCTCCTGCAGCCATAATGCGATTGGAGTGAGTTGGCCCTGGGCTCTGAGGATTGCTCCATGGCCTCTGCCTCAGGTGCTAAGAAAATCTCGGTTGGGGAGAGCATTACCCCTTAGTGTACCTGCCAGTAGATTCCGGTTGGGGCGCATGCTGGACTCTGTCTCTCTGCCTCCCCTCTTAGTGAATAAATCAAAAGAATGGTTACTCCTTTTTATGGGGCATGAGTGGAATTGAATGAGTGGGGTATGCAGGAGACTTTATTTTTATGCTAAATGTTATTCTATTGTATTTTTTACAGTGAAAATGTAATCATGTCTTTTATGAGTAACATGAATGTGACATGTATGTTACATGAATTCAACAAAGATCTAGTACCTACAATACATTAAAAAAACTCTCAAAACTACACAGTAAAAACAGAAACCAATCCAATTGGAAAATGAGCAAAACATATGACAGACATTTCAATGGGAAGGATAGCCAGATGACAAATACTACATAAAAAGAAGTTTAATGTCATCAGACATAAGAAGAATAAAATTAAAAACAAAATTAAATGTCATTATGCACTTATCCGAATGGCTAAAATATAATGGAAGTCGCAAATTCTGACAATAATGCAGAAAAACTGGGCCCCGTTGCTGGTGGGAATATACAATGGTTTAGCTGCACTGGAAGATAGTTTAGCAGTGTCTTACAAAACTAAACCATACGGTCCAGCAATTGTACTCTTGGGTATTACAAAGAAATGAAAATTTATGTCCACACAAAAATAAAGGTCATTGCAGCTTTATTCATAATAGCTACAAAACTGGAAACAACCCAGAAATCCTTTGATAGGTGAATAGTCAAATTGCAATGCACATAGTCTGATACACACAGAAACCAGGATGACTCTCCAGGAATTACAGTGAGGGAAAATAAGCCATTCCCAAAGGCTACATACTCTATGGTTCCATAGAACATCTTTGGAACACCAAAACTTTCGAAGTGAAGAGCAGATTAGTGGTTGCCTGGGTTAGGGATCGGGAGTGGTGGGTGAGGTTATAAAATAGCAGCACAGGGATCCTTGTGGTGATGCAACTGTTTTGTATCTTGACTGGTTGTGGATACATGAATTTACATGTAACAAAACTGTATACAACTAAATACACAATACAAGTGAAACTGGAAAAATCTGAATTAAGAGCAGCAGATTGTTGCAATGTTATATCCTGGTTGAGGTATTGTACTATAGTTTTGCCAGTTGTTTTTTTTTAATTTTTAATTTTTAAATTATTTTTTATATTTTTTCATTTTAGAGAAGAGAGAGAGAGAGAGAGAAGGGGGGGGAGGAGCAAGAAGCATCAACTCCCATATGTGCCTTGACCAGACAAGCCCAGGGTTTTGAACTGGCAACCTCAGCATTCCAGGTCGACCCTTAATCCACTGTGCCACCACAGGTCAGGCTGCAAGTTGTTATCATGGAGAAAAACTGAGTAAAGAATACATAGAATCTGTATTATTTCTTTCAACTGCATGTGAACCCACAATTATTGCAGTAAAACTTTCCATTAATACGAACACTGTATAACATGTTGAAGCATTTGAATTCATTAGTCAACTCCTGCCCACAGAGCTGCGGGACCCAGACCCTTACTGCTTCTAGAGGATGCAGCGTCCTTTCCACCCCCCCCCCATCCCCCACCCCCAGCAGACACTATCTTCCCAAACATTTTCACCTTGTTCTTTCCCCAGGCACAAATGAGAGAGCGGGGACTGGTATTACCTCAGTGAGTTCGTTTCTATAACCTTAAAATCTGATCGTGATCTGGGTCTCAGTCAGAGGCTGTCAGGTTTGACTGCAGATCAGAATCATCTGATGATGCTTCAATAACCCACCCCTCAGGGCGGGCACCCTGTCCCAGAATGATTAAATCTCATTCTTGGGGTCAGATGTTGGCATCAGTTTTTGCATGGTGTTTAAGCTCTCCAGGTGATTGTAATGTGCAGACAGGATGAAGAACCCATTGGTCAGAGTGGTTAGACAACAATACCTTTTAAAACAACAGCCTTACTCCTAGCCCCAGCCTGTGCATCTGGGGTCAGACGGATGTGTTGTCCGGGGCAGTCAAGTCACTTGTCCTCGCAGTCAAAGCCAATGTCCAGTGTAGAACCTTGAAAAGAGGGCATGCTCAACGGCAGGCCAGGTGGATGAGTTCTGGAATGCACACAGGCTGTGTGCTTGGCTGAGTTTATGCACCCAGGGTTGAAGCTCCGCCAGTTTTCTCTGGTGGCTGCTCCTGCTGCTGAGCAACTGGTGGGCAGAACTCTGGATGAACAGGGAGGGTGGACAGGCAAACTCCTTGGAGTGACAAAGCCTTTTTAGGCATATTCAGTCTCCAACTGAGAGCCTGCAGTCATGTCACCCAAGGCTCTAGAACCTCTCCAAGGTTCTGGGAGGTGTCAGGGAGGTAATTGGGGCCTGTGATTAATCTCATTGCCTCCAGGGTAGAAATGAGGTCGGGGATCTGGTGTCCTCAGCCTACTTCTACATCAGGTACTCATACTTCCAAACAGCCCAGAGATGAGGCAAAGGAAAACTCATGCAACAGCTCCTCTATACAATTCTCATCCAGTAATCATTAGCATTTGGAAGGCAAACAGAGCTATGAAAAACTGTGCCTGATTATATCACAAGTACCACAAGAATTTCTCACATAACCCAAGCAAATTCCTCAGACTCTGCTAATAGCCAAGCTTTCTGACCATTTATACTTTCCCTCCCCTGTTATTTATGAATTCCAGGCATTTTCTTGATTGTTCTAGAGTTTAGCAATATTGGCTTCTCCCAAAATCCAGCTGTGTCCCATTACCCACAATTACCACCATTCAGATTCCATTCCTGGGTTTCTGATAAGGATCCATTTAACAGTTTCCAAAAAGCAGCATGCTACTTGACCCCTGTATTCATTGTGTTTACACAATCTCAAGTGTTATTATTAAAATAGATAATGTTCATCCACATGCTGAGATTGTTCTATTTTGTCTTCTCATAAACTTCTGTGTCTTATATGGGGAAGGGAAGAAAATAAATTACTTTCTCTCATTTATTTTCTTTATTTGCAAGTGCAATCACTCCTGCAAAGTGAACCATCTAAGAAATTATTGTTAAAGGAAACAAAAGATTGAAAAGGCAAAGCAGCTAGTAGCCAGCTGCTTACTACTGTCCTGGCTGGGCTGAGCATACTGTGGGAATCTGGGAGTCCAGAAGCGCTGCTGGCTCAGACAGTCCCTGACTCAATTCATAACTAACTCCTTTATCTTTCTCCTCTAGTGTTGTTTGGAAGTGATTGCACAGATTGTTTTTCTCCTAAAGCAGCTCCAAATCTGTGTCAGAATCAGTTGAGGCTGAAGTCGATTCCTGCTTTTCTTCTTCCTTCTTTAGCTCAGATCTTAAAATAAAAATTAAAAGGAAATCTAAACTTCCAGACCAGGTCTAAAATTCTGAAATCATGATCTTACTGTCTTTTGTTTATGCAGTCATTAAACTTTTTTTTTTTGATTCATGGCCTTCTTTGTAAATAAGACTTACTGGCCCATGGTCTAAAATGCACCTTTTTACAAAGATACAATAGTTTGTGCTATAATTTCCCAGAGCCCACGGACCACCTAAGTCACTTATGCCAACCCAGAGACAGCACTGGTGGATTAGAATTAAATTTTAGGTAATCGAGAGAAGGAACTATTCACATAAATATGTAAAGCAAATACATCTGTCCTGTTCCCTAAATTCCTAGTTATGTCAGCAGAAGATGTTTTTTTGAAAAACCTATACACAGGCTGGAATAAAAGGGTATTCTTAGTAGAACAGAGACAAAAAAAAATTCCTGAAAGATGAAAGGCAGAAAAAGCCACAGTCCCATGTCTATGCTAAAGAACACTGAGAAAGGTCCAGGGGCTCTGAGGCACTCCACACCCAGAGGTGGGAGCTGGTGCAGCCGGAACACCCTGACACAGCTGACGTCGTGATTGCCCAGGAATAGGAGCAGGAGGACCCAAGCTAATCAGCTCCTTCTTTTCATTCTTTCTCACATTGTAGTCACATGACACACTTAGCCACGAGGGTCTTTGTTCTGGGAACTATGAGCATTTTTTTGCCACTATTCCTTTATCTGGTGGACAAAAATATTTAGCACTGTATTTTGTGTTGTTTCCTAGCATTTCACACCGTTTTTTTCCTGCTGATCAGATAGATGCCATTGGAGGTCATTTGGAAACTGCACAATGCTGCTAAGGGGCAGTAAAAATATTACAATGCTATTATCCAAGAGGTACGTTTGATTATATTTTGATACGTTTTCTTCTGTAACTTTCTCTCTACATTCTTTTTTTTACTTGTTAACCTAGCTCAAATTAAGTTGTAAATATTATTTTTGACTGCATTATTAAATTTATTAGTAATTGTATCCTCTAATTGGGTAGGGTTTTCACCTGAAAGAAGTGTCCCTAACGACTGAGAGAGGAAGATGGTGTTTCTGTCCTTGCAGTCGGGAAGAGGGAAAGGGAGGTTGAAGAACTGTGGGTCTGGATCCTAAAATGGTGGCTGCTTGTTCTCATCGCAACCCAGACAGACTGGTAGGCGCTGTGCTCTGAGGAACTGGCTGTGTGCAGAAGAAACTCGAAGAAAGAGCAGGGCTAAGCCCAAATCCCTGGTAAGCGAACACTCAAGTTCCTGACGCCAAAATGTAGGTTAAGATGGGAGTACAAGTCTGTTTAAAGGGCAGTGATAAAATACTTACAAAGGCATACTTGAAAGTCTTATGGCTCAATATTCTCAATTTTTTTTTTTTACTTTATTCAACCCTGTTCAGTTAAGAGAAGCAATTGCCTACCTAAATCAACCTCTCAAAAATATATATAAATAATAAAATGAATGAATCAGCCTTTCACTGGAAAAAGAATTGGGGGATTACAAAGAAATAAGAGGGGGCCAACATTAAAATTAACATAGTCTACTGCAGTAATTTAAAAAAGAATCTGAAATGATCAACAGAAGTAAAATCTATCAGTAACCATACAAATTTATTATTAACATAACCTTATATGAAATCCTCTCAGCCCTTTCAGGCCAACACTGATGACACAGTTAAATGTGTCTCATCCAAAAATTGTGTCAATCCCAACTGTGTGTATATGCAAAGCTTTGCAATAACAATGAAAGAAAACCCACTGTTATTTTAAATTGCCAAATAATATGCACAATAGATATCCTCCTCCTACAGCCATTTCCCACTTCCACACCTAGCCCCCACCCGCATCTCTGATTCTTGCCCACCTTTGCTCCTTTCGATTCCACCTCTGTTTCTGAGCTGCATCCCAGCCTTGAGCTCCGAGTTAATAACTTGATAACTTGTAAGAGGTGAAAGAAGAATCTTGTCTTGTCAGCATTGTGACCCAGGGCTGTATGTAAAATACCATATGCTCGTGGCCACAGCTGCTTGCTATTCCCAGTTCTGCATCACTTACTGTAAAATCCACTTTACAGACTTTTATCATGTTAGATGTAGACCCTAGCCCAGTAATTCAGGTATTATGATAATAGAGACCCAAATATTAGAAGTATGAAAAGACCTACCTAGAAATACTAACTACGTGGCACTGGCAAGAAAACTAAGGCCAATGTCGGAAATGGTAGCTCAGACACAAGACAAGAATCACTGGAATCAGGTTGCTTTTATGTGCCCTAGCCTGAAAAACTTGTAGAACTGCTCGTGTATGTATGGACATTAATTGAGTACATACAGTATATTCCCAAATAAATACTTTGTGACTCAAAGCAAACATGTAACAGTGCTGATAATGTTTATTGTTGTACATTAATATGTCAGTTCAGTTCCTCTGAGAAGCAGATGCCAGGATGGAATTATAAATTCAAGAGATTTGTTGGAAAAAGTGCTTATGAAGGATTAAAGCAGGAGGAAGTTGGAGTACAGAGGGAAAGACTTCAGGCTGCAATGAAGGTTTGACAGCTGTGAAAGGAGAGGGAAGGAAGATTAGACAGAAGTTTCAGGCAGTAGTGCAGCTTTAAGATAGTCAGTCAACCCTAGCGCAGAAGTTACCCATTTGATGAGTCTTACATCAGGCAAAAATGGACCATTTCCAGTACCCCCAGCATGCTCTGTCACTAGCCGAGTGCAGCCTGAGAAGAGCATGGCCCCAGCTTGGACACTTAACTATATCATTGCAGTAGGTTCTTTTGAAAGGAGGTCTGAGCATTCATCCTCATGACTACCCGGTCCACCCCTTGTGCTGCTTAGATCCTTTTCTCCATATATGAGAAATTGTGGGCCTCCCTTCCTGGGGTAAAGTCTTGATGAGTTTCCTGGTGCTATGATCCAAACCCTCATTCCTGCAGGGGCTGAGCCCTCGGTGATTGTACCCATTTCAGGATAGGGTTGCTGCACATGTCCATTCACTCTTTCAGCTGGGCAAGGGATACCCCAGTAGATTACATGGGGGTTGAACATTAATTCTGTCCTGCTCTCACATATAATCATGAGATGAGCCATTCTAATTCATGCTCCTGCTGGTCAGTCAGTTCTCTGCCATGATTGTGACTCCTCTTACCTCTGGTCCACAGGTGCAAGGAGTCCAAAGTGCCCAGGCAGTAGTTGGGGCATATAGTTCAATGGGGCCCTTGCTGTGGCCCCTGGCAAGAATGTGCCCCTTTGATTATCAGAACCTATAACCCCTGTGATCCCAGAATTGCCCAGGAGGCTAAAAGTCTCTCAATGCCTCACTGGGGATGAAGCAGTCCTCTCTTCCCTGCCTTAGGTCTCAGACCTTATATGTTTTCTACAGAGGACACACCGCCATTTAAAGTTCTCTAATTTAGTGTGTATAGAGGAGCAATTTTCAACCAGTATGCTGCAAGAGTTTTTAAAACATGTAATTTTTGACTATTTAGTCAGGAGCACTGACCTCTTTTCCCTTAGACTGTCAAATTAAAAAAAAAAAAATGACAATAGCCAATACAATAGTAATCTGGAGTGAATGCCCTGTCTTGAACCATAAATGTATAGTTCATATGATAGAGTTATATCTTAACCTAATTTTTTTAAAAAGTCACTTTTGAGCAAAAAGTTAGGTAATTACTAGTGGTCCCTCGTCTATCAGGGGGTTAGGTTCCAGAACCCCCTGCAATAGTCAAAAATCCGCAAAGGAGCAACCTTATATTTATGTTATTATTTATATATATTTTAAGACTTTATAAACCCTCCCCACACTCTTATAAACCTTTCCCACACTGTTATGAACCTTTTCCACACTCTTATAAACACCTCCTAAGCTCTTAAACACTTTCTACACTCTTAAACCTATGTAAAATCCTGCAACATAGTGAAAAATCCACGATACAAAATTAGATATATACAATTTAAAAACCCATGATACAGTGAGACTGCAAAAAGTGAACCGCGATACAGCGAGGGATGACTGTTACTTTTTTTGTAAATCAATAAAAATTATACCTATTTTTTGTCATATTGGCAAAAAATATATTTTTTTGGTGTGCTGCAGAATTTTAGTAAATAGTTTACGTGTGCTGTCAGACGAAAAAGGTTGGAAATCACCGTTGTATTGTCTCCAAGATGGCACCACAGTTGTACCTTTGGAAGACCATCAGTGGAAGGTGGCTGCTTTGGGAGAGTGCTGTATATGATATTATGAGTGAATCCCATGGTCAGGGCCCATCCCACACATCCTTTGTTATGAAATGGGTCCCCTGGTTGGATGCTATGCTGTGTGGGATTTGGTGTCTGTGAACCAGACATTCTGTAAGACCCTAGACAGTGGCACTGACCTAGGCTCTCTGGGAAAGGAAAATAAACCCATACTGTAAATAGTTATCATTCCTTGTGAAGATGAACCACTGGCCATTCCAGCACAGTTTCCATTCCATTAAATAATAGGTTGGTCTCCTCAGAGAACAGTGGCATTTAGGAGACTGAGTTTGGTGTCTGTTGCTGGCAAGTCTCCGACGAGGCAGTAATGCAGCTGCTGTTCACTTGCAGCTTGCATTCACACGACAAGCCAACTCATCAGAAAACCTGCCTTTTCCCTCCTTCATCAAGCTGTATGAGATTTGTGCATAGGCGACTATTTGTGTGAGCGAAAGGAGTGTCACTGGTGTGTAACCATGGCGGTGACATGGGAGTCTGGGTTACTTGCTTATGCAGCTTACTAATGCCCTCTGGTCCTACTTGGCTTCAATCCCAGACATTCTATTGCTGTCTTATAGCGGACTGCTGTTAATCCAATTCCACTTTATGAATTGGTGGGTCTAAAAAATCCCACCTCATAATAGGCAATTCTGTATGCATGGTCACTTGGTGCCCCGCAGTCAAGCATCCAGCTCTAACAGGGCCCAGTGATAAGCCAGGAGCTATTTATCAAAAGGCATATAATTCTCCACTGCAAGTGGCATGGCCTTGGTCCAGCACCCAAGGTCTATCATAATGATTCTCTCAGTGAGGCTTGCCACACTGGAACTTTTTTCATCCCTGACATCAGCAGCCTAGATATGCTGTAGAGCTCATTCCTGCTCTGGGCACCACTCAGTTATCAGCTTTCTGTATAACTAGGGCAAGAGAAGTATTCTGAGATATGTAAGTGTTGCCTTCAGAATCCAAAATGGCTCACCAAGCATGATGTTTCTATCTTTGAAGTAAGGAACACAAGATTCAGAAATTTATCTTTTACTTTGGAAAGGTTAACAGAGCCTAGAAGCAAAACTGTAAATAAATACTCTTGTCAGGGGAATCTAGCATCAGACAGACAAGGCCTGTTTCTAGCACCTCCGCCCGGCTCAACCATTGACTGGGAAAAGGGTAGGGGTGTGGCCTCTGGTGGTTGTTGACCCCAGACAGCTTGGCAGCTGGAGGCTGTCAGCTCGCTCGACTTCTGGCACCAGCTAGAGGTTCAACCTCAGGTTGCCCCAATATGTTTACTGGAGCTGCTGTTCAGTTTTTTCTAGTGCTTTTCTGTATTTTGCAAATTTTCTAAAGTGAGCATGTATGACCTCTAAAATCAGAAACAAACAAACACAGTCCAGGCTTGTATGTCTAGTTTTATAGAACCATGCCATTTCACAGTGAGATGTCTATTATAATGGTTTTGTTTGTTTGTTTTTATCTCATGTTTTCCAAAAGGATTTTGTTGCCCACCCAGAGTTCTTTGGAACATTTGTGATTTCCATGGATTAAAGCTCAAATGTAATATTAGATTATCTAGAATTTTTAATTATTATAGTTTCTAGGGAAAGAGAAGAACATTTAAACATTCTTTGTGATGTTCCTTTGCTAAAGAAGCATTTCCTCAGTATAAGTAATAGCAATAATTTCCATTTGCTGAGTATTTATTAATATAAAAAGCACCTTATTTAATATTTTTTTAAACAGGGAAAGAGAGAGGGATAGATAGGGATAGACAGACAGGAATGGAGAGAGATGAGAAGCATCAATCATCATTTTTTTGTTGCAACACCTTAATTGCTTTTTTACATGTGCCTTGACTGCAGGCCTTCAGCAGACTGAGTAACCCCTTGCTCGAGCCAGTGACCTAGAGTCCAAGCTGGTGAACTTTTTGCTCAAGCCAGATGAGCCCGCGCTCAAGCTGGCAACCTCGGAGTCTTGAACCTGGGTCCTCCACATCCCAGTCCGACACTCTATCCACTGCGCCACCGCCTGCCTGGTCAGGCAAAAAAAGCATCTTATTTAATCTTTATAGCAACCCTATAAGAAAAATATTGACTCCATTTAAAAATGAAGAAACTGAGATTCAAAAGCATGAATGACTTACCCAAGCCCATGCAATAGAAAATGGTAGAGTCAAGTATGATGCTAAAACATACACTCTGAGCTACTTATGAAAGGATGTTCTCTCTATTAGAAATTGATCTGTATACTTCAATCCAAAACCAACTTTCCCTTAAGTTATTTGTAAAGTCAAATAGAAGCTATAGAAGCTTTGAGGCCCTGGCCAGTTGGCTCAGTGGTAGAGTGTCAGCCAGGTGTGTGGAAGTCCCAGGTTTGATGCCCAGCCAAGGCACACAGGAGAAGCACCCATCTGCTTCTCCCCCCTTCCCCTTCTCCTTTCTCTCTGTCTCTCTCTCTTCCCCTCCTGTAGCCAAGGCTCCATTGGAGCAAAGTTGGCCTGGGCACTGAGGATGGCTCCATGGCCGCTGCCTCAGATGCTAGAATGGCTCAGATTGTAGCAGAGCAATGTCTCAGAGGGGCCAAGCATCGCCTGCTGGTGGGTATGCTGGGTGGATCCCAGTCGGGCACATGCTGGAGTCTGTCTGCCTCCCCTCCTCCCCACTTCTCACTTCGAAAAAGAATAATAAAAGGAACTATGAGATTTCTGAGTGTATTGTCAAAACTAATTCACTTTATATTCTATATCTTATACTGGAGATGTTAATACAATTGAACAAAGATAGTCTTTTCAAGCAGTGCTAGAACAACTGGACATTCATAGGCAAAAATAAATAAGTAAATAAATAATCTAGACATAGACCTTATACCCTTCAAAAATTAACTTAAAATGGGTCATAGGCCTAAATGCTAAAACACAAAACTATTAAAACTCCTAGAAGAAAATATCTTGGGTATGGTAATGACTTTATAGATACAGTAATAAAGGCATAATCCTTGAAATAATCAATAAAATGGATTTTATTAAAATTAAAAACGTTCCATAAAAATGTCATGAGAATAGAAAATTAGCCACAGATTGGAGAAAATATTTGCAAAAGACACATCTTATAATGGACTGTTATCCAAAATATACAAGAACACTAAAACCTCAACAATAAGAAAATAGAATTCAACAGATAGACATTTGTCAAGAGAAGAGGAAAAGGGGATAGGATCAAAGAAGGTGAAGGGATTAGCCAAAATGATATATACATAACATACATACAGACAACGGGGTATCAATGGCTAGAGTAGAAATGGAGGTGGAGGTAGGGGGAGATAGCATAAGGGGGGAAATGTGAGTAAAAACTAGAAAATAGAGAAATCAACTCAAAAATGGGCCAAAGACCTCAACAGATATCAAACCAAAGAACGTATATAGATAGAAGCATATAAAAAGATTCTATATCATCAGGGAAATGTAAATTAGAACAATATTGAGCTAGTATTACATACCTGTTGCAATGGTCAAAATCCAGAACACTGACAACATCAAATGTCTGCAAGGATGTATAGCAACAGGAACTCTCATTAATTGCTTATATAAATGCAAAATGTTAAAATCACTTTGTAAAAAACAGTTTGACAGTTTTTTTTACAAAACTAAATATAGTCTTACCACACAATCCTGCAAGCATGTTCCTTAGTGTTTACCCAAAGGAGCTGAAAACTTATGTCCATACAGAAACCTTCAGACAGATGTTTATAGAAGCTTCATTAATAATTGCCCAACCTTGGAAGCAACCAAGATATCCTTCACTAGGTGAGTAGATACATAAACTTTGATACAGTCATAAAATGAAATATTATTCATCACTAAAAAGGAATCAGCTTGAAAAGTTTATGCCATAAAAAGACATAGAAGCACCTTAAATGCCTATTTCTAACTGAATAAAGCCAATATGAAAAGCCTACACAATGAATCCAACTACATGAACATTTTGGAGAAGGCAAAACTAAGGAGACAGCAGAAACATCAGTGGTTGTCTAGGATTTCAGGGGGCAAGGAAGGATGAATAAGTAGAACATAAAGAATTTTCAGTGCAGTGAGAATACACTGTATGATATACTGATGGATACATGCAACTAACACATTTGTCCCAACCCTTAGAGCAGGGGTCCCCAAACTTTTTACACAGAAGGCCAGTTCACTGTCCCTCAGACCGTTGGAGGGCCGGACTATAAAAAAACTATGAACAAATCCCTATGCACACTGCACATATCTTATTTTAAAGTAATAAAACAAAATGGGAACAAATACAATATTTAAAATAAAGAACAAGTAAATTTAAATCAACAAACTGACCAGTATTTCAATGGGAACTATGGGTGCAGATGCATCCTGTGCTCCTCTCACTGACCGCCAATGAAAGAGGAGCCCCTTCAGGAAGTGCGGCGGGCCGGATAAATGGCCTCAGGGGGCTGCATGCAGCCTGTGGGCGGTAGTTTGGAGACCCCTACCTTAGAGTGTACAACTCCAAAAGTGAACGCTAATGGAAACTATGGACATTTGGCGATACTGATGGGTCAAAGTAGGTTCATCAATTGTGACAAATGTACCACTATGACGAGAGAATATTGATAGTGGGGTAGGGTATGTATGTGTGCAGGTAGGCGATATATGGGAAATCTCTTCTTTCTTCTTAATTTTGCTGTGAACCTACAACTGCTCTTTAAAATAAGTCTGTTTAGCCTGACCAGGCAGTGGCGCAGTGGATGGAGTGTCGGACTGGGATGCGGAAGACCCAGGTTCGAGACCCCGAGCTTGCCAGCTTGAGCACAGGCCTATCTGGCTTGAGCAAAAAGCTCGCCGGCTTGGACCCAAGGTCACTGGCTCCAGCAAGGGGTTGCTCGGTCTGCTGAAGGCCCGTGGTCTGGGCACAAGTGAGAAAGCAATCGATGAGCAACTAGGGTGTTGCAACGGCAACGAGGGGCTGATGGTTGGTGCTTCTCACCTCTCTCTATTTCTGTCTGTCTCTCCCTGTCTGTCCCTCTCTCTAACTCTCTCTCTGTCCTTGTAAAAAAAAAAAAAGTCTGTTTAAAAAGCACTTGTATAAAACAATATGCTTATAATTGTATTGTTGGGAGTATAACTTAGGGAAATGCAAAATATTTGACAATAACATCACAAAGGACACAGGTAAGAGTCAGCTGTACTGGAGTGGGAAAATAATACCTGATGACTACTCTACCCAACAGCAGCAGAATGTATCTTCTCCTCAAGTGGCTATGAAACATTCCTTAGTATACATCATGTTAGGCTATAAAGCAGACTTGAATAAATTTTAAAGCATTGAAATCCTTCAAAACATGTTCTCTAATCATAGTGATAAAATTAGAAATGAATACCAAAAATATTGGGGAAATTCACAAATATATGGAAATTAAACAGCATAGACCTAATAATAGCCAAGGAGCCAATGAAGTCAAAAGGGAATTTTAAAAATACTGTAAAATGAACAAAAACAAAGGCATAACATTTTAAAACTTATGGGATGCTGCTAAAGTAGTAGTTAGAATGTATAAGAGTAAATGCCTATATTAAAAAATAAGTATGCAGACTGGTGCAGCCACTGTGGAAAACAGTTTGGAGATTCCTCAAAAAATTAAAAGTCGAACTGCCTTTTGACCCGGCTATCCCACTTTTAGGAATATACCCTAAGAACACCATAACACTGTTCGAAAAGAAGAAATGCGCCCCCATATTCGTGGCAGCATTGTTCACAATAGCAAAGATCTGGAAACAGCCCAAGTGTCCGTCAGAAGACGAGTGGATTAAAAAGCTTTGATACATATATACTATGGAACACTATTCAGCTATAAGAAATGATGACATCGGATCATTTACAACAAAATGAATGTACCTTGATAACATTATATGGAGTAAAATAAGTGAATCAGAAAAAAAAACTGAGAACAGCATGATTTCATACATAGGTGGGACATAAAAGTGAGACTATGAGACATGGAAAAGAGAGTGGCGGTTACGGGATGGGGGGAGGGAGGGGAGGGTGAAATAGGGAGAAGAGGAGGGGTACAGGGAAAACCAGATAGAAGGTGACAGAGGACAATTTGACTTTGGGTAATGGGTATGCAGCATAATTGAATGATAAGATAATCTGGAGATGTTTTCATTGTACATATGTACCCTGATTTATTGGTGTCACCCCATTAAAGTTAATAAAAAAAAATTTGAGAGAAAAAAAAATAAGTAAACCTGGACTGTAGTGGCTCAGTGGATAGAGCTTCAACCAGGAACACTGAGGTCACCAGTTCAAAACCCTGGGCTTGCACATCAGGGCACATATCACAAGCAATCATTGAACAACTAAAGTGAAGCAACTATGAGCTGATACTGCTTGCTTTCCCTTCTCCTCCCTTTCCTCTCTGTAAAATCAATAAATAAAATCTTTTTAAAAATAAATAAATAAACTTCCACATCAATAGTCCAACTTTCCACTGTAAGAAACTCAAGGGCAAACTAAACCAAAAGCAAGCAGAAGGAAGCTAATAATGAAGATTAGAGTGAAAATTAATGAACTTGAGAATAGAAAAACAATAGAGAAAAATCAACAAGAGCAAAAGTTGGTTCTTTGAAAAGTTTAACAAAAACTGATGAATTTTGGGCTAGAATGCTCAATAAAAAAATAGAGAGGACAGGACTAAAATTACTAAAATTAGAAATAAAAGAGACAACATCACTACTGACCCCAGAGAAACATGAAAGAGTGCATCAGAATGAGGCTGCCAACCTTTCTAAAGTACAAGCGAGCACAACTCTCCTAGCACCATTCTCTTTGAAGCACAGAATGAAAAACTTCTTACAAAGTCATTACTGAAAGCCCCTAAGCTTAGTAGTTCTAATATTGCTTGGACCCCTGCCAAATAGTCAGGACAGAAGGCACTGTGACCTACCTACCCAAGCTGTTTCCATCTCCCACTAGAAAAAGGAACTAGATGATAACAGAGACTTAGAAAGGGTCCAAATTAAAGGGGGGGAAATGGTAACATTACAGCAATTACACAAAAAATTATAATTACATACAAACAAAATGATCCACCAAAGTAAAATTTCATTATTTCAGGAACAGCAACAAATGAAACCATGACCCATTCATGCCAGGACTGACGATGCAGATAAGACAGTTCAGTCTGAAAATTATGGAAATTCTGCTCTTTCTGTGCATCAGACACAGTTGGAATTTTATAGCACTCAGTGGCAGCCACATATTTGTATTAGTCTTCAGTAAACTCTGCTAACTGGCTAACTTTAGTATTCACCGAGTGAAATAAATCTGTACAATTGTGCATTAGTCACCCATAATAATAATTAAAAAAAGAACTTGAGAGGAGCAAGATGGCGACGGAGTAGGCGGACGTACCAACTTCCAACTCCCAGAACCAAAGTGGATTATAACTCAATTTTAAGAACCATCACCTGGATAAACCAACTTTGAACAAAACTAAGTGGACTCTTCAACCAAGGAACACAGAAGAAGCCACATTGAGACTGGTAGGAATAGCAAAAACGCGAAGAGGGCTGCCCAGCTCCCCGGAGCAAACGGCAGCCCAGAGAGACCCGCATGGCGGAAGGAAAGTTTGGCGGAGAGGGAGGGACCTGGGTCCCAGGAACCAAGCCCCAGCCTGCAGTCCCAGAGCCTAGAAGAGGCGTTTGGACAGTTTTGAGCTGTGAAACAAGTGAGGGAGCTCCCAGGCCTACAGTGTGGAGTATTAGGTCCCTTCCTACTCTGCTGAGGGCTGCTTAAGGTTTTGGGGCGGCAGGACGCTGAAAGGCGGTTCTGTCAGCGTGGGCAGAAGCCAAGCCGGTGGGAGATCGGTCTAGCCCAGAGGGTCGGAGGGGAAGCGCGAGAGTGGTCCGGAAGCTGCGGGCCCGCCTTTAATCCCACTTACGGGGACAAAGCGGGAGGCCAGGAACAGGCAGGCCTTGCGCAAGCCGGCCCTGACCGCGGGGACCGGGCTAGGACCAGGGACGGGCGGGGGCTCGCGGCTGAGCTGACATTACCAGTCCCCTCACCCCCCCCCCCGCCCCCACCCAGCCGGAGAAACCGCGGCTGGCCAGTACACGTGCGCGAGCGTGCTCCGAGCGCGGGAACGGGGTGGACCCCGAGACGGGTGGAGGCTCGCAGCTGAGCCCACGCTATTATCCCCATCCGGCCGGAGAAAACGCGGATAGCATTCATACGTGCACGAGCGGGCTCCGAACGCGGGGGCGGGGTAGACTCCGGGAGGAGCGGAAGTACGCAGCTAAGCGGAAGCCAGCAAACACGCCCGCCCCAATAAACCTTGGTTTCCGACCCTGAGCAAAGGGCCCTGGCCTCGAGGGCGGGGCTAAAGCTCCGGACGGGCAAAGGCTTACAGCTGAGAGCACGTCAAAAGCCCCGCCTAACCCGCGGAACTGTAGCGAGCAGGCTCCGACTGCTGGTTCTGGGCGGAAGTCCGGAAATAGGCTGGGTCCGCAGCTGAGGAAAGGTGCTCACCTCTACCCTTGGTGCTAATCTTGTGGCTTCAGTGACAGCCCCTCCCACGGAGGAGAGGCAGAAATCACAGCAAAAGCCACAGTGGGCCGGCGCTGCCAACGCTCATACCCAACCACCCTAGGCACCGGCAGAGGGGGTGGGGGGCCTGCAGATAGACCACACCTAGAGAACACAAAGGCAACACCTACTGGACTCCAGTGGCCACAACTTGCTTATACACAGAAAAAATGGGCAGGCAGAGGAATGCAAACAAAATGAATCAAGAGAAATCCCCAGAGAAGGACCTGAATGAATCAGATATAACCAAATTACCAGAAGCAGAATTTAGAATAATGATAGTTAGGATGTTCAAAGAAATTAGAGCAACAATGGATAGTCATTATGAACACCTAAATAAAGAGATAACAAGTATAAAAAATGAAATTGAAATAATAAAAAAGAATCAGACAGAAATGACAAATACAGTATCAGAACTGAAGACCACAATGGAAGGAATTAAAAGCAGGATGGATGACGCTGAGGATCGAATAAGCGAGTTAGAGGACACAATAAACAAAGGCACAGAAGCAGAGAAGAAAAAGGAAAAGAGACTTAAAAAATGTGAGGAAACTCTAAGGGAGTTTTGTGACAACATGAAGAGAAACAACATTCGCATCATAGGGGTGCCTGAAGAAGAGGAGAGAGGACAGGAAATGGAAACTTTGTTCAATCAAATCATAGCAGAAAACTTTCCTAAATTAAGGCTGGGAAACACTCCACACATTCAAGAAGCACACAGAACTCCATTAAAAAGAAACCCAAAAAGATCTACACCAAGACACATCATAGTTAAAATACCAAAGCTAATGGATAAAGAAAAAATTTTAAAAGCTGCTAGAGAAAAAAAGGCTATCACCTACAAAGGAGCCCCCATAAGGATGACATCGGACTTCTCAACAGAAACACTTGAGGCCAGATGGGAATGGCAAGAAATAATCAAAGTAATGCAGAACAAGAACCTACAACCAAGACTACTTTATCCAGCAAGGCTAACGTTTAAAATTGAAGGAGAAATAAAGAGCTTCCCAGAAAAAGAAAGCCTCAAGGAATTCATAAAAACCAAACCAATTCTGCAAGAGATACTAAGGGGCCTCTTGTGAACAGTTTAAAGGGAGGAATGAATAGAGCAAAAGAAGAATACAGCTTTAAAGAATAAAATGGCAATAAACAACTACATATCAATAATAACCTTAAATGTAAATGGATTAAATGATCCAATCAAAAGACATAGGGTAGCTGCATGGATAAAGAAACAGGACCCATACATATGCTGTCTACAAGAGACACACCTTAAAACAAAAGATGCTCATAGACTGAAGGTAAAAGGATGGAAAAAAATATTTCATGCAAATGGAAATCAAAAAAAAGCAGGGGTAGCAATACTTATATCTGACAAAATGGACTTTAAAACAAAGGCTGTAGTAAGAGATAAAGAAGGACACTACATAATGATAAAGGGAACAATTCAACAGGAAGATATAACTATTATAAACATCTATGCACCAAATATAGGAGCCCCGACATACATAAAGCAGACTTTGATGGATATAAAGGGCGAGATTAACAGCAATACTATCATAGTAGGGGATTTCAATACCCCTCTAACAACACTGGATAGATCCTCAAGAAAGAAAATTAATAAAGAAACAACAGACTTAAAGGAGACACTAGATCAACTTGATTTAATAGATATCTTCAGAACTTTTCACCCTAATACAGTAGAATATACATTCTTCTCAAGCGCTCATGGTACGTTTTCTAGGATAGACCACATGTTAGGACACAAAAATGGTCTCAATAAATTTAAGAAGATTGAAATCATATCAAGCATTTTCTCTGATCACAATGCCATGAAACTAGAAATTAACCACAAAAGAAAAACTGAAAAATACTCAAACACTTGGAAACTAAATAGCATGTTATTAAATAATGAATGGATTAACAATGAGATCAAAGAAGAAATAAAAAAGTTTCTAGAAACAAATGATAATGAGCATACATCAACTCAAAATTTATGGGACACAGCAAAAGCAGTTCTGAGAGGGAAGTTTATTGCACTACAGGCATATCATAAGAAGCTAGAAAAAGCTCAAATAAACAACCTAACCCTGCATCTAAAAGAACTAGAAAAACAACAACAAATAAAACCCAAGACAAGTAGAAGGAAGGAAATAATAAAGGTCAGAGCAGAAATAAATGACATAGAGGCTAAGGAAACAATACAGAGGATCAATGAAACCAGAAGCTGGTTCTTTGAAAAGGTAAACAAGATTGATGAACCTTTAACTAGACTCACCAAGAAAAAAAGAGAGAGGACTCAAATAAATAAAATTAGAAAGGACAGTGGAGAAATAACAACTGACACAACAGAAATACAAAGCATTGTAAGAAAATACTATGAAGAACTATATGCCAAAAAATTAGACAATCTTGGTGAAATGGATAAATTTCTTGAATCATATAACCTTCCAAAAATCAATCTGGAAGAATCAGAACACCTAAACAGACCAATTACAGCAAATGAGATAGAAACAGTTATCAAAAAACTCCCAAAAAAGAAAAGTCCTGGGCCTGATGGGTTCACAAGTGAATTCTATCAAAAATTCAAAGAAGAACTAACTCCTATTCTCCTCAAGCTATTTCAAAAAATTCAAGAGGAAGGAAGACTTCCAAACTCCTTTTATGAGGCGAGCATAATTCTGATCCCAAAACCGGGCAAAGACAACACAAAGAAAGAAAATTATAGGCCTATATCCCTGATGAATTTAGACGCTAAAATTCTCAACAAAATATTAGCCAACCGGATCCAGCAATATATGAAAAAAATCATACACCACGATCAAGTGGGATTTATTCTGGAGAGGCAAGGCTGGTTCAATATTCGCAAATCAATCAATGTGATTCACCACATAAACAAAAGGAAGGACAAAAATCACATGATAATTTCAATAGATGCAGAAAAGGCATTTGATAAAATCCAGCACCCATTCATGCTCAAAACTCTCTGTAAAGTGGGAATACAGGGATCATTCCTTAACATGATAAAGGCCATCTACGATAAACCGACAGCAAACATCATACTAAATGGACAAAGATTAAAAGCAATCCCCTTAAGATCAGGAACCAGGCAGGGGTGCCCACTTTCACCACTCTTATTCAACATAGTTCTGGAAGTCCTAGCTACAGCAATCAGACAAGAAGAAGAAATAAAAGGCATACAAATTGGAAAAGAAGAAGTAAAACTGTCATTATTTGCAGATGATATGATATTGTATATTGAAAACCCTAAAGTCTCAGTCAAAAAACTACTGGACCTTATAAATGATTTCAGCAAGGTTGCAGGATATAAAATTAATACTCAGAAATCAGAGGCATTTCTATACACCAACAATGAAATATCAGCAAAAGAAATTAAGGAAACAATCCCCTTCACTATTGCAGCCAAAAAAATAAAGTACCTAGGAGTAAATTTAACCAAGGAGGTTAAGGACTTGTACTCGGAAAATTATAGAACATTGATAAAAGAAATCAAGGAAGATACAAACAGGTGGAAGCATATACCGTGCTCATGGCTAGGAAGAATAAACATCATTAAAATGTCTATATTACCTAAAGCAATTTATAAATTCAATGCAATACCAATTAAAATACCAATGACATACTTCAAAGATATAGAACACATATTCCAAAAATTTATATGGAACCAAAAAAGAACACGAATAGCCTCAGCAATCTTAAAAAGAAAAAATAAAGCAGGAGGTATCACGCTTCCTGATATCAAGGTTTACTACAAGGCCATTATACTCAAGACAGCCTGGTACTGGCATAAGAACAGGCACATAGATCAATGGAACAGAACAGAGAACCCAGAAATAAACCCACAGCTTTATGGACAACTGATATTTGACAAAGGAGGAAAGAACATACAATGGAGTAAAGACAGCCTCTTTAACAAATGGTGTTGGGAAAATTGGACATCTACCTGCAAAAAAATGAAACTAGACCATCAACTTACACCATTCACAAAAACAAACTCAAAATGGATAAAAGACTTAAATGTAAGCCGTGAAACCATAAGCATCTTAGAAGAAAACATAGGCAGCAAGCTCTCCGACATCTGTAGCAGCGGTATATTTGCCGATTTATCTCCACGGGCAACTGAAATAAAAGGCAAGATAAACAAATGGGACTATATCAAACTAAAAAGTTTTTGCACAGCTAAAGACAATAGGAACAGAATAAAAAGACAAACCACACAATGGGAGAACATATTCGACAGCACATCTGATAAGGGGTTAATAACTAAAATTTATAAAGAACTTATAAAACGCAACACCAGGAAGACAAACAACCCAATCAAAAAATGGGCAAAAGAAATGAATAGAAATTTCTCCAAAGAGGACATACAGATGGCCAATAGGCATATGAAAAAATGCTCAACATCACTAATCATTAGAGAAATGCAAATTAAAACCACAATGAGATATCACTTCACACCAGTCAGAATGGCACTCATCAGCAAAACAACACAGAATAAGTGCTGGCGAGGATGTGGAGAAAAGGGAACCCTTCTGCACTGCTGGTGGGAATGCAGACTGGTGCAGCCACTGTGGAAAACAGTTTGGAGATTCCTCAGAAAATTAAAAATTGAACTGCCTTTTGACCCAGCTATCCCACTTTTAGGAATATACCCTAAGAACACCATAGCACTGTTCGAAAAGAAGAAATGCGCCCCCATGTTCGTGGCAGCATTGTTCACAATAGCGAAGATCTGGAACCAGCCCAAGTGTCCGTCAGAAGACGAGTGGATTAAAAAGCTATGGTACATATATACTATGGAATACTACTCAGCCATAAGAAACGATGACATCGGATCATTTATAACAAAATGGATGTACCTTGATAACATTATACGGAGTGAAATAAGTAAATCAGAAAAAAAGAAAAACTGAGAACAGCACGATTACATACATAGGTGGGACATGAAAGTGAGGGTATGAGACATGGACAAGAGAGTGTTGGTTATGGGATTGGGGGAGGGAGGGAAGAGTGGAATAGGGAGGAGGGGAGGGACACAGGGAAAACCAGATTGAAGGGGACAGAGGACAATTTGACTTTTGGTGATGGGTATGCAACACAATTGAATGATAAGATAACCTGGAGATGTTTTCATTGTACATATGTACCCTGATTTATTGGTGTCACCCCATTAGAATTAATAATAATAAAATATATATATAAAAAAATAAATAAATAAAAAGACAAAAAAAAAAAAAAAAAAGAACTTGAACAAAGAGGAGTCCCAGATCCCATCAGTGTTAGGCAAATATTATTTTGAGATTCACTGCTTTACAACTGTGTGTGGATTGCCATTTATCTAATTGGGCATACAACATATAGCCATGTGTCAGCAAGGTCTTCTTCCTGTCCTTATAGAAAAAAGATGGCAAAGTTGACTTGAAGCTCAACCACATTAAAGTTCAAAGCTCTCCTAATAATTTCTATATGTTTCTAAAACTCTTCTCACAATTTCTATAAGTTTCAGGGATGTAGGTGGATGCATTGTATAATCTTAAGATCTTTTGATTTTCTCTTCCATATGAGTAGTCTCTGTACTGCATCACAGTAATGCAGGTGTGAAACTCAGTTTACTCTTTAAATCCCAATGTCAACAACAAAACTTCCTCAGAAAGATGTTTTGTGAAGATCTTTGGGAAGATGGAGGAGTGAAATGACAGTAACACAAACACTATCAGGTGAAGGAATAGGTTTCCCATTCTTAAAATAGTTTTTACCTCCCTCTCTCCCAACCCCTTACCTCCCCTTCCATCTGCCCCCTATCCCTCAATTTAGGAGTTTCACCTGTACTCCTACTAGTCACAGCCAGTCTCCATCTTGTTTGCTCTTCTTCTCTCTTGTTTTTGGTTTTCTTCTCTTCTTTGTTTTGAACAACAATCGCATTCACCCCATTCTCTCAAAGACGAGAGCTTTAACACTTCTCTGAAGGCATGGCACCTGTGAACAAGTGCTCAGATCCTTGGGGCTTCACCTTCAACTTACTGCCAATGCTGATCTAGGGCCTTTACCTTGAGAATCAGCTGTGACTGGCACATAGAAAACATGGCAAGTGATGTTGAGCTACATGGTGAGATGGGGGGACAGGAGGTGGGCAGAAGCATTTCTTAAGAAAGGCAGTGATTTATTCAGAAGAAAATGGTGGAAATGTGGTGCAAACCAAGAACTAAGTAAATTTAGTAAATATATGCTGAGGAAGAACAACCTAGTGAAGCAGTCAAGTTAAGGGAAAGAGATGGATGATGGGACAGGATAAAAAACTAAAGTGAAGAGAGTAACCTTTATTTTTCAGGAGAAAAGACATCTCTTACTGAAATAGCATGAAAGGAGGGACATGTTGGGTACAGGATAAATGCATTTATAGTTGGCAGGGGTGGTCATTTGAGGTCATGCTTGTGTAATGACTTGGATTTTTTTCAATTAAGTCAGGAACAAAGTCACCTGCTGACTGAAGCCACAGGTAGAAGAGGGCTTAGCATTGTGATTGAAGACCATTAGTTACCAGTGTTTCTACTTTATAATGTTGAACAATCTTGTCCACCATATGCATTCACCTATGAGTAGAAACAGATGAGAAACGTATGATAGCATGGATCCTGGGCTGTGATTCTGTGAGTCCAGTACAACAGCAAGTACAGTGATGGAATAGAAACATCATCTAAGGCAAGGGTAGTCAACAATTTTATACCTACTGCCCACTTTTGTATCTCTGTTAGTAGTAAAATTTTCTAACCGCCCACCGGTTCCACAGTAATGGTGATTTATAAAGTAGGGAAGTAACTTTACTTTATAAAATTTATAAAGCAGAGTTACAGCAAGTTAAAGCATATAATAATAATTACTTACCAAGTACTTTATGTTGGACTTTTACTAAGTTTGGCAGAATAAATCTTTATAAAACAAGTTACTAAATCTATCTTTATATTTATACGTTGGTTGCTCCCCTACTGCCCACCATGAAAGCTGGAATGCCCACTAGTGAGCAGTAGGGACCAGGTTGACTACCACTGATCTAAGGGGAGGAGGTAAATTAGAAAAATATTAAGTGGATAAGATAACTGGACATGGATAAGATAAAATATATTGGGAGCAAAAGAGTGAGCTAGAAGAATAAGAGACTGGGTACACTATTAGTGTTTAGGATACCAGTAGAAGATTAACTTCAAATTATGTCATGGCCACGAATCTTATCCATGAGAACTGTTTTAGTGGACTGTTGATGAAGACCACTAGCCTTGAGAAGTTTGAGGATCTCAGAGACCAAGATATTTGATTGGCAATGGACAGTCAGATATGTCAGGATGTGGCCAGCTAAGGATGAAGAACTGAGCCAAGTGCACGGACATCATAGGAAAGTGACCTGGAGGCCAGAATGTGGCAGTAAAAAGTGATAGTGGAGAAGAAAACACTTTAATATTTCATAAAAGTAATTTTGATTTTTAAAATTAAGTCATAATTTACTTAAAAGAAATACTGTAAATCACTCATTTTGTGTAAGAAAGTAAGTTACTAGATTCAAGGTCAGTATGCAAAAAGGAATTGTACTATTTCTAGATATTAATAATGAATGTCAGAATACAAAATTAATTTAAATATCATTCTTAATAGCTAAGAAAATCAATATCCAGAAATAAACCCTGGGAAAAAATAAAACATAAATGAAAAATTTAAAGCAGACCTAAAGAAATGGAGAGGTATATCATTTTTATAAATTGGAAGAGTTCATATTGATTAAATGTCAATTCTTTTTTGAATGTAAATTCTGTTTAAATTTAGCTATAGACTATGTAATCCCAATCAAAATCACAGCAAGTTTTTCATTGTGGAAACTGACAAGCTGATTTAAAAATTCATTTGGTAATGCAAAGACCCTAGAATGACCAAGTCAGTCTTGCAGAAAAAAAGAAATTTGAGAACTTAGACTTATTTTAAGACTTATCATAAAGCTATATTAGATAAGACAATGTGATATAGGCACAAGGATAGTCAATTAAATCAATGGAACAAAATAGAGTCCAGAACAGACTCACAGAAAAACATCACCACAATTTATTGGGGGAGGGGGGAATTATCTTTGCAATGTTCTTTTCAATAAATGGTGTTGAATGAGTTGGCTATAAATATGAAAAAGAAAATAAACTTTGATTCCAAATAATACCAAATGCAAAAATCAATATAAATTGTAAAACTTAAATGTAAAAAGTAAAACAATGAAGCATTTAGAGGAAAATGCAAGAGAATATCTTCATGAACTTGGGATGGGCAAATATTTCTTAAACAGGATACAATAAGCACTACTATTAAAATAAAAACAGATTTCATTGAGTTATAAATTTTAGTTCATCAAAAGAGATTATTTAGAGACTGAAAAGGCAAGCCTTGGACTAGAAGAAGAAATTCACAGTATATATATCTGATAATGGACTGACATCCAGCATATATAAAGAACTCTTACAACTCAATGATAAGAAGACAATCTAATTAAGAAATAGGCAAAAGGTTTGAACAAACAGTTCATAAAAGAAGATATGCAAATAGCCAGCAAACATATAAAATAAGTTTGTAACATTAGAGTCAATCGGAAAATGCATATTAAAATTACTGAGGTACTATAAACACAACCAGAATAGCTAAAACTTAAAAAAAAAATTAAAAATGGAAAGGAAAAAGAAAGAAAGAAAAAGAGAAATGAACAGTACCAAATATTCATGTGATGTAGAATAATTCAAACTCACATATTACTGGTGGGAGTATAAGTTGGTAAAAACCACAATGAAAAACTCTTTGGAAGTACTGTATCTAATAAAGCTAAGTTATGCCTATCCTTTTCTCCTGCTAAGTATATATCTAAAAGAAATGAGGACTTATGTTCACTAAAATACATTTACAAGAACATCCATACTAGTTTTACTTATAATAACCCCAAACTAGAAACAGTCCAAATATGCATCAAGAGTAGAATGGACAAATTAATATATTCATTCTTAGTAATGGAGAGAGAAAAAAATTGTAACTACAACATGGATAAATCTTACAGTTACAAATAGGATACATGATTCTAATTTAGGTAATATTGAAAAGGGAGTCAAATTAATCTATGATGTTAAAGTCATTAGTGGTTATCCCTAGGGAAGTATTTATTGGGAGGGCATAAGGACACTCTTTGAAATACTGGAAATATTCTACATTTTTATGTAGGCAGGGCTATACAGTTGAATATCTATGTGAAATTCATTGTTCACTTAAGAGTATGCATTTTACTCTATGTGTAGTATACTTCCAAAATAAATCTTTTCAGTCATGAGATAAAAAGATAATGAGAATTATGAAACATTTAGAGATGAAGGACACAGAAAACACTGTGTCACTGCATGCCAAAATTTGTGGGATACAGCTAATGCAGAACTTAGAGGGTAATTTGTGGCCTTAATAGCATATATTAGAAAACAAGAAATATGCAAAAGAATGAGTGAACTAAAAAATTGCTAAAAAAAAAAGAACCACAGAGAAATTCTGAGGAAAATCGAAGGAAATAAGTTGAAAGCAGAAATTAATATAATAGAAAACAAAAATAGTAGCACTGAAGAGGAGAAATACTATATAGAGAGAAGCTATAAACAGAAGCCATGAGGCAGCAGAAGTCATTAGAGAGGAGAAAATAAATAGCAGAAATGAGTTACTAGCTACAAAAGCAGAAGACAGAGAAGCAAAAAGATGAACCAGACTTACAGAGGGACCATACTATTATGTGGTAATTTCCAGAGTGGCTGTTTAGTTCCAGCTACAGAGTTATCAGGAATCGTGCTTCATTTCTCCACAAAGACTTGATTGAGACTGTTTCATGCTCGCCCTTATTTCCACGCACATTCTTACAGTAAAATCTTAGCACTAAAGATAAATTAAATTTGTCTCTAATTCTTTCAACTTATTGCATTTACTGGACCAGTATCATTTCCCTCTTCTTTGGCTAACAGCATACCATTTAGCCTTCTGGAAATCATTACTCACACGTTCTGATTACGTATGGTTTTATTGCCTAAGATGTTGACGCAATCCCGCAGTTCTGCATTGGGCCCATGATCTAGGCATAGTTAGATAAAGCACAGCCTTATAGGTGTTTGGTTTAGAGATGGGCACCTGACCAGCCAGGCCAATCAATGTGATTTTCATGACTTTTTCTGAAGTCATTGGGAAGAAGCCAATCTATTTCCTGGAAGTTACCAGCCTGGTTGAATGAAGCCTAGAGTTCTTGATGACCATCTTTCCAACCCAATGGAAAGAGTGCATTGCCTGAGAATGGAGCCAACACAGAGGAAGGCAGAGCAGAGGTAGAGAGGCAGAGAAGATGTAAGAGAGATTGCTAATAATATTTTTGGATGTCCTGAATCCAGCAGGGCTGAACTCATAATCAATTGCTTTTTTGCTTAAAATAATCTGCTCTAGATTTCTGCACTTACAACTCAAATTGTCCTTATAGCAACAGTTAATTAAAAAAAAAATAACCTCTCGCCTGACCAGGCGGTGGAGCAGTGAATAGAGCGTCAGACTGCGATGCGGCAGACCCAGGTTTGAGACCACGAGCTCACCAACTTGAGCACAGGCCCATCTGGCTTAAGCAAAAGTTTGTCAGCTTGGACCCAAGGTCGCTGGCTCCAGCAAGGGGTTGCTTGGTCTGCTGAAGGCCCGCAGTCAAGGCACATGTGAGAAAGCAATCAATGAACAACTATGGTGTCCCAACAGCAACAAAAAACTAATGATTGATGCTTCTCACCTCTCTCTCCATTCCTGTCTTTCTGTCCCTATCTATCCCTCTCTCTGACTCTCTTCCTGTCCCTGTAAAAGAAAGAAAGAAAGAAAGAAAGAAAGAAAGAAAGAAAGAAAGAAAGAAAGAAAGAAAGAAACAAAGAAAGAAATACCTCTCATATATATAACCTATATCAGTGGTTCTTAACCTTTTTTGAGGTACCGAACCCACCAGTTTCATATGCACATTCACAGAACCCTTCTTTAGTGATAAATAAAATATAATTTTTTTTCCAAATTCAAGACATAGGTATATGTTTCTTTACTGGTGCACAAAATGAGCCATGCATGAACATCACCTTGCTCAAAGAACAAAACCAACAAGGTGCATAAACTCACAACAAATTACGGTATTACTTTATTCTGGCCTCCGCAGCAGAGGCTTCTCCGAACCCCTGAGACCGACTCATCGAACCCCTAGGGTTTGATAGAACCCAGGTTAAGACCCACTGACCTATATATAACCTATAATTAATATATATATAATATCACAGCTTTTAGTATCCCACAAGATCTTCACATAGGTTTTTCCTTAATTTTACACTTATTTTTTTCTTTCAAATCTTTCAAATTAGTGCTTAAATAGGTTTCTACATTATATGCATCAACCTGTACAATTTTTTTTGGCTGATTGCACAAGTTTTATTGCAAATTTTGGAAGATTCAGCCAATGATTTAAGTTTAAATTTGTGAGATGGGTGAAATAATTTAGCAGAATCCATGTACTTTAAGTAGCTGTAATACAAGGATAGCTTTTCTGAGAGTTTGTTCTCTCTTCCTTAGAGCCTCCTAGGCATAAGCGGCTAAAATGAGTTTTACAAGTACTAGCAAAATCAAAATGCTCAGAAAGATCACGGCTCATAGAAACTGTGCTGAGCTCTCATTTTTTAAAAATATTTGGAATTCCACCTGAGAGTTATCCTCAATTTCCCCACAGAATTCATGAGTAAAAGAAAAACTAAGCCATACCAACAGAGTCAGCAAAATAAGTGCTGAGCTAATCTCCCTTTCACCCTGTGATCTGTCTCCAAGCCCAGTCCTTGCCTAACATTGACTTGTACTGTGTGGCCTTTCTCATGAATGTGCTGTCCACAAACAGCAGCTGGCAAGCCACATGCAGCTCTTTGGCCCCTTGAGTGTGGCTCTTCCACAAAATACCACGTGCGGGCGCTACCTTGATAAGGAATGTACCTACAAATAGTTTAAGTTTAAAAAATTTGGCTCTCAAAAGGAATTTCAATCATTGTACTGTTGATATTTGGCTCTGTTGACTAATGAGTTTGCTGACCACACACACCATCAATGTGATTCTCTGGTGTTTTCAAAGGACTTAAAGTGGTACTAAGAAAGCTTGAAGTTTTCATTGTTATAGTTTTCAATTCCTGTTTTAATAGAATGAATTATGACAGTAAATATTTTTTCTTAGGTAATCCTAATCTAGTTAATCGAACAGAGTTTTGGAAACTGCAGATGACTGGATTAGTCTTCCTTCTAAATTAGAGTCTTAACTAATGAAACGTACAGCTTCCTGAAGGAGGCTACTCAGACAACAAGCCCTCAGTCCTCAGCACACAAATTCTCTTACAATGGCGTTGATGGCTCTTGGGTATAGATTTCTTCCCTCTGACTGGACTAAGCAAGGTGCAATCCTATTTTAAGAGATGCTGAAAACACACCACTTTTTAGTAAACAAGCAATAGGAGTGTTTCTTTTGGCTTGCTGCCTTGTTCATCTCCTTTCTAAACACTTGTAGTGTGACATCGATGTAAGGCAATACACCGAATCAGATTTACAAATATTTAATTATTAGAATAAATTCAGATAAGACTATATCTAAAGTTCTCCAAGAAACTGAAAAACAAGAAACATATCTGTCTCCTACCATGAGAATCTAGAACTTAATACTTGTAACTTTAACTAAAAATACATTTTTTTAAAAAACTAATGCTCATTATTGTATCTGGTGTCTACTATAAATTTATCTTGAATACATGAATGAATGAATTTTAGTTCACCATGAAACTTTTCTTTTTTAAAAAAAAATAATGCTCTGGCATTTGAAACAAATTTTTTACCATTTGTACAATTTTAACAACTTTGGTATATAAATATATAATTTGTAATTAAACCTTTGCTGCTTGAGGTCAGAAACCTTTGGCTAACCACTTGTTCAGATGTCTTCCTTTTAAGGAATTGTCCTTCTCTTAGATTTTGTCCAAAAACCTAAAATGTGGCAACTGAAAAGGAAAATACAAAGATGGCGACGGAGTAGGCGGACGTACCAACTTCCAACTCCCAGAACCAAAGTGGATTACAACTCAATTTTAAGAACCATCACCTGGATAAACCAACTTTCAACAAAACTAAGTGGACTCTTCAACCAAGAAACACAGAAGAAGCCACATTGAGACTGGTAGGAATAGCGAAAACTCGAAGAGGGCTGCCCAGCTCCCTGGAGCAAACGGCAGCCCGGAGAGACCCGCGGGGCGGGAGGAGAGTTTGGTGGAGAGGGAGGGACCTGGGTCCCAGGAACCAAATCCCAGCCTCCAGTCCTAGAGCCTAAAAGAGGCATTTGGACAGTATTGAGCTGTGAAACAAGTGAGGGAGCTCCCAGGCCTACAGTGTGGAGTATTAGGTCCCTTCCTACTCTGCTGAGGGCTGCTTAAGGTTTTGGGGCGGCAGGACGCTGAAAGGCGGTTCTGTCGGCGTGGGCAGAGGCCAAGCCGGTGGGAGATCGGTCTAGCCCAGAGGGTCAGAGGGGACCGCGAAAGCGGTCCGGAAGCTGCAGGCCCGCCTTTGGTCCCACTTACGGGGACAAAGCGGGAGGCCAGGAACGGGCAGGCCCTGCGCAAGCCGGCCCTGACCGCGGGGACCGGGCTAGGACCAGGGACGGGCAGGGGCTGTGGCTGAGCTGACGCTACCAGTGCCCCACCCCCCACCCCCCGGGGCCGGAGAAACCGCGGTTGGCCAGTATACGTGCGCAAGCGGGCTCCGAGCGCGGGAACGGGGTGGACCCCGAGACAGGCGGAGGCTCGCAGCTGAGCCCATGCTGCAACCCCCATCTGGCCGGAGAAACCCCGGATAGCGTTCATACGTGCACGAGCGGGCTCCAAACGCGGGGGCGGGGTAGAGTCCGGGACGAGCGGAAGTACGCAGCTCGGCGGAAGCCAGCAAACACGCCCGCCCCAATAAACCTTGGTTTCCGACCCTGCGCAAAGGGCCCTGGCCTCGAGGGCGGGGCTAAAGCTCCTGACGGGCAAAAGCTTACAGCTGAGAGCACGTCAAAAGCCCCGCCTAACCCGCAGAACTGTAGCGAGAAGGCTCCGACTGCTGGTTCTGGGCGGAAGTCCGGAAATAGGCTGGGTCCGCAGCTGAGGAAAGGTGCTCGCCTCTACCCTTGGTGCTAATCTTGTGGCTTCAGTCACAGCCCCTCCCACGGAGGAGAGGCAGAAATCACAGCAAAAGCCACAGTGGGCCGGCGCTGGCAACGCTCATACCCAACCACCCTAGGCACCGGCAGAGGGGGTGGGGGGCCTGCAGATAGACCACACCTAGAGAACACAAAGGCAACACCTACTGGACTCCAGTGGCCACAACTTGCTTATACACAGAAAAAATGGGCAGGCAGAGGAATGCAAACAAAATGAATCAAGAGAAATCCCCAGAGAAGGACCTGAATGAACCAGATATAACCAAATTACCAGAAGCAGAATTTAGAATAATGATAGTTAGGATGTTCAAAGATATTAGAGCAACAATGGATAGTCATTATGAACACCTAAACAAAGAGATAACAAGTATAAAAAATGAAATTGAAATAATAAAAAAGAATCAGACAGAAATGACAAATACAGTATCAGAACTGAAGACCACAATGGAAGGAATTAAAAGCAGGATGGATGACGCTGAGGATCGAATAAGCGAGTTAGAGGACACAATAAACAAAGGCACAGAAGCAGAGAAGAAAAAGGAAAAGAGACTTAAAAAATGTGAGGAAACTCTAAGGGAGCTTTGTGACAACATGAAGAGAAACAACATTCGCATCATAGGGGTGCCTGAAGAAGAGGAGAGAGGACAGGAAATGGAAACTTTGTTCAATCAAATTATAGCAGAAAACTTTCCTAAATTAAGGCTGGGAAACACTCCACACATTCAAGAAGCACACAGAACTCCATTAAGGAGAAACCCAAAAAAATCTACACCAAGACACATCATAGTTAAAATACCAAAGCTAATGGATAAAGAAAAAATTTTAAAAGCTGCTAGAGAAAAAAAGACTATCACCTACAAAGGAGCCCCCATTAGGATGACATCGGACTTCTCAACAGAAACACTTGAGGCCAGAAGGGAATGGCAAGAAATAATCAAAGTAATGCAGAACAAGAACCTACAACCAAGACTACTTTATCCAGCAAGGCTAACGTTTAAAATTGAAGGAGAAATAAAGAGCTTCCCAGAAAAAGAAAGCCTCAAGGAATTCATAAAAACCAAACCAATTCTGCAAGAGATACTAAGGGGCCTCTTGTGAACAGTTTAAAGGGAGGAATGAATAGAGCAAAAGAAGAATACAGCTTTAAAGAATAAAATGGCAATAAACAACTACATATCAATAATAACCTTAAATGTAAATGGATTAAATGATCCAATCAAAAGACATAGGGTAGCTGCATGGATAAAGAAACAGGACCCATACATATGCTGTCTACAAGAGACACACCTTAAAACAAAAGATGCTCATAGACTGAAGGTAAAAGGATGGAAAAAAATATTTCATGCAAATGCAAATGAAAAAAAAGGAGGGGTAGCAATACTTATATCAGACAAAATGGACTTTAAAACAAAGGCTGTAGTAAGAGATAAAAGAGGACACTACATAATGATAAAGGGAACAATTCAACAGGAAGATATAACTATTATAAATATCTATGCACCAAATATAGGAGCCCCAACATACATAAAGCAGACTTTGATGGATATAAAGGGCGAGATTAACAGCAATACTATCATAGTAGGGGATTTCAATACCCCTCTAACAACACTGGATAGATCCTCAAGAAAGAAAATTAATAAAGAAACAGCAGACTTAAAGGATACACTAGATCAACTTGACTTAATAGATATCTTCAGAACTTTTCACCCTAAAGCAGTAGAATATACATTCTTCTCAAGCGCTCATGGTACGTTTTCTAGGATAGACCACATGTTAGGACACAAAAATGGTCTCAATAAATTTAAGAAGATTGAAATCATATCA
The DNA here is from genome assembly GCA_037038555.1 of Rhynchonycteris naso. Taxonomy (NCBI): domain Eukaryota; kingdom Metazoa; phylum Chordata; class Mammalia; order Chiroptera; family Emballonuridae; genus Rhynchonycteris; species Rhynchonycteris naso. The sequence goes on along the minus strand of CM073000.1, from coordinate 160,644,856 downwards.
AGCATTTTCTCTGATCACAATGCCATGAAACTAGAAATTAACCACAAAAGAAAAAATGAAAAATACTCAAACACTTGGAAACTAAATAGCTTGTTATTAAATAATGAATGGATTAACAATGAGATCAAAGAAGAAATAAAAAGGTTTCTACAAACAAATGATAATGAGCATACATCAACTCAAAATTTATGGGACACAGCAAAAGCAGTTCTGAGAGGGAAGTTTATTGCACTACAGGCATATCATAAGAAGCTAGAAAAAGCTCAAATAAGCAACCTGACCCTGCATCTAAAAGAACTAGAAAAACAACAACAAATAAAACCCAAGACAAGTAGAAGAAAGGAAATAATAAAGGTCAGAGCAGAAATAAATGACATAGAGGCTAAGGAAACAATACAGAGGATCAATGAAACCAGAAGCTGGTTCTTTGAAAAGGTAAACAAGATTGATGAACCTTTAACTAGACTCACCAAGAAAAAAAGAGAGAGGACTCAAATAAATAAAATTAGAAAGGACAGTGGAGAAATAACAACTGACACAACAGAAATACAAAGCATTGTAAGAAAATACTATGAAGAACTATATGCCAAAAAATTAGACAATCTTGGTGAAATGGACAAATTTCTTAAATCATATAACCTTCCAAAAATCAATCTGGAAGAATCAGAACACCTAAACAGACCAATTACAGCAAATGAGATAGAAACAGTTATCAAAAAACTCCCAAAAAAGAAAAGTCCTGGGCCTGATGGCTTCACAAGTGAATTCTATCAAAAATTCAAAGAAGAACTAACTCCTATTCTTCTCAAGCTATTTCAAAAAATTCAAGAGGAAGGAAGAATTCCAAACTCCTTTTATGAGGCGAGCATAATTCTGATCCCAAAACCGGGCAAAGACAACACAAAGAAAGAAAATTATAGGCCTATATCCCTGATGAATTTAGACGCTAAAATTCTCAACAAAATATTAGCCAACCGGATCCAGCAATATATGAAAAAAATCATACACCACGATCAAGTGGGATTTATTCTGGAGAGGCAAGGCTGGTTCAATATTCGCAAATCAATCAATGTGATTCACCACATAAACAAAAGGAAGGACAAAAATCACATGATAATTTCAATAGATGCAGAAAAGGCATTTGATAAAATCCAGCACCCATTCATGCTCAAAACTCTCAGTAAAGTGGGAATACAGGGATCATTCCTTAACATGATAAAGGCCATCTACGATAAACCGACAGCAAACATCATACTAAATGGACAAAGATTAAAAGCAATCCCCTTAAGATCAGGAACCAGGCAGGGTTGCCCACTTTCACCACTCTTATTCAACATAGTTCTGGAAGTCCTAGCTACAGCAATCAGACAAGAAGAAGAAATAAAAGGCATACAAATTGGAAAAGAAGAAGTAAAACTGTCATTATTTGCAGATGATATGATATTGTATATTGAAAACCCTAAAGTCTCAGTCAAAAAACTACTGGACCTTATAAATGAATTCAGCAAGGTGGCAGGATATAAAATTAATACTCAGAAATCAGAGGCATTTCTATACACCAACAATGAAATATCAGCAAAAGAAATTAAGGAAACAATCCCCTTCACTATTGCAGCCAAAAAAATAAAGTACCTAGGAGTAAATTTAACCAAGGAGGTTAAGGACTTGTACTCAGAAAATTATAGAACATTGATAAAAGAAATCAAGGAACATACAAACAAGTGGAAGCACATACCGTGCTCATGGCTAGAAAGAATAAACATCATTAAAATGTCTATATTACCCAAAGCAATTTATAAATTCAATGCAATACCAATTAAAATACCAATGACATACTTCAAAGATATAGAACACATATTCCAAAAATTTATATGGAACCAAAAAAGAACACGAATAGCCTCAGCAATCTTAAAAAGAAAAAATAAAGCAGGAGGTATCACTCTTCCTGATATCAAGGTTTACTACAAGGCCATTATACTCAAGACAGCCTGGTACTGGCATAAGAACAGGCACATAGATCAATGGAACAGAACAGAGAACCCAGAAATAAACCCACAGCTTTATGGACAACTGATATTTGACAAAGGAGGAAAGAACATACAATGGAGTAAAGACAGCCTCTTTAACAAATGGTGTTGGGAAAATGGGACATCTACCTGCAAAAAAATGAAACTAGACCATCAACTTACACCATTCACAAAAACAAACTCAAAATGGATAAAAGACTTAAATGTAAGCCGTGAAACCATAAACATCTTAGAAGAAAACATAGGCAGCAAGCTCTCCGACATCTGTAGCAGCGGTATATTTGCCGATTTATCTTCATGGGCAACTGAAATAAAAGGCAAGATAAACAAATGGGACTATATCAAACTAAAAAGTTTTTGCACAGCTAAAGACAATAGGAACAGAATAAAAAGACAAACCACACAATGGGAGAACATATTCGACAGCACATCTGATAAGGGGTTAATAACTAAAATTTATAAAGAACTTATAAAAAGCAACACCAGGAAGACAAACAACCCAATCAAAAAATGGGCAAAAGAAATGAATAGAAATTTCTCCAAAGAGGACATACAGATGGCCAATAGGCATATGAAAAAATGCTCAACATCACTAATCATTAGAGAAATGCAAATTAAAACCACAATGAGATATCACCTCACACCAGTCAGAATGGCACTTATCAGCAAAACAACACAGAATAAGTGCTGGCGAGGATGTGGAGAAAAGGGAACCCTTCTGCACTGCTGGTGGGAATGCAGACTGGTGCAGCCACTGTGGAAAACAGTTTGGAGATTCCTCAGAAAATTAAAAATCGAACTGCCTTTTGACCCAGCTATCCCACTTTTAGGAATATACCCTAAGAACACCATAGCACTGTTCGAAAAGAAGAAATGCGCCCCCATGTTCGTGGCAGCATTGTTCACAATAGCGGAGATCTGGAACCAGCCCAAGTGTCCGTCAGAAGATGAGTGGATTAAAAAGCTATGGTACATATATACTATGGAATACTACTCAGCCATAAGAAACGATGACATCGGATCATTTATAACAAAATGGATGTACCTTGATAACATTATACGGAGTGAAATAAGTAAATCAGAAAAAAAGAAAAACTGAGAACAGCACGATTACATACATAGGTGGGACATGAAAGTGAGGGTATGAGACATGGACAAGAGAGTGTTGGTTATGGGATGGGGGGAGGGAGGGAAGAGTGGGATAGGGAGGAGGGGAGGGACACAGGGAAAACCAGATTGAAGGTGACAGAGGACAATTTGACTTTTGGTGATGGGTATGTAACACAATTGAATGATAAGATAACCTGGAGATGTTTTCATTGTACATATGTACCCTGATTTATTGGTGTCACCCCATTAGAATTAATAATAATAAAATATATATAAAAAAAAAAAAAGAAAAGAAAAGGAAAATACAATATTCATCTTCTTTCTTAGGATTGGCCAGTTATTGCATAGCCTGAGAGAATTTCCCCATTCACTGATTGGTGGAACTCTCATGGATGGGTGAACGTTTTTTGTAAAATGCTGATCTACACAGAGTGTCAAATTAGAGGCAAAACTCTCTTTGCCCAGAGGGACGATGTGCTCTGATGAAAGAGAGCAAAAGTTTTCAGAGCTTTTATATTGCTTTCGCTATACATAATGTCCAATATGTTTTCCACTATAATTTATCTTATTTATTCCACTGGGAATTTTTAATATAGAAAGAATACTTCTTTCAGGCACTTTTATGTTATTTGTTCAACCATCTGTCTCTTTTGCATAGTAATAGCCTTTTAGAGTAAGGATTATGCCAATATGTGTGTGTGTTGGGGGGGGGGGAGATTCAAAGAAGACATTTACGTATTTGCTTAGATTTAGAGCAGCATTCCTGGCTTTAACTATCTCAGTAACTTCCAGCACCTACCAATACCAGGTTTTCCAAGAGCTCGACTTTTGCTAGCAGTCACTTGATCTACTGTCATTTTTGCCTTTATTAAAAGCAAACAAAACAAAAATAAAAACTGGACACATCCTATCAGGCTTTAGAATTGTATTTTAATTTTTTTGAAGGATCAGAATGAAACACTGGTGTAGCAGTCAACATACGTCTCTGCTGCTATGCTGCTAGCTCTATGTTTTCTCTTATCCATCCTCCCTAGGGGATTAATTCTGATTTGACAATGTTATTACTTTCTTTCCAAACACTATGTCTTTTATTTTTTCTTCTTGCCAATGGCAACCAAGAATCTTTTGTAATGCGCTTTCCAAAATCCCAAAATATATGAGGGTTTCTGCTTTCTTTTTTTATTGTGTTTCAAATTTTGCTGCACTTTTTAGAGAATAATTGTATGGCATCATTTCTTAGGAATTTATTAAGCCCTGCTTTGTGACCTAGTATATGATGAAATTTGGAAAATTTATATGTTGCTTGGTTTCTGGACCCATGCATTATAATTGTCGAGAAAGCTGCGCTGTGTATTGTCTGCCTACTTAAAACATATGCCCTATGGGCCCTGGTTGGTTCAGCAGTAGAGCGTTGGCCCGGCGTGTGGATGACCAGGTTTGATTCCTGGCCGGGGTACACAGGAGAAGCGCCCATCTGCTCCTCCACCCCTACCACTCTTCCTTATTTCTCTCCCTCTTCCCCTCCTGCAGCCAGGGCTCCATTGGAGCGAGTTGGCTCCAGGTGCTGAGAATGGCTCCATGGGTTCCATGGGCTCCATGGGCTCCATGGCCTCTGCCTCAGGCGCTAAAAATAATGGCTCTGGTTGCAACGGAGCAAGGGCCCCAGATGGGCAGAGCATTGCTTCCTAGTGGGTTTTTTGGGTGAATCCTGGTGGGGCCTATGTGGGAGTCGGTCTCTGCCTCCCTTCCTCTAACTAAAAAAAAACTTCTGTAGGATAGCACCCTAACCTTGACAGTACTTTCTTTGAGCTAGTGCCAAAATTGTGTCTTCAGTAGGCTATTCCACTCTTCTAGTAATACACTTGCTTCTTGGACATTGTGAATTACAGTGTTGTGAACTCATGGTCATGTGTTCTTTGCTGTAAAGTGTGTCTCCATTCTGTGACTCAGTGGTCAGAGTCCCGTTCATTTCCCCATAAGTACCCCTATTGTAATGTAACAGACGTCACCCGATTTCAAACTATATTTGATTCTGCAACTCTTTTAGTCAGACTGTAGGCGTAGTCCTCAGTGACATCTTCCTGCAACTATAGAAAATAAAATAATGTTTTAAAGCTGCTTACCCTTGCCTGACCTGTGGTGGTGCAGTGGATAAAGCGTCGACCTGGGAACACTGAGGTTGCCAGTTCAAAACCCTGCACTGGTCTGGTCAAGGCACATATGGGAGTCGATGCTTCCAGCTTCTCCCTCCTTTCTCTCTTTCTCTCTTTCTCTCTCACACTCTGTGTCTCCTCTCTAAAATTAATAAAATAAAAAGAAGTTTTAAAAAAAAAGCTGCTGACCCAAGTTTTATGATTGTCTCTGTGAGCATCTTTTGGTTTTTTTATTTGTTTGTTTGTTTTTGAAAGAGAGAGAGAGATGAGACAGAGAGATGAGAAGAATCAACTCATATTGCATTTTAGTTGTTTATTGATTGCTTCTCATACGTGCCTTGGGAGGGGGGTGCTCCAGCTGAGCCAGTGACCACTTACTCAAGCCAGCAACCTTGGGCTCAAGCCAGTAATCTTGGGCTCCAAGCCAGTGACCATGGGATCATATTGATGATCCCATGCTCAACCTGGTGACCCACACTCAAACTGGATGATCCCATGCTCAAGACAGCAACCTCAGGGTTTTGAACCTGAGACCTCAGCATCCTAGGTCAATGTTTTTCCCACTGTGCCACCACTGGTCACGTTCCATGTAAGTTCTTATCTGGTTATTTCATTTTTCTTATTTCTATTTCTGCCCTCTAGAGACATCAGAATAACCCAGGGAATATCATAATCCCTAAAGTCATTATTGTCATAGCAATAAAGTTCCAGAGCTACTTGATTTCCTCATACCTAGCTCTTCCCTGTCATCACATGACAGTGAGTAATTTTGAAACTACTATATCTGAGGATTACCTAAAACCCCATTTCCTCTGAACTCTTCAAATACAAATCTGATTCCATTATTAAAATTCTGGTTTGTTTTCTGGGGCCACCTGCAGTACTCATTACTATGTCATTCAGAGTCCCAGCAGGAAGAAGATGGCATAATCAAATTGGGTAATTTGATGAGAGTTTTACAAAAGAATTGTTTATGAAAGTATATACAGAGTAAGGCAAACCATGAAGAATAGTACAATCCTCTGAGACTATAAGTAGTAAAGTTTCATACTTGAAGAGGCAATGAAAGGGAACAGTCACTGGAACCTAAGTTAAAGACTCACCTGGTAGGATATAAGACCTTTGAGCAAGAGATACTTCCCCATGGCAACTCTGAAGGGTGGTAGCTAGACGAATAAATATTTCAGGTCTATTCTTCTCCCTCCCTCTGACCTCCTACTAAGGATCTTCAAACCCAAACTCAAATATAAATAAAATTAATACGGTAAGAATATATAAGGTATATTTTTAGAATAGTACATTTGTATAATATTTTCTTATGTATTATTATTACACACAAGTGATAAAAATTGTCTCCTAATTTGCTGTCAAAGAACCCTATGTATGCGTTTTTATCATAGCTCTCCTCCCACTATTCTACTTGCTTGTTTTCTACTAGACTGTAAGTACCTTGAGGATGGTGGCTATGTCTGTTTGGTTCTTATATCTCCAGTGCCTGGAGAAGCACCTGGCCCTGGAAGAGGCTCTGTGATGGCTGAGTGAATAAATGATTGTGTTACACCTTTGGCCCTTAGTATTCAGAGGCTGGCAGTGTAAGTTCCTTTTTAATGGGGTGTGGTTTATTTCCCCTACTACTTCAGGGAAGCTCAAAGCAGAGTCAGAGTACTGCTTATAGTAGATACTCAATGCTTCCAACAGATGGTCTAGGATGCATTTTTCCTGGGTCCAAGAAGAAGAACCAAATCAACTAGTCTTAAGAAAACAAGCATGTTCAGTTCATAACAGAAGAGATGCAAATGGCCAATAAGTATAAAAAGATGTTCAAACTCTCACTATTGATCAAAGAGACACAAATGAAACGAGAATTTACCTTTTGTCTATAAACCTAGCAGACACTAAAAAGTTGTTACCAAGAATGTAGAGAAATGAGTCCTCTGATACAATCTTGATAAGACTATGACTTGGTACCAGTTTTCTGAATGACAAGTTGGCAATGGGCATCAAGTGGTAAAATGTGAATATGTTTGGATACAGCTAATCTGCACTCTGCACAGTGTTGGGAGAGACAGTTTTTCCTGGGCCTCTTGTACTCCTCTTGCTGAGTGTGCCAACACTGCAAGACCCTGTCCATTCTTTTACTGAGGCCATTGCTTAGGAAACTTAAGAAATAAATTAACGTCTTCCCCTAGATCAAAAATAGGCTCATTTAGTACTTGCTGGAAAAACAGTGGATTATCCAAATTCAGTGTTCCTCAGCTGCAGCACAAATCTACTGTGTGTGTAGTATGCACCTGTCCCATATGGTGTCACCCCGTAGGGCTTAGTGGCAAAGGGGACCAACACAAATGTCGATGTTCATGCTGTTCACTGTGCAAATGAGTAATAAAATCCTTTGTCTCTGGAAAAAAAATCACTATAGCTATTTTCTACAGATGAGAAAACTGAGGATTATTGAAGTCAAGTGATCTAAGGGATTTTTGCAGTTAAGTAACCATCCCAGATCACATAATTATTTACTCACAGTGACAGGACCATAGTCCAGGGTGACTGATCCTCTACAGCTATGCACAGAATTCCTGGATAAGCAACTTGACAGCCTGACTGAGAAGTACAGGAACAGTTTTCACAGTTAGACTTCATTTAATCAGTCTCCAGGATTATTGGGCATTCTCCAATCACTTCGAAAACATCCAAACTGTTGCCTACGCTGAGTACCAGGTCACTCTCCAGAACAGTGGTTGGCAAAACATTCCCATCTCCCCATACAAGAAACATAAGTATCTTCTGATGACTTGCAAGACATGCAAGATGAGGTCCACTAAAATTCTGCAATCTATGTTTTAAAAAACCTTTCAGGAGACTCTGACACACACCAAAGTTTGCAAAGCCCTGCTCCCATGTGCAGTGCAACTTCACCCTCACCAGCTGATCTGAGACTGCTGGGTTTGCTCACACACCTGTTTATACCAGTTGTACTTGCCATTCTATTTACATATTTTAATTAATTATTATATTTACCAATGAAATACGAGGGCAAAGTGAAAAGAATTATTTTTATGAAAACTAACTTGAATCTTTTAGAAAGACTCAGTGAGGATTAGTCACTAAAAAATGTTCTTGAAAGAAGAAAAAGTAGTTAAGATCTAGTGTTTTGCACAAACTTTGTTTTATAAGAGTCTGTAGTCATTCCACTCTAAACCAAATTTGAAGATCATAGAAAATGAATGTGGTTTAGGCAAGAAATATAAATCAGAACACCAAGCAATGATTCTTTATTCAAAAAAAAGGCCTTGGGCCTACATCAAAAGGTTTGCAAATGAATATACATGTTTTAAATTAAAATAAGATGCTTAAGGTATGTGTATGTATTTTAAAATAACTTTCTATTTCATTGGTTTTTTTTCTTTATTAAATAACCAATTTCTGGCTTCAACAATGTTGGGGAGAGACCTCCCCTAGGTCTCTCTTAATAGGAGATTACAACCTAGAATGGGGGGCTAGACACAACTATCTTCTAACTGCTGTTTCCTTCATTCTTGGCTCACAAAGAAAGAGGTTCGGGTGTCCCTTCTTTGCTTCTACCCTTAGCTCTGAAACAAGAGGAAACCATGGTTAAACAACTTCACTGTTGATGCTTAATGGTAACACCAAGGACATGTCCTGGAGTCCATAATTAAGCCCAACGGCTGATCAATTTGTAGCTTGGTCAGAAGATTCTTTGTCCTAACAAAGGGTACAGAACCACAAAGGAAGGAGGAGTCATAAAGAAGTTATAGCAGGAACCCGATCACCACCATACATACCATCAGAAAGACACCGTTTGTCCCAGAGAAAAGCCATGGTTCCCTCCATCCCAAGGCCCCTCCTTAAAGAACCCTCTGAGAAGATTTTCTTCTCAGAAATCTGGCTCCCATGTTGGCCAATACTATGGTTCACTAGACCCAGAGTGGAAACCTGATTCCCACTGATCAATCTGTTCACATCCCTACAAACATGGATTTGGGATGTAGAGCCTCCAACCCTTCAGTAAGTGTATGAATAGGAAGGGATGTACAACTTGGGCTGCTGAAGTGGCCTTACTCTCCCATGGGTTGGGAGAAGCAGAAAGAACCAGTCTGGAAGAGAGAAAATGAAACATTTACACAGAGAGAAGCAGAAGCAAGAGATTGTGTAAATGTGGACAGAAAAACTTTGGTTTATTGCTTTTGATTTCCCAGGTACAGTCCCTACTGAAGGAGCCTAGTTGTATTTCCTGCCCTTTGAGACCATAAACTACTCATATATCCTTCTAGTAAATTGTCTTTCCCCACCCCAGCACCACCAGTTGATTCATTATGTTCCTGTCAGTTACCTGACACTGTTCTTGGAATAGTACTTAGTGCCAGGCACGTTCATAAGCATATTGAAATCAAACATTGGTAATTCTATAGTAATGACTGTGTGGTTTAAAATTTGAACTTTAAGCCATTACAGATAGAGATGGTATAACTAGTAAGTAACAAGGTCCCTGGCATTGGAGATGCGACATCACAGCATGGGACAGGAACAAACCAGTATCATAAAAGAAGAAGAAGAAAAAGAGAAAGAAAAGATAGGCAGAATTAGGCAACATATTAGAGAATATTATACTACATATTTATACTACAGCAGAGCAGAGACAATTCTCTCAATCATTCTTAGAGAAGGGCATATTTAAAGCAATTTTATTGATAAAAAAGTTGAAAATTAATGTTAGGAACATTGTATAGCATTTGTTTATTATACATAATTACAGTTAAATTAGTTCTTATCCCATACTTGTGGATTCAGTTATTTTTCACAAATCCTGTTGGTATTTTAATTAAGTCTGGAATTAAAGAACCTCACCACCACCTCCTTTCTTCAGAACACTGGGAATGTGGACATAGTTGTGGACCTCACCTGCCTAATATGCTCAAGACTTGGGTGCCCAGAGTGGATAATATCAGATGAGCAGTCCCACTCACTGAATACTCTTTCAATAAGACTTATTTCAATGTGGGAATACCCTAGAAACCATCAAAGAGCACATGTGTCCTCTTCCTAACCTTGTTAAGAAAAGACAACAGATGGGGACGGTATGCCTCAGAAGACCCAAAGAAAGAGGGTAAGCTATAATTCAGAGAAAAACTAGAGGGAGATTACTCTGCTATGTCTGCGTATGGGCTGGAGAGGGGCTTTAGGACCAAGGCAAGAAGGCTGCTGGGCAAACCAGAAGCCTCAGACCCTGCGAAATGGATGTGTAGTCTTGGCAGGGCAGGGGAGAAGGAGGAAGCTGGAAGTGGGGAATCTCTTCTTGCCCCCACCAGCAGAGTCTTTGCCTTCAGGAAAGGAGAGAAGTAAGGGCGGGAGTCTAGTAGAAGGCGGGGGAATAGCTGGGCTGAAGCAGAATCGGACAGAAGGGCAACAGTGAAGAAAGAACATAAAGGAACACAAACGATCAAAAACAATAAAATGCAAGAGAGAAGGGATTCACTCAGCTGAATGGTGTGGTGTGTGTGTAAAAGTCATACATGAGCAAACACTCTGGCCAAGGAACAGACAGACTTTCAGTGCAATGGTTTCATTGTAAGCAGAGCACATCCATTTCACCTTATTTACTTTTTAAAAAATTATTTAAAAAGATTTAAAGAACTAAAAATTTTTGGAATTCAGAGTGTTGAATGAACATGATTTCAAAAACTGGCTTTTCCACTTATAAGCCCTGTGACTGTGGTTAACTTAACCTCTTTAAACCTCCCTTTATTACAAGTGGTAATGGTAATTACCACATAAAAGGACAGTCCTGGGAAAGAGGCAATATAATGTGTGTCAAGCAATGGATAGTGTCTAGTACACAGTAAGTGCTCTAAGTGGCAGCTCTATCTGTGGTAGGCAGTTAGGCATGAGCAGAGCAAGGTCTATAAGCTGCACACAGAAGTTCACAAGGGTGGAAAGCCCCAGGCGCCCAGCAACAGCAAAAACAAGGACCTCGTCCCCAGGTTGCTTTTTCCTCCCTTAGCTAGTCATGGGGTTTAGACCCCTGATTTCATATTGGCGGTGATGGGATTTGGACCCTCTTCTGACCATTCCTCCCTGGCATATTGGCAGTATGTGGTTTTAGACCCCCTTAGAGGAGGAATAAACAAGAAAGCCGAAGAATAGTGCTTTAGCATTAACCCCTAGAGATAACATCTAGACCTCAATTATGTTCCAGCTCCAGGCCCAGAAAAGCCGCCAAACCGGACAAAGGAAAGCCGCTGGCTGTCTTCAGCACCAGCTGCCTTGGCGCTGACAAATCAATGACCACCACAAACCTAAAAGACACACCTGGAAAGCTGATGAATAGTTTATCGAGATTCTCCCCTGAGATCTCCCCTAAAATCTCCCTTAAAATCCCTTTGGACTAAGGTCCTAAAGTGCTCTCTTGTCCAGGAATATGCCTTTCCTTCCTCCTCTTCCTGTTCTTCCTTCTCCTTTTCCTCGCCCAGGCGAGTTTTCCTTGCCCTTCTGTTCCTTCTCAGCTATAAGGGACCCCATGAGACTTGGAACCAGGGAAGCAATGGACAGTGGCAGGTCATCCCAGGCTAACCCCCTGAACCTGTCTCCAAGGCCCCCTTTTCTCTAACTTTCTTCCTGCATAGGCAATAAATTTTTCCTTTACTTGCTGCACTTAATCTCTCTCTCTCTCTCTCTTTTTTTTTTTTTTTTTTTTTTTTTTTGGTGACAGAGACAGAGAGAGGGACAGATAGGGACAGACAGGAAGGGAGAGAGTTGAGAAGCATCAGTTCTTTGTTGTGGCACCTTAGTTGTTCATGGATTGCTTTCTCATATGTGCCTTGACCGGGGGCAGGGGGCTACAGCCGAGTGAGTGACCCCTTGCTCAAGCTAGCGACATTGGGCTCAAGCTGGTGAGCCTTGCTCAAACCAGATGAGCCGCGCTCAAGCCGGTGACTTGGGGTTTTGAACCTGGATCCTCCAAGTCCCCATCTGACACTCTATCCAGCCTGGTCAGCCTGTACTTTGTCTCTTGATTGTTGTTCACCCATAACATATCCATGGGTAGATCTCATATATTGTATATTGAGAGTTCGTTTGTGCCAACTCCTTCTTATATTTTTCCTAGTCTGATACAATTAAAGCTACCATTAGTTATGAATATTTACACCAATTTATGCTTTATTCCTGTATTTTGTTTCCCTATGATTCTTCCCATCCCCAGAGTTGACATAAACACTATAAACATATTTTATATAAATCAATCATGTAAAACCTGTAGTCTGAATTGAAAGAAGTTATTTTTCTGTTTTAAGAACAACTTGGTTATGTTATCTAAATATAAATTTTTAGCTGATGGGCATTATACATAGGAACATACATATATGTGCTGTATAATATAAAGTTAGCAAAAATATGCCAGAAAATAAGCCTCAGTATTTTAAAATCACCTTTTTCTTTTCCCCCTTTCTTTAAAAATATAGCAAAAACCTTTCTAAATTATTCACATTCTGAATATTTTTTATTATTTCTTAAAATTGCCTCCTTCCTTAAAGCTAAAATATTTCCATGCCAGTGTTTTCAAAAGAATGTGCCATTAGTAATAACAAAGGAAGAACCCAAGAGATTCTTTTGCAGCCTGGTTCATTACGCTGTACCACTCTGAGGGTGAGGGGAACACTCTCATGGTTGGCACGAGTTAAATCTGGCATGTCACTTCATGGTTGTCCCTCATACATATCCTTTGGTTTGCCTCTCATACTCAAACTTAATTCTCCATACCACCTTGACAAAATGTTTACAATTCACCCTATTCTTTGCAGCACCTGTCACATTTTGTTGGCTGAACCTCACATTGTGACCATAGTTCCTTAGAAAGAGCTTCCTGGTTTGATTTCTGTCCCCTGAGCTAGTCCACTTACTGTATATGTTTTAGTTTTTGTAAGTAAGTATAAACTATCATTCTGTGTGGGCTTCGGGAAAATACAGTACTATGTAACACCACATATTGACAACATTATCATTAACTAAACCAGAGTTATGTAAAAATAATATATTATCTTTTATTCCCGTGTAGAAAGAAAGCTCTTGTAAGATTACTGTCTGGACCCTAGTCTTTTCACTATCATATTCACCTATGACAAGCTATCTTGTCCTTTTCCCTCGTGTCCTTTTTCTGAAGTGAATTTTCAAACCAGATATGCACATATGTATGGTAGAGCCTACTTTATAATCTATATCACCACCTTATTTTAAAAGCCACTTTAAAAAGCCTCCTTTGGTTTAACATTAGGAAACCTCAGGAAATTCACCCTCTTTCAAGATTAACTACTTCATCATATGTAACCTTCAGGACTGGGTTTTCATCACAAACAATATAACCTCAAAATAAAAGTTTACCCTATTCTCTAACTGAATTAAATACATAAAATATGAAATATGAACACTCAATACTGTATATAAAATTTGTCAAATTACTGGTGGATATTTCTTGTTTAGTTAGCAGCAGGGTGATAAATTTAAATATAGGACAAATAGCTAATGAGCCACCAAGGCATGACCAAAAAACATAATTTTCTTTCATCTCTTCAGGAAGGACAGTGTGTGGTTGTCTAATCATGTTTATATTTTGAAGGTGATTATGTGACATACATTATTTAGCTCTTCTGGATGGGAATCAGATTTTATACCACATAAGTCACAGAAATTTAATAAGCTATCATTAGCGTAAAGCTAAAGGAAACAAAAGTAGGAGTCATTAGTTATCAGAGTTTTCTTTTTTAACTTATGTGTGTCATATTCTAAAATGAATCCACGAAGGGCAATTATTAATGAACTTCCAAGCATATGTTATCACAGTATCTGATAGCCTATATTCTCAGAACAAATGGCTTGTTATCATTTTGTCAAGACCTTTGGAGACAAGTCCAAAGCTCAGTATAATCAGCCCAATATCATAGCATTTTATTCATCTGTTGTTAATCACAAGCCCCTGCCAATGCAAATAATTATTACAGTATGTTTCACACACGTTCCGTAAAATATCAAATTGAGGCAGTGATAAAAGTTCAGATTCCAGGTTGCGAGGTCAACAGCCCTTGGCATTCAGTGGTGAGACAGTTAATCTCCGTCTGTGCTCACAAGGGCCAATCTCTGTGGGACTAGGCAGGAGAGTTGTTCTTGAAAGCACCAGATGGTCAAGTGAAAGGAAGGTACATTCAAATCTTAAAATTTTTTTCTTAAAGCATAATATGAAACTCAAAACCTTTCCAGTGAGAAATGGAGCCTGAAGTCACTAAAAACCAAACCTAGAGATTAATTTTTGGGCTGCCTTATTACTATAATGTTAGTTGAATTCACAACCTCACTATGTTTTTATGTAAATTAGCACAATGATCAGGAAAATCTAGTATCCTAGCAATTAGAGGAGCAACTATCAGAACACATTTAGGACTTGGAAATCCAGAACGCCCTAACTTTTCTGAAAATACTTAACTACTGCTTGCCTTTGCTGGGGAAGTTCAGCTGCCTTGCAGAAGAAAATTAACAAATTATGCTCTGAGTCTCATTGTGGCTTGACTGGTGACCAGAATTAAAACTCAAATAGAGTGAAGTATGGAACCACAATAGGGAACATTCCATAGAGTAGTTACATCATAAGGAATTGTAGGAATTTCTTAACTCATGGTTAAAAATATTGAACAATATTAGTGAAAATGGATTTTGAAGGTGCTCAGTTGAAGAGGAATATTTTAAGATAGTTTATATTGTGATGCAGAGGTTGTCATTCTTTGGGCTGGCTCAGGAAATCAACTGTGACCCTAAAAATGTGTTGGTTGGACCAACAAATACAAGCCTGCAATGAGTGACTGTGTTAAATGATATCACAAGATGACAAATTTCTTTGCATGAGGTTGGAGAATGAATTCAAAGACTTCAGAGTATATTCACTTTGGATACAATATTATAAGTATCCATCTTTCCCCCAAAATATACCTTCTCTCCATCATTGCAGCCCTGAAGACACTCATACCATGATAATTAGATTGGTGAGGAGAGAATCATCACCACTAAAACATGTTTTACTAGCTGTCCTTAGTAAACTGGTAGAAAAAAACTGAATAAAATGGTCTCTCTAAGCTCACTGGTGTTGGGAGGGTCCCTAAAGATAGTGCATTAAAGAATATGGGTCTGCTAATTTTAATAAGCATCAGAGCCTGACCGGGTGATGGTGTAATGGATAGAACATCAACTTGGAACACTGAGGATCCAGGTTCAAAATCCTGAGGTCACTGGCTTGAGCATGGGGTATAGATATGACCCCATGGTCGCTGGCTTGAGCCCAAAGGTTGCTGGCTTGAATCCAAGGTCACTGGCTTGAACCCAAAGTCGCTGACTTGAGCAAGGGATCACTGGCTTAGCTGGAGCCCCCCAAACAAGGCACATATAATAAAGCAATCAATTAACAACTACAGTGCCACAACTATGTATTGATGCTTCTCATCTCTTTCCTTTCCTGACTGTCCCAGTTTCTCTTTCTCTCTTTTGCAAAAAATAAATAAATACATACATAAATAAATAAAATTAAATCAGAGTGGGTTTGCTAATCAGACCTAGAGTAGGGTATAATATGCAGAGATGTCTGGTTGTGGTTAATTCATGGAGTCCACAGGAATAAAACTGATAAGCAATGTACTAACATCCTACTTGATTTCTATAGTCCAAGATTCCAGGGAGGTGAACACTAGAAGAAAACTGATCTGAATGTCCACTCTAGAGAGCCACAATCTTCATCCACTTCCAGACCTGAGTCAGCTCCCAGCCCTAGAATGTTTTAAATGAGATGTTGGGTATCTTTGAGAAAGGTCCTTTTTATGATCATCCTACTAGCCTTCCTCCTAGGAACCTTAGAAATCATGTACTTGGAGAAATGATTCTGATTTTGAGGATTGTTAGATACTAGTTAGCCAACACTAATTCTTGGAGACTCCAAACATCACTGTGATTCAGCCATCAGACAGGGTCCAAGTAATAGATGGGATTTTAATCCAAGTCAGGCATCACCCTAAGCCTATTTGGGCCCAAGATACATTCTGTAGTTATTTTCTCAGCTTCTGACAATGGAGTTTGTATAGCAACAACAATTTATAACATTCCTGGTTGGCTCCTGACCCCTGAAGTAAGAGAAATTATGACAAGGAGCACCAGAGAGAAGTTATCAGACTTCCTTATCACTATCTAAATACTAAATCAAAGCAATACTGAGGAATACAGGGAAATAAAAAATGACTCCTAGGTTTATAGAAATAGGCATGACAACAATAAAATGAGACTATTGCTCAGAGACATTCAGCAAGACTGCAGGTGATGTTATTTTCCAAGTGTCAATGTTAGGCTAAAATACATTGTTTTACTAGTTATTGCTACCTGCTTTTATGATATGATACATAGGACATTGTGTGTTGTAAACCTTACCAGTTAAGCTCAATGCAAATGAACTGATATCATCTCCAATTGCTTCCTGCCCAGACTAACAACCTGGAACTGTTCATTTGCATTTGTCAATGTAATTTTGTTTCTAACTGAGATATCCCTATAAATAAAAACCAAAATCATATCTGATTAAAGATAATCTAGTAAATATAGTTGTTTAAAAGTGGCATGCTATATAATTCTAATACTTTCAACTGGTTAAAATAAGATTGCTATATGTAACAACATAAAAGGAATAAGCTGGGTTCTGAATGCTGCTCCACATCTGTTATCGTTCTTATTCTCCATTCATCCATCCCTTCAGTCAATATTTATTTACCATCTATTATGTGCTAAATAATGGAGCAAAGAGAAAACAGTTCTCTGCCTTACAGTGTGATTTTTTAAAAGAGAGAATTATAATAAAAATAAGGATGCTTGACTCCTTGGTACTTCAGACATCTAGCACAGTGCCTAGAAAACAGAGGTTCTTATTTATAGTTATCCAAAAAATGATTGCCCTCTGCTTCGGTTTCTTTTGCATCACCAAGATGTCTCTGGATACTTGAATAACCTAGCTTCTGTTTGGGAAACCTTTTCTCAACCTCAGGGATAATCAATCTAATCTCTCTTTCTGTCTTTCTTTCTGTTCCTCCACCCCTTCTGGTCATTTTCTCCTGACCAATATGTTCTCTCTTCCTACTGTACTGGCTCATATTCTCTTCCATCCTACAGCCATCACAACAGGCGCTAGTCAGCCTTCAGCAGATGTATCATTTTTAGGTTTGGTTACCACCATCTTTTATTTTATTTTATTCATTTTAGAGAGGAGACACAGAGTGAGAGAGAGAGAGAGAGAAAGAGAGAAAGGGGGGAGGAGCTGGAAGCATCAACTCCCATATGTGCCTTGACCAGACCAGTGCAGGGTTTTGAACTGGCAACCTCAGTGTTCCCAGGTCGACGCTTTATCCACTGCGCCACCACAGGTCAGGCACCACCATCTTTTAATATGAGTTACTGTAGAAGTTTTGCAAATGGTCTCCTTGTTTAAATATTTTCACCTCACTAATGCAGTCTTTATATGGCTACTAGAATGCTCTTTTTACTATACCACTCTAATTAGGTTCTCTCATGCTTAACACTTTTTAATGGTTCTGCACTGCCCTGGGAAAGAAGCCCACGTCTATTGACATGACTTTCCAGAAGGTTTGTGATTCATTTACTAACCATTTTTAAATAGTATATTCCTTTTGTCATCTTGGTGCCTTTAACAAAGTTTTGCTTAAATATATCAGCTGTGGTACTGTAAATCCCAGAAGAAAAAGAACCGTTTGTGCCCTGGGAGAAACGTTAGAAAGGGAGCAGCGCCACCTAGTGGCCAGTATTATGTTGGTGGGGCCGATGAGTGAGAGTTGGTCAGGTAGAGAAGAACATCTGAAAGCCTACAGTGTCTTAAAAGGGCCACCTTCCTGTTTACAAGTGAAACTTCTTCATCGCTGCTTCCTGTATTTTGGGGAATGCTAACTGATGTTCTGAAGGGAAATGGTGTTTTGTTACTGTCTCTAACTTCACTTTTCTAAGACACAAAAACATTTTTCAAATGAGGATTTAAAGTAACTATTGCCCAAAATGCTATGTTCGTAAATCTTCACATCTTAACTCTACAATGTTGAAAATTTTCTTTGGAGAGGGGAACAACATGGTCTGACTA
Source organism: Rhynchonycteris naso (assembly GCA_037038555.1). Lineage (NCBI taxonomy): Eukaryota > Metazoa > Chordata > Mammalia > Chiroptera > Emballonuridae > Rhynchonycteris > Rhynchonycteris naso. The sequence goes on along the minus strand of CM073000.1, from coordinate 160,626,389 downwards.
CAGTGCTTTCAGATGAGCTGACAGTACAGCGAATTGGATTCCTGGCTTCCACAGATTTCAATTTTTCCATTTTAGCCATCAGTGAAGGACTTCTGAAGACTAGTGGCTTCTGACAATCTGTTCCTTCCTTGAGACACAAACGTTATTTGCATGACAACTGGCTGTCCTCATGGTTTCCTTGTGGTTTTGTTCTTCATTTACTATCAACTAGGCAGTCACTCTCAGCAAGATTCTGAAGAGGTCACATCAATTTTTAAATTTCAAATTTAATGCCTGTTGTGGAAATATTATATGCTGTAGAAATACGCACAGATTTGGGTATTCACAAGTCTCTCAAGATGTCTCCTTTGTGCATATATCTGTGTCTAGAGATAGATTAAGCAACTGTGAAGAATAATGAATTAATGTGCCCATTTGATTCAAATTTCAGAGAGATCTGGTAAGTCTTTATGAGGGAGCAACTGTGGGAGCTGGGTAAAAATATAGGTATTCCTCAATTTCTGATTTCTCACCATCTGAAGAATGCAAACAATTGTATTCCAAAATCCTTTAAATCAAAATCCACTATAATGAATCTGCGTGTATCTGTTAACTAAAATATGTAGATTAGCTTACACATATGGAGGAGAGCATGTAGAGTGCATTGCAGACTTAGCTCAGACCTTTTCCAAGTAGGATAGATCTTTGCTGTCCTTGTTTACACGGGTTGTACATTACAGATATTATTTCCACATTATTACGTGCTATAGTATGAATGTTTATGTTATTCCTCCCTCCAAATTCATATGTTGAAATCCTAACAACCAAAAGTGATTGTATTAGGAGGTAGGTCTGTGGCAAGTGATTGGGTGATGAGGGTAGAGCCCTCATGAATAAGATCAATGCTCTTATAAAAGAGACCTCACAGAGCACCCTAACCCCTTCCACCTTGTTAAGGCACAGCAAGGGGGCACTGCCTGTGAGCCAGAAAATGGGCCTTCACTAGAAGGCAACCATGCTGGCCCCTTGATCTTGGACTTCCCAGCCCCCAGAGCTGTGAGAAATAAATTCGTGTTGTTTATAAGTTACGCAGTGTGTGGTATTCTGTTATAGCAGCCCAGATGAACTAAGACACTAAGTAAAAATGTCTTGTAAAGAATTGTTCTTGCCGCCTGACCAGGCGGTGGCGCAGAGATAGAGCATCGGACTGGGATGAGGAAGACCCAGGTTGGAGACCCCGACCGAGGTCACCAGCTTGAGCGTGGGCCCATCTGGCTTGAGCAAAAGCTCGCCAGCTTGGACCCAAGGTCGCTGGCTCCAGCAAGGGGTTGCTCGGTCTGCTGAAGGCCCGCGGTCAAGGCACATGTGAGAAGGCCATCAAGGAACAACTAAGGTGTCGCAATGGCAACGAAAAACTAATGATTGATGCTTCTCACCTCTCTCTGTTCCTGTCTGTCTGTCCCTATCTATCCCTCTCTCTAACTCTCTCTCTGTCCCTGTAAAAAAAAAAAAAAAAAAAAAAGGATTGCTCTTGCCAATTTGCCAATTCGTTTCTGACTACCACTACAGTGGTTTCGGGAAGTGAACCTCTTAAAGCAAAACTTAACAGTTGTTGCTACTGTTAAAGTTAAACACACACACACACAGCTATAGTTACACAGGGAAAATTTTGAAAAAGTTGAAAAATACTTGTTCAACTTAATGCTCATTGTTGGTCAGAAGAAAAGAAAGAGGAAGAACAATTCTGAATATTCAGTGCTAAATGTTGTAAAGGTATTTTAGATCACTTATAGAAAAAATTTTTTTTGCTGTAAATGACTGTGATCATGACACGAGCAGAAGTATGACATTCAAAAATGCATTTCCATGTACAATCTTACTATTGGGAGCCATATAACTGCATGATAAGGGAATGCTATCCATTTTGAGGAGCTGTTTTATTGGCTGTTTTGGTTTTTGTACTGGTGCTTCAGGTGAGGCTTCTCAGTCGCTGACTGTCTTAATTGCCAGGTTGAGAAGACTGTCTACCTATTCCTTGCATTTAGACCTGGACATGCTGCTGACATGTACTGAGCTTCACAAGCTCACTCTCTCTCAAATTTTATTCATAGCCAAACCTCTACCAACCACAATTCTCCTTCCCTCCCACCACCAAACCTTACTTGGGCAATTGAAAAGTAAATATTTTTTAATTGTCTCATTTTATAAAATTTTAGTTTCGTAAGGTGATGTATCTTTAACATAGTATTTCCTTGTCATTTACATTACAGCGCATGTTCAGTACAATGTAGAAGGAAAACATAATACATACCTGAGAGTGTATAGTATCCTTGAGAGCTACAAACATACTAATAATTAACTGTTAAATAATTGAATAACTAGTATTTTAAATGCTTATATTGAGCAGATACAGTTAAGGATTGTTATAGTAGTTGAAGACTATTAATTGTGATACTTAGAAAAATTGGTTGGATTTTTTTTTAATGGTATGGAATGCATGATTACTTTTCCCAGTTAAACTACTAAAATATTAGATAAACTCTAAAAATACTAGATAGAAGTAAACTCCAGTGCCTAACTTGCTATCCAACATGTTTTTAGAACTATCTCAGATTCAGATAATGAGGAAGGCAGACTGTATGTAGGTAAAACAGTGAAGATGCTGACATTTCTGGTCCACACCAGTTTATGTCAAGGTGCTGTCTAAACTGTTACCTTCATCTCTGCATGGCCAAATGCTTAATTCCAGAGCTTCTCTGATCTGAATCTGATGCTGACACCTAGGAGATCATGGCAGGGTCCCTTCCCTCATCCTACACCTTGTCATCTGAAACCTCCCTGATTTTATATTTATGTCCTAATCTCATTACTCAGTCTGACCTAATATTCTAAACATACAGAAAGAAGAGTAGACCTCATATCTACAGGAGTAATAAGATAAAGTGTTTTTTACTTTTTGAAGGAGTATTATATAGAATCTACTGCATTTAAAGCACTATGCTGTGTGCTATATGGATATTATCTCATCTCATTCAACCCTCTCAACCACCTACAAAATAGATATTATTACCTCCTTTTTATGGATGGAGAAACTGGGGATGAGAAAAGTTAGGTAATTTGCCCACGCCTACACTGTACTACCTACACTAGGAAGGGCATGATACAACCTAAGCTCAAAGAAATGTTTGGGTAAAAATTTCCATTGCTGTGTTTTCACTGTAAGCTGAACAAATTATGGTTTATTTTTGCCTGTACTATTTTGTAGTTCCTAGTAAAAATGTGTATCTGACATAAAGATGATATCACCTTTTGTATATTTTATGAAGCTTTTCCACATTATATACTGATTCTTATAATCTTGGGAAATATAGAAAAGATATACTAAAAATCTGGAACAACGTTAAATTTCTATTTTGTAGATCACAAATCATCCAAAGGCAAGAATCTAGTTTTATTCATTTTCTGTCTTTATCCAGTAGGGTAGATTTATTGCAAATATTAACAAAATTCCTCCCTCACCCACCCACCCCCACTTTCGTAAAATGCCCATGGTGGACTTGTACTGTATTAATCCTGCTCAGCTACAACCGTTCTTTCCTAGAATTCCATTCCCTGCATAGTTGGAAGTTAGGGGTCCACATGAGACATTTTGAAAGGCAGAAGTGATGAAGCAGCAGAGATATTCCTTTCTGCACCAGAAGCTTCTCTGACTCTGGGCCAGGTGCATGTTTAACTTGAGGAAGAATACCAGCTCTTCCTGTAGAATACCCATCATGAAAGTTGGAGGCTTGGAGGCAGTAAGAAAGTGGTGTGGGTTGTGGCCCATTCTCACGGGTCCAGTTTCTCCTCCTCCTTCCACTCCACATTCACCTTCCTTTTTAGACTATTTTAACTGTAGAATTCAGACTCCAGCACCAGATGAAGAAGTATCAGCCTCCTATAGACTGTTTAACCAGCTACCACAATTAGTAATGTAAAATTATATATATATATAATTACATTAATATATATAAAAATATATTTATATTCAATACTTTATATAGAGATAGATATTTATAGATGCATACATAAATAGAAATATATATACATATATCTATTTGTTGTTTTTCATTCTAGTGGTTCTGCTTCTCTAATGGAGTCCCTCCATTAGAATTTACAGCTCCCTCTGTCCCTTGAACCTAGGCTGGCCTTGAGATTTGTTTTGGTTAATAGAATGAGGCAGAAGTGACCAGGTCCAATTTTGAGAGTAGACCTCAAGAAGCCTTGCACATTCTCTTGTGGAATCCTGTAACCACTGTGTGCACAAGCCTGGACTAGCATGTTGGAGGATGAGAGACTACTACGTGGACTACATGGAAGAGTCTAGTTGTCCTAACCAAGGCCATTCTGGACAAGCCTATAACCACCTGTTCTACTAGAATATGAGCTCACCCAGCCATGATCAGCAATGCTGCTCACCCAACCTCCATCTGACCCTAGATGATGAGAGAACCTACATGTGAACAGACCCACCGACTAACCTATAGTCTCCAAAACAGTAATTTTTCCTTCTTTAATTGTGAAATATAACATACATTCAGAAAACGACATAAAACATATGTGGGTTTAACAAGTAATTATAAAGTTGAAATAAGTGTAACCATCCCTAGGTCAAAAGAAAGCATTACCAGCACTGAAGAGCCCCCGTCTCATACCTCACCTGTTGTTGCTTCTCATTTATTACCCCATCCTTCTCTACTATCCAGACTTTGAGATAGTTACTCCCTTGCTTCTTTAGATCACTGCAATAGGGAAAATAGTATCATTTAGTTTTGCCTGTTGTCAGCCTTTACATTCTGTATGACTTCTTTTTTTCCTAGCTTCTCTTGCTTTATGCTTATACAATTTCCTCATGTCGTCCTGTGTTGCTATAATCTATTCATTTTCTTTGCTGTGTAATGTCCCATTTTATAAATATACTCAAATTTACGGCTATTTGGGGTATTTCCAGTTTGGGAGTATTATTAGGATCTGGATTTAAATGTTCTTGTATATGTATCCTGGTATACCTGTACATAAGTTTCTCTAAAGCAATGGTTTTCAAGTTTTTTATCCCAGAATCTTTAAAATTAAATAAAAATATATTAGCATTTTTAATTTCAAATTTTAAAATTAGAGACCTGAGACATATATGTACTGAATAATTCATTTAAAATAATAATAATAAACTCACTAGATATATTGTTTCTTGAGGATGCTTGACAAATTACCAAAACTATGGGGGCTTAAAACAACAGAAATTTATTCTCTCACAGTTGTGGAGGCCAGAAGTCTGAAATTAAAATGTTGCCAGGGTAGACTCCTTCTGGAGGCTCTGAGAAAGAATCTGTCCCATAACTTTCTCTGAGCTGCTGGTGGCTGTGGGCAGTCCTTGGCAATCCATGGCCTGTAGACGCATACTTCAGTCCCTGCCTTTGTCTTCACCTGCATTTTCCCTGTATGTCTGCATGTATTTCAAATCTTCTTCTCTCTCCTCTTATAAGGATACTAGCAATTGGATTTAGTGCCCACTCTAAATCCAGGATGATATCATCTTGAGATTTAATTACATCTATTTCCAAGTCAGGTCAGATTCATAGGCACTTGGGAGTTAGAGCTTGCACATATGTTATCTGGGAGACAAAACTTAACCCACTACACATGTTAACATATAACACATTTTTAAATTAAAAAGATTTACTTTTTCAAATAAAAATTTAGTGGTAAGAATGACATTGTTTTTTGCTTGTGTTGACTCTCTTTAATATCTAGATTCATCCAAGAAGCTGGGTGCTCATATGCTTTTATATTCAATCCATTATATGTTGTTTTGGTTGAAATACATGATGTAAATCCAGCCTTACATAGATAACCTCATGCCCTCTGAAAGGGTTTCAGGCCTTGGAGCACATTTTTAGAACCACCTCTCTGAAGTATATAAAGTGTATGCAAGATGGAATTTCTAGGTCATATATATACATATATATGTGCATAATATGTATATATGTCTTCTATTTTATTAAAGAATGTCACATTGTTTTCCAAGGTGTTTGTACCAATTTACATTTCCACCAGCAGTGAGTGTATGATGAATCTTTTGCTTTACATGCTCCCCAACATCTGGTAAGTTGCACTTTAAAATTTTTGCTTATCTGGAGGCGAGTAATATAGTGCATTGTGATTTTAATCTAATTCACTCATTTATTCTTTGTTTGTATTGTCATTTTATGTATGAAGAAACTGAGGTTCAGAAGAGCCATATTACTTTCCCAAAGTCAGGAGTTAGAAATTTTCTACTTTGAAATTCAGTGTTCTTTCCACTTACAGAAGAAATAATGCTTCTTTTTTAGCCCAGCTCTCAGGAAAGTGCAATTGCCCCCAAATTTCACCTCCTCAGAGGTCCTTCCCGCTGCGGAGGCTTTGGGCACCCTAGGCGGATATTAGTGGATAATAGTTCTGCAATTCCACAGCTCATGAAGACCCCCTTCACCTGGTCTCCTTACCCCACCTCCCTATCCCACTTACTCACTGCCCCTTTCACTTCGGTGCATGGGTCCTACCCACCTGCCTCTATTTCCTTTTCATAAAATTCTCCACTCACCCTCCTGCTGATCATCTTCAAGTGCATGAGCCTCCCTGAGGTCATTTATATAAAAACGATATAGTACCTAGTAGGTAATTTGTGTTTATAGGCACGAGAAAATGGAAAATTTGTAAAATCAACACCTGCTAGATACGTATTACTATTACCCACTATTACTTTTTATTAAGTACTCCAACACAAACTTCCTTCTCAGTAAAACAGGCCTAATATCTACCTTATAAGGTTGTTTTAAGGATCCAAAAACACAATAAATGTACTGTGCATGGCACAATGACTGATAATGAATACTCAATAGGTGGTCCCAGAATTCGCGCTCCTTGCTAAAACTACTTCTGCCCAAATTCATTATTACTTAGGAGAAGAAACCTTGGTAAATTGCTAAGCACTATCCCACCAATGGTTAGCCCCAGTGGTGGGATTCAGCTGGTTCGCACTGGTTCGATACCTAATTTTTTGTTGAGTTCTGCAAACTTGTTGTTAAAATGGCACTTGTAATCAGGGTTCTCTCTAAGGTGAGATTTTTCAAAGATGAACATAATATATTCAGAGAAGAGAAGTCACCTGTTTCTAATGTATGAAACACAATGACAATTAGTCTAATTGGCCTACCTCTAAAGAAATGGGATCCCACTCCTACAGCAAAGAGATGGTTAAGGATAAATCACACAGCCTCTGATGCTCAGATAAAAGCGAAGAAAATTGCAAGTGAGGACGCCAATCAAGAAGCAATATGGGGCCTGACCTGTGGTGGCGCAGTGGATAAAGCGTTGACCTGGAATGCTGAGGTTGCCGGTTCAAACCCCTGGGCTTGCCTGGTCAAGGCACATATGGGAGTTGAAGCTTCTCGCCCCTCCCCCCCTTCTCTCTCCCTCTCTCTCTCTCTCCCTTTCCTCTAAAATGAATAAATAAATAAAAATAATTAAAAAAAAAAAAGAAGCAATATGGAAATATCTTAAATAACAGTTTTACTGTTTTTTTGTCAGGTAGTATTTAACATTTTTTTCAATATTTTAAAACTCTTATAACAATCTAGTTTTGTGTACTTCTTTTATTCTTATTTAAGAATTAAATGCATAAAATAAACCTTTCAGTATATCTTTTTTATATTTAAAACGGTTATTAGGGCAGAGAACTGGTTGTTATAAATTAGTTGAATCACATCACTGGTTAACCCCCCCAGGGCAAAATGAGCTCTTCACTCCTGAGCTCTCCCAGCACTGAGCTCTCCCAAAAGAACGAACTTGTGCAGCAGACTCTCACTACAGATTCTTGGCTCTGAACGATGAATGCCGGGCTACACCCGCAGGGCTACAGCCACCGGCCACACCCCCTTCCCTGGGCCCGCCCACCCGCTCCCTATGCGAGCTCCGCCCTTCGGCTCAGGCTGCGTCCCGGGCTACGGACGCCTCGCGGGCTTCCACGTATACACTCCAACGTCTCTACCCTCAGTCGAAAGTGAGTACATCCGGGTCGCTAGAGCAGGTGCCTCAGGCCCCGCCCCTTCCCAAACTCTCGCCCCCACTTCCGGCCACCTCAGGTCTTTCTGACTGCTCCGTGCGGGTCTTAATAACTGCTCCGTGGGTCGTTCCGGCCCCAGGCCCGGGTTTCTCGGAACCCCTCAGTCGGCCCCAGCGGCTCGATCCTCATCCCGAATCTCTCCCAGGCTCGGAGCGACTCTGCCGTGTGTCTTTGGAGTGGCTCGGACTGAGGCCTGCCGCCCGCGGTGAGTCCGCGCAGACCTGACCCGCGTCTCCCCGCAACTCGGTTGAGGCCGCCGCCACCGCCACCGCCTCCGCCTCCGCCTCGGGATGCTGCGGCTGCTGTCAGCGCAGCGCTGGGCGGCCGCCGCGGGCCGTTGGGGCTGCAGGCTGCTCGCGCCGCTGCTGCTGCTGCTGCTGCTGGTGCCCGGACCCGGGGGCGCCTCTGAGATCACCTTCGAGCTGCCGGACAATGCCAAGCAGTGTTTCTACGAGGACATCACGCAAGGCACCAAGTGCACCCTCGAGTTCCAGGTACTACAGGCTCTTGCGGTCCCGGTCCCCAGCTCGCCTCCAGGATCGGGGTGGAATCTGCTGGTGTCTCCCACCTCCTGACCTTGTTTCTTCATTCTTTGGCTTATTCAAGGAGCAGCTCTAGGTAGCTCACAGAGAGCATTCGGCTCTCCTCTTCCAGACCCTGGGCGAGAAATATTTAAGACCAGATATTAAAATATGTGAGTTTCAGAAATGCTTCCCTTAGCTGTGAATTTTCTTCCCATTCTCTAATGTCCTTCATTTGAAAGCCATTGAACTTTCTTCTTTAAAAGACTCTCCTTAAAAAAAAAAAAAGATTCCTGTTCTATAGTACCCACTTTCTCCCCCAGTCTCTAATCCACACCTCTTAAACAGATTTGAGGGGCTGTCAATATCTAACTCCGTTATTTTCGTTTTTTTCATTGGTATTGAAGTATAGGTTAATGTGGGCCTGTCGTTGGAAGAGCATCATTGGAGGACAGATGACCAACTGCCAGGGTCTTGTAGGAGGAATTGCTGCAATAAATGAGAGGCCCCTTTTCATCTTTGGGAATATATTAAATAAAAGACTTTATTTGGCAAGATGTAGTTTAAGTTGGTTAAAGCAGTCTACTCTGTTTCTGGTATATTGTTTTGTTTTTATGGGGGTTTTTTTGTAGACATATTTCATGTATTTGAGCAGCTGTTCAGTGCTAGGTGCTGGTGATACAGAAGTGATAAAAAACACTGGAGGGTGTTTGGTTCTTCTTTTCTTAATATCTGCTCATACAGCAAAACTGCTTTTAAGAATAGAAAATGGGGGATATTCGATCTAATCTTTGGGATCTGTGAAGGCTTCTTTTAGCAATTGATATTAAGCTGAATTGTAAAGAAGAAGTTGTATGTACTTTGGTAAGGAGGAAGAGGGAATAAGTTTTGCAAAGACCCTGTAGTAAGAATGACTGAGAATTTGAAGACCATAGAAAGGGCCTGCACATTTGGGAATAAGAAGCCAGAAAGGGGAGGAAGGAGAGGGTCAGCAGGAGCCAAACCATGTAGTGCCTTGTTGGCTGTGTTAAGGATTTTAAATTTTCCTAAGCGTTTGGGAAGCTATCAGAGAGTTGTAAGCAATGCAGTGACATGATACAAATACTTTTGGTAGTTAGTTATATGTATATTAACTTGTGCAGTTAGAGGAGGTATTTCATAGTAGATATACAGACTGATTGGAAGGCTATTGTAGTGGTTCAGGCTTAGATTAGGATGTTAGCAGTGGGGAAGGAAAGAAGTGAAAGGATTGGAAATGATTTATTAGGTAAAATCAACAGGACTTGGTTATTTGACATAGAGTAAGTGAGGGAGAAAAGGCTAAGGATGACCCTTAGGCCTCTTTCACTTCATGAATTAGACCATAGGACAGAGGAAAGAAGATAGAAGGAATTGTAATAAAAACTGTCAGCAAAAACTTTTGAGTTTAACAAGCATTGTTTGAAAATTTTTTATTTTTTTAAAGAGAGGAGAGAGAAAGAAAGTGGGGAGAGCGGGAGCAGGAAGCACCAACTCATAGCAGTTGTTTGTTGTATGTGCCTTGATCAGACAAACATGAGTTTTGAACCACCTGCGACCTCAGCATTCCAGGTTGAGGCTTTTTACACTGTTCCATCACATGTCAGGCTTGAATTCCTGTATGTTTAGAACTTTAGACACTATGCGCAGTGCTGGGAATACTACCTCTCCTGCTGTTACGGGCTAAAAACAGCACTTGTTTTGTGGCAGATAGTATGTCAAGTATTTGGGCGTATTAATTTTTTACTGATGAAGAAATTGAGACTCCCATAGTTTTAAACACAAGGTCTTAGCCTGACTAGGCGGTGGCGCAGTGGATAGAGCGTCCAACTGGGAGAAACCCGGAGGTCGCCAGCTTGAGCATAGGGTCACTGGCTTGAGTCCAAAGATCGCTGACTTGAGCCCAAGGTTGCTGGTTTGAGCAAGGAGTCACTTACTCTGCTGTACCCACCCCCTCCCATCAATGAGAAAGCAGTTGTTGAAAAACTAAGGAGCCACGACAAAGAATTGATGGTTCTCATCTCTCTTCTTTTCTGTCTGTCCCTATTTGCCCCTCTCTCTGTCTCTGACACACACAAGGTCTTAAAACACAGCAAATAGCAGAATCAGTATGCGGTTCTAGGTTAAATTATTTACTTTGTTTTAATATGTCCCAAGGATAAGTAAGACTGACTTTGATCTCAGGGAGCTTAACATAAATAAATAGATTCAGTCATATAATGTTTAAATGCAACAATGAGAGTATACAGGAGGTATTATTGTGAGGGCATAAAATAAATAATTTTCCTGCCCTAGTTGGATAGCTCATTGTCCTGGTACGCAAAGGTTGCCAGTTTGATTCCTGGTCAGGGCATGTATAGAATCATTGCTTCTGTCTGTCTCTCCCTCCACTTCCTCTCTCTCTCTCTCTCTCTCTCTCTCTCTCAGATCAATAAAATATTTTTAAAAAAATAAGTAACTTTCCTTCACCTTCTTGGTTCTTCTAGCTGAGCTAATAATCAAATTAACAGACACCAGGAGGAAATGTACAAAGTTTATTATGAATGTATATGCATGGATGTCAGAGATGTGAGACTTGAAACCCTTTGGGTAGTTGATATATGCCGTGCTAGATAAAGCAGAAGGTGTGGACAAGGGTCTGGAATTTTGGAGGGGAAATAAACAATTCACAGGTAGACAGAAAGAACAGAACATGTGAAACATATTCCTGCTAGGTAACCCGGAAGCAATGGAACAGAGGCCAGGAAACAGGCTTTGCTAGATTTTTTTTCCTATTTCATGTGATAAATATGCTAAGGTTCCTTTCCTAAGACAGTTTTTTTTTTTAATTTAAGAGGTGAAAGGAGGGGAGATAGTGAGGCAGACTACCGCATGTGCCCGACCAGGACCCACCTGTCACAACCCTGTCTGGGGCCAATGCTCGAATCAACTGAGTTCTCCTCAGCACCTGAGGCTCATGCTTAGACCAATAGAGCTATCCTCAGCGCCCAAAGCTGACATTCTAACCCAGGGGTAGTCAACCTTTTTATACCTACCGCCCACTTTTGTATCTCTGTTAGTAGTAAAATTTTCTAACCGCCCACCGGTTCCACAGTAATGGTGATTTATAAAGTACGGAAGTAACTTTACTTTATAAAATTTATAAAGCAGAGTTATAGCAAGTTAAAGCATATAATAATAATTACTTACCAAGTAGTTTATGTCGGATTTTCGCTAAGTTGGGCAGAATAAATCTTTATAAAACAACTTATTATAGTTAAATCTATCTTTTTATTTTTACTTTGGTTGCTCTGCTACCGCCCACCATGAAAGCTGGAATGCCCATTAGTGGGTGGTAGGGACCAGGTTGACTACCACTGCTCTAACCAGTCAAACCACTGGCTGCAGGAGGGCACGAGGAAGAGAAGGAGAAGGGGGAGGGAAAGAGAAGCAGGTGGTTGCTTCTCAGGTGTGCGCTGACTGGGAATTGAACCCAGGACGTCCATATGCTGGGCCAATGCGCTACCCACTGGCCAGGGCTTTAAGACAGGTTTTTCTGTTGGTTTCTCTTCAGGTGGGAATAGGGGAGGTACTAATTTTTTTTTTAGTCATTTGTTTATTAATAACCAGCTTAACATCAGTATTTCAAAAGGCACAGTTTTGGAGTTGCAAAGCTTTGGTACCCAGCCCGGTATAGCACTGGCTGAAGGAAGAAGGATCATTGGGAAATTTAGCTGAAGGGCTGGTGTTTGGTCTGAGTCTAGAAGAATAAATAGGTGTTACTTACAAGGCCACAGAAGGGTAAAAGCAGATGTGTTCATTAGCCTGAGCTGGCACTGAAATACACTGAGTAATAATGTAGTGCTGCTTTGTAACTGGAACCATGGGCTTTAGGGGCAGTTTGTACCAGTTTGTTGGCATGGTTTATGGATAATTGCACCTGATCTGAGACCCACAAAGGCTTGAGAAAACATTTCACTGTGATGTTTTCTTTTCCTGTAATAAACTGGATTTTTGTAAGCATTGTCATTTTGGGTCCTGTGACTTTTCTTCACCAAACAAACTAACAGTCACTGAAGGTGTAAAGCAAAGGCTTCTTTGTAGAACTGGCAGTCTGGTATTTTTGGAACACAGAATGAGAAAGGGTATAAAAGAGGTGCTGAGGCTATGTGGAGGAGGTACAGGGAAATGCCAGTGTTAACAGGTTTGGATTTTTCTGTAGGGCAAATCAAAAGGCAATTTCCAAAAGGAGACAGGATTTTCAAAAGGTTTTAAGGAAATGGAGGATGGAAAAGGATAGGGAGGTTGCCCCCACCCTCCAGGAGACAGGTAGGTAGGGAATGCTACTGCCATCTAGTGGATAGAGACCAGAAATGCTGCTAAATGGGCTAGAATAGAATGCATAGGGCAACACAGGACCCTACAACAAAGAATTATCCAGCCCAAAGTTACTTAATCAAGGTTGAGAAACATTTGATTAGAGGGATGAGAGATTGCGTTGTGGGAAGAACTTTTGGAAGTTGTGGCAATTGCCCTGTCTGGATTGTGGATTAGGAATGGAAAAGAAGGGATGAATTTAAGAAAGGCAGTAACATTAAGAAATTCCTGTGATTTAACTGGAGAGGTAGGGATACTTAATTTGGAATGATTCCCAGTCTCTATCTTAAGTGACCAGACAGGTAGTAAAGGGGTGATTTTATCAAAATGAGATTACTTGTTTTAAAGTTTTTTGGAAGAAAAGTGTCATGATGATCAGTTTGTATGTACTTGATTATTTAAAGTATGGTGGTCAATATGAATAATTGGGTTTATAAAAATGATGTGATCATTTTCACCTGGAAGAAAAGTTATTGATTTGTGGAAGGAGGGGTAAATGCCCAATGGATAAGACACTTTGTCAAAACACTTCATCTCTATATTAATTTTACATATTTTTAGTTTCCTAACTGTATAATTTCATTTAATTATCAAAATGATCTTGTCGTTCAATTATTTATTGTATCTCTTAAGTGATGGAAGGTCACATAAAGACCCAATTCTTTGAAGTCTAAAGTTTGATGTCTGGTGTATAGATCTGGAGTGTCAATATGCTAACCAAAAGTGTTCACGCTTGAAAGTAAGGGTTTGTTCCACCCGCTCTCCTGTGGGTTGGGAGCCCTCAAACCCGCTGTTTCATTCTCATCACTTTTACCTAGGTGGAAACAAGCACCCTATGTTTCTTCTGTCTCCTCCCTTTCTTCCCACTAAATTCTTTCTCATATAAAGAGGACTTTCTTCTCTTTAATACTTTTTCCCTTTTCTTTCTTATGATTGTCCAGGTACTTCAGGAAAAATATCCCACTCCTCTCTTCATTTGGATAACCCAAGTTGCCCAGATTGCAACTAATTAAGCATAAGCCTTTGGAAATAGCTCCAAGATCCTCTTCAGAAACATTTCATCTGCCCTGGTTTTCTTTTCCAAGTGCTTGTCCTTGAATACAAGATTTCCAGATAAAAGATATTTTTGGTTTTATGTTATTCTGTTTTGTTTTTGCTTTAATCATTAGTTTATAAACAATATAGTGTAATCATTTATGTGTCTCTTGGACACAAGTTTATAAATGACGATAATACTCTTAGAACAGCCCATATGTTTGTTCAATTCATAATGCAGTTTACAACAAAATATGTTCAAATTCTATATAACTGACCTATAAAAGAATTTCAACACAACTTATTTGTAATTTGGCGGTAAAATTAGTTGCATTGTATGATGGAAATATGCTTGGGCTGTTATGCTAAGGACTGACCTACTCTGTTTACTACTTCACTACCCTGTCCATGTGTGTACTTGAATGATACTAGTAGGAAACTAGGTGAGAAAATTTGGAGAAGGAAAGTATTACATGACACTAAGCTTAAGGATAGAATATGACTCTGGAGTCCAAGTTTTATCATAACTCAGTTTGTCAGATGGAGGGGTAAAAAAGCCCTTTGGTAGAATTATTTGGGAGAATTAAGTGATATAAGAAACCTACTGTATTTTCCCATGCATAAGACACCTTTTTTTGAAATTTTGGGTCTAAAAACTGGGTGTGTCTTATACAGTGGTTGTAGATTTATTTTACTTGCATTGTATGAATTTTATGATGAATAAAGCTTGAGTTCAATAACTTTATGTAATACTTTTTTTTTTTAAATTTCAGGCCCCAAAATTAAGATGTGTCTTATACATGGGGAAATATGGTACATTAACTAGAATAGTTGTTAGGCTGGTTAGCTGGTTCCCTCTCTTCTATCTTGAGGAAATTTGTTCAGTTTTTAGAAACCTTCAGTTGAACTGAAATCTGCCTCCCAAGTTTCATCCACTGATAGAAATAAAAAATGTAAAATTCTGATAGTAAAGGTCTTTAACCTATAAGCTTATTGCCATTTTAACAGGAAATCTGGTGTTATTTCTAAAACTTAATTACAGTGAGCTCTTTTTTTCTCTTTATAGGTGATCACTGGTGGTCACTATGATGTAGATTGTCGATTAGAAGACCCTGATGGTAATGTGTTATACAAGGAGATGAAGAAACAGTATGACAGTTTTACCTTCACAGCCTCCAAAAATGGGACTTACAAATTTTGCTTCAGCAATGAATTTTCTACTTTCACACATAAAACCGTATATTTTGATTTTCAAGTTGGAGAAGACCCACCTTTGTTTCCTAGTGAGAACCGAGTCAGTGCTCTTACCCAGGTAAGTAAAAAGTCAATAATATAATGTTGGTGTATATAAAGGAAGAAAATGCATAGTTTATATGCATTAACTTGTTGTTAAACAGAATTTTGACTTCTAACACAATTGTTAAGACTTACCTTAATTCTCACAGTAGATTAGGCATTTCTCAGGGAACTTCAGACTTTTCAGTGAACACCAGTGTTAAAGGGTTTTTTTAATATATTTTTTAAATTAATTTTTTAAAAGACTTTATTCATTTTAGAGAGAAAGAGAGTGAGAGAAGAGGGGAGGGTCAGGAAGCATCAGCTCCCATATGTGCTTTGACCAGGAAAGCCCAGGATTTCGAACCAGTGACCTCAGCATTTCAGGTCGACACTTTATCCATGTGCCACCATAGGTCACGCATGGGTTTTATGAACTCTTAAGTGTAAAGAAAATAACAAGCTTTAAAATAGGATCACTTAGGTAGAAATATCAATGGCAAAGGAAGTCTAAACAGTGCTCAGCATTCTGAAGCATTTTCTATAATTTATAGAGCAATGTTGGCACCATAACTTCACAGATTGGTATAACTAGAAGCATAATGATGCCTTAATATATAAAGATGTTACATATGGTTTTATACCAATATTTATTCAAGGTGCTGTTATAATAACTTTTGCTGTAAGTTAAGGTAAAATAGTAGAAGATTAATAAGTCAGCTAACAAATAGTTAGGGAAGCTAAATTGGGTTTTAGTTTGAGGAATGGCTTAATGAGAGAAAGATAGTAAAAGAACTTTAGTCAATGAACAGATACTGCTCAGGTGATGAAAGGGCTATTTTAGTTCTAGTTCAAATACAGTATGAGCTTAGATTGTATCTAAAAGATACTCAGTTAGTTAATCAAAGAAATTATTTAACACTTGCTTGTTTAAACTTTAAACTGGTATTTCAGTGTTCCCAGGTTCTAGTTTGTCTCTTGGTCAAAGTCGTGATGATAGAGGCAGTTTTTAATAAAGTGTAAGAGCCTTAATTCATAAACTTATTGTAGGCTTTAATAAGATATATTCAAACACTCTTATTTTCTAGAAATGTTCTCTTAATTTTAGCATCCTGTGTGAATGGCACTTTGCTTTGTAAAAAGATTTTTCTTTAAGGCCATGATTTATAACTTGAAATTTAATTTGTATAAGAAGGTAGCTTGCTCTTAAAACCTAAGTAGATAGCCACCGGTGGTGCAGTGGATAGAGCATCGGACTGGGATGCAGAAGACCCAGTTTCGAGACCCCGAGGTCGCCAGCTTGAGCACGGGCTCATCTGGCTTGAGCAAAAGCTTACTAGCTTGGACCCAAGGTCGCTGGCTCCAGCAAGGGGTTGCTTGGTCTGCTGAAGGCCCGCGGTCAAGGCACATGTGAGAAAGCAATCAATGAACAACTAAGGTGTCACAGCGAAAAACTGGTGATTGATGCTTTTCATCTCTCTCCGTTCCTGTCTGTCTGTCCCTATCTATCACTCTCTGTCCCTGTAAAAAAAAAAAAATCTAAGTAGATAAATGTAAGAAATGAGTTGTCATAGAGCAATTAGTATCATTTAATCTTCTTTATTTGTATCACAGTTTTCTATTTTTTCTTCTATCTTCCTTAAAACTAGTAAGTTTCTCATATAGTAGGGATACCTATAAAGCAGCTGTTTATACTTTGAAATTGAAAGAACATTACCAGCTAATAAATACAGAATAAATGAGTTTTACTAAATCACCATTCTTTAACCACTAATAAAATGATAGATCTAGAGTAGACAGTAATCGCCAGTCACTACCAAAACCATTTGGTGAAGGGCAGATGGGAAACCTTATAATGTGGAGATAAGACATATCAACTAAATCTAATGATATTTCACAAATGGAGAGATAACTAGACATTATGTGTCTTTTGATAATAGGCAATAATGAGCTACACAACATTGCCTGAGGTTCTCACTAAGAACATTACACCTGAATCCCATCAAGTTCTAGTTCCAACTACCAGTTTATAAAATAGAGGAACACTATGGGAATACAATGAGCAAAATTAGGAAGTGGGAAATGCTACAGGATTGAGGCTCTAATTTCTTCAGAAAATAGATGGGAAGGGCAAAAAGAAGGAAGAGAACCTAAAGATTAAAGACTTAAAAGACATACCAACAGAATCATTGTGTTGACCTTCAGATTCTGATTTGCAAACAACTTTTGAGGCATTTGGGAAAATTTGAATGGCCATGTGTTAATAACTATTTACATGGAGGTTCATTGTTCTATTTTCTATACTTTGGAATATGTATGAACATTTCCACTTTAAAGGTACAAATTAAAAATAGGGAAACAACACCATATGAAAGATTTTATTGAATTTATGCAAGTAGTCCCTTTATGTTTGAATTTTCTCTAATCTAGCTTTTCTTAATCCATACCCCATGATCAGGCTTCAAGGAGTCCCCCCGCCTTTTTTTTTTAAGTGAGAGGAGGGGATAGAGACAGACTCCCACCTGCACCCAGCAACCCCTGTCTGAGGCTGATGCTCTAATCAACCGAGCTATCCTCAGTGCCCAGGGCCATGCTCAACCATCAAACCACTGTCTGCAGGAGGAAAAGAGGGAGAGAGGGGGGAGAGAAGCAGATGGTCACTTCTCCTGTGTGCCCTTACCAGGATTGGACCCAGGACATCCACATGCCCAGCTGACACTCTATCCACTGAGCCAGCTGGCCAGGTCTAAGGAATTCTTAAATATTCTGAATTTGTGTCAAGTCCTTGCTTTTATGCCTGTTTTACAGGGAAGAACCCTTAGACCACATATTTTGATAATACATCAAAAGCAAAGAAATGCTAGAAGCACCTCTCTTGCCTCTTACCACAAGTTAGCACATCATTCATTTTAGCACAGTTTTGCTAATCTTTCATTCCTGAGGGCCTAACTAAAACATTAACAGCAGAAATCTGTAGACCTTATAATGTTAATGCTTTTTAAAAATCACCTTTAATGGAATATTTTTATAATTATTCCTTTTATACATACTTTGGTAGAACTTTATTAAATCTTTGAATTATTTTCTAATGTCTACATTTCTTAATTAAAATTAAGACAAACTCAGATTGTTTTTTAAATTCTTAATATGTGGTTTGTGATGTAAAATAAGTATAATAAAGCATGTATTTCATCACTAGGATTAAGTGTTCAGCAATAGGAAAATATTAAGCTCTGGTTTACAAAAGTATACTCTTCTCCAGTCAGATGGTGTAATTAATGTATTAAAAGGTTAGGTGTCGCCTGCCCAGGTGATGGCACAGTGGATAGAGCGTCGGACTGGGATGCGGAAGGGCCCAGGTTCAAGACCCTGAGGTCGCCAGCTTGAGCGCGGGCTCATCTGGTTTGAGCTAAAGCTCACCAGCTTGAGTCCAAGGTCGCTGCCTCGAGCAAGGAGTTACTCAGTCTGCTGAAGGCCCGCGGTCAAGGCACATATGAGAAAGCAATCAATGAACAATTAAGGTGTCAAAACAAAAAACTGATGATTGATGCTTCTCATCTCTCTCCATTCCTGTCTCTCTAACTCTGTCTCTGTAAAAAAAAAAAAAAAGGTTAAGTGTCATCGAATGAGGGCTCACAAACTGATTACACAGTGAAAATGAAACTTTTATCCCATCGAAAACATATATATTGGTTTAGGTGAATGGCAGAAGGGAAATGACTTATTTAGCAAATTGGTAAATGTAAAATAATATTGATATTTCTACTCTGACCTATTATTTTCAGGTTTAACTATTTTTAAAATAGTTAAAGTAACTTTAACTAACTCAGTTTATTTTCCTACCATACTTGGTTTATTTTTGTATATTTTTATTTGTCTAATTTACTCATCTGCACAATCTGTTTCTCTTAATTTTTTCTTGTTGGGGCATCTATATTTGAAATTTTATAACCACAAACCTTAACTGGTAAGTATTTCTGCTGCTGTTCCATCTTTACAGATACCACAGCTGTGGCATATTAGTTTGGGGCAAGCAGCTGCTTATGGGATTGTAAATCTTACCAGTTGTACGAGGGGGAATGAGTAAAGGCTTGCATTGCCAGGCCTGCTGGCATAAATGTGTGACAGTGAGTGCCAGTGTAGTAGAATGTTAATGACATGAGGAATTCAAATCAAATTAAAAGAAATGATGACTGTGCTCTATGGATTGTACAGAAAGTATGAAACATACTAACTGGAAATACTCCTCTTTAGATGGAATCTGCCTGTGTTTCGATTCATGAAGCTCTGAAGTCTGTCATCGACTATCAGACTCATTTCCGCTTGAGAGAAGCGCAAGGCCGAAGCCGAGCAGAGGATCTGAATACAAGAGTGGCCTATTGGTCAGTAGGAGAGGCCCTCATTCTTCTGGTGGTTAGCATAGGGCAGGTGTTTCTTCTGAAAAGCTTCTTCTCAGATAAAAGAACCACCACAACTCGTGTTGGATCATAACTACATTTTGAGAATTGATGCACCATTGCCACTGTAATGTTGCTGTCCTCTAATTTTAGGTACTGAAGAACTTAATATTGGCAACATTTTAAAAACCTTACTCATACACATGTTTAGGGGGATGTACAGTGCATATCCTCAAACTGTGGAAAGGACACCTTTTTTTATTTGTAAAGGTATAAAAACTTTGGAACTTATTTTGGGCTATTCATGTTAAATATTCAACACCAGTGATTGACTCTTTTGTTGGTTGTTTATATCAACTTTTCGCACAGTAAACTTTGATATTTTGATTCCTTTTTGCCATTTAAAAATACTTTTCTTATAGGTAGTGGATATTTTTAAAACCTTCAATTTAATATCTACCTCTGTTGTAGAGGAAGAAAATTGCTTTTTAATTCTTTATAGTAAATAAGGTTTTGTTTTTCAGAAAACAGTATGTGATTAACAGTAGCCCAAGCCCTGTTCTGCACTGTTTAATTTTTATGGGGGGAAGAAAATCTACCATAGTAATATTTGTTAATATTGATATAATTTTAAATTGATACATCATGGTATAATTTATTTTTCACTAGCTTGGAAAATGTCAGATTTTTGTTTTGGGGTTTATGATTTATGACCAGATATGTTATTTTTTTCATAAAGACATTCTTACCACATAGAAAATTGTATGTTTCAGTAATATAGTAGAGTTTACACAGGCCTTAAAAATCAGATTGTCATACCAAATAAAATAAATACAGAATAATTTAAGATACTACCTTGTCTTATAGTGTAGGGGCAAATGAAATGAGAAAAATTTTAGTGAGTTATCTGCACATATTACATTTTAAGTGCTTTTACAAAGAAAAAAGGTGATCTATTTCATTTAAACATTTAATTGGCTGGTTTTTGCCCATATTTGGCTTTAATGATTTTGAGTCATTCCCAGTTTAAATTGATAGTTATAATATTAGTATCATAAAAGTGCCATATATTCAATCCCAATAGGTGTGATGCACTGAGAAGTTAGTTTCTTTCTTTCTTTCTTTCTTTCTTTCTTTCTTTCTTTCTTTCTTTCTTTCTTTCTTTCTCTCTCTCTCTCTCTCTCCCTCCCTCCTTCCCCCTCCCCCTCTCTTTCCCCCTCCCTTTCCCCTTCTTCCCTCTCCCTTTTCATTCATTCATTCCTTCCTTCCTTCCTTCCTTCCTTCCTTCCTTCCTTCCTTCCTTCCCTCCCTCCCTCCCTCCCTCCCTCCCTCCCTCCCTCCCTCCTTCCTCCCTCCCTCTCTCTCTCCCTCCCTCCTTCCCTTCCTCTCTTCTTCCTTCCTCCCTCCCTCCCTCCTTTCCTTTCCCTTCCCTTCCTTTTCTCTCATCTTCATTTCTTTCTTTTCTGTTTTGCACATATAATTTGTATAATCTCTGGTTAGCATCCCTAAGATGATTTTAAAATTTAGAATGCTGTGTGTGTGTTTTTTATTTGATAATCTTCATTGATTGTACTGCATTTAATGAATATTAAATAGTGCATATTCTGTACACTATGTGGTTTAGAATGTGTTTGTATTTTATAACTTGTATAACTTGAGCTGATTGAAATAAGATTTTAAGTATTCTAAGTTAGAATACAAGATACTGCAAAATTGTATGTGTTTAAAGCTTTTCTGCTGTTTTAAAAAGAAATGCAACTGCTTTTTGCCATGCCTCCCTCCCCCACCCAAAAGTGATAAGTTCTGAACAAGACTCATATTGTACAGACTTTGATATGTGATACTATAGAATACTGATTGGATAGCAATCCCGGTTACCACTACTGAGTAAAAAATAACTCAATTTTAAGCTTCCTTAAAAGGCTTATATACATACTGCATGTAAGAGCAAAAGGAATTAAAGTTGTCATGCTGGCTGCTTTCAAATCTGCAGTGTAGTAAGAGATAAACATGTTTTCAACTTCAGCCCTTTAACTTAAAAAGTTTTGAAGACCAAATAGCTAATTTTTAATAGCAGATTAAGAACTGAAGTTTAAGATTTTACAGCTTTATTTATTTGGATTCTTATATTGGAGTTGTCCTGCAGCTTTATAAGTATCCCCCTATATTTAGATATGAAAATTTTCAACACTAATGTTAATGTGATTCATAAGCATGAATGTATGTTAAATGTACTTTCTGTTTACCTCTCTGCTCTGTTGCATTCAGATACTTACACCATAATTAAGCAGAATCAGGTACCATCAGTGTGCTGAATTTGGCATAGATAATGCAATTATTTCATCTGTGCCTATAATGTCCTCCCTGGTGGTCTAGTGATTAGGATTTGGCGCTCTTATCTGTGCTTATCAAAACTTCATATTGGACTATTACTACAAATAACTTTTAATGAAACTATTGAAATATATTACAGGGTTTGACATCACCACTGTTACCTATTTTAGAAAATAGTACAGGCTTAATCTCTTCTATGTGTTATTGGCTGTCTGTACTCCACTGGGTATGTATATATAAATGAGAAGATACCTATCTTTCCAGACATAAATGTTGTTAACATTTTTTTATTCCTCCTACTATAGAATTTGGGACTCCTCTTGTTTTCTTTAATTTTTTCTTAACTTGATGCAACAGTTTGAATTTCCCAAATATTTATATTTGGACATATGGCTCAGAATACATATTTAAACATCATTAGCTGTATATATTTTTAAAGCAAAATAAATAATGGAAAGGGACTTGATATACAAGTTTATACTAAAATTTCAACTGTGAAGATATAAGATTACTTTGCTGATAATCTAAACATTCTTTTTTTCTATTAAAAGAAACAAACGGTGTGTGATTCATACTTTCATTCTGGCTTGATGCTAATCAACGTTGAAAATACAATGGACTGAGAAGCAATTTTCTTTGAAAGGTTTCACTTAAATCTCTGTACTATTCGTATTTGCTTCAGTTTGTAAATTTGTAACGTTAATAGTTAAATAGGACAAAGCAGACTCTCCGACTGTTTTTAAAAATTAAACAAATTAACATATAAATAAATCAAGGGGTTTTCATTTACTTTTGGAAGGAAAAGCAAATTTTTTTAAATAGTTGTTGGTTCTGTAGGATTGCACCAGTCGATTCTTACAGAATAATAAATATCAACTGACTTGTTTCTGTCAGGATTTAAATCTTTCTAAGGCTCCTTATGAACTTGCAGATTGGAGCACTTTTTTGTAGCAAGAGAGTGATTATTATTATTATTATTTTTTAAGTGAGAAGTGGGGAGGCGGAGACAGACTACCACATGTGCTGGAACCAGGATCTACCCAACAAGCCCTCTACCAGACAATGCTCTGCACATCTGGGGGCCACTGCTCTGTTGCTCAGCAACTGAGCTATTTTTAGCACCTAAGGCGAGGCCATGGAGCCGTTCTCAGCTCCTATGGCCAACTTGCTCAAACTATTTGAGCCATGGCTATGGGAGAGGAAGAGAGAGAAAGAAAAGGGTGAGAGATGGAGAAGCATATGGTCACTTCCCCTGTGTGCCCCGACCAGAAATTGAACCTGGAGCTTCCACATGCCAGGCCAACACTCTACTGCTGAGCCAGCTGGCCAAGGCTGAGAGTGATTATTTATTTGGTATTTCATTGGAACATCTTAGGGACTGGCCTAAGAAAATAATTAGAGAAGAGAAATACAGGTATCCCCCACTTTTTGAAAGTTCACGATATGCCACTTTGCTTTTACAAAAGATCCACATTATATGTACCTGTTTTCACTAGCTGGAAGAAATCCAAAGAGAATTTTTCTTTAACGAGAAATTATGAAAGCGAAAGTAGTGTTCAGCATTTGTTTTGTAGGAAGCCATTGTAAAGATAGCATGTACCCCAGACAGAGGGAGTCACATTGCTTTTATTATCTGTTAGGTTTTATGAATCTATTTTACGTTTTATATGTTATTTGGTAAGTTATTTTTTGGGCCTGGGAACACTTAAAAACTTTTCCATAATTTAATGGTAATTGCTGCTTTGCTTTTTACCCCATTTCTGCCCAGGAAAGGTTTCATAGGAACACTCTACTTTCAGGTAGCAGAGGAAACCTATACTACCTCTAAACTGCCTCCTTTTTAAACCTTTTTGCATTTCTTACTGAAAGTTTGGGTGAAAGGCAGGTAAACCTTCAATTCCCTAAAAATCTTAGTTTTTAAATAAATTAACCTTAGGTTATATAATGACAAGTTGCCTCATTATTTTTCTTTCTCTCTATGATGTAGTCATAGGGGACATCCTGGTTTCTGAGCATAATACAAAAATACATAACAGTAAATATAGGTTACCATTTATTGAATCCTTACCCTGCCAGATGCTGTGCTAAATAGCTTACTTGTATTAATACATTTCATCTTTGCAATAATCCCGTGAACTAAGGAATTCCCATTTTACAGATGAGAAAACAGAGACATAGGGAAGTTAGGAAACCCGCCCATCACACAATAGTAGCAAATTTGAGTATGAACTATTGCATTCTGGCTCCAGAGCCCTCTTTCTCAGCCACCATGAAGGATTGCCCTGCAAACACCAGTTAAAGGAGAGATCTCTAAAGGCTTAACTATCTGGATTTCAGTGTGGCTCAATTATCAGTTCAGTGTTTTCCTGTCAAGTCCAAGTCGTGGTTGACCTCACACAAATGATTTTATTAACAGTATGTTTCTGTTTCTTCATCGATTACTAAGGTAATATCTACTCTAATGAGAATATAATGAGATTTTATAAGACACTTGGTATCAGTGCTTATCCTAAATAAGAACTTCATAGTAGCTATACTTTGTCATTGGTCCAAGTCTAGTCTCTTGTTCTTTCTTTATTTTCTAAAGTTATTACTTTGCCCTCGGGTCATCTGGATCTTAAAATAGTACATAACACAAATGTGAAAGTGTTTGAACAGCTGTCGCAGACATAACACCTTCTAGAAGTCTCAAAAATGAATAAGATAGTTGGAACTTCAGGAACATAACTTAGTTGGAGGAGGCAGGATAGCTATATAAGCAACTAATGTATAAGGAATGCAGCAGAATGACCTTGAAGGGGCTAAGGCATTTATAGGGTGCTGTAAGAGGAAGGAAACATCTATGTTGAAAGATTTATATTCCAAAAAGTTTAACTTTGTCTAGCTAGGTCAGGAGTTGAGTGGAGTAAACTCTAATTCAGATATATGGACTGTTAGCCAGTCCCCACTGCTACAGGTTGGAAAAACATATTCTATAACTTTGTTAACAATAGAGGTGATTATCTCTTAGCTTCTCCATCTCAGTTGTTTTAAAATTCTGGAGGAAATATAGGATGCTATCTCTAAACTACCTACTGTGCTATTTTTTACTCTACGTTTCTTCATTTTATACATAGGATACCATCATTAGAAATGACATGTTCCTTGCTGAGATAAAGATTATACCAGAATGTGCCAGAAGTAACACTGGTCTGGCATAATCTATTTATTCTTGTGGTTTATTTTGTTTTTGTTGTTGTTTAGTGAGAGAGAGACAGAAAGAGAGATGAGAAGTATCAACTCGTAGTTGCAGCACCTTAGTTGTTCATTGATTGCTTTCTCACATGTGCCTTGACTGGGGGGCTCCAGCCGAGCCAGTGACCCTTTGCTCAAGCCAGTGACCTTCAGCTCAAGCCAGCAACCTGGGGCTTCAAGCCAGCAGCCTTTGGGCTCAAGCCAGCAACCATGAGGTCATGTCTGTGATCTGCTCAAGCTAGCAACCTCGGGGTTTCAAACCTGGGTCCTCAGTGTCCCAGGCCCATGTTCTATCCACAGCACCACCACCTGGTCAGGCATGGCAAATTGTGTTTTTAAAGCTGGTATTTGCTAGTGATTACTACTACCTTAAAAAAGGCAACACAAGAATTTGAGAAACACTGGTTCAAAGAGTAAACTCCACCCACAATCCCACCATCCATTTTGATGTATTTCAGTTATTTTTATAGATACATGTGTGTTTTTAACCTTAAACTACTTTTTAAAATAATTTCCAAACATCACAAACTTGTATAAATATGAAATTACACCTGACCAGTGGTGGTGCAGTGGGTAGAATATCAACCTGGGACACTGAGGTCCCAGGTTGGAAACCCCAAGGTTTACGGGCTTGATTGCATGCTCGCCAGCTTGAGCCTGGGATCATCAAAATGATTCCATGGTCACTGGCTTAAGCCCAAAGATCGCTGGATTGAGCAAGGGCTCAGTGGCTAGGCTTGAGCCCTGTGGTCAAATCATGTACGAGAAGCAGTGAACAACTGAAGTGACACAATTACAAGTTGATGCATGTCTCTCTCCCTTTCTGTGTCTCTCCCCACCTCTAAAAACAATACAAAATCACATGCTTGAATGTTTTGGCAATGTCAAATCACACTTGATGTGTTTGTTTCTGCATCAGCCTGTAACAGGCTGTATGGTCTGTAGACCACACTATGAATTGTACTGATGTCTACATTCTTGAAAATAAATATTTTTTAAAATCAGGCAAATACTAAACTTTACTAAATAAAATTTAATGGAGTATTAAATTCTATTTAATAAATAGAATATTACATGTATTTTTGTGTGACTTTGTTTTGCTAAGTTATCAATGTTGATGAATGTGGCTGTAGTTTGTTTCTGTTACTGTGTGAGTATACCACAGTTATATGTCTCTTCTACTGTAGTGGCATTTGGATTGTTTCGCATTTTGTTGCTATTATGAACAAATCTGCTATGAACATTGTTGTATATGTGTCCTATTGCATATGTGTATGATCTCTTGAGAATACATCTAGGAAGGGAATTATTTGCTGTTAGAATATGTGTATCTTCATCTAGATATTATTACTAGGTAATATCTAACATCTAAAGCAATTATATCAATTAATAATTAATGCTTTCACCAGCAGTGTTGGAAGGTCCCACATTTGGTATTGTTAGACTTTATAATTTTTGAAAATCTGGGCACTTCAATTATTTATATATATATATGTACATATTGTTAAACTGGTATTACACCTCATCCCTTAATTTGCATCTCTATAAGGTTATTTGTTTTTCTCTTGGGTTTATTTACCATTTTTATTTCCTCTTGTATTTAAATCATTTGACAATTTTTAAAAATTAGATTGTTTGACATTTTTTGATTAACAAGATTCTTTGTGTATTCAGGAGACTAACCCCTTAGTAATAACTATTTCAAATATATTCCCAACAGTTTGTTTTTATTTTTCTATATCTAGTGAAATACTGATCTTTTTCTGTATTGATGCTTTTGTGTCTTTTTTAAGAAATACTTCCCTATCCTGAGGTCATAAATATCTTCTATACTGTGTTCTAAAATATGTATAATTTTGTCTTATACTTGAGTTTTGTATGAGATAAGGAAGGTAACCAGGCTTCTTTTTTAATTTCTTGAAAATTCATCTTTATTGATTTATACTGCCAATTTGACCATCTATTAAGTATCCATACTTACATGAGTCTATTTCTGGGCTCTCTGCTCCATTCCATTATCAGTTTGTCTTGACACCAGTAACATACTGTATTACTAAAGCTTTTTAAATTTGTGATATTTGGTAGAACAGTTCTTTATACGTTGTTCTTCAAGATTTTGAATATCTTTTGCATTTTCGTACCAAGTTTAGAATTAACACAAGTATGAACAAAACAAGTCTCTTAGGATTTTGATTGGAATTGTATTAAATTGTGAACAGTTTCCTCTTTATAATAGTACATTTTCCAGTGAATGAACATCTGTTGCTGTTGTCTTCTTAGATCTTTTGATAAAATTCTGTAATTTTCTTCACAAAAATACTTACTCATATAATTTGTTAAATTAATCTCATTTTCTTTATATTTTTGATGCTATTATGTAAAGATATCTTTAAATTTTTTATATTTTGTTGCTGGCATATTAAAATACAGTTTTTTATTTGATTTTCTATTCAATTCTAATAATTCATCTGTAGATTCTTTTAGACTTTCTGTGTATACAATTGTATCATCTACAACTCAGGAAAGATTTGTTTATATTTCTGTTCTTCATACCTTTAGTTTCTTTTTTTCCTTTTTCTTGTCTAATTACATTTGCAGGGATCTCCATCCAGAGGATGTTGAACAGAAGTGGTCATAATAGGCATTTTTGTTTTGCTTCTGTTCTCTGTGAATGCTTTTAAGGTATCCTATAAGCAATTTACAGTATTTTTATTAAATTTAGAAAATTTTATGCTATTCTTAGTTTGTTAGGAGTTTTAATACTCATAAAGTTTAATTATTAATTTTGTAGTTTTTTGAAGTGAGAAGCAGGGAGGCAGAGAGACAGACTCCCTCAAGCACCTGATGGGGATCCACCCAGCATGCCCACTAGGGGGCGTTGCTCTGCCCATCTGGGGCGCTACTTTGTTGCAACCAGAGCCATTCTAGCGCATGAGGTGGAAGCCATAGAGCCATCCTCAGCGCCCGGGCCAACTTTGCTCCAATGGAGCCTCAGCTGCAGGAAAGAAAAAGAGACAGAGAAAGAAGAGTGAGAGGGGTGGAGAAGCAAATGGGCGTTTCTCCTGTGTTCCCTGGCCAGGAATCGAACCTGGGATTTCCACATGTGGGGCCTACACTTTACCACTGAGCCAACCGGCCAGGGCTTAATACTCATAAAATTTAATTTTATCAAAAGCTTTTTCTGTACTTATTGAGAAGAATCATTCTTTTTCCACCTTTATTCTCTTAACGTGATCAATTACATGGATTTGCTTCCTGTTGTTAAAACAACTTTCTTTTCTTGAGGTAAAACCAACCTGGCCATGATGTGATTTGTTTGTGTTTAATAGCTGGATTTGGTTTAAGATTTTTGCTTAATTATCAATATTATATAAACTCATAAAATGAGTTGGAGAGTGGCTTGCTTTCCCTATATTCTGGAAGAGCTATAAGATTTGCATTACTTTTTTTCTTGAACCAGAAGGAAATTAGAAATCTTAGGTGAAGTGTGTTTGGGGCCTGGCATCTTCTTTGTGGCATTCAATTTTATTATTAATAGCTAGCTGTACCTGGCCATGCGTTGCTGTGGCTCAGTCTGGATAAATAGAAAAGAAAGAAAAGAGAAAGTGCATGTTTCTAATATGTTTAATTTCAATTTAACAATGCAATCGGAAACATTGAAATGGAATCGTAAAATTGGAAATTTGGAAATCGTAAATGGGACGTAAATTGGAAACATTGAAATGGAATCATAAAATATTTAGTATAGCGTGTGTTGCTTTTATGTCCAACAGATGGCACTGTTTTTCAAAGAAAGCATGTTTTTACCTGTCACAGGTTGACATCTATATAATAGAAGGTATATAAAAACACGCACGTATTTGAATGCAACGTTGTGTCAAAATTTCAAAGCAATCAGTGAAGAACTTTTGGAAATTTAAGATTTTGAACAAACAAACATTTACATTTTTATTTATGTAAGATAAGAGTATTTCTTCTTATAATATTGGTAAACTGAATATTCCTTAGAATGTAATTTCTTCTTTATTTTCAAATTTATTAGCACAATGTTATTCCTATTCTCATTTTAACATATGCCATATCTGTAATTGTATTCCTCTCTTTATTCCTGATACTGTATCTTCTTTTTTTAATGACCAGTCTTACCAGAAGTTGATCACTTTTATTATTATTATTATTTTTTATTTATTCATTTTTTTTAGAGAAGAGACACAGTGAGAGAGAGAGAGAAAGAGAGAGAGAGAAAGGGGGGAGGAGCTGGAAGCATCAACTCCCATATGTGCCTTGACCAGACCAGTGCAGGGTTTTGAACTGGTGACCTCAGTGTTCCCAGGTCGACGCTTTATCCACTGCACCACCACAGGTCAGGCCACTTTTATTATTTTTAAAGAACAAATATTTTGGTTGTTTCCTTGTTACATATTTGTTGTTTGTTTCATTGATTTTTAGCTTTATTATTTTTATTTCTCTAAGTTGAGTTTAATGTCATATTTTTATATTCTTGTATATTTGGCTTGAATTTTCAACTTTCTAGTCTAATATATATTTAAAACTATAGCTTTCCCTCTAAATCTTACTTTAGCTCTATATTAGTTTTCTGTGCTACATAACAAATTACCACAAAATTGCTGGTTTCAAGCAGCATACTTGTATTATCTCACAATATCTATGAGTTAAGGGTCTGGGCAAATCTCAATCATCTGTTCAGGGTCTCACAAGGCTGCAATCAAGTAGTCACCTGGACTGTGTTCTCTGGAGCTAGGTATTCTCTTCTTAATTCATCAGGTTGTTGACAAAATTCAGTTCCTTGCAGCTGTAGAACTGAGGCCCTCAGCCACTTGAAGCTTCCCCTCCACATCAGCAGGTCACATCATGACTGCTTCTTCCAGGCCAGCAGGAGAAAGAATCTGCTGCTTTGAGTCTCCTCTTTCACGTAATGCTTGACAGGATTTTCTGATTAGGTCAGTATCACCTGGAATGATCTCAAAAGTCAGCTGAATAGAGACCTTGATTGCATCTCCAAAATCTTTCCCCCTCCCATATTCTGTTGGTGAGAAGCAAGTTATAAGTTCTGCCCACACAAAGGTATACATACGGAGATGGGGAGGGATTTCAGGGGCAATCTTAAAATTCTCCCCACCACAAACTCCATTCTACATGTCTTGATATCTATTTTATTCATTGATTTCAAAGAATTTTTTATTATTTTAATTTGACCCATATTAGTTTGAATTGTGATTCTTTTTTTCTTTTAAAGATTTTATTTATTGATCTTACAGAGAGAGGAGAAAGAGAGAAAGGGGAGGGACGAGAAGTATCAACTCATGGTTCCTTCATTTTAGTGGTTCATTTATTGCTTGTCGTATGTGCCTTGACTGGGCAAGCCCAGGGTTTTGAACCTGCAACCTCAGCATTCCAGGTCGATGCTTTATCCACTGCGCCACCACAGTCAGGCTGAATTGTGATTCTTAATATCCAAAGATAATTATTTAAGTTCTATTTTATTGATTTTATTTTTTTGTGACAGAGACAGAGGGACTGATAGGGACAGATGGACAGAAAGGGAGAGAGAAGAAGCATCAATTCTTTCTTGTGACAACTCAGTTGTTCATTGACTGCTCTCTCATATGTGCCTTGATCGTTCATTGACTGATCTCTCACATGTGCCTTGATCAAGGGGCTACAGCAGAGTGCATGACCCCTTGCTCAAGCCAGTGACCTTAGGCTCAAGCCAGTGACCTTTGGGCTCAAGCCAGGGACTCGGCGCTTAAGCTGATGAGCCTTTGTTCAAGCCAGCAACCTCAAGGTTTCAAACCTTGGTCCTCCACATCCCAGTCTGATGCTCTATCCCCTGCGTCACCATTTGATCAGGCTGATTTCTAATATAACTGCAGCTTTGTGGTCAGAGAGCATCTTCTCTACTATTTAAATTCTTTGAAATTTATGGGTCATTGTTTTGGAACCCCATTTATCTTCCTCTCAATTTATATATTTTGTACACCTGTAAATATGGTAAGTTACTACTATTTTATGTGGTCAGCATTCATTTAGATTTACCCATATATTTGCCACCACCTTCTTTGCTGTCTGTTCCTTGCTGCTCTTTGAGCTTCCATTTGGAATAATTTTCCTTCTGCCTGAAGAATACATTTAGAATTTCCTTTAGTGCAGGTCAACTAGGGGCAAATTTATTTTGTTCTTTTTCTGAAAATGTCTTTATTTTGCCTTAATTTTTGAAGGGAATTTGTGCTGGGAATAGAATTCTCTTTTGGTGATTATCTTGATATTTTCTCATTGTCTTCTGGCTCCCATTTTGTTACTATGAAGAAGACAGCTATCCATCTGTTGCCTAATTGAAACTAATCTTTTTTCTCTGGCTGCTTTCAAGATTTTCTCTCTGTATTTGACTTTCTACAGTTTCGTTATACTGTAAGTGAGGACTTCATTGTATTTTACCACTTGGGTTGTATTTGCCATCTTGGATCTTTGGGTTTATATGTCAATTCTGGGAAATTCTCAACTATAATCTCTTTAAATATCGCCTCTGTCCAATGTGCTCTTTCCTTGCCTTTTTAAACTTCAAGTAAACATGTTAGACCTTTTTTGGTATAGTCCTTGTGTCTCTTCATGCATTCACTTTTTAGCTGTTTTTAATTTTCCATAAATCATTCTTTAATTTTTTAATATTTTTTAATTCTGTTAGTTTTTGTTTGTTTGTTTTTATGGCATCCAATTTCTTGCTGCATTGTCAAAGTGAGGGTTTATGTCCATGGATAATCCTTTGTGTCTGATCATTCCAGTATGTACAGCCTGGTGTGATTCTTTTTGTGCTGTCTATAGTTCATGTTGCTTTTAGTTAATACCGACTTGGTCGTCTTTGTACTTCATTATCTTTGATTGTTTACTTGAAAAACCTGAAAAAAATACAGAAATAACAGATCTGGGATTTCATATTGCTTAAGAGGTTTTTGGGTTTGTTATATAAATTACCCCATTTTTTAAGGGCTAGCAATATTTCAAATGGCAAAATTTCTACTGGTCTTTTGGTTCCTTCAGTCTTCTCATGGCTGACTCTGCTGTGATGGCAGAAGTGTTATTATAGGTCCAGGTGCCACCAGCTGCCAATTTTCATGCAGGAAACATATTGCCGTATCTCCACAACTCATCTCTTCATCTTGGTTTTGCCGTAGAGCAAGTGTACTTGCTATGCTGGCTGATTTCAATTTTCTTCACCATTTTCCTGAGGAAAGCACTAGAATGAGTCCTGTATTTACTAACAATTCTGACCTCAGTGTGTTTAGCTATGTTGCTGCAAAGTAGGTTCAAGCCCAGAGAAAGGGTTTTTTTATTCTTTCTGCCAAGTGCCTGAGGTCGCATTCTGGAACTTAGGCTTTAGATTTTGTGTAGTCCTAGATGACCCACTGCACTGCAGTTTGTACTCCCACTCCAGGATACACCCCTTGGGCTTTGGTCTAGAACAGTGGTAGTCAACCCAATCCCTACCCCCCACTAGTGGGCGTTTCAGCTTTCATGGTGGGCGGTAGCAGAGCAACCAAAGAATAAATAAAAAGATTTAACTATAGTAAGTTGTTTTATAAAGATTTATTCTGCCAAACTTATCAAAAATCCGACATAAAGTATTTGGTAAGTAGTTATTATTATATGCTTTAACTTGCTATAACTCTACTTTATAAATTTTATAAAGTAAAGTTACTTCCCTACTTTATCAATCACCATTACTGTGGAACCAGTGGGTGGTTAGAAAATTTTACTACTAACAGAGATCAAAAGTGGATGGTAGGTATAAAAAGGTTGACTACCCTTGGTCTAGAACAAGGGGTGTTTTCATGACTTTTGTTGGATATCAGACCCAACTCGTCTTTCAAACTCTGGTTGTTGATAAAAAGACAACTTTGCCTCTCAGCTACTTCCTCTAAGATTGGCAATCCACACCAAAAGTAGCTTGGGTACTGCTTCCTGAACTCTAATCCTGTCTCTCAATTTGACCAGGGACAAATTCTATCTCTTTTGTCTTCAAGAGGATACCGTGTTTCATCTACAGTGGAAACGTTGGTCTAAATGACCTGTTTTCTCATTACCCACCTGCAAAAATTCAAGGTTACATCTTCGTCATGTATAAAATGTGTAACTTATGTACATTCTTTTTCTACATCACCCTTGGGTGACTCCTAGAGTTCACATAACCAGATGATATCTTTTTATCAGTGACTCATTTATTCAGTCTTCTAGAGAAAGTGTTATTTCATCACATTTTCTAAGTCTGTGACTAAAAAACTTTTAAAGAATCATTGTTCAATATGATATTTGCATACTTTTAGCTTTTTTATATTAAATAACGGTTTAAATTTTAAGCCTGTATTGTTATTTATTCTATATGGTGGAAATTGGAGGTTTGGATAGTGATTAACTTTAAAACTTGCTTCTATTCAATAGA
This sequence comes from Rhynchonycteris naso, assembly GCA_037038555.1. Classification (NCBI taxonomy): domain Eukaryota; kingdom Metazoa; phylum Chordata; class Mammalia; order Chiroptera; family Emballonuridae; genus Rhynchonycteris; species Rhynchonycteris naso. Next base: position 160,592,645 of record CM073000.1, on the reverse strand, counting down.
TGTTTCACTAAATGTCCACTGTATGCTAGGCAATGGGGATACTAAAGTAAATATAGTTTCTTGTTCACAAGACAATTGGACACAGATCCCAAAGAGAAAATTACAAGATCTAACCTAAAAGTAGTTCTCAAACATTTGTGATATAACAATCACCTGGTCTACTTGTAAAAACTGATCTTTTTCAGTTTCTCCCCTGACCCTGAGACTTTGATCCTATAGATCTGGAGTGAATCTTCACAAAGATTCTGATGCAAATGTTGTTATACCACATTTTGAGAAATAATAGTATACACTTATAACACTATGTACCTGCTGATGCAAGTGTTGTTATACCACATTTTGAGAAATAATAGTATACTCTTATAATACTATGTACCTGCTATATTCTGCTCAACATTCATGCTATATAGTTTATTTACTCTTCAAAACAATGCTTTTCCAGCGTTTTACAGATTAAGAAACTGAAGCACAGAATGGTTAAGTTTACTTGCATAAGATCACACAGTGCTAGAACCAGGGTTCAAACACATATCTGGAGGGCTGGCTTGTGTCTTTCATGTGTATATGTAGCTTTCCAGTCATGCAGACATATGTGAAAAGCTAATCTGGATTCTCAACAGCTCTTTCATTTCCAGGATCTTTCTGCTCAATTGCTGAATAATACACTGCTGCTCACCTCATGTGAGATCACATCAGACTAACCGCTATGGGGTTTCGCCATTTATTTCTAACCAAGTTTGATTTTTATTGACGGCACCACTAGGTAAGAACTTTTTACTGTCCACTCCAAGTCACGTTAGCTCCCTCCAGCAGTGGAGCTTCTGGTTTCCATTGCTGGCCTCACCCTGGTAGCAAGCACTGTTGCACCAACATAGCTGAAGATTGTGCTGGGTTTGGTAGAAGAGAGCAGCCACAGACTCCTACCCACAATTCAACATTTTTTTTAAATGAATAAATGATTCTCAATTTATTGTTTGCCTTAATTTTCAGAGCCTTCAAATTTTGACAATTTTGTGTAGTGTATATTTGTGTTGGGGGGAGAAAATTTGATAGAAGTCCCACCTACCGATTTTGTCAGGCCTGGGATTTGGCTTTATCCCACTTATGATCTAACAAATTAACCTGGTCCTGTTTCATGGGTGCTGGCAGAAGATAGAATTTCTGAGTCAGAGACAAAGGACAGTGTTATTCATGGCACAGGAAGTAGTACTGCTATGAGCATATTTGCATTGGTTCCTCTTGCTCACAAGTCTCATGGGAATGGCATGAAGAGAACCATGTAGGTAGCCTCCCAGAAACATTTACATATGTTTGGGTCACCTCTGAGGAACAGTGAATTTAAGAAATCCACCACTTTTTATGGCAAGCAGTAAGTAAGCCCGTTCTGGATCCTGGCGGGAGACATTACCATGTGTCTCAAGGTGGCTCATTTCACTACCCTGTGAAATGGCTCAGGTAAAGAGCAGTCAGGGTCTTACATTCTTGTCCTACTCAGCACAACACAGAAACACAGGAGACGACACATGGGAGAACTGTCTCCCTACTCATTTCACCTAAATATACTGGAATGGTGGTGTCATCTTTTACTTTTCAATGTCTTAGGATCTGTAGTAGTGTTTCTTCTTATAGTATTGTCTCTTTTTTCCCCCTAAGTAGTTTCACCAGTAGTTTATTAATTTTATTAGTATTTTCAAAGAACCATCTTTTGCTCTTATTTTGTTTTTTTTTTTTTTTCTATTTTCTGGTCTTATTTTTATGTGGATTTCATTTTCTGTGGTTGTTTTTTCTCATTTTCCTTTATTTTTTTTCCTCTTGATGTGGATGTTTAGATAGTTGATTCTCTGGCTTTGTTTTCAGATATGTGCATTTAAGACTAGAAATTCTGCTCTCACTAGATTTTAGTTATGTCCCACACATTCTGATACATAGAGTTTTTAGTAACACTGAGAGAAAATATTTGTGGTGTCTGATATGGTTTATTTTTAACCCATGGGTTATTTTTAAATGTCTTTTGATTTCCAGACACATAGAGGCTTTTCTAATTATCTTTTTGTTTTTGTTTTTCAGACTAATACCTAGGTAGTCAGAGAATGTATTCTGTATTATTTTAATATTTTGATTCTTATTTTGCTTTGTTGAGATTTCTATGGCAAAAATTATGGACTAATTTTGTTAATGTCTGATTTTGTTAATATTTCATGTATACTTGAAAAGAATATGTTTTGAAATTGTATTGGATGCCATACTATATGTATGTCCATCAGGTCAAGTTCATTAATCATGTTCAAATCATTTTATATTCTTATTGAGTTATGTGTGAGAGTCTATAGGGCATATTAAGATATCCAGGGAAATGATGGAGTAAGCTTGACAGAGGATCAAGACCTTGAAAATACCAGAGCATTTAATATCAAGGATTTCAGGGATGTGAAGCCATAGGGAAGACATTTTATATGTCAGAGAAACCATCCATCTCTTCTTGGATTTAGTTAGCACTCCTTCCCACTTTATTCTGCTTTCATTCATTCATTACCAATGATGGACCTGAAATGTTCTTGTTTACAAGTCTATTGTCTGACTCCTGGACTAGACTGCAAAATCTCCAAGAAGACTGGGACCATGTGTTGTCTTGTTCACATTATATTCCTAGTGGCTAGCCCCTAGAAGACACCAAATATTTGTTGCATAAGTTAGTGCATTGTCTTGAAATACATAATATGAGTAGAAAATTTAAGTAATGAAATTAATTTAAAATATTTTCTTAGTATGGCATGTGACTATTTATGAAGAACAGTGCAAAATTTGGAGCAGTTTTAAACATATAATTAAAAAATTCAAGTGAATTTGCCCTTGACATTAGTGACTTGACATTCATTTGTGCATGGGATGTGGTTGGTGAACGTGGAAATAAATGTTTGTCACATTTGCCATTAGTAGTATAGCAATGAAAAAATGAAAAACACTGATTTGAAGGGTTGAGAGGAAAAGACAGAGGAGACTAAAAGAGAAGAATTTTAACAAGTTTGATAAGCATAAAGGCCATGTGGGGTGGGTGACATCAAGGAAATCAGGTATTTGGAGGAGACAATAGGCACCTTTGTCCATTGTCGAAGAGTGACTCGGGAAATCAGTGAAACAAAAACATCATTTGGATTTAGTAACAAGGCCACTGTTTAACTGAAAAGTTGAAATAGAATTGTTGGGAAGTGGAGCGAGGAGAAACCAGCTCTCAGAGGGTTAATGAATTGTGTTGCCATGCTGCTTAATAGGGTGTTTTCCCAAGTAATTACTATCTGTTAGTGCTTAGGCCCAGCCTGTTGTTGGTTAGGAGTAGAGAAGAAAGTAACTTAGCTCTACCTGTGACAGGAAGTAGGGATTGAGAATTAAAAGAAGGGGTTAGGAAGGGCGTATATTTGGAACTGGGTTTTAGGATATGACTAGGATTGGTGGCCGTAAGTAGCTTCGGTAAAACAAGTACAGTATTTGGCTTTTTTTACTTGATTGCTTTTTTTATTCTTAATATTCAGTGAAGTGGCAGTCTTCCGGCTGGGGAAAAGGAACCTGAGGAAAGTGGTTTTTTCGGGGAGAGGGAGATGCACTACGCATCCCTGACTACAGCAGTGTTCAGTGAGAGAGCCCCAAAGGGAAAGGAAACCCTAAGGGGCCATCTCGGAGGACCAGAGGCATCGCTGTACCTCAGGAAAGGTACAGGGTCTGGGAAAGACAGGACATTTCCTTTAGAATTTAGGGGCTCCCCTGTGAGAGGCCCAGACTTCACTGCGGGCGCAGTGTTGGACGCGCCAGGAAGGCGGAAGGAAGCAGTAGCTGCAGCCCCATCCCAGCACCCAGGTCTCTAAGGAGCAGATACAGTGGAGACCCCCTCAGTACCGCCCCCCCCCACACACACTCGCACACCTGCCCCGCATTTTCTGGCCTCGAAGTCTGGGATTCGGGATTCTGAGTCCAAAACAGAAGCAGCGGCAGCGGTCTCAGCGCAGGGAATCCATATTTTCATGGGCTCCAGTTGTGCGGCGTGATTTCCTCTCCCTGCTGCTCTGAATGGCCCGCTCTTCCTCCTGCGCGGAGAGATCCAGTCACGGATACATCCGGCTCTCCTCCACTGCGCGCGTCAGGGCTCAGGCAGCCCTTGGGGACCCGCGGGGTTCACATGGCCACCCTCCAAAGGGTTAAGTGTCAGCGGGTCTGCCAGGGGTGGGGACTCCGCGGTGCCGGGACTTCCGCGCGCCCGCCCGGCTAGGCGGAGCGCGGCACAGTGTGGATACGTGACTTGCGGCCGGTCGACCGCTGGGCATCCCTCCGTTCCGACGCCCAGGGGAAGTCGCGCACCAAGTGGGTCCGCTCCACGGAAGACGAAGACGGAGAAACCACGAGGCTGGTCCCGGTGTGGGCTGCACTCCTCCAGGCTAGTAGTGCGCCGGGGCAGGTGTCGCAGGGCTGGGGTTGGCTTGGGGGCGGGTGACCGCGCAGCAGCCCCAGCGAACCCTGGAAGGCTGGGGGCGCGGCGGGCTCCAGGGGTCCAGAGGGCGCAGCGCTGTCTTTTGCATCAGATGGGGCCTTACTCTGAAGGGGAGATTCACTCAACTTTACTGTTCCTGTAAGTTTCACTTTGCCTGGAAACCCATTTTTAAAAAGAAACCTTCGAGTCATAGGCAAACGGCTCAGCGTCTTGCATGTAAAGGTTCTGCGTGAGCCTCATTCAAGCGCAAAATGCTGAAGGCTTTGGTTTTATTTGGCTTCTTGTCCAAAAGCTAATTTGGATATAATAATTTGGGCTGGAACTGCGAGGTAGTTTTCAGTATTATATTGGTTAGGATCTCTCCAGTTCTTCATGGCAATAAACTTAAAAAAAAAATGGGAGGGGGGATGTCTTCAAAACATACTCTATTTTAACACTTTAAATAGCGTGTTGGTTATAACTGGAGGTAAGCAATACTATTTTATATTTCTTTAAATATGAAATAGATGAGTGGAAGTAGAATAATGCCTAACTTTTGAAGCAGAGGAAATGCCACTCATGTTCAGCTGTATGTAACTTAAAGTATAAACCACGTTTATAGTGTTGAATCATTTGCTCCTCGTGGTATTTTTTATTTATTCGTTGAATAAATACGGGTCTGCTGATAAATTTTGTCTTTAAATGTTGCAGGAAGCAGCCCCAATGGAGGATAAGACACCCAGAGAGCTTGATCGAGGAAGTAGGATTTATTGGTAGCTGGTGGAGCATGTGAAGTTAGTAGCATCAAAAACAGGAGCTCCCCGATGTTAGATTTCTTACATCGTATATACTTCTATAGCTTTAGCTTTCACACGTGACAAGTGCCTGCTTTTCTTGACTTTTTTGTTTGCAGACCTACCTGACTTTTGTGTCTTTGGGAGGGGAGGGGTATCAGAAGAGGTTCAAACTTTTTGCCCTTGACTATTCATATGCCCTTGACTATTCATATAATCTATTCTTGCCGATGCTGCAAGTTTATTTCAGAGCATTGATAACAAGAACCACATCTGTGGTTTGTTACTTTTCACACTTTCTCAGGCAGCTCTTCCTCCATCAGTCCGTAATGCTGAGGTCACTGGCATGAGCATAAAATCACAGACATAGTAGGGCCCCCTCTCCTGTATTCTTCTGGTTTCTCTCTCATAAATTATCCTCCTCCCCTCCCAGACCAAACATCCCTTTTTAGGTCCTGCCCATTTCTTTGCTCTCTTTTAAACAACAACAACAGAAGTTCTTTAAAAGACAAAAGATGTACTGCTGAGTCTCTATTTACACCACTCCTATATCCTCCTCCACTCTCTCCTCTGGACCTTTGTCTCCTTCACCCCCTTGTCACTTGTGTAATTCAGTATCTGTGCATAGTTTCCATTTCATATGACACAGTTGACTGCTCCCTCCTCCTTGGTATTCTTTCTTCACTTGGCTTCCAGGTCACCACATTCTCCTGCGTTTCCTTCACCTCACTGGTCACTCCTGTATCTGCAGGCTTCCCCTCTTCCCAACCACTAGATGTCAGAGCACCACAGAGCTCAGTTCTTGGCCATATTCTCTTTTTAGCCATACTTTATCCCAAGGCAGTTTCTATGCCAAGCCACAGTCTATGGCTGTGAATAACATATATAAGCTTTTAACTTCCAATTTTTTCTCTCTAGCTTTACTTCTCCTGAGCTCCAGATGCATACATCCAGATGTTTACTCACCATTGCCACTTGAAAGTCTAATAGGCATTTAAATTTAGTGTGTTCAAACAGAATTACTGATACTGCATCCACCCAGTCCTCCCTTGTGCTTTCCCCTCAGTTACCTTCTTTATATTACTAATCATTAATGCCATTCCACTAGGCCCCTGGTCAGCAAACTGCGGCTCGCAAGCCACATGCGGCTCTTCACAAAATACCACATGTGGGTATTACCTTGATAAGGAATGTACCTACCTATATAGTTTAAGTTTAAAAAATTTGACTCTCGGCCTGACCTGTGGTGGCGCAGTGGATAAAGCGTCGACCTGGGAACACTGAGGTTGCCAGTTCAAAACCCTGCACTGGTCTGGTCAAGGCACATATGGGAGTTGATGCTTCCAGCTCCTCCCCCCTTTCTCTCTCTCTCTCTCTCTCTCCTTTCTAAAATGAATTTAAAAAAATTTGACTCTCAAAATAAATTTCAATCATTGTACTGTTGATATTTGGCTCTGTTGGCTAATGAGTTTGCTGACCACTACACTAGGCTGAAACTCGAAGAATTATCCTTGATGCTTCTTTTCAGCTCATACCCGACATTCAAGCATCTAGCAAACTCTGTTGAGTCTACCTTGAAAAGATACTCAAATCTGACCTCTCACTCCCTCTCATGCAAACCTTAATCTTTTACCTAAATGACTGTAAAGTCTCTAATTTGCAATTCTTGCCTTCTGCCTTTGTTCTTCTATGTCTTTCTACAAATTGCAGTGACTTTTTTCAAATATAATCAGAACTTTCACTTCCCTTCAAAACCTTTTGGTGGCTACTTATCACAATCATAAAATGCAAAGTCTTAGAATGGCATCAAAGCCCTATGTAGTCTAACTCCTGACTACTTCTCTGCTCTCCTTTCCTGCGTTCTCCCTTACTTACTCCACTGCAGGGACACTGATTTTACTGCTGTTCCGTTTGCCCACAGTGGGCCTCTCAACGAGACCATCACAGGCTGTGCACCTTCATTGCCCTCACCTGTCCATACTGTAGTTTAGGGATTACTGCCATAGTCCCGTTATAACAATTTTTTTACTACTGACCATCAGGTGGTCTGCTGTTAGATACAGGTATTCCATGAACATATGGCACCTTTAGAATATTGCTGGTTGCTAGGACTCTCTGATGTTAAAATGCACGGCTGTCTTTGTCCTGAGCCTCATTTTGATGAGATACATAGTTTGCCCTTAAGTTCTGTGTCTTTATAAAATGTTCTTCCTGGTTGGGAGACGACTTGCCTGTTAGTATCAGTTCTCAATTTTAAATATAGAAAACGAGAGAAAAATATCGTCCAGCTTACGAAAAAGAATACGCAGTAATTATTTTTGCCAATTCCTTTGCTTCAGTAGGAAGCAGTGGTCTGTGATCTGGAGACTTTCTGAATGTTTCTGGTAACAGGTAGTTTAAATGGGAAGAAGGAAAATTAAGTAGTTTGTTCAGAAAATATAATACAAGTTTTTTAAATGTAGTGACTAAGCTGATAGCAGAATATCAAGATTTTATGGCAAAATTTAGTTCTCTTTTAAATATATATGGGAATGGAAATGACAAACAGTATTTTTATTTTTAGGGAAAACTGTTGGGCAGTAAAAGACCATTTGGTTCATAATACTTATTTCTTATTTTAATCCCAAGGAACTTGTTCTGCGATGTTATCAGTAGTATATGTATTACCCCACCCTCTTCTAGAAGAAAATAAAACATTCTTTATTTCACAATTGGGATGCTTGAATAAATATGTGCGATAGAGTATTAAATAAAAATTTTAAAATAGATGAATTTGGAATATGAATCAGAAAAGAGTAGGAGAGTTACAGAGAAGCCAGGAGTGAAGTTAGATTTAAAACACCTGTCACAAGCTGCAGCATCGGTGAGCTGGGAGCACTCATGAACCTGCCGCGTCCTAGCAGCTGAATCCAGAGTCAGGCTCCTCAGGTAAACCCCAGGTATCCAGGGGAAGGTCTGTTTGTGCAGTTTTGCTTTTTTTACCTGATAGAAGCAGAGTGTGTGTGTGTTTTCTCAAGTAATTAAATGTTTATTTGCTCAAGGACCTGTTTTAGGTACTGTGAAGATGATGTTGCTCTATGGTGCTTGTAATTAAGTAGAATACTGGAGGGTCCTTGTTTGGTTTATAGTTAACAAACCCAGACTCTTTGAAAATTTGCATATAGATGGAAAACAGAAGGTGAAACAGTTAAACCTGGAGCTAGGCTATACCCATCTGGGATGTGCAGATATGGCACAGAAGGAATAGACAGTCTGGGTACCATGCTAACATGACCTCTATTTAAAAATACAAAACCTAGAAAAGAAATTTTTTATTTGCAAACCAAACAGTTTTCTCAGATTGCATCATCTTTGTAGAAGAAGGATACAGAGAGAGACATAGAGATATCCGTACATTCACGCATCTGTCAAACAGAGATAACTGGTGTTGCCTTTCTGGGGCCTCTTTTCAATGTATTTTCTCTAGTTTGTTTTACAAAGCTGAGATCATACTGTTTATGCTAGTTGATACTCTACTTTTTTTCCATTTTTATCACAAAAACATTTTCTCATGTAATTAAAATTGTTCATAAGGATTCAATCTTATAAATCTTATGGCATAACTTATGTTGTTGCCCTTCCCCAGTTTTTGGGTATTCTGATGGTTTACCTTCAGTAGAATGTTGGCTAGCCCACGGTACTATGTACAAGTTCTCTGATAGTAAGACACTATGGTCCTATAGCCCACACTTCAAAATGGCAGTAAAGTGTCTCATAGATTCTGTGCCAGGAGAAAGCTGTGCAGACTGGAGAACCTGAGGAAGCCCTGGTGCAGGGAGCTGGCAGAACAAAGGGGAGTGAGGCAGGGGATGGGGCTGGGGTTGGAGAGCTCAGATACAGGGCAGCAGTGGCCATTAAGAAATTTTTATTCTAAGAGTAGTAGAAAGCCATTGCTAGGTTGTGAATGGGAGTAACTTGATCCAGATGTATGTGTTTTAAAAAGTTCATAATGGCTGCTGAGTGGAGAGTGGATTAGACTGACTGCAGTGGACTAGGGGGAGATGTTAATCGAGAGGGAAAATTGAACAATTGGGAGTTGTATTTTGGAGGTTGAATAGACAAGACTTGGTGACAGCTGGAAGTGAAAGCGAGAGGAAGGGGAAGGTATCAGTGCTGACTCAGATTTCTGGCTGTCATAACTGGGCAAATGATGATGCCATTTACCTTGATTGATGCTAGGTAAGTGAGGTAGGAGCTACCTCCCAGGCTACCAAGGAAGACAAGAGTGCTGTGCAATACATATTTTAAGAGATGTGGCCTGGCCTGTGGTGACGCAGTGGATAGAGTGTCTACCTGGAACCCTGACATTGCCGGTTGAACACCCTGGGCTTGCCTGGTCAAGGCGCATACAACAAGCAATCAATGAACAACTAAAGTGAAGCAACTGTGAGTTGATGCTTCTCATTCCTCCCCGCCCCCTCTTTCCTCTCTCTGTAAAATTAATAAATAAAATCTTTAAAAAAGAGAGAGAGATGTGAACAGTATATTATGAGTGTCCAGGAGAAGGGTACTTAACCTGGAAATAAAAGGAAATGCTTCTTGCCAAATACATCCTTGAGCTGTGTCTTGAAGTGAATGTATCATATGTATAGTCACATATTTTTTTAAAATTATGTAAGAAAATAAGTACGTGACAGTTGATTCTTAAAAATGTTATTTTAGTATAAAGATCGGGATGGATTCAAATTCTAACCTGTTCCAAAAAGCATCAATTACCCTCGTTGAAATTTAAAAAATATTTGCAGTGTGAAGAAGTGAAAGAAGAATCCACGTGTTCCTTGTCTGGCTGACACACTCTGCCCTGTTGTGTCCTGGCATCCTGACACTCCCATGCTGTTGTCCCAGGGTCAGCAAACTTTCTCTTGGAAGAGTCAGATAATAAATATCATAATCTTATGGGCCATGTGGTTTCTATTGTAACGATTCAGCTCTTCCTCTGTGGCATGAAATTAGCTGCAGACAGTACATAAATATATGGGTATGGCTTTCTGCTGCTGATCTCTGCTGTAGCTCCTTGTTCTGAATTTGGATGTTATAGCAATCACAGTTTAGGTCCAGAGAACAAAATCTACTCCAGCCTGACCAGACGGTGGAGCAGTGGATAGAGCGTCGGACTGGGACACAGAGGACCCAAGTTCAAAGCCCCGAGGTTGCCCGGCTTGAGCGCTCGCTTATCTGGTTTGAACAAAGCTCACCAGCTTGAACCCGGGGTCGCTGGCTTGAGCAAGGGGTCACTCTCTCTGCTGGAATCCCCCAATCAAGGCACATATGAGAAAGCAATCAATGAACAACTGAGGTGCCGCCTCATAGTCTGTCCCTATCTGTCCCTCTCTCTGTTTCTGTCACAAAAATAAATTTAATTATTTTTTAAAAATATAATCTACTCTAGCTAGTTTAAGCAGAAAGGTATGTGTTAGAGGGTATTATAACATTCACAGTCTGATCAGGAAAGCTGAAGAGCTATAGTATAGATTGAGTTTCTAGGGACAATTCCTAGCACCACCTAGCTACATTTGGTCTAGTATTTCTGGGACTTTTGCCTCGACCAGGAAACCTGTCAAATCAGGAAGCTGCCTGTTCCTCAATCACACCGACTCTACTAGAATTTTAACCAGCAAATAGGAGCCTCCTGCTCTGCCTGCCTTCATATTTAATGCTGCCATATAAATACATCTGATTGGCAGAATTTAAATTACATCTTGAACCCTACCTTCAAGGTAATCTAGGAAATACAGCTTTAGTACTTGGGGTACAGGGAGTTCAGGAAGGTACACTAAAAGGAAGTTGGAATAAATTTTGGATGAGCAAATTTGTAGTATCTGCTACAGAATACACCTTTGGCCGCTTCACAAATATACCCTTCTTCTTTCCATATGTAAACTTCCAGACAATAGTAATTACAGTATGCTCTCTCCCAAGGTAATGCAACTATCCCTCATTAAAAACAAAAATGCAGTTACCTCTCCCCAGAAGATAAAACTCAAAGCCCTGTAGGTCACCACATCATGTGCAACGTTCACAGACATTATCCCACAACCAGCAAACTCAGGAGTTAAGTGGCTTCTCTTTGCTTTCCTAGGGAAAAGGGAAGTTGAAGAGAGAACTGCCCAATGACCAAGAGGCTAACAGCTCAGCTCTAAAAAGCTCCCACCCATATTTTCCATACTCTTTCTACAAACAAATTCCCTCAGTTTCTAGGCATTCTAAGTATCACTTCTCTTAATGAAATCCTCTCCTGACCCACATTCATTTACAGCTGTTGGCCTCTCCTTTCTGTCTTAGCTAAGCTTTCCCCTCTCCTTGTGCACCCGCTTCCTGTAGACTCCCAAGTACACTGCAGTCAGGTGTGGTGACCCCCACCATTTCTCTCTAACTGCTCCCGAGAACCTCCAGGTGCTAAATGCCTGGACCCTGACCACCATTCCAAGCATTCTCTTCCCTTTACTCTGGATACTGATCTGTGTCTGATTTTCCTGCTGCTCCACAGCCAGTCCTCCTCTGGATGCCACTCTGCATTGATTCAGTTTCTGCTCTCCCTCTCACTTGACTCAGTTACTCACAGATTTGAGCTAGCACCAAAGTTTTATCCCCCATGAAGATGCTCTCCTGAGCATGGGGCATACCTGTGTAAGTGCCTACTGGACAGCTTCTCCTTTAGTTATGGGTACCCTGAGCTCTCTAGATCCCAAACTAGATTAATTGGTCACACCTACCTCCACCCCCTTCATCTTGGCAAATGGCACCACCACCAAGTTACACAAGGCACAGGCTTGGGCAGCATACCTGATTTTTCTTTCTGCCACCCACCTGCCTTTGTTACGGACTGCATGCCTTCCATTGTCTCCATTATCACTTCCATAGGTCAGGACTCTCTCTACCTTCTCACCGAGGTTATTGCGCCAACCTCTCAACTGATTGTTCTCCCAGTCTAAGTATGGCCTCACAGTCTTTTGGCCTGGTCTCCTTATAGCAACTCTTAACCTGTCTAAAACAAGTCACATCTTGTCACTCTCCAACTGAACACCCATCAGGGGCTTTGTCTGCCAGCAGGATCAAATTCAAAATCCTGAGCATACTACTGTATTTCCCCGTGTATAAGACGCACCATTTTCCAAAAAAAAAATGGGGTCTAAAAACTGGGTGCATCTTATACAGTGGTTGTAGGGGTTTTTCCTTGCATTTCCTGCTTTTTTTGCACTTGTTTTTGCACTCATTGTTGAAGACAGTGATTCTGAGGACAAGCTAATGGATGAGAGTTTTGGCAGTGATGAGGAGTTATATGAATTTTATGATGAATAAAACTTGAGTTCAATAACTTTAATAAACTTTTTTTTTACAAATTTCGGGCCCCAAAATTAAGATGTGTCTTATACATGGGGAAACGTGGTATATTAGGCTCTCTTAGGCACTTTAATCCTGTTTAACTCACCGTTCTCATCTCTCACCACTACCTTCCATCCCCATATATGCTTGAGCCATGTAAACACCTAGTGCAAAAAGATCCTAACAAAATTTGCCTTCTGGTTCCTCAGTATTTTTGCAAATGCTGGTCCCACTGTGTGGGTATTGTCCACCTTTCTTGGCTTTACTAATCTGCAGTGTTCCCTCTTACAGGTGTCCTTCCTGAATGCTTTTGTCCTGAATGAAGCACCAGTGCAGGGAGTCTTAGCAGTCTACTTGTCCTGGCTTCACAGCCCTAAAACCCAGCAGGTCTTGATGCAGAGTAAGTTTTCAACACTTATTTATTTATTTAGAAAAATAAATTTAACAGGGTGACATTAACCAATAAGAGTACATAGGTTTCAGATGAGCATTTCTACAACATTTGAACTGTTGATTATGTTGTATACCCATCACCAAAGTCAAATTACTTTCCATCACCTTATATTTGTCCCTCTTTATAGCCTTCCCCCATCCTCTCCCCCTCCCCACTCACTCAAGTCCCCCTGTCCCCCATGTTCCCTTCCCCCAGGTAACCACTTCACTTTTATCTATGTCCATAAGTCTCAGTTTTATATCCCACCTATGTGTGAAATTATATAGTTCTTAGCTTTTTCTGATTTACTTATTTCACTCAGTATAATGTTCTCAAGGTCCATCCATGCTGTAAATGTCACTATGTCCTCATTTCTTACAGCTGAGTACTATTCCATTGTATATATGTACCACATCTTCTTTATCCAATCCTCTATCGAGGGACACTTTTGTTGTTTCAACACTTATTTATTAATAACATCAAAATTTATTAATTAACCCGTAAAGAAACTACTGAGTTTACCTGCATTTGTCACAAGATGGTGCTGCTTAGACAGAAAAGAAAACGTAAAGGCTGAAGGATTCAGATATAGTACCAGATGCCCTGTTTTAAAATGTGTTCAATTTCAGAGGCAGTGATTTAAACACAAAAGCTTTTTATCCTGTGGTAAACACATAAACAGATTTAAAAATTATGTATGTGCATGTATTTTATTATCAAATTGCTACCGATCATTATTTTGCTTATTGTTTGGGAGCCTCTCTTCCCAAGTGGTAATAATATTTTAAAAATTCAAACATTAACTCTTAATTTTAGAGCAACAAACTTTTAAAGAAGGTTGTATTAGAGTTCTCCAGAGAAACAAGACTAATAGGTTAGAGAGAGAGAGAGAGAGCAGGGGAGATGCAGAGATGGAGGGAGGGAAATTTATTTTAGGAATTGACTCACATGATTATGGGGCTGGCAAGTCAGAAATTCACTTCCTTTTTCTGTCTGTACTCACTCCCTTAATAGTTTCTTATAGTTTTTAAATGCAATCTATACACAGATAAATGCCAAATACACATCTGTGAGCTGCAACTTTCCCCCAAACCCCAGACTCTATATTTTTTGCCTACGTAACATCATTAGCAAATCTTGTCAAGCATTATGCCAGGGGTCCCTAAACTTTTTACACAAGGGGCCAGTTCACTGTCCCTCAGACAGTTGGAGGGCCGGACTATAAAAAAACTATGAACAGCCTGACCAGGCGGTGGCGCAGTGGATAGAGCCTCGGCCTGGGATGTGGAAGACCCAGGTTCAGGTTCGAGACCCCGAGCTTGCCAGCTTGAGCACAGGCCCATCTGGGTTGAGCAAAAAGCTCACCAGCTTGGACCCAAGGTCGCTGGCTCTAGCAAAGGGGTGCTTAGTCTGCTGAAGGCCCACGGTCAAGGCACATGTGAGAAAGCAATCAATGAACAACTAAGGTGTTGCGACGGCAATGAAAAACTAATGATTGATGCTTCTCACCTCTCTCTGTTTCTGTCTGTCTGTCCCTGTCTATCTCCCTCTGACTCTCTCTCTGTCCCTGTAAAAAAAAAAAAAATACAAAAAAGAACTATAAACAAATCCCTATGCACACTGCACATATGCACATAAAAAAACAAAACGGGAAGAAATACAATATTTAAAATAAAGAACAAGTAAATTTAAATCAGCAAACTGACCAGTATTTCAATGGGAACTATGGGTGCTCCTCTCACTGACCACCAATGAAAGAGGTGCCCCTTCCAGAAGTGCCGCGGGTGCGGGTCATAGTTTGGGGACTCCTGCATTATGCTATGCATATCATAACAAATTACATGGGGAGGTACATAATTTCTGGTTGTTATCAATAAGACTGATCATTTGGATTAGGATGGTAAATTTGTTATATCTTTGAATTTTTGCTATCTTTATTGCATTTCTGTTTCAGATGCATTGGTTTTCATTGTATTGGTTGTTTTGAAATGAAATCTTCATAGCTGTATCTTTTTTAAAAAGTGCTTTAGTTTTTCTTTTTTCTTTACATATTCTCTGATTTTTTTCCAAGCGTTTCCAACATGCTTAACTGACATGGTTTTCATTTCATATTTATTTCATTCTTTGCTATTTCTATTTTTTTGTAATAGTGTTGGGTTCTTGATTTGTCTATAGCCTTCCTTTTCATCTAATTCTGTTTCTCATCTTTAATATTTTTGCTCTGTTGGTTGCATATTCTCTTTAAAAGAGTCTCCTAGAGCCTGACCAGGTGGTGGCGCACTGGATAAAGCTTCGGACTGGAATGCAGAATACCCGGGTTCGAGACCCCGAGGTCGCCAGCTTGAGCAAGGGCCCACCTGGCTTGAGCAAAAAGCTCGTCAGCTTGGACCCAAGGTCGCTGGCTCCAGCAAGGGGTTGCTCAGTCTGCTGAAGGCCCGCGGTCAAGGCACATGTGAGAGAGCAATCAATGAACAACTATGGTGTCGCAACGGCAACGAAAAACTAATGATTGATGCTTCTCACCTCTCTCCGTTCCTTTCTGTCTGTTCCTATCTGTCCCTCTCTCTGACTCTCTCTTTGTCCTTGAAAAAAAAAAAAAAAAAGAGTCTCCTAGAGCAGTATTACTCAAAGTGCTTGTCTATAATATAAGAAGCAGGCACCCAATGTAAACCATGCTGTCTTCTTCATTGACAGTGTCTTATATGAAAAAATGTCAACTGAACTAAACAGCATATTTAACTGATATAGTGGATTGACATCCTGTCACAATCTCCTTATTTTTTCAGACTGGTACCAAAAAGTTCAGAGACGGGCAGCTTGTCCATGGTATACACTTTGAGTTGCACTGTCCCAGAGCATATGCATTTGTTGTATAAACTTTTCTTTAGTTTCTTTGTATGTATTTAATAACAGTAATAACTGCTAAAATTTTGGGGGGCACTGTTCTAAACTATTTTGATCTTCATAGGTACTATAATTATATGCTAAAACCCCTAAATGTAGGCACTAGAATTATTACCGTTTTACACATGGTGAAATAAAAACACAGAGATATTCGGTAACTTGTACAAAGTCTCCCAGATTTCTATAGCAGGGCTGGGATTTACATTCAGACAGTGTAATTCCAGGGCACATAGTCTTAATGAAAATAGAATTTTTTAACGTCCTTTGCATGTTATGATTCTTCTTTATATTCTTTTTAATTTCCTGTAATATTTTTGGATATTTGCCAAGCTGTTCTTTCCATTACTCCTATTTGATTTGGGGGATTCTGTTGGGACCCTCTTTACCTAGCTAT
This sequence comes from Rhynchonycteris naso, assembly GCA_037038555.1. Lineage (NCBI taxonomy): Eukaryota > Metazoa > Chordata > Mammalia > Chiroptera > Emballonuridae > Rhynchonycteris > Rhynchonycteris naso. The sequence goes on along the minus strand of CM073000.1, from coordinate 160,576,302 downwards.
GAAGTGGATACACTCTGGACCCTCATTCCTTCTTGTCTCAGGCCTCTTCTGAACTTCCCTTCAGAGCCTCCGTTTCAGGGCTTCATTCTGATGGGTTATGTTTTTCCACATTGTAGTAATTGGTAGCTTCATTGATCTTAGATCTTTGCTGGGGTAAAGGGAGGGGATGTAGGGGTGTCATTCTATCGAGTTAAAAACAACAAAGAAAAGAGGTTCAGTCTTACCAGCAATTTGACCAAATCTGTAATTTTCACTAATGCCATTTTTCTTTGATATGGAAACCCCATTTGGTAGAATTATTCTGCAGATGAACTTGCACACATATGAAATTACTTTTGTCCAAAGTTATTCATTGTAGCATTGTTCATAATAGTAGCAGACTGGAAACAACTCACATATCCAAGAACAGGGGACAGTTATAGTACATCCAAGCACTGAAAGATAATGTCAATGTGAATAAGAGAGAGGAAGTTCTCTGTGTGGTGATATAGAAAGCTCTGAGATCATAGTACTAATGGGAAAAGCAGCCTATCTATATGGTGGTGGTTGGCAGTGTGTGTGTGTGTGTGTGTGTGTGTGTGTGTGTGTGTGAATGAACATTTATATATATGAGATACTTTTTATTTGGAAAAATAAGTATCTCATACATAATACATTTTTGAAAAAAAGGAAAGTAAAGAAAGAATATATATTCATAAAGAAACAGTGGAAGGATACAGAAGAAATTCATAAAATTGATCACCAGAGGGAGGCCATAGGGGTAACAGGGTGGATAAGGATATGGTGAAACTTTTCAGTATAAATGTTTTCAAAGTCATTAGATGTTTCAACCACTACCTTTTCTTAAAAACTAAATTAAAAAGTGAATACACACGTGTTTTATTACTGTGAACAGTTGTTTCATGTGCCTGTCCCCAGAGGCCACCCTCCCCTTCCCCCATTTAGCTGAGAGGAAGGGGTGGAGCCTAAATGCTTTAGCTCTGGTGCTTACCATTCCAAATGGGCGAGAACTTTAAAGAGAGCTTTCCAGGATTCTTTTCGAAAACCTTCTCCCTCCCCTTATTTCCTACAGCATTCCATACCTTCCTCTGTTCAAGTAAAGCCCTCTTTATTGATGGAGCTAATTGGCACAGAGTGGCACAGTCATGTTCTCTCCTTTCTTCGAACCTTGGACACCCCAGGGATGAACCTGGATAATCCCCATCTGTGAGTCACTGGTGGTGGGAAAGGCAGGTCTCCAGCACACAATTTTCCACTTCTTTTTCCCTTGGCTATCTCCTTACCCTCTCCCTCCAAATTAGAAGGTGCAGGGCCAGTAGCCACAGCCACCATCACAGCCACCTGGCCCATGCAGGTTCCCATTTAATTAGGACAGACGGTAATGAAACAACAGAGCCAAGAACTGGTGGGCCATTTCCCTTTATTCCTGCTCGCAACCGGCGGGTGAGAAAATACACAGCAGGAAAATACTTCCCTTTCCAAAACACTTCCCTTTCCAAAGCCACTGACTTTCTCCGGTTTTTTTCTAGAATCAAAGGCCCAATAGTCTCACTCAGTCCCCTCTTCACGGCTCCATTTTTGGCTGCCTCTTCCCCTACAATCACATGGCTTTTCTCCTTTTTAAAGTGGCCTCCTAGCTCCTCCTTTTAAAACTTTTCAGCACAAAAGTCCCTCTTCCAGCATACATTAGCATAACCAAGCCCCTTCCCAAGAATGAAGGTAAGCAGCCACCCCATGTGGACAGCGCCATTTTTAATAAAAGTGAACAACACAAATGTTACCAACTTATTTGCCCAACAGAAGGTCATAGTGAAGTTTTTCAGACACTGTCATCAACTTTTTTCTCTCTGGTCTGCTTAGAGTGGGTGTGGGCAGGACTGCTTGGTAATTGAATAGCACACCATAAATTTCTGGAGTGTTTTGCTCTTTTTACTGACTGGTATCTAAGAAAAATAAGACATCAAGTTGGAAATCTTTTCTAAAATTGTATTTCGAGACTGACCCATGGTGGCACAGCAGATAGAGCTTCGACTTGGAACTCTGAGGTTCCAGGTTTGAAAGCTCAAGGTTGAGCACAAGCTCATCAGCTTGAGCATGGAGTCGCAGGCTTGAGTGTGGGAGCATCAAAATGATCTCATGACCGCTGGCTTGAGCTCAAAGGTAGCTGGCTTAAACCCAAGGTTGCTGACTTGAGCAAGGGGTCACTGGCTCAGCTTGAGCACTACTACTCTTCTTTCCCCCTCCCCCATCAAGGCAGGTTTGAAAAGCAATCAATGAACAAGCTAAAGTGCTGCAACTACCCTCTCTCTCTCCCCTCCACTAAAAAAAAAAAAAATATTTTGAAAGGTTTTGTAATCTGGTTTGACACATTATTTTACCTTAGAAACTTTTGACATTTTTATGAATATCTTGTAATACTTCAGGTGCATTTATCTGCAGTAGCTAGTGATCAAGACAATGAGGTTAAGTTGCTTTAACAAGCCTAGATCCATGAGTAAGTGAAGATCATTTTAATTGGCATAGTAAATAGATGTCTCTGAATGGTTGAACGATTATTTTATTAGTCAGGGGAAGTTTCTTCTTGCAACTTTGCATATATTAAAACCTTTTTTCAAAATACAGTAACAAAGTCAGTAGTTAACCCTAATCAATCAGGAGTTAAAATTCATTTGTTTTTATTACTTAGAATGTATGTATGTATGTATGTATATAACAGTTTAGAGTTATTATGCCTGGAATTCCTCTTTGTAATTGGCATAATTTACTGTGGAGTCAAAACCTGAAGTACAGTTACAGTAAATTATGGATAGTAACCAGCAGTCCTTCATTATTCAGTGGCAGTAGCAAACCCTTTCACTCTATATATGTTAGAAAGAAGTTCTCTGTTTTTTCTTATCTTTTCTTCTCATAACAATTTTCACCATTTTTGCTCAATGGTTTCTTCTAAACCTGAATTATTTTGGTATATGAAGTGGTATTATGTCATTATCAATGTAATTCTGATTTCTTATTGAATTCTGGTCTTTTCCCATGAACAATAAATGCTCTGGGAAATAAACAATGTGGGCCCATATTGAAAATATAAAGTCTGTATTTATGTATTATTAATTTTCTGTCTTTTGATAAAAGAATCTGTCTTATAATTGCCTATTTTTTAACATTATCTGAACATTTCTTTAAATTAGATTCATTTGGAATACTTTTCATCCATGGCTAATCTAATTGTTCTTCTCTGAACTTAGAATTTTTAAAATAAAACAATGAGTTTAGACAATAATGATTTTTTTGTTGTTGATTTCACTGGAGAAAATCACTTCCAAACCAAGATGTTAATTTTTCCGTGGGTGAATAAATGTGTTTTATTCAGTATTTCCAGGATTAGCTGGAGAGAAGTATTCCTTCCTTTCCACAATTTTAATTTCTTCACCAGCCCCACTGCAGCAGAAATGCCTGACTTTAAACAAGCTCAGAACCAGTGAGATTTGACATTTTCGATCATTTTATGCTCAGTCAGTAGAGCTGCCTGCTAGCCAACTATAGGATATTTGTAATCTGTTTTGTCCTTGTGTTTATTTCAAAAATAAATTCTCTACTTAATACTTGAATATTCTGTTTTTTAGATTTTCACGTTTCTAGTCTACACAATAATTTGATAATAGAGAAGTTGGATTTTAACTCTAGATGGGAATAGTGGTATGGAACCTCTTTCTATAATACCGACGTGATTCATTTTAATCTGAAGGTTTATAGTACTAGTATAATACCATTTAAATTTTCCAAATGTTTCCTGTTATAGTTACCTGAACCGTGGGTTTAATTTATCTTTGACTACCTGTAGTAGCCCTTGTGAAGCTCTCAAAATACAAGTGATCTTTTTTCCCAGAGATCTGCTTGGCATTTCTTTCTTAGGACCTGTCTATTGTCATCGTTTTGAGCCTTTTAGGTTCTCTTTTTAATGTTTTGAATAAATTTACAGTGTTCTTCTCTGTGTTATTTCTTCTTTTAGAATGAAAAGAAGTGCTGAGAAATAAAGATTTTCTCTTCTGACTTGGATATTTATAATGGGTATTGGAAAGTCGAAAATAGATCCCTGCCCTCTTTCTCTTCCTCTGGGTAAAGGCCACAGCGTGGATACAAATCAAAGACCTCTAGAGTCAGATTCCAAGAGCTCAAACATCTCCCTGCATGACGTTGCGGAGCATAGCAAGACAGCAGAGGTACCCGCTGGAGAGCCGGTGGCAGCTGCGGGAGCGGACGGGGTACCTGCAGAGGCCGCTGAGGAAGAGGAGTTCCTCAAGTTTGTGATACTGCATGCGGAAGATGACATAGACGAAGCCCTCAGAGTCCAGGATCTGCTCCAAAATGACTTTGGTGTCAAACCTGGTATCATCTTTGCAGAGATGCCGTGTGGCAGACAGCATTTACAGAATTTAGATGACGCTGTGAATGGGTCTGCGTGGACAATCTTATTGTTGACTGAAAACTTTTTAAGAGACACCTGGTGTAAGTTCCAGTTCTATACATCCCTAATGAACTCTGTTAACAGTCAGCACAAATACAACTCCGTTATACCTTTGCGGCCCCTGAACAATCCCCTGCCCCGGGAAAGGACTCCCTTTGCTTTGCGAACTATCAATGCCCTGGAGGAAGAAAGTCGTGGCTTTCCTACACAAGTGGAAAGAATTTTTCAGGAGTCTGTGTATAAAACACAACGAACTATATGGAAAGAGACAAGAAATATGATACAAAGGCAATTTATTGCCTGAGAGGGAGCACAGAACACACGGCTGGCTCTTGTCTTATAAAACAAATGATTTATCTTCACTTGAGAAGACAATTTGCAGTAGAAGTTTCAATAAAAGAGATCCTATTCTTATAGGAACCTGTGGAGCACAAGGAAAGGAAATTTCTGCCAGACAAAGAATTGTGGTATACTTTGGTGTTTCAGTGGATTCAGGGATGTCAGAATTTGCTGTCACAGTTTTCCTACTTCATGAATATGACAAAGGATATTCTCAATTCATAATCCTTGTGTTGATCCTTGAACAAAAATTTGTCTAATAGGCATTTTAAAAATTTAGCACTATCACTGAGTTTTGTTCTCCAAAGACACATATCAGAATGACCCAGAGAGATCTGACCGCCCTTCCTCCTGTGAATGTTGTGATACAGCATCCCCCATATTGTCACCCAGAAATCTGGTTAGCCAGAGTAGAACATATGGGATGTTGAGTGCCGATAAATATGAAATCAGAAATAGATGTGGGAATAGTGAGGCTTTTAAAAAGAATCCAGTCAAATGTATTTTTCTTTCTGTTGGAATTTGCATATATAGAGGCAAGACCCACCACCAATTGATAGTGTGGTGGTTAGTGACTCCGTGGAGCAGGGTTGAGATGTCCCCTGGAGCCTGAAGCTCCTTATATTGGTCATCTTCTATAATCAGGGCTTTATTTGCAGTGCTTTGGAAAGGTATATGATTGTGTGTCCTTGGCCAGATGTTCTTTAAAATCAATGACCTCTGTTATGAACCTTTAAAAATTTCATGCACAAGGTTTTATCCAGGAAATATTTCTCAGATGTCCAGAGTAGTATCTCTCTGTCTCTCTGTCTCTCTCTCTCTCTCTCTCACTATTTAGAGTTGGTATAGAAATAGGAGATGTGCTTTATCACTTCCTCTTCTAGTGTCCCACACTCATTGCAATCCAGAGAAGCCCCAAACAGACCTATTTCTTTCCCTCACAACCCTTCTGCCCCCACTGAGATTCAGGGAGAATCGTCAGGTACGGAGCAGTGTGAGTGTGGTGTGAATCGTGTCATGTTGTGCTACTAAAAGCACCTGACGGGAGATCAGGAGACCTGGTTCTAATCCAGGCTCTGCCACTGATGATGAATGTGACCTTGGAAAAGCTGCTTACCTATCTGCAAAATAAAAGGACAGGATTGATGGGTCTGTAAAGGCCTTTGTGAACAACTAGGAACCAGAAAAGGGAACAAGCAAAAAAATAGAACTTTGTAATGTGATGTGTAACATCATTTGCAGGAGGTTTTATATATGTTTACAGTGCAAGAGTATTTTAATATATGTACAGCATTTCTCATGTTGTTTATTATACTTTAATAGTGACAGAAAAAATTATGATACATGCTTACTCAGATTTTAAAAAATGTATTCTTATCAAGACTTTTGAGCAAGGACATCTTGCCTGATTTTTCTTTCTTCTTATCCCACCTTTCTGTATCTCCTGTTAGTCCTGGGGTCTGCACATATCTTTCTGCAGACCACCTCTTCATAGCCGGGAACCAAAATGTCCCATGAGTAACATTCACCCGTAACCTTTTAAGTAAGTCTAGCCTCCTTCTCTACTAGAACTTATTTACGAGGAGATTGTTTACATTGCATGGTGACATTCTTTTTTAACCTCAAGTCCCTTTCTATCATAGTAGCTTACTATTTCAGTTTTAATAAGAAGTATTTTTTTTGCCATACTGCTTCCTGTATCTCAAATTTCATGCACCAACAAAACATTAATCACCTACTCTTCATTCCTGCCAAAATCAGATCAATTGATGCTGAATGTTTTTCCTTCAATAAATGTTTTCATTCTTTACTCTTGGCTAAACTTGATTATTACTAACTTTATTGAAGATTGTGGAAAATATTTCAAAAAGAGGCATTGATCTATACTCCTCTGTAGAGCATCAGGCACTCAATATGGAGTTCAGTGTTTTTTGTTTTGTTTTGTTTTTGGTTATGTTTTTGTTTTTTTACAGGGACAGAGAGAGAGTCAGAGAGAGGGATAGACAGGGACAGACAGACAGGAATGGAGAGAGGTGAGAAGCATCAATCATTAGTTTTTCGTTGCCATCACAACACCTTAGTTGTTCATTGATTGCTTTCTCACATGTGCCTTGACCGCGGGCCTTCAGCAGACCGAGCCACCCCTTCCTGGAGCCAGCGACCTTGGGTCCAAGCTGACGAGCTTTTGCTCAAGCCAAATCTGCCCGCGCTCAAGCCGGCGAGCTAGGGGGTCTCAAACCTGGGTCCTCCGCATCCCAGTCCGACGCTCTATCCATTGCGCCACCGCCTGGTCAGGCGAGTTCAGTGTTTTTTATGATGAAAAATGTTAAGTACCAAATAACTGTATATGTTGAACTTAGCAGTTTTAACCAGTGATTATCAAAATAGCTAAACTGAGAATGAAAAGAGGTAAAGGTGTGGCCTTAGTCATATGTTTGTGTGCATATACATGTGCACAGATACATAGATTTAGATTTACACACACACCTATGGGGGAATTCTGGCAAAGTTTGCTACATGCTGGAGTGCTCCCATTTTGAGTACTTTGTGAGCCTTATTGCCCACCCTGGATCTTTGTTGAAGAATCTAAGTTGTGCCTTATTAGCAGTTAGGGTTCTTTCAGCTGAAAGAAACAGAAAACCCAATGCATATGACCTACATCATAAGATAAACTTACCTTCCACTTTAACAAGAGGTCCCCTAACATATGGTGCCTCAAAGATATCATTAAAGACCCAAATTGTTACATACAGTGGACTATTACTGCACCTTAAAAAGGAATAGAATTCTGGTACATGCTACAACATAGATACAGACTTGAAAACATTATGCCAATTGAAAAGAAAACAAAGCCAGACACAAAAGGGCAAATATTGTATGTACCTAAAGTAGGCAAGTTTATAGAGACAGAAGAATAGCAGGGGCTGGGGAAGGGGAAAATAGAGAGTCATGGTTAATGGGTGCAGAGTTTCTGTTTGAGATGATGAAAAGTTGAAATGGATAGTGGTGATGGGTTGCACAACTTTGTGAATATATTTAACGCCACTGAATTGAATGGTGATAATGGTAAATTTTGTGTGTGTTTTACCACAGTGATTTTAAAGTCCCAGGTCCTTTCCACATTTTTGCTCACCTCTCCACAGTGTTTCAGTCGCACTCCCCTCATGATTGTTCCTTTGCCAAGCACCATCTGTAGACCCCGCAGTGCCCCGCTGAATAAGGTGACGGAAGAGTCACCCAAATAAGGAAGAGTAGTTAATCTGTACTTGATTGAAAATTGCTTATACGTAGGATAATAATTTGAGTTGGTTTTATTATTTTAAAATTCTGTCTGCTCGTACCCAAGTGGATTCTTCCCACTGCCCCCCCTCCCGTGTCCCCTCCAGTGCCACTGCAATGGAGTCAGCCCATCTGGGTTTGTGTCCCGCCCTGGCCTCTGTAACATGTGATCTTAATCAAGATACCTAGCCTTTCTGGGTCTCAGAGTCCTTATCCAAAAATAAAGATAATAATACATTCCTGGTAAGGTTATTTTGAGGATTAAATAATATGTGTGAAGCACTCCACTGGTGTCTCAGACAATCTATGCTCCTGGAAATATTGTTGCCTACACATGGTTAATCTGCACCATGCGATGGGGAAAGGGCAAATAGAAGTTTATAACTCCCCACCCCCTAATTCTTGGAACCCTTGCAACTTGTGGGAAAATAGATTTTAAACAATGAGAAAGAAATATGCTGGGCTTTGTTTTCATGTGCAACTACAGGTGTCATACAGGCACTGAGAGTTGTGTGAGCTGTTAATGGTGGGTGTGGAGGGAGCCATGGCCAGGAGGATGAAAGAGCATGTCCCCAACTATGACAGGGAAGTGAGATCATAAACTAGAAAAGCAGGAAGATGGACCCAGGAGGGCCAGCTCAGAAGCCAGTTCAGGGGAGTGGCCCAGGTGTGGACGCGTCATCTCTGCGTGTTGCTTCTCCCACTTGGAAGCAGTGGATAAATGTAGCATGTGTTCGAGTTGGGGATGAGGGAGCTCATTTAACTCAACCCTTTTCTGGGGCTGAGCACTCGTGGGTAATTTTGCCTTGCTTGGGAGTATAGGTTGGAGGGAGTGTAGTTAGACTGTTCCCTCTCAAGGTGGGCAGAAGGGGCAGTGATTGGCACTCATCCACTTCTCTCCTTCCTGTTTTAATTGGATTTACACTCTGAGTTCCAGGTTGCTTGCTAGACTTAATCCCTTCTGGTGCAAGTCTCGGCTGTTTTCCGTCTCACTTCCTTGTCATTCACCTTTGCAGATCATAGGGCATTAGTTGGGCTTGGTGTGGACCCAAAACTTCCTGTAAGAGCCCCAGGCCTCACTGCATAGGGGTGACATAGCTAGTTATAGAAGTGGCTTACTTGGGTCCTCACGTTGACTGCAGCTCATTCTTTTTTTTTTCTTTTTTTTTTTTTTACAGGGACAGAGAGAGAGTCAGAGAGAGGGATAGATAGGGACAGATAGACAGGAATGGAGAGAGGTGAGAAGCATCAATCATTAGTTTTTCATTGCCGTTGTGACACCTTAGTTGTGCATTGATTGCTTTCTCACATGTGCCTTGACCGCGGACCTTCAGCAGACCGAGCAACCTCTTGCTGGAGCCAGTGACCTTGGGTCCAAGCTGGCGAGCTTTTGCTCAAGCCAGATGGGCCCACGCTCAAGCTGGCGAGCTCCGGGTCTCAAACCTGGATGGTCTTCGGCATCCCAGTCCGACGCTCTATCCACTGCGCCACTGCCTGGTCAGGCGACTGCAGCTCATTCTTAAACCCCAGGCCTGTTTGCTGACTATGAGCATTGTTCCAAAGCCTGAGAAGCCCAGTCATTCCCTCTCCAGATGGTAAATGCTAAGTTAATATGTAGCTGAGACCTTGTAGAGCCATCTCCCTGTCAGTAGAGGACCCTATAGGACAGAGGTCAAAGTAGTTTTTACTCAGACTCAGGGAAATCTGAGTTGGCACCGAAGATGCAGAGGATTTATGGTGGCTCAGTAAGAGCATCCTATTCAGAAGTGTCTCAGTTTGACAAGCTGTTTCCTACTTTAGGTAAAGCCTCTTGACCCATGCCCAGTGGGGCTGGCCCAAGGCTGAGAAGCTTTGGCCAACAAATGCATTGCTGGAGGGTGAGATGCAGGGTATTTGCTTTGTGCAGTCAGTCAACCTTCGCCTTTCCTCCTCATTGCAGTCCTACATTGCCAGGTCTTCATGCCGCCTGTTGGGTGGGTCATGGTGCATGACTGTACCCTCTATCCTTGTAGAAAACTCTGAAGGGCAAGGAGGATATTTCAGAAAGCTGCCAAGCACCTAATGAAATGAAACCGTAGCATCTGAAAATTGATGTCCTTAAGCCAATAACTAAAAGGAATTAACTAAAATGAGAGAACCATTGTTGTTTGTCCATGAACCTGATGTTTCTTAGGAGATTCCAAGCAGAAAAAAAATGTATTAGATTTTGGACATTTAGTAGCAGGATAAGAATGACTTATTCTAAGTCGCATTTGGCAATCCACATTGTCAGTTAACACATTAAGTTTGAATTGGAGTAAATAGTATTTGAAAGTGCCATTAATTCATAACTCAGAGCATAAAAATTATTTGATTAAAAGCCCAACAAGTTCATCTGTGGGGGGAGGTTGGTGCTGGTGGGGGAAAAAGTTGCTCTCTCTTCTCCTTTGGCCATGCATTGGCTTTCACAACTATTTTCTCCCACATCTATGCTGGTTCATACTTCCCTCCTTTTCTGGCTTAAGCAAGAATTGTTCTAAGGAAAAATAACTCCTTTATTTGGTTGGTGTAGCACTCCTCCTATTCTCTTCAAACAGAGTTAGTTCTGAGTCATTTTACTCTGAGGTGAATAAATAGGCATGCTTTTTATAGCAAATAACAGAAACCTGCATTTAAGTATTTTCATAATCTAATTAGGAATGTTCCTTCCAGCTACCTACTCAAACAGCAGGTTTAAAACAAGAAAATCTGTACAAACTAGCTCTTCCCAGGGGATTTCCATTGATACATTTTTAAATATTTTTTTATTAATTTTAATGGGGTGACATTAATAAATCAGGGTACATATGTTCAAAGAAAACATCTCCAGGTTATCTTGTTATTCAGTTATGTTGCATACCCATCACCCAAAGTCAAATTGTCCTCTGTCACCTTCTATCTGGTTTTCTTTGTACCCCTCCCTTCCCCCCTCTCCCTCCCTCTCCTCCCTCCCCCTAACCCGGAACCACCACTCTCTTGTCCATGTCTCATAGTTTCACTTTTATGTCCCACCTATGTATGAAATCATGCTGTTCTCAGTTTTTTTCTGTTTTACTTATTTCACTCCATATAATGTTATCAAGGTCCATCCATATTGTTGTAAATGATCCGTTGTCATCATTTCTTATGGCTGAGTAGAATTCTGTAATATATATGTACCAAAGCTTTTTAATCCACTCATCCTCTGACGGACACTTGGGCTGTTTCCAGATCTTCACTATTGTGAACAATGCTGCCACGAACATGGGGGCGCATTTCTTCTTTTCGAACAGTGTTATGGTGTTCTTAGGGTATATTCCTAAAAATGGGATAGCTGGGTCAAAAGGCAGTTTGATTTTTAATTATTTGAGGAATCTCCATACTGTTTTCCACAATGGCTGCACCAGTCTGCATTCCCACCAGCAATGCAGGACGGTTCCCTTTTCTCAACATCCTTGACAGCACTTGTTCTGTGTTGTTTTACTGATGAGTGCCATCTGACTGGTGTGAAGTGATATCTCATTGTGGTTTTAATTTGCATTTCTCTAATGATTAGTGATGTTGAGCATTTTTTCATATGCCTATTGGCCATCTGTATGTCCTCTTTGGAGAAATTTCTATTCATTTCTTTTGCCCATTTTTTGATTGGATTGTTTGTCTTCCTGGTGTTGAGTTTTATAAGTTCTTTATAAATTTTGGTTATTAACCCCTTATCAGACGTGTTGTTGAATATGTTCTCCCATTGTGTGGTTTGTCTTTTTATTCTGTTCTTATTTTCTTTAGCTGAGCAAAATCTTTTTAGTTTGATATAGTCCCATATGTTTATCTTGCCTTTTATTTCATTTGCCCGTGGAGATAAATCGGCAAATATATTGCTGCGACAGATGTCGGAGAGCTTAATGCCTATGTTTTCTTCTAAGATGTTTATGGTTTCACGGCTTACATTTAAGTCTTTTATCCATTTTGAGTTTGTTTTTGTGAATGGTGTAAATTGATGGTCTAGTTTCATTTTTTTGCAAGTAGATGTCCAATTTTCCTAACACCATTTGTTAAAGAGGCTATCTTTACTCCATTGTATGTTCTTTCCTCCTTTGTCAAATATCAGTTGTCCATAAAGGCGTGGGTTTATTTCTGGGTCCTCTGTTCTGTTCCATTGATCTATGTGCCTGTTCTTATGCCAGTACCAGGCTGTCTTGAGTACCATGGCCTTGTAGTATACCTTGATACCCGGAAAAGTGATACCTCCTGCTTTATTTTTTCTTTTTAAGATTGCTGAGGCTATTAGTGTTCTTTTTTGTTTCCATATAAATTTTTGGAATATGTTTTCTATATCTTTGAAGTATGTCATTGGTATTTTAATTGGTATTGCATTGAATTTATAAATTGCGTTGGATAATATAGACATTTTAATGACGTTTATTCTTCCTAACCATGAGCACGGTATATGCTTCCACTTGTTTGTATCTTCCTTGATTTCTTTTATCAATGTTTTATAATTTTCCAAGTACAAGTCCTTAACCTCCCTGGTTAAATTTACTCCTAGGTACTTTATTTTTTTTGGCTGTAATTGTGAAGGGGATTGTTTCCTTAATTTCTTTTGCTGACAGTTCATTGTTGGTATATAAAAATGCCTCTGATTTCTGAGTATTAATTTTATATCCTGCCACCTTGCTGAATTCATTTATAAGGTCCAGTAGTTTTTTGACTGAGACTTTAGAGTTTTCTATATTCAATATAATATCATCTGCAAATAATTACAGTTTTACTTCTTTTCCAATTTTGATGCCTTTTATTTCTTCTTGTCTTATTGCTGTAGCTAGGACTTCCAGAACTCTGTTGAATAAGAGTGGTGAAACGGGGCACCCCTGCCTGGTTCCTGATCTTAAGGGGATTGCTTTTAATTTTTATCCATTTAGTATGATGTTTGCTGTGGGTTTGTCATAGATGGCCTTTATCATGTTAAGGTATGTTCTCTGTATTTCCACTTTACTGAGAGTTTTGATCATGAATGGGTGCTGGATTTTATCAAATGCCTTTTCTGCATCTATTGAAATTATCATGTGATTTTTGTCCTTCCTTTTGTTTATGTGATGAATCACATTGATTGATTTGCAAATATTGAACCAGCCTTGCCTCTCCAGAATAAATCCCACTTGATCATGGTGTATGATTTTTTTCATATATGCTGGATCCGGTTGGCTAATATTTTGTTGAGAATTTTAGCGTCTAAATTCATCAGGGATATTGGCCTATAATTTTCTTTCTTTGTGTTGTCTTTGCCTGGTTTCGGGATCAGAATTATGCTCGCCTCATAAAAGGAGTTTGGAAGTCTTCCATCCTCTTGAATTTTTTGAAATAGCTTGAGGAGGATAGGAGTTAGTTCTTCTTTGAATTTTTGGTAGAATTCATTTTTGAAGCCATCAGGCCAAGGACTAATTTCTTTTTGGGGAGTTTTTTGATAACTGTTTCAATCTCATTTGTTGTTAATTGGTCTGTTTAGGTGTTCTGATTCTTCCAGATTGATTTTTGGAAGATTATATGATTCAAGAAATTTGTCCATTTCACCTAGGTTGTTTAATTTATTGGCATAGAGTTCTTCATAGTATTTTCTTACAATATTTTTTATTTTTGTTGTGTCAGCTGTTATTTCTCCACTCTCACTTCTAATTTTATTTATTTGAGTCCTCTCTCTTTTTTTCTTGGTGAGTCTAGTTAAAGGTTCATCGATCTTGTTTAGCTTTTCAAAGAACCAGCTCCTGGTTTTATTGATCCTCTGTATTGTTTCCTTAGCCTCTATGTCATTTATTTCCGCTCTGATCTTTATTATTTCCTTCTTTCTACTAGTCCTCGGCTTTATTTGCTGTTGTTTTTCTAGTTCTTTTAGATACAGGGTCAGGTTGCTTATTTGAGCTTTTTCTAGCTTCTTATGGTATGCCTATAGTGCTATGAACTTCCTTCTCAGTACTGCTTTTGCTGTGTCCCTCCATGGATACATTTGACAGAACACATAACTAGTTTTACAGATAGATGTCTTAAGTATATTTATAAATTAAAACACTATAAATCTAAAATTGCATTGTGACAGTTGCACAGTTCAGCAAATATACTAAAAAATATTGAATTATACACTTTAAATGGGTAAGTTTTATGTCTTGTAAAATATATCTCAATAAAGAATAAGCAAATAACCCCCCACACACAAACTGTGACAACAAAATGCTATTGCAATTTGGCAGTAGCTAGTAATACTGAAAGTAGACATATCTTATGAACCTAGCAATTCCTCTTCTGGTATTGTACCCTAGAAAAACTCTCCCCTGACTACCCAAAGAAGCACTCGTAAAGAGAATGTCTATTGCAATATTCTTTGTAAATGTGGGGAAACTGGAAAAAATCTTAATGTCCTCCAGTAGGAGAATGCAGAAACACATTATGGTAGGTTCATACAATTGAATATTATAGAGCAATGATTTTCACTTTTTACACTTGGGGACCTGTGAAAATAGAATTATTTTAGGGACCACTAAAGCAGAAATCACCCTGAGCATAGGCGAAATCAACTAAGATCATTGGGTCTATAATTTTCATACATCAGGATGGTTAACTCACAGCAGAAAAATTCTGGTAGACTTGTCTGCAGACCCACGGTTGAAAACACTGTGTATAGAACATTTAAAGTAACTAACATAGCTACACATATCAATAAAGGTGAATCTCAAAAACATAATGCTGGGGAGGGTGGACTAAATTATAGAATAATTCAATCTGATATCATTTATATAAATTTTTTTTATTAAGTAAGAGATGGGGAGGCAGAGAGACAGACTTCCACATGCACTCTCCAGGATCCACCAGGTAAGCCCGGTACTGGGCAATGCTCTGCCCATCTGGGGCTGCTGCTCTGTTGCTTGGCAACAGAGCCTGAGGTGAGGCCGTCGAGCCATCCTCAGCACCCGGGGCCAACTGGCTTGAACCATTTGAGCCATGGCTGCAAGGGAGGAGAACAGAGAGAGAGAGAGAGAGAGAGAGAGAGAGAAGAGGGATGGGTGGAGAAGCAGATGATTGCTTCTCCTGTTTGCTCTGACCGGTAATCAAACCAGGAACTTCTACACTCCAGGCCAGGGGTCCCCAAACTTTTTACACAGGGAGCCAGTTCACTATCCCTCAGACCATTGGAGGGCCGGACTATAAAAAAAACTATGAACAAATTTCTATGCACACTGCACATATCTTATTTTAAAGTAAAAAAACAAAATGGGGACACATACAATATTTAAAATAAAGACCAAGTAAATTTAAATCAACAAACTGACCAGTATTTCAATGGGAACTATGGGTGCGGATGCATCCTGTGCTCCTCTCACTGACCACCAATGAAAGAAGTGCCCCTTCCGGAAGTGCGACGGGCGGATAAATGGCCTCAGGGGGCCGCATGTGGCCCACGGGCTATAGTTTGGGGACCTCTGCTTGAGGACCCCTGCTCCAGGCCAACACTGTACCACTGAGCCAACCGGCCAGGGTCTATATAAAATTTTAAAACATACAACACAGCACTATACTTTTAATGGATATATACATAGGTGATGGATATTTTTCCAGACTTTTCTGTGTTTGAAATAGTTCATAGTCTTTTTTTTTAATTAACCCACACTTGTAGTCATGTTCAGTGCTATAGATTTTTATTACACATGCAATGATTTGAGAAATGAAAAAATGAGGAAAGACTCAATAGATACAGAAATTAAAGAAATACATGCTAGTAATAATTGGTTTTATTTTTTTTATTACCTAATGTGTTGGGCACTTTATTTACATCATCTCATGTTTCCACATGGTTATTCCTGGTAAATGGTAGAATCATTGAAATATCAGATGGTCCAGGTCTAAGTCTGGTGATTCTTAAGCTCCATAATGCTGCTTCTCAATAGAACTGTCTGCATTTTCCAAGGTGGAGAATCTTAGGAGAGGTCAGTAGCAAGAGGAGAAAACCACAGCAAGTTCTAGATAAAATCAAGAAATGGCATGGTGAGATAAAAGTGGCCTATTTTTAGTTTTAGCCTAGTATGAATAACTCATGACTGGGAGTCAGGAAATACATATCCCAACTCCACTGTGCTGCTGTCTAGCTAACTTTTCCAATCTTCAGTTGTTAGGGCTGAAGTTTTGTCCTAAAGTTTGCTTAGGACTCTTGTTTTGTTTTATTTGCTTTCTTTGCTCACACTAGATTATATATATCTTAACTGAAACACTGCTTTTATTTAGAAAAAGAAAAATGAGTGGAACAGGATAAGTAGGAATTGTGTTTATTTCAGGAAAATTAGTGTTACAAAGCTGCTGGGTACATATAACCATGTGGGGCTTTTTTATGGTTTTGGAACAAAAAGTTCAACAATGTACAAAACATTGATGAAAAGGAAATAAATATGAACATCCACATACACTCTGTTCTATTGAGTTTCAGGAAGGGCTGGTTCAAACAAAAATTATTATTTTTCATGCTGAGATCACACTATAGGTAAAATTACTACGACAGAATGCCATATGTTTTGATGAGAGTGCAGCCTATGGAGCCATGTTATCTGGGTTCAATCCTAGTTCTGCTATTTACCCCTTGGGTATCTTTGGGCCAATTAAACTTTCCATGTTTCAATTGCCTCATTTGTAAAATGGAAATCATAGTAATGACTACCTCTTAGAGTTGTTGTGAAAAGTAAATGAGTTAATACAGGTAAAGTGCTTAAGACCAGAGTGGGGTGAGGGGATAGGCGTTCTAGGAAGTCACTTTCATCCTGACCTTGCCCATTAATCATGGCTGACAACTAAGTGATTAACTAAGCAGTTAGGTCCAGCTTTTGATAGTTGCCTTATTTTTCCCCTTTCAGACCATATGGGTTCACTTTTCTCACAAAAGTTTTCCTAAAGCCAAAAAACAGTCCATCTGCCACTTAAACAAAAACAGATGTATTGCATTTTACTTCAAGAAGAATGTGTATAAAGATGAGCTCCACCTGCACTACCTCCTCTAGCCAAGGCTGGTGGCTGATATAGTCAGACATCCAGGCATTGGGGCAGATCTGAGAGAGAACTCAAAGGCTGTGCTCTAAAGAGGAGATGACATAAGGATCGGTAGTTGATGGTCCCAGTGACTCCAATACTTTCTTGGTTTCACTGAGTTTTATATCAGCTGAAGAACTGGAAGGCTCCAGCCATTCTTTCATTGGTCATTTGAAGTGTGTGCTGTAGTGGCTTCTCCATAGCTAGCAAGCAAGGAGAAGAAGAGGAGGGCAGCTACAGCCCTGATTTCAGCTACTGGGGAAACCCTGGCATTGGTTAGTACTCTGCCACCTGGCTGGCATGGGGAGTAGATAATTCAAACTACCCAACACCTTAGAGGCCTTTGGGGAACAACAGGTCCTGGTTGTTGTGCTCTGCTGAGATATTTCTCTTATTCTTTTTCATTCTACCTCATTAAGATCAAGTTATTTTCTGGTTTCAGAGGCTTACTTAATTTAAAAAATTTAATTGAGTTCTATTTAATTTTTAAAACAGACAATACATTGGAATGCTTCAAAATTCAAAGGTTACAAAGAAGCAATCCAGTTTCCATTCTCAAAGCCAGTTAATATTGCCAGCTCCTTGGTTGCTTTTACAGACATACTCAATGTATGTACAGTCAATAACATACATTATACATATATCTATCCATGCTTATCAATCTATCTCAGCAGTCATCCCATATCAATACTGAACTTCATCATTTTGTTCTTGGCTAATATTTCATTGTTTCAATGTATCATGATTTAATTAATTAATTTATTTATTTATTTATTCATTTTAGAGAGGAGACACAGAGTGAGAGAGAGAGAGATAGAGAAAGAGAGAAAGGGGGGAGGAGCTGGAAGCATCAACTCCCATATGTGCCTTGACCAGACCAGTGCAGGGTTTTGAACTGGCGACCTCAGTGTTCCCAGGTCGACGCTTTATCCACTGCGCCACCACAGGTCAGGCTATCATGATTTATTTAAATCAGTCCCTATTTTATGGGCTTTTAGGTTGTTTCCAATCTATCATTACAATGCTTGTAATGACAGATAACTTTATATCTGTGAAATTTTGTGCATATATGAATGACTGTGTCAGTAAGATAAAAAGCCTAGAAGTGGACTTGCTGAGTTATTGAGCATGTGCATATGAAATTTTTATAGCTACTGCCAAAGTGCTCTCTATGAAGTTTGTATCAATTTATACTCCCACCAACATTATATGAGAGTGGCTGATTCCCCAGATCTAGCCAAGAGTGTTACCAAATCTTTTTGTCTTTGCCAATCTACAATATAAAAAATAGCCTGTCAAACAACCCAATCAAAAAATGGGCAAAAGAAATGAATAGAAATTTTTCCAAAGAGGACATACAGATGGCCAATAGGCATATGAAAAAATGCTCAACATCACTAATCATTAGAGAAATGCAAATTAAAACCACAATGAGATATCACCTCACACCAGTCAGAATGGCACTTATCAGCAAAACAACACAGAATAAGTGCTGGCGAGGATGTGGAGAAAAGGGAACCCTTCTGCACTGCTGGTGGGAATGCAGACTGGTGCAGCCACTGTGGAAAACAGTTTGGAGATTCCTCAGAAAATTAAAAATCGAACTGCCTTTTGACCCAGCTATCCCACTTTTAGGAATATACCCTAAGAACACCATAACACTGTTCGAAAAGAAGAAATGCGCCCCCATGTTCGTGGCAGCATTGTTCACAATAGGGAAGATCTGGAAACAGCCCAAGTGTCTGTCAGAAGACGAGTGGATTAAAAAGCTTTGGTACATATATACTATGGAATACTACTCAGCCATAAGAAACGATGACATCGGATCATTTATAACAAAATGGATGTACCTTGATAACATTATACGGAGTGAAATAAGTAAATCAGAAAAAAAGAAAAACTGAGAACAGCACGATTACATATATAGGTGGGACATGAAAGTGAGGGTATGAGACATGGACAAGAGAGTGGTGGTTATGGGATGGGGGGAGGGAGGGAAGAGTGGGATATGGAGGAGGGGAGGGACGCAGGGAAAACCAGATTGAAGGTGACAGAGGACAATTTGACTTTTGGTGATGGGTATGCAACACAATTGAATGATAAGATAACCTGGAGATGTTTTCATTGTACATATGTACCCTGATTTATTGATGTCACCCCATTAGAATTAATAATAATAAAATATATATATATATATATAAAAAATAGCCTGTCAAAAAATAGTATCTCATTGAAGTTTTAATTGGTATCTTTTAAAAAATGAGGTTGAACATCTTTTTCATATGTCTAAGAGCTGTTGGTGTTCCCTTTTCTGTGAACTGTCTGTGTATGCCTTCACTCCAGTTTCTTTTGGATTATTGGTCTTCTCATGCTGATTTGTAGGAGCTTATATGTGTGGGATAAATTTGCTCCTGATTGACATTTAATTTGCAAATGTTTTTCTCAGTGTAGGTTTTGACTTTGCTTATGGTAGTTTTATGCATGTAAACATTTTTTTATTTGTAAATAATAGAATTTAAATTTTTTTCTTTTATCTGAGTTTTTTTTTTTCTAGTTTTTCTCATGCTTAGGAAGGACTTCCTCACGTAAAAAAATATTAAAAATTGTCCTCTGGTTTCTCCTAGTACCTTTGTGGTTTAATTGTTCACACTAAAGTCTTAGATCTCTATAGAATTTATTTTGGTGTGGAGTGAGAGATACTGGTTTAATTATTTTTCTCCAGTTGTTTTAATACCCTTTTGTGATAATCTAACCTTCTCCAATAATTTTAAATGGCACATTTATCATATATTGAACATTCCCATATGTATTTTAGGCCTATTCTTAGACTCCATAGTGTTTCCTGTTAATTTGTCAATCTATTCTTTTATCCTTATCAAACTGTTTAAATTATTGTCACCTTACAATATGTTTTACTATCTGAAAAAGCTAGTCCATCCTTTTACTCTTCTATTGCAAGATTTTCTTCTCCTGCACTTTTTTTTTTTTTTTTTTTTTTGACAGAGACAGAGGGAGAGTCAGAGAGGGACAGACGAACAGGAAGGGAGAGAGATGAGAAGTGTCAATTCTTTTTTTTTTTTTAAAGGGACAGAGAGAGTCAGAGAGAGGGATAGATAGGGACAGACAGACAGAAACGGAGAGAGATGAGAAGCATTAATCATCAGGTTTTCATTGCGACACCTTAGTTGTTCATTGATTGCCCTCTCATATGTGCCTTGACTGTGGACCTTCAGCAGACCCAGTAACCAGCTCCAGCCAGCGATCTCGGGTCCAAGCTGGTGAGCTTTCTGCTCAAGCCAGATGGACCCGCGCTCAAGCTGGTGACCTCGGGGTCTCAAACCTGGTTCCTCCGCATCCCAGTCCAATTCTCTATCCACTGCGCCACCGCCTGGTCAGGAAAGAAAAGTATCAATTCTTCATTGCGGCTCTTTAGTTGTTCATTGATTGCTTTCTAATATGTGCCTTGACTGAGGGGCTATAGCAGAGTGAGTGAACTCTTGCTCAAGCCAGTGACTTTGGGCTCAAGCCAGCAATCTTGGGCTTCAAGCCAGTGACCTTTGAGCTCAAGCCAGCGACCCTGCGCTCAAGCTGGTGATCCTGTGCTCAAGCCGGCGACCTTGGGTTTTCAAACCTGGTTCCTCTGTATCCCAGTCCGACGCTCTATCCACTGCGCCACTGCCTGGTCAGGTTCTTCTACACTTGCTCATTTAATATTTCATATGAATGTGAAATAATAATTTCTATATATTAATATTAAAATATGTTCATATTGCTACAAAAATCCTTTTGTTACTTTTATTGGGACTGCATTACATTTATGGCTTTATTTAAGGAGATATGATATTTTGATGATGTGTGTCTTTCCCTCAAAAAACATCTATGCCAAAGAGTAACATGGATATGCCATCCTGGAAACTTTTAACAAAAATGCCGACCCCTGGCCAGATAGCTTGGTTTTTAGAGCATCTGAAGCATAGTGGTTGCTGATTTGATCCCTGGTCAGGACACATACAAGAACAGATTCATGTCCTGTCTCTCTCTCCCTCCCCCTCGCTTTCCCTCTTCCTCTCATGCCAAAATTAATAAATTAAAAAGAAAATTTTTAAATCTCATACTTTTGTATGCACTCTGTGTACTAAGGGCTTTAAGCAGGCCTTGCACTAGTGCACCAATATTTTTACCTTAGGACTTAGACAAAATATTTAGACTGTGTTGGGATTCTGTTTTTAAAATTAGTAGTAAATATTTTTAATTTAGTTTTTCTATATTATTTATTAGTCTCTTTGTTCCATCTATATCAAAACAAGTATGGTTAAGTCTCCCACAATAGTCTGACCAGGTGGTGGCACAGTGGATAAGAGTATCGGCCTGGGATGCTAAAGACCCAGGTTTGAAACCCCAAGGTTGTGGGCTTGAGTACAGGTCTCACCAGCTTGGGTGTGGGGTCGCCGGCTTGAACATGGGATCATAGATATGACCCTATGGTTGCTGGCTTGAGTCTAAGATTGCTGGCTTGTGCAAGGGGTCACTGTCTTGGCTAGAACCCTGTCTCCATCAAGCCATGTATGAGAAAGCAAGCAATGAACAACTAAGATGCCACAACTGTGTGTTGATGCTTCTAATCTCTCTCCTTTCCTGTCTGTCTGTCCCTGTCTGTTTCTTGCATGGGAGCGCGCTTAAAAAAAAAAAAAAAGTCTCCCACAATAATTGCAGGCTTTTTTTGTTCTTTGGTCCCCTATCCTCCCCACACCTTTGGCAACTATCAGCTTGTTCTCTATATCTATGGGTCTGTTTCTGTTTTGTTTTGTTATATTTCACATATAGGTGAAATTGTATGGTACTCATCTTTCTCTGTCTGACTTATATCACTAAGCATAATACCTCCTAGTTCCATCCATGTTTTTGCAAATAGCAAGATTTAATTCTTTTGTATTGTTGAGTAATATTCCATTATAAAAATATCACCTCTTTATCCATTCATCTATCGATGGACACCTAGGTTATTTCCATATCTTAGCTATTGTAAGTGATACTGAAATGGACATAGGAGTGTGTATATCATTTCAAATTAGAGTTTTTGTTTTCTTCAGATAAATACCCAGAAGTAGATTGCTTGCTCATATGGCAGCTCTATTTTTATTTTTATTATTTTTTGGTGGGGGGGATCTCCATATTGTTTTCCATAGTTACTGCACTAATTTACAATTTTACCAACAATATAGAAGGGTCCCTTTCTCCACATCCTCACCAGCACTTATTATTAGTTGACTTTTTGCTGATAGACATTCTGACAGGTATGAGGTGATATCTCATTTCATAAGTTAGCACTATGCTGTTCGCCTGAAACTAATATAATATTAAATGTCAACTGTAATTGAAAAGTTTTTTAAAACTTTAATTAACTGGAATGCTGTAAATGTATATAAGCAAAGGTTTGATTAAATTATGATAACCTTTATCTTGAAATACCCATCAGTGATTCAAACATTTTCTTTTCATATTTATTAACCTAAAAATTCCAGTGATAATTGTAAGTGAAAAATCAAGAAGCCAAAAGTATGTGTAGTATGGCTCTAATTTGTTTCTAGAAGTTGGATGTGTAGGTGGGATTATAAATTGATACTTTGAACAAAGACAAGAATGCAATAAATTAAAATATTAACATTAGCCATCTACAGGGCTGAATTTAGAGTAATTTTATTTTGTGTGTGTGTTTTGTTGTATTTTCCAATTTTCTGCAAGAAGCATAATTATTTTATAATCTATATAATGTAATTATGTAATGAAATCTTAACAATCAGCTTGCATAAAAAGGTTATAGTTAAATACAGGCACAGGGAGTGTACCAGTGGTTGAAAAATATATTCCAAAATTGGAGCAGCTGATAAATGCTAAATGTTCCTCCATTTTATTTATTACATAATTGCCCTTCCTGAAAGAACACATATTGAAATCATGGTTCTATTAATGAATGTCTGATATACACTAACTATTCGAGAAATGCAAATCAAAACTACAATGAGATACCACCTCATATCTGTTAGATTAGCTATTATCCACAAAACAGGTAATAACAAGTGTTGGAGAGGCTGTGGAGAAAAAGAAAGCCTCATTCACTGTTGGTAGGAATGTAAATAAGTGCAACCATTATGGAAGAAAGTATGGTGGTTCCTTAAAAAATTAAGAATAGAACTACCATATGACCCAGCTATCCCTCAACTGGGTATATACCCACAAAACTTGAAAACATGGGTATGTGAAGACACATGCAGCTTCCTGTTCATCGCAGCATTGTTCATGGTGGCCAAGACATGGAAACAGCCAAAATGCCCTTCAATAGAGGATTGGATAAAGATGATGTGGTACATATATACTATGGAATACTTCTCAGCCATAAGAAATTATGACATAGGATCATTTACGACAACATGGGTAGACCTTGATAACATTATGCTGAGTGAAATAAGTAAATCAGAAAGAGCTAAGAACAGTATGATTCCATACATAGGTGGGACACAAAATTGAAACTCATGGACATAGACAGGGGTGCAGTGGTTACCAGAGGGAGGGGATGGGTGGAGAGGGCAGGGAATGGGGGAAAGGGAAGGGACTTACAATGAAACAAAATTTAGGGTGACAGGAGATGATTTGACTTTGAGTTATGGGCATACTACATAATCAACTGTCGAAAGGATGTGGAGATGTTTTCTCTAAATCTATGTACTCTGATTGACCAGTATCACCCTGTTAAATTTAATTGTCTAAATTTTAAAAAAAGAATGTCTGATATATAAAAATATAGTTTTGTTAAAAACTTTTATTTATTAATTTTAGAGAGAGGGGAAGGAGAGAAAGAGAGAAAGGAGGTGCAGAAAGCATCAACTTATAGCAGTTGCTTTTTGTACATGTCTTGACCTAGCAAACCTGGGGTTTCAAACCTGTGACCTCAGCATTCCGGGTACATGCTTTATCCACTGAGCCACCATAGGTCAGGCAAAAAAATATAGCTTTAAAATTGGTGCCTTGTAAATTTTTTTTAAAGCAACACAATAGTAAAATTAAATATGCATAATTAGATGAAAAGTAATCATTAGACTATTTTATTATTTACCAGTATCTTGCTGTACACTTTTTATAAAACAAAACAAAGAGAAATCTACCCATTATATTTTATTGTCAAAAGAAAATTTAATAATCAAATCAACAAGAAGAGAAAGTCTAATGATATGATTGTGAAGGTCATGAATAGGTGAGGATACCAATATCTTGGCCCTTTTTCTACTTCCGCTGAGATACCCATTTCAGGCACAGCATCTTTTTCCCATGCTGTGTGTATATGCTCTCGGGGTGAGTGTCATAAACCGTCTGCTACAAATTCTGTGTACTGAGGACTTGTATTTACTACCCTCAGGCACTTGAACTCAACATTAAGAAATGAACATCCCTTCTAAGTTTGGTATTCTTTGAAACACTTCTAGATTGAATTTTCCTCTTACTCCAACAAGTAATTTATTACTGAGTTTTTAAATGTTGTTATGAATTTTATAAAAACTGCAATTTATAACACAAATGGATTTTTCTGGAGACTTGGATAATAAACTACTTGGAGCTAAAGTTTTGTTGACACATTACTATAAATTTCAATCAATGAAAATATGTCAAGGTTTAAAATGAAAGAAGCTTTTTATAAACATCCCTTCATTTTGTAGATTGGGGTGAATGAAAAATGTTTGAAAATATGTGGTTTTATTCAATGCTGAGGCTAACATTTAGAACTTCTTGTATAAAAATACTTTTAATCCAATGTTTTTTGGGGAAGTATTGATTATTTTAGTTAAGAAATGAAACTTATAGTTCCCAATTGTAATAGTTAGAGCTATTTCTATCCTCATCCACACCTTCATTCAAAATTTTTTATTGGGCTCGTGGCTCAGTGGATAGTGGGTCAACCCAGCATATGGATGTTTCAGGTTTGACTACCAGTCAGGGCACACCAGAGAAGCAACCATCTGCTTCTCTCTTCCTCCCATTCCCCTTCCTCCCATCATCCCTTCCCACAGCTAGTGGCTTGATTGGTTCAAGTATGGCTCCAGGTGCTGAAGATAGCTCAGTTTGTCTGAGCGCATCAGCATCAAGTGCTAAAAATAACTTGGTACTTGAGTATCGGCCCCAGATGAGGTTGCTAAGTGGTTCCTGGTCCAGGTGCATGCAGGAGTCTGACTCACTATCTCCCCTCTTCTCACCTAAAAAAAATATTTTATTGAGCACACACTATGCATCACACATGGTGATATAAATAAGATGTGATCCCTGTTCTCAAGGAGTGTTCAGATGTGTGAAAGACATAAGTCAAGTTAAAGTAATGGTCATAATAATGAAATAGACTCCCAAACAAGATGAACCCAAAAAGGCCCACATCAAGACATATCATAATTAAAATTGTAAAGGTTAAAGAATGAATGGAAGAACATATCCACCAACAATACAATGAATAAGGGGTTAATATCCAAAATTTATAAAGAACTTATAAAACCGAACACCAAAAAAATGTCTAATTAAAAAATGGGCAAAGGATCTCAATAGACACTTCTCAAGAGAACATATGGACGGCCAATAGACATATAAAAAATGTTCAACGTCTGACCAGGCGGTGGCGCAGTAGATAGAGTGTCAGACTGGGATGCAGAAGACCCAGGTTCGAGACCCTGAGGTCGCCAGCTTGAGCGTGGGCCCATCTGGCTTGAGCAAAAGCTTGTCAGCTTGGACCCAAGGTTGCTGGCTCCAGCAAGGGGTTGCTCGGTCTGCTGAAGGCCCACAGTCAGGGCACATGTGAGAGGACGGTCAATGAACAACTAAGGTGTCGCAACGGCAATGAAAAACTGATGATTGATGCTTCTCATCTCTCTCCATTTCTGTGTGTTTGTCCCTATCTATCCCTCTCTCTGACTCTCTCTCTGTCCATGTAAAGGAAAAAAAATGTTCAACGTCAGTAATCTTCAGAGAAATACAAACTAAAACCACAATGAGGTATTGCCTCATACCTGTCAGAATGGCTATCATCAATAAATCAACAAACAAGTGTTGGCCAGGATGTGGAGAAAAGGGAGCCCTCATTCATTGTTGGTGGAAATGCAGATTGCTGCAGCCACTATGGAAAACACTATGGAGTTAGCTCAAAAAATTAAAAATGGAACTGCTTTATGACCCAGCAATTCCACTTCTGGAATATATCCGAAGAAACCCGAAACACTAATTCATTCTAAAGAACACATGCACCCTATGTTCACTGGAGTGTTATGTATAATAGCCACAATTTGGAGACAGCCCAAATGTTCATCATTAGATGAATGCATTAAAAAGCTGTGGTACATTTTACACAAGGAATATTATTCAGCCGTAAAAAAAAAGAAGGCTATCTTATTCTTTGCAACAGTGTGGGTGGACCTGTAGACCATTATGCTAAGTGAAATAAGACATCTTATTTCACTTATATGTGAACAAATAAAACAAATCTAATGAACAAAAATGAACTAACAAACAAAATAGAAACATACTCAGATACAGAGAACAGGCTGACAGCTGTTAGAGGAGAGGAGGCTTGGGGAGCTGGGTGAAAAAGGTTAAGGAATTAAGCAAAAACAAAAACTCAGACACAGGCAACAGTATGGTGATTAGCAGAGGGAAAGAAGGGTAGTGGGAGGTAGAAGAAGGTAAAAGGGGGATTAAAAAAAGAAAAATAAAACATTTTAATTATTTAAACCACTTTTAATAGGATATTCTGTTTACTATAAATACTCCAAATTCATTTATGTAGTTGTAGATGAGCTAAATTGTATAAAGCACTTAGTATAATACTTGCATATAGTAAGTGCTCAATAATAGAGGCAATTAAAATCTTGATCAAAGTTATCTAAGTATGATTTTTGTTTTTTCATCATTAGTAACATGTGGTGTTTTATTTTCTGTTTTAACAACCATTTCTAAATTGACCAAATCTAAGCATATGAGTAATATATAAACCAAATGGTTGATGTTGACTTAAAAGATTATACATAGTGCAAAATAACAACTAGGTGAGTTGGCAAGAGCATTGAACTATTAGATGAGCCTCTGGATCAACAAATTACTTTTCAGATCCATTCCATAAGTTGCATTAAAGAATCCTCATGAAAGAGGTTTTCATTTTTAAAAATGCAGATATACAATTGACCATCAATCACACACATGTAGCTCTGTTCTTCACCATGTAAGGATGCAACGAGAAGTCTCAGTCTGCAGCTCAGAAAAGGGCTCTCACCTGAACTCGATCAATCAGGCACCCTCAGCTCAGACTTCCAGTCTCCAGGACTGTGAGGAATCAATTTCTGCTGTTTATGAGCAGAAAAAGAGAACGTGCCTATAGTTAGACTAGGTGAGTTTATAATTTGCAGCAGACGGAGATCATACATCAATGGAAACTATGGAGCATCTCAGTGAAAGAGAATTAGAGTGTGTTACAGGACTCTGGGATTTGGTTGGATAATTTGGAGAAGGGTCTTAAGGCACCAAGGCTTTTGCTCTAGATGGGAAGTTGTAAGAAAGCAGGGACAATTCTATAACTGGGTATCAATAAATATCTGTAGTGAGGGGAGATCAGGATAAAGTTGCAATTGACTAATAATTAGCAATCCTCTTGGCCAAGTGAAGGTATATTTGGTATTTAGTAAGCATCACACTGCCTTTGTTTTTGTCTGTGCTTAGAAAAAATTATGGAGAGGACTTATTTGTCTCATTTTATAATGGTCTTAGAATAACCTTGTCTGAGGCTGATGTTCTTCTGGGAAATGATTTATGTTTAATAGAAGAATAACATGGCCTAGTTGTGAGTGTAAGTCAACCTTCTGAATGTCGGGGACTATTATTTTTGTTTTCTTTCTCAATACAAAGTGCACAAATGTATGATGCATGCATGATCTTCTATATGTGGTGCTGTGTTTTGAAATTCAGACTTAAAGTCAATAAGGTGATGGTACTTTAATATAAAGGGAGAAAAAATGCTGTTGTTCCTTTTCATGGTTCCCATGGGGGAAATTCCATAATTTTCTTTGGCTGATTTAAGGAAGTTAGACTAGGAATACCCCAGTAATAGCAGGAAAATATTTCCTCAGACAAGAGTGTCTCAGATTAGCCATACCTTTCATCCTGGTACAAAAGGTAAAAATGGGAGTTTCTACTTTATCTTTTATTCATCTTTATTATTTTACTTTATTATTTTATTTATTTATTTACTTTGTAATCAAATCCCAGTAATCATTCTTCGTTTTAAAAAAAATCCAGTGGCCTGACCTATGATGGTGCAGTGAATAAAGTGTCAACCTGGAAGGTTGAGGTCACCGGTTTGAAACCCTGCACTTGCCAGGTCAAGGCACATATGGGAGTTGATGCTTTCTGCTCCTCCTCCCATCTCTCTCTCTGTCTCTCTGTCTCTCTCTCCTCTCATTTAAATAAAAAGAATTTTAAAATATTCAGTGTTTACTTTTAAAAACTTACTTGACTATTCCTGTTTTCTTTTTTTATCTATTCTTGTTTATATATTTAACAAAAGATTATAGTAATAACTTGTTAATTAATGTATAGGAAATGGTATTGTAAATTATATATACTGGTTTGATGTGTTTCAGTTCTAGAAATATTGTAATGCCATGTGGCCATTTGCACACTAACAATAAATCATAAAATCAGGGGGGTAGAAATAATGATAAATGCTGCAATTAGATTCTGGATTACAAGTTGGAAAATATGATACATAAGAAAAAGCCAAGGAAACAATGAAAGCATTTTAGTAAATATCATTTCTTAAATGTTTTTTAAGTGATAGTACTTGGATAATAAAGTAACCCAAAATAGGCACAAAACTCTATCTTTCTTGTATATAATACTCCTAACATACATAATTTTAACTTAAACAAGATTTTATTTCTTATTTCATTCATTCATTTATTTTACACACACACCCTGCACTCTTTCCCTTTGGCAATCATATATCCATGGGTCTGTTTCTGTCTTGTTTTATTTATTCATTTTTTATTAAGTGAGAAGTGGGGAGGCAGAGACAGACTCCTGCATGTGACCCGACCTGGATCCACCAAGTCAGCCCCCTACCGGGCAATGCTCTGTCCATCTGTGACTGCTCCTCCATTGCTCAGCAACCAAGCTATTTTAGCACCTGGGGCCAGGCCATGGAGCCATCCTCAGTGTCCGGGGCCAACTTTGCTTGAACTATCTGAGCCATGGCTGCAGTAGGGGAAGAGAGAGAGAGAGAGAGAGAGAGAGAGGTGGAGAAGCAGATTGTCACTTCTCCTACATGTCCTGACTGGGAATTGAACCTGGGACTTCCACTCGCCAGGCCAATGCTCCACCACTGAGCCAACCACCAGGGCCCTTTGCTTTGATTTTTCGACTCTACATGTAAGTGAGATAATATGTATTTGTCTTTGTCTAATTTCACTTAGCATAAAATGCTCTTGGGGTATTATGTTAATAACCTTCATTTTTGTTGCAAAAACCATGTTCTTCATTCAAAAAAAACTATATAAATACTCATATTCTAAAATATTTTTATTTTTCGTGAAAGCGATATCAAGGGTGAGGTTTACCTTCGAGCTGTCTCACTGTTTTTCTTTCTCTTGTGCCCAGCTATTGTAAGCTACTGTTTGTGATTTCCTCCTTCTCTACTGGATCATATTCCACATAGACTTGTTCCTGTGGTAATACATAGTCGTAATCTATGATAAAGCTGTTTTAAATTAATATGCATACATGCAGCTCAACAATTTTGTGATATGCCCAAGGTGAAAAGCAAAATGGACAGCATTTTGATCATTGCTTCCCTTCCATATGTCCTGACAGAAAGGCTCTAGTGTGAAAATAGAGGAAGCAGCCTACCAAGGAAAGAGAAAGCAAGGCTAATGGTGTGGTTCTGCAGTTCTCAAGATGCTTGTCAGGGGAGAGTGAGGGTGAAGACACTGTTGCTGTAGTTCTCAAACTTTATTGCACAACAAAATGACCCAAAGGGTGTTTTAAAACTCCAATTGCTGAGCCCTACCCCCAAGAGTTTGTGATTCCTGAGGTCTCAGGTAGGGCTGGAGAATTTGCCTTTCCAGTGAGTTCCCAGCTGATGCTGATATTGCCGATAGAGAAACCTAACTTTAAAAACCTTTATTAGTATATTTCTGTTTGTTGGACCCCCAGCTGTGTGTGTTACATGTTCCTTCTTTTAGATCTACCTTTCACCTTGCTGAGATCAATTCAGGGTAGCCTAGTCTCAAGTCTCCTCTTGCTGCTAGTCCCCAACTCTCTTTCCTGGACTCTTTTGTAGGGCCTGAGTCTCGGATCCCCATCTTCTAAGACCAGTTTTGCAGGCATTTTGCTCATATACCTGACCCTTAGTTTCTCTAATGTCTTAGCCTAAATTCTGCATCTTTCAAACATCTCTTGGCCTTACCTCCAGCCTGCCGCCCACACCCCTGTAATTTTGAGTGCCTGCCAACCCCTCTTCTGCCTGCATCAACCATTCTGGGCCTGACATCTTGGTTCTGTTATTACCCAAGTCTCAGGAAACTTACCATCTATAGAATTTTGATTTAGTACAGTTTTATTGCTGTGTTAATGAAATAAATTAGAATTTTCTTAGAGATTAAAGGGATATAGAAATGTGTTTGAAAGTAAGGATATGTGCTTGTTAACTGGTGAATTATTATAACTAAAAAGAGAAGGAGCAATTGATTATTTGAATAATAATTGACTTCAATTATACAAAGTCAAACTTACATTGAACATAGTAATACATATTTAAGAATTGTATTAGTTTTCTCTTGCTGTATAATAAAACTGCCTCAAACCTGGTGTCTTAAGGTCACACCCATTTATTAGCTCACAATTCTGTCTTCCAGAAGCCTGGAAAGCAATGGTTAAGTTCATTACCTAATGCTACAGAGGCTGAAATCAATAACAGCTGGCTGCATTGTTTTCTGGAGGCTCAACAAAGGAAGAATCTGCTTCCAACTCATTTGGGTTGGCGGCAGAAGTCAGTTCTTTGTGATTGTAGGACTAAGGTCCTTGTTTTCTTGCTGACTGTCAGCCGGAACCACTTTCCATCATCAAAGGTCACTGACATTCCTTTTCATACACTCTCTTGCAACATGGCAGCAATAGAATCCTTCAAAGCCAGCAGGAGAACCTCATTGCATTGAATCTTCTCATGCTTTGAATCTCTCTAACTTTTGCTTCCACCAGCCAGAGAAAACTTTCTCCTTTGAAGGGCTCACCTAGTTAGATTAGGGCTAGCTGGATAATCTCCCTTTTGACATTTAATGTGGTATAATCATGGGAGTGATATCTCATCATCCTCACAGGTCCTACCCACATTCAAAGGGGAGGTGCTCATCCAGGACTGGGAGGCACTGGGGTAGAATTCTGACTACGTCAGTCCACCCTCTAACCCACAATCATCCATATCTATTCCACATGCAAAATAAATACATGTGCTTCCTCCAAAGCTTCCCAAGGGCCTTATCCCTAAATAGCATTGGTTCAAAGTCAAATATCTCATCTAAATATTATCAGCTCAAAAGTCCAAAATACTATTATATAAATCAGGCACTGATGAGGCTTCTGAGTATAATTAATTCTGGGTACAATTCCTCTTTATTTGTGGACTTGTGAAACTAAAGAGACAAATTATCTGTCCCCACACTTCCAGCATACAATGGTGGGACTGGCATAAGGTAACAGTTATAGGTATTTCAGTTCAAAAAGAGGGTAATTGGAAGGTATGAAGGAGTTATCAGCCCAAAGCAGTTTTGGCATCCAGGTGGGCCAACTCCATTAGGTTTCAAGCCTTGGGATTATTTCTCCCTTGCTCTTTGATTCATTCCCTAGGCTCTTGATTTCTCTCCTGGCTTTTGGTTCTACCCTCTGGGTGAGGGTCACTATTAGAATAATGCTACTGTAGCAATTATTTGATTTTTTTGTGTAGGTCACTTTTTAGGTATCTTGAGGAACTCATGACCGGTATATCAGAATCTGTATATACACATCTTGTAATAAGCATAACCCCAATGTTTATAAAGGTACTAAAATGGCATTCCAATTTTAAAGCACAATGATGCTAACTACCATATACCAGATTTTGAGTCATTCCCCCAGCTCATACTTATAAGATGATGACTTCTGAATGAAAGAGGTATCTACTGGAAATGGTTATCTGGTAGATGATTATCTCAATAATAGAATATGATGAAATTAAAGAACTGAGAAAAAAAGCTCACAATAAATGCTTTAAACAAAGTCAACTAACATTTCTTTAAGCCAGGGTTTCTCTAGAATAGTCAAATCTCATCAAAAGGAAAATCCAACCAAAGTGCTTTTGCATTTGGCTAGTCCCCAGTGGTTTGCAATTGCAACCATTTGCATTTGGGTACTCCCCAAAACCTAATATCAAGCACAGTGACTAACATATGGAAGACTCTTTGGGGCCAATTTTGGCAGTGGCATTTCAAGCACACAACCTTGGAGACCACTTTTATACAAGGCTGTTCTTAGTGGGACCCTTAGACAAAGTCATGAGAAGGCTGATATGGGCAAATGACAAAGAAGAACTTTAAATGTTTAATGATTTGCATAGACAGGGACAACTTAAGGACCATCTAGAAGAGGAAGCTTGTACCACAATTATGAGTCTGATTCTGATTTAGCGGAAATCTTTGGTATTTCTAAATAGAGGAAATGGGGTTAATGTTTTGGAATAGCAGGACAGAGATAGCACTGGCAATAGAGTATAAACGGGACTAGTGAACAGAATTGAGAAGAGGATGGGGGAAGAAGTTATACTAACAATGTGGACCTTTTGTTCTTCACATTAAAACAACAGTTCAGGCCATCAGAACAGGATGTTCTCTGAGGGGTATTTTGAGTAGCAGTCATAGATTTGTGCTAATATAGTCATCATTTCTTGTCCAGACTCTCCTGTAAGCAAGGATACGTATTATAGTGTGTTATTGTTAACATTACTACAGTGCATCGGGTTATGTGAAAACTCCATTTATGGTGGGAGAATCATAGAAATTTAGCCAGCACAGATAGAAGAAGAATTCTGGGTTCTAGCATTATTACATAATTAATGGATACCATTTATTGAGTGTCTCCTGTGTGCTGAACACTGTGCTATGTGCTTCACAAATGTTATCTCATTTAGTTCTCAAAGCAATCCTTTGGCAGTAGGGACAGTGGGCCCATTTTATAGTTGGGAAAACTGGGACTTGGAGAGAGGTTATTTGCCCAAGGACACAATTATAAGTGGTGGTTGCCTCTGAAGCACTCTGCATACTTTTCTCATAGGTTGTCCATTAAATTGAAATGACTTGCTTATGTGTGTTTTGCCTATACCAGACTATAAGGTCACCAGAAGAGGAACTCTTGTCTTATTTTGAACTTAGTGCAGGTAATATACTGCTCACAGAAATTAGGGGATATTTCGCCTGACCAGATGGTGGCGCAGTGGATAGAGCATTGGACTGGGACACGGAAGGCCCAGGTTCGAGACCCCAAAGTCGCCAGCTTGAGTGCAGGCTCACCTGGTTTGAACAAGGCTCACCAGTTTGAGCCCAAGGTGGCTGGCTCGAGCAAGAGGTCACTTGGGTTGCTGTAGCCCCCTGGTCAAGGCATATATGAGGAAACAATCAATGAACAACTAAGGTACCACAACAAAGAATTGATGCTTCTCATATCTCTCCCTTCCTGTATGTCTGTCCCTTTCTGTCCCTCTCTCTGTCACACACAAAAAAATAAAAATAATTAGGGGATATTTCAAAATGAATATGAAGCGATAAAATATCCCCTAATTTTTATGAGCAATAGAACCAAGTTGTCAGCCGCTAAAGCCTATGCTCTTATTATCTGGCATAATGTACTAACTGCCTAAGCTTCATAGCTGTGAGAACATTATAAAAATGTGGCATGACAGTGCAGAGTTTTAGCATTAGAAGGTCTCTGGAAATGACCTATGTCTTTTTCTTTAGAAGAATTCATTCTCAAAATTCTTCATTCATGAAAATTCTTGTTGATGATGAGAAACTGGACTCCATAACAACAAATAGAAAACTGCTGAAGAAATTCTTTCTTCCTCTAACTTCCTCTCTACCCCCTCCCCCACCCTACTTCTCAGAGCACACAGATATTGAACAGATAATTACTGCATGTTTTCTGTGTTCTGGTTCTACTGCTTGGCACTAGGTAACAGAAAAGGATGGGGTACAGGCCTATGGAACTCACAGATTAGCAGACAGCAACCAAGGCCTGACAATAGTGAGGAGCAAGGACCTCTGGGAACAAATATCAACCCAAGTTAGTCTTTGGGGTTTGAGAATGTGTGAAGGATATTTAAGTGGAGGCCTAAGGCAGCGTGGTTAAATAGGCATTGGCTGGAAAAGGATTGTGTGTTAGGCCAGAAGCCAAGTGATGAGCAAGAGTGTGACACAGAGACGGAACTATAATACCAAGATGGCAGATGAGAGGGCAGGAGAAGAATGGTAGGAATGAGGATGTAGAGCAGGTTCAGGCCACATCCTGGAGGACCTTAAAACCACACTACAATTTGCAGACATCTTCCTAAGAGCAGTAAGAAGCCACTCAGTGTAGAGGGGCAGCATGCCACGGTATGTATGCTTTTCTCTCTGGGTTGCCGAGTGGAAGATTAGTTGGAGGAGGCAAGAGCAATTGTCGGGAGGTAAATGCCTCAATCTGGGAGGGTTCATGGGACAGTCTTTAAACTATTCTTCCCCCTGGCAGTACCACCACTGCATCCACCACCAAGTTCTTTCTCTGCCAGGTGAAATCTACTTTGCATCCATCATGAGTC
The DNA here is from genome assembly GCA_037038555.1 of Rhynchonycteris naso. Classification (NCBI taxonomy): domain Eukaryota; kingdom Metazoa; phylum Chordata; class Mammalia; order Chiroptera; family Emballonuridae; genus Rhynchonycteris; species Rhynchonycteris naso. The sequence continues at coordinate 160,541,275 of CM073000.1, read as the reverse complement.
TGGAGACTCCATGAGAGCAGAGTTCTGTGGCTGCTTGGTCTGGCCCCTGCCTACCTCTGCAGCTTGTGCAGCCTAGACTCTCTCATCTACTACATTAACATAAACCATATGCATGTTTTGACTTTCTTTTACTTTCACAGTGCACTGAGTTCTTTTCTCCGGCTCCCATGGCTATTTACTTCCACCTGGACCACTGCCTCTCCCGGCGCTAATCATTTCCACTAGTTAAGTACTTCTCTAGCTTTCTGTTAACTGTCATTTCTTTGGAGCAGCCTACCCTGACCCCTAAGAAAGGTCAGGTCCCCTCTCATGCTCTCAAAAACATCCTGTGTTTCTCCTTCCTAGGGCTCTTCTCAGTTTGTATATATTGTTTATTTGTTACTATCTCTCAGAAATCTTTTAATAGTGAATAAATAAAACCCTACGCAAATTGACGGAGGCAAAAACTGAGAGAAGTGAGAGAAGAGACGCACTGGCTCACATAGCTGAGCAGCGGGGACAGGGTTAGCATGTTGTCTAACTCCAGGGAGCACAGCAATTCTGAAGGTAAGGAACTCAGTGGTACTGGCTGGGGGTGTCTGCCCAAGGCCCAGCTAGACACCTGACATAGAAATAGACTCAGATTCAGAGATCAGTTATGTTATTGTAGATAAAGGACCCAGGTTGATGGTTTAAAACAAACAAACAAAAACAACCTGAATATTGTTCATTCCGAGGGCAGACAAGTCAGAAATTTAACATGTTGGGCTGGTCTGGGCAGAGAAAATGTGGGATTCTTGTGCCAGAACCTACTGACTAGGTGCCCTGAGTTGGGTGTGTGCTGTGTTTTGTTTGTTTCACTGCTGTTACTGTAATTGTTTGAAAGGTAATGGAACACAGAAATACTGCTTTTCTACTCACTGATCCAGAAGGCAGAACCAGAGATCTAAATAAAGACTTGTTCTCGGGAAAGCCAGTCAGCTGCAGAGCCAGTGACTTAGCCCGTGTTCGGCATCATGCCAGCTTGCTCTCAGTAAAAGCAGAAGGTGGTTTTTACTTGGCACCCTTTGGGCTAGCAGAAGCCACAAATGGCCCTGCCTGATTTGTTCAGGTTTGAATTCAACCAGAGGACAGTTGTATAACATCAAGTTGAAATTATTTTACATGGCTTCCTACAATGCTCCATGACCCAACGCCTTCAAAGCTTTGTTTTTATTTCTCACCACTTCTTGTTGCAGGTTGTTTCTCAGCCTTATGGAGCTTTCAATTACTTTTAATGCTTACTTTGTTGATTTTAGAGAGAGGAAGGGAGAAAGCAAGAGAGACAGGAACATCGATCTTCTCCTGTATGTGCCCTGACTGGGGTTCGAATCGGCAACCTCTGCACTTCGGAATGATACTCTAACTAACTGAGCTACCCGGCTAGGGTTAGAACTTTTAATTCTTTAGCTGCCAGGCACTCTCCTGCCTCTGAGTCTTTCCACCTGGCTAGAACTTTCTTCATATTACCTCCTCATCTGTGCAGACTTTGGCATAATCATCACTGACTCTGGAACCCCCCTCCCCACTGCCCAGCTCAGATGAGCTGCTTCAGATACTTGAGGGGACACATTCAACATGACCTTGCTCACGCACACTGTGTTCCCAGGCCTCATCACTGTGCATAGCACAGAGTCACGAAAAAATACGTGTCGAAAGAATGAATGATTGAATGAATGAGTAATGAATGGATGGATGAAATATGCCTGCCTTCCACAAATGACCAGTCAGAGGGTTACTTTGAACAGGAGCTGGGAAGGTGAGGGCTTTTTGTTTTTTGTTTTATTGGTGTTCTTGGATTGGTTGCCCTAGACTGAGGAATTGAAACTTATCCAAAGGGCATGGAAAACACTTAGGTAAGATAATAAACTAGTATACTGATATAGTGAAAATAAAATAAGTCATGGTAAACGGATTATGCTGAGCCTAAATAGGATTGTACTGAGCACAGCCGTATTTGGCTTCAAGGATACACCTGCCAGTCTGTGCCCGAGGATTTGGTCTACCCTTCTCAAGGGGAGAACCGTTCTCCTGTAACACAAATCTACCACCAATGGAAGTCTTCAGAAGGTTCCTCAGGGACACTCCACAAGAGCACTATCACAAAATTCACAATTATGGGCCTTACCCACTTCTGACAATCCTAAATCAAGATTGGGTTGCAAATATGGTGGGCTACTCTGGCCATGTAGGGCAGGGACAGAGGCTGAGGCTTAGCGTGAGACCTACCTACTAGCATGGGACAAGCTTTGAAGGACTAACGTAGTTGCAGAGAATAATTCCAGTTGAAGAGCCAGACAGGGTCCACTACTATGAAGAAATAGAGCAGCCTCAGTCACATCTGAGGCTACATCTGGCAAATGTGTTTCCAGTCAGAAGTATTGGGAGGTTGAAGGTATGTCCATGGTGGCTCCAGCAGTAAAGGTCAATGTGACAGGGTCCTCCTCACCATTATGGTTGAGTGCAGAGCTAGAGTAGACATAGGACATATTGGAACTGCCAGTTTGCAGCAGGAAGAAAAAGACAGAAACAAAATAAAAAGAAAAAAAAAACAAGAAGAAGCCAGAAACAAGTGCAGTTAGGGTCAGGGAAAGTGGCTCTGCTGGGGTACTGGCCTTTTCAGAGGGGGGCTGGCAGTGAAACACACTGGGGTTGTGTAGAAATGACCTAAAGAAGAAATGGGAGGCACACAATCAGTAGACACAGTCACTAGGTGCTCAGGAACTCAGAAGGATAGGAAATGGGAGCTGAGTCACACTGTACAGAATTCCTCATAGGACAAAGTGGATTTCACCGGGAGGACAATGACATGAAGTTCCTAGAGCTGTGAGCACCTGGAGGCGTTGAAGCAGCTCTGGAATGTGGGGTGGTCACTTGGCAGAAATAGAATCAACAATGATGATTCATCCCTGTGCATGAACAAGAGGGCCTCCAAGATGCGTGTTCCAGGTGGTGGCTGGAAGCTCCGTGTGGGGATATAAAGGTGGGTGTGAGAGCAGGCAGCTTTGTAGAGAGTCTAGAGCTGAGGCAGGATGTAAAAAACACAGGAGTAAAGGTTGTAAAAGCAAAATTTATTTCCTGGGCTCTGTAAAAAGTAAGGCACCAGAAGATCATTTGGGTGTTTAGGGCCTGGTGAACAGTGTCTTTTGAGTGGTGTCTGAGGCATTGTCCCCAGGGCTGAAGAGGGGGTAGGAGTGCCCTAGACCCAGGTTGGATGGCACTATGGGACTTAGATGGACTACTGGGTTAGAAGCATTCTGACTCCTAATAAAGTTTGGCTCCTAAGACTTTCGGTTGGGTCTCATATGTTTGTAACTGACAAGAGCCTGCCCCATCTCACATTAGTCTGGGTGGTGTCAGAGAACTCGGCATCACAGTTCTTCACTTGGAGTGTGACTCATCAGGCTGTCAACCAGGTTGGAAAATCCCCAGTAGGCAAATCTCACAACTTCAGTAGGATAATCAATCAGCAGTCTTGAGTTTTCTGCCCAAAGTATCCTACTAGGCAGACACTAACATAACTAGAGGAAACATGGCTGGGATCCACACCCATGATGTCACCTTCTCTTTAGAAAGTTGGAGAACAAGGACCTATAAGACTGCAGTTCTCATGGGCATAAGAATCATCCCTAAAATTTATTAAAAATGCAGATTCATGTTTCACATTAAATCTAGTAAATCTTAATTTCTGAGAGCATGTCCCAGAAATTTTCATTTTAAACAAGTTTCCTAGGTGGTGGTTCTGTTTGATATCTGTGGACCATATTTGAAGAAACATTAATAAGAGACCCATTCTGCTGCAGCAAGTAGAGATAGATTTTTCATTTTATGGGGATTGGATGAAAACTGCCCTAATTCGGCTTATTCGTGATGGCCTAGATCAGTGGTTCTTAACCTTTTTTGAGGTACCGAACCCACCAGTTTCATATGCGCATTCACTAAACCCTTCTTTAGTGATAAATAAAATATGATTCTTTTTTTCCAAATTCAAGACATAGGTATATGTTTTTTACTGGTGCACAAAATGAGCCGTGCATGAACATCACCTTGCTCAAAGAACAAAACCAACAAAGTGCGTGAACTCACAACAAATTACAGTATTACTTTATTCTGGCCTCCGAGGCAGAGGCTTCTCCGAACCCCTAAGGTTCAATAGAACCCAGATTAAGAACCACTGGCCTAGATCCTTGATTTGGAAGAGATGTTGTTGTAAAGCAAGTAGCCACGGCCACCATCACAGCCGCCTGGCCCGTGCAGGTTCAGGTTTGATTCGGACAGACGGTAATGAAACAATGGAGCCAAGAACTGGTGGGCCATTAGCTTTAATCCTAGCTTGTACCCAGCAGGCAAGAAATACACACAGTGGGAAAACACTTCCCTTTCCATTCAGGGCTCCCAAAGCCACTGACTTATCTGAGTTTCCTAGAATTAAAGGTTTCTACCTCACCAGCCTTATTCACCTCTGTTCCCCATCTCCTTCTCTCTGCACAAACTGGCTTCTCCTTCAGTACCCAGCCATTTTGGCTGCTTCTCCTCTCTTCCACATGGCCTTTCTCTGCTCTCCTCCAGCATGGGCTCCTCTGCCCCATTTTATAGTGTAGAAATCAAAACCTTTAATCCAATATACAAACAAGGAAGTCTCTGATACAAAGTCACTTAGGGTGGGAAAGATTTAGTCTTAAAACTAAGCCTTAGGCTATAACAACCCTGCCTGCTTACAGCCTGTCCCCAACACACAATGCAAACTATAAGCGAGCAAACATATATATCATATTTACAAACTTATTTGACCAACAGTTGTCATCAGACTGTGCAATATTTGATTTAAAAATTATATAAGATAGATAGATAGATATTAAGGCTGGATAATTTCTGGACTCATCAGGCTGACTGGAGCTGAGGCCAAGCAGTTACTGGTAAGGTTGGAGCTTGGTGACTAGATGGATACCCACACAAGCATGGTCAGCCACTCAGGGTCATAGACAGAGGTTAGGTCAGGAAGAACGACTGAGACCGAAGCTGTAGCCAAGGTCATCAACACATAGGGGTCATTACCAGCTGTTCTTGATATTCTGTCAGGAGTGTACTGCTGATAGTGGTCTCATATTCTTCCTCATCCATTGTTCCTATGGAGCTAGAGTCAAGGCCCTGAAAATTTCAGGAAATGAGATAACAAAGGAAAGAAGCAGATACTTTCACGACAAAAGATTTCTAGCTTGTGATAATGTGATAACTAAAATGATAGAACCATATCATTTTACACAGTGGGAGATTGTGTCAAGGGAAAATGATCAGAATTTGATGACCAGGTGGCTGCCTCCTCATCTTGTATTATTCAGGAAAATAAAGAGAGGCTAGACCAAAGTACCCAATGGGAATCTGGAAATCTTCCTGCTAAAAGAATTCTGCCCTGCATACTTCTACAAGTTTAAGATTCATTTGAGCTCACAAGTTTCCTTTTTTTAATGCTAGTACGTTTTTTAATGCTAGGATATATTCTTGATTTATGTAGATTACTTTCACTGGGTCACATTTGTTCCAAAACCTCTTAAGAGATCAGATGCCCTGAGAGAATGTGAATTCTGGTTAAGCTGCAGAAATGGGAGGTGGTGAATTATGATGTACTTTGAGGGAAGAGAGTGGAAAATTTTGTATCTTCAGAAGGTCACCTTGGGTACAACCCTGTACCTGAGGGGGTAAGTGGAGAAAGGGGAGAGGCCATCTCCTATATTCTCTCAGCCCATGCTTTCTCCGTAGGGCTCCCTCCCTTTTCTCAACCCCTGCTTTCTCCATAACCTCCCTCCAGGTTAGCTGGACCTACTCCCACTAATCCTTTAAGGTGCAGTTTAATCATCATTTCCTCCCCAGATTTGTCCAAGGAGAGTTTGAGACTCCATCCTTAGAGCACTCATAGTTGTTTATATACACATTTCACTCTGATCTGTTTATAGTTACATTTCTCCCTCAGATCATAAATTCCTTATAAGAGGGATCATATTCATTTAGTACCTAACATAGTACTCAGTAGGATTCAATAGCTATTAACATGATGAATAAAATTATAACAATTAAAATACATCACCTTGGCTGAACAAATTATTAGTGTTAATAAAAGATTTCTTACATAAGAAAAGCATTTTTTACCTGATGAGGTGGTGGTGCAGTGGATAGAGCATTGGACTGGGACGAAGAAGACCCAGGTCTGAAACCCTGAGGTCACTGGCTTGAGCATGAACTCATCTAGCTTGAGCATGGGCTTACCAGCTTGAGTGTGGGATCGCTGGCTTGAACGTGGGATCATAGACATGACCCCATGGTCACTGGCTTGAGCCCAAAGGTTGCTGGTTTGAAGCCCAAGGTCACTGGCTTGAAGCCCAAGGTCACTGGCTCAAGCAAGGAGTTACTCCGTCTGCGGTAACCCCCCAGTCAAGGCACACATGAGAAAGCAATCAATGAACAACTAAGGAGCCACAATGAAGAATTGATGCTTCTCATCTCTCTCTTTTCCTGTCTGTCTGTCCCTTTGTCCTTCTCTCTGTTTCTGTAAAAAAAAAAGAAAGAAAAGCATTTTTAGATTTTTAGTAGTGTGGGGAGCACACACATTGCTTTGCTATTTTTATTTTAACTTTTATATTCATTAAAGTAGGTTCCTTTCATACTTTTAAAATTTAAGCCATTGCTCAGTTATTTACTAAAATCAAAAGGTATTTTTTCATTCATCCCATCCTTTCCCCAATTTAGACCAATTTACAAAGTTTACCAAAACCATGCAAGCTGTTTCATTGAGGTTTCTGGTTTAAACAGAGACTAATAAGAACTAAACATTTGAAAATCCCAGAAGGAACACTGTAGAAGGAATACTTTACTAATTATATGAGATTATACAGACCAAAAATATCACAAGAGTGGCTGGGCAAATTTGAAAAAATTGATGTATCATTTTACACATACTGCTAGATTAGCCAGAATTTTAAAAATATCCAGTAGAGACAAGGTTCAGTGAATTTAGCACAGTACAGCAAATTGGCATCTGCAGGAAAGCAGTATGACGATTTGTATGAGAAACCAGAAAGATGTTCCACAATCCAACTCCTGGAAACTTATCCCAAAGCAAAACATAAAAAGAAGAAAATAACTTACACACTTGAAATTGTTCATTATTCTAGTAATAAGGGTGCCTCTTTGCTAGTCCAATCCCTCCCCATCACCTTCTCAGGTATGGTGCAGTGTCCCCTCTTCGGCTTACAAGTCCTCTATAGGGGCCTTGCTGGCAGGTACCCTCAAAGCTACTTGTGAAGCCTTGGGTGTCAGGTAAGGCAGATGACTCAGAGCTGTGGACGCAGTGGCACAGGGCTCTCCCTCAAGGGTAAACTGGCTATTATGCCTTGGCTCCTTGCCATGGTTCTATTTGTCTGCCAACCCTGGGCATTGACTAGAATGGGCCATTCAGAATCTCCCTCTGCTCCCTCTCCCCTTTTCCAGTCCTCTAGTTCCCACCTGGACCATCAGTAGACTCCTTATACTGTTCTTCCTGTTACACCCCAAAAGTATTCCGAAGCTTTCTGGAAGTCTGTAATTGCTGATTAAACCTGAGTCCAAAGGCTTAGTGACCAAACCAATGCAAATAAAACGAACCATGCCAAACAAAAAACTTTTCCTTCCCATTCATAGAGGGAGGGGGGCAGTGGGTGTTTAGAAAAACAATGTAACATCTTTCAGAAAAAAAGAGAAAGGAATTTTTGTTGTTTATTTAAGAAAACAAAACAACTAAACAAAAGGTTGGAAGAACAAATATTACCAGAATCTTTAGAAATGGAAACAACCTCCAACAGGGGTTGATGAGTAAGTCAGTGGTATTTAAACTTTTTTGCTCACATACATCAAATACTCTACCCTCTTACATATTTCTAGGTTAACGTCTAACATTTTTCACTAGTGAAAGTAGGTTCAAAGGATGCAATTTTCTGCATACTGTAAACATTGACAATTTATATAGAATAGTCTCTTTTAAATAAATCCAATGAAATCTAAATATCATAGCAATTATGCCTACTACCCATTTAAAAACTATATGAACAAACTTTCTTACCCACATTATATTTTACATAATTTATTTTTATCTTTATACTTATAATTCCATTCCATGTCCCCACCCCTCAGGAGTATATCTTAATTTTTTGTATTTTTATGTTTGAATGTGTATTATTGATCACCCTATTATATTTCTCTGCAATAAAACCATATATACATTTGAATTAAAAATTTAAATTTCTTATGATTGAAAGACTGTAAGTGCTGAAATATTTTCTTCTACATTAAGACATCATGTTTACCCTGACCAGGCAGTGGCACAGTGGATAGAGCGTCGGACTGGGATGTGGAAGAACCAGGTTTGAGACCTCAAGGTTGCACGGTTTGAGTGCAGGCCCATCTGGCTTTAGCAAAAGCTCACCAGCTTGGACCCAAGGTCGCTGGCTGCAGCAAGGGGTTACTCAGTCTGCTGAAGGCCCATGGTCAAGGCATGTGTGAGAAAGCAATTAATGAACAACTAAGGTCTCGCAACGAAAAACTGATGATTGATGCTTCTCATCTCTCTCCGTTCCTGTCTTTCTGTTCCTATCTATCCCTCTCTCTGACTCTCTCTCTGTCCCTGTAAAAAAAAAAAAAATACATCATGTTTATTAGTAATAATCAAGTATTCAAAATGATACAAAATATTTTACGAATTCTTATAACTATTAAATATAATTGTTTACAATTAATGCATGCATTTATTGTTAAATACTACTTCTTAAAAGAATGAAATAGTTTAGCATTAATGTTTTCTCAATTTTTATAAATTTTTTTTTCTTCTCTTCCAAGCGAGAGGAGGGGAGATAGAGAGACAGACTCCTGCAGGCGCCCTGACCTCCCCTCAGCAACGCGCATCTGGGGCACTGCTCTGCACATTTGGAGCCATGCTTGCAACCAACCTATATTTTTAGTGCCTGAGGCAGAGACTCCATAGAGTCTCCTCAGCGCTCATGGCCAATGCACTCAAACGAATCAGCCATGGCTGCGGGAGGGGAAGAGAGAGAAAGAGAGAGAATGAGGAGGGGCTGGAGTGGAGAAGCAGATGGTTGCTTCTCCTGTGTGCCCTGACCGGGAATCAAACCGAGACTTCCACATCCCGGCGGATGCTCTCCCACTGAGCCAACTGCCCAGGGCCTAATTTTTATAAATTTAAAGAAAATGTCTTCACATTAATAGATGGGTCTGTAAGAAGCTTTGTCATATCATTGTCATTTAATTCTTTGAACTCTTTCCAATTTATAAACTCATTGATTTTTTTTTAATTTGATTTTTATTTTATTCATTTTAGAGAGGAGACACAGAGTGAGAGAGAGAGAGAGAAAGAGAGAGAAAGGGGGGGAGGAGCTGGAAGCATCAAACTCCCATATGTGCCTTGACCAAACCAGTGCAGGGTTTTGAACTGGCGACCTCAGTGTTCCCAGGTCGACGCTTTATCCACTGTGCCACCACAGGTCAGACTATAAAGTCATTGATTTTAAGGTTATACTTTGTTGAAAGTAATTATGTGCAAATTATCTGGCTTGTTAAAGTATTTGTTACCTAGTCATTAGAATACACACTTTGTCAGTACAATCCAGTGTTTTAAATTGATAAAGAACTGATATGAGATGTCTGAGTTTGTTACAATCTGGATCAGTGCACCATTTAAAGTTTCTCAATGAGTGAGAGTTTTACCTTTTCTTTTTGCAATTTGGCAAATGTATGGCTATTGTGAAGGGGCTGTGAAATAAATAGGGAGACACCTGAACTGCATTCCTTCACCAGCAAATCAGCTTTTGAAAATATTATATTTTCTAAATATAATCTTCGACTGATGCAAGTCGAAAATTCAGAAACTGCTAACCTTCCTGGGGATGCACATATCAGTTTGAAGACCACTGACATAAATGAGGTCAGCTCAGATTAGGCCTCGGTTGGGACACTGTACACTGATGTCTATACTTTGGGGGTTTAGGACTGTGCCTTGTACACTAGGGATAAAATAGCCAGTCCTCTTGGTTGTTTCATTTTTATAGATGGCTGCTCTCAACCTTTATATTCTGTTCTATATTTCCTTGTCAGTGGTAGTTTCCTTCAATTTTGGAGTATTTATGTTGAGCCTATATATTGGCTAACTAAGGGAAACACTATGCCCCACTTAAAAATGAATATGTGTTGCCTGACCTGTGGTGGCGCAGTGGATAAAGCGTCGACCTGGGAACACTGAGGTCGCCAGTTCAAAACCCTGCACTGGTCTGGTCAAGGCACATATGGGAGTTGATGCTTCCAGCTCCTCCCCCCTTTCTCTCTTTCTCTCTCTCTCTCTCTCCCACTCTGTGTTTCCTCTCTAAAAATGAATGAATGAATAAATAAATAAATAAATAATGAATATGTCAACCCAGGGTCAGGCACCAATTCAATGACACCAAGAATCCTCAATTTGGGGTGAAATGAAGAAGAAAACTTTATTCAGTGAAAAGTTCTGTGAAAACAGCACAGATGCAGAACAGCTCTGGGCCACACCCTTCTTCTCCAGCTAGACAGCTCTGCTCCCTCCACTCTGCTCAGTGAGGGTCTATTTACATTGCAGAGGCAGACAGCCACAGTATTTCAACTCTACCAGTGCTCACAGGAAAGAGAAAATAAGCTCTCTGAGCCAGAGGGAAGCTGACCTTTTTAATTTAATTTTTTATTTTATTCATTTTAGAGAGGAGACACAGAGTGAGAGAAAGAGAGAGAGAGAAAGAGAGAAAGGGGGTAGGAGCTGGAAGCATCAACTCTCTTATGTGCCTTGACCAGGCCAGTGCAGGGTTTTGAACTGGCGACCTCAGTGTCCCCAGATCGACGCTTTATCCACTGCGGCACCACAGGTCAGGTGAGCTGATCTTTTTAAATAAGTCCCTACCCCTGGTCCCTTTTTGGTCTGTTGTCATGCAAATAGGGACTCCAAATCCTTGCAGTTTGTTTGGTCCCAAAGGCACTGTTCTGATTGGTCAGAATAGAATTGCTCTGATTGGTTGGGATTTCAACCATTGCTTTGATTGGATGAGGAAAGCTTCAATCCTATCTGTAGAAATAGGATTCTAGGAACTCCCTTATATGGCAGCTAGGCAGTTCATTACCATGGAGGTATGGGTACAGCACTGGCATCTCCATAAAGTTTGCATGTGAGAAATGGCAGCTAAACTCTGTTTTTTAAAATTTGAACCCTTCTTAAGGAACCCTTTTTAAGTAGTTGTCTTTTTTCCCTCAGGGTTCACAATTATTACCATTAAAAAAGAGAAATCTTTCTAGTATAGTAAGGGATATAAGCAAAATAAATAGTTGTATGAAAATTACGATTTCAATTATGCAAAACTACATAAACTTCTAGGCAACATTGTAAGTAAATATGCAAAACTGAAGTGACTTTTTTTTGGTAAGATGTCCTTAATGTTGCTTGACTTTATCATTAACTTTATGATGCTGGGGGGTCAGATATACCATATCTCATATTTTCTTTTTCCAAATCGTATTAAGAAACTGTGTGAGTTTAAGTTCCCTACAATAAAGTGTTCAAGAGATGAAAGATCCTTGTTTCAAAAACTAATATCTCATGATTCATTATGGGTGTTATTACCCAAACACATTTAAACTCTTCTTCAATCTGGTTTAATACATCCCATGTCTTAACGCAATGTATTCCAGAACTGTATTTCCTGCTGTATGAAGTAGTATTGTTCTTCTTCATGTTAACTTTTTAGCTTCCTTTCACTTCCTGGTTGTTCAAGAGTTCAAAAACTCGACCTTGCTGACTAGTACTGCTCTTAAATTTTACCATTCCTCATATATTTTTTAAAGTCCGAATTTTTAAAAAACTAGTCATGTTTGACAGTCTCCAAAAGTAATGTTTTTCTTAAATTTGTGTTTTTCTAGTTTTGTTTTTGAGATCTAACTATGAGTTCGGTGTATTCCAGGGCCCACCTAAAGGAAGGAGCAAAGAGGCTGGTCCGAGATTATGTGAGAAGGCAGTAACGTTTACAGCCCGGGGGTCACAGTAGTGAGACCAAACTGTTTCCGAAAGCAAGCTTCCGAAACAAGACTCAAAAAGCCCACAGCTGCGCGAAGCCTCTCCACCGACGCCCGGCTGCCGCCACACTGCGTTGCTCGAACCCCTCGTGGCACTCAGTTCCCGGCGCGCCGCACGCAGGCGCGTTCTTCGCGGGCCCCGTGGTCCCGCCCCCTCCCCGCTGGCCCGCCCCGCCCCGAAGCGGTTGCTCGTGGCGGCCGCCGCCCTCCCCCGGCCCAATGGCGCGGCTGCCGCGTCAGTGATGTGAAGCAGTGCCGAGGATCGTCGGCCCCAGGTCCGCAGCCCATTACACCACCCTCCGCGGCAGTCGCTGCATCTGCGGCAGCCGGCGCAGACTGGGAGGGCGGGAGGCAGCTCAGCGTGGCGGGGCGGGGCGAGCGGCGCGGCCGGACTCATTCCTGTGGGGCGCGGAGCATGGAGGGACTGTGCGGCTGCGGGCGGAGCAGGGCGGCCCGGGAGGCGGCGGCCAGGACAACGGTTTCAATTTGAAGGGGGCGGCCGGAGCCCGAGCGACCAGCGGCGGCTGGAAGGACTAGCCCACGGGCAGGTAGTGGCGGCGGCGTGCCCGGGCCGCGGCCTGAGGCGCCCGCGGGGAGGCCTGGGCGGGAAGGGGAAGGAGGGCGCCCCGGGACGCTGGAGGTGGCAGCTGAAGGGCCACAGGCTTGTCTGCTCTCCGCGACGGGGAGGCAGGCGGTCGGTGGAGGACCTGGGGAAGGGGCTGCCCGTTTCCTAAGAAGGTGGAGGTGAAGGTTCTGTAGGGGCGGCTGTGGTCTGGGCACCTTCGGATCCCTTGGGGGCTGGGGGATCAAAATGGGGCGGGCGAAGTTAGCTAAAAGGCAGCCGGATTTCCTGAGAGCCTCGAATAGTTTTTAAGAAAAGAACCGTTCGGATGGCCATTTGGCGTTAGCTGGCCTGGTTTGTTGTGTCTGACTTTTTTGTTCTTCCACGAAACCCATTCTGGCCACTATGAGGCCTTCCAGCCTCGCGCCCTTGGTCCGCTCTCTTCTGCAGATGTGAGAGAGAAGCAGTTCTGAACGCGCGGCTGCTGTCTCTTTCGGTTGTACTCTCCCTGGCCGTGCAGAACGAAACTAGAGCTAAAGCTCGGCTGGCTAGGAGGCGAGAAAACTGGCTGCCTGTACTGCTTAAATTTACAGTATATAGAGAAGAGACCGCCTCTCACCGAAACATGTGGGTCTGTGTGTATTTCTTTGTATTCTCCTTTTTTCACCATTTTTGGGGGGGAGGGCGGGGGCGGAGGCTCCCTTCCCACAGGAGTAGAAATTGGGAAAAACCAAAGTAATGTTTTTGTCTTTACCCGTGGGAAATTCACAATCACTGCTATTTTTTTCCCCTTTTTCTAGTTTGGTGCCCTGGTTGTCAGATGTTGGAAGGCAACAGGACAAAACAATCTACGTGGTTTTATCTCCGTCCTGGGGTGTAGTGATTACCAGTGAACTTTGGTTCTTGTAACTCTTGCCTGGGTGGATAGAGTTAAGCTGGAGTTTTGCTTTGAAGGATAAATAAAGCAGAGCCTCTCAACTGGACATAAATGGATCTAAAGACAGCAGTATTTAACGCAGCTCGAGATGGCAAACTCCGGCTTCTCACCAAGTTGTTGGCAAGCAAGTCCAAAGAGGAGATTTCCTCCTTGATCTCTGAAAAAACAAATGGGGCCACGCCACTCTTGATGGCAGCCAGGTACGGGCACCTTGACATGGTGGAATTCCTTCTAGAGCAGTGCAGCGCCTCCATAGAAATCGGGGGCTCGGTCAATTTTGATGGTGAAACCATTGAGGGGGCTCCCCCTTTGTGGGCCGCTTCTGCAGCAGGACATCTGAAGGTGGTTCAGTCTTTGTTAAATCATGGAGCGTCTGTCAACAACACGACTTTAACCAATTCAACTCCTCTTCGAGCCGCCTGTTTTGATGGTCATTTGGAAATCGTGAAGTATCTTGTAGAACACAAAGCCGATTTGGAAGTGTCAAACCGACATGGGCATACCTGCTTGATGATTTCATGTTATAAAGGACACAAAGAAATTGCTCAGTATTTACTTGAAAAGGGGGCAGACGTTAATAGAAAAAGTGTTAAAGGTGAGTTCCGCTTCTTTATTTTAATTTTTTAATTGTTTACCACTTGTTTTCTGGAAGTTTGATACATAATTATAAGCAGTGGTGTTGAGTAAGCCAACACTGACAGAATTGTTTTGATTAGGCATCTCTTCCAGCATAACCTTGTTGATTGTTTCTCTAGTATGTGATAACATTGAACAAGTGTGATAAAAAGATCTCCATCAGTGTTAAGCCTCATTTTCTGTCTCTTATTTGGAATAACTTCTAATTGCTGGGAAGTGGGATCTTCAAAGTTACAGAGCATGTTAGTGTCAGTTGGATCTGAGCCCTTAGCTTATATTTAATTTTCTTGAGAATATACTTCAATGTAATATATTTTTCTTACCTTTCATTTTTTTAGAACACCCTTGCAGTGGAAAGTACTATATTTATAATGAGTCATTTTCTTGTTTTTCTTAGGTAGGCATCTCTTTTGTTACTGTCAGAGAAGGAAGGCTAGGCCAGACTGACCTGGAAGAATTAATATTGATGGAAAAGGAGAAAAATCTGTTCACTTATTCCCTACCTATTGTGTGACCAATAGAAAATCTGTTTTATATGGAACATGTATTAAATATAGCAAGAAAGAATACAGACTTTTAAAAACTGCTAACAATACTGAGAGCCAAACAAGGATTAGGTTAAACAAATGTGGGTTTGTTGGCTAGCAACAGTGTAAACAACCTTTGTCCAGAAGAGCTCACTCAGGTTTACAATTGTGTGTAATTTCCAGTGATTGTAATCAACTTAATACAGCATATGATAGTTTATGATTTTTTAAAATTCTTTAAAAATAACTGTTTTGATACTATAATTTTGATACTTGAAAACCTATTTTTATTTATACAGCAGCAAAATATTTCACTGCCTAATTTGAAAATATTAAAAATAGCAAACATACACGATAAAAAAATATTCAGATGTACAGATTGGTTTATACAGTGTTTATAATGAAAAATAAGCCTTATCATCCCTGATTTTTAGACCTCCAACCCATAGGCAACCACTGTTTATAGTTTTCTTGTGTGTGTCCTAGAGATAATTTATGCAAATACAAGCATACTTCTCTGTATCAATCTCACCTTTCCTCTGTTAGTTGATACATACTGTTTTGTTTTGTTTTTTTATCTTAATTTATCTTGGATGTCATTCAACTCCAACATACAGAGCTACCTCAGCCTGTTTCATGGCTACACAGTACTTCATTGTACATAATTTATCTAGTCTCTATTGATGGACAGTTTGGTCACAATCAGTACAAACAATGCTGCTGTGAATATTCTTGAACAAAAGTGTGTCTTTGCACACTTGTATGAGAATAGCTATATTAGAAATATCTATAGGTGAAGTTATATTTATCGTTGTGATAGTGTCTGATTGTCTTTCAGAGATACCAAACCACATAGTTATGGGGCATGTAGTTACTGGATATGTTTATTAAGTTAGTATTTTTTTAAAACAGTTTGTTATAGAAATAACACAGGCACATTGTGATTTTTCTGAAATATTTTCCCAGAGGAAATATTAAAATATCACAAAATCCAAACACTTAAGAGATAGTTCTTCCAAAGATGTTTCTGAATTTTGCATATAGATATATATGTGTGCAATTTTATTTTATGTGCTCTTCTATAACCTGTTTTTAGCTTAATAAATGTCTTTAATGGCATTAATTATAGCTCTTTAATTTCAATAGCTGCATACTCTTCTACTAATGGAGTTTTATGTTGCTTCTGGCTTTTCATGATAAAAATGTTTTTGTAAGAGTTCTTTCTTATAAATGTTTTTCAACTGTTCCTGATTATCTTCAAGATAGGTTGTTGGGTCCAAGAACAGCATTACATTTTTTTTCTAATCATTGTTTTAAACAACACTCGTTTTAAGAGAAGAAATTACTGCTTAAGCGAGCAAGTTAATACAAGGAATGCTTTGAAATCCTAACTAAAATGGAAAGGGTTAAATAGCATCGCAGCTTGTATAGGCTTGTTGGATTTTTTATTTCTTTGTTTTGGTCTTATTTATCAGCTTAATGATGGACAGATTGTTGATAAATTCATATATTTAAGTGAAACTAAGGTATGTTTTAAACTCTTTATGTCATTGGAGAGATTAGTACTGGTACTATTTCCCTTGTATTTTTCAAAGCTGCTTTATATGCATACTCCTGGAAATAAAGTATTTGAGTGAACTATACTGTAAATAGCTCATATTTTGTGAGCATTTTCCCTAATAAACTGAACAGTAACTTGATTACCTTTGCTACTTTAGCAGAATATTTCTTTTTAGTTATTATCATATAGCTGTGTGTGTGAGGATGTGTATACTCCCTCTTTTGGTCATTGGTTTACTTATTCTAGAGTCATTCCTCAATGTCAATATAAAATATTTATCTTTAAAAAATATACATAGCCTCAATTTTATGTACATACATATATACACATACATATTTGTGTATTTTATAGATATCTATACATATCTATAAAATGTATCACTTTGTGTGAGATACTCTTACCTTTTCATTGTTGATGCATTTTAATTGCAACAATGACTTTTAATGATTGTAGGGGTGGATTAAAGTACATTATACCCTCCCCCATTCTGATCCTGAAGCTTCCCTTCTTTGATAATCACTCTCATTGATTCTTCAGATTTTTTTATGGCTTAAGGATAATAAAGCAGCAGGAACCAATTGAAACTGAGGCAGGAACACTATACAAGGATCTGATACAGCATCAAGAAGAATTTTTTTCCACATTTTATCCCCATCCAAAAAATGGAAAAGACTGATAAGACTAGGGATAAAATGGAATGTCAGTTGTTGGAAACAATTCTGATGAAAGAAAATGCCAATAGATTATATGCTTGTTTGCTTTATATAAAATATATGTGACTTCTATATTCCATTACTTTATAGCAGGCAGTTGGCAATGCTCTCAATTAATGAATGACTTCCACCTTAGGTTAAAACATGTTCAAAATGCTGTTAGACTTAGGATATACAAAGATGAGTAAGTCATGATATCCAGTCCTTGATTCTCTGCCCTTGAGGAGCTCATAGTTTGATCGTAGAGACAGGGTCATAAACAGATACTTAAACCACAATATGGTATTTGCAACAGTAGTGCTCTCCTCTATTAGATAGTTGGAAATACTTTATCCCTGAACAAATAATTACCTGAGAGGACAGTGCATTTCTTCTTTTCCCATTTTAAAAGGGGAGGAAAACTTTGAGATATTTAGAAATACTTCTCCATTTTAACACTGTTGATTTTTGAGACAGGAGAATTGGTTGCTATTTAAAACTATATATATAGACCCTAAATCAGAAGAGATTACACAAACCAATTTTAGAGCTGTCACATATTGATCTCAGCATTTTATAGTTACAGTCATCTTTGACTGTCTTTTGTTCTTTATTATTTTTTAAAACTTAGAATAGGACTTTGAAGATCTTTGGTCAAGTTACTTAAGCCCTTCAGTTCTGCATTTTTTACCAAAATTTAGCTGGTAATTGAGCAGATGGAAGTGATTGAGCACTATAGACTAGTGCAGTGATGGGCAATCTTTTGAGCTTGGTGTGTCAGAATTCGCCAAAAAACCGAGCATAATTCGGATGGTGTGTCACTTCGAGAAAATAACCATAATTTTGCAATATTTATAGTTTAAATAACAAAAATGTTTTGGCCTACAGACCTCTGGCACAGAGTGTCTACATTACAGCAAATGTTTTATCCTCGGCTACTGCACCTGGCCATTCAGGAGCCGAGGATGAAACATCCTTCTCGGCATGCGGCCCCATACTTCTGTGCTATGCGGCCGCGTGTCATCGAAAATGGCTACGCATGTCAGTGCTGACACGCATGTCATAGGTTCGCCATCACGGGACTAGTGGGACAGCTATGAGGTGGGATTGGGGAGGCTGGACTTAAGGACATACTGTCCTCATGCATGGGTCAGTCATTTTAGATACCAAGGATAATTATATAAATTGGCAATAAGATAATTACTGTGCATTTTCTGTAGGCATAGCATAGTGTTGGTCATTGTGGAGGCTCTGAGAAGATACAGGACATCATATTTGTTAATTGCTGAAGGAATGGTGTAAATCTGCTGTTGTATTTATAAAAGTATACTGAATAGAAAGGCTTCATGAAAAAGTTGAACTGGGCCTTGAAAGGATTGTTGGGGTTAAATTAAGATATGCAAAAGGGATTTGATATAGTTTTGTTTCTTTTTTTTTTTAAAGATTTTGTTGATTTTACAGAGAGAGATGTGGAGGGGAATGAGAAGTATCAACTAATAGTTGCTTCACTTCAGTTGTTCATTGATTGCTTGTCCTATGTGCCTTGACTCGGCAAAGCCAAGGTTGTTTTTTGGGGGGTTTTTTGTTGTTGGTTTTTATTAATATAATTTTTTTAATTTACTCATTCATTTTAGAGAGGAGAGAGAGAAAGGAGGGAGGAGCAGGAAAGTAGTTGTAATATTTGGACCAACAGGCACTCAGGGCTAAATTTTAAAGGACACTGACTTCTAGGTAAACGGGTTTGATTTTATTCTTCATGCAGTGGTAAGCTAGTGAAAGTTTTCAGCAGAGGAATAAGTAGGTTTTTGGGTTTTTTTTGTTGAAGTGAGAAGTAGGAAGGCAGAGAGACAGACTCCCACATGCACCTGACGGGGATCCACCCAGCATGTCTACTGAGGGCGATGCTCTGCCCATCCGGTTTAACACCTGAGGTGAGGCCATGGAGCCATCCTCAGCGCCCGGGCCAACTTTGCTCCGATGGAACATTGGCTGCAGGAGGGGAAGAGAGAGATAAGAGAGAAAGGAGAGAGGGAAGGGTGGAGAAGCAGATCAGGATGGGCGCTTCTCCTGTGTGCCCTGGCTGAGAATCGAACCTGGGACTTGCACACGCCAGGCTGACGCTCTGCCACTGAGCCAAACGGCCAGGGCTAAGTAGAGTTTTTTTTTAGAGAAACCCATTTAATTGGCTCTTTGAGGCTAAAGACCTGGTACAGGGGGTCCTCAGTTTACGATACAGTTCTGTTCCTACAACAGTGAGGTAACCCGAATTTTGGTGTAAGTCAAAACACACCTTAGCCTAAGTCACTTATCTATCCTAACACAGTTGTAAAAATCATAATCTAGAACATAAAAATACAACTAAGCTACTCCGTGCTCAACCAAACTAGTTCGCCCATGTAGTCCTTAAGTACGATGCTAACGGGCCTAAGCCAAAACACTCATACCTCAATTTTTTAAAGTTTTTATGGGAGTGAGCGTCTTAAACTTGAAACGTCATATGTTAAGACTGGTAACCCGAGGATCCCCTTTGTATCTACACATTAGAAGGACATGTGTAGATACAATTGGTGGGTATTTGGGAAATGGGCTTATTGAATGAATGTCTTGGATTTAAGAGGGGTAAGATTATAAGCTTCTTGATAGCAAGGAGCTATCAACCAGTCCTTTCAATATAGAAATAAATACATAGGTGAAAAATCGACAATATTTGTGAAAAATGAGTGGTGCAGATAGAACTCTGTAGGGGTTTAGAAAAGGGAGAAATCCATGTAGATCATGTTAAGTATAGCTAGTATGTAAGGTTTTGAGAGAGCTTGTTCAACCAATTTATTTGCCTTTTTATTATGGGAATTTTCTAACATACGTAAGTATTAGAGAAAACTACATTGAACCATTATGTATTTATCACCTTGCTTCAACAATTAACTACCTTTGCGAAAGTTTTAAAAAAATCTCCCCTCCTTTTGTTTTGGAGTGGTTTAAATTAGACGCCAGGCATTACATTATCTCTCTCCCGTAGTACAGGCATTTTAGGGTATAGATTTATTTTAGTCAAGCAAATGTAAAAAGAAAAGAAATTATATACATATTACTGTTAAGACAGGAATTTTAAAGAAGAAAATCTACCCTATAAATTAAGAACTGTTAGTATTAAGATAATGGACAAGATAATGGTTGTCATATAGATTATTTATTTTAGTGTACCACAGGACTGTCTGAGAGTGTTGGAAGATGAAGTTTTCTTTTCCTTCTTGACTTCTTGCTGTTGGTTACCTCAACACATCTACTTGCAGAGAAGAGTAAAAGGGAGGGACTTAAAATTTAATCTACTGGGTATCATATTTGTATTTATTTTGATTTAATAATGTTTAAATAACTAACTAGTTGAATTCATTAACATTTTGATTCCAGATCGTCAGGTTGCTTCTGCAAGCTGTTCCGTGTTCATTCATACCTCTTATATCTCCTCTCATACTTCTCTGTATCCTCAGGGGACTTGGTATCCTAGTTGGAGAAGCTAAGCTGTAGGTGATGTGTAAACTGAGTATAGTTGGGAAGTAAAGTACATACTCCTCTATCCCTGGAGATTGTATTTTGAAATTCTAACAGAATTGAAGTTGAAGTTGCTGTTCCAAGAGCAGTAGGCAGCACCACGAATTTAAGACAGATTTAGTTTTACTTAATGACCTGTGGGTACATGTGGTTTTCCCACTGAGTTCATCGGTATGTTTTTCTTAGATTGATTAATTAAATTAGTTTGTTTAACACAATATTCAGGAATCCCTTGGCATTCTAGGGATTTATGCTAATGAGACATCAGAAACTATGTGATGGGAGATCAAGGTGGAAGTGATGGGGAGAGGCCCTAGTAAAGAAGTGACAAGGATGCAAATCTGACTAAAATATCTCTTTTTTCCTTCGTCCTTTGAGAAGAGCTATAGTTGAATAGAGTAAAGTAGAGAGGCCAGAAAGGAAATTTTAGTGAAGTCTGAATTATAAGGTTGAAGTTTTCATCAACTTTACATTGTGTACTTTTCATCAAATTATGCTATTGTTAGTTGTTTTAATTCCAATTCCTTAACTCTGGTGCTCTTAGCCTTGAAAATTCTACTTGAATGTCACCCATTTCAAAGGCAGTTTTTTATCAGTCTTGAGTCACAGAATGTATCTTACCTCTATGGATGCAGAGGTTTTTTTAGCATTTTGTCATGAGTTCAGTGACCTGTATTATTAAATTTTTGTATGCTCCTGGCTCAGTGCTTTATACAAAAAATTAATGAAGAGAGGGCACATGGTAATCTTAGCACAGTTAGTCTTTGATTCTATTTTTAATTCCTTTTCCCACCCAAACTGCAGTCCTTGAGTACCTTAGAATATACATGGGGAAGGGAAACATTCTGAGCAGAGGAACACTCTAGTGTTCCCTTTATATCCTAACGTGTTTCTCTCTACACCTCGTCCTCCTTTTACACATACCAGTTAATTCCAGGAGTAAAGTACTTGCATCAGCATTGTTATGCAGTTGAGCTGCTTGCCCTTTCTGTATCTTTACAAATGGCCCTCTTATGGACTCAGCTTAGTCCTAGTAACAAAGTTGAAAAAGAATGATGTCAAACATAGTAGGCTAAAGTGGTCCTGTTGTCACTAATTTGGGCATTTCTAGGCAAATCTGTTACAATAATAGACCCTTTGGTTGCTGCTTCTATCAGCCAAAACTTATACTTTTACCAAAACAAGAAGAACTTTGATTTTAAAACAGCTTTCACAAACCATTCACAGATTTAAAGTGTACAATAAGTAGTTTTAAGTATGTTCACAGAATTGTGCCACCATCACCACAATCAACTTTTCATCACCACCTACAGTCCCGCAAAAAACTTCATATCCACTAATAATCACTCTCATTGCCCCTCCTCCCTCATCCCCACTTGGACTAGTTTTAGACAACCAGTATCTTTCTGTGTCTATCAATTTGTTTGTATGGACATTTCATATAAATGGAATCACAATATGGATCTTTAGTGATTTGCTTCTTTCACTTAGCATATTTTCAAGGCTCATTCATTTTGAAGCACATCAGTACTTTATATTGTTGAGTAATCTGTATAGCATACCACATTTATTCATTCATCAAGTGATGGACATTTGAGTGGTTTCTACTTTTATTTTGGCTATTAGGAATAATGCTACTATGAATATTTGTGTAGAAGTTCTGAGGATGTATGTTTTCATTTCTCTCGAGCATTAGGTTGGGGTGGAATTTCTGGGTCACATGGTAACTGTTTAACCTTCTGAAGAACTGCCAGACTGTTTTCCAGAGCAGCTACCATTTTACATTCCTATTAGCAATGTAGGAGGGTTCTGTTTTTTCCATAACCTTACCAACATTTTGTTATTACCCTTCTTTTTACGATAGCCATCTCAGTGAGTGTGAAGATGTATCTAATTGGGTTTTTTATTTTTATTTCTCCAATAGCTAATGATGCTGAGAATCCTTTCATGTGCTTATTGACCATTTGTATATCTTTGAGGAAGTACATACCTTTGCATTTTTAAAAATTGGGCTATTTATTTTTTTATTATCAAGTTGTAAGTGTAATTTATATATTCTGAATACAAGTCTTTTAATCAGATGTATGACTGCAAATATTTTCTCACATTTTATGGATTGTTTTTCACTCTTTCGATGGTGGTGTTTACAGCAATTTGGATTATATTTTACAGACTAATTTTTAAAAATCCAACTGTAGATCACAGGCTTAGAATTGACTTAAACAAAAAAGTTGTTAGGAATAGACTTCAGGATTCACTGATACCATTGACTACATAGGAACTTTTCTGTGGATCAGATGTGTAGTTTAAAACATACCCTCTTCCTGCTATGGCATATAAACATTTAAATTTAGAGTAAAGAGGAGTAGTGAAATTTTGTTTCTGTGTGGTGTAAAACAGGGTTGTTACTTAACTATCCTTTTAAACATATTCATTTCACTTGATACAGCTATTAGGCATGTTAGCTATATGGCAAATACCTATATAATAAATCCTCACCTAGTGTCATTAATAGCGACTTTAAACTAAAGGACATAAAATGAAACCACTTTTACTATAGGCCAGGAAACTCTTGGGGCTCAAAATAGTTTTTACTCAAAACACTAGTATGTTTCAGATTGCTTATTTTTTAAACAAGAATTAAGTTCCTATGGCATTTCATCAGTGTAATAATGAAAGGAATCTGCATGAAATGATGTTATTCAAGGAACTGCGGTATAAACAAAAAAAAAAGATTCCTCCTTTATTTCCTTGCTGCTCAAAATTGCAAAGGTCAACAGCATATCTTCATTTTACTGTGATCTTCTGGTGATTTTTGTATACTAAAGTTTGAGAAGCACAACTTTATTTGACTTAAACTCAAAAATATCTCAAACACAAAGCTTGAACAATGTGAGGACTTTATAGACAGTGGAATCTGTTGAATTGATATTGCTAGAAAAAGTAATTTAAATTATAAAAATCATTTTGTATTTGTTAAATATTTTAATACCCTATGAGAACAGTTTTGTTTCATTAAAAAGATAATTCTGTTTACTGTTTGGGAATGGTTTAGAAACTGACTTAATTCTGGTCCTGCTGAGTCTTAAGTAATCTTAACCAAATTGAGAAATTTATAAATGCTCTGTTGAAGTTCTTAATGATTTAAGTGGTTGATTGGTAACATTCACTTATAAAGAATAATTTATTGTATATTCACACCTGAACCATCTGATTTGGAGCCAGGAAACTCTTGGGGCTCAAAATAGTTTTTACTCAAACACTAGTATGTTTCAGATTGCTTATTTTTTAAAAATCTTGACCCCATTGTTGTGCTCCTAAACTATCATAATTGAGCATGAATTCCTATCTTTTATGTGTCTGGTATCAAAAGATTACAGACCTTTGAATTTACAGCAACTAATATTGGCACCTCAGGTCTTCTTAATGAATACTACCATGCTTTAAATACATGAGCACTTTCCATAATTTCCTTCCCTTAATAGCCATCCCAGAAGCATTCCAATGAATATGGCTACTTTTTATTCCTCTAAATTTTCTTAGTACTTTTTCTCTCTCTCTTTCTCTCTTTCGTGACACAGGCAGAGAGAGGGATAGACAGGAAGGGAGAGAGATGAGAAGCATCAGTTTTTTGTTGTGGCACCTTAGTTGTTCATTTATTGCTTTCCCATATGAGCATTGATGGGAGGGGGGGGACTACAGCAGACTGAGTGACCCCTTGCTCAAACCACTGACCTTGGGCTCAAGCTGGTGAGCCTTGCTCAAACCAGATGAGCCCACACTCAAGCCAGCCACCTCTGGGTTTCGAACCTGGGTCCTCCGCATCCCTTCTTGACGCTCTATCCACTGCACCACCACCTGGTCAGGCTCCTCGCACTATTTCTATAGTAAGTTATATAGTTGAAAATTAATTTATTTGGGTCATACCATTTTAACTTCTGTAACAGCACTTGAAATAACAGGGTACTATTATCTTGAGTTATTATAATTGTACATTTAAAAGATAGTTCTTTTGAGAAATGATAAAAATTTTCCATTATGAATTCAGTTTCAAAAATTTAATTTTTCTTCAAATTGACTTTTTCTTAATCAAGTATTGATAATTACATAGTATAGTACTTCCTTTTTTTAGCTAAAGATAAATTAATTTTAATTTTGTTGTTCAGTAGTATTCTTAATTTTATCTAAAATGCCTGATAATAGTTATTTTTTAACTTTGTGTTCTGTTTTCATTGTCTTTTTCACTCTGAGGATACAAAAATAAGACATTAAAAGGTGGAGATAACAAAATTTTTGAAAGTGCAATTATTGTATTATGGAAACATTTTTAAGGAACATGTAAACCAGAAAAAGTGCCTGAATTGAATTTTCAAAAGTGCGTGGTAGATATATATTTTTTTTAGTGAGAGGGGGAGACAGAGAGGGAGGGGGGACAGACAGGAAGGGAGAGAGATGAGAAGAATCAACTTGTTATTGCAGCACTTTAGTTGTTCCTTGATTGCTTTCTCATATATTCCATGCCGGGGTGGGGGGAGGGGGGCAGAGAGGGGGGCTCTCCCTTAGCCAGCGACCTTGGACTTTTAGCCAGCAAAGCGACCTTGGGCTTCAAGCCAGCAACCCCATGCTCAAGCTGGTGACCTTGGGGTTTTGAACCTGGGTCCTCAGCATCCCAGGTCAATGTGCTGTTCACTGGTCAAGCAACTTGGTATATATTATTATGCACCAAAAGCTTAAATCAATGAAGTTGCCTAGCAAAAATTAAATATGATTTTATTGGTCTTTGACATGTAACTTAGCATAGGCTAGTCACAACATAGTAATTCAGTTTTTAAGTTCATCTTGTCATATTTTTCACAAGAAGTTGCATTTGCTGCAGCATATCTAATACTCTTGAATGTAACAACTGATAGAGCAAAAAATATAGCCAGATCTTGTTGTATTGCATTTCACTTCATTGCACTTTGTAGATACTGTGTTTTTTACAAATTGAAGGTTTGTGACAACCCTGCATCAACCAAGTGTGTTGGTTTTGTTTTTCCGACAGCATTTGCTCACTTTTGTGTTTCTGTGTCACATTTTGATAATTCTCTCAATATTTTAAACTTTTTCATTATTATATTATGGTGCTCTATGATCAGTGAGTTTTGATGTTACTAGTATAATTGTTTTGGAGTGTCACAAACCATACCTATGTGATAATTTAATAAATATGTGTGTTCTGACTACACCAACTGGCTGTTTCACCATTTCTTTCTTTCCTTCTCGGCCCTACTCCCTGTTTCCTCAGATAAAACATTACTGAAATTAGGGCAGTTATTAACCCTATAATGGTCTCTAAATGTTCAGTTGAAAGGAATAGCCACGTGTCTCTCAATTTAAATCAAAGCTAGAAATGATCAATGCTAGTGAGGAAGGCATGTCAAAAGCTGAGATAGGCCAAAAGCTAGACTGTGCCAAACAGTTAGCCAAGTTGTGAATGCAAAGGAACAGTTCCTGAAGGAAATTTTTACTCTAGTGAACAGGAATAATAAGAAAGCAAACAGCCATAACTGCCAACATGGAGGAAGTTTTAGTGGTCTGGATAGCCACAATGTTCCCATTAGCCAAAGCTTAATCCAGAGCAAGGCCTTAACACTCTTTAATTGAAGAGAGAGGGGTGAGGAAGCTGCAAAAGAAAAGTTTGAAGCATAAGAAAAGAAATTGGTTCATAAGAAAAGAAACTGTCTCCATAACATGAAGTACAAGGTGGAGCAGCAAGTTATCTAGAAGACCTAGCTAAGACGGTGAAAGTCACTACACTAAACAACAGATTTTCAATGTAGAAGAAACAGCCTTATATTGGAAGAAGATGCTGTCTAGGACTTTCTTAGCTAGAGAGAAGTCATTACCTGTTGTCTTAATTTTAAGGAATTGCCTCGGTCATCCCAGAGCCATCACTCTGATTAGTCAGCAGCCATCAACATTGAGGCAAGATCCTCTGCCCGCAAAAAAGATTACAACTTGCTGAAGGCTCAGATGATGATTAGCACTATTTAGCAGGAATGTAGTTTTAAATTAAGGTTTGTACATTGTTTTTATAGACATGATCCTAATGTACACTTAATAGATTACAGTATAGTGAAAACATTACTTTTATATGTACTGGGAACCAAAAACTATTGTGTGACTCACTTTATTTGGTATTCAGTTTATTGTGATGGTCTGGAACCAAACCTGCAATATCTATGAAGTATAACTATATACAGTAAATATAACAGACAACTGGTTATCATTTTAAAAAGTACTCATGTGTAGAAAGTCAGCTTAACCCCAGAAACTGGAACATAGCCATGTCATAAAAAAAATGAAGTTTATGAACAAAATTGAAAAAATACTGTGTATAACTAGGTACGTATAAAGGTAATATAAATTAAAATTCAAAGACTGGTTCGCTAGAAAGGATACTGTAAAAGTAGAACTTTTGAAATATTTTATAATTCCTTTGGAAGTGAATTAAAGATGTGTGTTAAGCTATCACACATTTGTGATTCTGTTTTAAGGTAGCATTAATTTTTTGGTTATTTATTGACGTATAATTTATACATATTATCCTTTTTAGTATACAGTTCTGTAACATCTGACAATTATACACTGTGTCCGTAAAGTCATAGTCACACGGTCAAAAGTGCACCATGACTTTACGAACACACTGTATACTGTAATTTAACTATCACTACAATAAAGATAGAACAAAAGGTTCCTTCATGACCCTTTGTAGTCAACCCCTCTTTCAACACACACCCTCCTCACAATCACTGGTCTGTTATTTGTCCTTAAGATTTTTTAAGGCACTAATTCTAATAGTGAAAACTCTGATGCATGTAGATGTCCATTAACAGGGAGGTGTTTATGTATATTATGACAGGTCTCCTTACTTGAACTTTTACCATAAAGACATTGAAGACTGGTTAAGAAGTTCATGCAGCCTGACCTGTGGTGGCGCAGTGGATAAAGCGTCGACCTGGGAACACTGAGGTCGCCAGTTCAAAACCCTGCACTGGTCTGGTCAAGGCACATATGGGAGTTGAGCTTCCAGCTCCTCCCCCCTTTCTCTCTTTCTCTCTCTCTCTCTCTCTCTCACTCTGTGTCTCCTCTCTAAAATGAATAAAAAAAAAAAAGAAGTTCATGCAGACCATGTAGTAACATAACATGACAAAATGACCAAGATGTAGATAATAAAACAGGCAACAGTTGTATATGTACTGATTACAACTTTATCAAAACTATTATGTAAAAGAGACTGGACAACATGACACAAAAATTATAGTTACTTTAAAATTGGGGTTTTGTTTTTTTTCTAAATGAGAGGAGGGAGTAAACGGACTCCTGCATTCCCACAGAACTGGATGGACCTAGCACCCCCTGCAGGGGCCCACACACCAACTTCTCCAACCAATGGAGTCACTGGCTGGCAGAGGGGAAGGGGGTGGAAAGGGGAGAAGGAAAGGGAGAGAGCAAATGGCCAATCCTTCTCATGTGTGCTGACCGGATCTATCCACCGCGCCAACCAGCCAGGGCCTTTGGGGGGGGGGCCCTATTTTCTCAACTTTTAAGTAATGCTCTGGGCTATAATTCAGAATATTTTTGTAGAGCTTTGAGGGCAGGGCATGAAAGTTGTGGTTGAGTACGCTTAAGTTGTTGAAGTCCTAACAAGATTCCCTCAAGAAGATCCCCTTCTTACCTGACCAGGCGGTAGTGCAGTGGATAGAGCGTCAGACTGGGATGCGGAAGACCCAGGTTCGAGACCCGAGCTCGCCAGCTTGAGTGTAGGCCCATCTGGCTTGAGCAAAAGCTCGCCAGCTTGGACCCAAGGTCGCTGGCTCCAGCAAGGGATTGCTCTGTCTGTGGTCAAGGCACAGGTGAGAAAGCAATCAATGAACAACTAAGGCAGTGGTGCTCAATACCTCATCACGAAGCAAGTGTGGATCGCACAACATTAAAAAGACATTTGTCTTTTGATTGGCATACTGGGTAGCCAATCTGGCGTCTGAACTTTTGACACCCTATGCATGCGTGTTAAACCGCGCTAACTTGTTCAGTTACATTGCTGTGTAGTTAGCCTTCAATTTATTTAAACTAAATACGACAAAGGGTATAAAAATGAGTGCTGTAGCTGGTCCCAGTAAGAAGCCTAAAACCTACCACTTGCATACAGAATGGGAGGGGATTTTTTTCACTATGTCATATTCTAAGTGCATTTGCCTCATCTGTCTGTGTGCCATTGCTATTCCAAAGGAGGGAAATGTGGAACGGCTTTTTCGGACTGTTCATAAAAACTATGACATTGATTTTCCTCTGAAAAGAGATCTGAGAAGGAGAAAGGTGAAAGAAGAATACACAATATTAAATAGTAATAATAGTAACTTAAAAATAATGATAATATAGAAGAAATAAATTTATGTTTTGCATTTTTATTGTAGTTTTGCATTTTGACTTGGTCATCTTATAAGTAGCTCGCAAGCTGAAAAAGTGTGGGCACCCCTGAACTAAGGTATTGCGACGGCAACGAAAAACTAATGATTGATGCTTCTCACCTCTCTCCGTTCCTGTCTGTCTGTCCCTATCTATCCCTCTCTCTGACTCTCTCTCTCCGTCCATGTAAAAAAAAAAAAAGAAGAAGAAGAAGATCCCCTCCCTCTAAGATTTTTTTTTTTTAATGTGGCAGAGACGGAGAGAGGGACAGACAGACAGGAAGGGAGAGAGATGAGAAACATCAATTCTTCATTGTGGCTCCTTAGTTGTTCATTGATTGATTTCTCATATGTGCCTTGACGGGGGGTGGGGCTACAGCAGACCAAGTGACCCCTTGCTTTTGAGCCAGTAACCTTGGGTCCAAGCTAGTGATCCTTGCTCAAACCAGATGAGCCCATGCTCAAGCTGGCGACCTCAAGGTCTTGAACCTGGGTCCTCCACATCCCATTCTGACACTCTACCCACTGTGCCACCGCCTGGTCAGGCCTAAGGTTTTACTTTTCATACTTATTTATCTTTAAGGTTGTCTGAATCACTTTTGTGATATCAAGTGTTAAAAATTTAGTCATCCACCTCAGCTTTAACATTGTGCTAAGTGCTATCTGGGATATAAAGGATCTATATACTTTAGGAATATTGACAGTTTAGGTAGAAAAGCTATTTATGAAGCAGTATTATACTGTTGTATGGTATTATAATAGTAGATGCAATATGAATACCTACAAGGATGAGTGATAAATTTATTTACCAGGTATTCTCAAGATAGCAAATTGATATTGTATTAGTAAGAAGACCTCTTTGAGCAGCTAAAATTCCTGATGAAACTTGAAAGACAAGTAGTTAAAATGGAAAAGAAGAAAGTGTGTTACAGGAAAATTAAGAACAGAGGCTTGGAGGTAGAAGTGAGCAGACTGTGCCTGCCTAGTGCTGGGAGAGACACTTAGGATGGAGTGTTGTGAAGCATAAGCGGAGTATCTGCCTTTTGGCAGGTACTGTACTGATAATGTATTTTGGATTATGGTAGATGTTGCCTAACTATGGCCCAAAAGTCAAATCCTGCTCACTCCCTGTTTTTGGACTGCCTGAGAGCTAAGAAATGTTATTTATTTCTTTACCTATTTTTTTATTTTTTATTTTTTTAAGTGAGAGGAGGTGATATAGAGAGACAGACCCCTACGTGCACCCTGACCAGAATCCACCTGGCAACCCTGTCTGGGGCCGATGCTCTAATCAACCAAGCTATCCTCAGTGCCTGAGGCTGACACTCAAACCAATTGAGCCACTGGCTGTGAGAGGGGGAAAAGAAAGAGAAGGGGGAGCAGGAGGGAAAGAGAAGCAGATGATCGCTTCTCATGTATGCCCTGACCAGTATAGAACCTTGGGACGTCTGCACGCTGGGCCAACACTCTATTCACTGAGCCATTCAGCCAGTGCAGAAATGGTTTTTTTTTTTATTTTATAATGATTTAAAAAAATCAAATAAATAATAATATTTTATGACTTGAAAATTATAGGAAAATCACATTTCAGTGTTCATAAATAAAGTTTTGTTAGAAAACAGCCATGTCCATTAATTTAACATAGAGTAAGTAGTTCCCCTCTTATGCAGTTTCACTTTCCACGGTTTCAGTTATCCAAGGCCAATCATGGTCTGACAGTGTTAAATGGAAGATTGCAAAAGAAACAATTCATAAATTTTAAATTGCACACTGTTCTGAGCAGTGGGTTGAAATCTCTTGCTGTCTCACCCTGAATATGAGTCATTCCTTTGTCCAGTGTGTCCCTGTTGGATACACTACTCACCTGTTGGTCACTTAGTAGACCTTGGCAAGCGTGTAACTGTTGCCGTATCGCAATGCTCTTGTTCAAGTGACCCCAGTTTTACTTAACTGGCCCCAAAGTTCAAGAGTAGGTTAAACTTAATCATAGGTACAAACAGTATATGTATGTAGGGTTTGATACTATCCTTGGTTTCAGGAGTTTCTTTAGGGTCTTTGAATGTATCCCCTGGGATAACGATGACTACTGTATTGCCTGTGGATCCTTTTTGCTGTATGGGCAGCTGACGTTATGGCCTGCAAAGCCTAAAATACTACTTAGCCCTTTACCAAAACGTTTGCCAACTCCTGGGCTTGATTCACAGTGCACCATTAGTCCTAGAGGAGATAAGAAAAGAAGTGAGGCTGGAGAAGGGTAGGGAATATTTCTCAGTCTTGACTATCTGTTTCCCATAGTGTATCTTATGTGTATTCCCACTAGCCATGATTAAGCTTTACTTCACATACCTTGACTTCTAAAACTGTAGATTTCTTCCTCATTGCCCTCTCACCCCCACACAGATGGTGCTTTGAGAATCAATGCTGTAGAATTTCAAAAGCCATCTTAAAGATTTTCAGCTTTTTCCTTAGAGGAAGCATGAAAACTTTTGATTTGGAAAGTATTGTTATTGGTGAGAGTTTTATTATGAGGTTTGACTTATGTTAGGTATAACTTCTTCATTGGAGTACAGTATGACTAGCATTTAAAAATGACCAGTACTCAGAAATGAGTAGTACTCTAAAATGACAATTGGGAAACGTGGATTTATATTTTACTTCTGTCTCTGTTTTCTATTTGAAGAGTAAGTTTATCTTCTCTGCTTTGCATAATTATTAATATAAGATTACAATGGGGCAATAGTTAAATAAAATGTAGGAAAATAAAAAATGCTGTGCTAGTATACTGATAACTTCTTTTTCATTAATTTCTGCTTTTTATTATTTGCTTTTACTTCCTCTGGTTTTAATTTACTGTTTTTCCCTATAACTTTCTGAGATGTAAACTTAGGTAATTTTTTAAAGAGCCTTTCTTCTTTTCTAATCTACATTTAAGCACAGTTTTAGCCATATTCCACAAGACTTATTACTTAGTGATTTTGTTATCATCCAGTGAAAAATATTTTCTATTTTCCTTAGGGATTTCTTCTGTGGCCTATGGGTTAAATAGAAGCATATTTTAAATTTTCAAATATATGGAGGTTTTTCTAGTTTTTTGGTTTTTATTCTAAATTCCACTGTTAAAACATACTTGATGATTTCAGTCTCTTGATATTTTTGAGAGATTCACTTTATGGTTCAGAATATATTTTCAATATTTATATACACTCTATCCTTGGGACAAAATGGTATTTTATACATATTGATTTCAGGATTCATTTATATATGTCAGTTAAATCAAGTTAATCGTGTTCAGAACTTCTATATCCATACTGGTTTTGGTCTTTTATACTGAGAAAGGTGTGTTCAAATGTACTATGTCGTAAGTTTGTCTGATTTTCCTTGTAGTTCTGATGATTTTTTGCTCTGTGTACCTCAAGCCTATGTTTTTAGATGAAAACAAGTTTAGACGTTTATCTGTGTGTTGTATTTTATCATAAAATATTTTTTATCTCTAGTCATGCATTTAAAAATATGTATTGATTTTAGTGAGAAAGGAAGGGAGAGGGAGAGAGAAGTATAAAGAGAGAGAGAGAGAAACATTGATGTGCTCTGACCAGGGATCAGACCCACAAACTTCACCTTTTGGGATGATGCTGTAACCAACCAGTCTATCTGGCCAGGGCTCGAATCATGCATTTTATTTTAAAGTCTACTTAGATAATTTAATGGTTAGTTTTTGCATAGGATATATAGGTGTATATTTTCTATCTTTTCATTTCAGCATTTTTCTTTCCTTATATTTAAAGTATGTTTTTTACAGGCAGCATGCAGTTGAGTTTTACATGTTTGCATTTTTAGTCTGACAGTTTCTTTTAATGGGAACATTTAGTTTGTTTGCATTTAATATAATTACTAATATATTTGGTTTTAATCTAGCTACTTTGTTTCTTCTGGTAATAGATAGCTTAGTTTTTCCTCTTTTCTTTCTCACTTTAAATGGTCCTTTATTTCACACTTATTCTTGATGTGAGTATAGAATTCTAAGTTGGCAGTTATTCTCCTTCATTGCTTTTAAGATACCATTCTATTGATTCCTGGTTTCTCTTTTTCCTGATGAAAACTTTCCTGTCTGTCTAACTGTTGCTCTTTTGCAGGTCGTTTCCACCTATTCTCTGATTTTAAGAATTATTCTCTTTGTCTTTAGTTTTTAGCAGTTTTGCTGTAGTGTGCCTCAAAAGTAACTTTTGGAATTTACCTTTCTTGGTGTTTTTAAAACATACTGAATTTATAGTTTAATCTTTGATTACCTTCAGAAAATTCTAACCTTATCTCTTTAGGTAATGCTCAGCATATTTTCTTTCACTAGAATTCTGGTTTTAATTATGTTAATCCTTCTGAGCACATTCCCTTTTTTTTCTTACTGTCTCCAGCTTTGCCTTCCCTTCACCTCCATGCTGCTTTTGTTTTTAGTTCACTAATTCTCTATTGAGCTGTATGTGGTATACTTTTAAAGCCATCCACTGAGTTTTTCCAGTTCTTCTTTTGTAGTTTCCAATTTTCTGTCTCATTTCAAAATTATTTTTTAATTTCTCTGAATGTGCTTAAGCATAGTTATTATTTTAAAGTCTGTGTCTGATCAAATGTATTATATGAATCTTCTACTGGGCTTTTTTACCATTCTTGGTTTTTTTTTTTTGTTTGTTATGGTTCCTTGTTTTCTGTTCATTATTTTTGATTGGATACTGAACATTATATATGAAGAATATAAAAAATAATTTGAACCTTAGTGTACTATCTTCTTATAAATAGCTTTTGATTATGTATATCAGATATCTTGGATTACTTAGTATTGAGATGATTTTAAATTGGATTTTAGTTCCTGTGATGGCTGGTATGTTTGCAGTTTACCTTAACTTCTCAAGTGTATACCTTCACAGTTATAAGTAGGGAAATTTCAAAGTTCTCTTCTTAGTGGCGTTTGGGCTCCAGGGTTTTTGATTGTTTGTTTCTCTAGCCCTATAAAGTTGTCAAAAGCTCTGCCCAGTTTTTCATCTACCTCTTCCAGAATTAGTAGGGGCCATTGCAGAAGCTTCCCCAAATTGTGGACTTCTCTAATTTTCTTTCTTCTCCTGGCTATTGTCCGCTGTTAGCTCTTCCATGGTGTCAAACATATTTTTAAAAATACATTTTCAGCTTTTCTAGTACTTTGTTGGAGGGTGATTGTTAACTCTGCCATTATTAATGTGAAAGTCTTCCTTATTTTTTTTTTAAACCATTCTTTTCAGTATGTGGTGTATGCAAAACACACACACACACACACACACACACACTATATTTTCCAATACATAAATTCAGTTAGTTGGGGGGGGAAAACGTGGCTTTTGCTGTATTTTTATTCCTGATTTTGTTACTGTGAATAGAAAAGATGCAATCTAAGCGTTCTCTTTATACAGAGTGAGCAAAAGTAGGCTTATAGTTGTGAGTAAATGAAATAGTTTATTCTTATATTATTAATTATTGTTTTATTTTTCATGCAAAAAACTGTAAACCTACCTTTGACCTCCCCTGCATTTATATTTCTCTTATATTGTCTATTTCTTAGAGAAAAAATGAGAATGTTGGGGTCTTAATTCAAAGTTTTGAAAATATATACTTAAGGTAGTAGTTACGTTTAATTGAAATTATTTGGAGCAAAGGAACATCAATAGTCCAAGGTTCTGGTCTTTCACAGTGCTTGCTTACCATATACATTGCTAAAACATCCTATCAGACCCTATTCTATTGTAGACCACTGAAGTCCTGGCTCACAATAAACATATCCAGATAATTATTTATTTAGATATTATGAAAGACTATACAGTATAAACTTGTGGAGAGATTCAAGTCCAAGAATATTGTAGCTTTTACTGTTTTGGAATTTTAGTTACAGATTTGTTATGTGAAATATTTATTTAGATTTAAACAACTTTCTAGTATGTGTGCTTTGTCGGGTCCTCAAGGCTACACCCATTTTGGAGATGAGTCAGCATATAATTGTACGTACACCCAAGATTTATTACAGTGTAATAAGGAGATGCAGATGAGTCACAATAAGAAAAGCTCAGGTAGGGTCTAGAGGAATCTGGGCGCAGGTCTTATGCTCTCTCCTTCCATGAGAAGTCACACAGATCACAGTTTTCTTCTAGCAATACAAATGTATGTGTGCAATGTTTTTGCCCAGGGAAACCCTCCAGAGGCTCAGTGCCCAAGATTTGTATTAGATGCTGGTCACAAAAGTACACTTTACTGATCACATATCCAAAATTCTAAACTCAGAAAGAATGCAGGTGTTAAGCATAAACTCCATTATACAGTGAGCCGGTCTTACTATTTAGGAAAAGTTTTATGTCTTGGAACTATTTCCCAGACAAGTTCCCAGATGCCAGCCAATAGCCTTGCAGGCAGGTCTTTTTAAGGATAGCTGTCTTAGCCATCTATGTTCACTCTTTTTCACACACATGCAAAATGAATCACTGTTGAAATTTTCTGTAAACATTGTATGTGAATAATTGTTTTGATAATTAGTAAAATGTTTATTAGTAAACTTAGGTAGCTAAAATATTTGGATGGTTATAATGTCTTATTGTGTTCTATTCAGGTTTTTACTAATGTGCCAGTGCCCGTTGTCAGTTTTAATCCATATGTAGGAAGAACAAGACAGTGT
The DNA here is from genome assembly GCA_037038555.1 of Rhynchonycteris naso. Classification (NCBI taxonomy): domain Eukaryota; kingdom Metazoa; phylum Chordata; class Mammalia; order Chiroptera; family Emballonuridae; genus Rhynchonycteris; species Rhynchonycteris naso. The sequence continues at coordinate 160,505,538 of CM073000.1, read as the reverse complement.
TAGAACATTTAGTACATCTGAAAAGATTGTTTGAAAATTAAATTACAGTGGGAAATAATCTATTATGAAAGGACACTTCAGATGTCTCCTTTTTAAGTTCATATTGAGCTACCCACATAATTTTCAGATTTCAGTAGACTTGTTTTTCTAATGGGAGCTTTTTGAAGAAAGTACTTTGTTATCAAGAATTTTGACCAAAGCAATTGAATTTCCCTTGGCAATCAGAAATAATGAAAAAATAATTTCTGACTACTGTTAGAATCAAACTGAAGAATCTTAGCTACTATAGACTATATTTCTCATTTCCAAATGTGGAAGCTGACCCAGAAAGTTAAGTGACTATCAGCAAAACTATGACTACCTAGTTAATATCATTTCATTGGTTTTTAGTTATATAATATGCTTTTGAAAACATTATTTAAAATTACCAAGGGGATTCTTTGAATTTCACTTTTGGATATCTTTCATTTCTAATTTGGTTATTTAATTTATTCAACAAATTAACAAGTGTTTCTTTAATTTTTGCTGTGTGTCAGACACAGTTTCAGGTGCTGAGGATAGATTTTTTTCTTATTCGTAATCAAATTTAAGTATGTGCTATTCAAAGTATATATCCTGGTCCCTCAAAATATTTTCTCTCTTTTTTTCCTCCCCTTAAGGTAATACTGCTTTGCATGATTGTGCAGAATCTGGAAGTTTGGACATCATGAAGATGCTTCTTATGTACTGTGCCAAAATGGAAAAGGATGGTTATGGAATGACTCCCCTTCTCTCAGCAAGTGTGACCGGTCACACAAATATTGTGGATTTTCTGACTCACCATGCACAGACCAGCAAGACAGAACGCATCAATGCATTAGAGCTTCTGGGAGCTACATTTGTAGACAAGAAAAGAGATTTGCTTGGTGCTTTAAAATACTGGAAAAAGGCAATGAACATGAGGTACAGTGATAGGACTAATATAATTAGCAAACCAGTACCTCAGACACTAATAATGGCTTATGATTATGCCAAGGAGGTAAACAGTTCAGAAGAACTAGAAGGTCTTATTGCTGATCCTGATGAGATGAGAATGCAGGCACTGTTAATTAGAGAACGTATTCTTGGTCCTTCTCATCCTGATACCTCTTACTATATTAGATATAGAGGCGCTGTCTATGCAGACTCTGGAAATTTCAAACGATGCATCAACCTATGGAAGTATGCTTTGGATATGCAGCAGAACAATTTGGACCCTTTAAGCCCAATGACCGCCAGCAGCTTATTATCTTTTGCAGAACTGTTCTCTTTTATGCTACAGGATAGGGCGAAAGGCCTGCTGGGTACCACTGTTACATTTGATGATCTTATGGGCATACTGTGCAAAAGTGTCCTTGAAATAGAGCGAGCTATCAAACAGACTCAGTGTCCAGCTGACCCATTACAGTTAAATAAAGCTCTTTCCATCATTTTGCACTTAATTTGCTTGTTAGAAAAAGTTCCTTGCACTCTAGAACAGGACCATTTCAAAAAGCAGACTATATACAGATTTCTTAAACTGCATCCAAGAGGAAAGAATAACTTCAGCCCTCTTCATCTGGCTGTGGACAAGAATACTACATGTGTGGGGCGGTACCCTGTTTGTAAATTTCCATCTCTGCAAGTTACTGCCATACTGATAGAATGCGGTGCTGATGTGAATGTCAGAGACTCTGATGACAACAGTCCTCTACATATTGCTGCTCTAAACAACCATCCAGACATCATGAATATCCTTATTAAATCAGGTGCGCATTTTGATGCCACAAACTTGCACAAACAAACTGCTAGTGACTTGCTGGACGAGAAGGAAATAGCTAAAAATTTGATTCAGCCCATAAATCATACCACATTGCAGTGTCTAGCTGCTCGTGTCATAGTGAATCATAGAATATATTATAAAGGGCATATCCCAGAAAAGCTAGAGACCTTTGTTTCACTTCATAGATGATAATTTGACTGTATTTTAGCACTGTTAAATCACGAATTGTTAACGGTTGTTTCATAAATGAGCACTGTTGTGATAACACCAGCATTCATTTAGCTTGATGTCATCGTGCGGTCATTGGCTAAAGCTTTATAAGCATCAAATTTACAAGATTGGTTTCCCAGTATTTAATATAAATATACCATATAATATATTGTTTGTGAATTATTAAGAAATGTAATGTCATATTCAAATTTCTTAACATTGTCTGCCAAAGGCTTATTCATTCTGGTTTTGTTTGGTGTTGGATGTTTGGGACAGAGTTAACCATTCTTCAGTGGTGTCTTTATACTTTTCTGGTTTGTGAATTTTATACAATTGAAAGTCTTTGTTTTTTGCTTATTCTCTTCTCCAATTTTCACTTTATTTTTTTCCTAACCATTTCTACTTATTGCCCTCCCCTCCTTCCCCCCTCCCCCCCCCACCATGGACCCATGGTAGGTTGTACAAACTTTATGGACTTATTACCATTTGCAGTTACCATAAGTGCTTTATCTTCTCTACGCACCGGCTTAAACTTGACTGTTGTATGTTAGCATATTTTCTATGCAGCAGTTGATCAGCTTCAACTCAAAACACTGTTCAGTTTGTTTAAAGTTCATTTTATGAAAGAACTCTTGTAGCATGGCAATATTTAGAGCTATTGGTTAGCTATCTGAGCTCAAGCTTGTTTTTCTTCCTTTTTTATCCCCCTACACCTGAGATTTCCTTCTGTGATCCACTGAAATTATTGTGTGCTAAATTTGGGAAACAATTCTATTCTAACTCATTAACCCAGTTGAAATTTAGGTCCGTCATCTTAATATATCATGCAGTAAAAGGAAAAATCTTTTTAAAGTGACCCACCTTTCATGCTGCGCCAGTGTTGTCCTTGTACTGATGATGTGATTAGGTGTAGAGAATTTGCTTAAATTTAACCTAAAAGTTTATCACACAGCTTAATGAGTCACATTGAAATATTCAGTAATCGAATTACAAATCACTTTTCGTTACAAAAAGAGCTAAAGCATGTCAGTGGCATGATGCTTGCCAAGCCAGATCTAGGCATCTAGGGTAATTAAGGTATTTTAGTATGCAATGTACTGCCATAGTATCAGGTGAGTAACAGTGCTTTCTTTCTTAAAGCTTAAGTATATCTTTAAAGATAACTTGCATGAATTACTTTGATCTCAATTATCTGTCACCATAGTTACATACAAAAGGTTGCAGTGCTTCCTTTTCCCTTACTGGAAGTTAGCTTTTCTTTCCTTTTTTTTTTTTTTAACAGCTTTGCCAATGCCACAGAAAGGGCTCTTTTAACTTAAGTGTAAAGTACTAAAAAAGATTCAGGTAATTTTCATTCAGCACTTTATTGTTACTCAGAATAAAATTTATGATGGCATATTTGCCCTGAAAATGTCTTAATGAAATTGTTATGAATAAAATAACTCCGTATTTATTGGTTTGAGAAAAACTCAGTTTACTTGTGAGTTTAGTGAACTGGATCACTCGGATTTTTGTGTTACCATTTTATTCTGAGGGTCGATATAATGGTATTTAAGGAGTCATCGTTGCAAACAGTCACATTAGGTTTATTTCATCTTTATTCAGTAAAAAATAAAACAGCATTAAACTTTCTCGTTAAATAATGGAGGTTTAATTTATTTTTAAATATCCTTATTTTACTCTATTGTAAGTTGAATTTCACCATCTAAGAAGAATTAGATAAATGGTCACTTCAACCTTTTGATGAAAAGATTTTAATATCTTATTTACTTACCATGGGCAAATCTAATGAAATGTTTGAGCTGCCACATATATTAATCATTTGTGGTTTTGACAAATATTCTAGAAATAACAGACATCAGTGTTTTGAAATCATTGACACCTTGTGGCATAAGAATTATATCTGCATGAGCTACTTTTTTGGAAAAAGGAAACCTTTGCAAGTAGAATTTATCTATATTAGTTGATGTCAATGATTTGTGGGTAAAATGATGAGCAATTGAATTTTTAAGTGGTTTAATATTTCCCCTTCTCTTCTGGGAGAGTGTAGGAGGGTCGATCTCTGAGTAAGGCACGACTCATACTGTTTTACAGGTGAACTTGAATTGTACAACTCTAGTATAAAATAAGCATTTCTTAGCATTTTTCCACCACTAAGTATAGATAACTTAGAACTATTTCTCAGTCTTGATAACTGAAATGCCTTATTGCACTTAGGATACAGTTCCCTCTTCGCCGTCGCCCCAAATGGCATTAGGAGTGCTTGAAAAATCAGTTAAATAGCTAAATATTGTCCATGATTTAATTTTAGAGGAGGTTGGTTAATAAATGTGACCTCAGACACTGTTTAGGTCTTTGTCAGAAAGTATTCTCAAAATTGTTGTGAGACTGAATACAATAAAAATTTTGTGTTATATTTTTAACAACAGATGAGTAATTTAATACTTCATGAGCTAATTGTACTCACTTGAGTCTATTTAAACTTTACACTGCAGTATGGTGATGTTGGTTGGAGTTAATATGTAAGTTTTGATTATATTTCTATAAAAATTCCCTGTTAAAGCCTGCTGAATTTTAGATGTTCCACTAGTGATCATCTCTGTAAAAGAAATGGTCACTTTACTCAGATTTGATACCAGTCTACCTTATAAAGACAAGTGGATTATAGATTTAAAAGATTATTTTCTTGTCCATAAATATGACATGTGCATAAGTCCAAATCAGCAAAAGATAATTTGGTGCCCAGTATGATTTTGAAGTTAAGTAATTGCTCACAAAGTGACTACCTAATGTATAATAGTTTAGAACCCCCATCTACTATGACTTGGGAAACTTGTCAGGCTATATTTGAAAAAGTAGCTCTTTAAAGTCATATTGCCCACCAGAAACCTTAGGTTGAATTTTACAGGTATGAGAATCCTTGTAAATTAATCTTCTCAGATTGTGGGGGCTGAATGAGATAATAATCATGTTATTGTGCACTATAACAGCATTGTTGCTTACAACTTTAACCACTTAAGAGTAGGTACTAAGAAAACTAAAATTAATTGGTCATCTTTTTTTTTCTTTCCCCTATGTATCATTAAATAACTGTAGTTTCCCTTTTGTCAGTTCCCATTGTGTATTTTTCAGAAGAAGTACTGTATTCAGGTGCCAGCCAGTAAATTTTCACACAATGGAAAATGATATGCCACAGCATTCATTATAAGGTTTAATAAAATAAAAATTGCACCAAATACAAGTGTATTCATATTAACACTTAATACTTGATTGATGTTATCTTAATGCTTTTGATAGTGAATGCCTGCTTCAAAACTACCTAATTCATAGTCAGTTAGAACTTAAGAGATAGCAATTATTATTATTTCTTCTATGGAAAAAAGATGATATAAGTACAGTTCATCTAAATTTTTTTCCAGTCAAGACCACAGAATCTAAAGATGGGAAGACTTATGGTCAAAGGCTTGGGAGAGGGATTGCTTTTAACACTTGTTACTTTAACTGGTTTGATATTAAGTATCGGAAGCATGTCATAAATATATTAATATAAAGATAAGTTTTATAAATTTATTTCCATCACTTTTAAATCATAAAATCTAAGTGCTCTTTGTATTTTTCTTACATATAAGTTTCCTAATACAAAAAGCTTTAATAGATCCAGATTATTCACTGGCTCTAATATCTAAACTCTAACCATAGATTGAAATATCCAGTTGCGTAGGCTTTCCCCTTTTGAATTGTTAACCTGTCATATCCATGACAAGTATAGTCTTTGTCATCCTTTTGATATGGCCCAGCTAAACTGTAGTCTTTTTACCCTTGGTTCTCTGGTTCTCCCCAAATATCACCAGTACTTAAAAGGAAATTTAAATTTATATGGATTAAGAATATTATTAAGGATTTGAACAAGGGAAAGTCTTCTTATATCCTCAAGATACTCCATTTTTAAACAATTTTTAAATTCTTTTCCCCCCCATTTCTGTACTATCAGCAGGTTCTTTCTTGAGTAATTTGGGTTTTGAGAATTATAAAATAATCGATAAGTGGGTGCCATTTTACCTTACATTGTGTTTATTATAAAGACTCTTAAATAAGATTTTCTCTAGTAAAATTATCTCAATTATATATTTTCCTAGTATTTGATAGAAAAAAATTAAACAATACAGTTCTCTGCCTTAAAAAATTGAAGATTTAAATCTATTATAAACTTATAAAAGGAATACATTTAAGACACATATATTTACCTGACCAATGTTTGCACAGTGGACAGAGTGTTCATCTGGGATACTGAGGACCCAGGTTCAAAACCCTGAGGTTATTGGCTTGAGCACAGGCTCTCCAGCTTGAGCACTCACCATCCCCCCTTGAGGAATGAATGAGAAGCAATAAACAACTAAAATGATGCAACTACAAATTGATGCTTATCTTCTCATTCTCGCACTGTCTCTCTTAAATAAAAAAGGCATGTACATTCGCATTAAAGGGTTTGATGAGTGGTAAACTAAAATAATTTTAGTGCTTATTAATTACTGTATACTTTGGTCTAAGTTAAGGAGTGATTTGAAGATTTTAACATTACCAAAAATAAAAATGGAAAAACAGCTTCAGTCTAAAATTATTTCCAAAACTTGCCAGTAAACAGTCTTGTAAAGTGATAGCTACTCAATTTATTTTGACATATTTGAACCTTATTTACTTTTTTTCTTTTCTGAAAAATCAGATAATCGGTACTAATTGAGCATAGGGTTGATGTTTATTTTTGAAATCCTTTCATCCTTATAATTGAATGTCTTTGTAGATTATAAAATTATAAAGGATACTTGTGATAATATTTAGTTCTAAAATTTAGCAGGCACCATGATAATTTTTTTAACAAAATGTATTTATTTAATGTACTCCTTACAAGTGCTCAACTGGAGATATTTAAAAAACAGAACAAAAATGACACCTCGGCTTCATATAACAAGAGTCCCACACAGAATCAAAGAAGAGAGAAACCATCTGAGGAAAAATAAAACAGCACAGGGAGATAGGCTGGACATCCAGGTCAGAGTTCTGAGTGAGACCTCCTCTAAGGTAGGTTTCTTGCAGGTTCTTAAAGGTGGGTGTTTCAGAACTAAGCAGCATGTGTATTAAAAGGGCTATCCGTGTAGGGTCCTCCCAGAAGGCACTGCATGGAGATCAGGATGTTTCTGACATCACACATAGGTCTGACCACTTGTGTTCCAGGATGTCTAAGCAGAAATGACGCTGATGTCCACATGGTGGTGATGGTGGCAGGGCATGAGGAACTTGTCTGTAGGCATGCTTTGATGGTAGGCGCTGTGACAGTAGCCAATGGAGAACTCTTGGGGAGAGACGTCAGCTACTCTGTGGATGGTTCTTCCCCTTCCCCGACCTGGATTTGAAGAGGTAATCCAAGTCCGGGAAGACAGAAGAATTCTCATTGCCAGAGGATTATCTTGAGGAACATCAGCTCCTGTTGGAGCCTCTTGCCCAGGACTACACCCCTCAACCTCCCCACCACAGGGATGCTCCCCCTGGGCTGGCACCTTTTACAGGTTGCTGGGAGACTATCTTCACCTTGATTCTTTTTTTTCTTTTCTTTTTTTTTTTTTTTTATAGGGACAGAAGAGAGTCATAGAGAGGGATAGATAGGGACAGACAGATAGGAACGAAGAGAGATGAGAAGCATCAGTTTTTCGTTGCAACACCTTAGTTGTTCATTGCTTTCTCATATGTGCCTTGACTGCGGGTCTTCAGCAGACTGAGTAACCCCTTGCTTGAGCCAGTGACCGTGGGTCCAAGCTGGTGAGCTTTTTGCTCAAGCCAGATGAGCCCACGCTCAAGCCGGCGACCTCAGGGTTTCAAACCTGGGTCCTCAGCATCCTCTGCAGTCTGATGCTCTATCCACTATGCCACCGCCTGGTCAGGCTTGATTCTTTAATAGTAGGAGTAATGCCAGTTGAGTATTCAGTCAATAATACTGAATTCCTGCAGTAGCAGGCCCTATGTCAAATGATGATGACTGTATTCACTCACCGTAGAAGACTGGAAAATAAGCAAAAAGAAAACAACCAATCTCACCTCCCAGATATACACAGTGAATTGGGTATATTTTGTGCGTGTGCATGTGTGTTCATTTTAAATCTTAAATTAGTTCTCTTTCTATATTACTTTGAAGAAGTCTTGGTATGTTTGAATTATGCAAATAATTTTTATTGTACAGATGAATTATACAAATTAGTAAGATCTGTAGAATATTCTTTCTTTGAATACTTCAATACTTTCTAAAATTTAGAGTAATTTCTGATATATAGAAAAGTCACATAGGTAGTTATAGAAAGTTCCTGTGTACCCTTTATTGAGCTTCCCCTAATGCTAACATCTTTCATGGTGATTTTTATTAATTTTAGTTTGTGAAAACAAATTAACATTGGTATAGTACAGTTTACCCAACTATAGACTTTATTTGGATTTCCCAGCTGTTCTATCGATGTAACATCCTTTTTCTGTTCCTGGACCCAGTCTAAGACACTGCAGTGCTTTCAATTCCATATATTACTCTTTGGAAGTCATCCACTAAGTCCATCCTTTACTCATGGAGGAGGGAATTAAATTCTATCTTAGAGGAATATTCACATATATTATTTGGAATTCTAATATAAGGGAGATTTGTTACTTCTCATCCAATCATGTTTTATATAGGCATATGGATGTGTGTTTTATTTTTGTGCTATAATGAACTATGATTATTTCCTTTGATGCTCACATTATTCTAGCTTTGGCCATTGGGAGTCAGGTCTTTGACATGACCCCCTTTTTGGCCCTTAGCCCTTGCTTTCTAGCACTGCAAGGCTTATTCTGAACATTTTCTGCCCCAGCCCTAGAATCAGCCATTTCTCCATAGAATCCTGTTCCTTTAAGTGCAGAATGGCATTTAGAATCCAAGACTTAATTTGTTGGATGTTCTTGTTAACTGTGTCCATGCACTCACAATCTGTAATTATTTCTGTATGTATTTACAATAAACCTGACTTCACTGATATCTTCAATACTGGAATCTTCCAGTTTTCTCCCTTTGTGTATTTTCTCCCTTTGTGTAGCTTCTTTGCCAGTGAGAAACTGAACTCCCATTATCTGCAGTTCATTTACTTATTTAATGACTATTTTGTATACGCATCAAAGTAACTTTTGTGTGATGTAAGCTTCTAAGCTATAGCTAACCATCAAAATAAGGAAGTGTATTAAAGACAATATGTTAAAGTAGAAATGTATACATTTAACCCAGTGGTTCTCAAAGTGTGCGCCCTAGAAGATTTCCAGGTGCGCCCTATGGTATTCCAGAGAAATATGTGCCTGTTTGGACCAAGAAACCAACAGGGTTTTTGGAGTTTAGATTTTTGGGGGGACAGAGGTGTGGGGAATTGGCTCTAAGCTGACAGTCTGCCCAACACCCCACCTCACTCTCCTGATTAGGTTGCTAAAGGCTATTATGTTGTGGTGCTGGATTGTTTACACTACCCCCAATGTTCCCCGGAAAGACTGGAGGCAAGTTTCTTCTATCCTTTGTTTGGTGTCAAGTTAAAATGATATGTATGGTGGGGGTTGTCTGCACTCAACACAAGTAAGAGTGAAAAGAGATGAATTCTTCAATGTATTGACGAGGAAATGAGTGTATTTCCAATATATGCCCAAACATTGAAGAAATCACTAGGACACATCAGGCTCATATTTCTCATGAACACAAGAATGAAAAAACTTAACACATTTACACCAGACTTTACTAAATCTTACTAAGAATGTATCTATATATATATATATATATATATAAAAGATAATTTTTTTGTCGTTTTTTTATTTTTTAACCCCTCTTTTATGAATTCTAAAAAGCATAACAAAAAATGTAAAAAAAATGTTTTTTAATGTTAGATTAAATTTAATATCATATTTATTTCATTTAATTACCATTAAAGCATGCTTGGATTTTATATTTTTTCTTTAATATTTGACTTAATTAAAACATATTTCTCAGAAATTTGTATATAGTGCACCTACAATTATTGTAGGATTTTAAATGCTCCCTGACTTTAAAAAGTTTGAGAACCACTGATTTAACCTATTGTCAACTAAATGGCTGTCTTCTTCCTCCCTCACATGATGATTTATTAACTAGTATTTGTCTGCTTTTGTTGACTTCCTAGATTTTTATGTTAAATTTACAAGTTGTGATTACTGAAATAGAATCAAAAGTTTCAGCTGGTAAAATTTGTCTTCCTGCCATTTTGCGTAGGCCTTAAAAAATGAAAATTTCGAGGTTTGTTAGGAGTAGGTAAAAGCAAAGTTAGGGAAGAGTCTTTTAATTATCTTTTTAAGGGTATTTATTAAAAGAAAATTATTTTCCATGTTGAAACACTGAAACAATTTGTGATAAAAGCCAAAATATGAGAATTGCTGGTAACCCTCATAAAATCTCATGGTGCTCTGTTGAATGCATTGGTTTTTCTTTTTAAGTGCCAATTACATTTTTTGGTTTATACCATAACATGAAAGGATATTTATTATTTGGTCAGACTGTCCGAACTTAAACTCCTCTAAACTGTCAGTGTACTAAAACTTTAAGGAAAACGGTCTTCATGATCATAGGGGAATAAACTTGGGGGAAATTTATCATGTAAATTCACACAGTCTATAAATTTATTGACCATCAAACACTATGCAGTGAGTCAGGGATGTGAAGATTACTAACACAATCCTGCTATTGAAGAGAGCAATATTTTGGAAAAGACAAAGCTAATTTTCAATCATATTCTGAGGGACAGAGGGTTTTGTTTTGTTTGTTTTATTCTGATTTTTAGGTTTAAAAAGAATTGAGATAGGTCTTGAATTAAAATTTCTTATATATCACATTGTATACCTTTTTGAAAAAACAGTTCACACTTTTAGGACTGGCTGGCTAGTTCGTCTTTATCAAAATGAGGTTTAGAGGAAAAGTGCATAGTCCATTGACGGAATTTTCTTCATCTTACGACATTATTGTGCTAAAATTTGTACTTTATATTTTATTTTAAAATACTATTTCCTTACATAAATTATAGAAGTATGTGTGTGTTTTCAGGTGACAGTATTTTTGTGCTCTGTACTAATTAAATCTGACATGTGGTGCTTTCAGAATTCATGCTCACCATGATTGAAAATCAGTCGTGGTCTAGTCAGTTCAGTAATGAGATCCATTTTCTGTAGTCTGGAATGAAAAAAAAAAATTTTAAGAGAATTGGCAGAAGAATAAAGATGAGTAAGGGATCAAAAATAAGTATCACAATTTTGCCCTGGATGGATAGCTCTGTTGGTTAAAGCGCAGAGGTTGCTGGCTCAGTCCCCAGTTTGGGCACATACAGGAACAGATGTTCTTGTCTGTCTGTTTTCTTTCTCTCTCCCTGTGTCTCCCTCTATCTACCTTCCTTTCTCTCTAAAATCAACAAAATAAAATTTAAAAAATCTCACAGTTTTAACCTTTTGTTAATCTTTTAAGCTATCTAAAACTACTTTTAAAAACTAGCCTGACCAGGCGGTGGCGCAGTGGATAGAACGTCGGACTGGGAAGACCCAGGTTCGAGACCCCGAACTTGCCAGCTTGAGCGCGGGCCCATCTGGCTTGAGCAAAAGCTCGTCAGCTTGGACCCAAGGTCGCTGGCTCCAGCAAGGGGTTGCTCAGTCTGCTGGAGGCCCGCGGTCAAGGCACATGTGAGAGAGCAATCAATGAACAACTATGGTGTCGCAACAGCAACGAGAAACTAATGATTGATGCTTCTCCTCTCTCTCCATTCCTGTCTGTCTGTCTGTCCCTATCTATCCCTCTATCCTTCTCTCTGACTCTCTCTCTGTCCCTGTAAAAAAAAAAAAAAAATGGGGAGGGGGCTGAGGGGAGACAAGTAAAGAGAGACAAATATATCTCCCACATAGGTGGGATATAAAACTGAGAATGTGGGCGTAGATAGAAGTGGTTACCAGGAGAAGAGAGGTGTTGGGGAGGGGAGTAACGAGGGACAAATATATAGTAATAGGAAATGATTTGACTTTGGGTTCAAATTGATTTGATTTTTGGTTCAGATGCTATAGAGATGTTCACCTGAAACCAATGTACTCTTACTGATCAATGCCATCCCATTAAATTTAGTTTCTAAATAAATAATTCTTGAAACTGACCCAAGAAAACTATTACCTCCTTAGCTACAATTAGAATGCAGAAATATGGTTTGAAGCATTTTTTTTCTTCCCTTTTTCTATTCTGCAACCTCTGTTTAAAGTGTAGTCTTAACTGTTGTCAAGGTGAAAATGGGTTCAGGACATTAATCAAGTAGAATGTACTTTTGCCTTGATATACTAAGGCACTGAGGAAGGTATTGAAGAAAATGGAACCTAAGTTTGAATATTTTGATCGACAATAGTATATGTAGGTTTTGTTTCTAATCTAATCTGAATTTTACTTCTATCTTACTTGCATTTAAAGTTATTTCTAATTCATTTTGACTGAACTTCTACTATCTTATTTTACTATGCTTTTGCTTAACTATTGTTTCTCTTTTCTTACCTTCAATAAGATTGTTTTCTGTATTTATTTGTCTATCTGTTTAGGATTTATATATTTCACTTTAAAAAAATTTTAGGGGCTACCCTTACATTTTTAACATACAGTACTGAGTATTGGGTTGAATTGTGGTCCCGAAAAGATAGGTCAACCTAGAACAGAACCTCCAAATGTGACTTTATTTGGAATAAGGGTCTTTGAAGATATAATTAAGGTAAGGATCTCAAGATTAGATCATCCTAGATTAAGATGGACTCTAAATCTAATGAACAGTGTCCATCTAGGAGACAGAACATAATAGAAGGCATGGAGGAGACAGGAAAAGGCCATGTTAAGACAGAGGCAACACATATGGGAAGACTATAAAGATAGAGGCAGAGATTGGAGTGATATAGCTACAAATTAAAGAACGCTAAAGGTTGTTGACATTCACCAAGAACTGGGAGAGGCATGGCTCTTCCTCAGAGCCTCCAGAGGAATTAATCTTGTTTACACTTTGAGCTCGGATTCTGGCTTCCACAGTTGTACGAGAATAAATTACTTGTTTCAAGCCAAGTTAGTGGTAAAATTGTTATGGCGGCCCTGGAAAACTAACACAACATGCATATTGGCTTACCAGAGCTATACATACTATGACGACCTTGGAATGTTTTAGCTCTTATCACCCATCTTTAATTTTCTAGGTTGTTACAAATCTAAGATGATGGTCCACCTTGGTTTTAATATTCCTCCCATTAAAATGAGTCATTTTCTTGTTTTAGTTTGTGCTCAACTGTGCTTATTTACCAGTTTTGTTAATAGTACTATATATTACTTACACTCCATTCCTTTTGAGAAAAAATTTTCTTACCTCCACAATAGGTTAGATACTTCTATTAATCTATAAGAAAAAGGCAGTGAGATATTTCTCCAGCAAATGGGTATATTTGGGAACAAAGAAGAATTGCAATTTGGGACATGCTGTAGTTTAATGGTGAACCACGTGCAAGTCCGGAGAAACAAAGGAGAGGAAAATTATTTTATGGACTTGGAAGAGGCTATTGTGAGCAAAGGATTTATTGGAGGAAACTGAAATTTTGCAGTATAGCTATGGCAGTCTCAAATTGGCTGAGCTGTTACTAGGCAAAGAGAAATCTTTCTTCTGCTGAGGTTGTAGAAAAGTACCACTTCTTGTTGGAATGCAAAGTATGCCTCTTCCTGTTGAGGTTTAGTAGTGTGCATTGAGTGACATGAATGAAATTTTTCTAGCCTCCCAACTCCATTTTAAATGAGGGTTCTGCTTATTACTTTTCAGACTTTAGAAAGTACCTTTAATATTCTTATGTTAAGGCAGGGGCAGAAGGGTACTGTGTGTGTTAAACTATGTTTGTCTCACTCTCACAGCTTTTTGAAGATACTGTTCCATTGTCTTTTGGCCTTTAATGTTGCTAAGTTCTGTCATTCTTTGTTCCATTGTGGGTATTCGTTTTCTTTTCTGTCACTTACTTGGAGATTTTCTCTATCTTCAGCATTTTATATTTCCTTATGATGTGATTGGGAGGGATTTATTTATTTATCTTGTGACTCAGTATGAGTTTTCAAGTCTGTGGACTCATGTCTTTCTTTAGTTTGGGGAAATTATTACCCATAATATCTTTGTCTATTGACTCTTCTTCATTCTCTATATTCTTTCCTTCTGGAACGCCTATCAGAGATATTGTTAGATGTTTCCAATCTTCTTTGTCTCTGAACATTTCTTAATCTCTTTGCACTAGACTCTAATTTTTTTATAACTTCCTTTTATTCACTAACTCTATTATCTCTTATCTACTCTGCTAAGACATCTATAAAATTTTAAAATTTCAATGCTTATTTTTTAGAAGCTCTGTTTTGTTCAAGTTCTCATTGCTTTTTCAGTTTCTTGCCTGACCAGGCAGTGGTGCAGTAGATAGAGCATCAACCTGGGACTCTGAAGAACCAGGTTTGAAACTCAGAGGTTTACGACTTGAGCACAAGTTCACCAGCTTGAGCGTGGAATCACAGACATGACCTCATGATCGCTAGCTTGAGCCCAAGGTCGCTGGCTTGAGCAAGGGGTCATTGGCTCCACTGTAGCCCCCCACCCCCACCCCATCAAGGCACATATGAGAAAGCAATCAGTGAACAACTAAAGCACCACAACTATGAGTTGATGGGGTTTCCTATCTGTTTGTCCCTGTCCATCCCTCCCTCTCTCTCTCTTTTTCTTTCTCACTAAGTAAAAAATAAAAAACTTCTTTCTCATCTCTTTAAACATTCTTGCTTTATGCTTCCTTATAGTTATACTATCTCAGTTCCTAAGTGCTAATCCTCTTGTTTATAGTGCTGCTGTTTTCGTGATGGAGTCTTTCCTTCTGAAGGTTGTAATTTTATTTTTGTAGCTATCCTCAGCAGGTGGTACTTTTTCCAGTGGAAGACCTCTGTGTCCAGGGCTTTGAGAATAGCTCTCCAGAGCAACCAGGGCCCCAGGGTTTCAGAATCAGTATTTATATTAAAATTTCAGCTTAGAAATCCTATATGAAAAGGGTGAAGTTAATTTGGATTCTATACAGATAGTACAGGCTTAAAGTTCAGCTTTCTCATGGGACTCTATTGTTTTTAACCCAATTCATATAATGGATAGAAAACAAAGGCTCTTGGCTGCCTCATTGGACTAGAAGGCTAAAGTTTTCTTGGCTCTTCTACTCAAGAAATAGTCTTTCCCAGGTTCCTGACAATATACGTAGAATTTACTTTCAGCTCCCTGTATAATTGGGGCTCAAGGAGGTGCCTTCTGTAGGTGCCAAACCTTCAGTTCCTAGCCATTAGACACCCCACCGCCATTAATGTTGGCATTAGTTTGTGCACTTAAACTTTGACTTTGAACTCCCTTCTTCGTTTCTATAACTTAAGGGTTTTCCTTTCTTTCACACTCTGCTCTATATTAAAACAAATTGAGATGTGAGGGAAGGTATATTTATCCACCATTTCCATGTGTTTGGAATGAGTGCACAGTCTATAGTAAGCTAGTACACCAGTCTCATCTCAAATTTTTCTGGGTAACAAGTACCAGAGTTATCAAAGGATTTTCAGTTTTACAAATTAAGGTTAAATCAAGGTCACTCTTATATTGATATTTTCCCTAGAATTCAGTTATACTTTGTTAATCAATCAGCAAAGCATAGAATTATAACTGCTGAGAGACCTATATATCTTTGGGTATGCCCCTGGAACTTAGTTCAGTATGTAAACATTGTTTTTCCTCTGCCACAATAGAAAGCAAAGTTGCTTAGAGCAACTTGTAATAAGGCCAAAATTTGGGGCTGAGAACCTTTCAAGCGACAGAGCAGCCTTCATTTTGTAGTCACTGTAGACCTAGCTCAAGTAAACCTTCCTGTAATATCCAGGTCAAAGGAAGGATAAAAGCTGTGTATTTTATTTCCTCTAATTTACTAGAATTCACTTGGGTTATTTTGGTGTACAAAGCACAACTTTTATTTTTATTCTTATTTACATGTTTGTGAAGCATTTAGTATTTAATGCCACTTAAACAGAATGTCATACACCTCTAGCAATGGACTAACATTTCAAGGTAGCTGAAATAAGAAATGTGTATTTAACATATCTTTTCATCACAGGTAGCTCATTTACTATATATTATATATTGACTCTCAAGATACTTCATTTAATATCACATTTATATAGAAATATATACATATCATATATGTCAATTTATATATAATATATATATGATATATTTAAATTTACATTATATATATACATATTGAGAGAGAAAGAGAGAGCACGAATCACTCCCAAGACACTAATATATAGCTAAATGATAATGCACTTTGTTGGATTGTGCCAATAGCATAACAGATAGTATGTTTGCAGGAGTATTTGTGTTAAAGTTAAGGAGTGGCCTATTAAGTTTAATGGCAAGAATGTTTTTAGTCATAGAAAATGATAGCCATTCCAATGTCAGGTGTCTAAGAAAAAATTAGATCCATCTGATGGGAACACACTTTAAATAATTGTGACCACATTTGTTGTGCTTGCTAGTCTCCTAGTTACCAACAGGACGTGACAGAATTGCAGAGATGTGGTTAAGTTACTCTGATTGTCAAGCAGCTGAAAAAATAGTCTGGCTCTGGTGATGAAAAACTTATATGTTCAGAAAACTAGTCAAAGCTTATGGAGCCTTCTTAATGCATTGAATTCATTCAACATACCTTCTCTGTTAATATACAATTATAGTGTTAATGGTTTAAGTATTAAGTATGAATGTGTTCAAGTTTCCTTAGATAACTACTGAATACTACCTTTTCTAGAAATGTAAAATTCCATGTGGTTTTATTTATTTAGTTAGATTCAACAAAATAGGTCAAAGGCAGTGATGAACAGAACAAAAAATAAAAAGGGAACTAATGAATAATTTATTAGTGTATAAAGATTAATATATTACTTAAGTGCATGGGTCTCTATTACTAGCTGTGTGACCTTGAGCTAGTTACTTAACTTTTATAAGTCTCAGTCCTACAGTTAATGAGAATTAGTAATACCTACCACATAAGGTTTTTTGTTTTGTTTTGTTTTTTAACTTGAGAAGCATTTATTTACTTTCTCACTTCACCAATCATTGATGAGTAGCTTAATCTTATATCTCCTCTGGAAAACAGAGCACTGAGTGTCTTTTACATTCTATGAAGAACATCGATTTTAGGTTATCACACAAGGTTTTCATGAAGAGTAAATCATTTAAAGTGTTAAGTAGAACATCTGGCACATAATCTCTTAATAAATATAGTAACTATTATTATTTAATGACAAAGTTGATGACAAAATAAGATGAATATTGGATTTATTTGGATTTTAACCTTTAAATAAACTTTACATGTTCAATGAGCTTATTTTATACTTGATCAAAAATGTAAAACTTTTGTTTTCTGAAATCTAGACTATAAAACTGAGGAGTGTAGTTGGTGTTCAAAACTAGAAAGTTGTTATAATTTCTTGAACAGTGAACTTGGTAGTAGGAAGAGAAACTTAGAATTAGAAAATCTTGCCTGACCTGTGGTAGCACAATGGATAAAGTGTCAACTGAAATGTTGAGGTTGCTGGTTCAAAACCCCGGGCTTGCCACGTCAAGGCACATATGAGAAACAACTACTATGAGCTGATGCTTCCCACTCATCCCCCTGCCATTCTCTCTATCCTCTCTCTTAACAAAAAACAAACAAACAAAAAGAATTAGAAAATCTTCATTCTTTTTTATTTTTCCTTTTACTACATTACATGTCTTTATTAAGTGCTATACTGGGTTAGCAGCAAGTAGCAATGGAGTTCTATGGACAGGTAAATTGTTATTACAACTTAGGAACAATGCATGGCGGGAATATGCACAGGAACACAGAGTAGATGAAGGGAAAATCTGACCCGAACTACACACCAGAGCAAGGCAGTTACTGGGGAAGTGCCCAAATTCAAAGATAAGCCCTGTAAAGCCAGTAGTCGCGGCCACTATCAGAGCCGCCTGGCCAACGCAGGTTCGCATTGGATTCGAACAATCGGTAATGAAACACAGGAGCCACGAACTGGTGAGCCATCAGCTTTAATTCTAGCTTGCACCTGGCAGGCAAGCAAAAACACACACTGGGCTCCAAAACCCACACATTCAGTGCTCACAAAGCTACTGACTTATCTGAGTTTCCTAGAATCAAAGGTTTCTAGCTCACCAGACTTATTCACCACTGTTTCCCATCTCCTTCTCTCTACACAAACTCTGCACAAACTGGCTTCTTCCTCAGCATTCTACTATCTTGGCTGCTTCTCCTGGCCTCCATGTGGCCTTACTCTGCTCTCCTCTCTAATAATACTAACCTCAGGAACTGAGAGAGAGAGCAAGTTCCTGGCCTGCCCCACTTTATAGTGTAAAATCAAAACCTCTAATCCAATTACACAAACAAGGAAGTCTCCAATACAAAGCCACCCATTCGAGGCACAATGGGATTCCTCAGGAGAGTGCACCACCCTACATCATCCAATCAGTCAAGGATGTGGAGAAGAGCTTACTCTTAAAACGAAGCCTTAGGCTATAATGACCCGGCCTGCCCACAGCCTGTTCCAGAACACACATTAATATCAACAAACTTCCACGTGGGCAGCGCCATCTTTAACAAAGTAAGCATAATATATATTTTATCAGCCCAACAAGCCCCAAATTTGGATGGAGATGGTGAGTCTTATGAAGAAGAGTTGGAAGGCAGTAAGATCCAGTAGACATCCAGTCGTATGTACTAGTCAACATGGAAAGTGGATAAAAACGCTGAGTCTTAAGGGAACATATATCATCTCTGAAGGTCTCAGATCTTAGGTCTGATGCGTTGTCAGCAAGGCATCTCCAAAGCAGCTATGACTGAGACACTAGATTGTACAGTTCTTGAAAGAAGAATAGAGAAGCTTCATTCTCGGTTTTGGATTATGAAAGGCAATGTTATATGACCTAATACATCAAAATTCTATAATATCTTTAAAAATAAGTTCTGAAATAGCAGGCATTGGAATGAGAAATATTCCAAACTTTTCAAAAGCTTTACTTTGAAGAGTTTCAAATGTATTGTCTCTCAGAGGTGGAAAACTGATTACTAATTCCGCATCTAAGGGAAATTGGCCACATTTTCAGTATTATGAGCAGACTCCTAATGCCCAAAGGGAATTATGTTCTGTCTTTTATCGCTTGTGGGAGGGGTGTTGCTAAGAAACAGAATTCCTGATACATTCTGAGGAATGCACTTGTCATTTTAGTGATGCACTGAAAATAAAATGCAGTGAAGGCAATGTATTTTCAAAATCTAAAGCTGTTACTATCCAAAGAAGACTGCAGCTCTGGCTGATTAGACATAACTCATCTGATTACGTGGGCTCAGAAAACAAACCTTAAAAACCTATATATTGATGCTCTAAAAGAATATACTGCATGCCAAATCATTCTTTTGTGAGTGTTTAAAGGAAAAGTGCTAGAGAGTTTGAAGGATGGAAGGAAGCTAACATGCACAGAGCATTTCCATACAAGCACTGGGCTGGGCTCTGTCATGGCCCTGTCTTGCTGACTTTCCCTGATCACCTGTGAAGTAGGTGGCAATGTTTCCACTTTATAGATAAGGGAGTAAGTGCATTTGAAACTTGACCAAAGTCACAGGCTGTTAAGTGTCAGTGCTCTTAAAGTCAAGCCTGTGTTTTTTTACTCCAAGTGCAGAGTTCTTGCCACTATAGCTACCATCCAGCAGCTTCTATTTAAAAAGGCTAAAGAAAGAAGGGTCAGAGTTAGACCACATCTGCAAAGGAGGGTAGGCAAATTCTACACTGTCAAGATACAGGCCTACATGTTCAAGAAGGCCCAGATTTCTGGTTTCTTTTATCTACTAAAAAACATGTGCTTTCTCATCATTTTTTATCCTGTAAGGTACTATCCCCTCAAGTGACTTTGCATTCTTGCTAGAGGTCTTTAAAGTACAGAGAGTAGGGAATTACTGAGTCTTTCAGTGCCAATGCGATCTGGTACAATGTAGGAGAGTCTGAAATGATTGGATCTCTAGGCTTCCTTCCATTTTGCTTCTGTCATACCACCACATTTTCAGACATTTCTTCTCACCTTTTCAGCACTAAAATAAGTTTTCTCCATGACGATAACTGGGTTCATAAATAGCTCATGGGAGTAACCATTGTATCCAGAAGTAGGAGAATTCATCCATCCAACAGTATTGATTGAAAGCATATTGTGTGATAGGCAGTATCATAATTATTGCTGGAGAGTCAGCAATAATTAAGGCAAAGTTTCTTTTCTCATAGAGCTTATCTTTTAATGGAAGAGAGACATATATAAAATAATTTCAGATAGTGATATGTGCCCGGCAGGAAAAACATATGAGCAACATAGAGGGTTAAAGAATGAATAGGAATGGGATTGTGGTGGCAATTTAGAAAGGGGAATCACTTCAGGCCCCTCCAAGGATCTGCACTGAGACCTGAGAAATCTGAAAGAGAGAGAATCAAAGTGTTCGAGACAGAGAGACTAGTTAATCTAAGGCCCTGATGTGGGTTCTAGCTTGATTATTTAAGGAATGACAAGGACAAAACCCATGAGTGGGAGAGGTTGACAGGTGCCTTACATCCGGGCTTGGTGGCTGGCCATGGGGAGGAGGGGACGTGGAAGCTGGGAAACTTTAGAAGGCTCTTACTAGATAGTCCAGTTGGAAGATACCAGTGGCTGGGCCTAGGGTTATAGCAGTGGTTCTTAACCTTTTTTGAGGTACTGAACTCACCAGTTTCATATGCGCATTCACCAAACCCTTCTTTAATGTTAAATAAAATATGATTTTTTTTTCCAAATTCAAGACATAGGTATATGTTTTTTTACCAGTGCACAAAATGAGCTGTGCATGAACATCACCTTGCTCAAAGAACAAAACCAATAAAGTGCATGAACTCACAACAAATTACAGTATTACTTTATTCTGGCCTCCGCGGCAGAGGCTTCTGCGAACCCCTGAGACCGACTCATCGAATCCCTAGGGTTTGATAGAATCCAGGTTAAGAACCACTGGGTTATAGTAATGGAAATAGACGGGGAAGGATACAGACTAATGCTTAGAGGGAGCTCCTACAGGCTTGTTGGTGGATTGAATGATGAGTGTGAGGAGAAGAAGAGGAATCAGGACTCTCAACAAATGCTTGGCAACTTGTCACTTAACAGTTATAAAACAAAAGGCAACCTGCTGATAATTACCCAGTCATTTCTGTCACTCCTCAAAACAGCAGCCGTGACTGGCAGTATGTATTTGCAGTTGTGAGTGATGATGGGATTTTAAAATAGAAGGTTTAAAATGTTTTCTTTGAAATTATTATTTTAATTTTGTCTCAAAAAGAAAAGAACAGATATTCCCTTACCTGTCAGATTCTTAAAAAAAGAATTCATCCATATGCGCACTTGACACACATACACACACGCCACTACAAATGATATTTGGTTTACATGAGCTACTGAAGAAGCTGTTCAAATTTAAAGCTTTTATTTTTTTATTTTACTTTACTTTTACAGAGACAGAGAGAGAGAGAGAGTCAGAGAGAGGGATAGATAGGGACAGACAGTCAGGAAAGGAGAGAGGTGAGAAACATCAATCATCAGTTTTTCGTTACGACACCTTAGTTGTTCATTGATTGCTTTCTCACATGTGCCTTGACCGCGGGCCTTCAGCAGACCAAGCAACCCCTTGCTGGAGCCAGCGACCTTGGGTGCAAGCTGGCAAGCTTTCGCTCAAGCCAGATGGGCCCCACGCTCAAGCTGGCGACCCCGGGGTCTGGAACCTGGGTCTTCCGCATCCCAGTCAGATGCTCTATCTACTGCGCCACCGCCTGGTCAGGCGAAGCTGTTCAAATTAAAAAAAAAAAAAAACCAACAAAAAAAAACAAAGGTGTAAAGAAATGAAATGTACAAATGACTTTAGTTCACATAGAACACAAAAATAAAATCCACAATGAAAAAGCCATTTAAATAAATGTTTGCCTACTTAGAAATTTGTGGGAGGAAATATTAAGGCAGTCTAAACATCCACGTTTGGAGTACATATTTCTCCCCCAAATAACAATACTGCAAATGTAAAAAAAAGAAAAGAAAAATAATAATATTCAGCTGATGGGTCTCCAAGAAGTTCAGGGATTTAGATACATCTGAGTCACACAACAGAAAAAGAGAAGCACAAACCAAATATGTGGGATGCACACCACGAGAAGTGGGTGAAAAATGCCTTCATTGGAACATAGGATATTTCCTCTGGTGCAAATTCAAGACAATCGCCATGTAAAGTAGCTGTCCCTGATTGCTAAGCCAAGGCATACATAAAGAGACTTTTCTTAATGTATTAAATTAGTCACTGTCATCACATTAATACTTAAAAGTACACATCTAAGATGAACATCTTTCATTGGTAAGTCATTGCTAGAGTGGGACCTTCACTATATGAACCCAACCCCACTACCAGCATCATCCATTCTTGTCTTCTAGTAACAGCTTCCTGATTTTGTCTGATAGACTAACCCATCTCTTGGTGATTACACAGTCTTGGTGGGACTGCCCTGCTGACATTGCTCAAGTCAGGCAATCAGGTACACTATCTCTATGGATTTAATACAAACAAACAAACGAATAAGGAAGCAAATGACTGGAACTTGTTAAACTCAACAATGGCATCTTGAAGATGATTTTAACTACCTAGATTCCAAAAGCAGCCTGATTCCTGACCTGTTGATAGCTAATTCTTTAGCTTTTCCCTAGTGACTATCACCTACCGTATCCTCTCAGTGAATTCCTTTTCTTGCTAAGTTAGCTGGTATGAGTTTCTATTGCTTGCAATAGAAGAATCTTAACTGAAACAGTTTTATCTTTTTAGTAACAAACTCTAGTTTTAATAAAACATTTGCTTGGCTTTTTTGTAAAAGAATGCTAGAAGATAAGACTTATTCCCTTTAAATACCTAGTAATAGCTCAGGTTTCAAAGATACTATTGTTAAAGAATCTGTATATTTAGCCTGAGCAGGCAGTGATGAAGTGAATAGAGTGTTGGACTGGAACACGGAGGGTCCAGGTTTGAAATTCCGAGGTTGCCGGCTTGAGCACAGGCTCATTCTGCTTGAGCGCGGGCTCAGCAGCTTGAGTGCAGCATCACTGGCTTGAGCATGGGACCATAGACATGACCCCATGGCCGTTGGCTTGAGCCCAAGGCTGCTGGCTTGAGCAAGGGGTCACTCACTCTGCTGCTGCAGCCCCTGGTCAAAGCACATATGAGAAAGCAATCAATGAACAACTAAAGAGACTAAGGAGCTGCAACAAAGAATTGATGTTTCTCTCTATCTCCCTTCCTGTCTGTCCCTCTCTCTGTCTCTGTCACAAAAAATAAATAAGTAAATAAAAAAGAAAATCTGTGTATTTAGAAATGGCTTTAGACTCCAATCAGTTCCCATGACTTTTTCAGGTTGATTTGTGGTGTGATACATATATTTATCTGAGCTAATGCTGCCCTTATGCCTATGTGTTCTTTATATATGTTTTAAAACAACTACATGTCCACATTCAGTTTCTGTTGCTTTTTCTTTCTTTGAAAGTGTTCATAATTAATTAAAATGCCACTCTTTTGCCTGTGATTTACTGTCAACAGAAATGGTAGACATCCAGATCAAACACAAGGCATAGACCAGGCCAGGGTGGTCAGGCTTGCAGGGTCCTGTGAATGACAGGACAGGACCTAGCCTAGTATTCAGCACATGGATGAGGGTGCATTTGGGAGGATGGGAGAAAGTGAGGGTGTCTAATTTTTTCTTTTCTCTACTATTTTTTTAAAGCACCTTTAACATGGTGTCATTCTGCACAGTAAGTCTGTTGCTTCTGTACTGCTACCTTGGTTGAAATGAAGAACCTATAATTTAGCATGATATTCACAGAGATACAGAAGGATAATAAAACCACCAAAGAGAAAGGTAACTTAATTTGCAAATGACATGAAAGACAGGAGAAGTAGGAAGATCATTAACTTATGTAATCAAGTTCATGTAGAAGAGGTGTTGGGAGGAGGGCAACATGCGCTTTAATTTGCCAAAAGTAAGGTATCAGTAAAGCGTGAGCAGTGTTCATATAAAATCAGGAGGGTTTAATGCTATCACTGAGACTGCCTTTCTTCCATCATTGAGTTGTGATTGGAGGAGAGTCTTCTAGAGATAAACTAGCCAACTTGCTTGTCAGCCCTTCACCTCAAACAATGAAGTCCAAAGGCAGTCTGCTGAAGAATTCTCTCTTACTTGGGGGAGGGGTATTCTTTTTGTTCAGACCTTCAACTGATTGGATGATGCCCACCACATTTACTCTACCGATTAAAACATCCTCACAGAAACACCCAGCACACTGACCATCGAGGCATCTTGTGGGCCAGTCAAGTTGACACATGAAGCTAACCATCACAGCAGTACAGTGAGGTAGGAAAGTTGGTTTCTTGCATTCTCTTAACCGTTTCTCGAGTATATACATGTGAACCAAACACATTTGAGTCTACTTTTTAGCTAGAAGCATAGGTACCCTGGGAGGGGCTTTAGAGGTAGGCTAGCCCAGCTTTTCATCCAATGTTAATTTTTAACTCTCTGCCTAAACAGTTCCAGGGCTGGGGAGCTTACTACTTTGTAAGATTAAAAAGTCATGTTAGCCTGACCAGGCGGTGGCGCGGTGGATAGAACATCGGACTGGGATGCGGAAAGACCCAGGTTCGAGACCCCAAGGTTGCCAGCTTGAGTGTGGGCCCATCTGGTTTGAGCAAAAGCTCACCAGCTTGAGTCCAAGGTCGCTGGCTCCAGCAAGGGGTTGCTCGGCAAGGCACATATGAGAAAGCAATCAATGAACAACTAAGGTGTCAAAATGAAAAATTGATGATTGATGCTTCTCATTTCTCTCCGTTCCTGTCTGTCTGTCCCTATCTATCTATCTCTCTGACACTCTCTCTCTGTCTATGTAAAAAAAAAAAAAAAAAAAAAAAAAAGTCGTGTTAATGTGACTATTTTTAAAAAGTTAACTTTATATCTAGCAAAAATCTCCCCCATGCAGCCTATCTGTCAGCTTCCCAAGTGGTGAGAGTGCTAACCCTCCCCCTCTCTCCCAGGGAGGCTGCTTCAGTTCCAGAGTACTGCAGACAGTGTGGAGAGCTTTGCCAGGTCTGGAACACAACGCTTGTTCTCCCCAGGGAACAGATTGCCACCAGGGAGGTGGGTCAGAATGGATTCGAGTACTGTTTATCTGAAGCCATTTATCTCTGACACTCAAGCCTTGTTGCTAAGTATGCCAGGCTACTTCAGAATGGTGAACTTGCTCATAGAAGCCCCTCTGACCCTGCAATGTGGCTTCTGTCAGAACCCAAAGGCTGTCAGCCCTGTCTATACATGTTTGCACTGTGCTGTGGACATGCTTCCTAGTTTGTTTGGTTTTTCCTTGGCCTTTATTTAGGTTAGTAGATGTTAGGAGATATGAAGTGGGAAGGTGTGATCCAATTCCAAATACTACGTGCATGTTCTGGCTAGGGAGCCTTTAGTTGGGAGGACCACACAGTGGTTCCAGTTTTGTCCCCTAGTGACTCACTTCATCCTTATAGCCAGTAAACTCAGCTTTGTCCTAATCTAACTCTTTTTTATGAAAATGTGACTAAGTTGCATACTAGATGTAGATTAAAGGGACTATTTCCTCATAAACGAATCCCTTGAATGTAAACATCTCATAAGCTACAACAGACCAGTGTTTCCAATTTGGTGGAGACAAAAGGTCTCAGAACACTGAGTAGATTTGCTTAAGAATCTTTGATTGGAAATTGACCACAAGCCTAGGAAAGAATATTCACATTATTCTGAAGAAAGAGGATTGGTACAGGGTTTGATTCAATCTCTTTAAAGTCCTGCTTTCTGCTTTAATAAGTGAAAACAGTAGAGAAAGAAGCTCCGGAGGGGGCTGACTTTGACATTCAGAAAATACTAGTCAACCTCTGATCTTTTTAGCTTGCTGTTTGCAATGCCAGGACATAATGCTGTGGACTGAATAGTTGCGTCCCTTCCCTGCCAAATTCATGTTGAAACCTAATTCCTAGTGTACTGGTACTTGAAGGTGGGGCCTTTGGTAGGTAGTTGCCCTTATAAAAGAGAACTCCAAGAGCTCCCTTACCCCTCTGCCATGGGAGAAGATATCCATCTTCTGTGAACCAGGAAGCAGGGTCTCATAGGACAATGAGTCTGCTGGCACCTTGATCTTGGACTTCCAGCCTCCAGAACTATAAGAAATAAATTTCTATTACATATATAAGTGTTGGGCAGATAAAATATATTATGCTCACTTTGTTAAAGATGGCACTGCCCACATTCAAGTCTGTTGATATTAATGTGTGTTGGGGCATAGGCTGTGGGCAGGCCGGGTTGGTATAGCCTAAGGCTTAGTTTTAAGAGTAAGCTTTCCCCACACCCTTGACTGATTGGATGATGTGGGGTGGTGCACTCTCATGAGGAATCCTCCCATTATGCCTCAGATAAGTGACTTTGTATCAGAGACTTCCTTGTTTGTAGATTGGATTAAAGGTTTGGATTTCTACACTATAAAGTGGGGCAGACCAGGAGGAGCTTGCTGTCTCTCTCTCTCTCTGTTCCTGAGATTAGCATTAGAGAGGAGAGCAGAGAAAGGAGAGCAGATAAAGGCCACGTGGAGGCCAGGAGAAGCAGCCAAGATGGTGGAGTGCTGAGGAAGAAGCCATTTTGAGCAGAGTTTGTGCAGAGAGAAGGAGATGGGAAACAGAAGTGAGTAAGTCTGTTGAGCTAGAAACCTTTGATGCTAGGAAACTCAGATAAGTCAGTAGCTTTGTGAGCACTGAATGAGTGGGTTTTGGAGCCCAGTGTGTGTTTTTGCTTGCCTGCCAGGTGCAAGCTAGAATTAAAGCTGATGGTTCACCAGTTCTTGGCTCCATTGTTTCATTACGGACTGTCCGAATCAAATGCGAACCTGCATGAGTCAGGTGACTGTGATAATGGCCATGACTACTGGCTCTACAATAAGCTACCAAGTTTTTGGTATTCTGTTGTAACAGCCCAAACAAACTGAGACACCTAACATCTTTTGTTCTTATTTGTTTCATTAGAAAATTCAGTGGCCATGACTTTTTTAATGTTTTCAATCCTGAAGAGGACTTCTTACAGAAGTATACACAAATTATATTTTTGGGCATTGGTTCCATTGAAAAATTGAGGACACCACTGAACTGAGATGTTGGTCAAATAAGTTTGTAAATATGATATATATGTTTGCTCGCTTATAGTTTGTATTGGGTGTGGGAGACGGGCTGTAAGCAGGCCAGATCGTTATAGCCCAAGGCTTAGTTTTAAGACTAAGCCTTTCCCACCCTTTTTGATGTAGGGTGGTGCACTGTCATGAGGAATCCCATTATGCCTCAGATGAGTGACTTTGTATCAGAGACTTTCTTGTTTGTAGATTGGATTAAGGTTTTGGATTTCTACACTATAAAGGCAGACTGGGAGCTTGCCCTCCATGGGAAAAGCAGGTTTTCTGCTTTTCCCTTGCCTTCCCTTGTGGCTTGCCTGTCTTGGTGAGACACCAATAAACAGAATGGCCTACCATCCTCCGACTCTACCATTTCTTCACCGTCCGCCTGAATCCAATGGGAACCTGCATGTGAATGGCCACGATGGCGGCTCCTGGTCCTACATGAGATTTTCATTAACATTAAGCATGTTCTTCCTTCAACTGTTCCTGACCCCCTCATCAGCTCTCAGAATAACAAACTTCATGCATGCAAGAATTATACTGCCTTAAAAAACATAGTTTCTCTTAACATAAATATTTCTAAGGACACTGTGCCTTTTGTAGTATTTGTAATAATAGGATCTGTAGCTAAATTTTATTCATTCAGTTGTGAGCTTCTTGAGAAAAGGATATCTCAAACTCTTTTAGGCTCATATGTCTCAATTATCCTGCACTTAATGGACTATAAATATTTAATGAAGGGTTAAAAGTAATAAATGCATTATAAATAAATACCTATATGTTGCACATTATTTGGAAGTAAATTGATATCATTTTTGTTTTATATTTTGACAGAGACAGAGACAAAGAGAGAGGGACAGATAGGGACAGACAGACAAAAAGGGAGAGAGATGAGAAGCATCAACTCTTTGTTGTGGCACCTTAGTTGTTCATTGATTGCTTTTTCATATGTACCTTGACAGGGGGCGGGGGCTACAGCAGAGTGAGTCACCCCTTGCTCAAGCCAGCAACCTTGGGCTCAAGCCAGCAAACTTGGGCTTCAAGCCAGGAACTTTTGGGCTCAAACCAGCGACCATGGGGGTCATGTCTATGATCCCTGTAAAGCCAGTAGTCGCGGTCAGGATCACAGCCGCCTGGCCAGTGCAGGTTCACATTAGATTCGAACAGTCGGTAATGAAACACAGGAGCCACGAACTGGTGAGCCATCAGCTTTAATTCTAGCTTGCACCCAGCGGGCAAGCAAAAACACACACTGGGCTCCAAAACCCACTCATTCAGTGCTCACAAAGCTACTGACTTATCCGAGTTTCCTAGAATCAAAGGTTTCTAGCTCACCAGACTTATTCACCACTGTTTCCCATCTCCTCCAGCACTAACTCTTAACAAACTGGCTTCTCCCTCAGCACTCTGCCATCTTGGCTGCTTCTCCTGGCCTCCATGTGGCCTTACTCTGCTCTCCTCTCTAATACTAATCTCAGGAACCCAGGAACCCAGAGAGAGAGATCAAGCTACTGGTCTGCCCACTTTATAGCATAGATTCAAAACCTTTAATCCAACTATACAAACAAGGAAGTCTCTGTATAATGGGATTCCTCAGGAGAGTGCACCACTCTACATCATCCAATCAGTCAAGGGTGTGGGGAAAAGCTTACTCTTAAAGCCAAGCCTGCTTACATTACAGCCTTTCCCCCACACCCATCCCAAGCATAAGGGCAAGTAGTATCACCTGGGTGACGGGCTTCCATGTGGGCAGCGCCATCCTTAACAAAGTGAGCATAATATATTTTATCTGCCCAACAATCCCACGCTCAAGCCAGTGACACTGTGCTCAAGCTGGTGAATCCACGCTCAAGCCAGCAACTTCGGGGTTTCGAACCTGGGTCCTCCACATCCCAATCCGATGCTTTATCCACTGAGCCACTGCCTGGTCAGACAATTGCTCTCTTTTTAAAAAACAACAACAGATTATACATTCCAAAGTCCATTTCTATGTCTCCTTCTAGAGAAATCAACCTGTGGCAGCAAGGTGGATAGGCGCTGCAGTTTACGCAGGGCAACCCCTACATGCAGAGCAAGACAGAGGACAGGTCAGGAGGGATTAAACAGAGTAACCAATAAATCTACCAAAAAAGGGATCTTATAGACAGTATATATATAGTATTGAAAATTTGAAAAGAATTTCATTATAATGCCACTAATCACACATAACATCTGCTGAAATTTTGGTGTGTTAATTTCATCTCTGATTAGTGGAACTATCACATCAAACAACTTTCAATATAGGTCAAAGTTTCTTTGTATAGTTGTACTATTTTCAACTCTTAAGTCAATAATTGTCTGTTGATAGATAAAAAGAAGATAATGTGATTTCTTTGATTTATTTTGTTTACCCCTCTGCATTCAGGGCTGAATAAGCTCATTGACATTCCTGATCATATCGGAAAGGTGTGTGCAGAAAGAAGCCAATGTGCAATTAGAAAGAGCAATTCCTGACCCCACCCTATTGAAGTTCAGGGTTTAACGATGTGTCTACAAGTGGCAAAAAATGGCTAAAGCAATTATTTGAATTTTGAGGGGTATTGTTTGTTCGTTTGTGCCTTTTTGCTTTCGTGATCAGGCAAAATTGTTTGAGATCTGAATTACCTGGGTAATTAATTATCCCAGTTCTTCACTTTTCTACAAGCCAAAAATATTTCTTGGGTGTCAATCCTCTAGGCAATTTGAGAAGTTACTTTTCTTCCATAAAATGTAGTTATG
The DNA here is from genome assembly GCA_037038555.1 of Rhynchonycteris naso. Lineage (NCBI taxonomy): Eukaryota > Metazoa > Chordata > Mammalia > Chiroptera > Emballonuridae > Rhynchonycteris > Rhynchonycteris naso. Next base: position 160,475,361 of record CM073000.1, on the reverse strand, counting down.
CCAGAGATCCTTGGGCTGAAGTTCCCTTGCCCTCTGGGATAGTCTAAACTGGTTTAGAGATAAGGGTAAAGAGCTCTGGCTTTAAGATTCCTGTGGAAGATGCTATAAACTGGTGTACTCAGCACCCATTCCAACGCCTGTCTACCTTGACTTCCTGTACAAAGAGGCTGGGGAATAGCTTTCATTTCTCCACTTCCCTTGTGGTGAGGGTTCTGCATGTGACTTTGCTTCAGCTAATCTGATGGGTCTGTGTGAGACTAGGAGTATGTGAGTAAAGTAAGGCAGTGGCTGTGCGTGAGAGTGGATGAGAAGCAGTCATATTAGAAAACTGTTGGTCTAGAAGAGATCAGCAAACTTTAGATCACCAGTGATGGTTTTTGTACATACAGTTTTGTTGGAACAGAGCCATCCTCATTCACATCGTGTCTGTAGCTATTTTTCTTCTACAATAGCCCCCTGGAGTAGTCAGTGGCAGTGACCACATGGCACACAGTCTCATATATTCACTATCTGGTTCTTTAACAAAAATTTACCATCTCTGAATGACCTATGAAATCCCTTCTATTTAGAAGATTTTAATATCCTTGAATACTATCTTTAGCGATTCGTGTATAAATCCAGTGTTTGTGCTCCCAAAGGCATTAGAAATTCATTCCTTCAGCAAACGTTTGTTGAATTGGTTACGTGCCAGGTTCTCCTCTAGGTGCCAGGGACACAGATAAATTAGAAAGACAAGTTTTCTAGTCGCATGGAAAGCATGTTCTAGTAAGAAGAGACAGACAATAAGCAAATACACAATTAAGTAAGCAGAATTACTTAATGTAGCAATTAATGTTTCCATGCTATGATAAAGACTGACCCACGGGGAGGGTGTGTGTGCTCAATTAGGATGGGTGTTCAGGGTAATTATCAGTTCTCCATTTTTCCTTATGCTGGATGGGTCTGGCCATAAAGGTACTAGTTAGAAACCATGTGTAAGTACTTATGCCTGGGCCAATACATAATAGTGAGCGGGCAGGAAAGAAAGCAGCAGAAACATAACCCACAGAATGTAATCACAGGTTACCAAAAATTTCAAGTTCTCAATCTGTGGAAAAGAAATCAAATAAGAGAGCTGCAAAACTAAATCCTCGCTCTAAGTTTCAGACTTCTTTCCATATCAGAACACAAAAACAAGTTAACAAAATGTTTTGCCCCCAAATAGGACATTATGATATAGTATTTTGGTTTTTTTTTAATTTGGGAGGGACACATACTTTTGTGTATTTTTATATGTTTTACATCTTTTGGTAAAGCTGATCTGGAGAAAGTGGAAACATACTGTGATTAGGTTGGAAACCTCATAAACTAAATAAAAGGTGATCTTGAATTGACAAGAGCATTATGGTAACCTTGTTCTAGGAGAACAGTGGTTGCATGCTATAAGCTATTTTATTTATTTTTCTTTTTTATCATTATTTAAATAATAAGGTATACATTTCTCCACTCTATTATAGAAAAACAAAAACACAAAATAAACCAGCATAATTAAACTTCATCTATCTATTCCAGCCTAAATTTCTAGTCAGCAAAGTTTTTTTTGTTTTGTTTTGTTTTGCTTTGCTTTTTTTACAGAGACAGAGAGAGAGTCAGAGAGAGGGATAGATAGGAAGGGACAGACAGACAGGAACAGAGAGAGATGAGAAGCATCAATCATCAGTTTTTCGTTGCGATACCTTAGTTGTTCATTGATTGCTTTCTCATTTGTGCCTTGACCGTGGGCCCCTCCACATCCCAGTCTGACGCTCTATCCACTGCGCCACCGCCTGGTCAGGCCAGCAGCAAAGTTTTTAAAGTAAACCCTTCCCACAAAAAACAAAAAAATACTCTCAGTCTGCTCTTCTGAACTTTAATACTAATATATTTTTAAGAGGGGAACACATTTTCTTGTTTATAGTTTCCTTTGATCTCAAACCATTAGCAATGCTGAAATCTAGGGTCTTGACTGGAACCCTAGTGCAGCATAGGGGACTGATGTTGAAAAGTAGACTAGATGTGTCTGGTCTTTTGCTTGTTTTGAAACAATAAGCCTCATGTTGTAAAAATGGCAGACTTCTTACAGTCTCTGGCTGAGCATAGCTAAATCCTGATTCGTGGGAGCATGTTTGTATTGCAATGATCCTAATTTACCCATAAATAAATTATTCTCCCCTGAAGCCCATAATAAATTTAGTTTTAATTGCATGCCAACTGTTAGACCCTAAAATTAGACAGCTTTGGTCCTCCCTTGCCAAAGGGAGGAGGTGTCCTGGAATATTTGAGTTGAGATTTTCTGAGGCTCCAGAGGCACTCTGGTAGAGAAAAGAGACAGTGATGTTAATGATGAATGTCGGAACAAATTTCAGTTGTGGAAGACTTGTTTCTGGGTCAGTCAGAAGCCAGGTTCAAATGCTTTTCAACCAGTTAAAAGACAGTGCCCCAGTCGTGCCTTTTATCATCTCTCTTCTTTTGATTCTCCAGGGTCCATTTTCATAGCTGAAGCCAAAGAGGGTAAGAGACTGCCCTCCTGCTTGTTCCAGTGTTCAGTCTTCCTTAATTAGCAGAAATAGTGCCCAATTAGAAAAGATGTTCGTGCTGTTGTGACGAAGAGCCTTCAAATAGTCACTCTCTAAAGGAAAATGTAGGACAATCTTACAAATTAACTTGAGCACAAGGGAACACGGGCCACGTAGGAAATTAGGTTGGCCCCAATAGAAGTGGTTAGGAGCAAGTGGGAGATGTTGCATGCCCCACCTCCACCAGCACTCCTCTCTCAGCCTACTCCCAACAGAGCGACTTCCACACCTGCTCCCTCTGAGTGGCTCTGGGCACAGACTTAACCTCTGATGCTGTTTCCTCATTTGAAAAATAGGGAGAATAGCCTGACCAGATGGAGGCACTGTGAATAGAGCATCAGACTGGGACGTGGAAGACCCAGGTTCAAAACCCGAGGTCGCCAGCTTGAGCACAGGCTCATCTGGTTTGAGTAAGGTACACCAGCTTGAGCCCAAGGTTGCTGGCTTGAGCCCAATGTCTCTGGCTTGAGCAAGGGGTCACTTGCTCTGCTGTAGCCCCCCAGTCAAGGCACAGAGAAAGCACTCAATGAACAACTAAGGTGCTGCAATGAAGAATTGATGCTTCTCATCTCCCTCCCTTTCTGTCTAACTGTCTCTATCACACACACAAAAAAAAAATAAAAATAAAAATAGGGAGAATAACAGTACCTACCTCACTGACTGGTGGTGAGGATTAAATCAGATGATGTTTATCAAGTGCCCACACACCAAGTGTCCTTTCATTCCTTAAGTTAACATATTAACAAATAAGAATGAACCTTTTTTTTTTTTTGACAGAGACGGAGAGAGAGACAGACAGAGGGACAAATATGGACAGAGAGACAGGACTGGAGAGATGAGAAGCATCAATTCTTCATTACAGCTCTTGAGTTGTTCATTAATTGCTTTCTTATATGTGCCTTGACCAAAGGGCTACAGCAAAGTGAGTGACCCGTTGCTCAAGCCAGTGACCTGGGGCTCAACCCAGCAACCTTGGGCTTCAAGCCAGCCACCTTTGTGCTCAAGCTGGTGAGCCTGCACTCAAGCTGGGGACCTCGGGGCTTCGAACCTGGGTCCTCTGCATCCCAGTCAGACATAAGAGTAAATAAACATTTCAAAACATTTAATAAAGCAATGTTGGAGGATTCCTGTGCTCTTTCAAACAGCTATCATCTTTCTTTCCTTTCTACTATTAAAAATGTATTTATTTAGATATATTCAGAATGTCAAAATATACTTGAAACTCTTTATTTTGCATTTATAGAGTAGTATTTAGTTAACAGAGCAATAATTTGAATTCCTCTTTCAAAAACGTGTAAATTTTGATTTCCCTTTCATAATAGTCTTTGTTCACCTTTGCCATGCCTTCAAATTTCCTTTCTCTTAAGCAAATCTGTTCGTCCATGTTTCTGTTTCTGTTTAAGAAATTTCTAAGAATTAGATGAAAACATTTGGGTGCTTCTTTCCTCTTGTGCTTCTTGGACTCCCTTTGCCCATCTTTCATTGTTTTCCCAAAGGTTAGAAAATCATGTTGCCAAGCCTTGTACTTCTGCCACATAAGGAGTAAGTAGGAAGCAAGAAAACAAAAGAAACAAATTCTTGCCTTAGCTGCAGTGGCGCAGTGGATAAAGTGTCGACCTGGAATGCTGAGGTCGCTGGTTCAAAACCCTATGCTTTGCCTGGTGAAGGCACGTATGGGAGTTGATGCTTCCTGCTATCCCGTCTCTCTCTCTCTCTTTTCTAAAATGAATAAAAGTTTTTAAAAAGAAAAGCAAATACCAGGTCCTTAATTAATCATACATCAATCAAGCAATTCAGGATTTCCCAGTGATTTCTTTAAAAAATATTCTATTTGTGCCCCAGGTGAGTAGTTCAATTAGAGTGTCATCCCAAGACGCCATGGTTGTTGGTTGGATCCCCAGTCAGGCACCTACAAGACTCAACCAATGAGTGCTTAAATAGGTGGGACAAAAAATTGATGTTTCTCTCTCTGTAGCTCTCTATAAAATCAATCAATAAAAACAAAATAAAAATTCAAAAAAGGTACCATTTACTCAGAATTTTACTCCTACGAGGTTGTGTACAGGCTGTGTTCTCTGAAAAGGGGCTGGGTCGTCTTTGGGAACCCCCCAGCACTGCAGCTTGCTTTCCTATTGGCTTAACTGTGAAGTGCATTTTTCTGGTTTTCCATTTACAGTTTTGAATAGATAATACATACATGTGGATGTTCCCGTCTTTCATTCATCAATAGTATAATTATAATCCAGTGTGTCTCAAATATTTTTTTTGCTTTCACAAAACTTTAAGGAGAAACTGCACCAGAGAAATTGGTGAAAATTATCCCTTCATTACCTGTCCCTCAATCACCAGTCCCTGTTACCTTGTTCATTAGTTTACTCATATATCCTTCTGAGATATTTCAAGCATATGCAAGTATGAATGTATATGTAATTACTCCTTATTTTTACACAGTGGATACCATACTCATCACAGTGGTCAGCAACTTGCCTTTTTCACTGAACAATGTCTTAGCCATTCCATACGAAGATTTGCATATTTCTAAAAATTGGTTTTTCTTCCCCTTATTATGTGCATGTTTATGTGAAGCTTTCACTAAATAAATTTTGGCACACGTAATATCTAGATCTCTCTCTCTCTCTTTCAATAGTACAAGGATAGACATGGAAACTTAAAGGTTCTGACTGTTTAGTGAGGATTCTGTCATGCTCTCAACTTCCCTGCTGTTTTCCTCTCTGCCTCGGATCTCAGGCATGGGTCCAAGATGGTATTGTTATCAGAAGGGTGTCACAGTACAAGTGTCTGTTTCTGGTCCCATTCAAGCACAATCTGTCCTAGAACTGGGTTTCTCCTCGTTGCCATATTAAAATGACTTTGTGCCTATCTGAGGGATTTTTAAACTGATAATCTACGATATCTTAATAGCATTCTTGCTTATTTATGCAAGTATCAGGGCAGTAAAGATCTTTGGGGCTACATGGAAAGAAGTAGGAAAATAAATTGATGTGATGCCAGCAATGATGAAATAAAATAAATACTTTTATTTCCTTTGATCTTATGGATGGGTGTATGGAAAAAATGTAGTATTGACTAGAGATTTGTTTTCTTTGGGATGTGATTGGTAATGGTCATGTCTATAGATCTAGCACAGGGTGAACAGCTATTACAAGCCGAAAAGTCATTGGTCTGTGAGACAACTGTACATGCATGTTGCTTTAGGACTGTCTGACCAATCACCTTTGCCCACAGCACCCTGTTTGTCTTCGCTAGATTCCCTCTCCACTTCTATGTGTGGTCTTGGGAGGATGCCCGCGGGCCCAGGCTGGCCTCTTTCTGCCTTGAATAGCCTTGGGGAAGATATTTACCTGAAATCTATGAAACTGATGTATTCTTTTTTTTTTTTTTTTTTTTTTTTTTAGATTTTATTTATTCATTTTAGAGAGAGGGAGAGAAGGTGGGGGAGGAGTGGGAAGCATAAACTCATAGCTCCTTTCTGTATGTGCCTTGACCAGGCATGCCTGGGGTTTTGAACTGGCGACCTCAGCACTACAGGTTAAGGTTTTATCCACTGCACCAACCCAGGTTAGGTATATACTATGTATTCTTATTGATCAATGTCATCCCATTTAGTTACATTTCTAAATTTAAAAAAAAGAAAGATCTGAGTTATATGTCCAGCCAGATCCACCCTTGGAATTTTCATTCCCCTGAGACAAATTCCATTTTGCTTAAGCCTTCTGATTTTGGGATGTTTCTCAGTTGGAATTCACAGAGTCCCAAAAGATTCATATACGTAACAAATAGAGTTTCCAGTATTGTATTATTAAACCTGTGCTCTAAGCCCATACCTACTAAAAAAAAAAAAAAGTACTTTTCTTTCAAAAACAACAACAAATACTATAGTTCCTCATTGCCTTCCTCCCGTTCTCCCAGAGAGGGTAGGAACATGAGCCTTGACTTTGGACTTGTCCTCAGAACAGCAATTTGTGCACAAATGGAGCAGAGCATGAGTCCTCAGAGCTTTACAAAATGGAATGTGGGCCCAGTGTGATATTCATGCCAAAGGACCTTTGTTCTTGAGAAAATCTGTAGCTGGGTCTTTCCTGAAACTGTCCCACATTCCTGACCCCTCTACCAACTGAGGTGATCTGGGCACGTTTTACAAGCTCGAAGGTTGTTAGAAATACAGCAGCAGGGAGGCTTTACCGGAGAAAGGACAGACCGTCAGTTCTCTCACCGTTGTGGCGTGAACTTTTGAACTAGTTTATACATTCTGTGGACATGTGGAACCTCAGAGCTCTCAGTAAAGAAAACTAGAGTGATGAAGCAGAGAGGACATTGTAGATAATGAAGCAATTTTTAACCAGAAAATGTAGCAACTTCAAAAAAGCAGAACTGATACTTCCTTGGCTGTTATTACTGTGTGGACATGTTTTCATTTTTGTTTTTACGTGGAACCAAGTTAAGAAAAAATTGAGTCATCAGCTTGGTTTACCAAGCAGGAGGAAATTAGTTGTCTGTGCATTTATTCCCAGCATCCCCTCTGCCTGGGCCCCAGGCCTTATTCATGGTTCAGGGAGGACTGGGTTTGGGTGGCCACCCTGGAGCCCCCTGGCTCCCCTTCTCCTCTGAGAGACAGCCTTCTGCTGAGGACTTGGCAGAGGCACTTGGAGAATGACTCCTCCTCACTGCTTCAGGCATATGTCCAGGCCTCCAGTGGGGGGCACAACATAGTGACGCTGATGGGTTTCTAGGTGAGGCTGATGAGGTCAGTGCCGCTAGACTGGGAAGCTAGAGCAGAGATCACTGGCATCCCCTCCATCATGTGACTCTCTGTACAAAAACTAGTCAACTCACCAGCTGGTTTGGCATCTATTATAAACTCCACTTCACCAAACCACTTCTTTGTGGTTTTACTTCTTATTTTCCTCTATACATTGAGAACTTTCAGAAAATGGAGATAATTCCCCCCTTGACCCCCCCCCCCGTACATTTAACTAATATTTGCTTCATGCCAACCACATGCTCAGGCTTGGGGCTCAGCACAGCAGTGAACAGGACCCAGCCTCTCTCCTCCAGGAGCTTGCAGCCTAATGGTACTAATCAGGACCAGAATTTCACATAAGCAATAATTAATTTGTGCACAATAATTAAAAAAATTCCTCTTGGCCTGACCTGTGGTGGCGCATTGGATAAAGCGTTGACCTGGAACACTGAGATCACCAGTTCAAAACCCGGGGCTTGCCCGGTCAAGACACATATGGGAGTTGATGCTTCCTGCTCCTCCCCCCTTTCTCTCTCTCTCTCTCTTCCTCTCTTTCTCTCTCTCTTGCATGTTTGCTTGAAGGCATGCTTTCTCTCTCTCTCAAATGAATAAAGTCTTTAAAAAATCCCTCTTGGTATACTGTATATTACCTCATTTGAACTATATATAACAGCACTGATGTCATTACTACTCTCTCTGTGTAATGTATAAAGACACTAAGACAAAAAGATAAGAGCTGAAAGCATGTGCAGCTAACACATGGTGGAGTAGCCACTCTAAACCCCATGCTTATTCTGTTACAGCCCTAAGAGAGCCGAGGGAAAAGGCAGTGTTACCTTAAGGACATTAGAAAGTCCTGCTTATCTATAGTTCTTTGTCTCATTGTCTCTCTTCTCTGAAAATCCTTCATGTGTTCCTTTCTAGTAAACATTACCTCTTGAGATGTACCTCTTTTTAAGAGGTAAATAATTATAAAGTCCCAAGAAAAAGAATGCTATCTGTAGATTTTCTCTTTATAGGAGCAGCAGGGTGGAGGTGGGGTTGCAGAAATGGGAGGGAAGCTGAATGTACTTAATACTACTGAATTGTACACTTAAAATGATTAAAATGGTTATTTTTATGTTGTATATACTTTTTTAAATTGTCATACCTCGTTTTAAAAATTACCATAAACAAACAAATAAATACTGTCACCTGCCAGGAAAAAGCAAAACAGAAATTGGAGTGTAGGATCTCAGGAGATGAGCTTTACCTACTCCGTATTTAACACAAATAGACCCGCCTTCCAGAAGATGTTGGGACTCTGGTATTGAAGTAATTGCTATTTTAAGAGATGTCAGTTTTTTAAAGCTGTTTGACAGTTTAAATCCAAAAATTCATTTTTATTTCAGAAATATAACTTTATAATTTATAATGTCATCGCTCACCAGGAGTCTCCTGTAAGTACATATTTTGATTTCATGGAGGTGAAGTCTCCACAGAACCCTAGACAGTTTATGGTGGGATTAAAGAAGTGGGAGAAATCATATTAAAATTACTTCTTAGCTTTTCTCCCTTCTCTCATTTACTAGTCATTTTGAAATAGTAAATGTCAGTAAATATAATGAGAATTTCAAAATCTGCTTCTGTGATTAACTTTAATATATCCTTAGGAAGAACTGATTTCTCTTTTTCTTCCTAAGAGTAGACAGCTTGGTTTCCAGGGCATTTTCTTTGCTAACGGGTTTTCTCTATTTTCATGGACCACAAAGATGACCAAAATGTTGGGAGCAGAGACTTATCTTTAGCAACTAGGAGAAAGTTTCAGTCTTCAGAAAGATAGAAACTCAGCAGAGAGCAAGGAAAACAACTATTATCCTCTAAGTCAGTGATGGGCAACCTTTTGAGCTTGGTGTGTCAAAATTCGCCAAAAAATCAAGCATATCTCAGGTGGTGTGTCACTTTGAGAAAAACGGCCTAACCGGAAGTCCCAGAACTAGAGGCTCTGTGTCAGAGTTCTGTTGTTTTGGCCTACAGACCTCCAGCACAGAGTGTCTACACTACAGCAAATGTTTTATCCTCGGCTACTGCACCTGGCTGTGCAGGAGCCGAGGATGAAACGTCCTTCTCGGCATGTGGCCCCATACTTCTCTGGTATGCGACTGCGTGTCATTGAAAATGGCTATGCATGTCAGTGCTGACACGCGTGTCACAGGTTCGCCATCACGGCTCTAAGTCATAGGGACTTTTTCACCCAATACTGTTTTTAAGAGGGACTATGGCCATGTATTTGATTTCTTTGTTATTCAAAGTATAGTATGCAGACCAGTAATTTGGCATCATTTAGGCATTTTCCATGAAAGTCTTTGATACCCTAGATTGAAGTTAATATGAAAGAGATCTAATTAACAGTTAATACGAGAATCCAAATTTTCTTTGCTTCATCAGCTTGTTGGTCCTAATGAGCTCTCATTACCAGTAATAATTCAACTTCACTAGCTCAGATTTCCCTGGCATTTTCATTTCTCAGAAATGCCTAATACAGGATCTCATTTTATCTTCAAAGTGCCCTTAAGCTGTTCTTAAAATCCTCAGAAGGTCACCAAGATGCCCTCCCCCGCTGCAACATGTTGCTTACTGTCTGCTGAGGTGTTCCAAGGGAACCCCCAGTCCACTCCGAGGACAGACATATGCAAGAGCCCTTTTTCCTTCAACATTTACCACACCAGGACTTCACTTGGCCATGAGCAGAAATGGGTAAGGTGTCACCTCCACTCTCAGACATTGTATATGCCCTAATATCACCTCCAAGCCCTTATCTCCACAGATCTGAGACATCTCAAAGGCCACAGTTTTGTTAGACACCTATGGCCTCACTTTCCATTTCTATCCTCAGGCACTCTGGCACCATGCCCTCCCCACAAACCACGTTCTCCATGAAAATCGCTTCATGCAGAATGTACTGAGAGTCATCCTTAGTACCAGTCCATCCAGTTTAGGCTCAGTTGGAACCACGGCTATGAAAAGCAACAGTATGATATAGATGCTTTAAACAAACCAACAACCATATTAACAACCAATGCCTGCTTTTGATTCATTACTTATCAAACTAAAATTCTTACAGAAGTATTTTTCCTAGATCACTTGAGATACTCTTTGAGCCATCTGCTGAGATCACAGCTCGGATACACAAATTAATTTTGGGAACTACATTTTAAGTTTAAGGGACATTGGTAAACTGGAGAGGGGCCAGCAAAGGCAAGAAGGATTTTGAGGTGCCTGGAAAGCTTTTATATGGTGTGAAAGTAAAAGGTTTAACTTAGAAAATAGTTGCTAGGATAATGTCTTTAAATTTTAAATAGTGGGCAGATAAGGTCTGATATTGTGGCCAGATAAGGTCGCCTGTTCTGTATTATTCTGCTGCACAGATTATAAACTCAATACAGGAAAATACAGAGAAGCAGTTTGTTTGTTTTTCTTAAGTGAGAAGCGGGGAGGCAGAGAGACAGACTCCTGCATGTGCCCCAACCAGGATCCACCCAGCAAGCCCCCTATTGGGGGATGTTCTGCCCATCTGAGGCTTTTGCCCCGTTGCTTGGCAACTGAGTTATTTCAGCACCTGAAGCAAGGCCTTGGAACCATCCTCAGTGCCTGGGGCCAACTTGCTCGAACCGAGCCACGTCTGTATGAGGAGAAGAGAGAGAGAAGGGCGAGGGGAGAGGGGTGGAGAAGCAGATGGTCACTTCACCTCTGTCTCCTGACAGGGAATCAAACCTGGGACTTCCACATACCAGGCCAATGCTCTACCACTGAGCCAACCAGCCAGGCCAGAAAGGCAGATTCTAAGCCTACACGTGGACTAAGGAGGAGTAAATGACTTGGGAAGCAGAGCTCTTAATCACTCATGGGTCTAAGCTAAGAGAAGTTTATTTACATTAGAGCTCTTCAGGAGAAGAATTATTGAACTTGGGGGGACAGGAGAGAATTAATCCAGATAACCTAAAATATTAAAAAATAGAAGCTAGAAGGAATCATAAAGATTATTATCCAAGCTTAGGAAGCTTAAACCCAGAATGAGGATTTGATTTACCTCAGTTTACACTAATTATTGGCAGAGAGGGGAATAGAGTCCAGATTTTTAATCCCTGGTTTAGTGTACTTCTCACTACATGCTATTCTTCCCTGTAAGACCTCATGCAAATCTCAACTTCATTGATGCTATATCTCCCCAAAGGGGATCAAGTATGGGAATGGGAAAATGGGACTTGAATGACTTACTCTCTGGAAATTATTGTGAAGTGAGTTAATGCTGTCAAGGCTAAAGTGTCTTTTATTCTTAGACTATTTCTTCCCCCCAACCAATTGAATCCTTTCATTTCTACAAATAGATATATCTTTTTCAGAATGTATTAATAGATTTCTAAGTTATTTTTCACTTAAATTCTGATTTTATTTGATAGTCATTTTAATAGAATATTTCTTAGTACATAGGTTATCAATTGTTTTATTATTTGGGCTAAATGTTATGAAACAATGATTGACCACTGAGATGTAATACTTAATGATAGACCAGAGCCACTCATGAAAGAAAAAATAAAAAATAAAAACATTCTTTCAGATCTATCCTGATAATACATGGGACTAAAAAACATACCTTAACCAGAGATTGTAAGGTTTCTGAATTGACTGGAGACCTCTGAAACCTTTGGGAGTCAGTTCCATTTATGACCTGAGGTCGAGCTTGCTGACACTTTGTTTTCTGGTGCCAGCTGCCCAACCATTGTAGTGTGAGCTTCTCTATCTGTTAAATAGGGGTGCTTTCATCACCATCACTCTCTAATACCTTCAGGTCTGTAAGGGGGATTTATGAGCAAGAGCTGCAAGAATTAAAATGTGACCTGCCACTATCAGTCTCTTCAACTTCTAGTAAAAAGCCAGGGCAGTAGAAGTAATTAAATACAATATGGCAGAGAAAAATAAGTAAAGAAGAAAATTTTAACTGATTATAATAACTGGGACTTCAGATCTATTTCATTAATCATAATATAAATAAGGTTGGAGGCCCATCTCTTAACTCTCCCTCTTTCTCTCCCTTTTCTTTATTCCTTTTCATTATGTTTTCCCCTTCTTTCTCTCATCAGCTATTCCTCATATAACAAATTTCCCTTTTTTTTTTTCTGGCTCCATCCCACTATCCTTTGCTGATGCAGGAATATGAAGATGCATGTTCACAATGTAGGTACAGGAAAAGGCAAGATACATAAACAAGAAATCAACCATCTTTCCTTGTTTGAACTTTTATTAAAATATGTTTTAGACCATCTATAAAGTACAAGGCACTGAACTAGACATTATAGAAGCTGCAAAAAAGGTAAACAAATTATGCCCTAAAGGTGTTTATAGTCGAGTAATGGGGAAAGAGTAACCATAACTTGGGGGAAACCAGTTAGTATATCTTCAGAGATGGAAATGACTTGTGGAAGAAGGAAATAATCCAGGTGTATCCAGTGGATTTTGTAGTGCTAGGTCTGTCAAATGGTGAGTAAACCAGTTCATTTATTTATCACTCATTCAACAGACATTTATAGTGTGCTTCTTTGTCCCATTTATTATGCTTGGAACTGGGGATATGACAGCAAACAAAAGCAATATGGTCTCAGGATTAATGGCATTTCTGTGTAGTGTGGCATACAGACTTTAAACAAATAAACATATATATTCACGTCTAAGTAATAGGAATAGGAGAATGGGGGAAACCTAATTTAGATCAAGAGGAAGCATTAGCAGAGCATTCTGAGTTCTTAGGGATGAAAGGGAGGAGAGAGTGGTTGGGGAGGGGAGCAGGGAGATCAGGAAGCAGGGAGCAGCATGAATCAAGGTCATAGGGCAGTTTTCTGGTACCTGGAGCAACTAAAAGTAGGAGGAGAGAGAGTGATAAAATATAAGTTTGGGGAATTAGCAGAAGCCAGGTGATGTGGGGTTTTTAAAGTCATGATAAGGATTTGGGATTTTATTCTAAGTATAAATAGAAATGATTGAAATTTTTAAGTAAGGAAGTGACATGACTGAATTCATGTTTTAGAAAGTACCCTCTAGCTGTCATTAGAAAGATGGAACTAGATGGAATAAGAGCAGGCATTAGGCATCCAGGTGATAGTGGCAGGGACAGACCCAGGAGTGTGGCTGGCAGTGATATGGAGACCAATTTAGAGCTTCTGTTGTAATTAGAGAAGAAGATGGCTTTCTAATTAGTATCTATCTTATCTTACCAAACCTCTCTTCCCACTTACTGAGTTTTGAAGAAACTGGAATTTACTTTTCAGTAATTGTCTCTGATTCCATCTCATGTTTGGTCAATATCAATATCAGTATCAACTCACTGTCTCTTGTGTGGTTCCCGCTTTTCAGCAACTGGGTTTCCCTTGGCTCCACCATGCTGAGCTTCCTCGCTCGTGTCCTTCCTTTCCCTGTCCTCTTCCTGTGATGCTGGAAGTGAGGGAGTTAGAAAGGAGGAAGTCACTGGGAACCTGTCGAAGGGTAAGGGAAAGACTATGGGGAAAGGAGCCAAAGAGAAGGCTAGGAGCCCAGAGGAATTCTGCTGACTTTCCAAACATTTTCTTATTTATGTCATCTGTGCTTAAAAAAAGAGAAGCTATGGCCAAATGCGTTTTCACAGCCCACCTCTCATGCCCATCACAGCAGGCATGTCAACACTGAGCAGTCCTGTGTGAGAAATAGCATCCTCAAGGCTGCCATTCAAAATGGCTACCGTTATAGTGAATCCTTTTGCAAACAAAACAACCCCCCATTCCTGCGCAACATGGAATAGTTGTTGATAATTTACTGATGCCTAAAAATCTCTGAGGAAAGTAAAGGATTGTGTTTAGGGGGCTGGGCACAATATCTGTTATTATTGGAGAAGGGGAAACAGACCGTATTTGCTAGGGGACTGTTGGGCAGATAAAATATATTATGCTCACTTTGTTAAAGATGGCACTGCCCACAGGGAAGCCTGTCGCCCAGGTGATATTAGTTGCCCTTATGCTTGGGATGGGCGTAATTATATTATTGGGTGTGGGGGACACGCTGTAAGCAGGCAGGGTCGTTATAGCCCAAGTCTTAGTTTTAAGAGTAAGTTTTCCCCACAGCCTTGACTGATTGCATGATGTGGGGTGGTGCACTCTCATGAGGAATCCTCCCATTATGCCTCAGATAAGTGACTTTGTATCAGAGACTTTCTCGTTTGTAGATTGGATTAAAGGTTTGGATTTCTACACTATAAAGTGGGGCAGACGGGGAGCTTGCTCTCTCTCTCCCTCTCTCTCTGTTCCTGAGATTAGCATTAGAGAGGAGAGCAGATTAAGACCACATGGAGGAGAGGAGAAGCAGCCAAGATGGCGGAGTGCTGAGGGAGAAGCCAGTTTGTGCACAATTTGAGTAGGAGGAGATGGGAAACAGAGGTGAATAAGTCTGGTGAGCTAGAAACCTTTGATTCTAGGAAACTCGGATAAGTCAGTAGCTTTGTGAGCACTGAATGAGTGGGTTTTGGAGCCCAGTGTGTGTTTTTACTTGCCCACCAGTGCAAGCTAGAATTAAAGCTCATGGCTCACCAGTTCTTGGCTCCGTTGTTTCATTACCGACTGTCCAAATCTAATGCGAACCTGCACTGGCCAGGTGGCTGTGATGGTGGCCGCGACTACTGGCTTTACAGGGACCTTTCTTGGAAGGGTTTGGAATGGACCTCATACATCTATTGGATCCCTGGGCTTAAGTCCCCTGAGAAATCAGGTAAATTTCCTGGGGAGGACAACACACAAATACATTGACCTGTTAATTCCGTCAATATAAGAAACATTTGGCCTGACCTGTGGTGGCACAGTCGAGAAAGCATCAATCCGAAACGCTGAGGTCACTGGTTCGAAATCCTGGGCTTGCCCAGACAAAGCACATACAGGAAGCAACTACTACAAGTTGATGCTTCCCGCTCCTCCCCCCACTTTCTCTCTCTTTACTCTCTCTAAATCTAAATAAATAAATAAAGGTATGTTATCAGATACATTATTGTAGATGCAAGAAGACAACAGTCTAAATTAAGGTAAACATTGACCTTTATTAGAGAAAAATACCGCCCTAGGACATGACTACTCACCATAAACTGCTTTTGGTTAGAAAATTTTAATTTCAGACCATTCTGTGTGGTTACTTTAGGTATCTGAATTTGCAAGGCCACCATGCTGGGCTCCCCTGGGCATCAGGTTCACCATGCGGCCCTTTTCTGTCTACAACTCTGTATCTTTTATTACAGTAGGGAATCAGGAAACTCTTCAGCATTTTCTTTGTGGAAAGAGCTTCAGCTGGGCCTTGTATTAGTACGGTCTTTTGTTATTCAACGTGGGCTCCTTTCAGCTTTACCTGAGTTTAATGCTAATGACTTGACTCTTGAGGGATGAGGGGAACCCTAGATTCAAGATAAGTGCTAGTGAGTGATAAGTGCCAGAAAGACCAAACGGGAGATTAGAGGTTTGGAACTTTCAGGTTTCCCCTACCATTGCCCCCATCAAACCCTCTTCAGAGGAGGAGAGAGGCTAGAGATTGAGTTCAGTTAATAGGGGCAACTCAAAAGTTAAATTTGCTTGAGTAATGGTGGCTTTGGTTATGGTCAGTGTGCATTATGATTAATGCAAATAGTAGCTTTGTTCCAGGAACTGTGGGATACATGAACAGACCCATGGTCTTAATGAGATTTGTGAATGATGCGCCTTTGTGCCTCAGGGAGCTGCAAGCAAAGCCTTTGTACTCCAAGGAGGAAACACCTGCTGACTATAAACCAATTAATTTTGACTATGATCTGATGAACTCTCCCTTGAAATTCCAAACCCTTACCTACCCTTTTTTTCCCCTTATGAAAAGGTTGTCTGGGGAAAGGGAGTAGAGATGATTTGGGAATGTAGCCCGCTTCTCTCCAGCCTGCCAGCCTTGATGAAGAAAGCACCAATAAAGATTCTATCACTTTCTCTGAATTGGTGACAGGCAGCAGGAACTCATATATTTTCCAGTTTCATAATTGCCAATGGTCAATGATTTAATCATTCATGACTGCGTGATGAAATCTCCATGGAAACCTCTAAAAGACAAGTTTGGAGAGTTTCTTAAGAGCTCTCATAAACCCTCTTTGAATAATTAAAGCTGATCCGCTCCCCTACTAGTTTTGTTAGACTTATTTTTGCTAATTAGATTTTGCCGCCTACCATACATCATCCATGTTTTTTTCCCTCTGATAACAGCTCACTGATTTTCCTAAGGGGCACCATCCCTCCCTCCCTTTCAGGCCATGGGAGCTAGAGGCACTGACCCCATCTTCGTTTACAGGAGTAGTCTATAACCCATGGTGGCCAAGCAATAGGTCCCTTTTTTTTTAGAGTGATAATTGTTTTAAGAATGGCCACATCGAAGTTAGTGCAATAAACCCAATCCTTGAATTTTTGCCAGACATTACAATAGAAAGTTCTCCCTTTCTTTTGAGATTGCTAATATAACCCAAAACGTTCTGGTATTCATCTTGCCAACCTGAGGGTGGTGCTGCCTGAGAGTGGAGACAAGACAAAAGAAACTTGGGGATGGGGACGGTAGAGGATTGGAGAGAGAGATTCTATTATAGAAGCCAGTAAATTACCTTTTTTCTTCCTTAGCCAGTTCAAGTTGGCTTTCTCTCACTTGTTACTTCTTAGCATTCCCAAATTGCCCTTCCACTCTAGTCCCAGGTGGCCTGTCAGAGACATGGACAAATCTCCTAAATCCCTGCCTGAAATTATTTGGGGTCAAGGCACTGAGTTTAAGTCCTGGTGCCATCACTTATAATGATCAGGGAGAAGCCCTATAATCTTCTGTGAAGCATGGATAAAAATACCTCCCCTCCCTGCCTGGCAGGTTACTGTGAGAACTAAATGAAACATAGTATATGTGCATGTAGTGTGGAGCAGAGGAGAAAAGCACGGATGATTTTCAGTGTATGCTTGGTGTCAGGCACTCCACATAGACAATTGTGTTTCATTTTACAGCAACCCTGTGAGGCAGGCTGTGATGAGGGTTCACATACACAGTGCCCACCACATTTCCTGGTTTGGAGGGGCTGCTCGATAAATATTAATTTTCTGTTGTAACTGTGCCACAGGCTTAGGGACTATCTTTAGTCCTCAGGTTTCTTCAACTCTAATATGGGGCTTGACTAAATGGTATTTAATGTACCATCTAGGCTTAATGGCTTAAGATGGAATTTTTTAACTTGGCACTTGGAAAAGGGTCCTATGATCAGAAAAGTTTGAGACATGCAGGGATTGAAGTTAAACAGGTCTCATCCTACGTTGTATGGCAAATTTGTGAGCCCACCTTAGGAAGTTTGAATGTTCTCTATCTTGATAGGGGGTTGGATTATACAGGTGAATGCATTTTTGAAAACATAACACCTGTGGACCTAGCATTTGTGAATTTCATACTATTTAAATTTTATATCAGAAGGAAAGAGCTGTAAACAGACATTGAGATCTAGTTAATAACACTGGGGAACAACTTCTTTTCATTTTCTGATGCATGAGGTTTTAGAACTTTTTCTATATATTTCTGCATCGCTGATTCTAAATCTAAAATCTATTTTTTGGTGCATGCTCTAGTTTTTATGCAATTTTAATTTCTTTTTGTTACAGTTCATGGCATGCATTGGTTTTTAAATTGGAGTTAAAGGGCAAAGACTCTTGGATTGGACATAACCACAAGGCAATTAATGTTTTACAAACATCACTTTTACATAATTGTAGTTGTTTTTAAAATTTCTTTTTTTATTTTATTAATTTTAGAGAGGAGACACAGAGTGAGAGAGAGAGAGAGAAAGGGGGGAGGAGCTGGAAGCATCAACTCCCATATGTGCCTTGACCTGACCAATGCAGGGTTTTGAACTGGCGACCTCAGTGTTCCCGGGTTGACGCTTTTATCCACTGCGCCACCACAGGTCAGGCTGTAGTTGTTTTTAAATGTAAAAAAATATTATCTGATAAAAACACCCTCTTATTTTGTTTTAAGATTGAATCATGGCTTCTTCGAGTAGGCATAAATGGAAGAATAGTCCTGACACCTTCTGTTATATATGTGGCTGTTATACACTTCAACACCAAAGGCGCAATATTTCATCATTTGTGAAATACTGCCTATTTTCAAGTTCCCCTTGACGATCAGGACAATAATTGGGCTCCTCATATTGTTTGTCATAATTGTGAGGAAATGCTTTGTGACTGGACAAAAGGAAAACACAAAGGAATGCCTTTTGGTATTCCCATGATTACAGCAGTGACTGTTATTTCTGTCTGATCCATACCAAGGGCATTGGCAAGAAAAAATGGCATATGATTGCATATCCTAATATTTCTTCAGCAATACGACCTATCCCACACTCTGAGACACTCCTGGTCCCAGTTTTCAATGGTTTTATTTCTTCTAAGGACAAAGAAAGTGAACATGGTGATCAAGTGTATTTTGATAAGATGCATGAGGAAATGGTTGTAGAATCTGAAGGGTCTTCTTCTGATGCCAAGCAGTCATTAACCCCTCAGCAGTTGAGCCAACCCGAACTGAATTACTTAGTAAGAGATTTGGGCCTATCAAAGAAAGCAGTTGAGATATTAGCCTCCAGGCTTCAAGAAAAGAATATACTTCACCAGTCAGCAAAAGTATCCCATTTTAGGAAGTGTGAACAAATTTTTGTGGACTATTTTTCCAAAGACAAACATTTTGTTTACTGTCATAATATCAGTAGTCTTCTCAGCCACCTAGGTGTTACCACTTACAGTCCAACAGAATAGCAGCTATTTCTTGACAGCTCTAAACAGAGTCTGAAATGTGTTCTCCTACACAGTGGGAATGTTTATGCAGCGGTTCCAATTGGTTATTCAACTCATCTGCAATAAGATTATAATGTCATAAAAATTGTCCTTGACTTTCTGAAGTATGAGAAGCATAACTGGATCATTTGTGTGGATTTTAAAATGGTCAATTTCCTGCTAGGACAACAGCAAGGTTTCATGATGGGACAGCCGAACTCGGGAGAAACACTGGACACAGAAGGAGTGGCTGAAACGTGAAGCTCTGGATGTAGGGATGCAAAATATTGTGAATGAACCTGTAGTTAATCAAGACAGGATCATTTCCCCCCCACTTCACATCCAATTTGGCTTAATGAAGCAGTTTGTTAAGGCTTTGAATAGAGAAAGTGAATGTTTTCAACATATTATTTCTGCTTTTCTTGCCTTGCCTTACGAGAAGATAAAAGCAGGTGTATTCATTGAACCTCAGATTCAAACCCTCATATGTGACAAATAATTTGCCAGGAAGATAAATAAGGAGGAGAAAGCAGCATGGCAGTCTTTTGTGGCAGTTACAAAGAACTTTCTTGACAACAAAAAAGCAGAAAACTATGAACTTCTGGTTCAAAGGATGCTGTTGGCTTTCCGCAACATTGGATGTAACATGAGCATTAAGATTCATTTCCTGAACAGTCACCTTGATAAGTTTCCCGAAAATCTTGGAGCTGTTAGTGATGAGCAGACTACTCCTGGAGCATTAAATGAGATTGTCCTCAACAAGTACACAAACTCAAGAGCTACAAACACAACTTTTTGCCTGAATAGAATTTAAATAAATTGTGTGCAAATTTTATGATTAAAATAAGTGTTTTAATACATTCTATTTCAAAATTGTAGACAAATCCTGATGCAATCATATCTTTTAGTGTATTAGTGTATTTACTGCATTATATAAATTATTATATTTTCACAAAGATGATGCACAAGAAGACATTCTACTTCATTATGTTAATTTAAACTAAATGTTGAAAATTTTACAATAAGATGAAAACCGAAAATCTTGAATTGCAATAAAACCCTGTAGCTTACAGAGAAAAACTAAAGTCAGATTTGAGATCAGCACACTCGAACAAGTGATTTTGTGGATGCAACAAAAATTTTGTTCCCCAGTGTAATATGCATGCTGAAGTACACCGCTTACAAAAATTAGTGGACATTTAAAAATGAATATGAAGTGATAAAAAAAGGAAGCATTTGATTTTTTTATTAAACAACATCAGAAAAACAAATGACAAGTTAAAGAAAGTTGTTTGATTATGCAAACAAGATGCAAAACCATCTTTTATTTCATTGGTGAAGATGCACTATACAAAAGGCTGGAAGTACTGGTGTATCTGCATGTCCCCTGATCCCCTCATTTTTGTGAGCAGTATATTTAGGGGGAAGTGTACTGAGACTCATAATATATCTTGAAATGCACCCCAATTAAGATGGAGTATGGATGAATAGAGGGATAGGTACATGGATGGACATGCTTTAGTAAAATAGTCATGATAGATTCTTGGTGGTATTATGCTAGTATTTGCTGGAAAGCGCTTTTAACTATGGTGTATGATATTTTTAATAATAAAATATTAGAAAAGATTCACCCATAGTCAACCCCAGATTCCTGCCCAAGAGCTATTTCTTGGCTCTTGCTTCCCTGAGAAGACCCTTAACCTAACGGTGGGATTGCCGGATCTCTGTGAGACCTGTCAGCTGAAAAAGGCACACTATTGAATGTGGTGATTCCCCTCCTAGGGAAAGAAGGCTCACCTTTTCCATAACAAGGGAAGCAAAATTACCTCTCACTTGGTTGGTCCCTTCATATTAACAAAACCCAAAGTGCTCTGTGAGCAGTTCTGAAATAACCCCTCTGCTTCAGCTGTCATCACCTCTGGCTCCCTGGGCTTTGGCAGCCCTCCTTCCTCCAACAGTCACTCTCGCACTACTGCCCTTCCCCCAGCCTCGCGCATGCCCTGTGGCCTGGGCTCTGGGCCCAGCAAGCCCGGGAACCATCTGATTCCTCTTTCAATCCTATCTGAGATAAATCCAGAAGTTTAAGCAGATATCTCTGTTTATGGTTTTAGTTTGTTTAATAAATTAATCAGGAACATCAAATCTGCTAAACTTTGATTTTAGGGCATTTTTGCATTATAATAATTCCGGTCATTTGCATATGCTTTTCTTAATTCTGAGTACTACTTTCCACCTCTTCCCAATAGGCTCTTTTTAAAAAAATTTCTTTTTATTTATTTATTTTAGAGAGGAGACACACACACTGAGAGAGAGAGAGAGAGAGAGAGAGAGAGAAAGGGGGGAGGAGCTGGAAGCATCAACTCCCATATGTGCCTTGACCAGACCAGTGCAGGGTTTTGAACTGGCGACCTCAGTGTTTCCAGGTCAACGCTTTATCCACTGCGCCACCACAGGTCAGGCTCCAATAGGCTCTTTTAAACATTCACAAGATAGACTGGCAAGTATCATTCAACGTTCACAAACGGAGACTCGGAGACTCGAGGAGACTGCAGACCCCCACCGAGTTCCTTTGTGTGCAACTCATTTGCGGCATGTTTCTGTGTGCACTGTCCCACGTAAAACCTGCAACCTACTCATGAGGTGCTTGTTATATTGGCACCCCTTTTACAAGTGAGGAAACTGAGGCCTAGAGAGAATATTTTCTGAGGCTCAACAATCAGATGACAACTGACACCAGAAGTGTAGTTCCACAGAATGTCAGAGCAGGAAGGGATGTCAGTGATATCCCAAACCAACCCCTCCATTTTCCCGTGGGAGACAGAGGTCTGGAGAGGAAATGTGAGCTATTTGGAAGAAACACTAGAATCAGAACTTGGGTCTAAATTTTCTTAATTTGGGAAACGAGAAACTCCATGTAGAGTTAGACATATGGGCAAAGTTGGAATATTCCACGCCCACAGGGTATCTGTATGCCACTCTAGGCTAGCATTGCAGGTTTTACACCTGGCACTAGCTGAGTGCAGGGTTGTTTTGAAAACTTAGCTACACATAGCCTGAGAGGCTCTCGGCAGCCCAGACATAGCGATGTTCCTTTGTTCAGTAATTGTCTCATGTGACAGGAGCCATGGAAAGCAGAACGGAATCAACAGTTTTGATATAAACATTGAAATGAGAAGTGAATAAAAGAAAAAAATGGCAAATTGACCCCAGAGCAGCCAGGTACTGGGGCCTGTTCTTTTACTATACTCACATGTCACATTCTGATTCAGTCTGGTTGGGTTTGAGGGGGAGTGGGGAGTGCCAAGGCCCAGTGTCCTCCCTGAGCTCAGCTGCAAGTGTTACAAGCTTGTTTATCCGATAGCCTGTGGATATATACGGCTATACACATCCAAGTGTTGCAGACGGAGTCTTACTTCTGAGCTGATATTTACCTCCCTCGCTCTTCAATTAGGGTTGGTAGCTAGGTCCGAAGTTAATTTGTATACTGAGTTGCTTGTATATCAGCTAAAATTGCTTAGTCACTTAACACATGGGACTCCTGTCATTGGAGGTAAACCACGCTGTACAAACTGTCCTGTGACAGTTGGCTTGATTGTCTGAAAAGCATGGAACAAGGCTGGACTTGGACTCTAGTTGGACTCCTAATTAGCAGTGGACTCCGCTCTGGAAGTGTGATTGAAAAGGGACAGTACTGATCGTGCCATAATGCAACCTAGGTTGGACTGCTGATGTCCCACGCATAATATTTTATAAGACCAAATGAGCCAAGTTTTGCTGAATGTACTACCTGCACACTGTTGGCGTCCGACTGTTGTTGGGTCCTACAGGGCCTGGTCATTCCCTTGGTGGGAATAGGTTTTCCCTGAATGAGGAACTATTCATCATTATACTGGAACATAAGATGTGAACCAGGGTGGATGGCCATCCCTCTTTTAGCACACTCAAAGGTGAAATAAGAGAAAATACTGCCTCCCTGGGTTCTGAGGAATCCTGGAGCACTTCCTGGCCACAATGGCAGCTTGCTGGACACTGAGAGGGAGACGAACTTAGGGACCCTGAGGGAAGACCTCATTCTTAGCACTTGTTGGAAGCTGTTCTTTGAATTGTACTTGCAGTACACAATCTCAGATTTGTAAATGCAGAGTCCATTGTTTCAGATTTGTAAGTGCAGATTCTTCTAATGGGACTGCCTGGACACTGGTGTGTGTGGAGCATGAATGGAAGGTCTGGGGAAAGAAGTGGCCTGTCCCTTGAGGGCTGAGTGGCAGGAGGAGCAGTGGGGGTGGTTGCAGGGCTGTCTCAGCAGAGCACTGCTGTGTACAGTACTGCAGCATCTTCCTGGGAGGCCAAAGGACAAGGACGACAGCAGCTCCAAGACGCTGGTACAGACAGGCGAGGAGATCAGGGGCCTGGGCAGCGGGCTGGCTGGCCTGCTGAGGACCTTCTACCACCTGTGAACACAGCATGGCTCCTGGTGCTTTACTCAGCCCCCTTCACTCTTTCTTGTCTGAGTGATCTTAACAGGGCATTTATTTTGTAATCATAGATGAAAATGCTTTTAGATATCATTGCTGTTCTGTTCCTTCCTGTGGCTTCTCCCTGTTGGGGAGATAATGGGTTTGTCTGGGAGGCAGTCTGAGTTCCACGCTCCCTCACAAACTGCACACACCTCAAGCCTGATGTTTGAGTTCTGAATTGTAACTCCCTGATGCTTATGTGGCTCATCTGGCTCTCTCTCCCACTCCCTCTCCTAATAGGACTTGAGATTGTTACATCCCCAGGGTCCAACACAGTGCCTGGCAAAAATCAGCCATCCAATAAGTCTTTGTATACATAGTGAGGAGATATGGAAATGACTGTGAGGTGGGAGACAGAGGTGTCTAGATTTAGATTTTATTCTTCTTAAGGTCTGAAATATCCATGTGGCTTTTCCAGGGGAATATAAAAACTATTCTCATCTTTTTCTATTGCTTTCAATTTGATTTTGTTTATCTCTTTCTACCCTAGAGAGAGAAAAGGATTTTACTCTTGTGGCTTAAAAACAATAGGGACAAGAGGATTTATTTTTCATTGAATTCTTCTGGAAATATTTTTTCCAGTTGCTTACTTTTTTTTTTTTCAGTTCTCATAACTTATAATATATAGGGATGCTTGTTTTTATCATCTCCATTTTTTTCTTTGCCATTATTTCCTTGGAGTTCTGAAGTTGTTTCATATTGTAATCTAGAAGATGTATTACTGTTTGGCTTAAATTTTTTCCTAGAAAAATTTCCATATTGAACCCAGGGTGTCAGAAGAGAATACATGATATCTCTAGATCTATGTCTTCCTGGGTTTGTTTTCATTGTCTTTTCATCTCCCTGGTTCTCCCTCCTAGGGACCTTATGCTTGACATTACATTTGACATTTTATTTGTAGAAATAATGTGAGACCAAGGATGAAAACATAATACTCCACAGAGCATTTTCATTTGCTTCTAACTCACAGGGACACCTTAATTGAAGTCCGAGACTGGAGATTCCCTGAGTCACCCATGTGAGGACAGTGTTTCTTCCCATTCACTCTCTCTCACAACAGTGATCCCCAAACTCATCTGCACCTTGAAGTGGCCTGGAGAGCTTCAACACACCCACGGGGAATAGGAGTTAGTTCATCAGTCTGTGGGACGGCTGTGCTTTGGAATTGTTAAAAGCTCTCCAGCGACTTGAATGTGAAGACAGGTTTGGGAAGCTCTGCTCTAAGAGTAAAGCCCTTCAGGACCTGAACTTAGTGTGATACTATTTGTCAGACTCTCCAGTTGGCAGGCCGTTTTATCTGTTTTGCCCAGTGAGCCTGCCAAATACCACAGCTCCGTACTGCAGCTGTTTCTTCCTGATTGGGGCAAAGGCAGCTTTCAGTACTTGCTGCTCATATTCTTCAAAATATTGGCATTGTAACCCTTCACTGTCTTATCAGGGGAGGCTCTTAAGAAAAATTATAATGTAAATACAGATCGTATTTATAAAATATATATTTAATATATTATATCTAAAATATATATATTTACTTAAATAAGTATATAATATATTTAGATATATGTACGTATGTATATATCATGTATTTTTTCCATATAAATATTTTAGTTGACCTGAATAACCTCAGTGAAAGGGTTGATCTAGCCTGTTGTTAAGAGAATTGAAAGTCTTCTATTTGCTTGTTATTTTTTTAAGTCTTTATTTATTTTTTAGGGAGGACAAAAGAGAGAATGGGGGAGGAGCAGGAAGCATCAACTCCCATATGTGCCTTGACCAGGCAAGCCCAGGGTTTTGAACCGGCGACCTCAGCGTTTTCAGGTTGACGCTTTATCCACTGCGCCACCACAGGCCAGGCTTGCATGTTATTTTATTTTTATGTTCTGTGATCTCTGAGCTTTTATTTGCCTACTGCCCACCCCCAAGTGGGTGCCCCTCTTCTGATGTCTTAACATCTCAGAACTTGGATGTCGTTGATTACAGACGCCACTTTGCCATCTACAGTCCTGCGGGTGGTGGTCCTGTGGATGGATTGCATGGGGTTGCTGTTGTTGAGGGCAACACAAAAATCAGTCTTTCTTTTCTTCCAGAAGGCAGCTATAGGCAGCGATCTCAGCCTCCAACTTGATCTTGATGTTTAGCAGTGCCTGTCCTCCTGGACCTAGCACTGCCCCTCTGCCTGGGTCTGGACCTGCTCTGACTCTAAGTGCAGCAGGATCCTGTGAAACTGTTCCATCTGCATGGCATAGCATATCTCCACCTCCCTCACACTGTTCTCCAAGCTGGCCTTCAGATTCCTCATGGAATCCAGGTTGATCTCCAAGCACTGGACCATACATCTCAGCTCCATGAGTGTCATCTCAGCAGCTCTTATCTCAACAGTCTGCAAGGTGACCACTGTGGTGCTCTCCTCAATCTTCTGGGACCAGTACTTGTCTAGATTCTCTCAGTTCTTCCAAGCTGGCATGTCATACAGGGCCTGATGTCCACCATCATCTTGCTGAGGTCCTGAGATTTGGGGGTATTTGGGGGCATCCAACTGCACAGTCAACCCAGAGCTAGCAATCTGGTTTTGTAGACCATTTACTTCCTGGTTGTTCTTCTTCATGAAGAGCAGCTTGAAAGCTTTGAGCTCTGTCTCTAGCTGCAGCTGAATGATATTGGTGGTGTCATCAGTGACCTTTCAGAGCCCATTGATATCACTCTCCACAAACTGATGCATGGCCAGCTCCACATTATGTTTGACTCCGAAGTCATCAGCACCAAGACACACATTGTCAATCTGCAGAACAATGTGGGCATTGCCCACAGAACTTGCAAAGACCTGAGCCCTCAGGTTCTTCATGCTCTTGTAGTAATTCCCCTCGTCTGTGAACTGGGCTCCCTTCTTCTCCAGGTCTCTTATTATCAGCCTCCAGGCTACTCACTCACTCCAGATGAGAGGTCAGGGGGTCATTTAGGCATTGAGTAGTCTTCTTTCTCTGGATGCTCCCTATGTCCTGCACACCCCTGGTTATCTCTGCAGCCAGGCAACAGGATCCCTAACTGCCCTACGTGCTGGTGGAGTGGGACATGGAGATCCAGGAGCCCAAGCTCTCAGTGCCTGCATAGGTGCTGGCCACACTGCTAGCAGGCTGGGCCAAGTGGCTGGAGCCCAGGGTCTGGTAATTGGAGAAGCTAGAGCTGGTGCTAAAGCTCATGTTGTTCAGGGAGGAAGGCAAGAGGCCAAGACTCAGGTTCGTACTGTTCTTCCTCCAGTATCTTTATAAAAGAAGAAATGGGTAGGATTTTAGAGTTCTTAACCTTCTTAAAATATCTTTATTCTAACCACTCTGTGGAGTCATAATTTGGCTGAGATTTAAGTCTAGGCTTAACCTTAATTTTCCTTCAAATATTTGAAGGCACTATTTTATTGATCTCTAATATTTATTGATCTCTAATATTCATTGTAGCTGTTGAATAATCCTATTCCTACCTGATGCCTGTTTCCTTGCAAATGACTCTCCCCTCCCAAATTGGGAACCATTAGGATCTTCTCCTTTCCCCCAGAACTCTGACATCTCAGAATTTATGTACTTTTATATGTCTTATTTCATCAGTTTTCTTGGGCATAAAAAGACATTTTCAATCCACAGATTTTTGTTTTACTGCTAAAAAAGTTTTACCATATTACTTTCATATTTTCCACCTCTCTATTTTCTCACTTCCCTATTTTAAGAGATCATTTTGGTTACACTCGTTCTATATGTTAATTATGTTTTTCTTTCTAATTTTTAGTGCTAATGTCTTCTTGTGCTAGTTTTTAGGAGATTTCCTCAAGTTTATTCTCCAGTCTTTCTGTTTTAATTTGATTAAATTTTTATTCCCAGAGGAAATTTTTATTTCTTTTTCTTTGGTTAAGCCTTTTATATAACCTCTATTTCTAGGTATGAGGATACAATAAGTTCATTTATTTCTCTAGGGATGTAGATTTTTGTTTTGTTTCGGGTTTTTTTGTTTGTTTGTTTAGTGAGAAGAGAGGAAAGACTCTTGCATGTGCCCTAAATGGGATCCACCTGGCAAGCCCACTAGGGGTTGATGCTCTGCCCATCTGGGACATTGCTCCATTGTTCAACAATTGAGCTCTTCTTAGCATCTGAGGTGGAGGCCATGGAGCCATCCTCAGTGCTCAGGGCCAACTCATTCCAATTGAGCCATGGTGCAGGAGAAGAAAAAAGAGAGCAGCAAAAGGGGAAGAGGTGGAGAAGCAGATGGTCGCTTCTCCTGTGTGCCCTGACCAAACCCAGGACATCCACACACCAGGCTGATGCTCTACCACTGAGCCAACTGGCCAGAGCTTAGGGGTATAGATTTTTAAATCTTATGTCCTTCCCTATTTGTTTCCTTCAGAAATATATGTGTGTGTGTGTGAATATATATATATATATATATATATATATATATATATATATATATATATATATATATATATATATAGTGACAGGGACAGACAGACAGGAAGGGAGAGAGATGAGAAGCATCAATTCTTTGTTGCAGCACCTTAGTTGTTCATTGATTGATTTCTCATATGTGCCTTGACCATGGGGTTACAGCAGACTGAGTGACCCCTTGCTCAAGCCAATGACCTTGGGTTTAAGCTGGTGAGCTGTGCTCAAACCAGATGAGCCTGCACTCAAGCCAGCAACCTCGGGGTTTAGAACCTGGTCCTCTGTGTCCAAGTCTGACACTTTACTTACTGTGGCACCACCTGGTCAGGCTCTTTTTTTTCTTTGTTCTTGTGTCTGTCTTTCTCTTTCATGTTTTCAGTTTTCCTCAACTATCTGAGAGCCTGAGCTCCCTGTTCATATTTGAGAGTGAGCTTCCAAAATATTGTTTGGAGGCTCTTAGTAAGTAGGCAGGACTTGTTGACATTTGGACTCCATTTAGCAGAAAGTTCATAAGAAGAAAGGACAGAAGGAAGGAAGCAACAAAAAACTGGAAGATTATTTATTAGGGACATTTAGTTTGTCAAGAATCTTCTGATATTCCTTTTTATTTTGTTTGTCAGTTTAGAGGGCTATTTGTGTAAAGGTAACAGTGTAGTTCAACCACTTCTTTTGCAGACTTCCATGTGCCTCCCCTCTGCTGCCTTCATCTGGGTATCCCAGAGTCTCGGTCTTCACCATTAAATTGCACAGAAAGGAATGCTTCTATCACTATACTGGGGCATAAGTAGCCTGACTGTGTGAGGTGAAGGAAGGACATGACTACTCCATAAACAAACTTTCAACAACATCTATTTTTAGCTCCTTAGCTTCTCCTACCCCTTCATGTACCTGCTGTTTCCAAAGTTGAACATCTCTTAGGTCTTCCATCGGGGTGACTTGGCTCACTTATTAGTAGTCATGGCCCTCCAGGTGACATAGATCATTGCCTCCTCTGCCATGCTAAATCACTCACCACTCCTCTATCTGGTTCTCTTCTTAAATTGCATTGAATTCTCTTGTCTGCTTTTATCTTCCTCTTCATTTCTTTTGTTATGGAGAGTGAAGCTCTTTTTAATTACAATATAGTTGGCATAAAATATTATATTAGTTTCAGGTGTACAATATAGTGAGATTTCACTTTTATATATTACAAAGAGATCACCACAAAAAGTCCACTACCCATCTGTCACCATACGAAGTTATTGTGATATTATTGACTGTATTTCCTGTGCTGTACTTGACATTCCTGTGACTTGTTTATGTCAAACTATAAGGTTGTACCTCCTTTTTCTTTCTTTCTTTTTTTTTTAACAGCAAGAGTCAGACAGAAAGGGAGATAGTTGAGAACCATCAATTCTTCATTGTGGCACTTTAGTTGTTCATTGATTGCTTTCTCATATATGCCTTAGCTAGAGGGCTCCAGCTGAGCCAGCAACCCCTGGCTCAAGCCAGCGACCTTGAACTCAAGCCAGTGACCATGGGGTCATGTTTATGATCCCACACTCAAGCCAGCGACCCTGCACTCAAGCTGGTGAGCCTGCATTCAAACTGGATGAGCCCATGCTCAAGCTGGCAACCTTGGGGTTTTGAACCTGGGTCCTCAGCGTCCCAGGCTGACACTCTATACACTGCGCCACCACCTGCCACCTGGTCAGGCACGGTTGTACCTGTCAATCCCCTTCACCTTTTGGTTCACACTCTCACTGCCCAGCCCTCTGGCAACTATCAGTTTTTCTGTATCTATAAGTCTGTTGTTTTGTTTGTACATTTGTTTAGTTTTTTAGATTCCACACATAAGTTAAATGGTATAGTATTTTTGTCTTAACTGACTTATTTCACTTAGCATAATACCTTCTAGGTCTATCTATGTTGTCTCACATGGCAAGATTTCATTCTTTTTTATGGTTGAGTGATATTCCAGTTTGTGTTTATACACATTTGCATGCACACACACATCCACTTCTTTTTTATCCATACATCTACTGATGAATACCTATAAAATTTCCTGAAGTTGCAGAATGAGGAAAACACATACACACACATCCTACTCTACACCGTGGGCCACTTTTAAGAAAAATAAAGAG
This sequence comes from Rhynchonycteris naso, assembly GCA_037038555.1. Taxonomy (NCBI): domain Eukaryota; kingdom Metazoa; phylum Chordata; class Mammalia; order Chiroptera; family Emballonuridae; genus Rhynchonycteris; species Rhynchonycteris naso. The sequence goes on along the minus strand of CM073000.1, from coordinate 160,445,098 downwards.
GTAATTCTAAAGGATTCAAGAGAGCAAAGATAAGTTACATTAGTTTATACTCTGAGGATTTTCTCCACTCATCATAAACAGATTAGAATCACTGATAGAGACAGCAAATAAAATTTTCAAATATTTGTCTCTTGGTAGCAAGCATCATCTGCCACCAAAACCAGGAAACCCTGTGAAAGTTGTATTAGCATGACATTCCTATATTTATCACTGTCCTTCCCAGCCATTGAGGGACCACCACCAGTTAACAGCAGATATCACAGGGCCCATCTGCTTCTAGATAGTCATGATGCCTCCAGACTCTCCTTCATTGAACATGCTCCATTTGGAGAACCACCTTCTCTCATCTTTTCAGCAGTTCAGAATCCCAAAAACTTTTTGAAATAGAGGGGAGCTTGAACACTTAGAATTAAACTCTCCCTTGCATCAGGATGGATAAGGAACATTCCTTACATGAAGGGAAAACTCGAAGCAAGGCCTGTAGTTGCTCACATCTCAACCTCATAGTTCCCTAATAATCCTTCAAAGGTCCAAGAAGAAAAGATGTTTATTCAAAGATTTTCTACTTTTTTTCTTTTTGTTTTTTTTAATTTAATTAATTGTGTTTACATAGATTCTAGGGTAACCCCGACTGCATCCCCCCTTCACCATATTCCCCTCCACATCTCCCTTGCCCCCCCTCCCTAGAGTGCCCTCCCTCCTTCCCTTCAGGTTTACTGCATCCTATCAACCCCTTTCCCTCTGTCCTCTTTTCCTCTGATCCCTTTGATCCCTCCTCTGTCTCAATCCCTTACCTCAGTTCTCAGTGTTCCTTGGATTCCTCAAATGAGTGAGGTCATATAATATTTTTTTTTTCTGCCTGGATTATTTCACTCAACATAATAGTTTCCAGGTCCTTCCATATTGTTGCAAAAGGTAATATTTCCTTCTTTTTCATGGCCCCATAGTATTCCATTGTATATATGTACCATGGCTTTTTAATCCACTCGTCCACTGATGGACACTTGGGCTGTTTTCAGCTCTTCACTATTGTGAACAATGCCACCATAAACATGGGGGTGCATTTCTTTTTTTCAGTTAGTGATATGGTGTCCTTGGGATATATTCCTATAAGTGGGATAGCTGGGTCAAAGGGTAGTTCTATTTCTAATTTTTTTAAGGAATCTCCATACTGTTTTCCACAGTGGCTACATCAGTCTGCACTCCTACCAGCAGTGCAGGAGGGTTCCCTTTTCTCCACATCCTCGCCAGCACTTATTCTGTGTTGTTTCGCTGATGAGCGCCATTTTCACTGGTATGAGGTGATATCTCATTGTGGTATTAATTTGCATTTCTCTAATGATTAGTGATGTTGAGCATTTTTTCATATGCCTATTAGCCATCTGTATGTCCTCTTTGGAAAAGTGTCTATTCATTTCTTGTCTCCATATTTTGATTGAATTATTTGTCTTCCTGGTGTTGAGTTTTACAACTTCTTTATAAATTTTGGTTATTAACCCTTTATCAGATGTGTTGTTGAATATGTTCTCCCATTGTGTGGTTTGTCTTTTTATTCTGTTCATATTGTTTTTAGCTGTGCAAAAGCTTTTTAGTTTGATATAGTCCCATTTGTTCATCTTGTCTTTTATTTCATTTGCCTGTGGAGATAAATCAGCAAATATATTGCTTCAATAGATGTTGGAGACTTTACTGCCTATGTTTTCTTCTAGAATGCTTATGGTTTCATGGCTTACATTTAAGTCCTTTATCCATTTTGAGTTTATTTTTGTGCATGGTGTAAGTTGATGGCCTAGTTTCATTTTTTTGCAGGTAGCTGTCCAGTTTTCTCAACACAATTTGTTAAAGAGACTGTCTTTACTCCACTGTATGCTCTTACCTCCTTTGTCAAATATCAGTTGTCCATAAAGCTGTGGGTTTATGTCTGGGTTCTCTGTTCTGTTCCATTGATCCATATGCCTGTTCTTATGCCAGTACCAGGCTGTTTTGAGTACAATGGCCTTGTAATATAACCTGATATCAGGAAGTGTGATACCTCCTACTTTATTCTTCTTTTTCAAGATTGCTGAGGCTATTCGTGTTCTTTTTTGGTTCCATATAAATTTTTGGAATATGTGTTCTATATCTTTGAAGCATGTCATTGGTATTTTAATTGGTATTGCATTGAATTTATAAATTGCTTTGGATAATATAGACATTTTAATGATGTTTATTCTTTCTAACCATGAACACGGTATATGCTTCCACTTGTTTGTGTCTTCCTTGATTTCTTTTACCAGTTTTATAATTTTCCGAGTACAAGTCTTTAACCTCCTTGGTTAAATTTACTCCTAGGTACTTTATTTTTTTGTTGCAATAGTGAAGGGAATTGTTTCCTTAATTTCTCTTTCTGACATTTTATTGTTCATGTATAGAAATGCCTCTGATTTCTGTGTGTTAATTTTATATCCTGCCACCTTGCTGAAAACATTTATTAGGTCCAGTAGTTTTTTGGTTGAGTCTTTAGGGTTTTCTATATACAGTATCATATCATCTGCAAATAATAATAGTTTTACTTCTTCTTTTCCAATTTGGATGCCTTTTATTTCTTCTTGTCTGATTGCTGTAGCTAGGACTTCCAGTACTATGTTGAATAAGAGTGGTGAAAGGAGACACCGCTGCCTTGTTCCTGATTTTAGGGAAATTGCTTTTAATTTTTGTCCATTGATTATGATGTTGACTGTATGTGGGTTTGTCATAAATGGCCTTTATCATGTTGAGGTATGTTCCCTGTATTCCCACTTTGCTAAAAGTTTTGATCATAAATGGGTGCTGGATTTTATCAAATGCTTTTTATGCATCTATTGAGATTATCATGTGGTTTTTCTCCTTCATTTTGTTTATGTGGTGAATCACATTAATTGATTTATGAATCCTTACCTTCTGGAATAAATCCCACTTGATCATGATGTATGATTTTTTTCATGTATTGCTGGATCCGGTTGGCTAATGTTTTGTTGAGGATTTTAGCATCTAAATTCATCAGGGATATTGGCCTATAATTTTCTTTCTTTGTGTTGTCTTTGCCTGGTTTTGGAATCAGAATTATGCTCGCCTCATAAAAGGAACTTGGTAGTGTTCCTTCCTCTTGAATTTTTTGAAATAGCTTGAGAAGGATAGGAGTTAGTTCTTCTTTGAATATTTGGTAGAATTCACCAGTGAATCCATCTGGCCCAGGGGTTTTGTTTTTAAGGAGCTTTTTAATAACTGTTTCTATCTCTTTTGTTGTAATCGGTCTGTTTAGGTTTTCTGATTCTTCCAGATTGATTTTTAGAAGATTATATGTTTCAAGGAATTTGTCCATTTCACCTAGGTTGTTAATTTTTTGGCATAGAGTTCTTCATAGTATTTTCTTACAATATTTTGTATTTCTGTTGTGTCAGTTGTTATTTCTCTACTCTCATTTCTAATTTTATTTATTTGAGTCCTCTCCTTTTCTTGGCGGGTCAAGTTAAAGGTTCATCGATCTTGTTTACCATTTCAAAGAACCAGCTCTTGGTTTCATTGATCCTCTGTATTGTTTCCTTAGCCTCTATGTCATTTATTTCCACTCTGATCTTTATTATTTCCTTTCTTCTACTACCTCTGGGCCTTACTTGCTGTTTTTTTTTCAAGTTCTTTTAGATGAAGTGTTAGGTTGTTTATATGAGCTCTTTCAAGCTTCTTAAGGAATACTTGTAATGCTATGAACTTCCCTGTCAGGACTGCTTCAGCTGTGTCCCATAAATTTTGAGTTGTATGTTCATTATCATTCGTTTCTAAGAATTTTTTTATTTCTTCTTTGATTTCTTTGCTAACCCATTCGTTATTTAATAACATGCTATTTAGTTTCCATGTGTTTGAGTATTTTTTAGTTTTTTTGTTGTGGTTGATTTCTAGTTTCATGCCCTTGTGATCAGAAAAAATGCTTGATATGATTTTAATCTTCTTAAATTTGTTGAGACTGCTTTTGTGTCCTAACATGTGATCTATGCTAGAGAATGTACCATGAGCACTTGAAAAGAATGTATATTCTGCTGCTTTAGGGTGAAAGGTTCTGAAGATATCTATTAAATCGAGTTGCTCTAGTGTGTCCTTTAAGTCTGCTGTTTCTTTGTTAATTTGCTTTCTTGAGGATCTATCTAGTGATGTAAGTGATGTTTTGAAATCTCTTACTATTATAGTATTGCTGTTGATCTTGCCCTTTATATCCATCAAAGTCTGCTTTATATATTTAGGAGCTCCTATATTAGGTGCGTAGATATTTATGGTTATATCTTCCTGTTGAATTGCTCTCTTTATTATTATGTAGTGACCTTCTTTATCTCTTACTATAGCCTTGATTTTAAAGTCCATTTTGTCTGCTATAAGTATTGCTACCCCAGCTTTTTTTTCATTTCCATTTGCATGAAATATTTTTTCCATCCTTTTGTCTATGTTCATCTTTTGTTTTAAAGTGTGTTTCTTGTAGACAGCATATGTACGGGTCCTGTTTTTTCATCCATGCAGCTACCCTATGTCTTTTGATTGGATCATTTAATCCATTTACATTTAAGGTTATTATTGATATGTAGTTGTTTATTGCCATTTTATATTTTAAAGGTGTATTCCTCTTTTGCTATAATCTTTTCCCACTTTGATCTGTTTACAAAAGACCCCTTAACATTTCCTGTAGCACTGGTTTTGTTGTAATAAATTCCTTGAGTTTTCTTTTGTCTGGGAAGCTTTTTATTTCTCCTTCAATTTTAAATGATAGCCTTGCTGGATAAAGTAGTCTTGGTTGTAGGCTTTTGTTCTGCATTACTTTGAATATTTCTTGCCATTCCCTTCTAGCCTCTAGTGTTTCTGTTGAGAAGTCAAATGTCATCCTTATAGGTGCTCCTTTGTAGGTGATAGCCTTTTTTTCTCTAGCAGCTTTTAATATTTTCTCTTTATCACTTAGCTTTGGTATTTTAATTATGATGTGTCTTGGTGTAGGTTTCTTTGGGTTTCTCTTTAATGGATATCTCTGGCTTCTTGAACTTGTGAGACCCTTCCTTGCATCAATTTAGGGAAGTTTTCAGCTATGATATGATTGAATATAGTTTCTATCCCTTGTTCTTTCTCTTCTTCTCTAGGAACCCCTATTATGTCGATGTTATTTCTCTTTATGTTGTCACAGAGCTCCCTTAGAGTTTCCTCAGACTTTTTGAGTCTCTTTTCTTTTTTCTGCTCTGCTTCTATGCCTTTGTTCATCTTGTCTTCCAACTCGCTGATTCGATCCTCAGCTTCATACATCCTACATTTAATTCCTTCCATTGTGGTCTTCATTTCTGATATTGTATTTGTCATCTCTGACTGATTCTTTTTTAATATTTCAATGTCCTTTTTTATACTTGCTATCTCTTTATTTAGGTGTACGTAATGACCATCCATTGTTGTTCTAAGATCCATAAGGATCCTAACTATCATTATTCTAAACTCTGCATCTGAAAGTTTGGTTATTTCCATATCGCTCAGTTCATTTCCTGGAGGATTCTCTTGTGGTTTCATTTGGATTGCACTTTTCTGTCTTACAATTATGTCTGTGTGTTTGGGTGTGTTGTTTGTAAAGCTGGTTGAGTCTAGGCTTGGTGTTGTCTGCCTCCAATTTTGAGTTGTGTTATTTCTAGGTCTTCTTGGGTTGGCTTTAGCTATTTTTTGTAATCCACTGGAATTTAGCTTTTCTAATAGAGCCCCTTTGAAGTCTTGATTTGTTTATTTTCTTCTCAGTTTTCTTAACTCAGTGGTAGTCTTGTTTACTGATTTCAGCAGGGGGCTTATTTAAAACTGTATCCAGGAATGCAGTGGGTGTAACCTGAGACTCTGAAGACCTGATCTGCCAGTTACTCTCTCTGGGGGTGGGGTGCTTTCTCCACTTCAGTAGGGGGAGTTGTATCTCAGATCTCCATGGAGACCTGAGTTACTGCCCCTCCTCTCCACTTCTTGTTTTCAGCTGTGTCTTGTTGTGCTGATTGGAGCTGGAGAGATATCTTTAGATGGTTGACCCAGAACCACTTTAGTCTTGTGTTATGTGGAAGGATCAACCCCTCCCCCATCTATGGCTATCTCCAGCACCTCCCCCAGGTATGGCACTGGATTAGTCCAGTGCTCAGGTCCTCCCATGCATTCCTCTGTTTGTCACCGCTGTCTCTCTCTCCCCCTTTCCTTTTGGAAAACAAGCCAGCTCTTTCAACACACCTCGTTCCCAGGTCCCCAGGCAAGTGGCTGTGAGTGATATTTTCTATTGTTTTCCTTGGATTGAGAGCCTTTCTGATCTCTCAGCCTAACCCCCCGCCCCTTTGTTCCCGTAAGCAGGGGAGGCTCACCGCTCCTCGACGCTCCCCATCAGGCTCGGTGTGGCTTTTTCTTTGCTTCTTGGTTTTTGAGAGCAGTTCTTGTAGTTCAGAGTTGGTTTTTCACGCTGGTTGTTCCTAAATTAATTTATAAGCCAGTTTGGTGGTGTGAGCTGGGAGTCTGTGCGTCTGTCTACTCTGCTGCCATCTTGTCACAACCCAAAGATTCTCTTGAGATTTTTTAAAAATGATTTTACTTACTGATTTTAGAGAGAGGAGAAAAAGAGAGAGAAGGAGGGGAGGAGTGGGAAGTATTAATTTGTAGTAATTGCTTTTCATATGTGTCTTGACTGGGCAGGCCCAGGGTTTTGAACCTGCAACCTCAGCATTCCATGTCAACACTTTATCCACTGCGCCACCACAGGTCATACAATACTCTTGAGATTTTTAAATGCTCTGCCAGATCTGTCTCTAATGAGATCGGGGCAAATCAAATAGTGTATCTACTCTATGTATATATTTCTATGTATTTGTGTATATATGTATGTGTGTACATATATGTATATATGATTTGAGGGATACTTCAAAATCACCTTATAAGGCCAACTTGATCCCTTTATTTTGCAGATGAGCAAATGGGTTACAAAAGGCAGCCTGAGAGGCCTGGGTGGGTAGTCTCAATTGTCATTAGAGTTATGAAGAAGGCTGCCTGACCAGGCAGAAGTGCAGTGAATAGAGCATCGGATGTGGAAGACCCAGGTTCAAGACCTCGAGGTCGCCAGCTTGAGCGCGGGCCTATCTGGCTTGAGCAAAAGTTCATCAGCTTGGACTCAAGGTCGCTGGCTTCAGCAAGGGGTTGCTCGGTCTGCTGAAGGCCTGTGGTCAAGGCTCATGTGAGAAAGCAATCAATGAACAACTATGGTGTTGCAATGGCAACGAAAAAGTAATGATTGATTCTTCTCATCTCTCTCTGTTCCTGTCTGTCTGTCCCTCTCTATCCCTCTCTCTGACTCTCTCTCTGTCTCTGTCCCTGTAAAAAAAAAAGTTATGGAGAAGGCATATTTTATTCTGATTATGTGTACTGTACCTAATCTGTTCTAGTACAAACTGTTGAAGGCCTTTCCTTTTTCCTCCTTTAGAGGTCTCTGAATTACCGCCCAATTATCAGTTCAGGACTCTATAAAGTGTGAACATCAAAACCATTATCCTGAAAATTTTGCACTAACCTGAGGAACTGAGTCTATTTTCTAGGTATAGCCCATTTTTTCATTCAGTTTGTAATGCTGGTGGCCAACGCTCAAGCAGGTCCACATTGGATATGGGCCGATGGTAGAGAAATTGCGGAACCAGAAAGCGTTGGGCCATTCCCATTTAATAGAGTCTCACAATCGCGGACGAGCAAACAGGCAGGGGAAACCCTCTTCTCACAGCAGCAAGCAAACAAACAGCAAAACGGCCCCTCACAGTGGCAGGCAGGCAATCCACCATTTGCCCTCTGTAATCCACCCTGAGTGCAAGCACCCATAGCCTTACATAGGCTGTGCACACGTGCCTCTGCCACGTGCTCACGCACTAATCAAGCAAAGTGCTTGCAGCTGGTGAACCAGCAAGCAAGCCTAACACAGTTGTTTTTCCAACACAGTTGGTCAATAAATGTGAAATTAGTGCCTGGTGCTGGAAGAAAAAAGATAAACATGGTCCTGCCTTTGAGGAACTCAAATTCCAGCTTCATCACCTGCTGGCCAGGTAGGCTTGAGAAAGTCATTTAAGCTCCCTGATCCTTCCGTTTCTCACCTTTAGATAGAATGCTGGCTTTGCCTACCTGACTCACAGAGATTTTTTTTTTTTGTATGTGTGAATGTAGTCAAATAATATAAAAGTTGTTATGAGAAAACCCATAGGATGTTATTATCATTTTCCTTGCAATGTCTTTGTCCTAATTAATCTGAATTTCTAAATAAATAGTGAATTCAAATTATGCTTTCATTTACCACCAGACCAAGTGTTGTATGCTCCTGCTTGTTGTGTGGTAGAGGTTTCACCTTCCCCTTTGTCTCCTGCTATCTCTTTCCCATTGGCTTCTACAGGGTCTGCATGAGTCCCTTCTGCTCTGCTCTGGATAAATGCGGTGTGGAGTTCTCTACCCTTCCCTTGAAACACCCAAAGAAAGCATGCAGTGCATTGGTTTGGAGGATCTTCAATGAGCTCTCCTGGGTGGTCGTCCACCATCCCTGAGCTTCCCAAGCAGTGTCCCAACCTCTGTGTTGGGGCTGCTCAAGAAGGAAAGGCTGATTTCCCACTGCTGGGCTTCTGGTTTCTGTCCGTGGGTCTTGTGTCAGGCCAAACCACCTATTTTCAATCAGGTTAATGATAATTAACACCTCAGTGTTCTAAGAATGTCACATATTAGTCCTAACAACAACCCTTTTTTCACCCACTTCACGGAGAAAACAGAGACTCAGATTGTTTAACAAACTTGCTCAAGGTCACAAAGCTGGTGAATAGTGGAGCTGGAATGTGATCTCAAGAAATCTCTCCCCAGAGCCTAGACTCCTAACCATATAGTTATCCTACTTCCTAAATTAGCTTTGTTTAACTGCCACCTCAAGATCAAGGAAATCTCTCTGCATTAAAAGTGTGTAGCAGGATGCTAGCATTCCTTAATTCTTTGATATTTTAAGTAAAAGTTTACCCTGAGGTTTCATCTCCTCTGTACTCAGTATTTCAGCTGACTGGGCACTGATCTCCCCAGTGCTTGAGGATCAGGCTAATGGCAGGTTGAACCTTATGAAATTGTCAATATTTGGCCATTTTTGACCTATCCAAATGATAATTTCATGTGGATCAACTGAAGCATGCTGAACTCCTATTGAGATGCAAAATTTGATTACAGGTAGGTGATACAGGTGGCTGAAGCCAGGCAGATCCACATTGGATTTGGGCAGGCAGTAGAAAAACTGTGGAGCCAGAAAGGGTTGAGCCATTCCCATTTAATAGAGTCTCACTACGGTGGATGAGCACACAGGCAGGGGAAACCCCTTCTCAGGCAAACAGCAAAAATGGTCCCTCACAGTGGCGGGCAGGCAGTCCACCATCCACCATCCATACCCTCCTTCAGCACAAGCACCCATATAGCCTTCCATAGACTATACACATTTGGTGCTACCGCATGCTCACACATTAATCAAGCAAAGTGCTTGCAGCTGGCAAACTAGCAAGTAAGCCTAACACAGCTGTTTTCCCAACAAGGTATTTTCCTAATCTATACCATTTAACCCTCAAAACAATGTAGGCATGCCTTGTTTTATTGTTCTTCGCTTTCATGTGCTTCACAAGTGCTGAGTCTTTTTTCACACTGAAGGCCAGGCCCTCCACCGGCAGAGAGATTATGACTTCCTTTATTGTAAGACTTTCTTTATTGTGGTGGTCTGCCATGGAACCTGTAATATCTCTGGGATATGCTGGTACTTCAAAGTGTTTTTAGTCTTCATTTCTTTTCTGCAAGGTAAAAAAAAGTCTCATACCAACTAGCTGGAGCTCACACAGCAACTGTAAGTGGTACCTCCAGAAAGCCTGTTCCATGTCAGGTCCTTTTCCAAAGCACAGTGTCTGCTGTGTACAGCTGGACATCCTGGAGGCAACAATGAAGGCTCACATTCAACTTACAGGCTCAAGTGATACTAATCTTTTTTTTTTTTTTTTTTTTTTACAGGGACAGAGAGAGAGTCAGAGAGAGGGATAGATAGGGACAGACAGACAGGAATGGAGACAGATGAGAAGCATCAATCATTAGTTTTTCATTGCCGTTGCGACACCTTAGTTGTTCATTAATTGCTTTCTCACATGCGCCTTGACCTCGGACCTTCAGCAGATCGAGCAACCCCCTGCTGGAGCCAGCGACCTTGGGTCCAAGCTGATGAGCTTTTGCTCAAACCAAATGGGCCAACGCTCAAGCTGGTGAGCTCGGGGTCTCGAACCTGGGTCTTCCACATCCCAGTCTGACGCTCTATCCACTGCGCCACTGCCTGGTCAGGCTCAAGTGATACTAATTTTGAAGTGAATCTCTTTTCCATTGGGTTCCATTTGGTTCATGCACCAAAAAGGGAAAATCACAGGACCTCTGGAAAACAGGCAGATACGACTCAATCAGTAGTAAAAGTTGTCTTTGGAAAACTAAATCAGACCTGCTCAGCGTTCTTCAATATTGTCATAGCCACTGGAGTCCACAAACTTGTGGGTGTGTTTGCTGCAGCTTTAAAGAGAATTTTGGGGATTGAAGGGTGATTTGCCTAATTGGAGAGCTCTGTCATGGGCAGCCAGTCAAGGGACGCCCAGAGGGAGAGCATCTGACAGAGCTGGAGACTATTGGAATTCCAGGTTGAGACAGACACAGCCCGAGAATTTAGGGGTAGTTTGGGGAGAGGTGGGTGGGGAGGTCTTTCATAGTTCAATCAGAGAAAAGTGAAAATGTGGGCTCTCCAGAGTTCCCGGTGCTAACTGTGCCACCTGGGGTTTGGGGATCCAGTTTAACCACCTAGAAACATTTTGGAATGGCAATAAGCTGTGAGTTATGAAACTCAGCTGGGAAGGGAGGAGGGAGTGCTAAATAGGCACAAACACGCTGAGATGTGTTCCCATAAAGTGGGTATTATTCAGGAATAGATGCAGAAATAGTTGAAGTGGTTCATAGGTGTTCATTTTAATTCTTTGGTTTCCCTCTGTGGGAAAGTACTTTCATCTGGTTCTTTTCGATATGGATTGAGTCATATCTTCTTTATTTGTCACAAGCATTTATTTGCCATAACTATTTTAAAGCATTGGACAACTGCTGCCTCGTTCTCAGGGGGTTGACTGGGACACCCTTGCAGAACTGCTGTCTTGCCAAGCATAGCTGTTTGAAATGGCTTCCCAGCCACAGAAATAAAAAAACTACCGAAAGAAAGTATGAGTGTGGGTTGCCATTGTCTAACAGATATTTGTTTTAACTTTTTTCTGGGCAATCTGCCAGGTTGGGAGTACAAAGGCTTGCAGACTGCCTTCTGAGAGCTTATAATCTATTTGAGGGCAGTATTACGTATACACAGACCAGTGTTTTGTAAATGCCAGATGTTTGGTGAATAGACAATGAAAGTTATAGGAAGCAGAGGCTGACATTGGCAATGGAGCTAATGAGGCGAGGATTGATGGAGATGGTAGATTTGAGCTGATCCTTATTCAAGGGTTCAGGGGAGAGAAGGGAAGTCATGGTAGCAGAGGGAATGGCACACACAGTCTAGGGTAGGAGAACCCATATTTGCCTAGAACCTGAGTAAGCCGGTTTGGGGAGAGTGGTATGAATGCCCCCCTTCTTTTCTCTATCTAAATGCTCCCCTGGATGATCTCATTTGGTCTTTTATGTTTAAGTAATGGCTATATGCTGATGATTCCTGGATTTATAACTCCAGCACAGAGCTTTCTTTTATATTTCAGAATTATTCACCCATCTACCTATTCAATATATACAGGAATCACAAACTTCCTGCATTCACAATGGAACTCTTGGTTTTTACCCTCCTGACTTGCCCCTGCCCTCCCACCCCCATGTCTCTCTGCTCTTGGTAGTCAGCATCATGATTCACCCAAGTTAGCAAGCTAAAACCCTGGGAATCATGCTCAACATCTTCTTTTACTTATTTCCCCACCTCTACTACATTGAAAATAGATGTCGACTCTTCCACAGGAGAATCTCCGGTCTGTCCACATGTCTCTGACTCTTAGTGCTGTCGTCCAAGTAAACAAATCCAAGGCACCAACCTCTCCTGCCTATCATTCTGTAACAGCCCCCTGATTACAACCCTCCCAAGTTTAGATCCCTGCAATCCTTTCTCTACCCAGTAGTCAAAATTACCTTTTGAGATTGCTATCAGATTAAATGTCAGTTGATTATTCTCCTGCTTAAAACTCTTTGGTGTCTTCCCAGTGCTCTTAGCATAAAACCCCAACTACTTACCACAGCCCTGCTGTGTAGATATCTCCCCACCCTACCACCACGCCTGTCCAGCATCCATGCACCTTAAGGTGGCCAACTTCTTTACAATGAAAAGGAAGACAAAAATAAATTAAAGAAAACAATATCATAAATAAACATTTTATTCATTGCAACAATAATACACTATAATATGATAAATGCATAATAAAAACATTTATAATATTTTATATTGTAATTATGCTTACATGCCTATTAATTTTTAATAACAATTGTAAGAATAAAGTACTCATTTAGATACAAATACGTCACATCACACTCAATGGATCGACTCTGCATCAATCGAATACGGACATTTACAGATTAGTCTTCCAATATCAAAAAGGAGGACATGTAGGAGGACACTTTTCAAGGGAGGACAGAACTTACAAAAGAAGGACTCTCTTCCCTAAAGGAGGATGATTGGTCACCTTAATGCACCTTCTTGTGATAACTGTGTCTCCATTTGGAGAGAAGGGGGGAATTACTCCCTGATTCTTACTGCAAGTGGTCTTGGCAGGCTGGCTTCACTTCACTGCCTGTGTCAGGGGTCAGCAAGTAACATCAACATGAACAATTAGCACATTCTTTTCCTGTGTCACAGATTGGCTCAGAGATGAACACATGTCCTGAGTTGATCCAGTAAGACTTGCTACAACATTGGGACTTGCTGGCTGTAAAGATGTATACCTGGAGCTACAGAAACTCACCCATAGGGAAAAGCTTCCTGAGCTGAAGCCCACTCAGGACAAAGGAGACTAAGAGGTGGAAAAGACTAGGTCCTGTTGACTGTTTGAGATCAGTGTAACCCCTAGTCATGCCTCAGCTGAGCCAATAAATTCCCTTTATAGTTCAGGTTTCAGTTGGTTTCCAGCTTGTTGATCTTGCAGGACCTGACCCCTGCCTAGACTTGAAGTTTATCATAAACCTTTTTCCTCTCTTTACTCAACCTTAGACTTTGACCACATTAAGTCTTTTCTCACTTCAGTGTCCTTGTCTTTGGTGTCCATGCTGCTTAGAATTCTCTTCCCTATATTTTAAAGAGGGTGGCATACTCTCATTTCTTAGTCCTAAGATCAAATATCACTTCCTCAAAGAGCCCTTCCAGAACTACCCATCTAAGTAAAGGAGACTCCCCCAGTTCCCTTCTCCGTGTCACTGTGCTTCATTTAGAGCAGTGGTCAGAATCTGTATCTCACTTGTTTCCTTCTTTGTGTACTTATATATCATCTGGCTCTTCCATTAAAGTATTAGCTTCATGTTAGCAAAGATTTGTCCATCTTGTTCAGTTTGTACTCCCGAGATCTAGCTCAATGCCTAATACTTGGTACGTGCTTAATAAGTGTTTGTTAAGTGTGAGAATAAATGAATGCATGCATGCTCAACTCTTCATAGATTTATCCTGATAAGAAGAAAAATGTAGGGAATTCTTTACTATAAAGGCCAACAGGCAGTGGGAAAATGCCATCTTCCCTTTTCTTGAAGGCTTCACCTGGAAACCATAGGGCAGAATGTCTTACAAAGGAGGTGAACATAGCCAGAAGTGCTCAACACAAGCCTATGGTGAGTCGGAGCAGCAGTAATAAGCCACCCTCAGGAGCCACATCAGGTCATCGGTTGCTCTTGGCCAGTGTTGCCACACTGGGTTGAGAATCATGTCAGGATTACATCTTTCTGACATGAACCACCACTTTATTTGGAAAGGTTGTGAAGGGAGGGAGACAGTCAATTGTGAAAGGGCCTGCTTCTTTGATCCTGCCAGCAAGGCTTTTGAATGTACTACCACTAACAAGGTGATATCAACCACAACAAACAGTATAGTGCTTGCTCCATAGTGGGACTGTTCTAAATGTTTTATTTTATTTTTAAATTTTTATTTATTGATTTTAGTGAAAGAGGAAGGGGGTAGAGAGAGAGAGGAATATCAATCTGTTCCTGCATATTTGACTAGGGATCAAACCAACAACCTCTGTGCTTTGGGATGATGCTCTAACCATCCAAGCCATCCAACCAGGGCTGTACTAAGTGTTTTATATGTATTAACACAGTTAATTTTCATAGCCACTGAGGTGAATTCACAATGGATAGAAAGTCTTTGGTACTTTTTCTGTTTTTATTTGTTTGTTTGTTTTTAAGTGAGAAGAGGGGAGAGAGAGAGAGACAGACTCCTGCATGTGCCCCGACTGGGATCTACCTGGCAACCCCTGTCTGGACAGATACTCAAATTAACCAAGCTATCCTCAGCACTTGAGGCTGATGTGCTCTGATTGACTGAGCCATTCTAAGTGCCCGGGGCTGATACTTGAACCAATTGAGCCATTGTCTAAAGGAGGGGAAGAAAGAGAGAAGGGAGAGGAAGGGAGAGAGAAGCAAGGGTCACTTCTCATGTGTGCCCTGACTGAGGATTGAACTCGAGATGTCTGCATGCCAGGCCAATGCTCTATCTACCCAGCCAACTGACCAGGGCCAGCACTTTTCCCATTGAGAACTAAGTTTTATCTCCCCACCCTTGAATCTAGACAGGTCTGTGACTGCTTTGATCAATAGAATATGGCAGAAGAAAGGATGTGTCAGTTATGAGCTGTCTTTTGGAATTTGCTCTTGGATGCTCACTCTAGGCCAGTGATGGGCAATCTTTTGAGCTTGATGTGTCAAAATTTGCCAAAAAAATGAGCATAGCTCAGGTGGTGTGTCACTTCGAGAAAAACAGCCTAACCGGAAGTCCCAGAACTAGATGCTCTGTGCCGGAGTTCTGTTGTTTTGGCCTACAGACCTCCAGTACAGAGTTTCTACACTACAGCAAATGTTTTATCCTCGGCTACTACACCTGGCCATGCAGGAGCCGAGGATGAAACGTCCTTCTCGGCATGCGGCCACATACTTCTCTGGTTTGTGGCTGCATGTCATCGAAAATGGCTATGCGTATCAGTGCTAACACACATGTCATTGGTTCACCATCACAGCTCTAGGAGAAGCTAGACATGTAAGAAGTCTGAGTACTTTGCTGGAGAAGCCACAGGGAGGGGCCTGAGACTCCGTGGATAGGTAGAAGGGACAGCTGCGCTCAGCCTTGAGCTGTTCCTGACAAGGTCCCAGACAGTGAAAAGAAAACAACATCTTGGGTCCTGCCAACCCAAATGACACCACATGGATCTGAGAACTTCCCAGCTGAGCCTGCTTAAATTCTTGATCCATAATCTTGTGAGAAAACAAAAATAACTGTTCTAAACCTCTGGGTTTGGGGTAGTTTGTATTCGGCAATAGATAACTAGAACAATCACTGTATATCATAGTGGTGGCCATTATCCTCATTTTACAGGTGAGGAAACTAAAACACAGAGAGATTCAGTGACTCTCCCAAAGCCATACAAATGTAAGAGGCAAACATGGTAGTCAAGCCCAGGCACTCTGGCTCCAAAGCCTGAACCACCATGTGCTAGGTCTAAGCTGCCCAACAAAAAGTCCTGCCTGCCCTAGACTCCTTGGATTCAAAATCACTTAACCTCAAAGGGTCTCAGCCTTCTCATCTGCAAAATGAAGGGTCAGACTAGATTAAATATTGAAAGCAGAATTTCTCAACTTGCTTTCTAGAAGGATTATAGACCAGATAATTCTTCAGTTTGAGGCTGTGCTGCGCCCTCAGCACACAGTAGGATGTTTCACGGCATCTTTGGCCTCTACCTCATCAATGACATTAGCACCTCCCCTCTGTGGTTCCTTTACCTTCTTGTGACAAGTGAAAATGTCTCCAGACATTTCCCAAATGTCCCCCGAGGGGCAAAAATCATCTCCACTGAGAGCCATATAGCCCTCTTCCAGACTCACTTTTGCTGTCTTGTTACCTCTGTAGCATGGCTTGCTTTGTGTCCACCCCTTAGCTACTCACCTGTTGTTTAAAATTGAGGTTATATCATCTCCTTCAAGACTTCTTCCTTCACTAGCCTCTCTTCTGGTGGGATGAGTTTGGTGCTCTATAATGCCTGGGGGAGGGGGGTCTTTCCATGGCTCTATCTGGAGTCATTGATGAGGCTGTGTCCATGGTGGCCTGTAAGCATCATAAGGACAGAGACCGTGGCTTACTTGTCTTTGTATTTTCAATGTGTAACATAAGTCTTGGCTGGTTCAGTGTTGGTGCTCAGTAAATTCTTCTTACAGCAGTGAATGAATGAAAGAATTAATGAATGAGGCATGCATTGTGGTAGTCTGTGGAGCATGGCTTTTTGAGTCAGCTGAAGCTGATGTGCACCTTGACTCTGCCACTTACCAGCAGCATAGAGTTGGGAAAGTTATACAACCTCCTTGACAGTCCTCTCTGAAATAGAAAGAGTGAATTATCTACATCACAAGGTGTTGTAAGAAGAAAAGGAGATTATATCTCTAAACCACTTAGCACACTGACATGTAGTAAATGCGCAGTAAATGGTATCTTTTACAAAACAAATGAATTGTAATTTCATGCCTCCTCACCCTTTGCATGCCTTAATCCTGTTTCTACAATTCTGCCAGCAGTTTTGTTGGCACTGACACTGTTGTGTCTTTCTCTTTTCCTCAAGACTTTCTCGCTGTTGATAGGAACTATTCTCTACTCAGTCCGGAATTCAAATTTGTACAGTTTTCTTAGCATTGTCACCAGGTGCCGCCTCACCTCTGTGCCCTCTTATTGACCCAAAGAGCAAGGGGCAAGCCATTTGAAGCCTTAGAAAGGACTCACAAGCTGAAGTTAGAAAGAAGTTGAGCTCAAGTGACCAGATGTCTGCTCTGTATGCTCAGGGCCTAAGGGATATAGACTGAGAACCACATAAAGGGAGGAGGCAGGCAGAACCACGGGAAAGAGGAGACCGTGGACAGACTGGACAGCAGTGTGGCAGCAAGATGTGCTTTCTGCCCTTTCCTTCCCTTCCCTTCTAGGAGCATGACTATTATCACTAATTAATACATGTAGTCTGAGACAAACTAATTAACCTCTTTCAGCTTCAGTTTCCTTATCTGTAAAGTAGGGATAATAATAAATCTTCTAAGGGTTATAGTGAGAATCAAATGAGATAGAGTCTAGTCCAGAAGCTAGAGTACAGAACTCAGTAAATATTGTTATTTTGTTGTTTGTTCATATTGTTGTTGTAGTGTTATTACATTATTGTTATTATTCTCGTTACTGTTTTTGAACCTTCAGCACTTATTCAAGGTATATGTTATCTGCTCTATATAGGTTTATTGAATAAAAATGAGAGCGGGAGTGAGTGAGCAGGGGAAGAACCTATAAAAAATTAAATAATGATAATGAAACTCTTTACTAAAACAGGCCAACAATGCAAGGAGACATGACAAGGTGGCAAGGTCTGTAATTAATCCTCAAATGGGAGGTACCGGCAAGCAGTCCCATGACTGCAGAATGAAACACCTCTGTGAAATGGAGCAACCAAAGAAGCCTTCTCCAGGAGGCAGTAGGGCCTGTGATGACGCGCCTAGGATGGGTAGAGAAGCCAGATTAGCAAGAGGAAAAGGGGGCAGTTTCAGGTAGATGTTCCCCACACTCAGATCTGACATCTTAGAGAATGTGAGCGTGGAGTATGTTCCTAAAGGAATTGAAGTTTAATTTGGTTTTTAGATCTGTGGCTTAATTCTTAAGGGCCCAGCCCAATCCCAGAGCCTGTGTTGTTCTTGCCGGAGAGTGGGAGGCTGTGCAGTGCAAAGCCCACACATCTGCAGAAACATTTTCTTTGTAAACCAGCTCTCTATGACAACCATTGCATGTGTTCTCGGGCAGGGGCCAGCTGACTCAGGAATTAATCAAACCCTTTTATGCCAATTCTCATCAGCTTTCAAAGGGTCTTTACACAGAACACTCCTAAATGAGTAGTGAATGAATATTCATAGATATGTTTTTCCCACCCCCCAGTAATGCAGAAGGACACCACTCTCAGAGCTATTTGCTATTTCTTGGTGAAGGGGACTGGCTTTAGCCTTTGTGGTTATTGCAATGAAGAGGGACATGAGTCAGTCTCTGACTCCGAAGAAACAGAATGTCCTTCTCCTGTACATGATAAACTGGTTAAAGGTCAAGAACTGTTGGGGGAGTCAGGGAGTTTCCAATCACAGTACTTGTCTTTGATGTGCAGATCAGGCTGGTACGTGTATTATCTACTAATGATCCAGGTTACCCCTGAGGGACCCACGTGACTCGGTTTCTCATAACCTGCTTTTCATTCACTTGCCCTACCTGACCCACGGTTCTCAGCATTCTGATTGAACAGTGCCTTTCAGCAATAATAACCCCAACACATGAAGAGTATTTGACAGATTGTGAGGGGTTTCCTTCCACATTAGCTGATTCCCTGGACTATGCTGAGAAGAATGCAAGGCAAGGATCATTTAATTCACTGCCCAGGTGAGGGTCCTGAGCTCAGAGCTAGTTAAGTCACAGAAAGGCAAGGAACACCGGAAGGCAGAGGTGAAATCAGAGCACATGAATCCTGAACCCCAAGCCAGTGCTCCCTTCTCTCTGTGGCCCCCACCATCCTCCTGTCATTAACAAATGTTTTTGCTACTGTCACTGAAAGTCTCACAAGATCAAAAATTGGTCTCGAGGACCTCAAATAATTTTTGAGTTCTTTATCTAAGGGTCTAAGCCAGGGATCCCCAAACTTTTTACATGGGGGGCCAGTTCACTGTCCCTCAGACCGTTGGAGGGCCAGACTATAAAAAAAACTATGAACAAATCCCTCTGCACACTGCACATATCTTATTTTAAAGTAAAAAAACAAAATGGGAACAAATACAATATTTAAAATAAAGAACAAGTCAATTTAAATCAACAAACTGACCAGTATTTCAATGGGAACTCTGGGTGCGGATGCATCCTGTGCTCCTCTCACTGACCACCAATGAAAGAGGTGCCCCTTCCAGAAGTGTGGTGGGGCCAGATAAATGGCCTCAGGGGGCAGTATGCAGCCCGCGGGCCATAGTTTGGGAACCCCTGATCCAAGCAGTAGTTCAGTTCTGTTCTGAAAGAGATCTTCCAAGAGCAAGTACAGAGCACTTTTTGAGACCCAGAGTGGCCTTGATGTCTTTGAGACTCATTCCAGTGGTCTTCTGTGTGCCACTAGCACAGCATGGAACAGTGTGCCCCCTTTCACCTTGTTCCCACAGGGTGTCTTCAGGGTTGTTCCTGGCACAGGGACTCATCTGTCCCCAAACATTTCCCCTCCTGAACAGGTAGTCTCCTATGATGCTTGTGAGGGGTAAACAGAAAGCTGCATGCAAGACGATTGCATTATATCCCTCAAAATTACAAACACATTGATTCTTGGATCCAGCAATATTTGCCAGGATGTGTGTGCAAGATTGTCTGTTGCAGCCTCTTTTGTAATAACAAAGGCTGACCACAGCCTAAGGGACTGTCCATTGAGCACAGTTAAATGAACAGTGGTGGAAAGACACAAACATACACAGCTACAAAATTAAGTGAAGTTCTCAGTAAACTGATAGAGAATGATTGCCAGCAAAATACAGAACAGTGTACATAGTGTGCTACGTTCTGTGCAAGCAATGGGAAATGAGTGTAGATTCACATTTGCTTGTGTTTGCATAAAGAAACAGCGGAAGGATGCTTGAACTAATACTTTAGAGGTGGAGAATGGGATCATGGGGTGATGATAGGGAAGGGGGGGTTAGACTTTTCAGTGGGAAGTTTTTATATCATTTTGAGTTTTGAAACATGTTAATAGATCACCTATTCAAATAATTCAATTCAATAAACTTCCTCCCTACAAGGCAACCAAGGTGGAGGCTTCCTAGAGCTATATGCATTTGAACAGAATCCAAATCCATCATCCTGAGCCATCACCCGGGTAGCTCATCAAGTCTTTGGAACATACTGTGACCTAATAGGAGCCAGTCAGGAGAGAATGTGTCACCCCAATGTAGATATGGGGAAAAGTAAGGAGTGTCCCGAGCTGGGTGGGAGTGGAGTAATTGCTAAGAGGACTGAGAGGCTGCCCAAGGTGGTTTTTAATGACTCTGGAATTTTGTGGAATCCAGGGCCTCACCCTGTGGAGCTCAGGTATATCCCCAGGGCATCTATCTCCCTGCTATGCTCTGGCTTGACTGAGCCCTGTGGCTCCAGATGCGTCATGCTAAGAACTGGCAGACTCTGACGCCAGCTCTGCCTTGGTCCTGGCCTTGTCTAGAAAGAGGCCTGATTTGACCTGGCTTCTAGAGTGAGGTCTTGGCACCAGTTATTCATTCCACTATCAGGGTGAGACTGGAGACCTTACACCACCCCAAGGGCATAGAGTTGTCTCACTCAGCAGTGACCAAGTGCCTGACTGCTCTGGCCCTGCCCAGGGAAGATTGAATAATTCAATTGCACCTTAACTCCCCTTCTCCTAACACGGACCCTGCTCTTCCAAAATATGCCCCTCTGCTCTTGTTATTGCTATGAATTCAGTTCGAGAAACCACCTCTGTCTTTGTTTTACTAGATGAAATTAAAATGAGCTCAGGCTTCACCAGTGGAGCTGGCAGAAAGCCCTGACCATCATCATTGGTTCACTTGTCTGTGGGGAGGGGATAGGTGTGCCCGCAGCTTTGTCATTCTTAAAATTTTCCTAGAGCAGGGAAAAGAAGGTAGAAAATAGCAGATTTTTCCAGTGAAGCCGAAATAGGTTTGAATTTCACAGCTTAGCACATAGCCAAGGTGGCTTTGTTTATCAGGAATTTTGAATCAGCTCTGAGCACCCATGAGCACTCTGTAAGTGCTGGCAGATGGAGTGAGGCACAGGACTCTCCTACAGGAATAAGAGAAACACACAGAGAAAGTAGGGGTTTGCTGAGCAAAGCGGCTTGATTTGGCCAATCCTTTCCACTCCTCAGTTACATCCACTATGAGCGACAACGGGAAGTGTTAAATGGTTTGTGTTTTCCATTTATCCAGATAGAAGGAATATTTCTTTTGCTTCATCTTGCTTCTAGGGAAATACCTAGATAAGTCACAGGAAGACAACTTAACGGAAAGAGCATCTGGTTGAATCAGGTTCAGATGCAGGCCCCACCCACAGATGGCCTGTGGTTGATTTCATCAGTCTGCCCGCCTCAGTCTCCTGCCTGGGCCTGGGTGGAATGCAGGCTTGTATGCCTTGAAGGACATTATAAAAATAAATGAGCTGGTTCTTTACCACGTTTTTCTCTTTCTTCCTGTCTTTGCATCTACCTCGTCTTCTCCATAGTACTTTCAGACGCCCCTTAAGAACACCCTGTGTGAAAATACCTGAAGTACAGGTCTTCAAGGAGCTCACTGTTTTCAATAAGAAAGAAGCAAAACACATACTGATAAATAAATAAACAAACAAAAAAGTAAATAAATACCTGAGAAGAAGCTTATGCTATACTGTCAGCAAGAATACCATCCTGTAGGACAGCGAGTCCCTGGCCCAGGAGCCCGTGAGGAGAAGTTGCAGGGGAGTCTGGGAGGTACAGTCAGGGCACCAGACCAGGTGTTAAAGGTTGGGTGCTGCACTTACCTTTAGAGCAGACAGGAATGTGCAATGGCCACATAGAAGACACTGAGCAAAGAACTTTGCTGGATGAACAAAGCCTCCTTGCAGGCAGGATCCAATCCCTTGGCTAACAGTTTGTGTCCTCTGGGCTAGCAGGACCTGAACAGACAGAGCAGTAGGGAAAGAGAAATGGCAGGAGCCAAGGCTTCCCAGCCAGCAAGACACGGAGTGTGGATACAGGGATGTGCAGTGTGGGAGGAGGCGGTGGGAGTGCCGAGCCACCCCCCACACTCAGGTTAGTGCTTGGTCTGTGTGTCTCAAAGCAAGGAGCCCCAGCTGAGAAGCACTCAGTCTCTCAGAGGCCTGAAACTGTATATGCTTATATTGTTTTGTTTTGTTTTGTTTAAGTGAGAGGCAGGGAGGCAGGCAGACAGGCTCCTGCATGCACCCCGACCGGGATCCACCCAGCAAGCCACCTACAGGGCTCTGCCCATCTGGGACTTCTGCTCCATTGCTCGACAACTGAAACTATTTTAGTGCCTGAGGTGAGGCCACGGAGCCCTTCTCAGCACCCAGGGACAACTTGCTAGAACCATTCAAGCCGTGGCTAAATATGCTCCTTACACATCTAGTTGTTTCTCAAAAGTTCTGGAAAAGAAAAGCATAGTCAAATCTTAACCTGTATATATGCAATTATATATATAAATCTCTCAGAAAAGAGTGGTTGTGGGGACTGGGTCAGATTATAGTAATAGGTGAGGAGTTTGATGACACACACTTGCACTTGAGGAATTGCCCTGTTTCCTTTCTCAAGTCAGCTAGGGCAGCACCCAGCAACACACATTTCACAGTCGTCATTAGTATTTCTGCTATGCTGAAGGGTCACGGGAGTTCAGTCTGTGTCAAGACCACACAGTCTTGTTTAGTAACACTGCTGAGTCTACAGTAATGGGGTAACTGGATGAAAAGGGGTAGATTCAATTCATCGTCTTGAAGAGTCCCGAGAGTCCCTAAATACCTTTTTTATAAATAAAATATCCAGAGGACTTTTGGAAATTTCACATTTTATCTAAAAACTTTTTGGGAATCAGTAGTGCTGAATCCTTGCTTAAATTGGGAAATTCCCTTCATTCCCCCTTGTAATCCGAGCCTTTGGGCTAGGTAAAGCTCGCTGGTGTTGATTCTGGGGAGATCTTGCACTTGAGATGGGTTGGCAATAGTTACTCTAATTTGTTCTTTAAGGAGAGTGGGGATGAAAGCTTGTTTTTGTTTAGGGTCTTGGCGTGCTTTCACTTGAAATAGAGGAGAAGAAAGGCAGAAAAACATGGAATGAGGTCACAGGCAGTAATTGGTGCAGGGACTGGAATGGCTCCACAGGTCCCCTGTGAGATGGGCCTTCTTTTGTCAGCCTGGACATGGAGGTCAGTGTGAAATCTGGAATACTCTTATTGTCGTAGGAAGAGCCAGACTGGTGGATGGGCTACAAAAGGAGGTATGGTCCTGAATGGCTTAGATCAGGGGTTGCAAACCCCCATGACTGTAAGGACAAGACTGGTACTTAAAATAGTGATGGAAGGAATTATGACAAATTGGAGAGTCTAGGCTCTGTTACAAGGAGGCACTTGAAACAGCTCCAGCCGGTTGTCATCCAGTGGGAATATGGGTGTGATGTTGCTAAACATCATTGTTTTTCGAGAGAAGGTGCACATCCAGATTTTTGTATGCAATATTCTGATTTATTAAAAGTTTTATTATTAAGGCAACTAATTTAAAAATATTTAAAAACCTTAGGAGGATCATCAAAGTATATTTGCAATCAGTGTGTGGCGCCCAGTTTGCTACCTCTGGTTGAGATCTCTTTCTGGGTCAAGGGAGGGTTGTTCTTTCCAGGTGATTTTAAGTCTTTGAGTTCTTCAAGTGAGAGAGGTTTGTTGAGATCTATGTGTCCCATACTACCCTGGGCTTGGAGTAGGAATGAGAATAGAAAAGTATAAGGCAAAGTCCTTCCCTTATTTTAAATTCCAGAAAAGTAGCAAGATTAATGTATATATTCCTTCCTTCCACAAATATCCATGAAGCACCTTGCGAGCAATACTTTATACTGGTGGATATTGCTTATTTTACCTCTTTAGATTATAAACTCTTTACCTCTTACAGAGGTTTTCAAGACAAATTAAGGTCATAGGGGTAAATTAGAGATGTGCAATATGGTGAAATGGCACAGAGTGAGGTCTGTGGATGCAAGGGTAACTTCCTGGAAGGTGGCTGCCCAGGAAAGAACCTAAGCAGAAGGGCGGAGAACGAGAAGCCCAGTTGTGCTTAGGAACACCAGGAGGCTCATTTGCTGGTGGAGTGGGGACAGTGACGTGACTATTGCCAGGGGAAATGAGCGATGAGGAGGCCTTCGCTAGGACAGTGGCAATGAGACCATAACAGGACGGGACAGTATGAATGACTATAAGATAGTGTATTTGCAGGATAGATAGTGTTTGGGAATAAGGGATATATGTGGTCCAGGGCAAGAGAATGCTTAGAAAATACCATTCAACTTCAAGTTGAACCCTGAGTACTTGGAAAATAAGGTCCATTAAAGAGCATCCAGTACCAGAAACACACACAGATTTTGACAATGACTTTTTGATGTAATAAGATGTAGGTACCAGAGGGATAGCTAGGTGGAAGGGTCCTAAAAAAGGAGAAAAAATATTAGTCTAGAGCTTGTGAGATAGGTTGGAGCTAGAAATAAATATTTTGAAGTCTTCTTTATCAAGATGATGAAGTTTGAGGGTAGATAAGATTGTTAAGGAGTAGTGGTGGAGATGAGAACCCAGCTGGAGGGAAACTTTGGGGAATACTATAGTTAGAATGTCAGGCACAAAGGTTCTCTTGCACACATAAAGAGAGCGCAAGAAAACCAGAATGGAAGATAAGTAACAACTACAAATTGTGCTGAAGCTGAAGGGCAAAGACAGTGGGCCCAAGAGAATCTTTTTTTTTTTTTTTTTTAGTGACAGAGACAGACAGACAGGAAGGGAGAGAGATGAGAAGCATCAATTTTTTGTTGCGGCACCTTGGTTGTTCATCGATTGCTTTCTCATATGTGCCTTGACCGGGGGGCTATAGCAGAGTGAGTGACCCTTTGCTCAAGCCAGTAACCTTGGGTTTAAGCCAGTGACCTTTGGGCTCAAGCCAGCGACCGTGGGGTCATGTCTATGATCCTATGCTCAAGCCGGAGACCCTGCACTCAACCCGGATGAGCCCAGGGACCTTGGGGATTTGAACCTGGGTCCTCAATGTCCCAGGCTGACACTCTATGCACTGTGTCAGCACCTGGTCAAGCAAGAGAATCTGATAATGAACCATCAAAAAATCTCCAATAAGCATTTTCGGTTAGGTAGAAGTAGAGAGCAGAAGTCAGGACACAAAAATGTTTAAGGAGAAGCCTTGAAAGAAACTCTTTCTATCATTTGGGCAGGAAAAGAGAGAGAGCCCAGCTGAAACAGCCCAGATAAACACAGATAAAATGTATCAGTGGCTGGTGACATTCTGAAATGCTACTTGAGGACATGTCGTTGTACCCCGGGCCTTTCCCCCACACTGACAGCTCAGACTTGCAGTACGTACTGTCCCAGGGAAGGGATGCTATAACAGACAAAAGGTTTCTTAGAATATCATCAACTTTGGAGGAATATAAGGCTCCCTGGTCTTGTTACTAGATTAAGAGCCCTATGGTTGAGGAAGGGAGAGATTTGAAGGGGAAACAAGGGCTGATAAACATTCTGTTTTCTGAGAAGTGGGTACTATTCCCTGTAGCTCTGTGATGGTTAATATTATCTATCAATTTGGCTAGATTCAATTGTTTGGTCAAAAACTAGTCTCTATGTTGCTTAGAAGGCATTTTAAAAAGGGTGTGATTGACATTTTATATATATATATTTTTTATTATTATTCTAATGGGGTGACACCAATAAATCAGGGTACATATGTACAATGAAAACATCTCCAGGTTATCTTATCATTCAATTGTGTTGCATACCCATCACCAAAAGTCAAATTGTCCTCTGTCACCTTCAATCTGGTTTTCCCTGTGTCCCTCCCCTCCTCCCTATCCCACTCTTCCCTCCCTCCCCCCATCCCGTAACCACCACTCTCTTGTCCATGTCTCATATTCTCACTTTTATGTCCCACCTATGTATGAAATCATGCTGTTCTCAGTTTTTCTTTTTTTCTTATTTACTTATTTCACTCCGTATAATGTTATCAAGGTACATCCATTTTGTTATAAATGATCCGATGTCATCGTTTCTTATGGCTGAGTAGTATTCCATAGTATATATGTACCAAAGCTTTTTAATCCACACGTCTTCTGACGGACACTTGGGCTGTTTCCAGATCTTCGCTATTGTGAACAATGCTGCCACGAACATGGGGGCGCATTTCTTCTTTTCGAACAGTGCTATGGTGTTCTTAGGGTATATTCCTAAAAGTGGGATAGCTGGGTCAAAAGGCAGTTCAATTTTAATTTTCTGAGAAATCTCCAAACTGTTTTCCACAGTGGCTGCACCAGTCTGCATTCCCACCAGCAGTGCAGAAGGGTTCCCTTTTCTCCACATCCTCGCCAGCACTTATTCTGTGTTGTTTTGCTGATGAGCATCATTCTGACTGGTGTGAGGTGATATCTCATTGTGGTTTTAATTTGCATTTCTCTAATGATTAGTGATGTTGAGCATTTTTTCATATGCCTATTGGCCATCTGTATGTCCTCTTTGGAGAAATTTCTATTCATTTCTTTTGCCCATTTTTTGATTGGGTTGTTTCTCTTCCTGGTGTTGAGTTTTATAAGTTTTTTATAAATTTTAGTTACTAACCCTTTATCATATGTGCTGTCGAATATGTTCTCCCATTGTGTGGTTTGTCTTTTTATTCTGTTCTTATTGTCTTTAGCTGTGCAAACACTTTTTAGTTTGATATAGTCCCATTTGTTTATCTTGCCTTTTATTTCAGTTGCCCGTGGAGATAAATCGGCAAATATACTGCTGCTACAGATGTCGGAGAGCCTGCTGCCTATGTTTTCTTCTAAGATGCTTATGGTTTCACGGCTTACATTTAAGTCTTTTATCCATTTTGAGTTTGTTTTTGTGCATGGTGTAAGTTGATAGTCTAGTTTCATTTTTTTGCAGGTAGATGTCCAATTTTCCCAACACCATTTGTTAAAGAGGCTGTCTTTACTCCATTGTATGTTCTTTCCTCCTTTGTCAAATATCAGTTGTCCATAAAGCTGTGGGTTTATTTCTGGGTCCTCTGTTCTGTTCCATTGATCTATGTGCCTGTTCTTATGCCAGTACCAGGCTGTCTTGAGTATAATGGCCTTATAGTAAACCTTGATATCTGGAAGAGTGATACCTCCTGCTTTATTTTTTCTTTTTAAGATTGCTGAGGCTATTCGTGTTCTTTTTTGGTTCCATATAAATTTTTGGAATATGTGTTCTATATCTTTGAAGTATGTCATTGGTATTTTAATTGGTATTGCATTGAATGTATAAATTGCTTTGGGTAATATAGACATTTTAATTATGTTTATTCTTCCAAGCAATGAGCACGGTATATGCTTCCACTTGTTTGTATCTTCCTTGATTTCTTTTATCAATGTTTTATAATTTTCCGAGTACAAGTCCTTAACCTCCTTGGTTAAATTTACTCCTAGGTACTTTATTTTTTTGTTGCAATAGTGAAGGGGATTGTTTCCTTAATTTCTTTTGCTGATATTTCATTGTTGGTGTATAGAAATGCCTCTGATTTCTGAGTATTAATTTTATATCCTGCCACCTTGCTGAATTCATTTATAAGGTCCAGTAGTTTTTTGACTGAGACTTTAGGGTTTTCAATATACAATATCATATCATCTGCAAATAGTGACAGTTTTACTTCTTCTTTTCCAATTTGTATGCCTTTTATTTCTTCTTCTTGTCTGATTGCTGTAGCTAGGACTTCCAGAACTATGTTGAATAAGAGTGGTGAAAGGGGGCAACCCTGCCTGGTTCCTGATCTTAAGGGGATGGCTTTTAATCTTTGTCCATTTAGTATGATGTTTGCTGTCGGTTTATCGTAGATGGCCTTTATCATGTTAAGGAATGATCCCTGTATTCCCACTTTACTGAGAGTTTTGAGCATGAATGGGTGCTGGATTTTATCAAATGCCTTTTCTGCATCTATTGAAATTATCATGTGATTTTTGTCCTTCCTTTTGTTTATGTGATGAATCACATTGATTGATTTGCGAATATTGAACCAGTCTTGCCTCTCCAGAATAAATCCCACTTGATCGTGGTGTATGATTTTTTTCATATATTGCTGGATCCGGTTGGCTAATATTTTGTTGAGAATTTTAGCGTCTAAATTCATCAGGGATATAGGCCTATAATTTTTTTTCTTTGTGTTGTCTTTGCCCGGTTTTGGGATCAGAATTATGCTCGCCTCATAAAAGGAGTTTGGAAGTCTTCCTTCCTCTTGAATTTTTTGAAATAGCTTGAGGAGGATAGGAGTTAGTTCTTCTTTGAATTTTTGATAGAGTTCACTTGTGAAGCCATCAGGCTCAGGACTTTTCTTTTTTGGGAGTTTTTTGATAACTGTTTCGATCTCATTTGCTGTAATTGGTCTGTTTAGGTGTTCTGATTCTTCCAGATTGATTTTTGAAGGTTATATGATTCAAGAAATTTGTCCATTTCACCAAGATTGTCTAATTTTTTGGCATATAGTTCTTCATAGTATTTTCTTACAATGCTTTGTATTTCTGTTGTGTCAGTTGTTATTTCTCCACTGTCCTTTCTAATTTTATTTATTTGAGTCCTCTCTCTTTTTTTCTTGGTGAGTCTAGTTAAAGGTTCATCAATCTTGTTTACCTTTTCAAAGAACCAGCTTCTTGTTTCATTGATCCTCTGTATTGTTTCCTTAGCCTCTATGTCATTTATTTCTGCTCTGACCTTTATTATTTCCTTCCTTCTACTTGTCTTGGGTTTTATTTGTTGTTGTTTTTCTAGTTCTTTTAGATGCAGGGTCAGGTTGCTTATTTGAGCTTTTTCTAGCTTCTTATGATATGCCTGTAGTGCAATAAACTTCCCTCTCAGAACTGCTTTTGCTGTGTCCCATAAATTTTGAGTTGATGTATCCTGATTATCATTTGTTTCTAGAAACTTTTTTATTTCTTCTTTGATCTCATTGTTAATCCATTCATTATTTAATAACATGCTATTTAGTTTCCAAGTGTTTGAGTATTTTTCAGTTTTTCTTTTGTGGTTAATTTCTAGTTTCATGGCATTGTGATCAGAGAAAATGCTTGATATGATTTCAATCTTCTTAAATTTATTGAGACCATTTTTGTGTCCTAACATGTGGTCTATCCTAGAAAACGTACCATGAGCGCTTGAGAAGAATGTATATTCTACTGCTTTAGGGTGAAAAGTTCTGAAGATATCTATTAATTCAAGTTGATCTAGTGTCTCCTTTAAGTCTGCTGTTTCTTTATTAATTTTCTTTCTTGAGGATCTATCCAGTGTTGTTAGAGGTGTATTGAAATCCTCTACTATGATAGTATTGCTGTTAATCTCGCCCTTTATATCCATCAAAGTCTGCTTTATGTATGTTGGGGCTCCTATATTTGGTGCATAGATATTTACAATAGTTATATCTTCCTGTTGAATTGTTCCCTTTATCATTATGTAGTGTCCTCCTTTCT
This sequence comes from Rhynchonycteris naso, assembly GCA_037038555.1. Classification (NCBI taxonomy): domain Eukaryota; kingdom Metazoa; phylum Chordata; class Mammalia; order Chiroptera; family Emballonuridae; genus Rhynchonycteris; species Rhynchonycteris naso. The sequence goes on along the minus strand of CM073000.1, from coordinate 160,415,540 downwards.
CTCTTACTACAGCCTTTGTTTAAAAGTCCATTTTGTCTGATATAAGCATTGCTACCCCTGCTTTTTTTTCATTTCCATTTGCATGAAATATTTTTTTCCATCCTTTTACCTTCAGTCTATGAGCATCTTTTGTTTTAAGGTGTGTCTCTTGTAGACAGCATATGTATGGGTCCTGTTTCTTTATCCATGCAGCTACCCTATGTCTTTTGATTGGATCATTTATTCCATTTACATTTAAGGTTATTATTGATATGTAGTTGTTTATTGCCATTTTATTCTTTAAAGCTGTATTCTTCTTTTGCTCTATTCATTCCTCCCTTTAAACTGTTCACAAGAGGCCCCTTAGTATCTCTTGCAGAATTGGTTTGGTTTTTATGAATTCCTTCAGGCTTTCTTTTTCTGGGAAGCTCTTTATTTCTCCTTCAATTTTAAAGGTTAGTCTTGCTGGATAAAGTAGTCTTGGTTGTAGGTTCTTGTTCTGCATTACTTTGATTATATCTTGCCATTCCCTTCTGGCCTCAAGTGTTTCTGTTGAGAAGTCTGATGTCATCCTTATGGGGGCTCCTTTGTAGGTGATAGCCTTTTTTTCCCTAGCAGCTTTTAAAATTTTTTCTTTATCCATTAGCTTTGGTATTTTAACTATGATGTGTCTTGGTGTAGATCTTTTTGGGTTTCTCTTTAATGGAGTTCTGTGTGCTTCTTGAACGTGTGGAGTGTTTCCCAGCCTTAATTTAGGGAAATTTTCTGCTATGATTTGATTGAACAAAGTTTCCATTTCCTGTCCTCTCTCCTCTTCTTCAGGCACCCCTATGATGCGAATGTTGTTTCTCTTCATGTTGTCACAAAGCTCCCTTAGAGTTTCCTCACATTTTTTAAGTCTCTTTTCCTTTTTCTTCTCTGCTTCTGTGCCTTTGTTTATTGTGTCCTCTAACTCGCTTATTCGATCCTCAGTGTGATTCATCCTGCTTTTAATTCCTTCCATTGTGATCTTCAGTTCTGATACTGTATTTGTCATTTCTGTCTGATTCTTTTTTATTATTTCAATTTCGTTTTTTATACTTGTTATCTCTTTATTTAGGTGTTCATAATGACTATCCATTGTTGCTCTAATTTCTTTGAACATCCTAACTATCATTATTCTAAATTCTGCTTCTGGTAATTTGGTTATATCTGGTTAATTCAGGTCCTTCTCTGGGGATTTCTCTTGATTCATTTGGTTTGCATTCCTCTGCCTGCCCATTTTTTCTGTGTATAAGCAAGTTGTGGCCACTGGAGTCCAGTAGGTGTTGCCTTTGTGTTCTCTAGGTGTGGTCTGTCTGCAGGCCCCCCACCCCCTCTGCCGGTGCCTAGGGTGGTTGGGTATGAGCGTTGCCAGCGCCGGCCCACTGTGGCTTTTGCTGTGATTTCTGCCTCTCCTCCGTGGGAGGGATTGTCACTGAAGCCACAAGACTTAGCACCAAGGGTAGAGGTGAGCACCTTTGCTCAGCTGTGGACCCAGCCTATTTCCGGACTTCCGCCCAGAACCAGCAGTCGGAGCCTGCTCGCTACAGTTCCGCTGGTTAGGCGGGGCTTTTGACGTGCTCTCAGCTGTAAGCTTTTGCCCGTCCGGAGCTTTAGCCCCGCCCTCGAGGCCCGGGTCCTTCTGCGCAGGATCGGAAACCTAGGTTTATTGGGGCGGGCGTGTTTGCTGGCTTCCGCTCAGCTGCATACTTCCGCTCGTCCCGGACTCTACCCCTCCCCCACGTTCGGAGCCCGCTCGTGCACGTATGAATGCAATCCGCGGTTTCTCCGGCCGGGTGGGGATAGTAGCGTGAGCTCAGCTGCGAGCTTCCACTTGTCTCAGGGTCTACCCCGTTCCCGCGCTCGGAGCCCGCTCGCGCACGTATACTGGCCAACCGCGGTAGCGTGAGCTCAGCCACGAGCCCTTGCCCGTCCCTCGTCCTAGCCCGGTCCCCACGGTCAGGGCTGGCTTGCGCAGGGCCTGCCCATTCCTGGCCTCCCGCTTTGTCCCCGTAAGTGGGATTAAAGGCGGGCCCGCAGCTTCTGGACCGCTCTCGCGCGTCCCCTCCAACCCTCTGAGCTAGACCGATCTCCCACCGGCTTGGCCTCTGCCCACGCCGACAGAACCGCGTTTCAGCGTCCTGTCACCCCAAACCCTTAAGCAGCCCTCAGCAGAGTAGGAAGGGACCTAATACTCCACACTGTAGGCCTGGAGCTCCTTCACTTGTTTCACAGCTCAAAACTGTCCAAACGCCTCTTCTAGGCTCTAGGACTGCAGGCTGGGGCTTGGTTCCTGGGACCCAGGTCCCTCCCTCTCCGCCAAACTTTCCTCCTGTCCTGCGGGTCTCTCTGGGCTGCCGTTTGCTCCGGGGAGCTGGGCAGCCCTCTTTGCGTTTTCGCTATTCCTACCAGTCTCAATGTGGCTTCTTCTGTGTTCCTTGGTTGAAGAGTCCACTTAGTTTAGTTCATAGTTGGTTTATCCAGATGATGGTTCTTTAAATTGAGTTATAATCCACTTTGCTTCTGGGAGTTGGAAGTTGGTACATCCGCCTACTCCGTCGCCATTTTGCTTCCCCGTGATTGACATTTACAATTAGCAGGGTTTAAGTAAGGTAGATTCATCCTCCATAATGTGGGTGGGCCTTATTTAATCAGTTGAAGGCCTTAAGAGCAAACACCAAAGTTTCTCAAACAAGAATGAATTCTGCGTCCAGACTGTGGCATAGAAAATCTGCCTGACTTAACTTTCCAGACTTTAGACTCAACACTGCAAGACCAACTCTTACCTGAATTTCTAGGCTGCTAGCCTGCCCTACTAATTTTGGACTTGACAGCCCCCATAATTAGGGCATCAGGGAACGTGCAGGTACTCCAGTACTTTCAGCCTTTTGTATAGTGAATTTTTACCAATGAAATAAAAGTTGGTCTTGCATCTCATTTGCATAACTGAACAACTTTCTTTGACTTGTCATTTGCTTTTCAGATGTTCTTGTTTAATAAAAAAAATCAAATGCTTTTTTTTATCGCATCATATTCATTTTGAAATATCCCCTAATTTTTGTGAGTAGTATAGTTTCTCTGGAAAACCCTGACTCCTGAATTCTTAAAACTCCTTACAATTCTCAGCGGGGTTCAGGAATTGTGTGAGTAATGGAATATAAGATCCCAGAAAAGTAAATGGTAACTGAAATGTCACTAACTGAATATTTCCCTAATAGGAGCGGCAGAGACAATGACGAATTAGGGTTCCAAACTCCTTTTAAAAGTGGCGACTTCTATCCGACCCCAGGCAAGAGCTGCTATTTGGTGATGAAATCTGGTGTTTTCAAATGTTGTGATTTATTAAGAGAAGCCCAGCCTGACCAGGCGGTAGAGCAGTGGATAAAGCATCAGATTGGGACGTGGAGGACCCAGGTTCAAAACTCCAAGGTCACCAGCTTGAGCTCCGGCTCATCTGACTTGAGCACAGGCTCACCAGCTTGAGCGCAGGATCTCTGGCTTGAGCATGGGATCATAGACATCATTACCCCATGGTTGCTGGCTTGAGCACAAAGGTTGCTGGCTTGAAGTCCAAGGTCGCTGGCTTGAGCCCAAAGTCACTGGATTGAGCAAGGGGTCACTCCCTCTGCTGTAGCCCTCCTGGGTCAAGACACATATGAGAAAGCAATCAGTGAACAACTAAGGTGCTGCAACAAAGAATTGATGCATCTCGTCTCTCTCCCTTGCTGTCTGTCTGTATCTGTGCTTCTTTCTGACTCTCTCTCTCTGTCTCTGTCAAAAGAGAGAGAGAGAGAGAGAGAGAGAGAGAGAGAGAGAGAGAAGCCCAAATCCAAATTATTATGGCTGGGAAATAATATTGTTATATGGCTGGGAAATCATTGTAGGAAGAGTTTTGTAAAAGAGGCAGGTTTTGAGCATTCCCATAGAAGTGCAATCTATAGTGAAATGTAGGAAATACTAAATTTGAAGCCATTCAAAATAATCGCAAGAGGAAAATATATCCCATGAATTTGAGCCTCTTGAAGAAAATAAACAATGCTAGCTTTGGTGAACTAGAATATTTGTTTTTATTCAATCACCACCACAATATTTCCTTGTTTTAATGCTTAGGGGAAAGTGGGGGAGAAAAGAGGGCTTACCTTTCCATTGATTTCATTTATGTCATATTTTTCAATTCTGTGAGATATATTTTTGGAATTCTTTAAATGAATGGAGTTTTATGAAGATAAGGTAACTTTGTAAGACTTCAACCCAAGTTATTTCTGTCTCGCTACTTTAAAAGGACATCATAGCTGGGAAAGCAGAGACAAGAACGAACAACAAAGGTGAGAGGCAAGCCTTTGCACGTAGGAGGCAGGCTGCGTGGAACATGAGATTATGTGGCAGGAGGTATGGATGTGAGCACAAAATTGTATGCAATTTTTTCCCCTAGGAAGAAAGGTTCAATGAAACAGACCAACCTATCATTCAAAGTGACATAAATGCTGGTTAGCACTATTGAACCCGAGGAAAGTCAACTGATTATGATTTATTTCCTTTAAAAAGCCGCTAATTGCCAAGGATATAGTTCCCCCTGCTTTTAGTGCATTCTGGTGTTAAAGCAAATTTGATGATTCATGTAATTGAACAAAAATATGTGTTATTACATAAGAGAAGGGAAATGATTAAATCATCACTTGGGTGCCTCTCATTTCATAGTTCATTATGCAACATGTGGAGTAGGACCTTGAAGTTTCCTATTCTCTTAAGAGTGAAAAATATCCTTTGGATGAGATGGCTTTAGGTAAACAATTTATACTAAGAATTCAGCATCAAAAAATAATGATACCCTAATTCTGGAAAGTTGCCCTGAAATGTGTTGAGTGCCAGATGGCACTAGAAACATCAGTAAAAGAGTAAGTTTTGATGCAGCAAATGAAATGCTCACAGCAGGGGTCTCTGGGTATGTGTTTTGCAGGGCTCATCTCTCATCCTGTTCATCTTGCTCTCCTAAAAGGTTGCAGAATCAAATAAGATAGTGAAACCTTGGCTGAAAATCAGAACCATCTGGGAAGATATAAAATATATATTATACTTGGTTCCTGTCACCAGGCACTCATTTAATTGATCTGAGTTGTGGCGTAGGCATCAGGATTATTTTTGAAGTGCTCAAACTTTTTCTAATATACAGCCCAGGTTGGAAGCCCATGCTCTTTTGCAGAGCTCAGTAAATTATGGATTACAGAATGCCACAGCTTGAAGAGAACTGATTCCATGCTTTGTAGATGAGGCAACGAATACTCAGAGAGACCAAGTGATTTGCTGAAAATCACACATCTTATTAATAGCAGAGTGGTGACTAGAACCCATTGCAATGTTTTTTCTATAATACCCGACCATACAGACTTTGATTGATTGGCTGGGAGAAATTAGGCACTTAAAAGTGCTTGTGAAGTTGTTAGGCTATTATGTAAGTAACTACCCATCCCCCCTCTATAAGGACCAGACATAAGTTCACCACTCAAAAACATTTTCTTGGCTGTTGAGCATCTAGTTCTAGATGGAGTCAGGTCTCTCAGCCTTTCTTTGGCCTTCCTGATTGGAATTAAAATACTAGACTTTCTGAGATAGGCAGAGGTCTAGAAAGACTCATTAGTAACCTGCATGAGTGAGCTCGCCCTTTGGTGAGGTACTTTGTCTTCACAGACTGCTATGCATGGCCTTTGCTGAAAGGACACCCTGGTTTTTTATTCTGCACTAGTCAGTTAACTGGTCCATAAGTAAAGATGAACATCTATTAGAGACGAGGAGCCATGCTGACTGTTTTGAGCCAAAAGATATGTGACTTCCTTGCCATGTTCAATCAACATAAGCTCTAAATGAGGGCTAAGACATCACAGTAGGTGTCTCTTCTTGCTTGCCCAGCATCTCAGGGAACCATCCCTCTCTCTTTTCCACCTCCAGATTAATGCAGAGACTAGGGAATGGGCAAGTGGAGCAGCTGCCTCAAACAGGAACTGCCCTGGGGCCTTTCAGGAGCTCTGAAGGAAGGCTCCAGTCTGTGCTGTGACTCCAACTTCACAGGCAACCAGAACCGCGGGAGGAGATGCGAGCAGTGCCCTGATGGCACTGTTTGAACCCCTGGGTTCAACTTGCCCTAAAGTTCACTGGATGTCCCTATAGACCAAGGACATCCCAGGTACATAAACCAAAAGTTTCTTACCTCCTTTTTCTTTTTTTCCTTGAGCTAATTGGAGTCAGGTTTTTCTCTTCCTCAACTAAACAAATCCTCTAAGAAATGGAGCTTTGTCTCAGGCCACTTGAATTGTTTGGACAATCTGCTCTCATTCATCTTCCAGATGTCAAATCCAGATGAGGTTTCTGGCCAGCAAGAGTGCTGATAAATTGGCCATGCTGCCAGGTCTGTCTAGTGGCTATTTTAAGGTCAATTTGTTTTCAGGGATCGGTAGAGAAACTGGCAGGGACATTTGTTTGGTGATATGTAAATTAATTTGATTTTCACTGGTAGCCTCCTCATTTGATGGGGCTCTGGCATTACAATAGCCTTTTTCCCCCCTTTTATTCAGTGAGAGAAGGGGGGGCAAAGACAGAGTACTGCATGCACTCCAACCAGGATTCACCCAGCATGGCCACTAGGAGGCAATGCTCTGTGCATCTGAGGTGTTGCTCCATTGTTCAGCAACCAAGCTCTTTTTAGCACTTGAGGCAGAGACCATGGAGCCATCCTCAGTGCCTGGGGCCAACTCACTCCAATCAAGCCATGGCTGCAGGAGGGGAAAAGAGAGAGAGAGAGAGAGAGACAGAGATTGAGAGAGAGAGAGAGAGAGAGAGAAGTGGGGAGGGATAGAGAAGCAGGGTAGAGAAGCAGATAGGCACTTCTCCTATGTGCTCTGAATGGGGGAATTGAACCTGGGACATCCACACACTGGGCTGACGTTCTACCACTGAGCCAACCGACCAGGGCCACAATAGCCTTTTTGATGCAATAGTCCACTTTCCTGTCTAAATGCTGACTAGAGGACACAATTTGGGGCACCTTTTAATTCCTTAGCTATTACCATATTATGGGGTATAGTTGAAGGTATGACTTGGGATTTTAGCTAGCTTTCAGTTCATCATTCTGTACTGCAAACTGACTCCTGATCACAGGTGTGTCATTGATGGGGTTACTCAATAGGTGAACTCAGTCTATGCTTAGGGTACCAGGAAAGACAAAAGACATTTTTGGAATGTAGTTGATACTTCAAAAAAAAAAAAAATCAAAATATTTGTCACAGGGAATATTAGGACTTTGTTATTTATCTTCCACTCATTTTGTGATTTAGAATTGCATTGAATTTCAATTGTGTATCAGTAGGGAATGAGAGCTCTACCATAATTTAGCCTCCAAAGATTTTAATCTGTCTCTAAATGACAAGTACCATAAAAGCAAGAACTGAAGAGGAAAAAGGTACATTCGTGTGGAAAATGAGGTTCCAAAGAATGGGGGAGCAGGAAAGAGCCATAAACTCTTTAATTATTAGAGTACAGAATGGTAGAGAATGTTCTAGAAATGTGCAAAAGGATTGTATTATTTTATACAGAAAAGAGTCTCGATTCTTTTGTAAACATTTTGAGGTTTCAAAGACTCTTTGGCCTTCTAATTTATTTGAAACCTCAATTGCTTCGTGAATTGGCCTCAAGCACTCCTTGGTAAATTATTTATGTGGTACTTGACTGTTGCTGCAGGTTTCTATCAAGACACAGCTGTATAAACAAATACTATTAACCTATTGGTTGGATTTAGCAGATGCTTCAGTCTGTTTAAATCCATTGACATTTCAAATTATTTTGTCTCCAGATTCTTTGCAGAACAACCACTGAAGGTGACAGGAGTGTTTCTAAATAATCTTAAAGACAAACAATGTGTGTGTTCTAAAGAATGACTACTGGGAAAATAGGAGCTGGCATTCAATTTACACTCAAAATCATGGAAATTGCAAAAAGGGTGGAAGGGACTCAAGATGGCTCCAAAAGGAAGTCTCAGACAGTCTATATGTTGGTGATGCAAACTCGTATCTTCCACATAGAGTGCATGATTAATAATAGCAAGCTATTGGCCAGTTGTGAAATACTGGGTTTCCTCCTCTGTACTCTTTCTTTGATAAACTTTTAGATGACGATTTTTGTTTTGCTTTCCCCAGCAGACCCCAAGACAAGACTCTGTTTAGCTAGTTATTTGGGAGTAGAACCCAGAAAGCGCCCCTGGACAAGTGGGGATAGGAAGAGGCGAAGGAAGGAAAGCCAGCAATAAGTGCTCTGCCGCTGCAGGCACCTGTGGTCCAGTCCAACAGGAAATCAAGTGAAGACTGAGCTTCAGAACTTTCTCGGGGAAGGCCATGGAAATTAGTATGTCTATCCACGGCCTCTCTCCTCCTTGGTTGAGGATCTCCCCTGGGGGCTTTGAGTCTTGGAGGAAACCCCTGAGCAGAGGAGAAGAGCTGTCTGCTTCAGATGAGAAGCTGTCTGGCGGCAAGGGAAGGGTCGACCACCATTACAGGTGAATGGATAAGGGACCTGCCAATGAAGTATTGATAGGGTCAACCACACTGACCATTCTTCTATATTTGAAAAATGCTGGTTTGTCATGAGAAATTGTATTTATTTTCTCCAGCAAGAAGAGGGTCTATCTGACTATTTCCTAAAAAAGATTTCAGAAGAATGGTTTGGAGCAGGTTTCCCAGTCATATCCCACAGTAACATTACCATGACATTTGAACAATGTAGTAATAGCGACATGGTTAAATTATCAGCGTTCCATGATAGGAAACATTATGACGCCATTAACATCATGCCTTTGGAATTTTTAATAAAATGAAAAAGGCTAAGTGAAATGCTAGTGTTAAGTGAAAAAAATTAAGTTATAAAATTATAATTTCAGTGACAGGAGAAAAAATATTTTTACACAGAAAAAAAGACTAGAAAGAAATACACAAACACATTAATGGTGTTTATCCCTTGGTGGGGAGATCAATGGGTAATTTTATACCACTTTATACTCTATTTCTCAGACATGTTACAATGAACATTTTAACCATTTTTTTTTTGTTTGTTTGTTTTCTCTGTATGATTAGATAAAATGGGAAACCTGCTGGATGGACAGGTGGACTTACTCTTGAGCTTGTTGATTTGAATGCCAGGGGCAGGCTGCAACTCAGCTCTGTCATTATAGCTTAGTTCCCCAGGACAATCTGACAAGCTGGAGTGCTCATTTCAAGGTTACCTCATGTGCTTGTTTCTGCATGAACTTGGGAGACTAAGAGGGCTGTTCCCAGACGGTGTCTGCCTAGCAAGAATTCTGCAAAACCTGTAGGGAGACAGTTGCTGTTACCAGCTAGAGTCAGAGGAGAACCCAGGGAGTACCTGGGAGAGCTTAGCCATGTGTCATTTTTTTGGGTCAGACAAAACTGGGAAGTATATCCTGGTTCAGTTTTATATCAATTTATGGTCCTTAGCAGCCATTCAAGCTAGTGGTGGTCATGGGATATTGCATTCTCAGCCCCACCTGAGAATAAGCATGCTGCTAGGAGCAGCAGAGTATCCTCAAGGAGATAATACTCCAGAGGGAAGGTAATGTAATTCATTGGAAATTACTGATCATATAAAGAGGATGTGATTAACCCTTTGGGTAGTACGAATGTTCATGTACATCCTCATGCCTCCTGACCATCCAGAGTACGAGCATACATGTGTATGGCAACATTAAAAAAAGGCAAATGTGCCCTGGCCTGTTGGCTCAGCGGTAGAATGTCAGTCCAGCGTGTGGAAGTCCCGGGTTCAATTCCAGGTCAGGGTACACAGAAGTGCCCATCTGCTTCTCCATCCTTCCGCCTCTCCTTCCTCTCTATCTCTCTCTTCCCCTCCTACAGCCATTGGAGCAAAGTTGGCCTGGGCGCTGAGGACTGCTCCATGGTCTCCGCCTCAGGCACTGGAAAGGCTCTGGCCACAACGGAGAAACGTCCCAAATGGGCAGAACATTGCCCCCTGGTGGGCATGCTGGGTGGATCCCGGTCAGGCGCATGCAGGAGTCTGTCTGACTGCCTCCCTGCTTCTAACTTTGAAAAAATACAAAAAAAAAAAAAAAAGTCAAATGTATGTTCTTCTTGTTTCCATAAATTGGTTATCAAACAAACATGATTTTAAGTTAATAAAACTGGAACTGGAACTAATTTCACTTTTTGGAAAAAATCTCACTCCTGGGGGTCAGTGAGCATGAAAAAACTCACTACTCAAAGGGTTAAAGACCAATGTAGCTTTCAAATAAAATGTGTTAGGCCTGACCAGTGGTGGCACAGTGGATCGAGAGCTGACCTGGGACACTGGGGTCCTAAGTTCAAAACCTTGAGGTCACTGGCTTGAGTGAAAGCTCCCTAGTTTGAGCTTGTTATCATCCATAGTCACTGGCTTGGCTAGAGCCCCCCCCCACCCCCTTATCAAGGCACATATAAGAAGCAATCAATGAACAACTAAAGTGCCACAACTATGAGTTGATGCTCCTCATCTCTCTCCCTTCCTCTCTCTCTCTCTCTCAAAATAAACAAACAAAAAAACAAACAAACACGTGTTAAGAGTTGGGAGGTGGCTGGGGAGGGGTGCTTTAAGAAGGAGTCACAGTGGACTGGGGTGATTGAGAAAGGCATTCCAGAGACGGTAGTGCTCTGAAAAAATGGGTCAGTCATAAAATAATGAAAATTCACCCAACTTGATGGTGTTTATTGTCTTGGGTCATAGAGCACCCTGAACGTTTAGAATTCTGACCATAGTTCTGTCTCGGATTCCCCCTGTCATCAGGAGTATGTTTCCTGGCCCTAAAAATGCCAGTGCTAACAGCCACCTGCTCCGTGGGCACGTTATGATGAATAACTGATGGTAAACATCCTGGGTAAACTTAGTGGTGCTGTTGCTATAGGCTTAAAAAACACAGAGACAGGCACCAGTGGGTTCCTGAAATATAAAAACAATGATTATGATGGAAAGCTCAAGTATGCTTGAAATGGTGTCCAGATCTAGTACATCAGTTCAGGAGGAATTTCTTTTCTTGGATGTGCTAGTTACAAGCTGGATATAGAGAGGTGGAGCCAATTAGAGACTGTTTATTCAATCTCTCATGTATGCTTAGCACTAAGCTGGGTAACATTAAGAGTATTTAAAACATCATTAGCAAGAGTGTTGTTTTGGTGAGTTTATGGCACACAAACCTGACCTGGAAGATATCCTCAAAAGTGCAGACAACCAGTTAGATTTGTATCACAGAGTTTAGAGAGCTCTTAGAAAAAACCCTAAGAGAGGTTTACTCTTCCGCAAAGATTTGATTCATCACTGAATTTAATTCCACAGGCCTTTGAGCACAAGACTCCCTTTGCGTTTGCTTGTTCCATTAATGTGAGATGGATTTAAGTGAACTGGAAACCATGCACCAAAAACAAACAGACAGGCAGCACTGATCTCTATTTGTATAGAGAGCATACCTTTCTTTACGCTGGCCTCTATTTACAGTGTTTCTGGACCACCCCTGCACCCCATGCTGTGTAAATACCCACAGGGCCACTCTCCTGTCCTTTGGGACTGGGACAATCCTGCTGACTAAGGGAACGAGAAGAGGTCAAGGTTTACTTGGTCAGTTCTGGACATCAAGAGGGGCAGTGTGGCTATTTTTGCACAACAGTGTGTCATTCTATACCAGGCTAAAAACCACCTGATCAGAGACCTTATAATGAATCTGGAGGAGAAAAACAATATGCAAACAATAAAAATGAGGCCAGAGGAACACAGTAATAAACATTTGCTTGAGGTGATATTTGCAGCACTTTTGCAAATATTAACTCACTAAATAAGAGGCTGAAAAACAAACGTGGTTTATAGCTGGGTCAACCATGTAAAGTGCAAAGCGCTGGGTGGGTGCTCCCTTAGGGAGTTTTTCGCTGACCCTTGGACCTAGCGTAAAAAGAATACTACTTTTTATACGTAACCCGTAGACTTCCTTGGTGGTAGTCTTCTTCTATGCCCCATCTAAATTCATAAAGGGCAGCCTTTTCTCCCCGTGATTGGAAACACAAGACAAGATCATCTACATGTGATGACAAGAGGCCTTATAGAAACAATCATTCTGTTTTAATATGGAAATGTCCTGTTTTCTTTATTCTCTCCTTTTTTTTTTTTTTTTTTTTTTTTTGGTCTGCATTGAAAGGACCTAACATAAAGTCTCCTCTCCTTGAGAGAGTTTGCTGATCAGGGCCTACTGCCCCATGGAAAGACAACCTAACATTTGGTTTGTTAAACATCGTACTATGGGTAGAGCAGGCAAAAACATTATTCTAAAAGTACAGGAAAGAGGAGAGGCAAGTGATCTGGAGAAAGCTGGATAGTGAGGAGGAGCTTGTCTTGTGGCAGAAGGAGAAAGAGGTCTGTGGGTTTTGGGTAGGGAACGGGCACTTCCTTTGCTTCAGGAGCCCAAGGGAGTAGCCTGTCCTCAAGGGAGATGGTTGTGTGCTGTGTCCGAGGAGGTGAAGACCCGTGCTCTGAGGTTCTCAGCAATTCCTGTGGATAGCAGGGACAGGGCAGCCATCCTCAGGGGAGTTTGCGTGTGTGCATATGTGTGTGGGTGTGCTCGCGCACACGTGTAACAGCCCAGCAGGGTGGAGCTTCTGAGTGAAAATCAGGGTGATGCATAGAAAACAGAGAGAGAAGTGATCCTTCTTGCAAATCCAGATAAAAGGAGCAGCTCTGAGCATCTTCATCCATGACCCACATCAGACTGGCTTTGCATATAACTCTAACTCAGACACCCCTCCATCTGGGGTGTGCAATCCAGATATTGGGCGGCTAAAGTTTATTTAGCTTGGGATACCTTCTTTAAATGAAAAGAAAAACTTTAAAACATCAAATTGGCTGGAGAGCCTTGGAAGGATCCTGTATGACTGAGGCAGCCTCAGCTTACACTTCATTGGTTATGTGATAAATCCCGCTCAGCTAGCATTGTTACGTTTTGTCCTGGTTAAACCGGTAGCTGGCATTTTCTAATCTTCCTTGCATTGGTTATATGAATAAAGAATCAGCAGAGCCTGCCTGACCTGTGGTGGCGCAGTGGATAAAGCGTCGACCTGGGAACACTGAGGTTGCCAGTTCAAAACCCTGCACTGGTCCGGTCAAGGCACATATGGGAGTTGATGCTTCCAGCTCCTCCCACCTTTCTCTCTTTCTCTCTCTCTCTCTCTCTCACTCTGTGTCTCCTCTCTAAAATGAATAAAATAAAAATAAAATAAATTTAAAAGAATCAGCAGAGCCTGACCTGGCGGTGGTGCAGTGGATAGAGCGTCAGACTGGGATGCGGAAGACCCAGGTTCGAGACCCCAAGCTCACCAGCTTGAGCGTGGGCCCATCTGGCTTGAGCCAAAGCTCGCCAGCTTGGACCCAAGGTCACTGGCTCCAGCAAGGGGTTGCTCGGTCTGCTGAAGGCCCGCGGTCAAGGCACATGTGAGAAAGCAAACAATGAACAACTAAGGTGTTGCCACGGCAACAAAAAACTAATGATTGATGCTTCTCACCTCTCTCTGTTCCTGTCTGTCCCTATCTATCCCTCTCTCTGACTCTCTCTCTCTGTCCCTGTAAAATAAATAAAGGATCAGCAGAATCTTGCAATAGAAAAGGAAGAGCTTGTATTTGTTTTCCACTTTTTTCCCCCTTCTTAAAAAATAACTGAAAATCTCCGGTCCTCAGGAAAGGATTAGAAGTCTGAGAAACAGCATTGACCTGATGGGAAAGAGCTGTGTGCATAGGGAGTCAGGAAGCCTGCCCCAGGAGTCCACTGGCCAGCCAGCCAGGAGACTAGAACCATGTCACTCAAGCTCTGTGCCTTGCCTTACCCATTAGTGCACTGAGAAGCTGGGCTAGGTCATCCCTCAGTGCTTGTTTAAAGAGTTTCCTCTGTGAATTCCGGAGCCTTCACATAACTCACACGGTTAAGATTCCCTTTAGGGAAGTATAGGGGCCACAGCTGTGCCCTCCTCTCCTAGGACTAGTCAAGCGCAGGAACACATTTCATCCAAAGGAATTATAGGAACAGTGTGTTCAGACACAGAGCAGGGAGAGCTGACACTAGTCCTCATCCTGACCATACAGGCTTTGGGAGGGGGCCTGAGGTGGTAACTGGCTTTGGTTGGAATGCTACCATAATGAGAAGGTGTGCAGAAGGGGGACCCAACAATCAGGGTGCGCCCGCTCTGCCACATAGAATGTCTGCCCTTTGGCTAAGTCACTCGTCTCTCTGGGATACTATTCCTTTCCATGCATGCAGTGAGGGAATAAGATCAGCCCTGCCTTGCTCAGCAGTTTTTGATGAGATGCAAACACACATGGAAGTAAAAAGAGTTTGAAAACTATACCATGGCACATAAATAGAAGGATTGTGATCAGCTCTGAAAGGTGTTGCTCACTGTGCCTGGCCTAGGGAGACAGCAGCGGCTGGGAAGGTCAGCCGGGGAAGGAGAGGGAGGCCTGGGCTGAGAGAGAAGGAGAGGCAGGTCAGGTAAAGAACAGGACTGGAAGACCAGTGAGTATAGGCGAAGGCTCCTACCCAGCAGTCAACTTCAGGCTAGGATCTTTGGAAGCTCTGAGCCTTCTGTGTCCACTTCCAAAGACCCTCTGTTCATTGATGGCATGGCCTTACTGCTGAAAATGTCTGTTGTGCTGTTTCTTCTAAAAAGAAAATGATTACCCATGGGACTACAAGGGCTGATACCCTGATGTCCCAACCTAGGACTCTCTTGCCTTGTGGGACATATAGAGCCCTGCTCAGTGGCTCCTGGCATGCTGCACAAGCAGCAGACACCTGGATCACTTCACCGGAAGGGGCTCCATAGACTAGTGAGGCAGTGACAGTGATGAGATAGAAGCCAGGCCAAGCAATGGCAATAATGATAACCAGAGTTACTATTTATGGAGCACTGTGTGCCAGGTGCTGAGCCAGATGTTCTACATACATTTGCTTATTTATTCTTCATAGCTACCCAATGCATTTGTTAATATTATTATTTTACTCCAATTTGGAGAGGTTAGGAGAGGTTATGGAACCCTAAATCTCCTAGCTTATTTTCATGATAGAATTGACTTGGAACCCACTTTGTCTGGACTCCAAATCCTATCCTCATTCATTGTGCTGGTCTGCTTCCCCTGGGTCCATGGGTTCTTAGCAAGTCAGACCAAAGTTGTCTGGATTGCAGCAGAATTCTAAAGTAATAAATGAGTCAGTTCTGAATTGTGACAAAATCAAGACACAGCAGCGATCCAAAAAGTGCCTGACTTGCTTCCGTTTTTAAATGAGGATAAAATTAATTAAATTAAATCTAATAAAAACAGTAGTTTTGCACTGGTTTAGGAAAAGTAAGATTGCCTAGAAGGGGCAGAGATGATTTGTTGTTGACGATTCCAGCTGGTGGTTTGGCAATGCCAATCTGCACTGGCTAACAACTGCCTCCAAGAGCCAGTTTCATGCATCTTTTTCCAATTCCACATTCAATGAAGTTAGGTTGGTGGCTTGAACTTGGCCAAAGGGGTAGTATTAACACCATGGAAATGGCAAACACTACAAATCAGAGCTTTCTTTCCCTGTATAGCCAGTTGGTAAACATGTAACTACACTGATTCTAGCCCTGTTGGTCATTTTTTTCCCCCAGTGAATTATAGAATTCTATGAAGAGTTGTTTCTAAAATGTAGTAACTAGAAGGAGGTCTTAATTCTACATATGTCGTTATTGTATATGAGTTAAAGGAGCCATTCTAACATGTTCAGGGGAAGACATCACTGTAAGTTCTTCAACAACCAAACATACTCAACACAATTATGTCAGCGTGCTGGAACCTTGGTGCCAGTCCCAGCAGAGAGCTTGGTCCTGGGGCTGCCATCTGCGCCTGCAGTGGAAGGGTCTGTGGTCAGTTCCCTTTGGCAAGGTCTAGTGGCTCAAATTGTGACGGCAAGATGACATGTCTGTGTGAATGACCTTTCCCCTTTTTTATATTTTAAAGTCACCTGCCAAAGATAACATGGGTAAATAAATGGAAATTCAGAGCTGAACGCATTCATTTGAGGAAAATATTTTGTCAGATCCCCTAACTTTTCAAGTACAACTGCATTCACCAGATATAGCATCTATGATGTTTCCTGTAGTATCACCTTCCTTTTTTTTTTTTTTACAGGGACAGAGAGAGAGTCAGAGAGAGGGATGGATAGGGACAGACAGACAGGAATGGAGAGAGGTGAGAAGCATCAATCATTAGTTTTTCGTTACCGTCGCAACACCTTAGTTGTTCATTGATTGCTTTCTCACATGTGCCTTGACCGCGGGTCTTCAGCAGACCGAGCAACCCCTTGCTGGAGCCGGCGATCTTGGGTCCAAGCTGGCGAGCCTTCGCTCAAGCCAGATGGGCCCATGCTCAAGCTGGCGAGCTCAGGGTCTCGAACCTGGGTCTTCCAGTCCGATGCTCTATCTACTGCGCCACCGCCTGGTCAGGCACCTTCCTTATTTTCTATGGAAATGGGAGCTGGGAATAGCATGGAGGAGTAGACCTCCCCCTCAGTTTTGCTCTTCCACACTGAGGTAGAAGTGTGTGTGTCTCAGCTATCCTCTCAGCTCCTTTCTTTCTGTATCCCTGGAAGAGCTCCTGGGGAGGTAGAAGTGTCTATTAGACATTTACCCCAACAGCCTTTAACTAGAGTTACAAGAGAGTTCCACTACACAATCTCTCTTACTGAGGCCCCTCAGGTTTGAAGCTTCTATACCTAAACAACTGCCATTGGTGACAAGGTCAACTAAGTGTGCTATTCTGAACAGGTTGACGGGACTGGGCTGCTGTCCTGGTTCTCCAGCCAGTACAAGATCTTTGTTCTTTCCAAGGCTGCTTACTTTCTTGATCAGCACTTAGCAGGTGGAAGGATACCTTCCCTTAGATTTTCTAGTAAAACAGCAGCCAGAGCTGTAGTAAAAATAACAGGAGATTAAATGACCCTCTCTGAGTGGCCAGTAGCTCACATGGCGGGGACAGGAGAGCACTGGGACAGCTGTGAGGCCCTGCCTGGCACATTCCTGCTTTGGCTGGGCACTGCTGCTGCTCCTGTGGAGGGTCTTATATAAGACTCGGTCACAGCGGCCGGCCCCTCCCTGCTGGGAGAGTTCACAGTACACAGGATTAGCTGGCTAGAGCCAAACTCTATTTCTGGAAGGCAGAAAGTTCAGCTGAAGGGTAGTCACTGGAAAGATATTCATTTATTCCATTGAAGGGAGCAGAGATAGAGACCCCTTGGGAGAAAATTATTTTGGGAGACCATTTTGTACAGATAAGCCAAGAACATTTGG
This sequence comes from Rhynchonycteris naso, assembly GCA_037038555.1. Classification (NCBI taxonomy): domain Eukaryota; kingdom Metazoa; phylum Chordata; class Mammalia; order Chiroptera; family Emballonuridae; genus Rhynchonycteris; species Rhynchonycteris naso. The sequence goes on along the minus strand of CM073000.1, from coordinate 160,398,153 downwards.
AATCAGAGTAGGGGAAGAAAGTAGAGCCAGTGAGCAAACTTGGAAAGGAACTAGATTTCTCCTGTTGTCATGCCCTTCTTTGGTATAGCACAAATTAAACTCCAGGATTTTAAGAGTAGAATTTATCCAGTGAGCCTGCTGAAACAAGATTATTATTTTTGTCTTTGCTACCAACCTAAACTTGTGTTTGGATATACATTGAACATAAATCAGTACAGTATATACTAATTATTCAACAACCTGGGGGATCTCGCAAGTCCAAACACCAGATCGCCAGGCCAGGCTTCACATTTATTTTTGCATTCAGGCTGCAGGAAGCGATATTGTTAACATACATGCACTTGATCTGTTTTGCTGCCGCATTACGCAGTTAATTCTTTTAGGAAAGAAGGAAGTAGGAGGTAATAGTTTAATGTGGCTAACTGAGGAGAAATTATCTGAACTCGTATATCTTTGGTGGTAGTGATGGTTTTGAGTGTGTGTGTTTTGGAAAAATGGGTGTGTGGAGTCTTTTGAAATGATAGTTTGAAAGGGAGTAAGTCATCCTGACCAGGCAGTGGTACAGTGGGTAGAGCGATGACCTGAGGTGCTGAGAAACTATGTTTGAAACCCTGAGGTTGCTCACTTGAGCTCAGGCTCAGTCAGCTTGGGTGCGGGTTCACTAGTATGAGCACAGGGTCACTGGCTTAAGCGTGGGATCATAAACATAACCCCATGGTCACTGGCCTGAAGCCTAAGGTCACTGCCTTGAGTGCGAGGTCTCTGGCTCGAGCAAGGTTTCGCTGGCTCAGCCTGAAACCCCCTCCCCCATCAAGGCACATATGAGAAAGTAATCAGTGAATAACTAAAGTGCCACAACTATAAGTTAATGCTTCTCATCTCTCTCCCATTCTGTTTGTCTGCCCCTGTCTGTCTGTCTCTCTTTCTCCTCTGTAAATAATTTTTAAAAAGGGGGGTGTAGGTTCAAAGCTGGGAAGCAGAGAGCCAACCTAGGATATAGGAACACAAGGTAACCCCTAGCAACCAAGGCCAGTTGAAAGCAGGAACACTACAGTATGTGAGCAATGACAAATGCAGAAGGCAAGACCCCCAAATCGGAAAAGGGCTCCACGTAAATCAGGAGACTGGGCTTTTTAGAACCCAGACGTTCCTGAAACTCCGGGGTTAGCAAAGAGTACATGCTCCAAGGCCCAGACAGATCCCAGGTGGGGTGGGGGAGGAGGAAGGTTGGAGATGCAGAAAAGGAGGCAGATTTGAGTACTAGTTAGACTACTGGTTGCAAATGGAAATGCCTACAGGCTTTTGTATGTGTTTTAAATTTTCCATAATAAATTTTTTATAAATGTAAGAAAACAAGAAATGGAGGGGAAACCTACAAGTTCAAAGAGACTTCAACACACCTACCAGTTGCAATGTAGGGATTTCATTTGGACTATTGATTCAAGCAAATTGTTTAAAAAGTTTATGAGTCTTGGAAAGTTAAACACTGACTTTTTGTATTAAGAAATTATTTTCACAATGTGATTGCACTGAAGTATTTTCTCTTTCTTTTTTTTGAAATCTTATCTTTTAAAGATACATGCTGAGATATTTATAGATGAAATTATATGACTGGAGTTTTCTTCAAAAATTCTGGGGGAATTGGAAAGAGCTGAAGCAAGATTGGCTCTGAGCTGATAGTAGTTAACGCTGGATGATGGGCCCATTGTGCATGCGGCCAGTGCTTTCCTTATGATGACAGCTACTGTGCTGCCAGCGCCTACCAGGGAGTCTTCAGAGCTTCACATCTGCTCTGCTCCTCCACGTGAATGTTCCTATTGCTTTAAGATGAAGACATCCAAGTGAGCACTTTAATAGAGAGATGAGACGGGGTCACAAGGAGGTGGAAGTTGTAGAGGAATATTTTTTTGTTTGTTTCAAATATATATATATTTAATTCTTTCTGCTAAAAATTGAAAAGAAGCAACATTTTAGAATTTATCAAACTGAATGATGTGGGAGAAAATAGTTGCCCCTTTTCCTTCCTTGGCAGCTGAATCATAATTGCTTGACAGCCTTCATTGCCACCCAAACATTTCCCAGACTCTTTGGCATGAGGTGTGGCCATGTGATTTAGTTCTGGCCAATGAGATATGCTATGTGGAACTATCTGGAAGGCTTCTTAAAGGAAGCTAACTCTTCTAGGTGTCTCCCTCTTCCCTTCTTCTTTCTCTCTTTCCTGCTACCTGGAATGCAGAGGTGAGGTGTAGAGTTCCAGCAACCATACCGAACTACGAGGTGGCTTTGGGGAAGGAAGCCACATATCTGATGTGGCAGAGCAGAGAGAAAGGAGCCTGGGTCACTGACAACTTTCCGAACTGGCTTTATCTGGACGTATTTCACAAAGTGAGAATAAACCTTCATGTAATTGAGCCAAAATTACTTTCGATTTTTTAAATTGTGTTTATGTACTTTCAATTTTTAATTGACAGGCACAGTCTTAATGCTAAATGATACAGGCAACTGATTATTTATTGGTAATAAATAAAGCACTATTTGATATTAACTACCAAGAGTTCAAGTGTTTCGAGTCATTGACTCAGCAAATCCAGCTGGAACTTTATCCTGTAGATATACAGCAAGAAATAGTATTGTTTGCAAGAACAAACCCTACAAACAAGCTAAGCACCCATTCTTGGGGATTGGTTACATAAATGAGTGTTTAGTAGGAGGATATCAGGCAGCCATTCAAAGAATGAGATAGAGCTGTTTGCACTGCTAGGGAAGAGCCTCAGTTAGTATTGTGGAATGAAAAGCAGTAAGTTACAAAAGAGCGTGTGGTTTGATCTCTTTTGTGTAAACAAATATATTTATATATAGTTTGTTTGTGCTTCTCCTAAAAGGAAACAAAAGCCTGTTAACCAAAGGGAGAGAGGGACAGGAAGTTAGGGTGGAGGGAGGTTTTTAGTAGTTGCTGTATATAGTTTTGTATAGATTAAATTTTCTCTCTACTATCGGTCTTTCTCTGTTAATAATAAAAAAAAAATTACTTCCAGTACAGATATGCTCGAAGTCTAATTTTGTAAATTAATAGCACAAAGAATTTGCACTTAAATTTCCTTCAATATCACTATCTTAATATTTAAGGTATAGTCTGTACTAATTTAAGTGGTTACAATAAAAGTATTATTGTCCTGCTCCCATCTCCCTGTCCCTGTCCTCTTCTCCCTCCTCCTCCCCCTCTCCTCCTTCCTCCTGCTTCTCCTGCTCCCATAAATGTGTCATGTTCTGGGCTCTCCAAGAACAAAGTTCTCAGACCCCCTGCAGAATGTCAGGGAGACCAGAACACAGGAAAGAACCTCCCAAGAATGGCTGAGCCAGGAAGGGATTTTGTCCACAGCACTGGGGGTGACACCAGTATTATGCCTAAACACGGAGTCCTGAGAACACTCAGGGCCTCCAAGTGGTTTTCACCAGGTTGTTTCTTTCTTGCAGATGAATGAAGACACATGTGCCCTGACAGACTTGGAATGTGTCTGGGCATTTATTTACTCAGGCTTCAAACGAAGGCAAGGGTTTATTTTGACTCTTTCCTGCACCATGAGAGCTCTGTAATGAGAGTGGGATGAGAACACAGCAGGAAGGTGGCAGTACGACAGCTAAGTGCCATGAAGCAGATGGCAGAAGAGGTGACATTTGTTTCCAAAGGATCTCAAGGTGAAGCTCACTAGAGCAGCTCAATTGGCACTTCAATTTTAGGACAGTTATTTCTATGGGAAGTAACCTTAATTGTTGGCTTCAGACTTTAATGATAACATTGGAACCTCGACAATGCCATGGTCCAGAAAGGATTACCGTAGGATGTTAAGAAAACTCATGTCTAAGGACTGGTGAGTCCCCCTCTTTAAGGGATTGGATCTCACGTAGATTAATATGAGTTGCTAAAGTCTGAGAGATGAATGGAGGAATATGTGGGAAACATGGGATCTAGTAACTTGTCACTAGAGCAGGTGTATTAGTCCGAACCATTTTAATTATAAAATACATACCCCACTTAAACTGACTTAACCAAAAGTCAGGGTTTATTGATCCATGCAAATGGGAAGTCAGGTGGGTGATTTCAGGCACAGTGAGGTCCAAGTACATGGAGGACATTGTCACTGCCTCTTTCCCTCAGTCCTGCTTTCCTTGGCACCAGTGTCATTCCCACATGTGGTAAAGATGGCTACCAAGGGCTCCATCTATCACATTAGCAACCCCAGGGACAGACTCCTCTTTTTCTATAGTTACAACACCATCAGAACTGGTTTTCACTGATTTAGTTTGGGGCACATGTCCATCTCTGAACTAGTCACTGTCCCTGTGATCTTCTAGGCCCAAATCTGGTACCCAGGCCTGGAGCCAGAGTCTTGCCAGATTGGGGCTGGGGTAGGATAGGGTATAAGGGAGGGTTCCCAGGAAAATCAGTGTGTTGTTATCAGGTTCAGGAGAAGAGAGTCAACAGACAATTAAATGTTCACTACATCGTATAGACTTCCAAGCTTTAAGTTTCCAGTGAATGAAAGGGAGGCTACCAATACATCACCTGGTATATCATCCTTGTTTGAAGTGTTAGAGATTAGCAGTTCCCTGACCATAACCTAAGGCCTTGGTGCTTACTCTTGAGTCTTTGAGTTATTTGCGGTTATCCCAAATATTGGGGTTGAAAACAGATTGGGATTAAAAAACACGTGCATGCTTTTAGGAGTATTCCCATGTCTGGATGTATTCGTGGTCTAGGTTTCCCCTAAGAGAGGTAAAATATTTCAGAGGTTTTCCTAGGAGCTTTATAATTCTTCCCCCAGACCTAAGGAAGCCAGCCTCATTTACTTTTGTTTTATTATTGCCTCTGTTTTGAAAAAATTTCAGAGCAGCCAATAAATGACAAGCTAGAACCACACTTAGGCATTCTGGTCCTAGGTCAAGGGTACTCTTCTGTGGCTAGAGTAACAAAGAATATTGGTGCCACCTTCTAGAAGTGGGATATTTGAAAAGATGTTTTTGTAAGATTGAGAAATGTTGTCTTTCATAATACACAGATTGAATGCAGCCTACAGAGACTTGGAAAATGCTGGAATAGAATGCAGATTATATGATCAGACCAAGTAAGCAGAGAGAAATATATTACTGCCAGCCCTTTTAACCAGTTTTGAAAATAAGAACTGTGTGAAGACAAGTAGCTCACTTTCGAGCTGACAATTGCCAATATTTCAGAAGAGAAATATTCCGGAACTCTTCCGATAGGCACAAACTTATTTCCAAACAAACATTAGTAAGGAGGAGTGGAATAGTTTGGAAAGATGAATAAAAAAAAAGAAAGAAAGAAAGAAAGGAGTCCATTTTAGCCAAAGGAAAAGCTTGTGGTGGCCCATACTCATCTCTGTTCTCAGAAACTGACTGAGAAATAGTTGGTGGAGAAAGGACCAGCTATAGTGCCCATCAAAGTTAGATCACCATCTCTGAGCATGCTGGGAAATTTTCACGGGGCATCCGATTATTGCCAGTTCCTTTTTTTTTTTTTTTAGGAAGGTTCAGAAAGTTCAGGTAAATCAATGCCTCTGCTCCCTTCTCAGTTCAAGAACATGACCCAAAGAGGAAACAAAAGCTGGAAATGTCAACAATGGTCATTCAGTTTATCTGTCATACCTACTCCCTTACCTACAACTTCTGTGTGATTAGACTGTGAACAGCCCCTAACCAAGCCACAAACTGATTCAATTACTCTGTAGGGATTCTGTACTTGGAGAAGTAGGTAGAATTTGCCACTATGGTTGAGGAACACAAGGGGACAGATATGTGGAATGTAAACAGAGGCATCAGGGCACCCGTTTCTGCCACCCCTGCCACCCACAGGACGTGTCTGATATACAACATTTTGTTTGGCTGACAGGCGGTTCAAGTTGAAATGATTGCCAACACTTAAACACTGGAATGTTTCACATTTTAGAATGGACGAGCTTCTACAGCAAGCTGCATGGAAGTTGTGACTGCCTAAGAATGAACACAATGGTAGCACAGAGGCCAGGTTTGAGGCGTGTTTGGGACTTTTCAGACTTTGGAAACATACATTCAAAGACTATTGGAGCTCACCTGCACATATGTTCGCACAAGTGTCCATTCAGGACTGTTACAGGCATACTCCAGATTCACCTGCTGCCTGCGGTGTTCTGCTCGGAGTGATTGAAGGACTTTTAGCGAATTTATGAGACAAGATGAATGAAGAGTTCTGTTTTATATAGGTGGCCCAGAGTGCCCACTACTCCCTTTTGCTCCCCAGACCCCAAGCCTGAGGGACACGTGCAGTTTTCCATTGTAAACCCACTGTTTAATGTGTCTGCACCTCCACAGGCAGTGGAGCCTGTGAGCCCTGCACTCAGTGAGGGTTTCTGAGGGGCCCCAGCTCCTGCCCTTACTGAGGTCTGGTTGTTAGCAATTCCTGAATTCCCAAGACTTTCTCATACCTGGAGCGAGTTCTCTCCCTTCTCCCTGCTACCCCCACACAATACACAATTTATCTGAGCAATTTTGAGTGGTGTTTCCAAACTGGTAGCCAAAGAAACTCTAACTAAAACCACCTCTGAGAGGTAACTTTGCAAAGGGAAGATGCTATGGGGAAGGAAACTAGACTGTGTGGCTTTATTTCCATGACATCACCTGGAGCTGTTGGTCCCTTTAAAAAGACCCCGCACGTACCATCTTGGTGGCCTCAGAACCCCTCTTTCAGGCTTCTTCCCACGACAGCATCTGGGCATAGCCAGCTAGATCGTAGAAGACGTCAAGCTATAAACGCCTTTACATTTTTCTTTGGCTCCCACATTATTGCTCAAGTTGTCACCCTGTATATTTAGGAGATATTTTTTAAATGTTTGCTTATATTTTGCCGCATCTTGGTGATTTTGCTTACTGGGTCTGTTTATGGACATAATCTAAAGAGAGAGGGGAAAGAGTCCTCGCTGTCGGCCCTCAGGGACCTGAGTGTTTTCTGGCTCTTGCCCAAGGGAGTGGGTGAGCAGCATGTTTTAGAGCCATGGTGCAGTGCTTTGCTCTTTTCTGTGAGTCAGAGTCATGTGCTATCCAAAATAGTTGGTGAGTGTGGGCAGGGCAAGCCAAACATAATAGCAGTCCATCGAATTTATTCCCAGGGAGACTGTGGCCCCTCATCCAAAGCCTCAGCAAGGCTCCGTGTGGTGATGTAAGGATCGGACTGAACACAAACTGACTGAGCTGACTGATTCGGCTCAGCCTTGGAGACCCCCACACACAGCTGCACACTGTGTCTTTAGGGAGGTGGGAGCAAGAAGCTCTGACCAGATGTCTGATACTAAGCAGGCCCATCCTGTGGTTGGGCTTCCCTAATGAACTGCACAGAGCCGGTGGTTACCTAACAATGCATAAACTCACTAGTGCAGCTCAAGACCGAGGTATGTCGGGAATTTTACATTTTTAGACATGTATTTGCTGATGAGGCACCCTCCCCCACCACATACACTTGCATGAAAGTGTTATTGTGCTGTTACCGAGAGTGTTCACCCAATCGCTCGTGCTGATTGTAGGACCGATGGCTAAGTCCTAAGTCTCCCCAGGGCTTGGAATGCTCAGCTGACTCTCCCTCTTTAGATCAATGAAAGGGTGATCACGTGACCATTAGCAAACACATGTGAGACATGATGAAAGAAGCCTTCTGACTTGAAAAGGCCATGTGGTGATGAGCAAACTCCAGGCAAGGCGTAGCTGCAATGCCTTAAAGCACAGAATGACACCCTTTCCTGGAGGCAGCAGCGGCCGTGCAGGAAGTCATTGTTAAAGGTATTGCAAAATATCAACATCACCAATGCTGAGCAATTTCCAAGGATTACATGTGGCAAGTACCTGTAGTGTCAGAGAAAACTTTTAGAGATTGCTCTGTTACATGCAAGGAGGAAGGTTTCCCAGACTAAGAAACATTTGGTTCCATCTAGCCTTGCCTTAGGTAGATATGCGACTGAAGTTTATCCTTCCGCCTCCTTTCTGTACCATTTTCTTGACCTCCTTCCTGGCTCTCACACATCCCCCTCACCAGCATCCATGCTATAGGCAACCATCACCCTCATCAGCATCCGTGCTATAGGCAATCATCACTCTCTCTGTTCTCTCCTAACCCTCATTTTTATCCTAGAATGAGTACTAGCCCCTGTATTGAGGTTTCAGAGATGATTCTAAGACTTACAGCTGTGAAATAGAAGAATGTGCCTCCCCTTTAGTGACTGTCATCAGAAGAGGAAGGGTCTGTGGGCAATAAGTGGATTTTTCTTTTTTATTATTTTCTTGACAACACTATAAATCATGGTTTAAAGCAAGTTCTGCTTAAGGCAAAGAAAATGGCAAATACCAGTGTGTCCGTAAAGTCATGGTGCACTGCTTTCCTGTAACTGGTAAAAAGTGTACCCTGACTTTACGGACACACTATAGTATATCCAACAGGAGACCAGAAGCATAGTTACCCAAATAGAAGGACAGTGTCCCTGAAAGGGACCCAAATTGTTATGTGTTGCTGCTTCTTTTTTGTTGGTAGGGCTTTTCTTTTGTTTTGTTGTGGTTTGGTTTTTAGAGAATTTGACATTTTCCCTCCTTTGGTGCCCACAAATACATGAAAATAGCATTGGCCAGCACTTGGCATCTCTTTGGGACCTGACTAGTCACTACAGCTTCCTGGTAAGAGTTCACTTGAGGTTTCCTGTCTACTTTACTTATGAGGACATTTTATGTGACAAGAGAGCTACTAACAGACTACAATTTAATTGAAAACTTTGCTGTCAGGCTATAGTTATTATAGTCTGAATCTTACCTTGTTTTCACTTGCAAAGGTTACCCCTGGGCCCAAGCTCTGCATAAATACAAAAACATCATCGGATTGCTTTATTGCTTAAATTTGCTCACTTTTTTGTTGGTTTTGTTTGTTTTTTAGCAAGCTAGAGATAGACAGGAAAAGAGAAAGGTGAGAAGCATCAACTCGTAGTTGTGGAACTTTAATTGTTTATTGATTGCTTTTGCATACGTCCCTTGACTAGGGGGCTTCAGCTGAGCCAGTGACCCCTTGCTCAAGCCATAGACCTTGGCTTATGCCAGCGATCATTGGGTCATGTTCATTATTCTATGCTCAAGCTGGCGACCCCATGAGCAAGCTGGTGAGCCTGTGCTCAAGCCAATGAATGACCTTGGGGTTTTGAACCTGCTTCCTCAGCATCCCAGGTTGATGCTCTATATGCTGCACCACCACCTGGTCAGGCTAAATTTGCTATCTTTTGAGAGCAATACTATGGAGACTAAGGAAAGGAAGATTTTAGAATTGTTAAACTTGCTAAAGTTTTTTGCACGTTCTCAAATTATTTCTGAAATGATCACATTTGGAGATGTGTCCTATGGATTATTTTCACCAGTTATAGCCCCATGAACTGACCACTCCAAATGGTAATGACTCCAGGAAGTAGATCCTATTCTTGCTAGATAAAAACCCCAATAAGACTTCATTTGCGTCAAAGTAACTTACCTGGACTGCTTTACTTACCTAAGTCAGCGTTTCTTATCAATGTCCCAGTGCTCAAGGAATGTAGTAGGAATTACTTAATTTTTATAAGGAGAAATAAAAACATTGAAAAGGTAGAACTACAGCACATTCTCCTTCTGAGAGTAGTTCCTTTTTCTCCTATCACAATTTCATCAATTCTCTTGCTAATATTTTTTAATTTCTTTCTTAATTCTAAAGATTTTCTTCAAATTTATTTCACCCTCAAGTCCCCTGTCCCACCAAATAATTTTCTATTCTCGTCCCAGTCTTTCCAGTCAATATACAGGGGTGGGCAAAAGTAGGTTTACAGTTGTGAGTACAGGAAAGAATTTTTTCTTGTATTATTTATTAATTATTGTATTTTCCATATTAACAACTAACTGTAAGCCTACTTTCGACCACCTCTGTATAACCTTACATCCTCCTTGTTTCTTCTACTTCATGACTTCTTCCTTGTAAAATCATAATTGGGTGGGCATCTGCTACCCAGGCAACACTGGCTCAGTGGTATATCTGATAAATTCTCACAGCCTTGTGGTTTGACAGCAGCCAAATTCTGTATCCTTGTGGTCTGATGTCCTTTTCATTTAACACACCAGTCTGATTACCTGTAGAGAATTTTAGCCCCTTTGGAGTCTGTCACCACCACCACCAATTTTGAATATTTCTTCCAGTCTACTGACATTATGACAATTTTCTAAGCTCACTGAAGTGGGGGTGGTGCTACCATGTCATGGTATTCAAAGTCCTCTCACATACTTCCTCAATCCTCTTCTAGTTCTGACTCCCCAGCTGCACTCTGTTTAAACTCAGTCTTAATCCTGTTTACCCAGTGTTTTCCTACCTCTTTCTGGATGAAGCATTGCTGTAAAGTTGTCTAGATGGTCAACCACCAAAAGTGTGCAAGAACCACATCAGACCATAGCCTTGGACAAAGTCTTGGACCTACAATGTAGGCCTAATCGGAGAATAAGGACATCCTACAATTGCACATAAACATTTTCCCATTTCAGCTCAAATAAGTTACAAATATAAAGTGTAGCTGTATTTTTAGAGAAATGCATTGTGTTTTGGGTCACCTCATCTTTTAAATCCATTTAATTTTTAGTTAGGACCAAATAAAAGCTAGCAAAGACTAGAAAACACAAAGCTAATATATCCCGATCTTATTGCAAGTAGGTTTCTCAACCCGCGCACTTAAAATGTTCATCATTAGCTGAGTTTAAATACAATAGCAATAACAGAGAATTTGAACAACCACACAGGAAGAGGTGTTTAAACAAGCTTTCAAAAATCAGTAACTAGAGTGACATTTGATGTGGCATTTGGTGAGCAACACAGATATATGAAAAATGTTAGTTAAACATGGTGATGACTAATGACAAATAATGATAAACTATCTATTGCTTAAATATATATATGTGTGTGGGAGAAAAAGAGTTAATAAGGAGGGCAGAGCCTTTGTGATGAAAGTTCCAGCTGGTGAGACTTCCAGGTGGTTCTGAGCTTCTGCTGAACCCTGTTTTGAAGGCTGGTCCTCTCAGTGATAATGAGCTCAGTTAGTTAAGGGTAGTGGTTTGCAAAAGCTGGGGAGCTTTCATAATTCAACAAGCATAGCTACAAGTGTAGTTCCACCCCAGTACCTAAATTAAAATATCTGGAGTATCAGCATTCTATCTTAAAGCTCCCCAGATGATTCTAATGTGCAGTTTGAATAGAAAGCTGCAGCTCTAGGAGGTCTGATGACTTTGTATTTTGAGGGTGGACAGAACATCTGGTTTCATTTCAGGATGGTGGATGAAATATATCCTAAAGCTTCTTCATTCCTACAGCAAGGACCTCAACTGACCATCCTAAATAAGAAGTGAAACTTTCAGTGAACCAGAAACCTGGGTAAACCCTAAGGTATGGAATGTAGACGGGACTGGTGCAGAAACAGAGTGTCCATTCTAAAAGGTGCACAGAAGACTATTGCCACAAAAGTGAAGGGAGCGCCAAGACTGCTCTATCCCCAAAGGTGGCAAACAGCAAAAGCAGGAAAGAATCAAGGGACATTGACATGTAGGTCCTTGGGGCACTGCCGCAAGAGGGGCCAGAGACGCCCTTCCATGTACCCTTGAGCTAAACAGCAGTGACAATGACAGCCTCCAGGTAGGACTTGTGGCCAGGAAGCCCAAATTAGACAGGCATGGCCATGTGTCATGACGCTGACCATTGCCAGAGAAATGGGGTACCAAACCTGAACACCTCAGAGAAATCTCACCCAGGGCTTTATCCTTCTTCACTGTCACTGACCATAGGCCAGAGTACAATTTAGATCAGCAATATCCCCAAGCAGATGACATGCACTGACAGAGAATGCAGTCTAATGGAGAATCTCAACCATACGGAAGATCAACATGCATCCAAGGAAGACCAATGCTACAAAAGATGACAAATTCAACAAAATGGATGAATGAACATCAATGAAGACAAATAATAGAGCAAACATAATAGGAATTAAGACTAGGATAAATAAATTTTTCTGATACATGTGTGAGAATACAACAGTCCCCCAAAAAATCAGCTGGAGGTCATGGAGATCAAAATTTGATTTGTACAATAAGAAACTGAATAAGCAGATGAAATTGATACTTTTTTTGAAATTTAATTTTATTATAAAAAAGACTGATCTGTGCCTTATAACCTAGTGCCTAGTGATAGTTCATAAGTTTAGTAGTTCATTTTTTTGGAAAGTACATAATAATATTCAAATAAGAGGCTCTAATAGAAAGTATTTTGAAGAATGAAATGTTTTTGGTATTCTGTTAAAAAGATTTAGCACATTTTGAAGAATTGTCAGTGAATGCAAAATAAAATCAAAAGAAAGAAAAATAAGTCTTTCCCCAAAATACATAGAAACCACTTGCTGGTATTAATATATTGAATGGAGTTAAATGGGCCAAAATTTCAAAGGCCATTAATAGCTTTTACAAGGGCTTGTTTCATTTGATTTAGCACCAAGTGAAATAAGAGTAAATATACCATTTAAGACATAGTCAGGTTTCTCCTCCACCTCTTTTACTGCCCCACTCCTCCTACCAGGCTCCCATACATAAGCATGCTTCCTCCTAACCCCACTAAAGAATGTAATATAATTTTAAAATGACTGCTCAGATTATACACACTGGCAGGATTTTCCCCTTAAAGTAGGATGTTAGTGAATGCTAGCAGGTATCAATTTCTTGATCAGGAATAAAGAACTCCCCCTTCAGCCAACTCATTTACATTCCCGGTCCCTTTTAGCTTGTCTTATAAAAGCTTTTTCATTGCTACATCTGTATACTATGACTGTTTTTTTGTTTGTTTTTTGTCAAGGAATTTCCCCCAGGCATACCTAATCTCTCTCTGTTTCCTCATGACAAAGTATGTGTATTTTATGTGGCATCACAGGTTCTCTTTTATTCATTCTTCCTTTTTTAATACTTTAATTTGTTATTCATCAAGGCATACTGTACACTGGATCATAAAGAGAAATGGCAAATTGATCCTAAAGCACACACTTCTTAATCTGAGTAAACAGCCGAGTGCATAAAACTTCAATTACATTTTCCATTAAGAAAATTCATTCAAGTTTGGTGCTTACCTACAAACTTATAACATCAAGTTCTAACATGTAATATCTCCACTGCACATGTATTTTCAAAAGAAAACAAGTCATTCCAGAGTAGTATTTTCCTAAATGCTATTTGATACATTTTTTTATATATATATTTTATTATTATTAATTCTAATGGGGTGACACCAATAAATCAGGGTACATATGTACAATGAAAACATCTCCTGGTTATCTTATCATTCAATTGTGTTGCATACCCATCACCAAAAGTCAAATTGTCCTCTGTCATCTTCGATCTGGTTTTCCCTGTGTCCCTCCCCTCCTCCCTATCCCACTCCTCCCTCCCTCCCCCCATCCCATAACCACCACTCTCTTGTCCTTGTCTCATATTCTCACTTTTATGTCCCACCTATGCATGGAATCATGCTGTTCTCAGTTTTTCTTTTTTTCTGATTTACTTATTTCACTCCGTATAATGTTATCAAGGTACATCCATTTTGTTATAAATGATCCGATGTCATCGTTTCTTATGGCTGAGTAGTATTCCATAGTATATATGTACCATAGCTTTTTAATCCACTCGTCTTCTGACGGACACTTGGGCTGGTTCCAGATCTTCTCTATTGTGAACAATGCTGCCACGAACATGGGGGCGCATTTCTTCTTTTCGAACAGTGCTATGGTGTTCTTAGGGTATATTCCTAAAAGTGGGATAGCAGGGTCAAAAGGCAGTTCGATTTTTAATTTTCTGAGGAATCTCCAAACTGTTTTCCACAGTGGCTGCACCAGTCTGCATTGCCACCAGCAGTGCAGAAGGGTTCCCTTTTCTCCACATCCTCGCCAGCACTTATTCTGTGTTGTTTTGCTGATGAGCATCATTCTGACTGGTGTGAGGTGATATCTCATTGTGGTTTTAATTTGCATTTCTCTAATGATTAGTGATGTTGAGCATTTTTTTATATACCTATTGGCCATCTGTATGTCCTCTTTGGAGAAATTTCTATTCATTTCTTTTGCCCATTTTTTGATTGGGTTGTTTGTCTTCCTGGTGTTGAGTTTTATAAGTTCTTTATAAATTTTAGTTATTAATCCCTTATCAGATGTGCTGTCGAATATGTTCTCCCATTGTGTGGTTTGTCTTTTTATTCTGTTCCTATTGTCTTTAGCTGTGCAAACACTTTTTAGTTTGATATAGTCCCATTTGTTTATCTTGCCTTTTATTTCAGTTGCCTGTGGAGATAAATCGGCAAATATACTGCTGCTACAGACGTCGGAGAGCCTGCTGCCTATGTTTTCTTCTAAGATGCTTATGGTTTCACGGCTTACATTTAAGTCTTTTATCCATTTTGAGTTTGTTTTTGTGAATGGTGTAAGTTGATGGTCTAGTTTCATTTTTTTGCAGGCGGATGTCCAATTTTCCCAACACCATTTGTTAAAGAGGCTGTCTTTACTCCATTGTATGTTCTTTCCTCCTTTGTCAAATATCAGTTGTCCATAAAGCTGTGGGTTTATTTCTGGGTCCTCTGTTCTGATCCATTGATCTATGTGCCTGTTCTTATGCCAGTACCAGGCTGTCTTGAGTATAATGGCCTTATAGTAAACCTTGATATCTGGAAGAGTGATACCTCCTGCTTTATTTTTTCTTTTTAAGATTGCTGAGGCTATTCGTGTTCTTTTTTGGTTCCATATAAATTTTTGGAATATGTGTTCTATATCTTTGAAGTATGTCATTGGTATCTTAATTGGTATTGCATTGAATTTATAAATTGCTTTTGGTAATATAGACATTTTAATGATGTTTATTCATCCTAGCCATGAGCACGGTATATGCTTCCACATGTTTGTATCTTCCTTGATTTCTTTTATCAATGTTCTATAATTTTCCGAGTACAAGTCCTTAACCTCCTTGGTTAAATTTACTCCTAGGTACTTTATTTTTTTGGCTGCAATAGTGAAGGGGATTGTTTCCTTAATTTCTTTTGCTGACAGTTCATTGTTGGTGTGTAGAAATGCCTCTGATTTCTGAGTATTGATTTTATATCCTGCCACCTTGCTGAATTCATTTATAAGGTCCAGTAGTTTTTTGACTGAGACTTTAGGGTTTTCAATATACAATATCATATCATCTGCAAATAGTGACAGTTTTACTTCTTCTTTTCCAATTTGGATGCCTTTTATTTCTTCTTCTTGTCTGATTGCTGTAGCTAGGACTTCCAGAACTATGTTGAATAAGAGTGGTGAAAGGGGGCATCCCTGCCTGGTTCCTGATCTTAAGGGGATTGCTTTTAATCTTTGTCCATTTAGTATGATGTTTGCTGTCGGTTTATCGTAGATGGCCTTTATCATGTTAAGGAATGTTCCCTGTATTCCCACTTTACTGAGAGTTTTGAGCATAAATGGGTGCTGGATTTTATCAAATGCCTTTTCTGCATCTATTGAAATTATCATGTGATTTTTGTCCTTCCTTTTGTTTATGTGATGAATCACATTGATTGATTTGAGAATATTGAACCAGCCTTGCCTCTCCAGAATAAATCCCACTTGATCGTGGTGTATGATTTTTTTCATATATTGCTGGATCCGGTTGGCTAATATTTTGTTGAGAATTTTAGCATCTAAATTCATCAGGGATATAGGCCTATAATTTTCTTTCTTTGTGTTGTCTTTGCCCGGTTTTGGGATCAGAATTATGCTCGCCTCATAAAAGGAGTTTGGAAGTCTTCCTTCCTCTTGAATTTTTTGAAATAGCTTGAGGAGGATAGGAGTTAGTTCTTCTTTGAATTTTTGATAGAGTTCACTTGTGAAGCCATCAGGCCCAGGACTTTTCTTTTTTGGGAGTTTTTGGATAACTTTCGATCTCATTTGCTGTAATTGGTCTGTTTAGGTGTTCTGATTCTTCCAGATTGATTTTTGGAAGGTTATATGATTCAAGAAATTTGTCCATTTCACCAAGATTGTCTAATTTTTTGGCATATAGTTCTTCATAGTATTTTCTTACAATGCTTTGTATTTCTGTTGTGTCAGTTGTTATTTCTCCACTGTCTTTTCTAATTTTATTTATTTGAGTCCTCTCTCTTTTTTTCTTGGTGAGTCTAGTTAAAGGTTCATCAATCTTGTTTACCTTTTCAAAGAACCAGCTTCTGGTTTCATTGATCCTCTGTATTGTTTCCTTAGCCTCTATGTCATTTATTTCTGCTCTAATCTTTATTATTTCCTTCCTTCTACTTGTCTTGGGTTTTATTTGTTGTTGTTTTTCTAGTTCTTTTAGATGCAGGGTCAGGTTGCTTATTTGAGCTTTTTCTAGCTTCTTATGATATGCCTGTAGTGCAATAAACTTCCCTCTCAGGACTGCTTTTGCTGTGTCCCATAAATTTTGAGTTGATGTATGCTCATTATCATTGGTTTCTAGAAACTTTTTTATTTCTTCTTTGATCTCAATGTTAATCCATTCATTATTTAATAACATGCTATTTAGTTTCCAAGTGTTTGAGTATTTTTCAGTTTTTCTTTTGTGGTTAATTTCTAGTTTCATAGCATTGTGATCAGAGAAAATGCTTGATATGATTTCAATCTTCTTAAATTTATTGAGACCATTTTTGTGTCCTAACATGTGGTCTATCCTAGAAAACGTACCATGAGCGCTTGAGAAGAATGTATATTCTACTGCTTTAGGGTGAAAAGTTCTGAAGATATCTATTAAATCAAGTTGATCTAGTGTCTCCTTTAAGTCTGCTGTTTCTTTATTAATTTTCTTTTTTGAGGATCTATCCAGTGTTGTTAGAGGGGTATTGAAATCCCCTACTATGATAGTATTGCTGTTAATCTCGCCCTTTATATCCATCAAAGTCTGCTTTATGTATGTCGGGGCTCCTATATTTGGTGCATAGATGTTTATAATAGTTATATCTTCCTGTTGAATTGTTCCCTTTATCATTATGTAGTGTCCTTCTTTATCTCTTACTACAGCCTTTGTTTTAAAGTCCATTTTGTCAGATATAAGTATTGCTACCCTGGCTTTTTTTTTCATTTCCATTTGCATGAAATATTTCTTTCCATCCTTTTACCTTCAGTCTATGTGCATCTTTTGTTTTAAGGTGTGTCTCTTGTAGACAGCATATGTATGGGTCCTGTTTCTTTATCCATGCAGCTACCCTATGTCTTTTGATTGGATCATTTAATCCATTTACATTTAAGGTTATTATTGATATGTAGTTGTTTATTGCCATTTTATTCTTTAAAGCTGTATTCTTCTTTTGCTCTATTCATTCATCCCTTTAAACTGTTCACAAGAGGCCTCTTAGTATCTCTTGCAGAATTGGTTTGGTTTTTATGAATTCCTTCAGGCTTTCTTTTTCTGGGAAGCTCTTTATTTCTCCTTCAATTTTAAACGTTAGTCTTGCTGGATAAAGTAGTCTTGGTTGTAGGTTCTTGTTCTGCATTACTTTGATAATATCTTGCCATTCCCTTCTGGCCTCAAGTGTTTCTGTTGAGAAGTCCGATGTCATCCTTATGGGGGCTCCTTTGTAGGTGATAGCCTTTTTTTCTCTAGCAGCTTTTAAAATTTTTTCTTTATCCATTAGCTTTGGTATTGTAACTATGATGTGTCTTGGTGTAGATCTTTTTGGGCTTCTCTTTAATGGAGTTCTGTGTTTTTCTTGAACGTGTGGAGTGTTTCCCAGCCTTTATTTAGGAAAGTTTTCTGCTATGATTTGATTGAACAAAGTTTCCATTTCCTGTCCTCTCTCCTCTTCTTCAGGCACCCCTATGATGCGAATGTTGTTTCTCTTCATGTTGTCACAAAGCTCCCTTAGAGTTTCCTCACATTTTTTAAGTCTCTTTTCCTTCTTCTTCTCTGCTTCTGTGCCTTTGTTTATTGTGTCCTCTAACTCGCTTATTCGATCCTCAGCATGATTCATCATGCTTTTAATTCCCTCCATTGTGTTCTTCAATTCTGATACTGTATTTGTCATTTCTTTCTGATTCTTTTTTATTATTTCAATTTCGTTTTTTATACTTGTTATCTATTTATTTAGGTGTTCATAATGACTATCCATTGTTGCTCTAATTTCTTTGAACATCCTAACTATCATTATTCTAAATTCTGCTTCTGGTAATTTGGTTATATCTGGTTCATTCAGGTCCTTCTCTGGGGATTTCTCTTGATTCATTTGGTTTGCATTCCTCTGCCTGCCCATTTTTTCTGTGTATAAGCAAGTTGTGGCGACTGGAGTCCAGTAGGTGTTGCCTTTGTGTTCTCTAGTTGTGGTCTGTCTGCAGGCCCCTCACCCCCTCTGCCCGTGCCTAGGGTGGTTGGGTATGAGAGTTACCAGCGCCGGCCCACTGTGGCTTTTGCTGTGATTTCTGCCTCTCCTCCGTGGGAGGGGCTGTTACTGAAGCCACAAGTCTTAGCACCAAGGGTAGAGGTGAGCACCTTTGCTCAGCTGCGGACCCAGCCTATTTCCGGACTTCCGCCCAGAACCCTCAGTCAGAGCCTGCTCGCCACAGTTTCACGGGTTGGGTGGGGCTTTTGACATGCTCTCAGCTGTGAGCGTTTGCCCGTCTGGAGATTTAGCCCCGCCCTCGAGACCAGGGCCCTCCTGCACAGGGTCGGAAACCAAGGTTTATTGAGCCAGGCGTGTTTGCTGGCTTCCGCTCAGCTGCGGACTTCCGATCGTCCCGGACTCTACCCCGCCCCCGCGTTTGGAGCCTGCTCGTGCACGTATACTGGCCAACTGCGGTTTCTCCGGCTGGGTGGGGATAGTAGCATGAGCTCAACTGCGAGCTTCCACTTGTTTCGGGGTCTAGCCCGTTCCCGCGCTCGGAGCCCGCTCGTGCACGTATACTGGCCAACCGTGGTTTCTCGGGCCTGGGGGGGTGGGGGGCTGGTAGCGTCAGCTCAGCCGCGAGCCCCTGCCCGTCCCTGGTCCTAGCCCGGTCCCCGTGGTCAGGGCCGGCCTGCGCAGGGTTGTAGAGCAGATTTCTGCCCATTCCTGGCCTCCCGCTTTGTCTCTGTAAGTGGGGTTAAAGGCGGGCAGCAGCTGCCGGTCCGCTTTTGCGCGTCCCCTCTGACCCTCTGGGCTAGACTGAGCTCACACCGGCTTGGCCTCCGCCCACACCGACAGAACCGCGTCTCAGCGTCCTGCCGCCCACCATACCCTTAAGCAGCCCTCAGCAGAGTAGGAAGGGACCTAATACTCCACACTGTAGGCCTGGGAGCTCCCTCACTTGTTTCACAGCTCAAAACTGTCCAAACGCCTCTTCTAGGCTCTGAGACTGCAGGCTGGGGCTTGGTTCCTGGGACCCAGGTCCCTCCCTCTCCGCCAAACTTTCCTCCCGCCCCGCGGGTCTCTCCGGGCTGCCTTTTGCTCCAGGGAGCTGGGCAGCCCTCTTTGCGTTTTCGCTATTCCTACCAGTCTCAATGTGTCTTCTTCTGTGTTCCTTGGTTGAAGAGTCCACTTCGTTTAGTTCATAGTTGGTTCATCCAGATGATGGTTCTTTAAATTGAGTTATAATCCACTTTGCTTCTGGGAGTTGGAAGTTGGTACGTCCGCCTACTCTGTCGCCATCTTGCTTCCCCCTATTTGATACATTTTTATAGCAAATTAAATTGAGTAAACTTAAGTTATGTTTAACAACAAATAGCTTATAAGCCGACCTTACAGGTTTCTTAGTTTAAAGGCAACAGTAAATTTGTATTCTGCAATTAATCTGTAAATCCAGTTGTTTTGTCTGGAATCTTATAGATACAGCATCTCACAAAACCATGTCCCATGTGCATATACATACATCTAGCTATGCAAAGTCCTGATTAGATATTTTGTCCAAATTGGTATATTTTTTTATTTTCCAGAAAAATATGGTAACCTTATCAAACACTTATTCTTATTGGACAAAAGTTAGATTACTACCAACTGCTCTTTTAATTTTGCTCTAAAAGAGTTCTCTCTGATGGTTTTGAATTACAGAAGATAGTTGGATGAAGCACACTAGACAAATTTCAAAAGATAAATCTTAGTATCTGACCCATCTGGTATATCTTTACTATCCAGAATGAAATTCGTAGAAATGAGATGGATATACGTAATTTTCAAAGAATTCATACATGTTGGAGTCTTAGAACAAAGAACTTCTAAATGATAGAAGGTAGAGATTCTCTCTGGCTAATTACAAGCATTTCCCCGGTAGAATAACTAATGCTTCTGCAGTGTTTGCGGAACTTTTGTTTGCAGGAAAGCATGTATATAGGACCAGAGCTTGTTTGTTTTTGTTCCAGAGAATGTTTCCAATACCCCACTTTTCTGGTAATATTCCAGGACCAGTTTTGTTTGGTCTTCGTGAGCCTTCAGTCTCTTGATAACTCTTTGGTCGGTCATCCTCACGCTTCGCAAGAGGCGCCCCAGTCAGGTCACCCACGGCAGCCGCCGGCCCTTTGGGAGGATTGAATTCAAGATTGTAGATGTAGCCACTGGCTCTTTGAACCCAGCGAGCAGCGAGGTGCTATGTGGTAACTTCGAAGGGCCTGTATTTGATAAACTCTACCCTGGGCTTCAGCTTGTGTCAGGGTTCAGGGAAAACAACACGACATCCAGCTATACGGAGTGAGATTTGTCAGCTCGAGAAGTGTCAGCCGAGTCATGATGTCATCCGGGATGAGCTTCCACTGGTTCACGCAGGTATTGGCCAGCACAACAATTTCTGTGCCCCTCAGCATGTTGTGTTGGAGCAGGTCCCTGCAGGAGAGCTTCTTGAGCTCGAAGTGTTTGACCATGAGCAAAGACAGGGTGTGCTTGCCGGATCCTGGTAAGCACATGATCGCTGCGCAGGAGCTGCCGCAACGCCCCCATGGCGGCCCCCCAGGCGCTGTGCGGGTAAGTTGGCCCACCTGGGCTGCAATGCGCTCTGGCTCCAGGTGGAGACTGTGGCAGCGCCGCGCGGACACAGCGCCAAGGCTGTGCAGTCGCAGTAGAAATGCATTTTTAAAGTGAACACTACGGAGGAGCCCATTCGTGAGTTGAAAGGATGAGCCAAGGGGATCTCCCATAATGCAGTATAAAGAGCAAAAGAAATGGTAAGTATGGAAAGGAAAATTAAACGTAAAGTATAGATTCAACAGGTCCGCCATTCACAAGTAGAAAATGGAGAGGCCATTGGAATACCGTATTTCAAGAAATAATTTGACTGCCTACGATGTTCCGTACATTGAGTGGGCAGTTGGAGTTAACAAGAGAGAAATAAAACATCATCATGTCCTTCAGGGAAGGTAAATCAATTTATAATAATAATGTTTTTAAAATGCAGTGAGGTAATTGAAATAATAAACATCCTTTGATTAAAAAAAAAAAAAAGAAAGAATTAAAGAATAGACAAGAATTTCCCAGAATTAAAGACTGTTAAGAATTGCAAGAATGGACTGTGAAACAGTCCAGAGGTTCTAGAGGCAAATATTGGCAGAGGTTTGAGTAAATAAGTTTCTCACACTCCACTAGTAAGTGTCCCCAGTGCTAGTATGGAAGGCAGCTAGGCTGTTGTGGGGCAGCTGTGTTAGGCTTGCTCACTGGTTCACCAGCTGCAAGCACTTTGCTTGATTAGTGCATGAGCACGTGGCAGAGGCACGTGTGCACAGACTATGTAAGGCTATGGGTGCTTCCCCTGGGTGGCAATTCTGCCGGATCGCTCTCCCGCCATCACCGTGAGGTGCGGTTCCCTTACTCTCTTGCACTTACTGTGAATAGCAGATTTTCCTTAGCTTATTAGCTCTTTCTCTTTTGTTTATTTGCTCGCCTGTCCTTGCGAGCCTCTAATAAACACGTATGGCCCGACACTTTCCATCTCCGCAGTTTCTCTACCATCTGCCCTAATCCAATGTGAACCTGCCTGGCCTCGGCCACCAGCATTACAGCCGTGGCTACTAATTTTAAAAAAAATTACTCCTTATTATCTTCCTTGGACAAACTCTCGCATGACAACAAGAAGGCACGTATAGAATGTTCATTTCAGCCTTATTTATAACCATGAAAAATTGTTAATCTAAATGGTCACTAATGATTAGGAAATGGCTAAACAAATCATACTGTGGAATATCATGCAGCAACTAAAAAGATAGAGACAGATTTCTATGTGCTAACATGAAGATTTCTAAGACATTCTAACTGCAAAAAGTTGTAGTGATATCATTTATATTCAGTTTGTGTTAAAGTATGATGTAATTTATGTTTAAATATACCTATTAAGTGAAGTGAAAAGCCAAGTTGCAAGCAGAAAGACCTGATTTTATTTTTGTTTTTAAAAGATTGCTTGTCTGAAAAGAGATCAAAGGGACCAGAGGAAAAGAGGACAGAGGGAAAGCGGATGATAGGATGGGATTAACCTGAAGGGAAGGGGGGAGGGTGCTATAGGGAGGGGGGCAAGGGAGATGTTGAGGGGAATACGAGGAGGGGGGATGCATTCGAGGCAACACTAGAATCTACATAAGCACAATGAATTAAAATCAATAAAAAAAAAAGATTGCTTGCCTGCAAGAATAGAAGCAGGGGCAGCTGTTAGGAGGCTACTTCAGCAGGCCAACAAAGAAGAAAGTACTATTTCAATTTAATTTATCCAATATGTGTGAGATTGAGCATCTTTTCATTTGTTTTTGGATCGTTCGCATTTTATTTCCATGTAAGATTCTTAAATTGACAATTATGGGCTTCAGTCACTTCCTTGGGAAAGTATTTTAGGTTTCATTTACTCCACAAACTGTGGGACAGATCCTTCGCTTTGTCTCAGGGGATCTGACTGTGCTGGCTGAATACAACACCCAGCTCTGCATCTCATGTGCCGCTGCCAAACCACCTCAATCTCCCATTCTTTAGCCACTTCATTCCTGAGAAAGATCCATAAAAATAAGCTGATGGAAAAAAAGAGAAAAACTGGCATTGGCCTGAGCCCCTGTTGTCATTGGACCAAATGGAAATAAAACATTTTGCAGCAAAAAAAAAAAAAAAAAAAAAAAGCCGATGGGTTGTCCTCATTCTATAAACAAGAGAGAAAACTATTTCCAGAATAAAGGTTTTGGGACTAAAGGCCCAATTTCTGTGTTTATGTTTTGTGGCAGCAGGGTAGCACTGCTACTCTAACTGCTCAGACTTCTTTTTCATTGTTTCTGCTATTTTCAGTCTTTAAATAGTGCTATAATCTCTTACTGTTTCTTTATCCAAAAGAGTTACACTGAATACCTAAGAAGATTAAAAAGGCAGATGGATATTTAATAGAAATTTGGCCCACATCCTCTGGCAAAGGGAAAAAAAAAAGATATTATAATTTGAAACAGTATTTTTCATAATACTAATTGATTTGCATAATAAAGCAGCACACCATTACACTGTCTCTTAGGATAACTAATTATATACGCAAAAGGGATCCCACTGAGGTCTTTCTATCTTGGGATAGATTTAGACTTCTACTATATTCAACCTTTACTTGAGGTATCTATTGTAATTTGGTACCAGACTCTGATCCCAGAATATCCCAGAGAGAGTATCTGCAGAGAGTGGGTAGAAGTCACTTGGCTCCAGGTGTGAGTGGGGGAAGAAGGGTTCCAGAGTGGCTTAGAGCAGGCATGCTTCACGTTGGCCTGCGGGTACGTGTCAGACTCCTGAGCACACTGAGTCATTTCTGGCTCCTGAGACCACCTCATCTCTTCCTCCTTTTCCAGGCTGATGTCACGTAAGCCATTTGAGACAAATGATTATGAAGCTTGTTCTTAATAGCAACTGATAAGGGATTCTTTGACAAAAACAAACAACAACAAACATAATCAGTAGCCAAGTAATATCATCTAACATGTTTGGCCTCATTTAGAAAAACAAATCGAGTGCCAATCCAAAAGTTTGTTGAACTTTTCTAGGTATTTCTTTACAATAACGGAAGCCAAATGGCAAAACAGTAGAAGAAAAATAGTAGGGGCTCCTCAAATTAGGCCTAGTTTTATATTACTAATCATTTTGAGGTGAAAATTTCCAAGTGAATTTATTGCCCACTCCCTAAGGGAGAGTTTGCAGTTTAGGGCATCCAAAGAGAGAGTTAAGAGCCACAAGCAGGTGAGATAATCTTTCATACATTGATTCAGCAAACTTTCAATGGGTACTTATCTATGTGGCTAGTGATGCTAAGTAAGCACAGAGGGCAAAGCCCATGAGAAAGAATAAAGCCCAAGTGTCTGTTCTCACGATGGTGACCTTCTAGTGGGCATTATGGGCCAGTGTTGCCCAAGTGATCCTCTGGGGAATGTGAGATGATTTTAGATCTCTGCAGAAGAACGTTGCTCACCCTTCCTACAGATATGATAAGTGTGCTTTATTTTATTTTCTGACACTATTCCATTATGGAAATTTCAAAGATACATACAATTAGAGAACAGAATAGCCCTAGGTACTCATCTAGTTTCAACAGTGGTTAATGTTGTGCCAATTTTATTTAACCTGATATTATTTTTTCTGAAGTATTTTTCAATCATGTTTTATGTTATATTTTTTCCTGAAATATGTTAAATAATAACACTTTTTAATTTTAATAATGAATGTGCACGTTTTAAGATATATAAGTAAAAATATCACTAGCACAGCAAACCTAATACTTGAGAGTATTTTGTTGTTGTTGTTATAGAAACAGAGAGAGACACAGAGAGAGGGACAGTTAGGGACAGACAGGCAGGAAGGAAGAGAGATGAGAAGTATCAATTCTTCGTTGCAGCTCCTTAGTCTCCTTAGTTGTTCATTGACCGCTTTCTCATATGTGCCTTGACTGGGGTGCTAGAGCAGAGTGAGAACAGAGTGAGTGACCCCTTGCTCAAGCCAGCGACCTTGAGCTCAAGCCAGCAACCTTGGGCTCAAGCCAGTGACCTCACTCTCAAGCTGGTAAGACCCCGCTCAAGCCAGATGAGCCAGTGCTCAAGCCAGTGACCTCAGGTTTTTGAACCTGGATCCTCCATTTCCCAGTCTGACGCTCTATCCACTGCGCTGCCACCACCTGGTCAGGCGAGAGTATTGTTGCTTAGGACAAAACTTAAGTATAAATTTAAGTTTCAAAACTGCTACACAGATATGGCAGAGTTCAGCAATAAAATACATAAATGACTAAAGTTTACAAACTACTGTTAGAGGAAACAAGAGGTAGTAGACATTCCCCTTCATCTTCCCTCCCTCAGTGAAGTTAGGATGGTTAGAAGAAATTTCTTCCACTATAGAAAATGCTTAGCACCATGCCTGGCTCTTTATAAGCACCTACGAGAGAGAAGGTAATATTGTTTTTGGAAGGCATCTTTGATTTCAGAGAACTGATGTTGGATAACATTTGTTAAGCACCTATCGTGTGCAGGTACTGTGGTGGGAGATTTATGTATATTACCTCATTTCCTCTTCATAGCCACACTATGAGCTATGATCCCCATTCTTGGAATTAAAGTATTCAGGCTCAGAGAAATTTAAGTATCTTAAAGTCACAAATCTATTAAGTCACTGGGCTAGGACTGGGATTCAAGCCTGTCTTCCTCTAAGTCCTACTGGTTTTCCACCTGGCTCCCCAGACAGCCAGGGCCCATTTCCCAACCACCAGGAGGCAGCTGGGGGGGAAAGTAGATACCAGAAGGTTGGAAGTCTGGTGTAAACCTGATTCTTCCACTTGCTAAGGTTGTGACCTTGAACATTTCACTTCACTTTTTCTAAGCGTCTGTTTCTTATGCATAAAATAGGGACAATAATATTAATATTCTGTTTGCAAGTGCCAAGCAAAATAATTTATATGAAAATCTGAAATTGTAGGCACTGAATGTTTCTACTCTCTTTGAAGGCCCTAACAGGGTCTATGATCTTAAGCAATCACTTTCCCTTTCTGGGTCTTGGCATCGTCAGCTATAAAGAAGATGGGGTTGGAACCTGACCAATGATGTAGTGGATAGAGTGTCAACCTGGGAAGCTAAAGACCCAGGTTTGAAATCCTGAGGTCACTCGCTTGAGCTTGTTGCATTCGCCAGGTGCAGAAACAAACATTGGAGACTTTCAGGAGTTCAAAGAATATTTATGGTCAAAAATGCAAACCTGCACAGGGGTGAGCTCCTACAGCACTCAAAAAGGCTGTCAATGGAGTCACACCGAGCACTTACAGACTATGGCTTATATAGCTGAGCAAGCAAGCATCAGATACAGAAGCAAACTTGGCAGTTAGCTATAGGTGGGCAGAAGATTACACACAGTCACATGGCTTGGTAACAAGGTGGGCAGTGGAAAATTTTTAAAACAGTTCATGCAATTACTACTTAAACCTTCTATAACGGTTTTGCTTATCTTAGCCAAACATAGCAGGCTGTGGGTGCGGTTAATTGTGCCTAACTCCTGTTTCTTCTCAGGGTCATTTATGGTCTCTGCCTTTTATCTTCCCTGTTTCTTCTCAGGGCCCTGTTTCTTCTCAGGGTCATTTATGGTCTCTGCCTTTTATCTTCCCTGTTTCTTCTCAGGGCCATGCTGTCCTAGACATGAATTGTTAATGCCCCCGCAATCCCAACAGAGCTCAGGCTCACCTGCTTGAGCATGGGGTCGCTGGCTTGAGTGTGGCATCACTGACATGATCCCATGTCCACTGGCTTGAAGCCCAAGGTCACTGGCTTGGCTGGAGCACCCTGGTCAAGGCACATATGAGAGAAGCAATCAATGAACAACTAAAGTGACACATTACAAGTCGATGTTTCTCACCTCTCTCTTTTCCTGCCTGACTGCTTGTCTGTCTGTCTGTTTTTATGTCTGTCCCTTAAAAATATATATATTAGCCCTTGAAGTCCTGCTTGGTGTAACATTCCAGAATTGTATTCGATTGAACCTTAGCTACCATTACTGACTCTGAAGTTAATGGAGATAACTAGATAAATTTCCATCCAGTATGATTTTATTTATAATCATGGATTCCTTAGAAAGCAGAGCCGACAGTGCCCAGATGCTGCCCCTTTGTTAGGGAGTACAGTCCCAAGAAGCAGAAGCCAGAGACACAGGAGTGAGGCCAGGCAGGAAGGAGAGAAATTGGAACAAGCGTAACTGAGCTGGTTGCCTCCAGGTGCTCCTGATTACTATATCTTATAGAACTATGCTCTGAAAAGCTGCCTCTTAGGACAAAATGTCTAGAATATTTATCTACTTTCCAACTCCCATTTGGCAACACTTTAACCATGAGTTGTTTGTTAATTCCTCTGCTGCTCCAGGTTGTGCAGTTCTGGGCTCTGGAGCAAGGTTCCCTGTGGCCCACATCTTGAGGATAAGAGGAAAGCCCAGGATGGCAGGTAAGAGGCATGTGGCATGGATGTAAGGCTGGGCTCTGGAAGGGTGCACCTGTCCGAAGTAGTTGGAACCAGTGGCCCTAGTGGCAGTTGCGACAATAGACAGATGAGGCTGAGCAGACCTGTAGTGGTATAGGTGTGTGATACAATATTTATACCCAATCAACTTTCAAACAGAATCTGAAGGGGCTTACTTCATAAAATAAAGATGATGTTGAAAGAGGAACTGCTTCATAGAAGTAATAAATAATTAAATAAAAAGGACCTCAGTTTCTTATTCTGAAGGGGGGGGGGGTAATAATAATGCTTACCCATAGGGTTGCTGCAGTGATAGAATGAATTCAGGAAGTTAATATTTATAAAGTATTTAAAATATATGTGGCATATAAAAACCCCTATGTAGATATTTGTTTAAAAAATAAAATACTAGTTATATTAGCTCAGATGGTTTCTGCAATTGAGCATCAAATTTACCTCTAACCTTTCTAGTGATTAAGGAGAGGAAATATGACCAAAACAAGCCTGCTAATTCTGAAAGACAGCCAAGAATTACCTGGCATGAAAACCTAAAGGGAATTGATCCCAAGGGACTTTAAAAAACAGAATGAATAATGTTTTCACAATGGTTTAAGTATGTGGCTAATTTTTCTGCTGATACTTTTGCAGCTATAGCTACTTTTTCTGCAAACTAAGATAAAAATCAGATGCATAGGTTTCCGATGTGTTACTCTGAATCAGTGGTTCACAAGCAGGGACAATGTTGCCTCTCAGGGGACATTTGGCAATATCTGGTGATATTTTTGATTGTCACAATTTGGGGTGGGAGGTGGGGGGAGCAGGTAAAGCTACTGGCTCCTACTAGATAGAGGCTAGGGATGTTATTAACACTGCGTAGGACATACCTATACTAAAGAAAAATTATTTCTTTTAAATCTGAAATTCAAATTTAACTGGGAACCCTGTGGTTTAATTTGCTAACTCTAGCAACTCTTAGCTGCTAAAACTTTCTACAGTGCATAGGACAGCCCTTCACAACAAACCATTGGCCCGAACTATGAAAAGTAGTTATGTCGACAAGCCCTGCTCTAAGTGATGTATAGATCTTTGCATATTTGCCTAGACCAGTGGTCTTAACCTTTTTTGAGGTACCGAACCCACCAGTTTCATATGCGCATTCACCGAACCCTTCTTTAGTGATAAATAAAATATTTTTTTCCCAAATTCAAGACATAGGTATATGTTTTTTTACTGGTGCACAAAATGAGCCGTGCATGAACATCACCTTGCTCAAAGAACAAAACCAACAAAGTGCATGAACTCACAACAAATTATGGTATTACTTTATTCTGGCCTCCGCGGCAGAGGCTTCTCCGAACCCCTGAGACAGACTCATCGAACCCCTAGGGTTCGATAGAACCCAGGTTAAGAACCACTGGCCTAGAGGGATGGAGACATAGCATGGATGTTCAAGTGTCTTCTCCTTAGTCAGACTTTTAAGATTTGTTAGCTGACAATTAGGCTCAGGTGAAAACCTCTGGCCTCGGCCTAGTTTATTTCTGTTCCTGATGCTGATGGAAGCTTGAGTCCTGTCTCTGACGAACAAGCGACAAAATGGACGTTGTATAGGAAGATTCTTGAACATCTTTGTTGCTCTTTAAATATCTTCTGTCCATATCAATAGTGTGACAGTTATTACCTACTGCATCATCTGGTTACTTGGAAAGATTCGTTGCATAAACAGTCAGTTAATCCAGAAATATTTATCCAGACTGATATTGAATAAGGTGATTTGTACAACAAAAAAGAGACAGAAAATAGAGCCTGCAGTATTGGCGAGCCTTGTACTGCAGCTGCAGAAGTTAATTCAAGGGAAGGATACCCTCTGTCTTCATGTGGGATTTAGTAAGAGTTAGGGGTTGACGGAAGGACAAGCTGGGACAGAGAGCTGGGTGCAGTCCACTCTCCAGCGGAGGGGCTGTGAGTGTGGGCGTTGTTGGGCTCAGGGGAGATGTGGTCTTTCCAGGGAGGGGATCCCAGCTGGCATGTGGCTCAGAGGAGGTGGTAGAAAAGACTTGGTGGGAGTAAGAATTTTAATCCCCCCTTCTTCTAACCTCTCTTGACTTCTCTGGCTGCCTGTTTGCCAAGGTGCACATTACCCTGCTTTTTCTTTTCTTTTTTATTGGACACTTCTTCATGCACTAGATTCCAAATAATACACCACAAAGAAAATATTCTCTGAGTAGAGCTGGAAAAGGCAACAATGTAATCTCCCTCATGAAAATATCAATGGGTTAATCCCTCACCTCCACCTGCTTCCCAGGCCTAACTAAAATGAGATAAGTAGAGATTTTTGGTGCCTTCAATTATTATCCAGAGAATACGCGTTGCATTCAGAAAATTACAGAAGGTGCATTACTACTAACCCTGAAATGGCACAGAAAAATGGAAAAATCAGCCGCCAGCTGCTCTCTTTAGCTACATTGCTGTTTAAGAAGGTGGAAGATGCTTTCTACCCAGTGCTGGCTCACCTGAGGTTACACAAACACCTGTCTTATTCATTTTTTAGCTGTGGGGAGGTGGCCCCTGAATTTCAAACTTTATGCCATGGTAAAGAAAATGAAAGGCAGAACTATGCTTGGTATGATGTAACATAATAACAGATGTTCACACGGATGACCTTGATTTACTCAGAAAGGATTCAATGACACTTAGTGTCCTCTGCTCAGAGGGCAGGGAATTTTATCCACTTTTGAAAGCTTGCCATCAAAAAATAGCTGAAAATACTTTTTTACTTTGTCTGTGATTGAAGGGTTGGTTTCAGTTTTCTGAGAAACTGACCTCCATGGTTCACTTCCTTCTCTGTGTGGCTGGGAAACAGGGTACCACTGTGCTTTCGTAATGTGCTGGGATTCCTAGAGGCACTGATGGTTTCTCATTGATTTCATTTTGAATTGGACTGCTCTCAAGGGTACATTCATTTTATGAAAATAAACTTTTCTGCTGGAACGATGTTAAATTTACAGAAAAGTTGTATTAATAGTCGTTTTCATATACTCCATCAACCAGTGTCCCCTATTGTTAACATCTTACATAACCAAGGTGCATATGTCAGAACTAAGAAATACATTGGTTTATTACTATTAATTAATTTCAGACTCTGGTTAGATTTCACCACCTTTTGTCTTAATGTCCCCTTTCTGTTCCACATTCCAACCCAGACAACCACACTGCATTTAGTTGTCATGTATCCTCAGACTCCTCAGGTCTGTGACTGTTTCTCAGTCTTTTCTTGTTTTTCTTGCCTGTGACAGTCTTGAAGAATACTGGCCAGCTATCCTATAGAATGCTGCTCCCCTAAATTTGGGTTTGTCTGTTGTCTTTCACGTGATTAACTGCAGTTATGGGTTTTTGACAAGAATACTACAGAGGTAAAATGCCCTTCTTGTCACATCATGTCAGGGGTATATGATACCACATGACGTCTCTGGTGATGTCAGCCTTTATCAAAGTGGTATCTGTCACATTAGCTCTCGAGATACAATGCCAGGTACTATAGGACTGAGGATAACAGAATTTCAACCCCTGAGCTCCAAACTTGAAGCTTTTACAACTCAAATTCAGTATGTCTCAGAATAATGTATCACCTTCCCCTGCAAGCTGCTCTTCCATCAGTGTTCCGAATTTCAATATCACCCAATTGTCAAAGTCAGAGACCTGGGTGTCATCTTTGACTCCTGCCTTTCTCCTGCCACTAAATCGTGCCCAAGTTCTACAATTTCTTTTTCCTAAATATCTTAATCTTCCCCTTTCTCTCTAGCGCCACGCCATCACCCTCATCCAAATTATATTACCGCACACCCAGACTACTAGCATGTGCTTTGCTAGACGCCCTGCCTCCAGTCTTGCCCCCTCCAATTACCTTCTACTCTGCAGGCTAGAGAAGCCAAATAATATTATCCCCCCAGTTAAACCTTCCCTACTGGCCTTAGGACAAAATTTAAACTTCTAATAAGATTTACAAGCCTCCAAATCTTTCTATTATGTCTCTAGTCTCCCTTCCTACCTGTTTGCCTCCAACTTCACTTACCAGTCATAACCAGTTTACTTTTCACTTCCCCAAATACACTGTTCTCTCACTTCTAAGGACATCATGCATGCTCTTCTCAGCTTAGACTATGCTATGATCCAACTTTAATTAGTTTTCAATTTTCAGCTTAAATATGTACCTCTTTCTGCAAAAAATCTCTGACAAAGGCTCTCAATGGAGACAGCCTTCTCTGAGACTTTTTTTTTTTTTTTAGGTGAGAGGAGGGGAGATAGTGAGGCAGACTCCTGTAAACACCCTGACTGGATCCACCCAGCAACTCCATCTGGGGCCAGTGCTCAAGTACTGAGCTATTTTTAGCACCCAAGGCCAATGCTCAGATGGACCAAATGAACTATCCTCAGTGCCCGGGGCCATGCTTGAACCAGTTGAGCCATTGGCTGCAGGAAGGGAAGAGAGGGAGAGAAGCAGATGATCACTTCACCTGTGTGCCCTGATAGAGACTCAAATCCACAGCGTCTATATGCCAGGCCTATGCTCTATCCTCTGAGCCACCAGCCAGGGCCTGGGCCCTCTTTTTGACTAGGGCTCATCTTTGGCTTTATTGATGCTGCTTTTAGCAAGAATTCTGCTAAGTCAGTTGGCAAGAACCTCCCTATCCTTGATATCTGACTACCCTTGATGTCTGATCAAGTTCTTCATTCCCCACCCTGGTGCCTGAGTCCCTGACCTGCAAAAATCCTGTTAGGTAAATTTTGCAAGGATCCCCAACCCTTGACATCTCTCCTGACCCCCGCACTCTGCTTATTGGCGATGAATTCCCAGCTGTCTTTGCTGTCTTTGGAATTGAGCTCAGTTATATAGAGGAGTCTCTTTCCCTACTGCAGTAGTTACTGAACAGAATCTGCCTACACAGCCTTTAGCTAGTGTCTGGCTTTAATTCTTTTTAACAATTTCCTGACCCCTAGATGAAGTCAGGGTGCCTGTCATACACCTCTTCTACTTCTCCTGTCGTGATTCTTGTTATACTTTACTGTGACTTCCTCTCTACGTGTGTATGTGTGTGTTTACTAAACTGCAAGTATGCTGAGAGCAAGGATTCGATCCAGTTAACCATTGTATCCTTAAAGCTTGGCACGTATGTGTTGGGCAAATGAGTGTTTTGTTTTTAGATTTTTATTTATTTATTCATTTTTATTAGAAAGAGAGAGGAGAGAGAGAGAGAGAACAGAAGGAGGAGCAGAAAGCATCAACTCCCAGATGTGCCTTGACCAGGGAAGCCCGGGG
This sequence comes from Rhynchonycteris naso, assembly GCA_037038555.1. Taxonomy (NCBI): domain Eukaryota; kingdom Metazoa; phylum Chordata; class Mammalia; order Chiroptera; family Emballonuridae; genus Rhynchonycteris; species Rhynchonycteris naso. The sequence goes on along the minus strand of CM073000.1, from coordinate 160,365,359 downwards.
TTTCGAACAGGTGACCTCAGCATTCCATCGAGGTTGATGCTTTATCCACTGTGCCACCACAAGTCAGGCTGGGAAAATGAGTTTGTAAAATTTGTAGTTTTTTAGTTTGCTCACTTTTATTGTTAAAAAATGGCACTGGGCAGCCACTGTGTGTGCTTGCCCTCAGAGCAGGGCAGTTGATTGCAAATTGTGAATTGCATTCCTGTTTGGGAGGGGCAATTGTTTTGCTAAAGTTTGCTGGAGGAGGGGTCTTTGTGGGCCTACGCAGTTTTGCAGGGAGAGCAGAGAGAATGCAGAGTGCTGACAAAGGAGCCAGTTTTGCAGAGAGAGAAGGTGTGCAGATGGGGAACCAGAGCTGAGAGGCTTTGGGAGCCCTGCTGAGGCTTGTGGGGGCCTTTGATTCTAGGAGGAACCAGAGAAGATTCTCCTGGTTGTGGAACTAGAGAATGCTTCAGGGCTTTGGCTCCCAAAGTCTCATCAGCCAGTGCGAGACTTGAATAAATGAATGTCCCTCCATTTTTTGGCTCCACTGTTTCTTTACCATCTGTCCGAATCCAATGTGAACCTGCATGTGAATGGCCACGATGGCAGCAGCTGCTGGCCTTACGGTCACCTGCCTGTATGGAATGTTCTACCAGGATAGGAAGTTTTTAGGTAGTTTGGGGTACCCTCAGAAGGTGGTGTAGTGAACCTGAGCCATGGATGGAATTAATTATATCTACTAATGTACCATTGAGCGACTCTTAAGTCCTTCCTGGGTCTGGTCAGCCCTGGAGCAGAAACACTGACCTGATTTTCTCTAGCAATGCATCCAGGTACAATTGGCTACTGACTGAACTCATTCACTTTCTCAGGCAGACACTGTGATCACAGGTGCCTAAAACTCATTGCACTCTCTGTATTTGTTTACCTGTCTTTCGCTTGATTTTCTGGCTGCCACAAAGAGTAGACTAGGCCTAAATTAATCAAATTTAGTGCTCAGACACAAAAAGGTGTGTCAATGTAAGTGATTTACAAACCTGTAAGAATTTTTATGAGTTTATTTGAGCCAAACTTTCAACAGTTGCCAGGAAGCAGTCTCAATGTATTGAGAAAATGCTCCAGAAAACGGTGGTTTCACTACTTTATTTTTTTATTGTGTGTGTGTATGTGTATGACAGAGACAGAGAGACAGAGAGAGGGACAGATAGGGACAGACAGACAGGAAGGGAAAGAGATGAGAAGCATCAATTCTTCGTTGTAGCACCTTAGTTGTTCATTGATTGCTTTCTCATATGTGCCTTGACCAGGGGGACAGAGCAAGTGACCTCTTGTCAAGCCAGTGACCTTGGGTTCAAGCTGATGAACTATGCTCAAACCAGATGATCCCATGCTCAACCTGGGGACCTTGGGGTTTCGAACCTGGGGCCTCTGCATCCCAGTCTAATGCTCTATCCACGGCACCACTGCCTGGTCAAGATCACCACTTATTTTATACATCAGAATCAAAGGGGAATACTAAGTAAGGGGTTACATGAAATTGATTTGTGATAGATTAGGGAGGCAGGAGAAAGCAAAGCAGGGAAATCTCTGAGATTGGGTAAAAAGTAAAATGTACATATTGAAACTTTTTTTACATAGGCAAGTATAAGATAGTTAGATTAATTAACATGATCATAACAGCAATGCGTATAGTTTGTTGGTTCCTGCTCTGGGGGGATACCTGCCCTGGGTGAGGAGGGCAGGAAAAGAAGATTACTGTTACATTTCAAAGGTGTGGTATCAGGTACATTATTGTAGATATAAAAGACCAAAGACAGGCTAGATTAAGATAAGCATTGATCTTTGTTTTAGAGAAAAGTACCTCCCTAGGACATGACTACCCGCCATAAAGTGCTTTTAGTTAGAAAGGTTTAATTTCAGACCACCCTGTGTGGTTCCTTTAGGTCTCTGAGTTCCTAAGGCCACCATGCAGGTCTCCCCTGAGCTTGTCAGGTTCAGCATGTGGCCCCTTTTCCATCCACAGGTGGTTGATAAATTCTTCATTTAATTCCTCATTTGAACCTCTCTCTCTCTGCTTCAATGGTTCTTAACCTGGGTTCTATCGAACCCTAGGGGTTTGATGAGTCGGTCTCAGGGGTTTGGAGAAGCCTCTGCCGTGGAGGCCAGAATAAAGTAATACCGTAATTTGTTGTGAGTTCATGCACTTTGTTGGTTTTGTTCTTTGAGCAAGGTGATGTTCATGCACGGCTCATTTTGTGCACCAGTAAAAAAATATATACCTATGTCTTGAATTTTGGAAAGAAATCATATTTTATTTGATTTATTTAAAGAAGGGTTCGGTGAATGCGCATATGAAACTGGTGGGTTCGATACCTCAAAAATGGTTAAGAACCACTGCTCTGCTTATTTATTTCAATGATGCTTGGAAGTAATTGTTTTTTGATATATTTTGGCACACCGATCAAGAATATCCGATACATATTAAGTTTGAATGGGAGTTGTTGGTCAAATAAGTTTGTAAATATGATGTATATGTTTGCTCGCTTATAGTTTGCATTGGGTGTGGGAGACAGGCTGTAAACTGGCAAGGTCCTTCTCGCCTAAGGCTTAGTTTTAAGACTAAGCCTTTCCCACCCTTTTAATACTAAGATATTTTCAAAATTAAGCTTTTCCTCACACCCTTGACTGTTGCATGATGTGGGGTAGTGCACTCTTATGAGGAATCCCATTTATGCCTCAGTTAAGTGGCTTCGTATCAGAGACTTTATTATTTGTATATTGCCTTAAAGGCTTTAATTTTCTACACTGTAAAATAAGGCAGACCAGGGGTTCTCACTCTCTTGGATTCTGCCATCAGCATTGCAGAGAAGAAGCAGCCAAGATGGTGGGTGCTGAAGGATGTAGGAGACGATCCAGTACCAATATAAACGGCAGTTAACTGCAGAGCAAGGGTTACTTGGAGACAAGAGGTCTTGGAGTATGTTAGCCATAAGGAGACATTGGCCTGGGTTACTTGAATGCAAGTACACAGGATTCTTGGAGAAATGCCTCCAAGAACCAGATGTCCTTTGTGATTAATAAGCTCTGGGACTTTGATTCTTCTTGTGTCCTTGTTCAGGGTTGGGGATGAAACGGATGGGAAAAAAAGGCTTGTGTAACTTTCTAGTTTTATCTGCTGAGCTATGGCTTTTGGAACTCAATAAATATGCAGTGGCACAGTTTCTCTGGGCTGGATCCGCCTAAGAGATCCGCCAGATTCAGCCCTCTGCCCATTAAATTTTATCTGGTGTGTCCTTTGCCTCGTGAGGCCAAACCGTAAAGAAATTCGTAACAAAAGGAGAAGCTAGTTTATGCAGAGTTTGTGCAGGAGAAGGAGATGGGGAACAGAGGTGAATAAGGCTGGTGGAGCCCTTGATTCTAGGAATACTTGGATGAGTCAGTGGCTTTGGGAGCCCTGAATGGAAAGGGAAGTATTTTCCCACTGTGTGCATTTTCTCACCCACCGGGTACGAGCTAGGATTAAAAGTAATGGCCTACAAGTTCTTGGCTCCATTGTTTCATTATCGTCTGTCCGAATCAATTACGAACCTGCATGGGCCAGGTGGCTGTGCTGGTGGCCATGGCTACTGGCTTTACAGGGGTTCTCTGCTATCCTTAAACAGATAAATGACTGATAATTTCAAACAAAAATATCTTTATTTTCTAATGTACTTTAATAAAGTTTGGAATGTAGGTAAAGAAAAACAAGACAATGATTAGAACTTTTATTAAACAAATAGGTTACAAGCAAAAAACTGTCATTAATATTGACATTAAGAGACCAAAGAGGCCACGTGTAAATCCTCCATAGACACTGGATTACACTCCAAAGCAGGAAGGTCTCATCCAAATCCCTCTGACTAATGAGTTATTGCCATAGCTTTAAAGGGTTATGGAAAAGAGGATTCTGTAACCTCTCTGGCAGAGCCTTCTAGGTTTCAGAAATGCTGGCTCTGGGAAACCTCAGTTTATTGATTTTTCACTTAAATTCTTCATGCTGCAGGTAAAACCTAATTGCCTTTGTCTTTTTGCAGTGTAAGAGAAAACAGTAGCTTAAAGAGGGGTTTTTTTTGCCCATAATCTCACGTAATAAGTGATGAATTTAAGATTTGAACCTAGGCCTGTCTTACTCTAAGGTACCCCCTCTTTTGTTCTTAACCAATGGACACCTTGCCTAGTTAATAAGACTGTTCAACAAACAAGATAATACGATTCCTTGGCTAACTCGAATTAAAGATAATGTTCATCATTGGTCATAAACCCATGTGACTCTAGCTCTATACCCAGGGGTCCAGGTCACTGTGAGGCTGCTGACAGGCTGCCTTTGGAGATACGGGAGGGGGAAATAGAAGACTGCATGTAACACAGCCTGGTGTGGCTCATGAACAAGCTAGAAAGCACTGTGCGCCCCAGGCCTTCAGTACAGTTTTCTATTTCACATTACCCGACAAGCTCTGACATGTAAAAAGTGGTCAAGGCTGATTGTGCTCAGGACCAGTAACTCTGTCTCAGACCCCTTGCTGTAAAATGATGATCGTAATACTTCTACTGAGGATCAGATAGATGCCACATTACACGTGAGGAGGTATAAACAGAGCCTAGTTGATAGTGAGCTTTCAAGAAAGCTTATGTATGAATAATATATTTAAATTGTTACTATTTTTTGCATTGTTATTATAACTATAAAATGAGAACAAGATGTTTAAACACAGCCACAGCCAATTAAGTGGTGACTAAGTCCTTTGTATTGAGGTCCTGACCGGCTAGTGACTCAGCTAGTCAGGTGATACATCGAGCAGCTGCAGCTAAAACACTCACACACAGGGACTTAACCACCCTGAAATTTCTGTACAATCACATGTTCTTCCCAGAATTATATTCACTATTGTTGAAAATATTCATATTCACTAATACAATATTGTTGTTTTTAACTCGTCCTCAAAGCCTCACTTTGCAGTACTCCTATTTATTCTATATGGTTTGGGGGTTTCTGTTTTTCATTGCAGTTCATTGAGTATTCACATCCAGAGATGGTGTTTAGTCTTATTTCTACTCTTCAGATTTTTATCTGTTCTTTTTACTGAATTCTTGCTTTTGTATTCTTGCTTACTGAATTCTTCTTACTTTTTTCTCATCGCTTGTATAGTTTCATATTCTATTTGACCTTTCTCTAATCTTGCATTAACATTTCTTACATACAGCTCATCTGTTTTTTATGCTTCTTAAAACTTAAAAACCTCTGTTTAAGCACATAAATCCTCAAACTGCCAAAAAAGTTGGCTTACTATAAAAACACCAAGAAATGCAAACAATTCTTCTAAGCACTTATTCATACTTTATTAGCTTTGAAATGTTGAACACCTGTTATATTTAAATATATGGGACAAATAAAGCTCAGAAATGCATAACATAATTATGAAATGTTCCCTGGCATTGTCAATATTCATTAATTAACAGGTTCTTATTACAGAGATCACTAGGCACTTGCACATTTACTAGCTGGAGAAGACTCGTGAAGAACTCTTTCAGTTGAGTCAGGAGGACCCATGTCTATGTTCTCTGCTATCTCCTTAGCCTACAGGTAGATCCCATACAGTTCCCCTTTTCCCTTGTACAACACACATGCATACATACTCACAAGCCTTCTGAGACTTCTTTCTTGAAGATCATGCTTGTTCATCTTGATCAGATTGTATCTACATAAAGGGGGGGAAGGTGCATGTGTCACAGGAGTCCACTAATGTGCCATGCTCGTATCCCCAGCCAACACCCCACCAGCCCTGACAACCCTATATTTGTGAATGAGTGTGCTTGAGTGAAAACACTTTCGTGGCAAATGAAATTGTGACCCTGCAGATGGATTTATGCAAACATAAGAAGTTATTGACAGGTCAAAGTCCTAATTTAGAACGATTAAATGGACCTACTGACAGGACCTTCTGAGTACCTTGCTAGTACATATATACTAATTATGTGCCCCTACCCAGGGCTGGTGACCCACTTGGAAGGTTCAGAGTGTCCACACAGTGAGTCAACAGGTACATATTGCCTCAGAGGCATATAAATTAAACACTACTTCTTTCAGCTTCTTCCAACTACAGGGTAGCAGGAAGTAGCCTAATTAAAGCAGATGTATCCTAAGCACCTAAACTGAAGAAATAAGTATCAGGAAGTCAAAGGTTTTTTAGAAGATTAAAGATCCTGTAGGAACTGATGTTGCATTTGTAGGAACTGTTGCTCTGGAGACTGAGGTGAAAGGAGCCTTTCTGAAGTCTAACTATGACTCAGCACACCACTGCCGGCACTGCGTATCAGAGAAATGCACACCTCGCTCTCAGCAAAGCAGCAGGTGGAAACAGCTGCTCTGTGCAAGTTTCTCTGGACCGGCATAGCAGTAGAAAAAGAATCAGGTTAGTGTCAACACGTAGGCCAGAGATCAGGGAGTCGTTTTTTTCTGGGAAGTGGGTGCAATGCCAATAATCTTTTGCACTAGATATAGCGACAATACAGTGCCAAGTTCCAAATAATTTATTTTTATTTTTTAAATTAATTTTAATAGGGTGACATTAATCAATCAGGATACATAGGTTCAAAGAAAACATCTCCAGGTTATTTTGACATTTGATTATGTTGCATACCCATCACCCAGTCATATAGTCTTCTGTCATCTTCTATCTGGTTTTCTTTATGCCCTGTCCCTACCCCTATCCCCTCCCTCTCCTTCCTCCCCCCCCCCCACACCTCTGGGTAAGCACTACACTCTTGTCCATGTCCCTGAGTCTCATTTTTATGTCCCACCGATGTACGGGATCATATAGTTCTTAAAGCTGCTTTTTCTTTATACTGGAAAAATGAGATATTCTTTCTTTACTTGCTGTATTCCATAGCAGGCCAGGGAAGGATGGTGGGCTCCTAAAGGGTCTCTGAAGAAGTCTGCTACAGTTCTCCACTTTTGTGTTTGTAAGACAGACACGTTGGACAGCAGGCTCCACAGGAACTGGCAAAGTCATGATTCGCAAGCTTTTGGTTTGACCACTAACCTCCTTCTATAGACTTGTCTGAAAGTTCATTTCTTAATCTATACTGTCTTTTCGTGAGACATTTTTAAAGTGAAATTTTGACTACACCTATGTAGAAGTTTTCTGTATTCCCATCTAACTCAATATCATCACTGACTCAGATCCCTGCCTGGAAAAAGTAAAAGGGAAATGGGAGAAGAAAGCAGCAATATTGACTGTTGGGTTTATGGAAATGGACCAGGTGCCCAAAGAGTCACTCTCCAGAATCAGTCCTGGACATAACCATGAGCTACTCTGCTCTATCAGGTAGCTATCGCTGCATAATAAACTACACCAAAATTAGTGGGTAAAAACAATGGCTATTTACGTAGCTAACAATTTTGTGGATCAGAAATTTGGGATGAGCTTTGCTGGGCTGCTCTGGTCTTAGCCAGGCTTGCTCGTGAGTCTGCTGGGTTGGCTAGAAACTGTAGGGTGGTCTCAGCTTTGTCAGCTTGTGGCTGCTTTCCACAGTCTCCTCGCCTTCTTCCAGCAGGCTAACCCAGGCTCTTTCTATAGTAGCTGTGTAATGATCTACTGAGGGAGCAGAGATGTCCAAGGCCTTTCTCAGGTCTACCTTGGAACTGGTACACATCACTTCCATCACATTTCATTAGCCAAAGCGAGTCACAAAGCCATTCCAGATTCAAGGTCTAGGCCATGTATTGATATTGATGGGGCACAGATACAGGAAGGAGAACTGTAGTCATTTTTGCAATCTGTTACACCTACCAAGTAAAGAGAGAGTCCATCCAAATAATTTTATCACAGGTGATTTTTTCATAGAAGAAAAATGGGCTGACAAATAAATTGTATGGATTTGTACCTTATTTGAAAGAATAGTAAGCAGTCATCCTTGCCAATATTGACCCCATGAAAACAGGAAACACGGGCAAATTTTCATTTAACTTAGCCTGGCTTGCTAGATTTTATGCATATAAATGTAAGGCTTAATACAATAATTGCAGAAATGATAACTTAATAACTTTCATTTTGCAGTGGTTTGTGTAGATTAGTAGTTCTTAACCTTTTTTGAGGTACCGAACCCACCAGTTTCATACGTGCATTCACCGAACCCTTCTTTAATGATAAATAAAATATGATTTTTTTTCAAAATCAAGACATAGGTATATGTTTTTTTACTGGTGCACAAAATGAGCCGTGCATAAACATCACCTTGCTCAAAGAACAAAACCAACAAAGTGCATGAACTCACAACAAATTACGGTATTACTTTATTCTGGCCTCCACAGCAGAGGCTTCTCAGAACCCCTGAGACCGACTCATCGAACCCCTAGGGTTCGATAGAACCCAGGTTAAGAACCACTGGTGTAGATCCTTGTTGCACCCTGGGGTTTCTGGGAGGTAAACACTGGGATGGAATGTAGTACACACGATGTTTATTAGGTTGCATCCCTGGCATCAACGCCTGTGGAAGATCGTGGGAGGAGCAGAGAGAAGTCGATTGGCCAGGTAGGTTCCCAGGCTCAGCTGACCGCTTGGAGAGCTCTGGATCTGAAATAGTCTGTCAGAGTTGTCCCAGATTGGGCCAATATGGCTAGGCCTTTATGAACAACCTTTCCTCCATTAGTCTTCGGAGCCCTCTGGGAAGAACATGATCTTGGACAACATGGTTTTCTGTAGCAAGGCAGTCCCTGCTAGTGCCAGCAGATGAGGGCTGTCTGTAATCCAGATCCAGCAGAATGCTAATGGAATCATGGTGATATTCTAGCTACATGCAACTGATTTAATCTGCAGGAGAAGCTGTATGAGCATATAATATGATATTTACTGACTACTGTTTTCCTCAGAGGATTTCAAATAGCTTCACAAAGGGTATTTGACCGAGCAGTTATCTTCCTTTGCTGCTGGAGCTGAGCAGTAAGTAGAGGCTAACTGAGGAGTTAATGGCCATTGGTGCAAGTCTGCTTCATGCATATTTCAGGCCTCTGCTCCTCCTCCCAAAGGAGCACTGATTCATGCTGCCCTACCCTCTAATAGGCAGTGCGTGTTGTGGAGGATGGGGATGTGGACTTTCTCCTTCTTCTGTCTGGATCACAAGTTACGTACATTGTCAGCAGGGAGTGAATTTGGGCTAGGGTTGGAGAGAGGGGTTTTTAGTAGTTGAACCCAATTCTAAGGTAGTCATCTATATAAAAATCTGACTTTACCAAATAGATCTATTAGAACTAATTATGTTGCAATCATATTTTTTCTTTTCTCTTTCTTTTTTTCTTTTTCTTTTCTTTTCTTTTCTTTTCTTTTCTTTCTTTCTTTTTTTTTTTGTGTGTGTGTGAAGAAATGAAGTAAGCTTCCCTGGTGAATTTAGAATAGAATTTGATTTTCAAAAATTTGATTTATATGCAACCATTCAATCATTTGCTGCACCACAGTTGGGTGTGGAAAGCATTATTGAACTTCCTATCTGAATATGGGATTGCTCTTTTAAAGACTTGAGGTGCTTGCTGTAAGAGTTTGACTGGCCTCAGTGGGAGGCAGGGTTTCCTAGTGTTAACAGCCCAGGTTATAGAGTAGGACTGTTCTGACTCTGATGATTATAGATGTGTGTTCTTGGACAAGCCAATCTTTCAAAGCCTTAGTTCCTTCATATGTACAGTTGAGACTATAATAACTGTTTCCTCTAAGACAGTGATGGGCAATCTTTTGAGCTTGGTGTGTCTAAATTCGCCAAAATACCGAGCATAATTCAGGTGGTGTGCCACTTCGAGAAAAATGGCCTAACCAGAAGTCCTAGAACTAGACGCTCTGAGCCAGAGTTCTGTAGTTTTGGCCTACAGACCTCTGGCACAGAGTGTCTACACTACAGCAAATGTTTTATCCTCGTCTGCTGCACCTGGCCATGCAGGAGCCGAGGATGAAACATCCTTCTCGGCATGCGGCCCCATACTTCTGTGGTATGCGGCTGCATGTCATCGAAAATGGCTACGTGTGTCAGTGCTGACATGCATGTCATAGGTTTGCCATCATAGCTCTAAGAACTACTATAAGGATTCAGTAAGGTGATGCCCACAAAGAGCCTGGCATAGATGATGATGGTAATGGTGAGGCTATTTGGTCTTTGTCCTCTGTCTCATTCCCACAAACACTTACTCCTCTTTGTGTGTGTGTGTGTGTGGCAGAGACAGAGAGTCAGAGAGAAGGACAGATAGGAACAGACAGACAGGAACGGAGAAAGATGAGAAACATCAATTCTTCATTGTGGTTCCTTAGTTGTTCATTGATTGCTTTCTCATATGTGCCTTAACGGGGGGGGGGGGGGGCGGGGGGGGCTACAGCAGACCGCACAAGGCCAGCAACCTTGTGCTCAAGCTGGTGAGTTTTTTGCTCAAACCAGATGAGCCCGTGCTCTTGGGGTCTTGAACCTGGGTCCTCCGCATCCCAGTCCTACACTCTATCCACTGCGCCACCGCCTGGTCAGGCAACACTTACTCCTCTTTATGGTCTGCTTAATCTGCCAAATTTCTAGTTTTTCTACTACAAGAGCTCTAAAGCAATAACTAGTATGTGGATATGAAAGAATGCAGAAGAAAAAAATGGACTTTTGAAAAATATCTAAAATGCAGATTCACCTTCAAAATAGCAAGATAGCAGAACATGAATAAGTTTTAGGAGAATTACATATAGACTATGGCCAGTTGGCTCAATGGTAGAGCTTCAGCCTTGTGTGTAGATGTCCCGGGTTCGATTCCCAGTCAGGGCACACAGAGGAAGCTATCATCTGCTTCTCCACCCTTCCCCCTTCTCTCTCTCTCTCTTCCCTTCCGGCAGTCATGGCTCAAATGATTTGAGTAAGTTGGCCCCGGGCACTGAGGATGGCTCGTGGAACCTCTGCCTCAGGCACTGAAAATAGCTCAGTTGTGATCATGGCCCCAAATAGGCAGAGCATGGGCCCCAAACAGGGGTTGCTAGGTGGATCCTGGTCAGGGCACATGTGGGAGTCTGTCTCTCTATCCCCCCTCCCCTCATTTGGAAAAGAAGAAAAAAAGAATGACATATAAGTGAATAGCTGTGGCTGTTTCAGCGGTGCCTGTGAGCAAATACCTAAGGGAACATAGGAGAACAGAGGGAGGGGCATACTCGTGTGGCGGCCATTACAGGTATGAATCATTGGGGTTCAGGAATAGGGAATAGCAGGTAGGGATTAGCAAGCAGAGCCAAAGGTCCATGGTTTGTGGGCAGATGGGAAGCACGTAGAGCCACAGGCTTCTCATTGTCGGGCCCACCAGTGGCTAGCCAGCAGTGACTGATTGAGAGGGCTGACAATGCACAAGGTGAATTGAGTAAGGTTTCTAAATATAAGGGCTTTTGACGTAGTGTGTGAAACCTCAGCTGTTCTATAATAAGCTTTAACCTTTGTCCACTGTGGAACCAGACTTTACAAGGGGATGGTTTACTCTTGCTTGGCCTCATGTCACAACAGTTTGTTGCAGAGGGACACTGCTGAGTTTGCAGACTATTAATATAAAGAGACCTATTTTCAGTGTGGTTTAGGTATGAGCTTAATAGTCTACGGTGGAAGAGAAGAGCTCTATCTTTGACAGTAGCGACTTATAATGCAATTACAGATTTGGTAAACTCATATTTAGTTCGCAGGATAAAGGATCAAGTGTGTTCTGATTAAATCACTCTGCCTTATTGAGCTATTTATTGTGGTCATTTGCAGGTTACCAACTTTCAGAAACTAGAACTCAACAAAATACATTAACATAGACACTGTTGAAAGTAGTTTATCCTTTGTTTGACAATTTAGAAGAGCTTTAGGATCTTTGAGGACTTCATTGCTGTCATTGTCCCTGTGAAATTCTATTGGTTTAGAAAATGTAAGCAACTGGGCCCAATTATGCCCCTCAGCTGTCTTGTGAGTATGACTCTAGTATATGATTCTGGACTTCTGCTCCTTTCTCATAAAAGTACTTGCTTAGATGCTACTTCTGGTTATCTGAATCTTCTACTTGTCTGGATTCAGAGTCAATGGGCTTGTCCTGTATCAGTAGCCCTCAAATTCATGCCATCCCAGAGACATGCTAAAAGGGAGCCGCAGGCAGAACTCTGCAGGGAAAGAAAATGATGGGCAGCACTTTGCCTGTGGGTTCCAGGTTCTCTGTTGTCTCCAGGTCTAGTGACAGGAACCCCAGGCTTGACTAGGGGCTGGTGGCCCAATAATGAAAGCTGCCTGAGAACTTTTTAAGGAATCCAAGAAAGCGTTACTATTCAGTTAAATAATAGTTCATGGCTATATACTGACATGACCTAGAATTTCTAAGGTCCTTATATCAAAGTATTTTTGTTCCAGTTGTCTTAATCCTCTTTAAAGAAGGGAAAGGATCTCATTGACTTCTTGATCCTGCAGTGTGTATAATTTAAGGAATTGAGACTGATTTTCTCAGATGACTTTTAAATGAGTCAGTTTCAAGTGGGAGTCTTAGGAGGGCTTTGAACAACACATAAAATGTGTGGGCTACACCTTTAATGAGGTGTGATTTGCCAGGACACAGGTCCTAAAGGGGTACACAACCTATCACTTGGCCGGTCCTCTTAGGTGCACTGACCAAGCTCTTCCCAGCTAGGCAGCTGATGGGATCAAACTCCTTAGCACCCTTCCTTGGTTCCCATCCTACCTCCTGAGCTCTTCATCTTGTCATATCTACCGCTCTTCCCTAGTTCTTGACCTTTTAGCATCTTAGCTTTTTTCCTCACCTGCAGTCTCTGCCACCTCCCTTGCTCTTCAGTCCTGGTGCTTGATGCTTCTCCCAAGACCTGCCCTGCTGCCTCCTCAGGCTCTGGTTTGCACTCCACCTCAGGGTACATTGCTCCCTGCTGCTCTTGGTGACAGCTTTCCCCAGTCCTGCCAAACCCTGGGCCTTTGCCCTGAGGGGTGTGTGTGTGTGTGTGTGTGTGTGTGTGTGCTCTTTGCTCAAGAAAAAGATACTAATATACTTGTTTCACCACAAACATCTTTTAATAGATTTTAAAAAACTTTTACCAGTTCTGCAGCACATTTTTTAAATTTATTTTTTAATTTTTAAATATTGATTTTAGAGAGGAAGGGGGAAGGAGAGAGAGAGAGAGAAAGACAAGAACAAGTATATTAGTATCAGTTCCTGTAGGAGTCCTGACGGGAGATCGAACTAGCAACCTATGAGCTTCCAGACGATACTCTCAGCAACTGAGCTATCCAGCCAGGGCACATTTGTTCTTAATTCTATAGGTTCAACAATTTTTGATTATCGATTGATTGGCAAATATCTATTGAAGTCTTCTAGGTGTCCAGTACTAGGCTTGACATCGAGAAGTTATCTTGTTGCTTTCAACTCTAAAGAGGAAATAGGGGTGCTCTGGCTGTGAGATCTATCTCCCCACACTTGAATACTGAAGTTGGCTACACTTATCTCCATGGTTGGCAGATAGGCTGTTTTCCCTCCTAGTCCATATGGGCACCTTCTATAGCTGACACGAGAGAGACCTTTCCCAGATAGGCCATTCCTTCATAAAGTGCATACACATTGTCAAGTGCAAAAACAAGAAGTAGAATTTGTGTTGAGTGTACTTATGTTAGTTGAAAAAGCAAGGGAGAGACTGTCTGTACAGTAAGTACCTCACGACCATTCAAGCAATCGGCTGCCTCTGAGAAAGGCACCTGGGTGGGTGGGAGTCAGGGGGAGAAGGGAAGTTTTCACTGTGTATGCTGTTGTAACTTCTGAATTTTAAGCTGTGTGAATATTATAGCTGTTAAAAAGAAAACAAATAAAATCTATTTCTAAATGTTAAGTCTCAAAAAGCCGGTGGAAGAGTGTTAGAATACGGGAGCTGCAGTCCCTTGCTGTGCCAGGAATCTTGAGCAAACTTCTGGGAAAGGTACCCAGGTATGGCCAGAGCAACTGAGTCTTTAGGAAATCACAGGACAAGGAAGTAGAACTCACCCTTACAGAATTACATGTAGGGGGTTTCCCCCGCTGAAAAATGTACTAAGACACTTCATGAATGTGCATGTGCCAAGCCCCTTGGTCTGTGGTTGGGAGGCAGACGGGCAGGTCCCCGATAGCCCAGGTAAGACACAGGAGGGGTGTGCCTGGAGGGCTCTGGTGGGTCTGAGGGGTGCAGTCAGCAGGGTGTGCAGCTGTATTAAATTCTGCCTAAATGCTCAGGTGGGCTTCTGTAAGGGTCCCCCACCAATAAGGTATTTGAAGACTCACAAAGTGTTTTGTTTTGTGAGGCTTGTTTGAGTTTTAGGCAGGAAGATTTGGCTTTGATGATGCCTTGTCATACTATCCTCCTTAACAAAGTTCCGTTCTCCTCTGAATGGAATAAATTGGTATTCCCTGTTGTAAACAATAAATAATGCACACAGAAAGTACTTTACAGTCTTGGGTAAGGCTGTTTCTACAATCTGCTGTTTACACTTCCATTACTTTTTCTTGATGACAAGTGAGCTTTATACAGTGAAGAAGCCACGACAGAGTCCTGCTGTGCAGTCCACAGAGCGGAAGTCACAATTTACCATCGATACCCAATTGGTTATCAAATTTGTAAATCAACCACAACAGGTCACCGGCACTAAAGCTCTCCTAAGCAATTCACAAATGTGAAAAATTAGATATTAATTAATAAGTATGCTGAATGAGGGGACTGTAATAGCTTCTATGCACAATCTTTAAAATATAGGGCTTTTTAAATTTCTTTTAAGAAAAGCAACATTTGCACAGATATGTTCTATTGATTGTGTTTGCTGGACATTTAAAAGGTTTGTACCAAGATGTTTATATTGCGACTCTAAACCATGGGACCTTGGAACAAAGTCAAATCCCTGAGGTGGGCACAATTCATTACTGAACTAGAATCAAAGGAGTCACCCCTTCTAGGGTCACGAGCAGTGCTGGAGACCAGAGTCTTTCATCTATGTCTGTTCTTACAGTCAGGTTGAACATGTTTGACTGTCAGCTCATCTTCCTTGTTTCACAGCTAGCTAAGCAGTTCACATTGGATTATTTCATTGAATCTTCACAACTACCAGTTTGGCTATAATTATGATGTGTTGTGGATGAAGAAGCTGGGACACAGAGAGACTAACTCATTTTTACAAAATCACACAGGTAGTCAGTGGTCGAACCCAGCAGTATGGTTCTTGACTCTGCATTCTAAACGCCACACTGTAGCCTGAATGGTGATGGCACAACGGGTAGAGCGTCGACCCGGGGTGCTGAGGTCCCAGGTTAGAAACCCCAAGGTTGCTGGCTTGAGTGCAGGCTCATACAGCTTGAGTGCAGGCTCGCCAGCTTGAGCATGGAATTGCTGGCTTGAGCGTGGGATCATAGACATGACCTCATGGTCACTGGCTTGAACTGAGGGTCACTGGCTTAAGCAAGGGGTCACTGGCTCAGCTTGAGCCCCTGGTCAAGGCATGTAGGAGAAGCAATCAATAAACAACTAAAGTGATGCAATTATGAGTTGATGCTTCTCATCTCTCTCCCTTTAGAACAAACAAACAAACACCACATTGTACGGCTGCTCCAAAGAAAAATACTTGTGTTTAATGGGATCATTATATATATGCTATGATTAATGAAAAAGTATTAAAAATAAACTTGGGCTGCCATGTACAGTTGTGCAGGTGAGCACCGCCGAGCCCCGGGGACCCAGCCCTGTGGCGGCCCTGTGAAGGGCACCTCTTAGTGCTGTGCAGTGCAGTGCAGTGCAGAGCATACAGTCAGATGACCTGAGGATCGATGAACTTCGGGTTCATGTTTCTTTACCATGAGTCTTATTATTCTCTAAATGATCCCTATAGATTTAGAAAAGTTGACTAGAAGAGGAAAGCAAGTGAAGGGAGAAAATTATGTAAACCATTAAGAGATTGGCAAATTTAGTTTTTAACTATATACTTCAAGTTTGACAGACTTAATTAACTGCTTTGCTATGAGAGATGTGAATTATCACCTATCCTTCCGCATCTCTTCCCTCTATCTTCTGTTTTTTATTTATCATATTATTCTTTTTTTCATGGTCAAGATGTACAATATTTAGTACATTCTATTAGGGCCTGTAATTCCTACAGTTACTTAGTCTTAATTTCACATCTAAATGGACCACCAGACTTTATATCATGACCTCTCCATTATTCATACTGATTAACTTTTTTTTAAGGTTTTATTTATTGATTTTACAGAGAGAGGAACTGGTGGGAGTTAGATGTATCAACTCATCGTTACTTCTGCTTCTTGTCTGTGCCTTGATTGGGCAAGCCCGGGATTTTGAACCGGCAACCTCAGCACTCCAAATCAACACTTTATCCATTGTACCACCGTAGGTCAGGCTTAATTCCCCCTAGATTATCACTGGATACCTATAATTTTGTGATTTCATCCAAGTATTTCTTGGTATGGATTCCCACAGAAATTGGAATTGCTGGGTAACAGTGTGCAAGCATTTAAAATTTCACAGTCATTGTCAAATTGGCCTCTAAAAAGACCAGTTTACACAATCAACAACAGTCTCAGAGAATGTCATTATTCTTATGCTTTCATGTACCCTAATATCACTTTTTAAAATTTTGCTTATTTGAAAGATTGTGGAGAGTATCCTACCCCAGAATCCAAGTTATAGATGACTATTAATTATTTATTGTATATTTTCCATAACATTTCGCTGAAATACAAGCATAAATTGTATACGTCCAGTCTTTTTTAACATAAAAGTACAATACTATACAAACTGAGTTTTATCTTACGTCCCCCCCTCACAGAAAACCCATATAAGCACGTATTTATCTATTTAAAAAGCTGCACAAGATATAGATGGCCCAATGTATATATGATCATTATATAAATGTTCCAATATTTATTTAATGTTCTATTAGTGGTATCCTAAGGTATTCCAGACTTTTACTTCAAATAATGCTACAGTTAATATCTTATATCTACATATTTGAAAACATGAATGATTAGATTCCTGTTGGTTAGATTCCTAGAAGTGAAATTTCTGGGCAGAAAGATATGGGAATTTAATTTTGATTGATTATGGCCTCTTAAGATGTCACACCAAAAATGCAGCATCACCAGCAACACATGAAATTGCCTGCTTACCCACAGCCTTTGCAAAATAGTATGTTGTTAAACTTATTGCCACTCTAAGAAAGTAAAAAATATTATTTGTTTAATTTTAATGCCCACTTGTATTATTATAGCTAACAATTGACAAACTTCTTATGTCTAAGAGGTATTTGTACGTGTTTTGTGTGTGTGTGTGTGTGTGTGTGTGTGTGTGTGTGTGTGTGTGAGTCTTTTCTATTAATTCTCTTTTTACATTCTTTGCCCATTTTTCTGTTGGGTTTTGGGGAATTGCTATTTATTTTTTATTTGTAAACTTATTTATATATTGAGTAAATTAGCTATAGCCATCTGTTTTAACATTAACTCATATTTACAGTTTCTCTTTTGCCTTTTTTTGAAGTATTTTTGACCAAGAAGAAATATTTTTTTATTTTTACATAGACAAATTATTTATTTTATTAGTTTATTTTATTTTTTAAATGAGAGGAAGGAAAATAGTGAGACAGACTCCCGCATGCATCGACTGGGATCCACCCAGTAACCCCTGTCTGGGACCAATGCTCAAATCAACCAAGCTATTTTTAGCACCTGAGATTGATGCTTGGACCAATCAAGCCCTGGCTGTGGGAAAGAAAGAGATAAGAGGGAGAGAGAGGAAGAAATAAGCAGATGGTCACTTCTTTTGTGCACCCTGACTGGGAATGGAACCTAGGATGTCCATACGCCAAGCTGATGCTCTATTATCTGTGCAAGCCAGCCGAAGCTGACACATTTTTTAATAGTTTATGTTTCTAGGTTTTGTGTCTTCCTTAGAAAGACCTTCTTCATTCCAAGATTGAATTAATAAATTATAAATTATTATATATTTTTAGACACTTTCATATTTTCCTTTTACATTTAAATATTTGATTCAACTGCTACTTATTTTGGAGTAAAGTAGGCATTCAGTTTCCTTTCTGTTCTGATTCTTAGACTGTTGAACATTGAATGAATCATCTTCTTCCCACTGCTTAGATAGATATTCTGTTCTCAAGAAAATCCCAGAATTTCCGGTAGAAAGATACCTAGAGAGGGAACTGACTTAGTCACTCCTGCATGTCGTTTGCAGATTGGTGCTCTACTAGCTGCTGTGTCAGGATTTCCTGAGGGACTCTTCAAAAATACAAGTCATTGCCCCAGGAGCTGCAGGTTCTGAAGGTCTCAGGTGGGGTTCAGGTTACTGTCTTTTTTCCTCTGTTTATTTAAAAAATGTGAACCCAATATAAACATTTCATGAATAGTTCAACAGATAACTGTATTTATAGAAGCTTCACCTATGTTCACTCTTATTAACATTTCCCCACATTAATATTTTTCTATACATATTTATATAGCTATATACACACGTGTGTTTATTCTTTGAATTCTTGAGAATTATTTACCAATGTAATTTTCTTCTATTTTATATATTTCCACATTTTTATCCTAAGAACAAAGATTTTCACCTATATAGCCACAATATAACGATCATATTCAGGAGATTTACCATTATTACAGTGCCATTATCTAACAATCCATATTCAGACTTTCCCAATTGTTTCAATAACGTCCTTTATAGTTTATTTATTTATTTATTTATTTGGTGACAGAGAAATATAGAGAGAGGGACAGATAGGGACAGACAGGAAGGGGAAAGATGAGAAGCATCAATTCTTCATTGTGGCATCCTAGTTGTTCACTGACTGCTTTCTCTCTCATATGTGCCTTGACCAGGAAGCTCCAGCAGAGCGAGTGACCCCTTGCTCAAACCAGCGACTGCATGCTCAAGCTGGTGAGCCCACACTCAAGCTGGATAAGCTACGCTCAAGCCGGTGACCTTGGGGCTTCGAACCTGGGTCCTCAGCATCCCAGCCCAATGCTCTATTCACTGCATCACTGCCTGGTCAGGCTATAGTTATTTTTTTAATGTGGAATTCAATTAAGAATATTCAACACATTGAGTTTTCATGTCCCTTCAGTCTCTTCTAACCTAGAACAGTTTCTAATTTTTTTTCTTTCTCTTTGTCTTTACCTTGACATTTTTGTTGTTTCATAGAATGTACTTCAATTTGGATGTATGTTTCCTCATGATTAGATTTAGGTTGAGCATTTTTGACAAGGGTGCTTGCTACATAGCTGATGTGCTCATATTAGATCATGTTAGGAGACACATGATGTCAGTTTGCCTCATCGTTGATGCTGTTAAGCTCGATCATTTGGTTAGTGCAGTATATACCAGAGTTCCAGGCATCCGTAATGTTCAGATGCTGCACATGTGATTCTGATATAAAGCCGGATTTAGGATTCACTTGTTTGTTGAACATACTACTCAGGATGGAATCTCTTCTCGGAGGTCTTTGAAGGCTGGGCATTTACTGGAATTTTATTAGCCTTAAATGAGGGAACTTAAAGTTTTCAAGAGCAGATAGATCCTTCATCTATTTTAGTTCATTAAAAAATATTTGAGCCTGACCAGGCGGTGGCGCAGTGGATAGAGCGTCGGACTGGGATGCGGAGGACCCAGGTGCGAGACCCCCGAGCTCGCCAGCATGAGCGTGGGCCCATCTGGCTTGAGCAAAAGCTCGCCAGCTTGGACCCAAGGTCACTGGCTCCAGCTACGGGTGCTGAAGGCCCGCGGTCAAGGCACATGTGAGAAAGCAATCAATGAACAACTAAGGTGTCGCAACGACAATGAAAAACTAATGATTGATGCTTCTCATCTCTCTCCATTCCTGTTGTCTGTCCCTATCTATCTCTCTCTGTACCTGTAAAAAAAAAAAAAAGATATATATTTGAAATACCTAGAAGAAAAGAATGAAGAATTAAAAGAAGGGACTCAAATAAATACTTGTACATTCATATTCACAGCAGAATAGTCACAATTTCCCGAAGGTGGAGACAATCCACGTGTCCATCAGTCGATGAGTGCTTAAACAAAATGTGGTCCGTACATACAATGGAATATTATTCAGCTTTAAAAGGAAAGAACATTCTGCCACATGTTAGACATCACAATATATGATGTTCCTAAGTAAAGGAAGCCAGACACAGGTTATATACTATATGATTCCCCTTATATGATGTACCTAAAACAGCCAAATGCAAAAAGACAGAAAGTAGAACTGTCACTGGTGAAGACCCAAGTCCCTGAGCCCTCTCCCTCCTTGGTTCTTGTCCTGTTCGCAAGAAAGAATTCAGGTGAGAAGGTGCAGCATTCAGGCAAAGCATGCAGTTTATTAAGCAAAGATATACACTTGGCGCAAGGCACAAGTGAGCAAGCTCAGTCTGAGTGCCCTGCCTGTTGGGGTCTCAGGAATTACATACTCTTAGCTTCAAGGTTTTGTTTGCCTGTTATTAGGACTAACGTATAGTGCAGTGATGGGCAATATTTTGAGCTTGGTGTGTCAGAATTCACCAAAAAACCGAGCATAACTCAGGTAGTGTGTCACTTCGAGAAAAACCGGCCTAACCTGAAGTCCCAGAACTAGACGCTCTGTGCCAGAGTTCTGTTGTTTTGGCCTACAGACCTCTGGCACAGAGTGTCTACACTACAGCAAATGTTTTATCCTCGGCTACTGCACCTGGCCATGCAGGAGCCGAGGATGAAACGTTCTTCTTGGTATGCGGCCCCATACTTCCCTAGTATGTGGCCACATGCAGCCGCATGTCATTGAATATGGCTACACGTGTCAGTGCTGACACATGTGTCATAGGTTCGCCATCACAGGTGTAGGGCCTCAGGATCCCTTTCCCTGATTTTGGGACTAACATACAGGGTTTCAAGGCCGTCTGAATATCTCATGATTTTGTTTTGGCAGACCTTAAGACTGCTAACATTTTCATTCAAGTGGGTGTGATACACCCTGTCCCATACCCCTCCCCTTTTCCTGCCCTGATAACTGTCCATCCTGCCTAACAGAAGGCTGGTTGCCAGGAGCTGGAGGGAGTGGGAATAGGAGTTATTGTTTAATGAGTACTGAGTTTCAGTTTGGGAAGATGCAAAAGTCCTGGAGATGGGTGGTGGTGGTGGTTGCACATAATGTGAATGTGCTTAATGCCACTAATTGTGCACTTAAAAATGCTTAAAATGGTTTTATTTTATCACAATAAGAAAAACACTTGCTTGTACTAAAATAAACTGTTCCCCTTTGAAACTTCCCCTCCTTGGTTTTGGCTTTTGGGAAAACATAAAATGCAACTTTGTCTCTTCCATATAATATCCTTTCAACTAGTCTTCAACCTGAGCACACACTGATCCTCTCTTCCCCCATCCTCCCAACCACACACGGCAGGTGCAGAGTATAGTAAACTGGATGTTTTGCTTCTTACAAATTGGACATTGTAACAATCTAGGATGGCCTTGGGGTGTTTTTTGAGAAAATTAAAATGAAACATCCTAAGACTAAAATAGTCCGCCCATTTCAGACATGGGACAACATCTGCAGCACTTGCCCAGAGCCGGCCCTCCAGGCCCCCGACTCCCCACCCCGCTCTGCTCCCCCTCCTCCCCCACCCCAGGCCCGCGCCCGCCCTCCCTTTCTGTTCAGAGCCTGCGCTCTGGACCTGTGCCTGCTGAGGAGCAAGCAGCCACAGCAGCTGCGTGAAAGCAGGTTGTGTGTGATTTATATCAAACACGCTGTAGAGAATGCTGAGGGCTTTTATTTTATCTCCTGAAGGTTTCTGGGTAAAGGAAAACTTAGTTGACTGGAAATAGCTTGGCATTTTTTGATAGGCTCATGTAAAAATTCATAAGCGAAAAAGACAGCTCAGCTTTACTATGGCAACAAATCCATTTCTTCCAGGGACGTAGGCCCTGGCCAGGTTACTAGCTGCCCTCACAGCTCAGCATGCACTTGGCCAGGCTGCAGGCTCTGTGAGAGGTGCCTCATGTTGTTTAAATTCCAGGCTGATCAGATGGGCCAAGGCTCATTTCTATTCCAAGGAAGTCACTGAGCAAGGGTGGGTCTCCCTGGCCCTCAAGGGTGAAGCTTAGTTTTGAGGATGTCTGGGAAAGCCAAGCCAGCCTGGATTCATCAGCACTCCTTGGAGATTTGTGGTTTTTTTATGGAGCAGACATGAAAAAAAATCAAAAGAGGCAGGAAAAGGGAGAGGTTTGGAAATGGAGAATTGGGAGATGAAAAAAACGATCAGTCTACATGGGAGCCCATGTCACTACTTCTCCAGAGCACGTTCCTCCAGCCCCAGCCTAGCCCTAAGAGGGGGCGGGGGACATGGAAATAGCTCTCACTGCTGGATCCCAGGATCCACCTCCTCTGAAGTCGTGGGCTGTGCTCTCCAGCCTCTCCCGCAAAAGGTAAAGTGATGAAATATGCGGATGATTGCTGTTACTGAGGAAAAGAGCAACAAACATCTCCCAGGACTTTGGGGAAGAGGGGGGTGTGGCGCTTAGCCTAGGTGTGAAGGGGAAGGGGGTAAGCCTTCAGCATTCCCTGGGCCTGGTCTGATCCTTCCAAGGCCCGAGAGCCATAGTCCAGTTCAGGTGGGAGGCCAGACCTTCAGCAAGAGCCCCAGGCTGGAATTTAGGGAGAAAGTGCCATGATCCTAAATGTAAGTAAGGTTTCTCCTTCACCTGAGCCCACCTTCCTCTTTCCCACCATCACCCTAGGCTGAGGCAATGCCTGGGTGAGTTGGAAAGTTCCGGTCCTTTGCCAGGAGAAGGAGAAGAGACTGAGTAAACAAAGAATAGAGGAGAGAACGCCTGGACCTTAGAGACATTCTCCTTAGGGGCATCTAGAATGACCAAAGCTGGCTTTCTACATTCTCTCTCTTTTTTAAAAAATAACTTTATTGATTTTAGAGAGAGGAGAGAGACAGAAGAGAAAGGGAAGGAGAGTGGGAAGCATCAACTCATAGCATTTGCTTCTCATATGTGCCTTGACCTGGCAAGCCCTGGGTTTTGAACCGGCGACCTCAGCATTCCAGCCTTATCCACTGCACCACCACAGGTCAGGTGATCTCTTCATTCTCTGTGCCTGAAGATTGACTTCTGCCCTGTAAGACAGTATTTTTCTTTTTATGCCAAGCCTCCTACAAATCATTCTCATCCAGGCTGCCAGCACCCACTCATCTGGAGAAGACTGTTTTTGTGCCGCATTTGCTTGCTGGGAACTACTGGGCTACAGTGTCTGCAGTGCAGATGGAAATAAAAATGTAAAAAACCAGTCTTCTGCCTTGATGATGACAGTGCAGAGTGCAGAATCCAAAGCAGCAATGTGTGCAGCTAGTAAGCATCTAGAGGCTAGGGAAGAGGTGAGAGAGAAGGGTAAAGGCCAAAGGTCATGGCCGAGACATTTCCTCTATTCAGTATTTGGGCTGACCACCTCTCTATACACCCAGTTTGTCTTCCAGATATAGATGCAGAGTGACTCATAAACAAAAAACACTGTAAACCAATGAAATGCCTCTTTAACCCTTTGAGTTATATAAGTTGTCTTTGTAGATCAGTTATAGTCAGAGCAATCTGAAGAAGACATATACTTTTTAAAAATATGACCATTGACACCATGACATAAAATTGATGAGTTGACATAGTCTGGAATTGTATAAAATGAAAAGTGACAACAGAAATATTAGCTCCTCTGTCATTAAGGAAGTGAGAGAAATGGAAAGACCACTGTGTCATGAAGAGGGAAGTGAGAAGTCTCCAAGTGCATGCTGAGAACATGAAACACTGTGCCTGTGGATGGCCTGTGGCTGTCAGATTCTTCTCTCAGAAACACTTTCTGGGCATGCAAAGCATATGAAATAAACAGACAGCCATGGAGATCCCTCCCAATTTCCAGTGTTCTAGTAAAAGTGATGAGATAACATTCTGAACTTAAACATTCTTTCTTCAGTGACACTGCCCACCATCTGAGAACATTTAAAGCTGTGCCCGTGGGAAGTTTAGAATGAGCTAGAAAGTCACCTTCCAAAATGGGAGCACTCCAGCCGTAGAGCACTCCTACTGCCCCGAGCTGATTGACATCAACTCCCCTGCACTGCACTTTGGTGAGACAAGGGAGAGGAAAGGGGGCGACAGCAGCAATGAAGAAACTCTGATTTCAGCCCTTTGGTATTTATCTAGGGATGCAGACACCCTGCCTAATGGTCACTGGTGGATTAAACCCTTAGACAAAAGGTTGCTGGGAAGTCTCACAAAGGAGAGATCAAGATGGCCTTACCCGCACCCATTAGGCCTTTACTTGATAAAACTCGGCATCTCTGAGAGTAGGACAATCAGACATGTGTCTCCTGCTCAGGTACACTAAGAAAAACGGCATCACCTATCACATATTCTTGCCAGAAAAGTTTAACCTCAATGGAATCAATCTAAAGTCTAACTTCCAACTTACAGGAAATACAAGGGGAGAGAAACAAAGCTAAGTGATCCTACCAGGAAGCAGACTGTCAAAGGCAATTAGCCTTGTTTTTTTCAACATATCATTGGGATTAAAAAGTAAAAAAAAAGAAAGAGAAGGGTCTGCTCTATATTAAAATATACTTAAGGAACGTAATAACCAAATACAATAAATGAACCTTATTTGGATCCTGATTATAACAAATTGTGTGATTGGGGGGGGCGATTGAGGCAATCAGGGAAACTTGTAGATGGACTGCTCTTAAATGATACTGAGTCATTATTAATTTTGATGATTATGATATTGAAGTTATGTAAGAATATTCATTGTGTTTAAAGATGTATGCTGAAGCTTGTAGGGGTGAAGTGATAAGATTCCTGACATTTTCTTTCTTTCTTTTTTTCTTTAATTTATTTATTGATTTTAGAGAGAGAGAGGAAGGAAGTGAGAGAGAAAGAAAGACAGAAACATCAATCTATTCCTGTATATAGCCTGACTGGGAATCGAACCTGCAACCTTTGCCTATCGGGGCAATGCTCTAACCAGCACAAGGCCTCTGACATTTTCTTTGAAATACTTCAGGAAATAAAATGATAGGTAAAGCAAAAATGCTGTTTAGAATTCTTATGAGATGCACTTATTAATGATTTTTTTATACATGAATGTATAATAAGTACCAGTGAAACAGATTTTCTCTGTGAAACACACACAATTGAAAATATGTTAGGTCTGCCTGACCAGGTCTATAGATGGTCAATCTGGGATGCTGAGGACCCAGGTTCAAAACCTTGAGATTGCTGGCTTGAGCACGTGCTCATCAGCTTGAGTGCAGCATCACTGGCTTGAACGTGGGATCATAGACATGGCCCCATGATTGCTGGCTTGAGCAAGAGGTCACTGGCTTGGCTGGAGGCCCCCGATTAAGGCACATATGAGAAAGCAATCAATGAACAACTAAGGTGCCACATCTATGAGTCGATGCTTCTTATTTCCTGTCTGTCTGTCCCTTTCTCTCTCTTGTTCTCTATGTTGCAGGCGGGAGGGAGGGAGGGAAAGAAGGAAGAAAGGAAGGAGGGAGGGAGGGAGGGAGGGAGGGAGGAAGGAAGGAAGGAAGGAAGGAAGGAAGGAAGGAAGGAAGGAAGGAAATATATTAGACCTATTAACATTCACTTAAGCAGAAAAAGTGTTTTTTCTTAGTCACTGGAATAGATCTGTTCTTTCTCCATCTCTCAACATAATCAAAACCAAAAGGATTTTTTTTTTTTTTTTAGGACAGAGACAGCTTACATACAAAGAAATATGAATGCCTTTTGAAGAATATGATTTCTTTGAAAATCCACTGATTTCTAAGAAGCTTAAAGAATGTTAACCTCAGATTTGCCACTTGGAACAAAGTGAGACTGGATTCATCTTGGCGCCCAGCCTCCTCTAGGAGAAGTCCTCAAAGCATCATCTTGGGAACTTTTAGAAACGCACATTCTTCAGGTTTAACCCAGGCATACAGAATCAGAAACTTTTGGGGGAGGGGCCAGCAATCTTACTTTAACATGTCCTCCTCATGTTGCTATGCATACTAACAATAAGAACCAATGCTCTAAGAACAGCAAGTGAAATGTTAAGAAGGCACATCAATTCTGGGAACCCCTGAGAGGATTGTTTAGTGCAATACAGAAGTAATACACTATATGACTCATCGCTCATACTTGCTATCTGGTGGTAACATCCCACATCCCCATCCTGTGAACATAACATATCTCAGCTGGATAGCTATTGTTAGAAAATATGGGTTAATAATTCTCTTTAAATACAGGCCTGGCCAAGAGGTTGGTGTCCTCAAAGTATTTTTAAGGTGGTTACCAGCTTGTGTCCATTTAACATCTCACCCTTAAGCACATCTCAGCCCCCGACTTGGTGAATCTCCTTCTTGAAGTGTTAGCAGCTGTGAAGTACAGTATTTGCTGGAATTCTTCTGCCACAGGAGACTGAACTGTACCCACTCATTGACAGGTCTCTACTGAGGCATTTTTATTTATTTAACTAGTCGGTGTAAGGCCAGCAGTTGCGGCCGTCGCAGCTGCCATTCAGGTGCAGGTTCACATTAGATTCAGATAGACAGTAATGAAACAACAGAACTAAAAACTGGTAGACCATATCTTTTATTCTGGTTCGCACGCACAAGCAAGTAAAAGCAAACACACGGGCACCAAATCTCATTCACATGTTCTCTGATTCCACAACCAGGAGAATCATTTTGGTTTCTCCTAGAATCAAAGTCCCCACTAGCCTCAGCCACCTCCTTTTCCCCATCTGCACGCCTCCATCTTGGCTGCTGCTTCTCCTGCAACCACGTGGCCTCTGCCAAAATGGCCTCCTAGCTCCTCCTTTAAAACTTTTTGGTGGGAAAGCCCCTCCTCCAGCACACATTAGCATAACCAAGCCCCTTCCCAAGCAGAGAGGTAATTATCAGTATCATGTGGTAGCATCATCACATGAGCAGTGGCCATTTTTAACAATAAAAGTGAGCAAAACCAGAAAATACAGACTTTAAAAACTTATTTGCCCAACAGTTTATGCAAAAGTTAAAAACAGAGGCAAAGAAATGAGCAGAAATCTGTGCTTATTACATCAGAAACATTTTCTCTCCCTGATGTCTGTGAGAAGTGAGAAATTTTTGTTTTGCAAGAAAATATCATGTTAGTCAAAGAGATTAGAAACTGCTCTTGGAAAAGATACACTGCTCACAAAAATTAGGGGATATTTCAAAATGAATATGAAGTGATAAAAAAAGAAGCATTTGATCTTTATTTATTTTACAAGAACATTAGAAAAGCAAAACAAGTCAAAAAGAATTGTTCAATTATGCAAATGAATGCAAAACCAACTTTTATCTCATTGGTGAAAATGTGCTATACCAGGGGTGCTCAATACATCGATGGCGATCTACTAGTTGATTGCATGACATTAAAAAGACATTTGTCTTTTGATTGGCATACTGGGTAGCCAATCTGACGTCTCAACTATTGACACCCTACGCATGCGCGTTAAACCGCGCTAACTTGTTCAGTTACATTGCTGAGTAGTTAGCCTTCAATTTATTTAAACTAAATACAACAAAGGGTATAAAAATGAGTGCCGTAGCTGGTCTGAGTAAGAAGCCTAAAACCTACCACTTTCATACAGAATGGGAGGGGATTTTTTTCATTATGTCATATTCTAAATGCGTTTGCCACATCTGTCTGTGTGCCATTGCTATTCCAAAGAAGGGAAATGTGGAGCGGCTTTTTCGAACTGTTCATAAAAACTATGACATTGACTTTGCTCCGAAAAGAGAGCTGAGAAGGAGAAAGGTGAAAGAAGAATACACAGTATTAAATAGTAATAATAGTAACTTAAATAATGATAATATAGAAGAAATAAATTTATGTTTTGCATTTTTATTGTAGGTAGATCATTTTGACTCGGTCATCTTATAAGTAGCTCGCAAGCTGAAAAAGTGTGGGCACCCCTGTGCTATACAAAATGCTGAAAGTACTGGAGTATCTGCACATTCCCTGATCGCCTAATTTTTGTGAGTGCGTAGTTGTACTTCTACAACAGTCATCTGAATTCTAGCTGCTGAGTGAAAGCAGGAGAATGGGAAGTCACCTGCATGGTTTCCCAATTCCTGAAGCCAGTTCTGAGCAGGCTGAGGTGGACTCGCTGGAGAGTCCAATGAACCCATTCTTCCCATTGGAGAATAATCAACTTGAACCAATCTTTAGTTTGGAAGACAATGGTGACTATGCAAGTCCAGTCTCACTAGGGTCATGACTGCTTACCAACTTGGAGATGTAGGTCTAAATTTCTAAAAATGGAAGCTGGTTCCCTAGTAAATGACAAGACAGGGTAGAAAGAGCGTTGATCTTAAAACCTGACAGTACAAGCTTCAAATCTCAGCTTAACATTATCTTTTTGAACTACATCACATTTGATAGTTTCTGAGCCTCCGTTTCCTCATTTATAAAATGAGAATTACACCTAGTTTGCAAAGGTTATGTGAATTTACACACACACACACACCTCTTCTGCTAAGGTCGTGCTTTTGGAAACCTGAATTCTGTCATATGTGATTGGTAAAGAGTGGAATGATGGCATAAGCATGGCAGTCCTGATGAGCTTCACCAGCATGCTAATGTTTTCCTCCGTGAGTATCAGCAGCTGGTCACGGTATTTCTACACAGATGAATATAAAAGGTATGGGGACTACAGTACCGTTCCCGGTGTCTAGTCAACCCTTATGTTTTGGTTCAGTTTGATCCACTGCTCTGTCCAGAGGTGTTTATTGTATGATTTCTCCTAATCTTTGGGTACGATGCTCTTACCACCATAACTCAGTAGCCTCACACTCCCTTACAACCCTTCCATCAAGATACATTTACTTTTTATTTTTTTAAGTAAACATTTTAGATTTACTGCAATATCTCTTTATTAGGAATTTTACTTTTTTACAGTTATCATATTTTAATTAGGATTGTTACTTTCGTTAATGCCCTGCTTACAAATTCATATAGATTTTAAGAGGTATGTTCCTACTACTATTTTTCCATAGGCGCTAGTAGTTTCAGTGTGAATGCTAATTTTAGTATTAACTTTGTAGAATGCTGAGTTTATCAGGAAGACAAATATTGTGATAAAGCCGAAATTGCATTATGCATAAAGTACGCACCCACACAAGTTTTGATTCCTGTTAGCAGTGGTGAACTCTTGGGATTCATTTTGACTTCCCAACTTCTAAATCCCTTTTCTTGGAGAAGTCACCCTTATTTTTTTACTATAATGGGACAAAGATGACCTCTCACTGTGGAGTCTGAAAATGCTGGACACTCATTTTCGCAGCACCCCCTGCAGCAAAGGCAGAGGCCTATGCCTTAAGCTCTGCCAGTCAGGGTCACCTATACCAAGACTCTGATGTGGGGACTAGTGACACTAAAACCCAGAAGCTAGGAACTCTCTGTCATTTCTGTGCTGATGGTGGCAGTACTTTCCTCCTCAGAATGGTTTGGGGCCATAGCTTTGATGTACTTGTTTCCTGCTTAGTCTGAAGCTAAATCTTTATACCTTTATATGATTCACGAGTTAACCACTATTCTTTCAAACACCTGTCTGTTTAACTTAACCAGAATTAGCTTGTATTGCTTATTATGAAGAATTCTAGCTAATAAGGTTGTTGTTATACTAAATTCAGTATTGTTTTTAGCATCTACCATATCCACTATACTTTAAGGAAGTGGTTCTTAACCTTTTTTGAGGTACCGAACCCACCAGTTTCATATGCGCCTTCACCGAATCCTTCTTTAGTGATAAATAAAATATGATTTTTTTTCCAAATTCAAGACATAGGTATATGGTTTTTTACTGGTGCACAAAATGAGCCATGCATGAACATCACCTTGCTCAAAGAACAAAACCAACAAAGTGCATGAACTCACAACAAATTACGGTATTACTTTATTCTGGCCTCTGAGGCAGAGGCTTCTCCGAACCCCTGAGACCGACTCATCGAACCCCTAGGGTTCAATAGAATCCAGGTTAAGAACCACTGCTTTAAGGGGTACCCCAGATTGGAAAATTACCTATCAGTTCCAGGTATCTATTGCTGTATCTTACAAATCACTCACAAATCTTACTCACTTAAAACAATTATTTATTATCTTTTATGGTTCAGGAGGTTGACTGGGCTCTCAGCAGGGTAGTCCCTTCTTGGTGCCTCTTATGCAGTTTCTGTTAGTGGCTGGTACTGGAATCATCTGGAGACTAGCCTGGGATGCTTGCTTCACTTACACATCTGGTCACTGGTCCTCCCTCTCCTTCCACAGGGTGTCTCATTCTCCTGGACCTCTCCACGTGGACTGGGGCTTTTCACATCATGCTAATTTCAGAGTAGTCACACATGGCAGCTGGATTACATGGGGCAGAAAATTCACACTTAAGGGCTACATCTAGAACTGACAGTGTACCTTTCATATTCTATTGGTCAAAGCAATCACAGGGCCTGCGTAGGCTCAGGGAGTGGGTAGAGAAGTAGAGAAATGAACTCTAGTTCTTGAGGTGGGAATGGCAAGCCCACTCTGCCAATGCCAGAGATATTTTTGTGGTTGTCTTTGAAAAATACAATCTGCCATGCGATCCGTAAGGGGCTAGGTACTGTTCAGAGAATAACACAGAAAACATTGAGCAATATGACTTTTAAAAGGCAAAGTGCCCATCCTTAAGGGATAAAATTGGCCGTCCATGGAATAATAATACACAATATATACAGTGATGTGGTTTTTAAAGACAGGTGTTAACGTCTCAGTGGAGAGACCCGCCCCTTACCCCTTCATACAGGGTCCTAATTTCTACTTTGTGGCAAATAATACAGTGCAATTGGGGAACTTACTAAGAGTTTTAGAATCCAAGAGAAAAGTTCTCTCCCAGTTTTTGATTTTTTTTATTACCTGGAAAAAATCTGCCAAGTGAAAGAATTGATAAGCAGTCTCCTAGCAAGCAAAGAAAAAGAAAATATAAGTAAATAGAGAAGATTATAAATAAACTGCTGAGCCCCAGGCCTCTCTTGAGCTGCATGATTCATGAGTTTGCAGCCAAAGAAGGGGGACTGCACTTATGAATTTCACTTCAATGGTTAAAGACCGGGAATAACCTGAACAAAATTTGATTTAACAGAGTGGCTGCCCACATAATAATCTGTTAACTTTCACACCAAGCAATCCTTTCCTGTGCCTATACTTCAGGGATGTAGAAAAGTGTACTTTGTCTCTGTTCTTCAATACCTCTGACTCTTAAAGATAATTTTTCTTATTTATCATTTTGACATTATGGCTTGATTGCAAGTACCTGATGGAAATGCCTCTGTTGGTAGCACAAAGCTTCTGAATCTAGCTTTTTTTTTTTTTTTTTTTTTTAATTTTTACAGGGACAGAGAGAGAGAGTTAGAGAGAGGGACAGATAGGGACAGACAGACAGGAATGGAGAGAGATGAGAAGCATCAATCATTAGTTTTTCGTTGCCGTCGCAACACCTTAGTTGTTCATTGATTGCTTTCTCACATGTGCCTTGACCACGGGCCTTCAGCAGACCGAGCTACCCCTTGCTGGAGCCAGCGACCTTGGGTCCAAGCTGACGAGCTTTTGCTCAAGCCAGATGGGCCCACGCTCAAGCTGGCGACCTCAGGGTCTCGAACCTGGGTCTTTCGCATCCCAGTCCGAGGCTCTGTCCACTGCGCCACCACCTGGTCAGGCTGAATCTAGCTTTTAAGGAAAAAAAAAAACAATTCTTTATCCTGAAGTTTCTTCCAAGCTTGACCAGGGAAGCGGCTTGCTGTTCTGGAGCCTGAGGGGTTTCTTATCTTGTGTCTAGTGTTTGTTTCTGGTGCTCTGTGGGCCCCAGGGTGAATTCCATTTGGGTAACATAGCGATGTTTCCCTGGATCTTTGTTTTTTTTCTGCTTTGATTCTATCAAGGCAAAGTTTCTATAGAATCTATAGAGTCTCAATATCACATAAAATTTTCATTGGCTTTTTCGGAACTCTTTTTGCATTATCATTATCATTTGTATGAGTTCTTTCTTAGTTTCAAGTGACATATAGAACCAAATTTAAACTGGCTTAAGACAAAAAATGCACTTATTGGTCTGGGAGCTGATGGGGCCAGGGACTGGTTTGGCTTCAGTTATAGCTGGATTCGGTGCTTTAACTGTGCCATTGGGACTCTTTTTCTTTCTAGCTCTACTTTGCTGCCTCATATTTTGTCTTCATTCTCTGTCTCCCTTTTGCTCCAGGCTCCAGGCTGCTCCCTCATAGTGATGTGATTGCTGGGGCAGCTCTAGCCTTACATAGCTCAAAAGAGAGGGTCTGTCCAGTAGCTCCGGAACATGATTTATTATGATTGGACCAGTTTAGGTCATGCGCCCATCTTTGAACCAATCATTGTGAACAAAGGAAGACACAGTAGATTGAATGGCTTATACCTGAGTCACAGGTTCTGTCCTTAGAACCAGGGAAGGAACCCCACTGAGCAAGCAGTGAGTCTGCTGTGAAAGTCAGGAGTTACTGGAGAAAGGAAAACAAATTCAAGGGAAGCAGCAAACAAGTAGTAGTGTTATTATTACCATCATAATTATTTTTAAACTACCATTGTTTATATGATTGCATTTAGTCCGTAGTGCCTGGCATGTATTAGCAGCATAATACATGCTAAAAGAATGAGAGTTTTACTAATGATAAACATTAGTTCAGTCCTCTGCCAGTCAGACAGGCCTGCCAAGCCAGAGTAAAGCACATAAAACAAAGGAAACACTGAAGCATTAATAATACATCAGATTTTAAAGCAGTTCTTCAGATCTTTATTATTAGATTGATTTTTTTTTTTTTTTTACAGAGACAGAGAGAGAGTCAGAGAGAGGGATAGATAGAGACAGACAGAGAGGAACAGAGAGAGGTGAGAAGCATCAATCATTAGTTTTTCATTGCCGTTGCAACACCTTAATTGTTCATTAATTGCTTTCTCACATGTGCCTTGACTGCGGGTCTTCAGCAGACCGAGCAACCCCTTGCTGGAGCCAGCGACCTTGGGTCCAAGCTGGCGAGCTTTTGCTCAAGCCAGATGGGCCCGCACTCAAGCTGGTGAGCTCAGGGTCTCGAACCTGAGTCTTCTACATCGCAGTCCGACACCCTATCCACTGCGCCACCGCCTGGTCAGGCTAGATTGGTTTTGATTACACAGGCAGCATGTATGCATGTTATAAAGTGAGGTACATTTTACATTGCTATATGAATTAATGTGTTTTTTTCTCATTGATAGAGAGAAGAAGAGGAGGAAGACCGAGAGAGAGAGAGAAACATCAATTCATTGTTCCACCCAATTGTTCCACTTAGTTGTGCACTCATTGATTGCCTCTCGTACATGCCCTGACTGTAGATGGAACCCTGACCTCTGTGCACCAGAATGACACTTTATCCACTGGGCCACCCAGCCAAGGCTAAATGAATGGTTTTTAGTCTCTCCCTAGGAGAGCAAATCTGACATACTTCATTTCAGCTGAATTGGAATGCTTCCAAAATGCACTCTCAGATGTTGCAAATGCACCTCCATTGTGGTGCCTCGCTCTCTAAGCAGAAAGCCTCGCCACCACCTGTGGGGAGAGCATGGAGGGAGAGCGGAGGAGACTGCCCGGTCAGTTTCAGCAGTACAGAAGGAATGTAGTCTTTATTTTGCCTCTTTTCATTCCTACTGCTTAATTTTCCTACTCTCCAAGCAGGGAAAAGAAGCTCATAACCAGCCAGAGTTGAGATTTTTGCTGGAGGACAGGGCACAGAGAACTGTATTTTCGAAAATATTCAAAATTGTCCCAAGGGTGGTACTAACAATGACACAAAACAATGTCCCATTGTGGATACATAGGGACAAGATAATTCACACTAGCAGCATTGTACATGCATAGAGCAGAGTTCATCCCATACATGTAAAGCATGTCTTAGTGTAGTGTGGAGTGATTCTCCCGTAGAACTCCAGTTGAGAAGGGCGGAGTTAGATCTGGGTGAATCATCATCTTGTTTGATTTGAATCCCCTATTGTCTGTTGAAGATAAAAAGGTTAATTATTTCTCTGGCCATGGATGATAACACAAATAAAAATCTGCCAAAAACACACACACATGCGCATACATATGTATATATTTGTATATAACACATATATTTGTACAACATATTGTAGTCAATATATTAAATATAATATATAATCAATGTTCTATATACTATATATTTGAAAATATATTTGTGAATATGTATGTATGTGTACACACACACTTTTTTGGTTTTTTTTTAGTGAGAGAGATAGAGTAAGAAAGGAACAGACAGGGACAGACAGGCAGGGAGAGAGATGAGACGCATCAACAGTTGTGGCACCTTAGTTGTTTACTGATTGCTTCTCATATGTGCCTTGACAAGGGGGTGGGCTGCAGCTGAGCCAGTGACCCCTTGCTCCAACCAGCAACTTTGAGCTGAAGCCAGTGACCTTGGACTTCAAGCCAGTGACCATAGAGGCATGTCTATGATCCCGTGCTCAAGCCGGTGAGCCTGCACTCAAGCTGGTGAGCCCGTGCTCAAGCTGGCAACCCCAAGGTTTCAAACCTGGGATCTCAGTGTCCCAGGCTGATGCTGTATCTACTGCGCCACCGCCCGGTCAGGGTGCACAATTATTTTTTAACTTTAGAAAGAAAGAAGCAGTGTATCCTGTTGGTGTGAGGAGAGAGCCCCCTTCCTTACTGTATATGGCTCCCCAGGGTGATGGCAGGATTGCTGCACAGGAGCATCCCAGCAGCCCAGTGGGAGCAGAAAATGGCAGTGCAGTCAGCTTTAGCCATGAGTCCTGCCCCCGTCTTGAACTATTTAGGTTTGCACTAACAGGGTCAGGTGTTTCCTCCTTGACAGGAGTTTCTGGGTTCCCTGTGCCTTGGTGACTGTGGTGGCTTCCCCACACATACTACCTGGAGGAGAGCCAGGTGAATCTCATGGAGAAGCAACTGCACAAAATGGCAGCCCTCCCTGCTGGGAAGAGGACCTTTCCATTTTGCACCAGGCTAGGCACTAGTAATGGCTTTGTCATACCTACTGCCTTGTTCTTTGACCCTGAAGTAACTGAAAAGATTCCTGCTATGTATCTGTCTTCCATGCCTGTAATGAGAGTTCTGGAGTAGTATGTAGAACCATGAGTCTTCTTTTTTTTTTTTTCTGAAATATCAGCTTTATTGAGATAGAAATCACATGCCATCTGCATTAGTCAGAGTCCTCCAGAGAAATAGAACCAACAGGACATATAGATAGAAATATAGGTATAGATATGACATACATGTAAATACATGTAAATATATGTCTATTTCTAAGAGGAATATTAAAAAAGAGATAGATCTGTTAGGAATTGGCTCCCATAATCTTGGAGGATAAGAAGCCCCACCATCTGCCATTTGTAAGCCCGAGGCCCAGAAAAGCCAGTGGTGTAGTTCCAGTCCAAGCCCAAACGCCTGAGGACCTTATGGATGGTGTAAGTCCCAGTTGAAGGGCAAGAGAAGATGACTGTCTCAGCTCATGCAGTCAGGCAGAGAGAAAGAATTCAGCTATCTTCATTTTTGTTCTAGTTGGGCCCTCTGTGGCTTGGATGATGCCCACCTACATTGGGAGGCATTGCTTCCATCTGGCCATCAATTCAAATGTCAATCTCTTCCAGAAACACCTCAGAAATATACTCACAATAATGTTTAACCAAATATCTCTCATGTCCTGATAACGTTGACACGCAGAATTAACCAGTACACCATCAGTTCATTTTTTAAAAAGTATACAGGTCAGTGGGTTTAGAATATTTACCAAGTTGTACAACTATACCACTATTTAATCTCAGAACACCCCACACCCATTAACAGTCACTCCCCACTCTTCCATTCTCTGAGCCCCAGGAAACCACAAATCTACTTGCTATCTATATGGATTTGTTAAATCAAGACATTTCATATGAATGGGATGAGAATATGTGGCTCTAGCTACTGATTTATTCAGCATGGTGTTTTCAAAGTTCCTCCATGTAATAGCTCGCATCAGTACTTCATGCCTTTTTATGGCTGAATAATATTTAGTTGAATGGATATAACACATTTTGCTTATTGAATTTTCAGTTGATGGACATTGGCAATTTCCACTTTTTGCCTGTTATGAATAATGCTGACATGAACATTTGTGTGCATGTTTTTGTGTAGACACATTTTCAATTCTCTTGAAATTGGGAGTAGACTCGCTGAGGGTATAATTGCAGGGTGATGTGGTAACTCTAGGTTTAACTCTTTGAAGAGCTGTCACACTGTTTTCCAAGGTAGCTGCACATTTTTTCCTACCAGCAACATGGGACGGTTCCCATTTCTTCACGCCTTCAACAATGTTTCTTAATGCCCATCCTTTTTGCTTATGGTCATCCTAGTGGACGTGAAATGGTATCTCAGAGTGGTTTGGATTTGCCTTTCCCTAGTGACTAATGCCATTGAGCATCTTTTCACGTGCTTATTGGTCATTTGTATAACTTCTTTTGAAGACATACACATTTAAGAAATGTATATTCATCTTTTGATATCTGATTATAAACCCAATTTTTAATTGGGCTATTGATCTTTTTATGACTGAATTATAAGATTTCTCTATCTATCCTGCATACCTTGTCAGATATATGATTTGCAAATACTATCTCCTATTCTTTTTGTAACTTTCTTGATAATGTCCTTCGAAGCACAAATTTTTAAATTTTGAAGTCTAATTTATTTTCCTGTTATATACATTTTTAGTGCCATATCCAAGAATCATTGCCTATTCCAAGGACATAAAGATTTACACCTATGTTTTCTAAAAGTTTTATAGTTTTAGGTTTTACATTTAGATCTATGATCCGTTGACTAATATGTGAGGTAGGGGTTCAATTTTATTCTTTTACATGCGGATAGCTAGTTGGCCCAGCACCACTTATTGGAAAGACTATTTTTTCCCCTCTTCATTGTCTTGACACCTTGTTGAAAACAGTTGGCCATAGAAGTATGTATTTATTTTTGTAGTCTAAATTCTATGCCATTGATGTATGTGGCTATACTAATGCCAATACCACACTGTCTTGATTACTGTAGCTTTGTAGAAAGTGTTGAAATTGGCAAGTTAAAGTTGTGAATTATGCAATTTCACTTTTCTTTTTCAAGATTGTTTTGGCTATTGTAGGTTCCTTGAATTTCCATGCAAATTTTGGGATCAGCGTGTCAAAAGGCAGTTGGGATTTTGCAGAAATTGCATTGAGTGGACAGATAAATTTGGTGAGTATTACTACTTACTAATAGTAAGTCTTCCATGAATACAGGATGTCTACATTTATTTAGGTCCTCTTTAATTTCTTTCAACAATGTTTTATAGTTTTTAGCGTTCAAGTCTTGTACTCCTTTGTTAAATTTATTCCTATTTTATTTTATTTTTAATTGATTTTTATTTATTGTGTTTACATATATTCTAGGGTCCCCCCGAATGCATCCCCCCTTCCACGCGTTCCCCTCAACATCCCCTTTACCCCCTCCCTGCAACGCCCTGCCCCCTTCCCTTCAGTTTTATCCCATCCTATCATCTGCTTTCCCTTTGTTCGCTTTCCCTCTGGTCCCTTCCATACCTCCTCTGTCTCAATTCCATTCCTCAGTTCACATTGTTCATTGGATTCCTCAAATGAGTGAGGTCATATGATACTTTTGGTTCTCTGCCTGGCTTATTTCACTTAACATAATAGTTTCCAGGTCCATCCATGTTGTCGCAAAAGGTAAGATTTTCTTCTTTTTCATGGCCCCATAGTATTCCATTTCGTATATGTACCACAGCTTTTTAATCCACTCGTCCACTGAAGGACACTTGAGCTGTTTCCAGATCTTGGCTATTGTAAACAATGCTTCCATAAAAATGAGGGTGCATTTCTCCTTTTGAATCAGTGATGTGGTGTTCTTGGGATATATTCCTAAAAGTGGGATGGCTGGGTCAAAAGGTAGTTCCATTTTTAATTTTTTGAGAAATCTCCATACTGTTTTCCACAGTGGCTACACCAGTCTGCATTCCTAACAGCAGTGCAGGAGGGTTTCATTTTCTCCACATCCTTGCCAGCACTTATTCTGTGTTCTTTTGTTAATGAGTGCCATTCTGACTGGTGTGAGGTGATATCTCATTGTGGTTTTAATTTGCATTTCTCTAATAATTAGTGATGTTGAACATTTTTCATAAGCCTAATGGCCATCAGTATGTCCTCCTTGGAGAAATTTGTATTCATTTCTTTTGCCCATTTTTTGATTGGATTGTTTGTCTTCCTGGTGTTGAGTTTTATAAGTTCTTTATAAATTTTGATTATTAACCCCTTATCAGACGTATTGTCGAATATGTTCTCCCATTGTATGGTTTGTCTTTTTATTCTGTTCTTATTGTCTTTAGCTCTGCAAAATCTTTTTAGTTTGATATAGTCCCATTTGTTCATACTGTCCTTTATTTCTCTTGCCCGTAGAGATAAATCAGGAAATATATATTGCTGCGAGAGATCTCAGAGAGCTTACTGCCTATGTTTTCTTCTGAGATACTTACGGTTTCACAATTTACATTTAAGATTTTTATCCATTTTGAGTTTATTTTTTGTAAATGGTGTAAGTTGGTGGTCTAATTTCATTTTTGAAGGTAGCTGTCCAATTTCCCCAACATCATTTGTTAAAGTGACTGTCTTTACTCCATTGTATGCTCTTAGCTCCTTTGTCAAATATCAATTGTCCATAAAGGTGTGAGTTTATTTCTGGGTTCTCTGTTCTGTTCCATGGATCTATATGCCTTTTCTTATGCCAGTATCAAGCTATTTTGAGTACAATGGCCTTGTAGTATAACTTGATATCAGGAAGTGTGATACCTTCCACTTTATTCTTCTTTTTCAAGATTGCTGAGGCTATTTGGGTTCTTTTTGGGTTTCGTATAAATTTTTGGAGTATTTGTTCTATGTCTTTGAAATATGTCATTGGCATTTTAATAGGAATTGCATTGAATTTATAAATTGCTTTGGGTAATATAGACATTTTAATGATGTTTATTCTTCTATCCATGAACATGGTATATGCTTCCATTTGTTTGTATCTTCCTTGATTTCTTATATCAATGTTTTATAATTTTCCGAGTACAAGTCTTTAACCTCCTTGGTTAAATTTACTCCTAGGTACTTTTTTGTTGTTGTTGCAATAGTGAAGGGATTGTTTTCTTAATTTCTCTTTAAGACAGTTTATTGTTGATGTGTAAAAAATGCCTCTGGTTTCTGAATATTAATTTTATATCCTGCCACCTTGCTTAATTCATTTATCAGGTCCAGTAGTTTTTTGACTGAGACTTTAGGATTTTCTATGTACAGTATCATATCATCAGCAAATAATGATAGTTTTACTTTTTTCCCCAATTTGAATGCTTTTTATGTCTCTTCTTGTTTTATTACTGTGGCTAGGACTTCCAGAATTATGTTGAATAATAGTGGTGAAAAGGGGCACCTCTGCCTTACTCCTGATCTTAAGGGAATTGCTTTAATATTTGCCCATTGAGTATAATGTTGGCTGTGGGTTTGTCATAGATGGTCTTTATCATTTTGAGGTATGTTCCCTGTATTGCCACTTTGCTGAGAGTTTTGATCATAAATAAGCACTGGATTTTCTCAAATGCTTTTATAGCATCTATTAATATTATCATATGGTTTTTGTCCTTCCTTTTATGTGATGAATCACATTGATTGATTTTCAGATATTGTACCAGCCTTGCCTCCTCAGAATAAATCCCACTTGATCATGTTGTATGATTTTTTTCTTGTATTGCTGGATCCGGTTTGCTAATATTTTGTTTAGAATTTTAGCATCTAAATTCATCAGGAATATTAACCTATAGTTTTCTTTCTTTGTGTTGTCTTTGCCTGGTTTTGGAATCAGAATTATGCTCACCTCATAAAAGGAGCTTAGAAGTCTTTCCTTTTCTTGAATTTTTTGAAATAGCTTGAGAAGGATAAGAGTTAGTTCTTCTTTGAATATTTGGTAGAATTCACCTGTGAAGCCATCTGGCCCAGGGCTTTTGTTTATTGGGAGTATTTTGATAACTGTTTTGATCTCATTTGTTGTAATCAATCTGTTTAGGTTTTCTGATTCTTCCATATTGATATTTGAAAGATTATATGTTTCAAGGAATTTGTCCATTTCACCTAGGTTGTCTAATTTTTTGGCATAGAGTTCTTCATAGTATTATTTTTACAATCCTTTGTATTTCTGTTGTGTCAGTTGTTACTTCTCCACTCTCATTTCTAATTTTATTTATTTGAGCCCTCTCTCTTTTCTTCTTGGTGAGTCTGGTTAAAGGTTCATCAATCTTGTTTACCTTTTAAAAAACCCAGCTCTTGGTTTCATTGATCTTCAGTATTGTTTTTTAGCCTCTATGTCATTTATTTTCAATCTGATCTTTATTATTTCCTTTCTTCTACTTCCTCTGGGCTTTACTAGCTTTTCTTTTTCTAGTTTTTTATAGATGTAGGGTTAAGTTGTAAAAGAATGTATGTTCTGCTGCTTTAGGGTGAAAGGTTCTGAAGATATCTATTAAATCCAGTTGATCTAGTATGTCCTTTAAATCTGCTGTTTCTTTTTAAATTTTCTTTCTTGAGTATCTGTCTAGTGATGTTAGTGGGGTATTGAAATCGCCTACTATTACAGTATTGCTGTTGATCTTGCCCTTTATGTCCATCAAAGTCTGCTTTATATATTTCGGAGCTCCTATATTAGGTGCATAGATATTTATAATGGTTATATCTTACTTTTGAATTGCTCCCTTTTATTGTTATATAGTGACCTTCTTTATCTGTTACTATATAGCCTTTGTTTTATAGTCTATTTTGTCAGATATAAGTATTGCTACCCCAGCTTGTATTTCATTTCCATTTGCATGAAATATTTTTTCCATCTTTTTACTTTTAATCTATGTGTATCATTTATTTTGAGATGGGTCTCTTGTAGATAGCATATGTACAGGTACTGTTTTCTTATCCATGCAGCTACCCTATGTCTTTTGATCGTAGCATTTAATCCATTTACATTTAAGGTTATTATTGATATGTAGTTGTTTGTTGCCATTTTATTCTTTAAATCTACATTCCTCTTTTACTAGATTTTCCCCCCTTTGTTCTGTTTACAACAGGCCCCTTAACACCTTTTTGCAGCATTAGTGTGGTTGTAATAAATTCCTTGAGTTTTTTTTTTTTTGTCTGGGAAGCTTTTTATTTCTTTTTCAGTTTTAAATGATAGCCTTGCTAGATAAAGAAGTCTTGGTTGTAGGCTCTTGTTCTGCATTACTTTGAATATTTCTTGCCATTCCCTTCTGGCCTCAAGTGTTTCTGTTGAAAAGTTGGATTTCATCCTTATGGGGGCTCCTTTGTAGGTGATTGACTGCTTTTCACTTGCAGCTTTTAGTATTCTTTCTTTATCTCTTAGCTTTGGTATTTTGATTATGATGTGTGTTGGTATAGGTCTCTTTGGGTTCCTTTTTAATGGGGCTCTCTGTGCTTCTTGAAACTGTGTGACATTTTCCTGCATCAATTTAGGGAAATTTTCAGCTATGATTTCTTCAGTCAGGTTCTCTATCCCTTGTTTTTTCTCTTCTTCTTCAGGAACTCCTATTATGTGGATGTTGTTTCTCTTCATGTTGTCACAGAACTCTCTTAGAGTTGCCTCAGACTTTTTGATCCTCTTTTCTTTTTGCTGTTCTCTTTTCGTGCTTTTGCTTATCTTGTCTTCTAAATCATTGATTCAATCCTCTGCTTCATTTAGCCTGCTTTTAATTACTTGTAGTGTAGTCTTCATTTTTGATATTGTGTTTGTCATTTCTGTCTGGTTCTTTTTTATGATTTCAGTGTTCTTTTTGATGCTTGCAATATTTTTATTTAGGTGTTCATTCAGTCCATTCATTGTAGCTTTTAGACTCTTAAGCATCTTAACAATCATTATATTAAACTCTGCATCTAGTAATTTGATTACTTCCATTTCATTCAGTTCTTTTTATGGAGATTTT
Source organism: Rhynchonycteris naso (assembly GCA_037038555.1). Taxonomy (NCBI): domain Eukaryota; kingdom Metazoa; phylum Chordata; class Mammalia; order Chiroptera; family Emballonuridae; genus Rhynchonycteris; species Rhynchonycteris naso. The sequence goes on along the minus strand of CM073000.1, from coordinate 160,323,187 downwards.
TCTTGTTGATTCATATGGTTTATATTCCTCTGTCTTCCTATTGTTTCTGCATGTGGTTTGCAGGCTTGTAAGAGTTTTGGGTCTGAGGTTGGTTTATTTAATTTGACTTCTCCTTCAGGCCTTTATTCCTCTGCTTCTGCTGATTGCTTGAATTTTAATTCTTCTTAACTAGTAGAGTCGCTTTAAAGTCTTGATTTCCCTGCTGTTGTTTGTTTGCTGAACCCAGCAGGGAGCTTCTGTTTACTGATCTCAGCAGAGGGCTTCTATGTTTAGGAGGAAGGAAGTGGGCATATCTTGTTTTTGTTTTGGGTTGGTTTTTTGACCCTAGTTGAAACTGTACCTAGGAATGTGGTGGGTATGACCTCTGAGAATCTGAAGGTGTGTTTTGCCCAGTTACTCTTGGGGGGGGGCATGTCCTCAGTATTAAGGGGGAGGTGTAGCTCAGTGTCCCTGGAAACCTGAGTCCCTGACCCCTCCCCCTTACTTCCTCCTTTCCTGAAGGCCTTTTGCGCTAATTGGATCCAGAGAGCTCTTTGGAGGTGGGTCACCTGGTTTCACTCTCAGCTTGTTCTGGGTGGAGGGAGCGACCCCCAACTATGGCCGCCTCCGCACTGGAGAATGAGTCAGCTCTGCTCAGGTCAGCCTGGGCACTACTCTCCTTGTGACCATTTATGTCTCCATGTCTTGTTCTCCCCACTTTCCTCATGCAAGACCAATCAGTCCTATCAGCCCTCCTCACCCCCAGATCCCCAGGCAAGTGGCTGTGAGCAATATTTTCTGCTCTGTTCCTTTAAGGCTGCTCTTTTTTTCACCAGCCACTTCCTGCAAACAGAACTCTCACTCTTCTCCCCACTCAATGTTGTCTGGCTATCTCCTCCAAACCCTAGGTTTCTAGGCTGGGTCTCCGGTCCTGAGACTGAGGACCCTGGCCTCTCAGGGTCTCTCTCCTTGTAATGAGAGCCCCTCTGGACTCTCAGTCTCAGCCTACCCTTGCTCCTGGGAGCAGGGGAGCCCCCACCATGCCGCTGCAATCTCTATCAAGATTGGTGTGAATTCTTCTGTGCTCCTTGGTTTTCAAGTGCTATTCTTTTAGTCCAAAGTTTGTTTTTCACGATGATTATTCTTAAATTAATTTTTAATCCAGTTTGGTCTTTGGAGGTGGAAGTCTGTGCATCTGCCTACTCTGCTGCCATCTTGGACTCCTCGAACCGTGAGTCTTCTGACAAAGTTATAAGAAGTGTCAGAGCTAGTGGGCAGAGACAGGTGATACTCTATGTACTTGGCCATGTCCTCAGCAGCAAAGAGCACAGAGATTACATAAAAGAGCAGCCATAACCTCACAGTCAGCTGTACAAGTGGGGTTGGTAAGGTTAGAAAGATCCTCTACTCTCTTCCAAGAAGACCACAGAATAACCTTCCTTCTACTATATGCACAGACCAGACATAAGTTGGACACCTTGAATTTACATAATGCTTTTCATCCAAATACCTCAAATACTTCCTTGGAGAGAATTTCTGAAAAGAAGTATAAGAGAAATGGGAGGAAAATGAAAGCTTGATTGTTATAGCCTAACTCTGATTTTATAACACACTGAGAAAAAATGGTCAATGATGTCAGTGAATATTTGTGTTCATTTATTTCTCCTATCTTCTCTGACTGCTTCCCAGAGGTAACTTTGCAAATTCCAGCATGCATAGGACTTCATCAATCAGAACTACATTATGAAATTTTGACTTACTGATGGCAGTTTGGTGAGCAATTTTTCAAAGCTGATTTTTCATTAGAAAAAAAGATGAGAAGTTGAAAATTAAGTGGGAACAAAACAAACTGGCAAGGATATGTATTACAGCTGCTAAATCAAACAAACAATGAGTCATCTGGTTTCCCCACAGCCCCTCTATGCTGAAGCTTCCCTCAGACTTTGCCTCCTGTTTATATTTGTAAATTTCAAATAGGTTTAGAAACATTATTCTGATGAAGGGTGGATTCAATTTATTTTTATTTCTAAGAGCTGACCTAAGAGTTGCATTTAGGAGTGGATTTTATTAATAAACATTGTTCACACATTTCATGCTTAAAATACTTATTAAAGTTAAACTGACCTATTTCACATTGCCCTAGCCAAGTGAAAGATAAAGTTTGCTTTCTGTGCTGGTGGTATTAGTGTGAAGTATTTGCTTCATCACAAAATAAACTCAGAGAACAATTGGAAATTAGGTCAAATAAAATCAACAGTCAGGCTGGGTAATAGTCTCTTTATTTTACCCATGCATGCCTTTCCTTAAATTTTCCACAAGGAGAGAAAATGTAACAACAGAAAAAAAGAACAAAAGAAAAATAATTTAAAAAACAGAATACTGTGAAAATATGTAAAGTTTTTTTTGACCAAACTGCTGCAGGTGGAAGTGTATCTGTGTGGAAAACATAGCATTTATGCTTTGTTTTTGCTAAACATAGCAGTTATGTCTTCATTAATTTACTAAATAGTTTCAAGTACCCAGTGTGTAACTACAATAGAAGAGATGTAAGCAAAATGGTTTGTGATGTCATGGGTCATAAACTCAAATGGCTATAGAAACTAAGCAGGTACTATAAATGTATGATTTTGACCAAGGCGATAAGAATGAGCTTGCACACAGAAGAATGCTTGCTCTAAAACATTCCCATTTAATTTTAAAAATTTAGCCCAGGGCCTGCTGTGGGCTTCCAGTTTCCCGCTCCTGTAATAGGGAGGAAGAAGTCAATTCTTATAAAAAAGTTTGTTTCTTTCCTTTTAAGTAAAGTATTTTATAAAACTTGGCAAGTGTATTCTTTTTCATTTAATTTATTAAATTTGTTGATTGATTTTAGAGATAAAGAAGAAGGGAGAGAGAAACACTGATTTGTTGTTCCACTTACTTATGAATTCATTGGTTGTTTCCTCTATGTGCCCTAACCAGGAATCAAATTTACAACTCTGGTGTATTAGGACAATGCTCTAACCAACAGAGCTGTCTGACCAGGCTGGCAAAGCTTTCATTTACAATGAGTTTTGAAAATAAAAACTTTAAAAAGATAGAGAGAGAAAGAATTTTAACCTGAAATTTTTTCTCAGAAGTCTAGGTTGCAGTGGGAGCCTGGGTGAGTAGCATGAAGTCTTAGGGGCCAGTGTGAAGAATTTATTATGTCCAGAATAGAATTCTAGATCCTCACTAAACTGTTCTTTCCCAGGGACCATGGCTCAGAAATGGGGCTACTATTCCTCCTGTCACTCTGGCCAAAACCTAGGAACCATTATTTATTACCATCTTTTTGTCTCAGACCTCAGCACTAGACCCAGGTCTTATGGCAATTAATCTCATACGTTGGTAGGGTGGAGGATTCTCTTTAAGAAAAAGCCTATAGAACTAGGTGCAAAATAAATATTTATTTTGGATGGGTCAGGGCAAGTGGCAGAAAACCCACCTATGCAGACCCTTAACAAAGCTATTATTAGAATCTGTTGCCTCTACCTTCAAAAATATGTCCCAAATTTAACTGTTCTTCCTGACATCTGCCACTTTCTCTTTGGACCAACCCACCATCAGCTCCGGCATGGATTACTACAGTTCCAGCCCCCAACTGGTCTCCCTCCTGACACTCTTGCCCTACTGCTGTCTATTCCAAACGTGTAAGGTAGAATGATTCTTTTTAGATCTAAATCAGATCACATCATACCTTTCCTCAAAATCTTTCAATAGCTATCCATCACACACAGAATAAACTCTGAAGTCCTTTGTATGGGCTACAAGACCCTACTATACAACCCCTGCTTTTTGTGTGTGTGTGTGACAGAGACAGAGAGAGGGACAGATAGAGACAGACAGGAAGAGAGAGAGATGAAAAGCATCATTATTTGTTGCTGCACTTTAGTTGTTCATTGATTGCTTTCTCATGTGTGCCCTGACCAGGGGGGTACAACAGACCAAGTGACCGCTTTCTTGCTCAAGCCAGCAACCTGGGGCACAAGCTGGTGGGCTGTGCTCAAACCAGATGAGCCTGCACTCAAACTGGCGACCTTAGGTTTTCGAACCTAGGTCCTCTGTGTCCCACTCCAACGCTCTATTCATTGCACCACCACCTGGTCAGGCCCTGCTTACTTCTCATTCATTCTTATCTATCTCTCTCCCCACTGGTTACTCCACTGTAGCCACGTTGGCTTTCTTGCCATTCCTATACCAAGTCAAGCACTTCTCTGCCTTAAGGCCTTTGCATTTGTTTTTCCTTCTATCTGAAACACCTTTTCCCTAAATAGTTTCCTGTCTCTCCCGTTACTTTATTTAATCTTAGCTCAAATGTCACCTTCTGATCCCTGTCTCATAGTGATTTTCAACCTTTTTTATCTCATGGCACACGTAAACTAATTACTAAAATTCTGCAGCACATCAAAAACTATATTTTTTTCCCATCTGACAAAAAAAAAATAGGTATAATTTTGATTCATTCACAGCAGATGGCTTTTGTGTCGGCTGTTGTCATTTTTTTATTTGACAGTCTAAGGGAAAAGAGGTCACTTCCCCTGACTAAATAGTCAATATTGCATTTTTAAAAAATTATTGTGGCACGCTCATTGAAAATCGCTGCCCTGTATAAATGCACCACCCTTTAATCTCTATCCCTTTACTTGATTTACTTTATATCCTTTATCACTGCTTACTTTATTATTATTTATTCATTTGTCATTTTCTATTGTGTCACCCTAATATAAACTGCATAAAATGGAGGTTTCGTTTTATTGATTTCTGTTTTGCAAAAGCCCAGAATAGAACCTACTGTAAAGAATAGTGGAAACACTTTTCTGAAAGAATATGGCATCATATAACACCTCTACAATTTTTCATACTCAATGTCCGGCATTTAATTTTTTTAAAATTCTAGCATACTGCCTGACCTGTGGTGGCGCAGTGGATAAAGCGTCGACCTGGGAACACTGAGGTCACCAATTCAAAACCCTGCACTGGTCTGGTCAAGGCACATATGGGAGTTGATGCTTCCAGCTCCTCCCCCTTTTTCTCTTTCTCTCTTTCTCTCTCTCTCTCTCACTCTCTCTCTCCTTTCTAAAATGAATAAAATAAAAAGAAATTTATAAAATTCTAGCATACTACCCTGGTTGGGTAGCTCAGTTGGTTAGAGAATCATCTGGCTACTCCAAGGTTGTGATTCAATCCTTGGTCAGGTCATATACAAGAATCAATGAATGTACAAATAAATGGAACAAGTTGATATTTCTGTCTCTCTCTCCCTCCCCCCCTTCCTCTTTCTCTAAAATCAGTAAATTAATTTTTAAAAAAAGAACTCCAGGCATACTAAGAAACAGTACCCAAATAAAAAGAAAAACACATTCTTGAAAGAAACCTACAGATGACCCAGTTATTATCATCAGGCACAAACTCTATAGTAAGTGTAATATGTTTAAGGAAATAGATTGAACATATGGGACATGACAAAGATACAGATACAATATGGTAAAAGGCCTACCATGAATGCAATTGGGCCCTAGGGAGAAAGAAAAAAAGGAGGGTAAAAGCAATATTTGAAGAGATGATGGCCAAGAATTTTCCAAAAGTGATAAAAGATATCCAGCCACAAATTCAATAAGCTCTCCAAGTCTCAAATGGAATAAACACGCACAAAAAAAAATTAGGCACATTATAGTGATAGTGATAAAAATACCAGAACACTTTTCAAAAGAAGAGCAAAGGAAGCTAAAAAATAAGACGTATCTTCAGAAGAACAAGAGTAACAAAGTACTCAAAAGTTATGATGGAATCAGAAGGCAATGTAATAGCATTTTTAAAGTGCTAAAATAAAATATTGTCAACCTAAAAATCTATACCTAGCAAACATATTCTTCAAAGATGAAGGTACCCTGGTCTGGTGGCTCAGTGGTAGAGTGTTGGCCCAGCATGTGGAAGTCCCAGGCTCAATTCCTGGTCAGGGCACACAGGAGAAGTGACCATCTGCTTATCCACCTCTCCCCCCTTCTCTCTCTCACTCTCTCTTCCCTACCTGAAGCCATGGCTCAAATGGCTGGAGCAAGTTGGCCCCAGGTGCTGAGAATGATTCCATAGCCTTGCCTTAGGCACTAAAATAGCTTGTTTGCTGAACAATGGAGCAGCAGCCCTAGGTAGGCAGAGCATTACCCAGTAGGGAGCTTGCCAGGTGAATCCTGGTCGGGCGCATGTGGGAGTCTGTCTCTCTGCATCCCTGCCTCTCAATTAAAAAAAAAAAGAGAAATGAAGGCAATACAGTAGTTTCCAGATGAATAAAATCTGAGAGAATCTGTCACCAACAGACTTACATAAAAGAGATACTAAATGAAGTTATTCAGGAAAAAGGAAAATTATTTCAAACAGACACAGAGAAATGTAGGTGACAACCTTCTTGCAACCTTCTCAAGATGGAAATCAGTACCCCCAAAACCTCTATCTATGCTGGCACCCATGACTCCTTCTGCATGCCTCTACACAGCTTGCCTGTGGCCTTCCAGCAAGGCCCCCCTTTCCTCTGCACACCTATACCACCAGTTGCTGATCCTCTGTCCCCACCTGCATACCAAATGGTTGCTTCATGCATATTCAGTGACTACAGACCAACTCTAGGATGGACAGTCCAGTGAACTTCTTATTACCCTGTAAGTTAAAAAAAACCTTCAATGAGGTCTGAACTTCTTTTATGTTTTTCCTTTTCTTGAGTACTCTTGGAGCTATAGAAGACCACATTGTGTTTCCTTATACTTTAGCCAGCCACTCTTATCAGAGTATAACAATTCTATATTAAGTCCATCAGCTTTATTAAACTTCTACTATTTAACCCACTGGTTGAAATCAAACTAATGTAGATGACTATCTCAACATGATAAAGGGTTATTCTACTGTGGAGATAAAATAATTCTAAATTGAATTTAGCTAATAATACCACTTCAAATTATACAAAGCAAAAATTTACATAACTAAAAAGCTAAGTAGAATCATCTATAATCATAATAAAAATTTTAATATACCTCTGTTGGTTGATAGGATTGGTAGAATAAGCAGGAAGTAGTATCAGTTAAGACATAGGAAATCCAAAACAACATAACTAATGCGCTTGACCTGATTAATATACATAAATATTCCACATTAAGACAACAGAATATACATTCTTTTGTGTAGGCACATGAAACATTTCCCAAAATTGACGATATGTTAGGCCATAAAGGACACTTAAACAAAATGTAGGGTATTGAAGTCATTTAGAATATGTTCTCTCACCACAGCTAGAAATAATCATGAAAAGATAGAAGATCTTTAAATATTTTGAAGATTAGAAATATACTTTACAATTAGGTATAACTTTATGATGTTTTGGACTTATTCTAAATAATGTTGTCTTTTTTAGAATAGTTTAAACACAATTCCTTTAATAAGTTATCTTTGGATCAACCATACCAAAATCAAAGACTTGATTACTCATATTTTATAATGCCAAATGTTATTCAACCTGATCTGTGTGCCACTCCCTGTTCCTTATGTGCAATATTTGATACTGGGTGACTTTTGTATACTTCCAAAAATCAAATATGCATTCAAAGAATGATGGCTTGCTAAGATTAAGAATAGCTTTTAAGTAGCATGCCTTCCCCACTTAGCCACTCTATGCTGCAGTGTTCTCACATAAAATAAGACTGTTTGAACTGAAAGTCTCCGAGGGCTTGTCAACTTTTAACATATTATGAGTAGGTGAGCTCTGAATATGTAGACATATTCTATTTTAAACATATTTGTTAAGTTAACAGAACATACAGCCAAAGATCATTAATTAAACTAGATGTAAATATATAATCTTCATTTACACTAATTCTTGACTAAGCAAAGAAATATGAAGAGTCCATTTCTGTTTTTCTGGAACAATGGTTAATTCTGAAACTTTGGGGTGACTGTGATCTGAAAAAGAAGTAAATTCTCTCTGTACAGTAATCAAGGAGGTGTTATGATCACATAAACAGGCTGATGACAATATTCAAAATATTCCTGGGATGTATGCAGAATGTGCTCGTGTATGCTCTCAAGATGGTATTAATGTGAGAGGCCTTTCCTGGAATAGGTTTCTAGCCATCTGGTTTGACTTTGGCTGTCAGATCTACCACAAGGCAGCTCATGAATAATTTGAACATCAAATATATTGTATTATATTTTTCTTTCTTGATGTTAATATTATTATTAGGCTAGGTGGGTTTATTTTTAGTAGGTGTGGGGAGAATGCTCAGTGATATACAGAAAGGTATCTCTGACTTTTGCATTTCTTGGCATTCTTAGTATAAGTGACTAATATTTGAATACAACTTTTACAATTTGCGAATAACTTTTTCATATTTAGTTAATAATTGGGAGCACTGTGGTGCATCAGACAAAGCAGGGTTATTTAAGCCAGCCAGACCTGACTTTCAATTCTACTGTGGCTATTTACTTGCTCTCAGTCCTCGGACTAGTTCCTTAATGCTTCAGTGGGTGCTTTTGACTACAGGTAATTGAAATCCAGATCTAAACCAGTTTTAAAGGGAATTTATAGTCTATTAATTAGAAAGCAGTCTAGAGAGAAGGAAGCTGCCAGGTCACCTCACTCCAGTAGCTCTCTCGCCATCCCAGTTATTGTCTTGGCTCTGCCCTCCTCTGTGTGTGAGTGTCTTCCTCTGAATGGCAGTGAGATGGATGTAGCAGTTCTGGGCATGGCACCTGAGTTTCCTAGTGTAGCTATACCAGTTATTGACTTATTAAAATACTTCGGTAGCAGTTGATAAGTAGCCATTGCTCTGAACCTACAAAGTCCCCTTAATGTTCACTTGTTATAGGACTTATTCCAGGACTTCCCCATAATTCAGTATCTAATGTGGAGATAGGTGTAGGTACAACAGGAAATTCCAGACTCAGCTTTGGTATTATGTCCAGCATCCAATCTGATAAGTACTTATCAACTAAATATTCTTTCTCTCACCCTTCTGATACATATAAACATTTAGAAGTAAAGAGGCTATCTGTCTCTATGGTTTTATGTAAGAGCAAGAGATTTTCTCCAGAAGTTCCTAGTTCACTGTCTTCCCAAATGGATAACGTGTTCCTTTCCTGACTTGTTTCTATGGCAAGGAGAAAGTCGTGCCATTATTAGCTTAGAATAAGGTTCAAAAACTGATCATCTGCCTCACCCCTAAACTCAGAAGAAGAGATGACTTCCTTGCTCAGTTAGAAAGGGGTGAATATCAAAACAGAAGTCAGAATACAACTGAGAAGGGGGAAATGGATATTAGAAAGGCAACCACCAATGCTTGCACTTTTTATCTCAGTATCATCATCTACAAACGGGTGCTAATATTATTTACTTCACAACAATGTGGTAAGGATTAAATGAAGTCATATGGTACATTCTGTAGAACAGAGTTTGGTTCATTGATTCATGTTAGGTTCTCGATAAATGGTGGTTACCAACAATAAGAACAATAATAATGATATTGCTGTGTCGAGAACAGTACAGAGTCTAAGTGTTCACGCCACTTGCAAGCCTAACACATTTGCCTGCCATACTTCAATGGATCTTGGGTCAGAGATGAGGAATTTTATCACTCATAGCATTAGCAATAGCCAAAGTTTCAGCGCTTTCTTGTACTATTTCGGTGAGCTCCATTTCCCACCAGGTAGTTTTAAAGGGCCAGGTGATACCTCTACATGTAGTGAGTTGCATTGTAAGAGAGGAACCCTGAGCTTAAGGTAGCCCAATATTTTATAAAGGGCAGTGAGCATGTCTGCCCTTTGGTCTCTGTTTTCCTAGGCTGTTCTCTGTACAAATAAATATCCTTCAAAAGATATTTCAGTACAAAAGCACTATAAGCCTCTATTTATAAGTCATGTGGAAGTTCTAGAGACCTCACAGAGAGTATCTCCCAACAGCTGATGTTTGGTGGTAAACAGTTTTAAAAGTTTAAATATTTTTTCCTAAGCAGGCAAGTTTAATTTTCTTATGTGGAGCATTTGACTAGCCCTCTATTAGTGTAAGATTTGCAGTGTGTATGATATGTTGGTAGGGGATGAAATGTTCCTGGGCCCATATATGAGAAGTCTTTATAGATGATGTGAAACTTATTATGCATAATCATTATCCATGTCCACCACCAGTTAAGAGTTCACTGAAACAACCAAAAAATAACTGAAACAACCTAAAAATAACATAGGATAGTATAAATTCTATTTATATACATGTAAAACCCAGCTCAATTCTCATCTTGCATGAAACAGTGTCTCTTCACCTTAAATCAAATGGACATATAAGGGCTTTGAAGAGTATGGAGAAGTGAGGATTGGGGTTATCTAGGGAAAGAGAGAAAGATAAAAAATGTACAACAGGAAAAGATCCATAGCAACTCAGTCCTGATATTTAACAATAAACAAAAAGTTTTCTCTAAATGTACGAGAGCACAGGACCTCTAGTCAGTATCACAGCGTAATCTGAACTTTGCTTCATCAATTCCAGTATGTGGGATTCCGGTGGACTTTGGAGTCAAACAGACTTTCCAACCTCTGCTGCTTACTAGCAGTGTGAGCATGCACAAGTTTCAAAGCATTTTTGTTCCTTAACTAGAAAATGGAGATAATAATAGTACCTACCTTATACAGTCATCATAAAAAGTAAATTCTGAAAAATGCTTAGCATAGAATTCAGTACTTGTTGTCAGTAAATGGTAGATGGCATACTGATTTCTAAAACCTTTAATGATGATAGTCTTAATGGCAAACGGGAAAAAAAACATGTCCTATCTTCCATCCTTTCTCACCAGACACATGTGGGACAAAAGGCCATTCCATAAACCATCTATTTGTATGCATGTACCAAGCTCAGACTTGATCATCAAAATGATGAGACATCCCAGAGATTCAGTGCCACCTCTGTGCCACCTTAGGGTCCCTCTGGCCAATGCATCTGTCCATTTCCTGGACTTTGTGCAGCCACAGAGCAGGATCTCAGCTCCAGGAGATAGGTGTAGAGTGCAATAATCAAACTGCAGAATGCTGAACATGCATCCTGGTTCCACTTCCTATAAGGTTGTTTAACTGATCAACATCTCAACAAAGAATTGTTGTAATAGTTAAATAAAGCATGTTTATAAATTTCTTACTAGCACAGTTTCTGGAACATCATACACATGATAATTACTTATTCCTATCTTTTCATTCTATCATGTTTAAGGTGGGAAAAATGTTCTCTCCAACTGATTGTCAAGCTTCACTTGTGGAGGGTTAGAAAGAAGCAACTATTTCAGAAACTCTTAAACTCCTTAAAATTTTGTGAGCATCAGAAACACTCGGGAAACTTGTTAAAAAAACAGGACTCCCAGACTCCATCCACAAAAATTTTGTATGAGTTAATCTGAGATGCTGCCCAGTAACCTGAATTTTTAACACTCTCTGAGAAATTCTTCTGGTGTAGGTGATGTGTTTACCACACTCTGAGAAATGCTGTTTTAAGCATACCAAACTGTCTTGGGCTCAACTATCTAATATTACTTACTTCTATTTCTTTTTTACCATATTACACAATGAAAGTTTGTTTTTCAAAATGAGATGTAAAACAATGGCAGAGAGGATCAACCAGGATGGGGAAGGGCAGCTCTTCTATTTCCACTTCAGACTCCTTGTTTGTATCAAGGTCTGGAGTAGACACTACAAATAAAAGGTGACTCCTAGTGATTAGAAGACTCCAGCTTTATTTGAGAGATGCAAAATAGAGGAATTGTCTAACTTTAAGGACAGCACAGAAACATGTGAATGAAAGTTTGTCAAAGAATAATGGAAAGGATTTTTATCAAATAAAAAGAACACAATTCATTAGTGTAGTCAGAGGGCACTCAGGTTATTATACAGATAAATTCAGAAGTAGTGTTTATATGTTTTCAGTAATAAAAATGGACTCTTAGGTTCAAATTATGTTAAACTACAACACTAATATCTCCTGTACTTGAAAAGAGAAAAGTTATATGCAAATAAAAACTGATAACAAGTGCTTTATCCTTTTCTATGATATAATGTTGCCCATGGAAGTGCTTGATGGGGGATGGCTGTCAGTTCTTCCCTATAACATGAGCCTTGGGACAAATGGGACATTGTGTCCTATTCCCAGCTGGCTATTTCTAAGACATGCAGTATTTCTGGGACAGAGACTCTGTGTTCCTAAAGGAAGTTCCCTATTCACTATTCAAATCCATACACATCCCTGGAATATGTTCAGCAACAGAAGTTCTTTAGCTTTAGGGTGATGCCCATGTCATCTTATAACACTGAAAACATTGGAATGCAGCAGCGATCAGGTTTCAAGCTGTCCTATGGTTTTCCTGGGGTGAAAAGTATACTTCTTTAACTAATTCATCCCTCAAAGGTCTAGTGAATTTAATTGCTCCTATTTTGAGCCTGGCTTCAAACAGTACACCCAATTAACCTGGCTATATTTAGAGAAGGGGGAAAAGTCTTCAAATCTGGTAAGAAGGGAACACTCAGAGACCCAAACTGAAAACAATGTTACTCTTTATCAAATCAGCATTTTTTTTTTTTTTTTTTGACAGAGACAGAGAGAGTCAGAGAGAGGGACAGATATGGACAGACAGGAAGGGAGAGAGATGAGGAGCATCAATTCTTTGTTGCGGCATCTTAGTTGTTTGTTGATTGTTTGTTCATTAAGTGCTTTCTCATATGTGTCTTGACCAGGGGGCTACAACACAGCAGGTGATCCCTTGCTCAAGTCAGCAACCTTGGGCTCAAGCCAGTGACCTTGGGCTTCAAGCCAGCGACCTTTGGGCTCAAGCCAGCGACCCTGTGCTCAAGCTGGTGAGTCTGTGCTCAAGCCAGATGAGCCCACGCTCAAGCTGGCAATCTCGGGGTTTTGAACCTGGGTCCTCTGTGTCCCAGTCCAACACTCTATCCACTGTACCACTGCCTGGTCAGGCTATCAAATCAGCTTTTTAAAGGTATGAGTGACCTGGAGGCCTGGAATCTCCAGGCCAACTAAAATTCGGAGGTGAACATGAACACAGTGATAAGGGATGACTGATTTCCTTCACCTAGAGGAGGGAGGCTGATTGACAGCCCAGAAGATGGAAGAGCATTTCCGCTCGGTCCCTGAAGTCGATTATATCACACCCCTATGCCTTCCTAGGAGAGAAAACCTTCCTCTATAACTTTCCCAAATTCTATCATGGAGAGCAGTATGTGCGAGATGCTGATTTAAAAGATTCCAACAATATTTTTAAATGAGACAGAACACTGTTTGCCAATCATTTTCTGTATGTAGGACAACTGTGACTTTCTATACATACCTTTTTCCTCTTGCCCTTACTTAGCTATAGCTGTCCAGCTATCTGTCCATCTCTTCCCTTTCACTCTCAGACTCATTCAGAGATTACTTTCCCAGCCCTTTCTACCCAGTACTTACTTACCATCCCCTCTGTCTAAAAATTGTTAAAGGAAAATAATGAAACTCAGAAGTCTGTTGAGTAACTGCTTCTTCAAAATGCACCATAATTTCTCTGTTCATTAGTGAAAAACACTGGGTTTGGGAAAACCAGGCAATAATGACCAGATGATACTTTAAGAGTGCTTATCAAGCACCTTGTTCTAATTTACTTAGGCCTTACACCAGGCCTATGTTTACTGTATCCATTTTAGACAAAAGTAAATCAAGGAGGAGGAAGTGTAAGTGACTTGCCCAAGGTCACTGTTCACAAGACTTGAAGCCAGGATTGGAACCCGGGCTCTGTGGCATTTAACCATTGTCTAAGCAAGAAGATAATCAACAGTGTACACTCAACCCCCATTCTCCTGGCCAGACCTTCAGTGGGCCATGTACTTGAGTAAAAGTGGAGAAAGAAGACTGTACTGCTGCTGTCACTCATGAAGACTGGCCCTGCTCCCCCCTGAGAACCCTCAGAAGAAGCTGACAACAATGCTGTGTGAGTCCCTCAGTCCTGGGAGCTGGAAAATAGGCCTCCTTCTTTTCTAAACACACAGGGCTCTAAAAGATCAGTTGTCATGGTGCTCAGTGGATCTGCCTCTAAGAAAAGAAAAAAGTTTCCCTTACCTTTTAAGTATCAAGACCCCTATTGCATGTGTCAGTAGGGAGGGAGGTCACTATCTTCTGTCCTGGTTCTATGGTCCTAAGCCTGCTGGGCTTCATTCCCCAAAGCAGAGGCGCCAGAGCTCCACATCCACCACCCACTGGTTGGTCCCGAGCTGTGAGGACGTGGTGCAGGTGGAGGGATTTCCCCGTCAATGCCCTGAGTACGGCAGTAGGGGGTGCTCACCACAGAGAAGGGAGACACACTCCTGTCAGGACCTGCTCTTGGGCACTTACACAACCACATTCACAGTCATCTTTCCAGCAGTCCACTCACTGGGCAGCTGCTGGTTCACATGGTCCCCTTCTTTAATATCGCCCAGGACCAGATTCCAAGTGCAAAAGACTGTGATAGGCTAGGACTAATAATACCTCTTTAACCACTTCTGATATATATAAACTCTCAGAAAAAAAATCACCATTTTTCTTTTCCTTCTCTTCTGTTCTCCCACACAATGAGAGGGTACCTTCTATTTGCAGCAGTAGTTTGTGTTCCTCCCCTCCCCTCCACGGTGTTTTAACAATAGTGCTTCCAATAATTTCTAAACCGAAACTCCATGCAAAGCATGCTTAACTTTGACAAGTAGAAAACCATTTTTATAAAACAAAACAGAAAAAAAAGTGCATACTTATGTTTATGTGTGTTTGCATTAACATAGAAAAAATGTTAGGTGACAAGAGTGTACCCCAGGTCAGGTTTTCTTGGAAAGGGCATAACAATAGGAGGGTAGCAGAATGGAGGTTATATAATTAAGGTTTCTTTTATGCATCATTTATTGTTTCACATGTCAAAGTAAACTTTTTTTTTTTTTTTTTTGTAAGTTAAAATAGAGAACATTTTAGAAGGAAAAAGTGGACTTCCACTTTTAGGAAAATGGAGTAAACACACTTTTCCCTGTTCCTCCCACTAATTCCAACTAAAAACCCTAGACATTATATATTAAACAAAAATAAAGACTCAAAAAGGTGGTAAGAGAGGGCAGATGGTCCATAGACAGCAAGAATCCACAGAACAACTTGGCATTTAATTTCCTGGGGTTTTTTTCCCTTCTCTCTCATATAGCCCTCACTTGGAGTCAAAGAAGGCAGCCACCCAGAAAACCTCTGGGTGCAGGCACAAAAAGACCCAACAAAAGGTTCCTCTCTCTAGCCAAAGGACCAGGAAAAGGGCAGCTTAACCATGCAGAAAACTTTCAGATAATAACCACTCTGCTCCAGTCAAAAACCACAGAGAAAACTGTGGTCCCAACCCAGCAAAGGTTGAGTGGGGAGCCTAGATTTTGTCCTCACCAGGCTGCCAGGAGATGGTGTCAGAAAAGGCCAAGTAGGGAGCAAGGCTTTCATTCCGGCTGGGAAGTAACAAGCCCCTCCCACCATGGTCAGGTGAGACTGTGTGGGGGTCTGGGATTCCACCCACCATGGACAGTAACAAGGCACTCCTCAATCCTCCCCACTGGGGTAGTGTCAGAGTCATATACCACCAGACAGTGGTAATGGCTTCCTCCCTCCGCAGTCAGTGGCAGCAGAGTGGTTACAGGGACTTGCGGCCATTCCCAGACAGAGCCTATCCCGGAAAGCCTAGAGGGGAACCAGAGCACTCAACCCTGCCCAACGGCAGCTTTTATCACACAAAGTTTAAAAAACTGTGAGACCTGACCCAAAATAAGCATGGTGAGAAAATATGTTTGCTTGACTCTATTAATTAGAAGTTTATTAAATCTAGTACCTTGGTGTATGAGATAGATGTCTGTTTTCTTCTCTGTTCTAAATACTTTAATTTAAAAACAATTTATACAATACATGAATACATCCTAATTTGTTTTAAAGGTTCAAAATATATAGACATATTTAGAAGAAGGAAGCAATCATGGCCAACAGTTTGATACATATTCTTCCAGACAATTTTATATTCAGTATATAAATACACACACATATATTATTTACAGGTCTACATATAGAAAAATAGCCAATGAAATTTTTTCCCAGAAATGTACTTCCTATTTTTTCTGTCAATAGCTATTTTATCTTACATTTTTAATTTTGTTTTTCAACCAGTTTGCATGCAATGTTATTTTATATTAGTTTCAGGTGTACAGCATAGTGGTTAGACAAGGCCATCCTAAATTTGGAGGTGAACATGGACACATGGTACCTAGAGGGTATTATGCTAAGTGAAATAAGTCGAACAGAGAAAGACAAAATATGATTTTACTTATATGTGGAATCCAAAGAGCAAAATAAATGAACAAAGAAAATGTAAATAGACTCATACATATACAGAACAAACTGGTGGTTGCCAGAGGGAGGCTTTTGGGGGTTGGTGCAAAATGTGAAGGGATTAAGAAGTAGAGCTTGGTAGTCACATAATAATTCTGGGATGTCAAGTACAGTATAGGGACTGTAGTCAATAATATTGTAATAACTATGTAAGGGGACAGGTGGGCACTTGAAATATTGGGAGGATCACTTTGTAAAGTATATGATTGTCTAGCCACTATGCAGTACACCTGAAACTAATACAAAATAATAGTGAATGCAAACTGTAATTGAAAAATAAAAAGATAGATAGCCTGTGAAAGGATTTAGAGAGGTGGGCACGTGTGCTCAGGAGGACATTTTGTTCTAATCTTTTGGTTGTACACAAAGGGAAGATGAATGGTTCAGAATAGTCAAAAGATGGAGACTTGCTAAAAATCTTTACATAGGATCTCTCTAGGAAATTTTCCTCTTTGAAAATCTCTGACCCTAAGATCTGCTAGTAAGCTCTGTGAACCATCAACTATAATGTCAGTTTTTCTGTTGAATGCCTCAGGCTGTGGTTCATGGAGCAGAGGAGATAGATTTTTATAGCATCCTAGTAGATTAATGGCTCGAAATCAAATCCTGGCAGAATATCAAAGACACATCAGAAACGCAAGGGTGAAAGTTCCCTTTCTTGAATATGTATAACTTTGGGCTTTTATAAAATGTTGAATATATTTATCATATTCTTTTAATCTAAGAAACCAAAAGAAAGCCACATGGTGTCAAAATAAGAAAGGAAGCCCCCAAAGAACACAGAATAATTTTGGAAGTAATAACATACTTTAAAAGATTTGCTTGTTTTATAGAGCAGTGAAATGACCTTGTGTTTCATATCAAGTTCTCAAATATAGACATATGCGTTCTATTTTCTATTTAAAGCCCTATAGGGGAGTCCAAGCAAATGTTCTGTCCAGCTGGCCTGTGGCTTTAGCAGCCTCTGCTCTGACTGGATTTTACCTGCTCGAATCCGCAAGAAGGTTTTTTTGCCATAGAATTCACACCGAGGGCTGGATCGCAGCAGCACTGTAAAGCAGAGATTTTTAGTTTTTAACCCCTGTTCAGAGAATCTTTCTTTTCTTCCTCTGTGTTTTCTTTTGTCTCCTAGCCGTTAAAAACTTTAAGACCCTTTATTAGACTTAGGTACAAATGACTGACAATATCTTAAATGTTTACCCCTTTTAAAATACTTACTTGCATTTGGCCTGACCAGGCAGTGGTGCAGTGGATAGAGCATTGCCTGGAACACAGAGGACCCAGGTTCAAAACCCCAAGGTCGCACCGGCTCATCCGGCTTGAGCCAAAGCTGGGGGAGGAGGGGTGCTGGCTGGCTTGAGCATGGGATCATAGACATGATCTCATGATCACTGGCTTGAAGCTCAAGGTCGCTGGCTTGAGCAAAGGGTCAATTGGTCTGCTGTAGCTCCCCAGTCAAGGCACGTATGAGAAAGCAATCAATGAACAACTAAGGTGTTGCAACAAAGAATTGACACTTCTCATCTTTCTCCCTTCCTGTCTGTTTGTCCCTCTCTCTGTCTCTGTCACAAAAAAGAACAAAAAAACTTGTATTTGAACATGAGTGCTATAACTGTGGAATTCTGGCGTCACAGAGCAGGTGAGGAGCAGTTGAAGGAGGACTCCATGGGCACCAGAGCCTTCCAGGTACCCAAGCAGGTGCCTGGGTGCCATTTTTATCTTCTCACCAGGACTCTCATCCCTATGTGGCCAACAGGATACTTCTGTGTCTTGTTGGTTCAGAGAAGCAAGAGTCAGCAAAGCTCTGTGCAGTAACCACATCCAGCGGTGGGATGTGGTGGGAGCAGGTAAGACTCTGCCTCCCCATCCTCTTCAACCAAAGCAATTGTTTGTCATTTTTTTTCTTTCTTTTTCAGTGTGAAATGTTTGAGAAAAGGGTTCTGTGGTCCAAATAAAGATAGAAAACAATAGTGAAGGAGATAAAGCTCACTGGATTGGAAAAAACCTCTGTGCCCTAATTCCTACTTCCTGGAGCTCAGGTGAGTTCAATATGCAGGGCTAATAGTGACTGTCTCAGGGCCACTTCTGACCAAAGAAGACTGTACCCTACATCTGCCTCCCAGCTCAGGGTGCACATTTGTAAAGAGGGGACCTCTGTACTCCATCCTTGCGGCAGGAAAGATATGTACATGAGAGAGACATTTTCAGTGAGCATGGAGAACCAAATATCACAAATATGTTATATTTTAACTAATTCTCCAAGCCTCAGTTTCTTCATCTATAAAATGGGAATGCTGACAGTGACCTCATAGGGTGGTTGTGAAACTCGAGTGAGTAATGTATGCAAAGCTCTCTGCCTAGTGTTTGGACCACAACTAATGTACATGCCAGATATTACCATAACTACATGCTCTTCTATCTCACTCTCCAGCCCGTTCATGTGAGAGCCATGTGTCTACCAACTGGACAGGAAGTGTTTGGCATTGTACTTTTTATCCTATATTGTTAAACTCCCATCTCCTCACAATACCTAACGCAGTGTCTGGCATACAATGACTTCTCAACAAAAACTTATCAGTTGAGTCATAAGTATTGCAGTTGAGACCATGGACTCTTTTCATTTGCAGTTGGTGAAACTGTGTCACCCCAGTTGTCCTCATTTCTGTTTGCCTTTTATATAGAGAATATTACCTTTACTTCTAAGCATTTTTTTATTTTTTTAGAAAATGTTTCTGTGGTTTGATCTTTTTGGTCTACCTGCATAAAAATGTAAAGGAAAGAAAAAGGATAAAAATCAAATTCTTTTTAAATTTATTTTTGTGTCAGTCCAACAAAAGCTTATATTTTCTACTGTCGAACTATAGAATATTAGAAGAATCTTTTGGTTTCACTTTGCTTTATATTCTCCACTTACTAAAAAAGAGGAGAAAAACACATTCTTTAGTACTGTGGAGACTATCTTATTTTTATAAGATTAAAGAAGTAAACATCAAAAAATATCAAGTGTATTCAATAGGAGGGACATGAAAATTACATTCTCTTCCACTATTGGGTAGATGTAAAGTAAAAATAGATCTGATATAAGATTAACTTTGTAGCCTGACCAGGCGGTTGCGCAGTGGATAGAGCATCAGACTGGGATGCAGAGGACCCAAGTTCAAAACCCTGAGGTCGCCAGCTTGAGCGCAGGCTCATCTGGTTTGAGTACGGCTCACCAGGTTGAGCCCAAGGTTGCTGGCTTGAGCAAGGAGTCACTCGGTCTGCTGTAGTCCCCAGTCAAGGCACATATGAGAAAGCAATCAATGAACAACTAAGGTGCCACAGCAAGAGGTTGATGCTTCTCATCTCTCTCCCTTCCTGTCTGTCTGTCCTTCTCTCTACCTCTCTCTGTCCGGCAAAATAAATGATTTAACTAAATTTAAGCATATGCATAATAAATATTGTAGTTAATATTGAAAAAACAGGAATATTCTTATTAACATATGCTTAAAACATAAATACGAATAAAATGGTACAGTTACTTCAAAATACAGCTTTGTAGTTTCTTTAAAACTAAACATGTACTTACCATATGGCACAGCAATTGTACTTTTGGGCATTTATCCCAGAAAATGAAAACTTATGCTTACACAAAAACATGTATAAGAATACCATTTCAGCTTTATTCATCATATCGCAAGCTGTGAACAACCCAAATGTCCTTCAATGGGTGATGAATGGTTCAACAAACTGTGGTCCATCTATACTCAGCAATAAAAATGACAAAACTATCAATACACACAACAGGAATTATTCCCAGTAAAAAAGCCAGTCTCAAAAGAGTGCATACTATATGACTCCATTATGTAACATTCTTGAAATACCAGAATTAGAGAGATGAAGAAGAGATTAGTGGTTGCCAGGGGTTACGGTGTAGCATGAGGTAGCCTAGTATTGATGAAATAGTTCTGTATCCTTAAGTGGTGGTGATTATACTCACCTACACATGTCGTAAAATTGCATAGAACTATGTACACACACACACACACACACATACTAATAAAGACTTGTGAAACTGGTGAAATCTGAATAAACTCTGTTTATTCTACCGATGGCAACTTCCTAGTTTTGACTTTGAACTTTAGATATACAAATAATACAGTTTGAGTAAACTAGGTGAAGCATATTTGAGACCTTGATATAAATAAGTATATATATACGCTTTCAAATCTATAATTACTTCAAAATAAAAACTTAAAAACATAAAAATAATAAATAGAAGTTCTACACAAAATAAATTTCCATTGCAAACATTAGATTTTTCAATAGCCATGTATAAAATGGGAGCTGTATAACATTGCAGAGTGAACCTTGGGGTTCAAAGCAGTAACCATAACCTGACCTGTGGTGGTGCAGTAGATAGAGCATTGACCATGAGTGCTAAAGTTGGCAGTTCAAAACCCTAGGCTTGCCCAGTCAAGGCACATGTGAGAAGCAATCAATGAACAACTAAAGTGAAACAACTATGAGTTGATGCTTCTCACTCCCTTCCGCTCTCTCCTCTCTCTAAAATCAATAAATAAAATCTTAAAAAAATAAAATAAAAACAGTAACCCAAGAAACTTTCTTAGCTTGTTAACATAGGATTTCATTATAAAAACTTTGCTCTTTAGGTTAATAATTAAACTTTAACTCCAAATATTTTTATTCATCTCTTAAAAATCCAAGGGAATTTCCCAGCATGGGCACACACACCTATCCATATTTTTAGAAAAAAAAAGAAACATTAAGTTTCTCACTGTATGCCTACTGTATGCTAAAAAATTTCTGTTATTCCCGAAATTTTTTACTCTCTACAATTTTTTGTATTTCTTTCCCTTCCACTTGACCCTTGCAATAATCTCATGAAATGTATAAAGGGAAAAACAGAAGCAGAAACATCTTAAGCAGCTAATATTACTTCGTTCTGTGAACTACTAGGACGAATGCACATATCCAGAAATAGTTGTCCCCAGTAACCCAGAGACCCCAGGGATCCCTCAAATATTAGACCAAAAGGACAAAAATGTGGAGTGACTGGACAACTCCCTGCTAAGCTCTCTGCAGAATACTATCTGGTCCATGCCAGTCTCCAACAATCCTATGAGGTAAGCATCTCATAAAGAAACCACATAACTCTATGTACTTTATTGTTTCAGGTCTTATATTTAGGTCTTTGATCCATTTTGAGTTAATTTTAGTACAAGGGGTCAAACTGTAGTCGAGTTTCATTCTTTTGCATGTGGCTTTCCAGTTTTCCCAGCACCATTTTTTGAAGAGGCTTTCTTTTCTCCATTGTGTGTTGTTGGCCCCTTTATCAAAAATTATTTGACCATATATATGTAGTTTTATTTCTGGGCTTTCTATTCTGTTCCATTGGTCTGAGCGTCTATTTTTCTGCTAATACCATGCTGTTTTGATTGTCATGCTCTATAATATAATTTGAAGTCAGGTATTGTAATGCCCCCAGCTTCGTTCTTTTTCCTTAGGATCGCTTTGGCTATTTGGGATTTTTTATAGTTCCATATAAATCTGATAATTTTTTGTTCCATTTCTTTGGAGAATGCCATTGGAATTTTGATGGGAATTGCATTGAATTTGTATATTGCTTTTGGTAATATGGCCATTTTGACTATATTTATTCTTCCTATCCAAGAATAAGGAATATTTTTCCATTTCATTGTATCTTTTTCAATTTCCCGTAACAAAGCTTTGTAGTTTTTATTATATAGGTCCTTTACATTCTTTGTTATGTTTATTCCTAGGTATTTTTGTTGTTGTTGTTGCAACTGTAAAGAATATTATTTTTTTGAGTTCATTTTCTGATGATTCATTGTTGGCATATAGGAAGGCAATGGAGTTTTGTATATTAATTTTGTATCCTGCAACCTCATGGACCTTGGTTACAAAGAGCACTTTATGAACTTGACTCCAAAGGCAAGGGAAGTGAAGGCAAAGATAAATGAATGGGACTACATCAAACTAAGAAGTTTTTGCACAGCAAGAGAAACTGACAACAAAACAAACAGACAGCCAACTAATTGGGAGATGATATTTTCAAACAACAGCTCAGATAAGGGACTAATATCCAAAATATACAAAGAACTCATAAAACTCAACAACAAACAGACAAACAATCCAATAAAAAAATGGGAAGAGGACATGAACAGATATGAACTTCTCCCAGGAAGAAATACAAATGGCCAACAGATATATGAAAAGGTGCTCATCTTCATTAGCTATTAGAGAAATGCAAATCAAAACTACAATGAGATACCACCTCATGCCTATTAGATTAGCTATTATCAATAAGACAGGTAATAACAAGTGTTGGAGAGGCTGTGGAGAAAAAGGACCCCTCATCCACTGTTGATGGGAATGTAAAGTAGTACAACCATTATGGAAGAAAGTATGGTGGTTCCTCAAAAAAACTAAAAATAGAACTACCATATAACTCAGCAATCCCTCTACTGGATATATACCCCCAAAGCTCAGAAACATTGGTACGTAAAGACACATGCAGCCCCATGTTCATTGCAGCATTATTCACAGTGGCCAAGACATGGAAACAACCAAAAAGCCCTTCAACAGATGACTGGATAAAGAAGATGTGGTACATATATACTATGGAATACTACTCAGCTATAAGAAATGATGACATTGGATCATTTACAACAACATGAATGGACCTTGATAACATTATACTGAGTGAAATAAGTAAATCAGAAAAAACCAAGAACTGTATGATTCCATACATAGGAGGGACATAAAAATGAGACTAAGAGACATTTACAAAAGTGTGGTGGTTACCGGGGGTGGGGTGGGGTGGGGTGGGGTGGGGTGAGGTGAGGGGGTGGGGGGAAGAGGAGAAGAAGAGGGTGGGGCAAGGGAAGGGGCACAAAGAAAACCAGGTAGAAGGTGATGGAGGACAATTTAACTTTGGGTGATGGGTATGCAACATAATTAAATGTAAAAATAACCTAGAGATGTTTTCTCTGAACATATGTACCCTGATTTATTAATGTCACCCCATTAAAATTAATATAAAAAAGAGATAAAAAGAAAAAAAATAAACCACATAACTCATGAATTTGTCAAGGAAGTCCATAGATGACTAAGCATAGGGCTGGTCCTGGCCCCACCCACTCACAGTGGCTCTGCACTCCGCTTCCAGGGCTGCGCATGGGTGGGAACCTCCACTCTGTAATTTTGAGCTGTGCTGTCCGGGCCAGTTACAAGGCCTCTCGGTACCACAGGTTCTCATCAGGAGATTAAGTGGAATAATAACAGTCAGAGTATTTTAAGGATCATGGAATGCATGTAAGTCATTTAGGTCAGGGGTCATCAAGATATGATCTGTGGGTTACATCCAGCCTGACGCCTGTTTTGAGAAATCGAGTTTCATTGGAACACAGCCACACATTTCTTATGTGTTACCTGTGGCTGCTTTCTCACTAGAATAGCAAAATGGAGTACTTGCTGCAAGACCAGACGGCCCACAAACCTAAAATTTCCTGGTCCTTCACGGGAGAAGTTTGGCAGCACCTGGCTTGGTGAATGTTTGGCAAAAACTGAGTACTCAATAAGTAAATAACAGTCTATTGTTGTCACTGTTATGGTCAAAGTTTACACTGAGATCTTTTCTTTTTTAATTAAACATTTTTATTTTTAATTTATTGTGTTGACATGGTTTCAAGTGTCCCACACACTATACCCCCTCTACACACCATATCGTGCCCCCCATGCCCATGCAAAGTCTCTTTCCACCCCCATTTCACCCCCTTTCTTCTCTCCCCCGACCTCCACTCCTTTTTCCCTCTATCCTGTCTGTATCTATCTGTTATGTACATATAATTTAGCTAATCCCTGCACCTTCTTTGATCCTATCCCTGTCCCCTGTTTTCTCTGACAGCTGTCCCTTTGCTCCCTGAGACACACTGTGGTCTTTTGGGGGGTTTTTTGTTTGTTTTTTGTGACAGACAGAGAGAGGGACAGACAGACAGGAAGGGAGAGAGCTGGGAAGCATCAACTCTTCATTGCAGCGCCTTAGTTGTTCACTGATTGCTTTCTCATATGTGCTTTGACTGGGGGGCTACAGAAGACCAAGTGACCCCTTGCTCAAGTCTGCAACCTTGGGCTCAAGCTGGTGAGCCTTGCTCAATGAGCCAGATGAGCCTGTGCTCAAGCTGGCGACCTCGGGGTTACAAACCTGGGTCCTCCGCATCCCCGTCCAACGCTCTATCCACTGTGCCACCGCCTGGTCAGGCCACACTGCAGTCTTACAAAACAGACATGCCCCATCCATTGAGGTCCTGATACAATTCATACTTCAAATAGTTTGTCCATCAGAATTCTGAAGTCTCTCACTTAGAAAATGTATTATTTTTTTAGACCTGTGGTATGAGGGCAGTAACCTGGTTGAACAGGTTTTTTTACTCAGAGAGAAAACTAGTCACTTTAATGAATCAAGTATAGCTGACCTGTCAAGAAATCTTGGGTTTTGGCATAGTCGCAGCATGGCTTTGGCTTTTCTAGGTCAGGCAAACAAATGTATTTGCTAAGAAAGCATGAGGCAATAAACTAATTTGTATCCCTATCCTAGGTTATGTGGCTGAAAAAACAAAAAGGTTCTACAGAAAGTAAACTCCAGAGTGATCTGATCATAAATTCCTAACTGTGCAGGTCATCGTGAGTAGTTATGCCCCAGGAATATAATATCTTTAGTGAAACATTTTAAACCAGTCTTGTCCATTTTTCATGTGCATCTAGATTAGCACACCTTTGAAATGCCATAAGCAATAACCCTCCAAGTGGGTATTAACTCTCTGGAGAGCATATGATCTTAACTATCCTATATATCACTCCCTGCCTTGCTTTCTCCAGTCTTCCTTATGTCCCCTCTAATTCCAAATGCATAAAACAATCTGCAAAACTATTCTTCAAATAATTTGATATCTTGCTCCTTGGCATATGTTGTCAGTTTGGCTCAGATAAACTCTTATAAAAATTCACTACAGGTTTGGACATTTTTTTTTTATTTTTTTTTTTACAGGGACAGAGAGAGTCAGAGAGAGGGATAGATAGGGTCAGACAGACAGGAATGGAGAGAGGTGAGAAGCATCAGTCATTAGATTTTTGTTGCCATTGCAACACCTTAGTTGTTCATTGATTGCTTTTTCACATGTGCCTTGACCACGGGCCTTCAGCAGACCGAGCAACCCCTTGCTGGAGCCAGCGACCTTGGGTCCAAGCTGACGAGCTATTTGCTCAAGCCAGATGGGCCCGTGTTCAAGCTGGTGAACTCGGGGTCTCGAACCTGGGTCTTCAGCATCCCAGTCCGACGCTCTATCCACTGCGCCACCGCCTGGTCAGGCTGGACATTTCTTACGTTGGCAGTTGTTATGGTCATGTTCTTTGGGGACAGGAAAGGTTATTACCTAAAAGGCTCTGCTATTTCTGGAGGTCACATCTAAAGGTGAAGAAGAATAAGGAGAGAGATCATAAACTAATCAGGATTTGCAAAGTAAAAAATAAAAGAAGAAGAAAATAAAGTAATTCTCTTACTGACTTAGGTAGAATTCCTGGATTAATTGGTATCACCCCAAATTATAAAGCAAAAATAGATCCATTCTTCACATAGCATGCAGAGCAATCTCTGAAAACACAGCTCCTCCCTTGACTAAAGTCTTCTACTAACTTCTTATTTTAGTATAAAATCCAAATTTCATGATTTTTTAAAAAACTTTACTCATTTTAGAGAGGAGAGAGAGAGAAAGCATCAACTGTCATATATAACCTTGCCCAGGCAAGCCCAGGGTTTTGAACTGGTGACCTCAGGTTCCAGGTTGATGCTTTATCCACTGCGCCACCACAGATCAGGCCCAAATTCCATGATCTTGCTCTGTTTACTTCTCTGACCTCCATTTGCCACCATTCACCCCTTGCTCACTTAGGCCTTCTTATGCCTTCTTTTGTTTCAAGCACATGCCTTATGTGTTTGCACCTGCTTCCCTCTCTTCTTTCTTTCCCTGCCTCGACAGTGTGCCCACAGCTTCCCAGGGCTAGTTCTTGCTCATCAGTTGCATCTCAGTTCAAATGTCACTTCCCAACCAACTTTCTCTTGAGATCACCCACTTACGTTCCCCATCACATCTTCCTATTTTATTTTATTCATAGCCCGCATAACTGAAATTATCATTACCTTTTTTATTTATTTGTTTAGTTTACAACGTCTGTGTTCCTCCACTAGTACGTAGGCTTTGTGAGCCTACAACTTCCCCTGTACATATTGATAGTTAATGAATAGTTGTCTGAAAAATAAACTGGCAACTTTTTTGCTCCACAACTTCAAAAAGTAGTCTGAGATAGAAAATAAGAACTTTACAGGGAAATTTAATTTAGGTCAAGGAGCAGTGTGTCATTGGAGTGAGTGCAATAGGACAACTCAGAAAGACTGTCAAATGACTATTTAGAATGTGCTTTTGAAATGCATTCTTCTGATACTTGAGTTCCATTTCCTGCTATTGAGGCAGAATGATGGAAGGGTCTTTTAATTAGCAATTATATCCCTCCTTGTTAATCCTTATCAAACTGCCTTTAAAGTCTGCAGACAAATGGAATTCTCCTGAGTTCACCTAATGCCTGCAGGTAATTTTTCCCTTCAATGTCTATGGGATCATGGTCAAAGGTCAAATCCCTCTTTCAAAAAAACACAAAAATCACTTCTAAACATTCTGAACTTTTTCTTTATGGCTCCATTTCCAGTTTGTTTGTTTTTTTTAATATGAAAAGCTAACATATAAAAGCCCATTAAGGAAAATAATGTTGCATCTGAGAGTAGTTCAATATTTTCACAAAAAGTAAAAATAGACTTGTCATATGGAATAAATGATGCCACTAATCCTTGGAAAGACCTCTAACAGCCTGACCAGGTGGTGACGCAGTGGATACAGCGTCGGACTGGGATACAGCATCGGAAGGGCCCAGGTTCGAGACCCCGAGGTCGCCAGCTTGAGTGCGGGCTCATCTGGTTTGAACAAGGCTCACCAGTTTGAGTCTAAGGTCGTGGGATCAAGCAAGGGGTTGCTCGGTCTGCTGAAGGCCCGTGGTCAAGGCACATATGAGAAAACAATCAATGAACAACTAAGATGTCGCAATGAAAAACTGATTATTGATGCTTCTCATCTCTCTCCATTCCTGTCTTTCTGTTCCTATCTATCCCTCTCCCTGACTCTCTCTCTCTGTCTCAGTAAAAAAACAAAACAACAACAACAAAAACCCCTAACAGAAGTTCTTTTGTACTAGAATTGAAATTACACGAATAATCCACATAGAATGAGAGATCTAAACAGCCCCTTAACTTACCTACACTGACGAACTAAGCCTGCCGTAGAAGCAGGCATCCAGTTCTTCAGGAACATTATCATTATGTGCATGAATATTATCTTTGAAAATGTATTTAAATTTGCATACAACACAAAATGTTCTCAGTTCACACATGGGAAATATTTTAGATTAACTTTATAAGTAAAAAGAGGAATAAATAAAGAAAACCTGCATGTAATACTCAATGTGTTTAGATGAAAGAAGCTTAGCCTAAGTACAAATCTTATTTTCTAGCTCAGACAATTTTTTAGTTGTGTGGTTAAAAACTTCATTCAACAGTGACTTACTAAGTTCCTATAAGATAGCAGGTGAAATTCCAGGTTCTCTCAGAACTTATGTACTAGGGAAAGTGATAGAATCAGAGTCTGAAAGACCAGTGTAACAGGCTTTAATGAAAGGAACCTGCCGGGTTGTCTCGTAAGGGAGAGCAGCCCCCGTTCTCTAACAGGGAGGCTTAAATAGGGGATTTGAGGGTGGGGGCTGGTGGTCATTAAGGAAAAACGTATCTTTCAGCAATTTATGTAAGATTAATCGTAAATAAACTAGGGCAGTGGTCGGCAAACCGCAGCTTGCAAGCCACATGTGGCTCTTTGGCCCCTTGAGTGTGGCTCTTCCACAAAATACCACATGCTGGCCCACAGGTATGCGGGAGAGGGATGGAAGGGTGTTGGTTGGTCAGGTGATAGGAGACGGGGCACAGGCGGGCCATGGGATACGCAGAGCGGGGGAGGCACGCGATTCATGCATGAGTTGAGTGAGCCAGTCAGTCAGCAGTCTCATTGTGCAGTGGTTACTGCTAGTCGTGTCCGCAAAGCACATGCGGGTGACAAAAGTACCTACTCAAAGAATAAAGTTATCTGTATTTTTCCAACCAGCTACAAATCCTACAGGTATTTTTGTCATCAATTTAAGAATTCTAATTATTTTGTGTTGGTGGCTTTATTATTATATAATGAAACATTTTTAGGTGCCCTGTCTGACATGGCTACAAAGAAGCAAAGAAAGGTGGAAGATGAAAACCGTGAATTTAAAGTTGAATGGACCAAGACTTTCACATTTTATTCAAACCTTAAATGGCCTTCCACCTGTCTTATTTGTCAGGAAAAATTGGCGCATAACAAGAAATCAAATTTGGAGAGACGCTTTACAACTAAACACGTGTCATTTAGTACTAAATATCCTGTCGGGGATGCAAGGAAGAAAGCAGTTGAGGAACTTCAAGAGTCAAGAAAAATCAAGTTCTGTATTTAATTACTGGATGCAATCTTCCAACAATGTTAATATTGCAAGTTTTGTGGTTAGTCAAGAGATTGCTAAGAGAGGAAAACCATATACAGACAGTGAATACATAAAAAGTTGTTTTATAAATGCATCCAAAGAGCTATTTTGGGATCTTAAGAACAAAGCAGATATTCTAAAAGAATTTAAAGAGTTACCATTGTCTTCTAAAACAGTGAAAGATAGAACAGTCAAAATGTCTTTGAATATAACCAACCAGCAATTCGAAGATCTTAAATTGGTTTCAGCTTTATCAATAGCAGTTGACGAGTCTTGTGACATAAATGAT
Organism: Rhynchonycteris naso; assembly: GCA_037038555.1. NCBI lineage: Eukaryota > Metazoa > Chordata > Mammalia > Chiroptera > Emballonuridae > Rhynchonycteris > Rhynchonycteris naso. Next base: position 160,293,791 of record CM073000.1, on the reverse strand, counting down.
ACAGAACAAGTTTACTTTTTGTACAATTTATTTCATCTACTGGTCCTAAAGAAGAACTTTTTGGATTATTGCCACTCAAAGGCCAAACACGTGGAGAGGATATAGCAAATGCTGTAATTGAATGCATGGAAAAATATCATATTCCACTTGATAAAATTGTCTCAATTGCAACAGATGGGGCAAAAAGTATGACTGGCGTAAGAAATGGGTTTGTTGCTATTTTGAAAGAAAAAATTAATCATGAGATACTTACTTACCACTGCATCATTCATTAAGAAGCGCTGTGTGTGCAGACATTTCCAGAAGAAATTTGCAAAGTTATGGAATTGGTGATTAAGATTATCAACTCCATTATAGCTAAAGCTCTTTTTTTATATATCTTCTTTTATTTATGATTTTAATTTGTGTTTACATAGATTCAAGTGTCCCACGGGATATATCTATCCCCCACCCATAGCTAAAGCTCTTAATCATCGCCAATTCAAAGAATTTTTAGTTGAAATGCAGTCAGTACGCAGATCTTCTGCTGCATAACAAGGTACGTTGGTTATCAAGAGGAAATGTTTTGAAACGTTTTGCTTCCTTATTAACAGAAATTAAAGCATTTCTCCTTGAGAAGGGTGTTTACTTTCCAGAACTAACAAATGATCACTGGATCCAAAAATTTTATTTCATGGTAGATGTTACGTCTCATCTAAATCAGCTTAATCGTAAACTACAGGGAAAAGGAAACACAATTTTTTCGATGTTAGAAGAAGTTATTTCATTCAAAAACAAATTATCTCTTTTTGCTCAAGATTTTGAAAGAGAAACGTTGATTTACTTTCCAATTATTTTCACCAAGAAAATAATTCTGATATTGACATTTGCTATTTCAAAACAACACTTTTAAATATGAGGGAAGCTTTTCTCAACAGGTTTCAGGAATTCAGAAACAGCAAAGTGATGTTAGCCTTTGTTAAAAAAACACCTCTTAATGATACTGTAACAGAATTAAATTTTTCTCCCTTTAATATCAACATTGGTAACTTTGAAATGCAATTGCTGAATTTAAAAAACAAAGAATTGTGTAGTTCGAAATTTGAGCATCTTTGTGCTGATATAGAAATATTGGAGAAAAACAAATGTGAACTTAGTTCACAGCACAAGTGGTCTGCTTTGAAAGACCTGGAGAAGGAAGATATGTTGATTTTTAACCCATGGAATAGTATTCCTGACTCATATAATCAGCTGAAAAAAACAACTTTTGCTGTTCTTTCCTTATTCGGGTATACATATTCATGTGGACAATCATTTTCAAGCATGAACCTTATCAAGAGTAAATTGAGAAGTCATCTTATTGATGAGAACCTGGAATTGTGCCTAAAATTAAAAACAACAACATGCAAACCTGACTTACCCAAACTTCCAAGGAGATGCAAGGCCATTGTTCACATTAGTGTTTATCAGTCATTGTCATGATTTAATTTTATGGATACCTTACAATTTAATTTTATCAATAAATAATATTATTAAGTATGATATCAAGTTTTATTCAATGTACCTATAGTTTAACTAAGACTTAAAACTTTAAGTAAAGTTTAGTAAGTTAATTTTAGGGAGCGTTGTGTAGTGAAGATGTAGTGTCGAGGATTGAGAAAGGTATGTCGAGATGGTTTGGCCATATAGAGAGGATGAACGAAAGGAGATAGACCAAAGAAGTATACAAGACGAGTGTGGATGGGAGAGTTGGAAGGAGTTGACTTCAGTGAATGTAGCTCAGTCAGATTGAGGACATTTTTATCAAAGGCCAGTTTAGGAGTACCCTAATTAAGTTAATAACAATGTACCTACCTATGTAGTTCAAGTTTAAAAAATTTGGCTCTCAAAAGAAATTTCAATCGTTGTACTGTTGATATTTGGCTCTGTTGACTAATGAGTTTGCTGACCACTGAGCTAGGGGACCTTCCACACCCAGGTTAGTCACCCAGATGCCTGGGAAAGGTGATCTGGAACATTTAGTTTGTCAATGTCCCTTCATCCACTTAAGGGAGGAGGGGGTCATGGCCCCCACCTGCAACCTTATCAGAGAGGCGATAGTTATCAAATAAAAAAATAAGTTTAATTGCACATTTAAATCTAGAAGTTCTAAATGTCAAGCAAAATATCTGAAAGAGTATGGTCTCAACCAAGCTTTAATATTCTTCATGTAAATTGTTTAACATCAATCTGGACAAACCTAGGGAACATTGTAATTCTAGCAAGAACTCAGAATTTCACAGATTTGAGTGAGAATTTCCAAGTGAGACAGACAAGAAACATGGCTTTTCAGCAGGATTATACTTTTATTGAACTGGAAAGAGGATTGGCCCAGATTTTACTGAAGCAAGTTAGATATTGGTCATTTGTTTTAAAGATGCATTTCTAAGCCTGACCTGTGGTGGCGCAGTGGATAAAGTGTCGACCTGGGAACACTGAGGTCGCCAGTTCAAAACCCTGCACTGGTCTGGTCAAGGCACATATGGGAGTTGATGCTTCCAGCTCCTCCCCCCTTTCTCTCTTTCTCTCTTTCTCACTCTGTGTCTCCTCTTTAAAATGAATAAAATAAAAATTTAAAAAAAATGCATTTCTAAGTGAAGTTTATAAAATAAAATCGCTTTTTACATATTTAGTGGATTAGAAAGATTAGTCTTTCATGGAGCGATATATTTTGTGTCTCCATAGAGACCACACCCTGAAATGGATCTTTGAAGGAGAGCACTCTTGCACAGGGAAACTTGGGACCCTGTTTACTGACTGCTGGGGCTCTGTTAGGAGCAGGGCCTTTTGACCCATGGCCTCATTTAAACCTCACAAACAACCCAACCAGGCAGGTAGGAAATGGACAGAAATAGAGAGTTGAGTAATTTGCCCAAGGTTGACTCAGCAGGTAGGTCAGTGGGACAAATCTAGATTTGAATTTAGGTCCAGCTCTAGAATTCATAAACACTCAACCACTTTACTGGGGCCACTCTCTTAGTTGAGAAATGTTATTTAAACTTGAACCTGAATCAACAGTGTTATGGTCCATTTGGCTGTTTCCCTAAAGCACAGTGTTCAGGTCTTCTGGACAAACTCCAGGGCATTTGAAGGGCTCATTTTGTCAATGCTCAGCAAAGATATTTGGTCTTAGTGCTTTTGTTTTTCACTATGGATCTTAGCACAAATGAAGTATTCATATTGAAGAATGCTTTCTATATCAGAGGAGAGCTTCTGGACAGAGTTAGGAGGCATTTACATGAAAGACTGGTCCAACTTAAAATTTTAATTATGTAATATTTAAAATAAACAGAATAGTATAGGAAAAAATGTAATAGCTGCCTAGGTAACCACCTCCAGATGCTAGCTGTTGGGGATGAGGTGGTGGTACATTTTAATTCACTCCTCTAAGATTTCCTCTTCTTCTGTTAAGGGAGCTCAACTATTGATATACTCCTGGTGTCTTGCTGGTGTCAGTGGAAGTGGTGGGTTTTCCCTCACTAGTAAGTTTGGGAGGAGGAACTACTCATGCATAGAGCTGTTCCTTCCTCAGTTGCTTTCTGTCATGTAAGGAGCTAAGTTTCAAAGGCTCCCATGTGGGAGGCCCTTGGGGGCCCAGCCTTGTTGGTGATGGGATCAGCATTCCTGTCTATTTTTGGGATCCAGTATTTAGAATTTGAGATCTGAGCCACATTTTCATCATTTACTTTCCTAGTAATAAATGTGATTTTTTTTGTTGTCAATCTGTCTGACTCTTTGTCTTTTATTTGGTTTAGAACTTAGGTGGGAAGAGGGATGGCCTTTTGAGGGACTCCTCAAACTCCAGCATTAAAATTTAACCATCCTAAGAGCCCTCTTTCTTAAGGTGAATAAAAGTTACACTTATAACTAAAGCTCCCCCCCCCCCACGATGTGTTCTTCTTCCTTCCCTAGTGCTAACCACTCACCTGACTGTATCCTTCCCATACATGTTTTGATATTTTTACTAAAGAGGTATATGTCTATAAGTAATATTATATTGTGTTATGTATTTTAAAGCTTTATAAAATGGTATCATCCTTTGCATATTCTTTTGTAACTTGTCTTTCCATTTAATATTATTTTTGAGATTTTTTCCCCCATATGATATATACATAGACCTATTAATTTATACTGCTGTGCAGTATTCTACATGTGTGGGAGACTGAAAACTGACAAAGTCCTTGCCATTTAAGGCTTAAACTGAAGGCTAAACTCTTCCCCACACCTCCATGTTAACTGTGATGCTAAGTGCTTCTACTCGTCCCATCCCCCCACCTCACTTGCTTGATTATGTTGTTAGAGACAATTTACATGCCCTTCCTCTCACCCTTTGTTCAACTGTTAATTTCAGTTATGCATGGTGGGGGATTTCTGGTTATGCCTTAAGAGAATTCCTGTTTATACCTTGGGAGGATTCCTGTTTATGCTTCAGACACGTGACTTTATATCGGAGACTTCCTTATTTTGCATATGGCTCTGCACTATATAATAAAGCAAACCAGGGGTTTGCTTAACTCTTGCAAGCCATCAGCTTGGTAATGGGTCCTTATGATCCCATCCTTTTTCTTTCTGTGTTTGTTTTCTAGTCCTCTCTGTTCCTACTCCAGACCTGCAAAATTACAAGTCACTCTGGTTCTTGACATATGTGAATAAACTTAAGTTGTTTTATCCACTTTTTCCCCTACAGAGTGAGCAATGCTGCGTTTGCTATTCATTTATGTATTTCTTTGTGCATAAGTTTTTCTGTGGTAGATATTTATCTCTTGGAGTGAATAAATGTTAGGTGATGTAACTCAAGTTCAGGTAAACACTGAAACCTCAGCAGCCTACCATAATGAAAGTTTATTTCTTGCTTATGTAAAGTCCAAGTAGATGTATGAGGTAGGAGAGAGGAAGGAGGAAGACAGCTCTGTTCCACAGGACCATTCAGAGACCCTGGCTAAGGGAGATTCTGCACCTGTCAGGTCAGCCTATTTGTCAATATCCAGCCAGTGATGGAGAAAGGGGTAGTGGAGAAGGTACAACAGTTTTTAGGCCCAGAAATCACACACATTATGTCCACTCGCCTTCCGTTGGTGAGAACCAGTGTACCTAAATGTAAGCCAGCTAGGAAATACTGCCCTTGGTTAGGCAGCCTTATTCCCCAAACTACTCTATCTTCAGAAGGGGGACATAAATTTTTGGAAGACAGCTGACCATCTCTGCTATAACACCTAAAAGTGGTGTTCCTAGTAATATCAAAAAAGAGGGTTTTTCCCCCTTTTATTCAAGTAATATTTATTGAAGGTCTACGTTGACCAAGACCTAATACTAGGGACTAGGGACTAGGGATGCCAGTGAGAACAAAATTAATATAACCCTGTTCCTCCAGGAGAGTGAATCTAGTAAACGAGACATATACCAAATAAGGCTGTTGTAGTGTGAAAATATTTCAAGAAGATTTTAAGATGCTAAATTAAGGTCATGTGAGAGGGTCTTTGAAACTAGACTTGTGAAATTATGAAACGTTTAGCATGAGCCCCGGAGTTTTGAGTTGGAATTAGTCTGCTGAAGTGCAGGTTGGGGAAGAGAGAGGGAGGGTGGAAAGGGCAAAGAAAGCGTGATTAGTATAACAGATGCTGGGAGGTAAGAGAAAGCATGGAGCATGGGAACCTGTAGGAACCCAAAGGAATCACACCTGAATAGGTTTTGACATAGTGTGAGAATAAAAGCAGCACTGTTGACGCCTTGTTTCTGGTGAGGCTAAATGGTGCAGGTTTGTTGATGAAGATGATTTTATTTTAAACAAATTTGAGTTTGAGGTATATGTTTAATATCCAAGTGGACATGTCCAGTAATTTCAAGGCTATATGGGTTTTAATCATGGGGAAAAGATAAAGGTTAAATCTAATATATAGATATGGAAATAATAAACACCAAGATGATAATCAGAACATGTGGTGTGGTGAAATTGTATAGAACAAGCAGAGAATAAGGCAGGAGAGAACTTGAAGTAACAGCAACATGAAAAGAAAAGGCAGAAGTAAAAGAGATAAAAAGATTTGCTGTTTGCTAGAACTTTAGATTTCTCAGCAGAAAATAACCTTCTGATCTGGTTAGAATTATTAAAAATTATGTACAGTTGCACAAATTATTTCCCTTTCATTGCTAGCCTTTCCTCTGCATCTTTCTTCTCAATAAAGTTATTTACTCAGAAGTTTTTATCCTCTAGATTTTTGTTTATACTAAGGATGGTGTTATAGACTCATGAGACTTGGTAGCAGGAGAAATACGTAGAATTTTTGTCAGCTTCTCTCTCTTGCCATCATATTTGGTAGCATGATGAAAACAAACCATTGTTAGTTGTAAATTATTGGTAGAGGTATCAGGGGAGAGAAACACAGCAGATTGCATTCCTTGTCACTTTCCTGAACTCTGAACCTTTGAAAGATCCCTTGATTTCAGCAATGCTCAGTAACCCCATCAGGAAATAAAATTATCAATTTTAAGGGAATGGACCAGAAGATCAGATTGTACCCAAAAGTTAGGCCAACATAAATTCCAAGTGCAGGTTTTCTGAGGTCAGGAAAGCTAGAAAATCCCTTGGGGCAGGGCAGACATGGAGCTTGGCTTCCACACTATCCTTCAAAAATTCTAGGCTACTTTCAACTTTGTGTCCTCTGATCACCTAACCCTGATTGAAATTAGGAAGTAGAATTCCATTAAAGGCACATGGGAATAACATAAAACCCACTCTGTGGGTATTTAGGATCAATAAATAAAGGATCAATGACAAGAGGAGAGAAAGTATTTAGGAAAGTCAAAGTTTATCTTTTAAAAACAGGTTTTAATAATACAGAAGAAAACAACAAAAAGATGTCACTTTTAGCAAAGTACCCTTCAATAACCTACATGGCATTTCTTATAGAAAGGTAAAACTATTTGGCTAATATCAAGTGCTTCTATATTCTCTAATTACTGTAGAATTGACAATGATTTGAGACTGGGGGAAATAGGATAATTAGAGGTTAATTGAGAGATTATCAGGTTCTCCATTACAGTCAAATATTCTGCAGCCATAAGAAAGAATAATTGTTTGTATTGACATAGAATTATCTCTACGATAATCCCAAGATAATTCTTTTAAATTTGTTAAATTTTAAAAAAAGCTATATATAAACAGTATATGTAACATATAAATATTTGTGTAATAATTGGAGAAAAAATATTAATGTACACACACGTACTTGCTCATATGGGAAAGAATATTGCTAGGGATTATAAACAAGAAATAGGTAACAATAGCTGCTTCTACAGAAGGGGAACGAGGGACCAGGGTAATGGGTGTTAGGGGTGGGAGGTAGACTAATAGTCACCATATACAGTGGTACCTTGAGATCCGAGTTTAATTCGTTCTGTAACCGAGCTCATAAATCAGTCAGCTTGTATATCAAACAAATTTCTCCCATTTAAAATAACTGAAATAGATTTAATCCATTCCAGCCCTGTGAAACATCCCCAAACCATCCTAAATTATAAAAAAAGACGTTTTTAATTAAGAAACACACATGTATACTTTACCAATGCATAAAAAAATATATGAAATAAAAGAAAAAAGTGTTATTTAGTACTGTATTCTTACCTTGGAGACAGATGAGTGTGGCTAACGGAGGTGAATGGCAGAGGAGGAGGGAGGGAGGAAGGGATGCAGGCACTGTAGACACGTAAACTAAAACTGCACTTTCTTAACACTAAATGTAAACTAAACCTGCATTTTCTTTACTTTAAACAAAACTAAAACTTTACTTTCTTTACTTAAAATGAAACCACAAAAACTGAATTGTAATAAAATGTACTTTCTTAACTTTAAACTTAACCTAAGCTTAACATTACATATTTTTCATTTAATCATCACCGCTTTTTGCCTTTTTGGCTGCACTTTCAGCACTTTCACTTGCAGGACTTTTGAATAAAAATCTATCCACAGAGGTTTGCTTTTGCCTGCCTTTTAAAATATTATGGAAATGTGACAAACAAGTGTCATTAAAAAGTGCTGAAACACGACCAGTTGAAACTTTTTCTGGGTGTTTCTTTTCAATTGTACTTGAAAGCTTCTCCCACATTGCCAACATGTCTTTAATTTCACTTGTAGAATCACTTCCTCTGACTCTACCTCCTCCTCACTACTAATCTCTCGCAGAACCTCCGTATGTTGCATCATCTGTACCTCCAGACCCATCGACTTTCGGAGGGACACAATCTCCTCCAACACTTCCACCTCAGTCTCGGTCTCTGGTTCGAATCCTTCAAAGTCCCTGTCTGCAACAACATCAGGCCATAACTTTTTCCATGCAGAGTTCAAGGTTCTTCTTGTAACCTCTTGCCATGCCAAGTCAATAATGCGTAAACATATCACGATGTTGTAGTGATCTTTCCAAAACTCTCGAAGGGTTAGAATTGTATTCTCAGTGGCCTCAAAGCAGCGGCAGAACAAGGGCTTTATGTAAAGCTTTTTAAAGTTGGAAATGACCTGCTGATCCATAGGTTGCAAGATTGAAGTCGTGCTGGGTGGGAGGTAGAGAACTTTCACAAATATGAACTCATCGAGAATGTCATCTTCAAGACCAGGTGGGTGGGCTGGAGCATTTTCAAGGATTAGTAATGCTTTCATCAGGAATTTATTTTCTTGAAGATATTTCTTCACTGCAGGACCAAAGACGAGATTTACCCATTCAATACAAAACTGCCGCATAACCCATACTCTAGCATTGGCGCGCCACATAACCTGCAGTTTTTTTTTAAAAACCTTGTGAGTCTTAAAGGCTCAAGGATTTTCGGAATGATACACTAGCAGTGGCTTTACTTTACAGTCACCACTAGCATTTGCACACAATGTAAGCAAAGGTCAGACGGTCCTTCATGGGTTTATGGCCTGGCAGCTTCTTCTCCTCTGTGGTGATGAAAGTCCTCCGGGGCATTTTTTTCCAAAACAATCCTGTTTTGTCACAGTTGAACACTTGTTGGGGGATGCAGCCTTCCTTTGTAATAAGTGCAGCAAAACGTGTGATGTACTCCTCAGCTGCCTTAACATCAGCACTCGCAGCCTCACCATACCTTACCACCCAGTGGATGCCAGATCTCTTCTTGAAATTTTCAAACCAGCTGTGACTTGCCTTAAATGTATATTCTGCTGCCTATTTTGAGGTTGATGGTTCTTTCTTCTTCAAGTCGCCGTAAATAATATGTGCCTTTTCACATATTATAGTCTCCATCACTGTATCTCCTGCTAGCTCTTTCTCTTTCACCCACACCAGCAGAAGCTTCTCCATTTCTTCATGGATATTTGTTCTTTATTGGGACAGAATTGTAGTTTCTCTCACTGGATTTGTCCTTTTGATGGCATCCTTTTGTTTAAGGATGGTACAAAGTGTAGATGTATTGCGGTCGTACAGCCTTGCCAGTTCAATCACTCATACACCATGCTCATGTTTTCCTATTATTTTTTGCTTTACTTCTATTGACATCATTCTCTTCTTCTTCTCACCACTGTCCTTTACACTCACTTTCTTTGGCCCCATGATAGCACACACAAAAAGTTAGTAAAAAATGCAAAATGATGCAAGAATGAGCACAGTGCATGAGATTCAACTTGATTCTGCGGGTAACACGTGAGGAAGAATGAGATACTGGTATTGTGCTGCTGCTACTGGACCCATGCACCAACACACCAACTAGCGGCAGCTTCCTGAATCATGACTTGTATCTCAGAACTTTGCTCAGATCTCGAACAAAAATACAGACCAGGAGGCAGCTCGTATCTTAAAAACAAATTGTTGGTCTGCTTATATCTCAAGGTACCACTATACTTTTTTTTCTTATCAAGTGAGAGGCAAGGTGGCAGAAAGACAGACTCTTGCATGCGCACCAACTGGGATCTACCCCACAACCTCTGTCTGGGGCTGATGCTCTGCCCATCTGGAGCCGTTGCTCCATTGTTCAGCAACCAAGCTATTTTAGCACCTGAGGCGAGGCCATGTAGTCATCCTCAGCACCTGGAGCCATGATTGCAGGACAGGAAGAAAGAGAGAGAGAGAGAGAGAGAGAGAGAGAGAGAGAAGTGGAAAGGAGAGGGGTGGAGAAGCAGATGGTCGCTCTTCCTGTGTTCCCTGACTGGTAATTGAACCTGGGACTTCCACATGCTAGGCTGACACTTTACCTCTGAGCCAACCAGCCAGGGCACCATATACTATTTTTTTTGTGTGTGTGTGTGTTTTTCTGAAGTGAGAAGCGGGGAGGCAGAGATACAGAGTCATACATGCGCCCGACCGGGATCCACCCAGCATGCCCACCAGGGGGCGATGCTCTGTTGCAATTGAAGCCAATTTTTAGTGCCTGAGATGGAGGCCGTGGAGCCATCCTCAGCACCAGGGCCAACTTTGCTCCAATGGAGCCTTGATTGTGGGAGGGGAAGAGAGAGACAAAGAGAAAGGAGAGGGGGTGTGGTGGAGAAGCAGATGGGCACTTCTCCTGTGTGCCCTGGTTGGGAATGGAGCCCAGGACTTCCACATGCCAGGTCAATGCTCTACCGCTGAGCCAACCAGCCAGGGCCACCATATATTCTTTTATGTCTAAATTTGCTCTGTGTGTGTATGTAGGTTTCAGTGTGAGAAAGAAAGGTACAGTAGTCTACTGAGAGTAGCATTTCAAATTAAGGACTAATCTTCAGTGCAAATAGACTTAGTAATTGTCCTTTGGAATTAAGAGAAAGGGGAAGCTAGATATTACAAGACTTATCCTCTATTTTTTCTAATTTAATGTTTCTCAATCAGGTTTTAGCCCAATACAGAATATGATCAACCTTATTTAAGAACAGCCATTCCTCCTGGAAGTGATTCTCAGTGGGAGCCACGTAGCCTATAGGACCAGGATAAGTGGCTTTGAACTTGTTCAAGGGGTCATGAGAGGATTGAGGGAACAGGAGGAGCAGAATATTCTCATAAATGAGATCACAGAATGGTTTGCTTTAGAGAAATACATCTTTATAAAATGATTAGACGTGTTTTATAACTATGATTGGCTTATATCCTCTTTTGTGAACAGGATAGTTTATTTTTTAAAATATTTCTAGGTGTTCTGTTTGGAGCAGAGTTGTCTGGACTGCATATGGCCATCTTGCCAACAAATATATTTTGCATTAAAATGTTTCTGATCTGCTTCACGTAACCCAATACAGAGCCTTGTTTCTTTGCCATCCTAAGGTTAAGGGCAGCATACGAGAATCATGGTGGAGGAGAATGGTGACAGTTTCCTTTGGTAATTTTGAGACCCACCCCAATCTATGACCCATACTCATGCAGCCAACCTTGAGGAATAAATGGTTCTAAATAAAAACCAAAATCAGTGTCCATTGGCCATTATAACCTTCCACTCAATTAAACCAAATCAAAAGAAAGTTTCATTATATTTAAGAGTCTGACTGTGAGAGTAAATGTTTTTATTTATCTGCCAGGGATTCAACTGGTATGTACCTTCCAGCCCCTATTGCTGATAGATCATAACAAGAACATTTTAATTTTCATGCATAAAAGATGAAAATATTTTTCTTTTGAAAAGAATCAAATATAAATTCTACAGTTGTTTATTGTTTCTCAGATGACATCTGGTGGATAAAAACTAAAATGCAGTTTTATGTAATTTAAGAAAGGTGAGGTTCTCAAATTCCATTGGTAGAAAATCATTAAAAAATAAGAACTGAATTGGTTGGAGGTTAATTTTGCTTGTCTTTTTGGCATTATATTATCCACATTAAGTAGGCATGATGGTATCAGATGTGATAGAGAGAACATGCCAGTTCTCTGCTTGGCTTGGCAGGCTTTGAGTGCTGTTATTTGATTAACTATAGACAGACAAGAATCAGATGATATTGGAGTTCTCAGTAGCAATACTAAATAAAGGAGACAACAGAATAATATCTTCAGCAATCTGAGGGTAATTTTCTATCTTGAGTTCTCTACTGAGTCAAATTTTCCTAGTGTGAGCAAAATAAAAACATTTTTTTAGATTCACATGAAAGTTAACCTTTCAGAAACCTTCCCTGTGTTGCTGATTAAAAATATCACCTTTATCAAACACTAGGCTTCAGTTTATTTTTAAGTATTTTCTTTTTTGCTATTGCAATTTGGGTCTTTATTTCTATTTTATTCCTTTCTTTCTCTTTTTCTTTTCTAACTGAGAGGAGGGGAGATAGAGAGACAAAATCCTGCATGTATCCTGACTGGGATCCACCCAGCAACCCCTGTCTGGGGCCGATGCTCTGCTCATCTTGGGCCATGCTGGCAACCGAACTATTTTTAGTGCATGAGGTGAGGCTCCACAGAGCCATTCTCAGCACCCAGGGCCGAATGCACTCTAACCAATCGAGCTGTGGCTGCAGAAGGGGAAGAGAGAGATGAAAGAGAAGTGGGAGGGGTGGAGAAACAGATGGTCACTTCTCCTGTGTGCCCTGACTGGGAATCAAACCTGGGACATTCCCATGCTGGTTGATGTTCTCCCACTGAGCCAAATGGCCAGGACTACTCCTTTTTTTAATTGAGGTATAATTGACATATATTCATTATGTTTTCTAACTTTTTAATTAATTTTTACACACTAATTTTGTACCCATCCATCTCCTAAGTTTCCATATTATTTGCCACAGATTAATAATTAGGTTTCTTATGTTTTTCAGGTACACATTATCTGTAAACACTAATAAATGTCCTTCTCTTCCAGTGTTTATACCTCTATGTCTTCCTTTTGTTTAATTCCATTGGTTAAACCTCCAGAACTATGCTAAATAATAGTGATGACTATAGACATAATTGTCTTGCTGAAGATTTCAATGGGAATGCATCTAGGGTTTTCTCATTAAACATAATGCTGGCTTTTAAAAAATACCTATTGCTCCTACTTTATTAAAATTTTTAAACGTCAAGTATGGATGTTGAAATTTATCAAATTTTTTTCTAGCATATTTGGATAAAATCATAATTTTTTCCCCCTCTGTTAATCTATTTTATCAGCCAGAGTTCCGTTGCAGAAAACAGAAAAGGATTTAATATAGGGAATGAAAACCAGTGAGGAGCTGGAATAGGAGTCTATCTAAGAAGAACTCCCACACTGCAGCACTGGCCCACCAAGAGACTGGCCCCTCCCTCTGCCACAGTCAAGAAGTCACCGTCACACTCCTATCCATTAGCTCCAGGAACACACTATCTTAAAGTAAGGTGACTAGACGTCCAACTTTTGGCGGGACAGTCCTGATTTTTAACAATTTGTCCCACATCCTGCGGCGTTTTTAAAAAGACCTGATTTTTTTAAAGAATGCACGAAAAGCTAGGGAACGGCGGGAGAACGGGAAGGGAATATATGGTTTTCGGTGGGGAGACCCCACCTCGACCTGGAAGTGCCCTCACTGCCTCAAGACCTGGCTGCCCCGAACTTCGGGCGGGATGTACCTGCTGGGGCGGCGGCTGTCAAGTCCCCTAACTACCCATAGGTCCGTGTCCTGGATGCCGCTTTGCAGCTCTGGGCTCCATGAGGTGTGTAAGCTGCTCGGTCTCCAGTGGGCAGGGCTGGACATGGGGAGCGTGGCCAACGCAAGGACGAGTCCAAGCTGGGAGTGTGCGTGACTGCTCGTGTGCGAGCACGCTGGCGGTGCTGCCCTGCCTGCTCCCGTCCGCTCGTGCAGCTCCGGCATTGGTTTCAGGACCGTGTAACCTGATCCCTCTGACTCACTCAAAATTTCCCATATAGTAAGATTTCTGAAAATGATCTTTTTAATGAGGTATCATTATTAAAAATATATATTGATAAGGAAAAGGTTAAATCTTGGGCATCAGCAAAAATCACAATAGACAACAAATGGTTAGAAATAGTTCATCATTTTGAAACAAACCATGTTCAATACAATAATGCACTAAAAATTGGGGAATATGCACTGTCTTCACCAGGAACTTGAATTTTCAAATTTAGTTGCAGACAATTGAGAATAGTCTCCTGTGATTTTTTAAATTCTTTTTATCTTTTATTATTTACATTTATCTTGTCTTAATTTTAACTTTTTTATTTTAGATTTTATTCATTGATTTTACAGAAGAGGAGTGGTGGGGGGAGTAAGAAGTATCAACTCATAGTTGCTTCACTTTAGTTGTTCATTGGTTCCCTCCCATATGTGCCTTGACCAGGCAAGCCCAGGGTTTCAAACCCACAACAGCATTCCAGGTCAACACTTTATCTACTGTGCCACCACAGGTCAGGGAATTTTAACTCTTGCTCAGGTTTATCTACATTTTTTTTTTCACTTTTAAAAAAAATTATTTATTTATTCATTTTGGAGGAGAGAGAGAGAGAGAGAGAGGGAAGAGGGGGAGGAACAGAAAGCATCAACTCCCATACGTGCCTTGACCAGACAAGCCCAGAGTTTCAAACCCACAACCTCAGTGTTCCAGGTTGATGCTTGATCACACTGCGTCACCACAGGTCAGGCCTCATTTTTTATTCATTTTAAAAATGTTTTATTGAATTTATTGGGGTGACATTGGTTAATAAAATTACACAGGTTTCAGGTGCACAGTTCTACAGTATATCATCTGTATATTGCATTGTGTGTTTGTCCCCCAAAGTCAAGTCTGCTTCTGTCACCATCTATCCCCTCTCTACTCTCTTCACCTCCTCACCCTTTTTTCCCTCCTACAATCCCACACTGCTGTCTCTGTCTATAAGTTTTTTTTCTTTGCTTAATTCTTTTTCACCCAGCCCCCAAACTCCTATCCCCTCTGACAGCTGTCGATCTGGTCTCCATATCCAGAAGTCTATTTCTATTTTGTTTGTTAGTTTATTTTGTTCATTAGATTACACATATAAGTGAAATTGTGTGGTACTTATCTTTCTCTGACTGGTTTATTTCACTTAACATAATAATCTCCAGGTCCATCCATGCTGTCACAAAAGGTAAGATTTCCTTTTTATCTTTTTTCTTTTATTTATTGAATTTAGAGGAAAAGGAAGGGAGAGAGAGACAGAAACATCAATCTATTCCTATATGTTAATGACCAGGGATTGACCTGTTAACCTGATCAGAGTGATGCTCTAACCAACTGAGCTATCCCACCCAGAGCAATTTTACTTTTGACACACTCTTTTTTCTTTTTTTTGAGAGATAGACAGACAGACAAGAAGGGAGAGAGCTGAGAAGCATCAACTTGTAGCTGCAGCACTTTAGTTGTTTATTGACTGCTTCTTATACATGACTTGACTGGGGGAGTGGGGCTCCAGCCAAGCCAGTGACCTGTTGCTCAACCCAGAGACATTGGACTCAAGCCAGTGACCATGGGGTCATGTCTATGATCCTACACTCAAGCTGGCACCCCCAAGCTCAAGCTGGTGAGCTCATGCTCAAACCAGATGAGACCACGCTCAAGCTGGCGAGCTTGGGTTTTGAACCTGGGTCTGCAGTGTCCTAGGTCAATGCTCTTATCTACTGTGCCACCACCTGGTCAGGCTTGATATCTTCTTTTGACTATAGAGTTTTAAAATTTCAGATAATTGGGTCATTTTGTCTTCTCAATTGGTTTGCTTATGATCAGAGAATTATATTAGCATTATTCCTGCTCTGGCATTTACTGATGAATTGTGGCCTAGATATACGGCTAATTTTATGAATGTTTTATGAGTATTAAAAAAGAAGGTATAGTCCCTGTTTTCAATAGAGTTCATTATATTAGCTCTATCTTATGAAGTTATATTTACCTTATAAAATACGTCATTTAGTTGACTCTATTGAGAACCCCCTCACTATGTCCTTCTCTGGGTAATCTCTCCATGCATTGGCAGCCTTAAATAAGTACAGCACATCTGCAATAGGTGTCTGACGACCACAATCCTGAGCTCTGCCACAAGAGTGAACATCCCTGCCAACCATGCTAAGAACCAGTCCTTGCAGAAACATTGATAGGCAGAGAAAACAGACCTGCAAGAACCAGTCATTATCTCCCACTCATTTTCACTCACCAGCAGTCACGTCAAGCACATACTTAAATTTACAGATTCTACAAAACCAAAACCTTTTCTCTCTCTCACTCTATCTTTTTTGTGTGACAGAGACAGAGAAAGAGACAGAGAGAGGGACAGATAGGGACAGACAGACAGGAAGGGAGAGAGATGAGAAGCATCAGTTCTTCATCGCCAAACCTTAGTTGTTCATTGCTTTTTTCATATGTGCCTTGACCAGGGGGCTACGGCAGAGCAAGTGACCCCATGCTCAAGCCAGTAACCTTGGGCTTCAAGCCAGCGACCTTTGGGCTCAAGCCAGCAACCATGGGGTCATGTCTATGATCCCGTGCTCAAGCCAGTGACCCTGTGCTCAAGCTGGTGAGCCCGCACTCAAGATGGTGACCTCAGGGTTTCGAACCTGGGTCCTCTGCGTCCTGTCTGATGCTCTATCCACTGTGCCACCGCCTGGTCAGGCAGCCTTTTCTCTTTTTGTTTTTCCTTTCTTTTTTGATTCTACCAAAGTTTCCACCAGACACTTTCCTCAGACTACTCTGTAACACTGTGCAGTCCTTCAATACCGCCTACTTCCAGGCTGAAATCAGGATGGGCCCTCCACTTCCATGCATCTCTCTGGCCTTGGTAACCTGGTTGGTATCTCCAGTCTTCCCTTGGCGATGGTCCTACTAACACTTGCTGGTTTTCTTACCAATGTGATTAAGCCATGAAACATTTCTGTGCTTTAAATGAGCATCACTAGATGTTTACTTTTTGTTATATTTTATAGAAACCAGTTAACATTAAACTGGCAGTGTCAGGATTATCTCAGCAAAGCTACAAAAAGCAGTGGTTTTAAAAATTGTTGGTTGTTTTTCTCAAATAAAAAAGGAAGCCCAGATATAGCCAATATAACTGCTCAAATTAATACATAATAATTGTAAAATAAATAAATAAATAAACTCCAATATTACAGAAGTCCCAACCATTTATTGTTTTCTTTATTAGCTTCTTGATGTATAATTAGTTGGCTTCCACACTTATATATAGAGTTCTGGTTTTTATTTGAAATTCTTAAGCAAGAGTCAATGTTTAATTGAAAAGTTATATTGTTCCTCTGAGCTACAAGTTTCTGAAACATTTCCTATAAATCCAAAGGAATATATAAATGATATAACAGTTTAATTTTCTATCTAACTGTAAAAGAATGACCTTATGATAACTTTTCTTGAAATTAATTTTTAAATGATAGACTCATGTCCATCAAGTGGGTTGGAATTCTCAGGGAAAATTGCTTTATTGGAACTTAGTGGTGTAGTCATAAAACTATCAACCATATTGAAGATTTTTCATTTCCACGAGGCTGATCTAAGGGAGGTACATATGGGACTACCTGCAAATGACTAATCAAAATCCATTCAAACACGACTGATTGTCCTCTTTATTTTCTTCTGGCCTCCAGGCAAAAGGTTATTTATCAGAAGAAGAAAAGTGGACTTGGATGTTTTTGTTATTTTGGAAAATAAGTATTAACTATTAAGTCATGTTCAGTCCTAATAATGCTTGATTCTCCCATATTCTAATGTATTGTCTTAAAAAGTTTGTTAACTAGGTCCTGGCCGATTGGCTCAGCGGTAGAGCATTGGCCCAGCATGTGGAAGTCCCGGGTTCCATTCCCATCCAGGGCACACAGGAGAAGCGCCCATCTGCTTCTCCACCATTCTCCCTCTCCTTCCTCGCTATCTCTCTCTTCCCCTCCTGCAGCCAAGGCTCCATTGGAGCAAAGTTGGCCTGGGTGCTGAGGACGGCTCCATGGTCTCTACCTCAGGCACTAGAATGGCTCCCATTGCAGTGTAGCATCGCCCCCTGGTGGACATGCTGGGTGGATCTCGGGTGGGCGCATGCAGGAGTCTGTCTGCCTACCCCCCCCCCCCGCCATTTCTTGCTTCAGAAAAATAAAAAAAAAAAGTTTGTTAACTAAGGTTCTCAAACTTTACTTATTTACATCAAAAGGTAAGTAGGTGAGTTAATAAGAGTTATTTTGTGCCACAAGAGGCAATTAAAAGCAGGGATTATTATTTTTAAAATATTCATAGTTTTTTCTTTTATCTAGAGCTGCCCTCAGACTGTCTTAATATTAAAAGTATTTTTATTGTTGTTGCTGTGGCTCTTGTCATCATTGTTATTGTTGAACAATAACTCTTTTTGGCCTATCCTTAGGAAACTGACAGGTCTGTTAGGGAACTTGAATCTTACCGAAGAACTATAAAATAAGAGCAGAAAGACTGAAAGCTCTTCAAATTACTTTCTTTTTTAAGTTTAACAGGGTTAGGTTTAAACAACAGAACATTTTGTATGGAAATAGTCATTTAAAGGTTGATAGAAGCCTGACCTGTGGTGGTGCAGTGGATAAAGCATCAACCTGGAACGCTGAGGTTGCTGGTTCGAAACGCTGGGCTTGCCTGGTCAAGGCACATATGGGAGTTAATGCTTCCTGCTCCTCCCTTTTCCTTCTCTCTCTCTCTCTGCTCTCTAAAATGAATAAAGTCTTTAAAAAAAGATTGATAGAAGGAGGCCTGAGCCGGTGGTGGAGTAGTGGATAGAGTGTTAGTGTGGGACACTGAGGTCCCAGGTTCAAAACCCTGACGTCACCTGGAGCTGCAGCAAAGGCTCACCAGCTTGAGTTGCTTAAATTAAGCCCAAATGTCTGTGGTTTAAAGCCCAAGGTTGCTGGCCCGAGCCTCCTGGTCAAGGCATGTATAAGAAGCAACCAACAAAACTAAAGTGACTCGATGATGAGTTGATGTTTCTCATATCTCTCTCCCTTCCTGTCTCTTTCTAAAAAATAAAAGAAAGAAAAGTTGATAGTTCAACTGTTTTTATCTGAGAATGAAAATTGTGCAGGTAGTTATTACCTCATCTATAAGTGTGTAATATTGGTGAGCATTTATTCTGACTTTAGAAGTCAGTGTAATACAATGTTATTCCAACTCTGTCAGTTTATACTGGTAAAGTTTATAGTATTGCTTTGTTTGTGTATTTAAGATAGTAACAAATATTTTCTAATAATTAAGCCTACTGAAAAGAATAAATCCAGTATTCAGACATATGAATACATTTGATTTTTGTATAACTCCCTGGAGCAATTTCACCCATTTTCAGTATAATATTTTGTGACTTTGGGGTGTATAATAAATGTTGCACCACCTGTTCAATTTGCTGTAGTGATTTTTACATAAATGTGAAAAAAAACATTTGCATTACAACAAAATATTTGAAAATCACTGGTTGTAACACTACGTAACTAGTTTATCAACTGAACTGAACTTGGTTGGTTGTAACTTAAAAATAGCCTCTTTTTTTCTCCCACTGATTTCTCTTCAAACATAAGCATTCTACTGATCTCTCTTCTCTGCCCCCAGGATAATATCTCAGATGGAGCCCATATGTTTTCTTATCACAATGGATATTAAAATAATCTCATTTTCTGGTATTAAAAATTCAAGGTTACCTAAATCAAAACTATTGTATCATGTCCAATTTAAAGTGTCCCTTCCTTACCCCTGATGTGGAATTAACCAGCAGTGGAGAGGAGGTGGAATCTGCTCTCACTCTCCTTGCTCTGTGTCCTCCTTCTGCTCCTACACTGCTACTGGGTACTTTTGGGTCAAGGCAGACTTGAGGAATGAATGGGAAGTCAGGAATTGGTGACAATATTTTTTCCAAAAAATTGACAGTGAAAGCCAGAAATATATGAGACTATAATGACTCATATATTGGTCATGAAGCAAAGTTTAATTATATACTATTATACATACAAGAGACATGACTAAACAAAGTGATTTTAAAATACTGAAACCAGTGGGTGGGCAAAGGTGTACTGGAGAAAAACACAAATATAAATGAATCACCAGATAATGTTCTTAACAGGAGACACAATTGAATTCAGGGCAAAAGTAATTAAATAAGAAGTATATTTATAATAATAAGTGTAATCCACAACGAAGTTCTAAGAGTTACAAATGTCTACATTAAGAGAAGGAAAATGGCACTTATAGTAACAATAAAAAAGACTTTTAACACTTAGAAAGAAACTTAAAAGAAAATGTTTACTTCAAAGATACAAAAGTAGACTTGAACAAATGTAACAGCATAGCTTGTTCAAGGATAGGACAACTGTAGTCATGTATATGTTCATTTTCCAAGGTTAATACATACATTTAATGTGGTTGCAATAAAAATATTGAGATTTTTTTTTCATAATAGACTATTGATTCTAAAGTTCTTTTGGGAAATGAACAAGTGCAGAAAGGTAGGAAAACTCTGGGAAAAAAAGAACAAGCAGAGGAAATGGCCCTAAAAGATATTTGAACATTTTTATAAAGCCCCTGTAATTGAAAAAGTGTATGTTCCTTGATATATAGACACAAAAATGATAGAATAGGGCAGAAAATTCAAAATAGAACAATTTATGTGAAAAGTAAAGTGACACCTAAAACCACTGGTGAAAATGTACAGCAAGTCCTTGAATAAAGTTGTTTCATTCAATGTTGTTTTGTTTTAATATTGGTGAGAT
This sequence comes from Rhynchonycteris naso, assembly GCA_037038555.1. Lineage (NCBI taxonomy): Eukaryota > Metazoa > Chordata > Mammalia > Chiroptera > Emballonuridae > Rhynchonycteris > Rhynchonycteris naso. The sequence continues at coordinate 160,273,192 of CM073000.1, read as the reverse complement.
GCTGTAGGACCTTAATTCTTGTTTATATTTGGCCTATGGTAAAATTGGTTTTGTTATACATCATTGCAATTAAATTTGCAGACCTACTTAAGTGTTAATGATAGGGGAGCACAAAAGTTAGAAATTTGGCTTCAGTAACAGTAGCTTTTCAGTTGTAATGAATAGTAAATACGAAAGGGTTAGGAAATACAGTGTGTCCGTAAAGTCATGGTGCACTTTTGACGGGTCATACAGTCAAAAGTGCACCATGACTTTACAGACACACTGTAGTTCATCTGCTTGCTATTCTCTCTTAATGCCTCCTTGGCCTTTATGTTGAAATATAGCAAAAAGTTTACCTTTGCAGGAATGTCAGGAAAAGCTTATATTGGAGAGAGACCTAACAATTAGGGGAATTTAAAATCACAGTAATTGTTCATAAAAACAGGCACAGGATTTACTGTAAAAAATTAAAGCGGGTAAATTAATTAGAAACTTAGTTCACCAATCTTAAATCTTTACTTTGTATCATAAGAAGCAGGGAGTATTTCACAGATAATTTCCAGAGGCAGATAGATGGTCTTAAAGGCACCAGGTTCCAACTGTTCCTAGGAGACAGACACCTCACCCTGGCTGTCTTGAAGATTTACCAAGAACAGCAGATAGGACCATGAATATTGGGCCTGTGTTAACGTCAAAAGAACTTGCAGAGAAGTTTTTGCAGCTGAACTCGCACCTCTTGCATATTGTTGTGACTAACTGCATGGACTTTTCCTTCTTTTTTTCCTTTTGCTCCTGAACCCTATAAAGACCTCCAGCATCATGGGAGTGTTAAGGCAGTTCTTTTGGTCAAGAGTCACCTGCCTTCTCAAGTTGCTGCAATTTGACGACACCCCTTATACCTATTTGGTCCTCGTCTCTCTTTATTGGCATTAAGGGTGGTAAGTAACCCTTAATCTGGCTTTGTTTTCCAGTTACATTAAGTGAGGGTTTACTGTACTGTTTTGAGTAAGTATTGTTGGTATAACTAGATAGCCAATTGGAAAAAAGTAAAACCAGGTCCATTTGGATACCAGAATGAAATCCAAATAATCCAGATATCTAAATGTAAAATGTGAAACTACAGAACAAAACAAGAATACCCCTGTTTATAAACTGAGAGTAAGAAAAGCCTTTCCAACTATGAGTACAAATCTGGAAATGACTATGAGTACAGAGTTCAGAAAAATTTTGACTGGATATCCTGTAGGGGATATATTCTAAGGAGAAAAAGAACTGCAAAATGATTTTAAACTTTGCTTAGTAGGTTTGCTGTTAGTGGTAATATTAGAATTGTAATTTGAAACTACATAGTTGTTGCAAGAAAAGCAAATAAGTAAGTATGCTTTTATCAAAAGGAACCCAGATTTTCAGTGTAAGAGAAAGGCAATGCAAATCTGTAAGATGTTAAGGAAAGATAAAGACCTCAACTCCTGTGGCATTCCTGTCTCTAGTGTCTGGTAGTGTGGCACAAGCTTTGTTTTGTTTCTTTTAAAAGTTAAATATAGTTTATTGTTCAAACCCATCAATAATAATTTTTCATTTATTTTTTTAATGTTTATTTTATTGATTTTAGAGAAATCAAGTGAGAGAGCAGAGAGAGACAGGAACATTTGTTCCTGTGTGTGCCCTGACCTGGGAGGAAACCAGCAATCTCTTTGCTTCTGGACTATGCTCTAAATAACTGAGCTATCCGGCCAGGGTTGTAATACTTTTTCATTTAGATTTAGTTTCACCAGCACTTAGCAGAAACCTAGAAAAAAGTTCTATTATGTAAAATATCTATATATCTAAGATACAGACATTTCTATATATGGCAAGAATAAATTTAAGCATGATGGTGAAAGACAAACGAATTTTGTTGGCGTTTAGAGGTAGGGAGAGGTGAGGTGTACAAAGATTTTGCTGAATAAGCGTAGATACAAGTTTATGGGAAAAGGTTATATACATCTGGGCAGCTCAGACCCAAGCCCAGCAGCCACCTACCTATTCAGGCACAAGGCGACCAGCCCCCCTCTCCGCCCGCTGTGCGGTCCAATCTGTATTCCCTGGCCCCGCCCCATCCCGCGTTCCGGCCCCGCCCTGTGGTCCCGCTCCGCCCTGCTTTCTGGCCCCGCCCCACGCTCCGGCCCCGCCCCGCGTCCGCACCCGGTCTGGTTTCCCAGCAGAGTCCGGCAACGTAGAGAACTGCTAGCAGAGCCGGGAGCTCCCAGATCCTGAGTCCTCAGGTCAGGGTGGTCGCAGCGCACAGGCTAGGCGGCGAAAGATGGCCGCCTTGACAACAGTCGTGGTAGCTGCGGCAGCCACCGCCGTCGCTGGGGCTGTGGCGGGGGCGGGAGCGGCGACCGGGAACGGCGTGGGAGCAGCGCCCATACCGCAACAGGTAAATTGCGGCCGGGGTGTAACAGGCCGGGAACCTGTCTGGGGACCGGCGTTGGCTTGAGGGTGCTGCAGGCCCCGGAGGTGGGATGGAGCCCCAGACCCTCGCTGAACAGGTGTTCTCTGCAGCGCGGCGCCGGGAGGCGCGGGGTAAGCCCCCGTTTGCTCGGGCTTGGCACTTGCTGGGCGTTGCGCTTTGTTCGCCTGTACCTTTAACTGCTTTTACTGAGAGCCACCTCCAGTCGTGTTGGAGTCAAAGACGGCCTGAGTGGAAACCCTGACTCTGTCGTTTCCTAACGTGTGGTAAGAACATACTTATCCTCTCAATGGCTCAGTTTCTTCCCTAAAAAATTGGAGCTGGTAATATGCACCTGCCCGACCCATGGATTTTGTGTTTGCAATCCCCTGGTACAGTGCTTGGTTGGAGAGAGATTTCGTGCCAAGTAATTGGAGGCTACTCTATAATTGTACCTGTTTTGAGAGTACAAGGAGGAATCAAACATGGGATGGTCCTAGCAGATGTGTTTTCAAAGATCCTTTTGGGACCCCTTTCTTTACAGTGAGGACCAGGGGATCCCTCAAGGAGAATTGTTGGATTCAGTTGCTCAGGCCAAAAATCTTGACACCTTATTTTCTCACAGCCTACACCTAAAGCATGAGCAATCCCTGTCTGTTCCACTTTCAGATAAATCCAGAATCCCACGCTTCTCACCACTACCCTTGTCCACACCATCATTTCTCCCTGGCTGAAATACTGTCCTAATTGGTTTCTATTCTTCCACTCTTGCCTTTCTAAAGTATTCTCAACAGCCAGGATGATGCAGTTCCATAATGACATTTTTCTGATCAGAAGCCTCCAAGAGGTTCTTGATCTCACAGTGAAAGCCGACATTCTTGCAGGGCTTATGAACTGCCCCCACCACCTCCCTGCCCCCTCATCTCCAGTTCCCTGATCTGAGTCTGCTGCAGCCATTCTGGCTTCCTGGTGGTCCCTCAGACATGCCAAGCACTCTCCTACCTCAGGAACTTTTTAATTGATATTCTCTCTGCCTAGAATGCTCTTCCCCACGGATAGCACTGTCACTGCCTTCAGATGTCTTTGTTCAAAATGCTGTGAACTCAGTGATTCTTTCCATGATCTCCCTAAACGAATCCCCTTACCCAGTTCAACTGTTCCCTTTTCTGGTTTTCTTTCTCTCCATAACCCTTAATATCCTGATATATTATGTATTTTATATCTATTGTTCAATGTGTTTCTCCAGCTACCACCCAGCCTTGGGAATGTACACTCTCTAAGGGCAGAGACTTTTAGAAGCTGTATTCACTATTGTATTCCCAGCACCAAGAACTGTCCTGTTTGGTCCTGGAACATAATAGGTGTTTGTGGTGTAGTCCCAACCTGAAGGAAGGCTGTGGTGAGCTGAGGACAGGTTCCATCTTTTTCTCCCTCTAATACAAGTGTATTTACTTATATAAATTCAGGAAATTCCACCTTAGGCAAATTTTCTCACACCTCTATAATTCTCTTTATTATTCTAACTCTGACCCAAATAACTTAAGAAAAAAATATATAAATACATAATATGTCAAATATTTTTTAAATGCTTCTAAAATATTTTCTTAAATGTGTGACCCTAGAGGTTTAGTTATCTTGCTGGCTTCCTCCAAGAAAACTTTGTGGCTTTAGTTCAAAGCAATTCCTTTCCTATTTTTTTTTTTTTCAAGCAAGAGAGAGAAAGAGAAAGAGAGGAAGGAGAAAGGAGAGAGAGGAGAAGCATCAACTTGTAGTTTTGTCACTCTTGTTGTTCATTGCTTCTCATACATGCTGTGACCAGTAGGCTTAGGCTCTGCCAGTGACACCTTGCTCAGGCCAGCAACCTTCAGGCTGAAGCCAGCAACCATGGGATCATGTCAGTGACCTCATGCTCAAGCTGGTGAGCCCGTGCTTGCCAGACGATCCTGTGTTCAGGACAGTGATCTCGGGATTTCAAACCTGGGACCTGTGCATCCCAGGCCAATGCTCTATCTGCTGTGCTACCACCTGGTTAGGCTCTTCGCTAAATTCTTAAACCATGTTTTACCTCATGATTTGCAGTTCTCACAAGTTGCTCAATATTGATGTACATTTTTATCACTCCACTATGGTGATTCTCAGAGGTTTGCCTTCCCAGAGGTTGGATCAGAATCACTCGTTGAGCTGTTTCAAATATTGTATTAGTTCCTTACTTTTAGCAATATCTGAAGATATTTTTGGTTGTCACAACTGTGGGAGCCTGGGGGAAGGTTGTGTGTGCCACTATCATCTAGTGGGTACAGGCCAAAGAACAACCGCCCACAACAAAAAATTATCCAGTTCAAAATACTAATGGCGCTGAAGTTGAGACACCCTGCTTTATACCTTCACATAGTTTACAGTCAGTAATGGGGTAGAACTAACTCTTCAGTTAGTATTTGGGTTTTTTAAAAAAGGAATTATGTAGAATCTCTGCTGTACCATATTACAATTTTTGAGGAATTTTACTATGTGTTTATCTGTCTTTGTACTTTACTACACATACTACTATATACTCAAATTCTATAGCCTAACGCTGCACTTGAATATTTTTCATGTGATTATATGAATGAATGTTCCTACTGATTCTTTTTTTTTTTTTTTTGACAGAGACAGACAGAGATGGGAACAGACAGACAGGAAGGAAGAGAGATGAGAAGTATCAGTTCTTCGTTTCAGCACCTTAGTTATTCACTGATTGCTTTCTGATATGTGCTTTGACAGGTGTGGGGGGTGGTCTGCAGCGGACCAAGTGACCCCTTGCTCAAGCGAGCAAACTTGGGCTCAAGCTGATGAGCCTTGCTCAAACTAGATGAGCTCACACTCACATATTCAGGGTTTTGAACCTGGGTCCTCCACATCCCAGTCTGATGCTCTTTTCACTGCGCCACCACCTGGTCAGGCTGTTCCTACTGATTCTTAACAGTGAAACCAATTAGTGTTTTCTTAGAATAATTTTTCTGATGACTACCTCATAATATTGGAAATGTTCATGAAAACATCTAAATTAACTATTTTAGTTTTCTAGGGCTTCCATAACAACATACCAGACTCGGTAGCTTAAATAACAGAAGTTTATTTTTTCCCAGTTTTGGAAGCTGGGAAATTCAAGATCATGGTGCTGTTGGGGTTGGTTTCTCATGCGACCTCTCTTCCTGGCTTGTGGACAGCCACTTTCTTGTTGTGTCCTCACATGACCTTTCCACTGTGCACATGTGGAGAGAGAGAATGGGAGAGACAGAAAGAGAGAGAGAGAGAGAGAGACCTGGTGTTGTCTCTTCCTTTTATTATTAAGGTGCTAGTCCTGTTTGATTAGGACCACATCCTTATGACTTTATTGAACAATAATTATTTCCTTAGAGGTCCTCTCTCCAACTATAGTCACAAAGGAAGTTAGGGCTTCAACAAATTGGGGGGCACATAATTCAGTGCATAACAGTTCCCTTAAGTTATTTTGGAATCATTAACTTTAAAGTTTTTGAAATATTTTATATTCTATTTTATCCTACAACCTCCATAGGTTGTGGAATTCCATAAAATTCTCACCCATTATGAAAAATAATAATGTATTCTATCTCTGCTTTTTAATATTTGTGTATTATTTCTCTATAATTTCCCTCAGCCATTTCCTTCCAAAACTGAAGACTATAACTCACTTTATTCTTTCAAATGCCATTTCCCACTTAATCATTTTAACTGTTGAACTGTGACTTTTTAAAAAATACCTTTAATAGTATCTGTTGGGCAGATAAAATATATTATGCTCACTTTGCTAAAGTTGGCGCTGCCCACGTGGAAACCCCTCGCCCAGTGATGATATTGGTTGCCCTTCCTGCTTGGGAATGGGCGTGATTGTATTAATGTGTGTGTGGGACAGGCTGTGGGCAGGCCGGGTCATTATAGCCTCAGGCTTAGTTTTGAGAGTAGGCTTTTCCCCACACCCATGACTGTTTGGATGATGTGGGGTGGTGCACTCTCATGAGGAATTCTCCCATTATGCCTCAGATAAGTGACTTTGTATCAGAGACTTCCTTGTTTGTAGATTGGATTAAGGGTTTGGATTTCTACACTATAAAGTGGGGCAGGCCGGGAGCTTGCTCTCTTTCTCTCTCGGTGCCTGAGGTTAGCATTAGAGGGGAGAGCAGATTAAGGCCACATGGAGGAGAGGAGAAGCAGCCAAGATGGCGGATGCTGAGGAAGAAGCCAGTTTGTGCAGAGTTTGTGTAGAGAGAAGGAGATGGGGAACAGGTGAATAAGACTGGTGAGCTAGAAACCTTTGATTCTAGGAAACTCGGATAAGTCAGTAGCTTTGTGAGCACTGAATGAGTGGGTTTTGGAGCTTAGTGTGTGTTTTTGCTTGCCCACTGGGTGCAAGGTGGCTCACCAGTTCTTGGCTCCGTTGTTTCATTACCATCTGTCCGAATCAAATGCGAACCTGCACTGGCCAGGTGGCTCTGATGGTGGTCTTGGCCACTGGCTTTACAGTATCACACTAGTGTTTGGCCTGGTTTTAAACTAGGATAGACCTGCATCTTCTGTTTTTTGTTTGTTTCTAGAGATCTCCCTGTGATAGCCTATATTTTATGGGACTTGGCTGTCTGGAGTAATCCTTCAGTAATATTACATTACTTCTTTTACTTAAAATGATTACCTAAAACCAGTTTCCTCTAGAAGGTCACACACAGCCATAGGATTATGTGTATGTCTAGGTGTAATAGACTGAGAGTGTACACCACCCCCTACAAAAGATAGTCACATCTTAATCCTCAGCACCTGTGAATATTTGACTTTATATGATATAAGGGACTTTGCAGATGTGATTAAATTAGGATCTTCAGATGTGGAGATTATTCTGTCTTATCTGGGTGGCCAGTGTATTCACAAAGGTCCTTGTTAGAGGGAGGCAGGAACATCAGAGTCCGGTAGGAGATGTGATAGATGGAAAGAAGAAGATGAAGTGATTTGATGAGGAGACCAGAAGCCAAGGAATGAAGGGATGGCCTGTAAAAGCTAAAAAAAAAAAAATGGTGAGGAAGTGGTTTCTCCCCTGAAGCCTCCAAAAAGAATGTAGTCCTACCAGTATCTTAATTTTACTCTTGACCTCCAGAACTGTAAAAAAAATAAATTTGTGTTGTGCTAATTTTGTTACAGTAGCAATAGGAAACTAATATACCAGAGAAGAACTGAACAGGCCTAAGATTTTATCTTTGGCTGACCTTGAAACTCTTTGCATGAAAGAAGTGAAGGCTAAGCTAACGGTATAAACTCCTTGTCAAAGTGTTGAAGTCATGCCCGAGCATGCACATAGATTTCCTCAGCAAAGGCTGGGAGACTTACTGGTTGAAGATGACTGAGAAAATCTTTGACCAACCAATCATTAGCTGACAACTAAGCTGACTAAGCAGAGTTAAGCGCCATGCAAGCAAAGAAAACAGACTTTACTGAATTAGCTCACGAAAGTGACTAAACAAACAGTAACAACAATCCTTTGAGGGAGAAAAATCTCATTTTCTGAGTTGCTACATTATATTATTTAACAGGTCCAGATTTTAACAAAAAAAAAAAAATGAAAGAAAAAGAAAGATAAGAAAAGAGATGTAGAAAGAAACAAAGTATGGTTTAAACATAGGAGAATTTTTTTAAAAGGCAGTAAGGTAGACTTCCCTAAAGAAGATTACATGTTATGACAAGGACTTTAAATCACCTATTTCAAATATGTTAAAAAACAAAAGGAAACCATTTCTAAAGAACTAAAATAATGTCTCACCAAATAAAAAATATCTATGAAGAGATAAAAATTATAAAAAAGAAACTAAATAGAAATTCTGGAGTTAAAAAGTATAATAACTCAAATGAAAAATTCACCAGAGAGACTTAACACTAGATTTAAGCTGGCAGAAAAATCAATAAACTTGAAGATAGGTCAATTCAGATTATCCAGACTGATGAACAGAAAGAAAAAAAGAATGAAGAAAAATGAATGGAGCCCCAGAGACCTGTGAACACCATCAAGCATCACAAAAGGAGAAGGGAGAGAGAAAAAGAAGGGGAAGGGTATTTAAAGAAATAATGGCTGATAACTTCCCAAATTTGATGAAAAAATATCAAACTCCAAATAGATCCATACCTAGGCAAATCATAATCACAATGTAGAAAGCCAAAAAGGAAAAGAAAACCTTGAAAGCAACTCAACCTATATAAGGGATCCTTGATAAGATTAATGGCTTATTTTCTCATCAGAAACCTTAGATTACAGAAGGCAGTGGGATGACAGTCAGAATGCTGAAAGAAAAGAACTGTCAACCAAGAATTTTATGTTCAGAAAAATTATTTTCTAAAAATAAAGGACACTACATCAAACTAAAAAAGCTTTTACATAGCAAAGGGAACCATCAATAAAATGAAAAGACAACCTACTGAATGGGAGAAAAATATTTTCAAATTTTATATCTTATAAAGGGATTAATATCCAAAATGTATGAGGAACTCCTACAACTCAATAGCAGAAAAACAATACAATTAAAAAATACGCAGAGGAAACAAATTGACATTTTCCCAAAGATGACGTACAAATGGCTCACGGGTACATGAAAAGGTACTCAACATCATTAATCATCAGGGATATGCAAATCAAAACCACAACAAGATATTAATTACATCACACTTGTTAAAATGGTTGTTATTAAAGAGACAAGTAATAAGTGCTGACAAGGATGTTGAGAAAAAGGAAGCCTTGTGCACGTTGGTGAGAATATAAGTGGGTGCAGCCACTATGGAAAAGAGTACAGAGGTTTTTCCAAAAATTAAAAAAAATAAAACTACCATATGATCAAGTAATTCCACTTCTGAGTATTTTTCAGAAATAAACAAAAACATTAACTTGAAAAAATATATATACCCCATGTTCATTGTAACATTTTTTACAATAGCTATTGATAGATGAGTGGATAAAATTATCCCCTGAGAACCTCCATTATCGACATTTCATCTCTGAAAAATGTCCCACCTTCATCTCACCATTTTTATTATTGAGGGTAAACTTCTTTTTATTTTTTATGCAGAATGATGGCTGTTTTAGTACTTCAGGGGGAATTCGTCCTTTTCACCTTCAGAATTGGAAACAGAAAGTTAGTCGGCCTAAGAAAGCAGAATTCATACGCACAGCAGAAAAACTTAAAAATCAGTAAGTATAAGAACATTATCTTCAAATAACATTACTAGCCATTAGATTATGAACTCTGTATAAAGTTAATTCTACTCCACCCTGTCTAATCCCACATTAAGTTACAAAATTCTGGTCAATAGCCTTTCAAATATAAAACAGGAGAAAGTTGGGAGGTGTGAAATAGACACATGATAATAGACTATTTAATATGAAGTTAATTTTAAGTAGAGTTATTAAATTTTATTGATTTTTACCATTTTAAACCAATGTATTTTAAGGGAAACAATCCAGTTATTTCTTTAGACCTCATATATCAGATAACAGATTGAATACATTTTCACTTATTATGGTAAGCACTTGGTGAATATTTTTGAGTGAGTGGGTAATTTTAATGAAAAATATGTATCTTTGAGTTATTCTTGTGAAATGTCCTTTTGTTTGGTCCCCCTCCCTTGGTCTCTGCCCCTTTCAGATCCATCCGACACATGACTAAGCCAATCAAGAACTTTTAATTTGTAGTGTAAATGTATTTTTTCCTTAAATAACTATGTATTGAATATTCAGTGTTGCCAGCAGCACCATGATATGGTATATATCATGAGGAATGATAAAATAATTAGAATTCAGAGCGCTCAACCCTACCCCATACTTGAGAACTTTATCAAAACTCTGCTTTGAAGTTATACAGAATCAATTTGCTAAAGAACCCAGAGAAAAAGAGGCTTGTAAGAAATGATCTCTGGATCACAATTAGTGACAGTTGTCTGTTTAGAAAGTCTGCCAATAAGAAAAGTATGCTGTTTGAAATTTGAAAAGTTGTACTGTACTATAGGTTTTGGAGATTGAATTCTCAGTTGCATTTATATAATATTTATATAGTACTTTTAATATTCAGAATTTGAGAAGATTCATTTTCTTTTCTTTTACTTCCAAAATGTATTACCTTAGGTAGAATTGTACTACAGGTTAAGGGTTCTGACTTATGTTTCATTCGAGGCAGGCAATCTAACAAGTTGTTAATATCCATATATATATCAACCCAGTAGATTATGTCAGTATCGATACCTTGTCTACTAGTATGTGTTCGTTTTACAGTTCTGATTAGGCTTTCTTCATCTGTTACAAGGTTTTGAAAAAACTTAGTGGAAGAATATTAGAAATATCCATTGGCAAAATATTTCTGTCCAGCAATTTTCATTACATGCAAACAAGAAAAAACACAATTTGTAATACAATTCTGTTTAATTTTCAGAATAGGTAATACATTCATATGGTTTAAAAATCAATGTATATCAAAGGGTGCACAGTGAAAGGCCTCTCTTTTACCTGTGATCCCATCCACCCACTTCTCTTTGCCTTACACAACAATGATTTTTAGTTTCTTGTGTATCATACCACAGATATCTTATAATCTTTGCTCATAAGGAAATAAAATACATACTCATATTTTTTCTTTTTATATAAATGATAACACCGGTTTTGGATCTTGCTTTTCTTTTTAACTTAAGATTTTATCTTAGATACCAAGGAATTGTTTATCTTGTCAGGCATGGTAATGGCTTTATAGTGATATAAGTCAAATGTCTATAATCTCTAGAGATGAACACTGATATATGTATGTTGAGGTGAAATTACATAATGTAGTAGATCTGATTTAGAATATTTGAGTAAACAAAAAAGGAAGGAAACAAAAGTAGATGAACAAAGAGAGGATAAAGGTAAAATTGTTGAATCAGAGTGATATGAGAGGTATAATATCATTTAAGAGTATACAAGGGAGTCAGTTTACCATTTTCTACTTTTCGGTGTGATTGATATTTTCATATAAACTCTTTGCTATAAAGTATGCCTTGGAGATCTTTCCTTATTGGTACATGGAACACAGCACCACTGCATTGTATTCCAGTGTACGATTGTGACATAATTTAACCTGCTCCTTAGTGGTGGACATTTAAGTTATATTCAGTCTTTTATGGTAACAAACAATGTTGCAATTAATTGCAGTATTCACATAGCTCTACATCATTTTGCATATGTGTGAGTGTATCTTTAGGAAATATTCCTAGAAGTAGAAATGCTGGGTCAAAGATATATAAATATATACGTGATACATTGCCAAACTGTCCTCCATAGACAATTTACAATTTCACCTACAGTGTATGAGAAGACTTATTTTTCCACAGTTTTCTCATAAGAATATATTATTTAAACTTGCAATTTTGGGCCAGTCTGATAGGTGTACCATGGTATAGTTTTAATATTTTATTTCTTCTATTGTGAGTGAGGTTGAGCATCTTTTTATATGTTAGACAGTTTGTCTCCATAATTATCCTTTATTTTTTTTAATTAAGTGAGAATAGGGGAGGCAGAGAGACAGACTCCTGCATGCATCCAACCCGCATCCACTGGGCAGGCCCCTGTGGGGGCGATGCTCTGCCCATCTAGGGTGTTGCTCTGTTGCTTGGCAACCGAGCTAGCCTTTGAGGTGTAGGCTGCAGAGCCCTCAGCACCTGGTGCCACTTGCTCAAATCAATCAAGCCATGGCTGTGGGAGGTGGAGAGAGAGAGAAAAAGAGAAACAGAGAGAGAAGAGGGAGGAGGATGGGTGGAGAAGCAGATGGTGGCTATGTGCCCTGACTGGTAATCAAACCTGAAACGTCCACATGCTGGGCTGATGCTCTACCACTGAACCAACCAGCCAGGGCCCATAAGTGTCTTTTGAATATTGTTATAGGTTCATATTTCTAATCCAGGAATGGTAAAACATAACTTACTGTCATAGTATATCCTGTGTCAATGCTAGAATTTCTATTTGATTATAGTAATTTCCCCCACCCCCAACTGGTGCCTACATGGGCTTCCCAGTCTTCAGCACTGGGCTCCAGTAGCCACCTCTATTCTATTAGAGTTGACCCGTAGGCTGAAACCTATTTGCTATCTCTGTTGTACCTATTAATTCCTCTGTGAAACACAAGTGCTACATTATGATCCCCTGAGTCTTTGGGGCAGCCAGGTAGGTTCTGGAGCAGTCTTGTTTTGCCAAGTATGCCACTTTCCTCTGTGTGTGTCAAAGTGAAAAAGATTGGGAGCTCTACTTTAGATAATTGCCCCTCAGGTTGTATGAAATTAAGTCAATGGCCAGGATACTCTACCACTCCTTAAATCCAGGATTAGTGGAGAAGTATTCATATTAATTTCCACCTTCTGGGAGAAAGAGAACAGGTGTTGAGAACAAAAAGTTTTTTGTCCAACCAAAACAATTTCTTGATAGTACAATGTTTGGTTTGTTTTACCCTAGGATTCAAACTAACAGTGGGCCTTTTTACTGGGAGATGGACTAAATCAAAGATGCTTTGAAGTAAATGTAGACAATATTCCTTAACTATACTAAAATTTCTATTTTTGTTGTTTGCCCCTTGAAGTTTTAGTTTTATTAGTAATATAAGTTGCATTTCTGTAGTACATTTTTACTGTATAACGATCCCTTGAACTTATTATCTCATATAATGTTAATCACAGCCCTTTTGGTCAGTGGAGAGCTATTATTATTCACATTTTAGTGGTGAGGAGGTTCCTACCAGGAAATGGTAAATGTCTTGATTCAGGTAATAAAGTTAACAGTATCTTCTATTGAAAGCAGCCATCATCAGGGGTGGCCATTTTCAGGCTACTGTGAGATTGAGTTGGAATCCAGTCAGACTTACATATTTTCAAGGCAAGTCTAAAACTGCATTTTCTTAAATTAATATTATATAATTTAAATAATTCAAATTACTTGCGATTTCAGTTGAACTTAACTCTTTTCTAGCTACAGTTTTGATACTTTAGCCTTATTATTCAAGTTATTATATTTTGACTCCTTAGATAAATGAATCCAGATATAAAGTTCTGATTATTATATGTGTCTTCATATTTTAAACAATTAAAAATATGTTTAAGTCATATTTATACTATTTGTTTCTTTTCCTAAAGAGTTATTAACATAGAAAAAGATAAACACAGTCATTTCTACAACCATAAACGTGGCTTCAGAACTGAGCATAGTATGCTGGAAGAATTGGAAAATAAATTGATTAACAGCAGGAAAACAGAAAGTAAGTTGAGTTCACAATGAACAAAAACTATTGAGTGATACAAAGTTGTAGTTTGCCTGGTGCTTTGTATTTGTGCTCTGACTGTCATGTTTCCTATCAGGACTCTTTCTAGTTAGTAACGGGTTTGTCTTTCAGGGATATGTATTTATTTTGTCAGGTTACTATTTAGTGATTCTAGCTGGATTGTTTTCTATGTGTATTCCAATTTAATATGCAAATGAGGATTTTGTTTTTTGGTTGACAAACTAATTAATGTTATTAAAACTTCTTAAAATAAAGAGAAATTAATTCCTGGACAACCTGGTCTTATCTCATAACCCTGGCATTGTTGACTGAGACCTAGACTAAGAACACAGCAACAGAGTCAGAACCTGGTGCTTAATAATATATAGTATGAGGTGATCAGGTCACATAATCCTGTAAACCCGAGTTTACTTGTCTGTGATATAACACCTACAATTTCTACCTCAGGGGAGCTGTCCTGTGCATCCCATGAGATAGCATATAAGGAACTGCCTTACAGAGTACAGAAAATGTTTTATTGTTTTCTATGAATATTAATCATTGTTTAATAGTCTATTATTAAATGTTGGCCTTAGAAAAGACTTCTACAGGAATACTTTATTTCATTGTACAGTAGCTTTTATATGTTGAAAGATGCTTAAGTTATAGTAAACTGCTTAGCATTGCTTTAAGGAAAAATAGTGGTTATCAACTAACTAAGTTTTTAAAATATTCACTATAGATATTATACTGTTTATGGTAAACCCTTATAGACAATTAAAAGAAGTTCTTAATGAGTTATTTCTTTCAGAATATAAGATTGCACTATTTCAAAAGTCATCTTGTGTTAGGTAATGGCAAGAAACCATTCTCCCTGCTCCGAATGACCACAGGACCTAATATAAAACTAAACTTCTCCTCTTTGATTCATAGGGAAATCTAAACATCCCTAGTTTAACATTCTTAATTTCCCTCTTCTTTTGTAGACAAATGAGAGGCTGCTCTTTCACTTAATCATGCCACTAAGTAGTGTCTCCATTCTCTGCATTTTAAGTCACTTCATTTTTTCTTTTATAAAGGAACTTTATTTTTATTATTTTATTTTTCTCCTATACTTTTGCCTCTCTTTATTCATACTTGGTGTTTATCTTATCTAGGAGAGGAAGGAATGCGCTCAGTATAAGAATATAGGTGCCCCTCCCCCTCCATGTTACAGCCCAGAAGTAGAAAATACCTTTCCTTACCTCAGATATCATGCCACAGTTTTAGCCTGCACTTATGTAATATTGTACTTCAATGGTTTGCCTGTGTAGAGCAGCAATTTCAAATGAATAAGTAAAAGGTCACTTGCCCTATAATGGTTTCACTGTTGCTGATCAAACTATGGTGAAAACAAAACAACAAAAACACTTTCCTAATTACTAGAGATGTTTCTTGACCTAAATTTCCAATCATGAATAAGACCCTATAAAAATACATTAGGTAAAGTCTCTGCTTTTCTGGAACTCTTGAATTTTAATTAAAGAAAAAAAGAAAGGCCAGTCACTTTTACTTTTTTTCCCTTCACTTAAACATATCTGAGGTTTGTTTTGGATATTAACACTGGCTCCAAGCCTATAGGTAAACTTAATAATAATAATAATAATTGCTCTTAAGGACTTTTGGACAGAGCTATTTATTACTTCATGCTTATTTGTGAAAACGTTGGGGAAAAATAGAAAGGCATAAATAAAGTACCCAAAAATGATAAAATAACATTACTATTATATATAGTATACAAATATAGCTGTATGAATGTAAATATGTGATTTTAGCTTAGTGATTTAAATAAATACTAAAGATTATTACTTCAGAAAGAAAGTATGAAAGAGAAATTAAGTCTTTCTGTTGCTGGTACAGGAAGAACATCTGAAAATGTCTTTGAGACCTCCTCTGTTTTTCAGGCTTTTATTGTGGGACTGACATTTTCCGGCTGGTCCTTTGCATGAACTTGACAACCTAAAGTATAGATGCCACCAAATGGCACCCGAGGCACTTGGTAGAGGCTGTTGAGAGTGACACTAGTGGATATCACCAGCTCCTGGCTTAGAGGATGTGGTTAGATGAAATTCTCATTAGGAAGTTTGCTAGTATTCAAAGAATTAAAATTGTTTAGACAGTTTTAATGTCCCCAAAATAGAGTTGATCTATTTCAAATTCTATTTCCATAAATTTTAACAAGTTAAAAAGAAAAGAAAAATCTATTGATAAGGAACAAAACATGACTAAGCCTAAACTACTGATTCATGTATTTAAAAGTGTCCAATAACACAGTCTCTACAGAATGAAAAAAATAAAAAATCATTGTAGTTTTAAATATTGGAAGAAATTGAGAGATGCTTTATTTAGAGCAAGTATATTTATTAAAATGTTCAGGCTATTTTGACATTTAAGTAACCATCTTTTGTGTAGAATTCTAAATTGTAACCATGTTTGTCATAGAATTATTTTAGTACGTTTTTGTTTCCTTATAGGAGCAAAAATTCAGCAACAGTTGGCCAAAATACATAACAATGTAAAGAAACTTCAGCATCAGTTAAAAGATGTGAAACCTACTCCTGATTGTAAGTATATTTAGATTATATATTATTTCTTTATTTTTTTAATTGTTAAAAATGCTTTTTTATTTATTGATTTTAGCAATAGAGGATGCTTCCGGATGTTGCTTTAACCAACTGAGCTATCCAGCCAAGGCATACTCTTAGTCTTATATACAGTATTAGTATTTTCTATTGTTCACTTGAAAAATTGATACTTTTCTAATAACAATTTTCCTACTTGAAAATAAGCCCTACTTTACTAATTAGATACATTGGAGAATTGTACTATCTGACATTTACATAATTTTTAAAATGTTTATAATGCTCTAACTCCTTACAAATTATGAAGTGGGTAGAATGGATATTAGGGTCATTTATAGCAACATCAAAGTGGTTAACTCTTTCATGAGCCAGCATGAAATTTCTGGTGGGCCAGTCTGTGACCAGTGGTTGAAAAACACTGATTTATAGGATGGAGAATCTGTGGTATGGAAAGATTCAGATTCAGCCAAATAAGAGGAAAAAAGACTGATTTCCTGCTTCTTAGCCAGTGGTTTTCCCATCTTTTACTTTCTAAATAACTGCCTTTTAGAGGAATTTCAAACTATAAAAATGATCCCTGAAAGTATGGTCTTTATTTAGAGGCATTTTGAATACCTGAAGAAGGAATTAAATAGTATTGGGGCAAATACTAGTCATAAAAAAGCAACTAGATATTTTGAAAACAAATTGTATTCTTAACCTTCTGTTTTTATCAACATTCATTCCTGAAGGATTGAAGCATTGAAGTGCTCCAGATGAATGGTCTTAAGAATCAGACAGATGTTGAGTTAAATCCCTGATCTATCAGTTATGTGACTTTAGACAAGTTACTCAACTTTTCTGAGCTTTCATTTCCTCAGCTCTATGGTCATAACCACAGGCCCTAAAACTCAGTGTTGTTGGGGGGATGAAGTGAGACAGTGCACATAAAGCGCTTGTGTAGTTCTTGTAACATAGAGATCACTAAAAAAATGGCAAATATGAATATTATAATTTGTTAAATTAATATATGAACTAAATACTAGAACATGGATTAATATATATATATATATTTGGATTAATATATTTTATAATTGTATTATAATTTATAAGAATGACCAAGATTAGAAACCATAAAGAAAAAAGTGGGCAAAATTGACTAAAAAAAAAATCACAAATCCATAAACAAACTTGAAAGACAAGTTAGGAAAATAACAGCAATATATATGTACCGTAAAAAGCTAATATACATAATATATAAAGAGTGCCTACAAATTAGAGCAACAAAGATAAATAACCTAATAGAAAAATGGGCAAAGATTATAAGGTCCATTGTATAGTAAAAGAAATACAAAACACATTAAAAAAGGGAGGCTCGGGCTTACTAACCATCACAAAAAATGTTCATTAAATCAGTGAAGATATTTGCCTTTCACTTGGGAAATGATTAAAAGTACATGAGAAGGAGCACTCTCAGGAACTATAAGTTGGTAGAGGTTTTTTGAAGGTCAGTGTGGTGGTATCAGCATACTGGAAAATGGCCACGCTTTTTTTTATTTAGCATTTCAAGTTTTATCAATTATCCTGTAAAAAATATTTAAGCGTGCAAAATAAAAGAGTAAACATCAGCTTACTCTTATGTATAAAACTTGTTTGGTTCTGGAGTTTTTAGGTTCCTATTTCCTTCTCTAAATGCTATCACCTGCTGCTCTAGTTCCATAATGTCTTCATAATGTTTTAGTCTTTGCCATGGAAATCAAGTAACTCTAGGATATCATTTTTACTAATGTCCAAGTGTAGTAAATTACTGATTGCCCTTATGGTGATCCATTTGTAAGTGCGAGTTGTATGTAAGTCAGGTGTTTGTAACTCAGGGACTTCTGTTTAAAGTGTGATTAGTTGGAGAATTATTTAAATGAATTGGTGTAGATTTAGATAATGAGATAGCATGTACTCAGTTAACCACAGCAGTTTGTTAAATAAAAGCTGCAAGTGACAAAGCCAGTTTAAAATGGTGACGTTTATGTCATGGGATGATAGCTCAGTTGGTTAGAGCATCATCCTGATATGCCAAGATTGTGAGTTCAATCCCCAGTCAAAGCACATGCAAGAGTCAACCAATGAATGCATAAATAAGTAGAATAACGTCAATGTTTCTCTTTCTTCCTCTCTCTAAAATAAAAAAATTTAAAAATTTTAAAAACCCTGCAAGTTACAAAAGAGTATGTAAAGTATGAAATATTTTTGGTAAACAATAATAATATTTAATGATATCTATTCATAGGAAAATTTGTAATAAAAATGTAGTCCTAAAAATTAGCTTTTTAAAAGCACATTTTTTTTTTAATTTTTTAGGCTAAGAAGTGCTTTTTATTTTTATTATTTATTTATCTATTTATTTATTTTTCTGAAGTGAGAAGCAGGGAGGCAGAGAGACAGACTCACACATTCACCCTACCGGGATCTACCCAGCATGACAACCAGGGGTGATGCTATGCCCATTTGGGGCGTTGCTTCATTGCAACCAGAGCCATTCTAGTGCCTGAGGTGGAGGCCATAGAGCCAATCCTCAGCACCTGGGCCAACTTTGCTCCAATGGAGCCTTGGCTGCGGGAGGGGAATAGAGAGAAAGGAGAGGAGGAAGCACTTCTTCTGTGTGCCCTGGCTGGAAATCGAACCCAGGACTTCCACTTGCCAGGCCGATGCTCTACTGCTGAGCTAACCGGTCGGGGCACAAGAATTGTTTTTTAAATTAAGAGGACATTCCATTTCTTTCATAACATTTAATTCTTAGTCATATTTAAATGAGATAATTTTTCGCCTGACCAGGCAGTGGTGCAGTGGATAGAGTGTCGGACTGGGACACGGAAGACCCAGGTTCGAGACCCCAAGCTCGCCAGCTTAAGCGCGGGCCCATCTGGCTTGAGCAAAAAGCTCGTCAGCTTGGACCCAAGGTCGCTGGCTCCAGCAAGGGGTTGCTCGGTCTGCTGAAGGCCCGCAGTCAAGGCACATGTGAGAAAGCAAGCAATGGACAACTAAGGTGTTGCGATGGCAGCAAAAAACTAATGATTGATGCTTCTCACTTCTATCCATTCCTGTCTATCTGTCCCTATCTACCCCTCTCTCTGACTCTCTCTCTGTTCCTTTAAAAAAAAAATCAATAAATGATATAATTTTTCTGTTTTTCTTTGCAGTTGTTGAAAAGCTTAGAGAAATGATGGAAGAAATCGAAAATGCAATTAACACTTTTAAGGAAGAGCAGAGATTGATGTATGTTTTAAAGACATTTTAATATAAAATTGTTGACTCCTCTCTCTACATATATATATTTACAATAACTGTTCACTAGGTTGTTATATGTAAACCATTTTATTGTTATATATTTAATATTAGTCTTACACAAAAGCAATGTAACGTCTTTATTCTTTTGTTTTAGATTTAAGCTTGCTTTTCATGTTTGAAGTGAATTTTCATTTATATTTGGACAGTAAAATCTCATATAAGAGTTTTTATTCTCTGAAGAAACTTTCTTAAGACTTAAATTTATAAATGTTAATAATGTTAAATGGAGAAGACACAAAAAGAGCAATAGTTTTAAGTAAGAGGAAAAATAAGGGGTTAATATGGATTGGTTTGTATCTTATTCAGACTTTATTTTTGAAATTTTAGATATGAAGAGCTTATTAAAGAAGAGAAAACCACTAATAATGAATTGAGTGCCATATCAAGAAAAATTGACACCTGGGCTTTGGGTAGTTCAGAAACAGAGAAAGCTTTCAGAGCAATGTCAAGTAAAGTTCCTGTAGACAAAGGAACATCAAGTACTCTTCCAGAAGAAGTAGTAGATTTTGAAAAATTTCTTCAGGAAACAGGAGGGCGACAAGGGGGCTGGGATGATTATGATCACCAGAACTTTGTAAAGGTGAGAAATAAACATAAAGGGAAGCCAACATTTATGGGAGAAGTTCTAGAACATCTTCCTGGGAGAACACAGGATGAAGTTCAACAGCATGAGAAGTGGTATCAAAAATTTCTAGCCCTAGAAGAAAGGAAAAAAGAGGTAATAATAATTTAATCGCTATTATTTATTGTATACGTCTGTGTTCCAGGCACTATGGTAAACTGTTTACATTTATTAACTTTACAGTGAGTCCATGAGGTATATTTTAGTCCCCCCCACTATCTATAGAAGGTAAAACAGTCACTAAGAAGTTGTTACTTTACTTAACTAATGGAACTACAGTCAGACTTTCTCAAGAACAAACATTTCTACTCCAACAAATAATACGGTGAGCCAGAAAACTTCTGATTGTGGACAAATCCCTCTGTGTTCACAAGAAATGTGAGAAATCTAGGTCTACTCAGGCTTCTGATAAAAGGCATCTTACCAGCAAAGGCCCCATGATTTTCAATAAAAAAATAAAGAGGCAGTAGAAAAAATTCTTTGACTCTTAAAAGTTTCATCGAGGTTTAGGAACTTCAGCTTTATTGTTTATTTGAAAAGAAAAAAATAAAAATTTTGATTATGCCAGAGAAAAGGATAACTTCTTTGTATGTGTGTGTGTGGTAGAGACAGAGAGACAAAGAGAGGGACAGATGGGGACAGACAGACAGGAAGGCAGAGAGAAGAGAAGCATCAATATTTTGTTGCGGCACCTTTGTTCATTGATTGATTTCTCATGTGTGCCTTGACGGGTTGGGGGTGAGGGGGTATTACAGCAGAGCAAGTGACCCCTTGCTCAAGCCAGCAACCTTGGGCTCAAACCAGTGACCTTGGGTTTCAAGCCGGCGACCTTTGGGCTCAAACCAGCTACTATGGGGTCATGTCTATGATCCCACACTCAAGCTGGTGAACTCACACTCAAGCGAGATGAGCCTGCGCTCAAGCTGGCGACCTTGGGGTTTCAAACCTGGGTCCTCTGCATCCCAGTCTAAATAACTCTTAAGTGTAGCAAATATCTAAAAAGGTCCATTTGCACAAAAGTATTTTTTTGGCTTTGGTTTAGTTAGGACTTCTCAAGCTTGGCACAGTTGACTAATTGGGAAATAGTACTTTGCTGGGATTACTGTCAAGTGCATTGTAGGATTAACAACACTCCTGGTTTCCACCCACTAGATGTTTGTAACACCCCCTTAGTTGCAGTTATCAAAAATGTCTCAAGACATTGCGAAATGTCCCCTAGAGGGCAAAAATTGCCCCTGGTTGAGAACCTTGAGTTTATATTTATATACTTGAAGTCTGAGTCACATTTTTTGTAAACTTCAGCTCGTTTGATATAACCACAAAATTTTGACTCAACAAATGACATTCCTAAGGAGCATTAATGAAATGTTGATTTCATGTTTAGTGTAAGTTTTTAGAGGAAATAGCCATGGTTTATTGTTTTATCTTTCCTAATTAAGTTAAATGTAAGGAGATTGAAATTTGGGACTTTAAGAACAAATTTGAAACATAAGTCATTTTTTTGCCCTGGCCAGATGGTTTGGTTGGTTAGAGCATCGTCCTGAAGCCCAGAGATTGCTGGTTCAATCCCCAGTCTGGGCACATACAGGAACAGATGGATGTTCCTGTCTGTCTGTCTCCCTTTCCCTCTTTCACTAAAATATCAGTTTTAAAAAAAGAAAACAGAAACATAAGTCATTTAAAAAAACTCAAAATAAGGCTTACCTATGGCAGTGCATTGGATAAAGTGGCCACCTGGAATGCTGACCTCGCTGGTTTAAAACCCCAGGTTTGCCTGATCAAGGCATATAGGAGAAGCAACTACTATAAGTTGATACTTCCAGTTCCTACCCAACCCCCTTCTCTCTTTCTCTCTCTCTCTCTCTTTCTCTCCCTCCTGTCTCTAAAAAATCAAAAAATCTTAAAAAAAAAAAGCTACTAAAAATAACAAGCTATTAGGAATTATTTGGACTTTTTCCTGGATACTAAAAACATGGGATCCCCTGGACCAGCAAAGGGGTCCATGGACTAGCAAAATCAGCATCACCTGGGAACTTATTAGAACTCACCAGGCCCCAACAATAGACATAATCCAAACTTTGGGGATGGGGCCCAGGAATCTATGTTTTAACAAATTCTCTAGGTTATTCTGTTACAAGTTCAAGTCTGAAAACCTCCTTTCTAAACAACAAAAAAACCCAGACACAGTGTCTTATCTAATAAAGGTTAAGCACCTTGATTCTAGCTTACTTTTGTTCCTAACCACTGTTTCCTGATATCTGATGATTGATTGAATGTCAGGGGGAGGTAGGTGGGGTGTGGAAATGGAGGTGCCATTTGCTGAAGTAGGACATATTGGAGGAGGAGAAGGAAATGTGGAGGAGAGCATCAAAAATGCAGTTGATATCTACTCAGACGCTGAGGAGATTTACCATTTTTATCTCTGTTTGCCTAAATAAAGGCACTTATTTTTAGACATGCGCTCAGCTTGCTGGCCTGAGTACCTAGTTTATCTTCTTCTCACTTTCAGGAAGGTCCATTCTTTTGTTCCCCTTCAGCTCCCAGCTATCAGAATCTGCCCATATAAGAAGCTGCTGCTCTCTTGCCCACTCAAACATAAGTAGTCTCGTTCAAAACTTACTAACATTTTGCTTTTCTAGAATATATTCTAGTATTTCTGTATATAGCTTATCTCACCCAGAACAATGCTACTCAAACTTGGACCATGAAGTTAATGTTAGTTTGTAAACTTACTAGTTTTTGGTGAGATAAAGTGGTTGAACTAGAATCAGCTGCCCAGTTAGTACACTATTTAGTTCAGTTAACTTTTTTTTTCTATAGAAAATTTTCTGATTGAAGGAAAGAGTACATTGATTTTCATTCTGGCATGAATCCCTGATATTGTTGTGGACTGGCACATTGAGTAGCACTATACTAGATGGCATTTGGTATTACTGTAATCATTATGATTCTTATTGCCTAGTAGAGATAACACATATTATAAGGATTTATTGAATGAATGAATGACAAACCATGAGGGAAGATGAGAGGGCTGCTAGTATATCTTTACATACCCCATGTATATCAATGGAGCTCATTTCCTTTTTTATTTTTTACACATATAAAGTACTACGTGCCAGGCACTGATCCATTTAATCTTTACAATATCACTGAGAGGTACTACCTACCACTCTTACAAATGAGCAAAATAAAGATTGAGTACTTTAGTGACTCATCCAGGTCATACCTAGTAAATAACAAAGCCATGATTTTGGTCCTAAATAGACTGGCTTCAGAGCCCATGCTTTTAACTATGCCACTTTTTATTCTTCTTCTGATATTTGAACAAAGAAAGGTCACTCAGAAAGGATTCTAAGCCTAGAAAGAGGATTTGGAAGCATAAGTGAAATGATCAGAGGTAAAGGATATTTACTATGAACACAAACAAATGAGGTGTAGTCCTTGTGGATAAAGAGAGGAAGAGGAATCCCAAAAGAATAAACCATTATTTATTGTTTTAAGAGACACATTAATTTTTTTAAACAGAAGTAGAAAAAAATGCATTGGTTAAGACAAACAAACAGAAAAACACATGAAAGCCCAAGCAAACAACATCTACAATCTATTCATTCTGGAAGGATGGACTTGAGGTTGTATTTTAAAGTGCTTTTGGTTATTAAAACTATTTTTCTCTTGCTATGTTTTCTTAATCAGTCTATTCAGAATTGGAAAACTAAAAAGCAGCAAGAAAAAGAGGAAAATTTCAAGTTTAAGGAAAAGGCAGAGAACACACCTACGCTTTTTCATAACAGACAAGAAGCTAATCAAATGCAAAAAGAGGAACAAAGAAAGAAGCAGAAATTGGCAGTGGAAGCTTGGAAAAAACAGAAAAGTATAGAAATGTCAATGAAATATGCCTCCCAGTTAAAAGAAAAGGAAGAGAAAGAGAAGAGGCAGCAGAAAGAGCGCCAACGCCAGTTTAAATTAAAATTACTACTAGAAAACTACACCCAGCAGAAGAAAGAACAGGAAGAATTTTTAAGACTTGAAAAGGAAATAAGGGAAAAAAAAGAAAAGGCAGAAAAAAGGAAAACTGCTGCTGATGAAATTTCCAGATTTCAAGAAAGAGTGAGTAAACATGTTTGTTTCCTAAATAATTTTTCTATGCCACATAGGGGTATGATGACTTCCAGACTCAGTCGGGAAAAATTGAGTGCTTCTGTATGTTTCAGTGGTCGGCAAACTGCAGGCTTGCGAGCCACATTGTGGCTCTTTGGCCAGCTTAGGAGGATCCTAATTAAGTTAATAACAATGTACCTACCCTATAGAGTTTAAGTTTAAAAAATTGGGCTCTCAAAAGAAATTTCAATCGTTGTACTGTTGATTGAAATGATTGAATTTGGCTCTGTTGACTACTGAGTTTGCCGACCACTTATACCTACCAAAATGAGTAAGCCATGCTCCCTGATTTCTGATAGATTGTATCTAGTGGGAAAGATATATGTGCAAGTAGATTTCTGTATAATGTGGTAAATATGTAGTGTGGTGATTGAGGGGTGGACCGAATATTTTAGGAGGGAAGCTTACCGTAGTTATAGTAAGTATCAGAGAGAAGTGATACTTGAGTCTGGAAGGAGAAGAAAGGGGAGATCTTTCCTAGCAGAGGGAATAGCATAAATGACAGAAAACCTGTAAAACAAAAAATTAAAAAAACGGATATAGCTGGATTGATAAGTGAAAGTGGGCTTAACTCACCTATTGAAAGATAGAGTTTTAGATCAAACCATAGAATAAGAAACACCAAGAAGAAGGTTATTCCAAAAGGGTGTGCACATATTTCATTTATATTCAAAGAAAATAAAGCTTTTACTCTTGTTAGAAAAGGTCAATGTGGAAGGAGTATTGCTATTTAAGGTGATTTAATTTTACTTGAGACAGCTAAACTCTGAAACAAATCCTAGTTAATTTTACTTTCTTAATCTTATTGTTTTGTTGTTGGTATGTTTTTTAGGATTTACATAAACTTGAATTGAAAATTCTTGTGAAGCAGTCAAAGGAAGATGAAAAGGCAGAAAAACAAAGAAGACTGGCAAAACTAAAAGAAAAGGTATTCTACCAAGATTAATTTGTTTTTATTATCATAATTCCTTGATTTGAAAAGATACAAACATAATCCATTTTCTTTATATTCAGCTTTATTTCTATATCATCATCTTTAAAATGTATACTTATTGACATTATTACATAGCACAGCTTAGTACAGTTGAAGCAACTATTGTTTAAGTTACACTATTTCCCATTATAAGCACCTCATCCTTTTTACCTTAAAAGAGGTGCTTTACTCTGTTCTTTTTTTCCCATTGTTACTATATGAACCTCTATTTTAGACCTATGGCAGCTATGAGCATTGCTTAATCTCAGTGCTGAGACTCATAGCTAAAGATATTGACAGCTCTCATGGATAAAACAATGAATTTCTGTTAGTTTTTTTATCCTAAATTTATTGTCTGGCTATGCCACTATGACTTTGCTGCATGGTATCTCCCTCATAATAAATATAGAATAAAATAATTGAACTAGGAAAATAAACTAAAGTAACAGTTTATTAATAGATCGATGTATGTAGTTCAAATTTTATTTTAGCTATATGAGCACAATGAGAAGTTTACTGAAGAGATTATAAACAGTTTTATTTTTTAGTTAATATCAAGTACTTAAGACTTACTCTCTGTTACTAAGGATCTTACAAATACAAACTTAATAGTTCATATAACTTAACTGACACTTATTTTACTTCCGTTACAGGTTGAAAACAATGTTAGCCGAGATCCCGCTAGGCTTTACAAACCTACAAAAGGTTGGGAAGAACGGACCAAAAAGTTAGGAGCAACAGGCTCTGGGCCACTTCTACATATCCCACATAGGTAAAAAGGAGTTAGAATGGTGTTTACTTTATAATAATTTAATAACTGCATTTTTATATTTTATGCAGCTTCTTTATGTATATTTTACAGTAAAAAGCTGAGAAACAAATCTACATTTTTAAAAGTTAATGTTTAATCAATTAGGATTTTAAAAAATTTTCACATGTATTTATACTTGCTCTTCTCTTCTTCTCCTTAGGGCTATTCCAACCTGGAGACAAGGAGTTTAGAAAAGAATATGCAATAATGAAATTGGTATTTAGTTGATGAGAATGTTAGCATGTTCAGCGGTAATAGGACCGAGTGACTAATGTGTTTTAAATATCACTAGCCTAGACAGACAGATTGTTGTGTTGCATGTGAATTGACAGGTATCTTAAGTTCCGAGTGATATTTTCATTAGTAATTCCTGTAAATACCCTCTTAAATTACCAAAATGGTATTTAATGTATGTTGGCCTATTGTTGATGTTAAAGTTTTTAAAATAAGTTTATGTTACAAACAGTATTTCATTTAAATACTTACTTAGAACATTTCAAAGATATTTTGTTTTTGTCATCGTATTGCAAAATAAATTGGGACAACCACAGAGTGACATTTTTCAAACCAAATTTTGTAACATTTATATCTTGGAGGTAAATTAGTTTAAATAACAAAAATATAAAGGTTTGTGTTTGGGGTTTTTTTGAGTTGTGTATGAAATAAGTACTTTTTCTTAGTTTAACAGATTGTTAGTTTGTCAGTTACTAATTTTGTCAATTACTAGTTTTTGTGTAATAAATATTTTGTATTTATTTGAAGCATGCTTTTTATATAAAGAGTATTTATTTTTAAAATATGCCTCCCAACTCACACCTCACATATACCCTATTATTTGTATTATTGATAACATCTTTTTTGGTTTCTTTTAGCTTTTTCAAATTTTCCTTCCACCTTTCTGGGCTCCACTCATTTATAAAATCTTTGTGTCTTTGACGTCTTCCTGGCTGATTCAGTTTTCTGCTGTTTGCCTCAAAATATTTGGTCAAAAGAGTTAATTTTAAAATTTCTAAACTTTCGTATACAAAAGAGCACACTGTAACAATTTGATGCAACTTTTCATTTTGTGAAATCTTAGTTCCTAACTTTAATTTAGTTCTCATCTTATAGGAGAGTTACCACATACATAATAAACATAGGAAACATTTCTTATGACTTTTATCATAGAATCGCTTTAATTGTAATGATACAGTTAGGTCAAATGACTCAGAAATTTACTAGTAGCGGTCAGAACCTTTTCTTATTTCACACTTACTATTCAAAGAGATAATTTCCAAAGAAAACTGAATTCTGATTATACAGTTATTGATGCAATATAGGAGAATTAACATAAAACATCCTTAATATCAGGAATGTCCATTGTATTTGTAGTACTTGTTCTCCATGGATTTTTTTTTTTTTTTACAGGGACAGAGAGAGAGTCAGACAGGGACAGACAGGAACGGAGAAAGATGAGAAGCATCAATCATTAGTTTTTCGTTGCCATTGCGACACCATAGTTGTTCATTGATTGCTTTCTCACATGTGACTCGACCGCGGGCCTTCAGCAGACTGAGCCACCCCTGGCTGGAGCCAGCGACCTTGGGTCCAAGCTGGGGAGCTTTTGCTCAAGCCAGATGGGCCTGCGCTCAAGCTGGCAAGCTCTGGGTTTCGAACCTGGGTCTTCCACATCCCAGTCCGACGCTCTATCCACTGTGCCACTGCCTGGTCAGGCTCCATGGCTTTTTAAAATGATTTAAGGCAGTTTAGAAATAAAATATAGGATAGGACAAGGGAATTTAAAAACAGAATTGGACAGCTATAAGATACAGAAAAGTAAAAGTTTTTATGTGCTGCTTACTAACATGTTGCTCTGTTTTGCACACAAATGCAGCTTTCAGTTTACTGCATCTAAGGTAAGCATACCTGGCAATGAGATTCTCATGGGATTTTTTGTTTATTTTTGTTTTTGTTCTTAATAAAAAAAAAGGCATGGAAGTTTCTTGGAAGAAACCAGTCCTAACTAAATCTAAAATGAATGAGGAATTTGTTATATGGATCCTTTATAATAAGACTATAGAACAAACATAAATGTCTTGAGTTGCAAGTTCATAGAAGAAGTGTCAAATAAACATTCCTTATACTGGTTTTAAAAGCATATTATTAAGAAATTTAGAAAAAGCACTAAAGGAAAATGTTATAAAGCACCTATAATTCCACTACCTTTTTCCAACAGCATACCTACATATTTCTAAATAGCTACGGTCATAGAGTACATTTTAGTTACTATACTGTAGGCACTTACTACATTATACATATTTCCCTATCTTTCTACATAATTGAAACACCACTTAATGGCTAAATAAGATTTACTTATATAGATGCTCTATCATTCCCACACTTTGGAAACAAGCTATTTACACTTCTTAGCTAATAATGTAAGGCATTTAACCTTGTATGATCAAAATCACCCATGAAAAGCCTTTTATTTACCAAGGAGTATATTATATCACACTGCACACAAAAATTGGGATCAGGAAATGTGCAGATACTCCAGTACTTTAAGCCTTTTTTGTAGAGTGCATTTTTACCAATGATATAAAAGTTGGTTTTGCATCTCATTTGCATAATTGACAACTTTCTTTGACTTGTCTTTTGCTTTTCCCTGATGTTTAAAAATACAAAATCAAATACTGCTTTTTTTATCACTTCATAATCATTTTGAAATATCCCCTAATTTTTGTGAGCACTATATTTCTCAATGAGTTTATTATAGAAATATTTCCTCCAGATTTGGATCAGATTGCTGGTAGTTGAGCTGAGAATCAGATGAAATATTTGGCTTCCCTTTAAGGGCCAGGTTGAATAAGAATGTCTTTTTGAGCAAATACAGAGTGTGTACAATTGATTCTAGTAAGTTGAATGTATGTCAGATTACTCCATTTTAACATTTTTAGACATTTGGGTGTGTTGGTGTGTAAGTGAGCGAGATCTTAATTGTAATACTGTAGTGAAAACTTTAGATTAGACATAGCTGAAGGACAGGATTATGGCCTCTATATTTGTAGGGAATTACCAAGGACTGCTCTCTGTTTGCACCTGGCTGTTTGTTAATTAGGTATTTGTTAAAAACATGCTGGAAAACCTGTGAATAAGTACCTAAAATTATGCAAGGCACTTTGGATCTTGGATTAAGGGTAACATAACTCCAACCCACATGGTACATTTTTGAAGAAATAACATTTTCTATGAAGGCTACTAATAAAAGTATACCCAAACTTCTTTTAGCTCAATTATTTGAAAAAAACAAACACTAAACCTAGTTCCAGCCTGATGGGTGGATTCCCTACACCCCCCAAAATTTTCTTGGCCCTGGTCGGTGGCTCAGTGGTTAGAGAGTTGGGCAGGGTATGGATGTCCCAGGTATGGTGTGCCCGATCAGGGCACACCAGAGAAGTGACCATCTGCTTCTTTCTTTCTCCTCCCGCTTCTCTCCCTTTCCTCCTGCAGCCATTAGCTCTGCTGGTTTGAGTGTGGCCCTAGGCAGGGGAAGATAGTCCCTTGGAGGCTTCAGCCTCAGGTGCTAAAAATAGCTCTGTACTGGAGATGGTGTTGCTGGGTGGATCTCCATTACTGAGCTTTGGGGAGTCTGCCCCACAAACATCCCTCCTCTCACCTAAAAAAAGAAAAGAATTTTTTATGAAGTTTTTTGTGTGTGTGTGACAAAGAGACAGGAAGGGAGATGAGAAGCATCAATTTCTCCTTGAGGCACCTTAGTTGTTCATTGATTGCTTTCTCATATGTACTCTGAGGCTACAGCAGAGCAAGTGACTCCTTGCTCAAGCTAGTGACCTTGGACTCAAGCTGGTGCGCCTTGCTCAAACCAGTATGGGCCCGCACTCAAACCGGTGACCTTGGGGGTCCCCCACATCCCAGTCCGATGCTCTATCCATTGTGCTACCGCCTGGCAGGCTTTAAGAAGTGTTAAAAGGAACATGGCTGAAGCAATTTGAATCCCTCTTTTTGAAACTCATGTAGCTGGAAAACATGTTGAGCTTACTTACTGTTGCAAATTGATAAAACATAAAAGAATGATGCAGTCACACATGCAAACATATATTTATTTAGATATATTATAAAGTGATTTCTGATATTCCAGAGAACTATAAACAACTCAACTTTTATAGTGTCAATAATTACTTAATAAACATGTATCTACAGAGCTTGATTTGTTGATTTAGTTTACATATCCGTTCAGCTTAAAACTGGCCTGCCCGACAATGAGTCTGTTGGAAAATTTATACTGAGCTATTCCTGTTTTCATATATATCTCCCTCACGTTTTTGTTTTTTAATTTTTATGAATTGATTTTAGGGAGAGAGGATGGGAGAGAGACAGGAACATTAATGTGCTCTTCTATGTGCCCTGATCAAGACTCAAACCAGCAACCTCTGCCCTTCAGGCCGGTGTTCTAACCAACCGAGCTGTCTGGCCAGGGCCATCCCCACGTTCTTTAGGGCCTTGATTTTCTCAAAGTGAACTTGAAACTATTGACATTGCATTTCCTCCCAAATATCGAAAGAGGATAAAATTACTAGAGGGGTTTATGGGCCGAATTTCACTAGGCTTGCGGGGTGTTTCCAGAGCTTGGGGCTTAGAGTAGAAAAGGTTGGGTCGTGCGCTCCCTAAGAAGAAATCGGGGCACTAAGGTGCAGCGGGAGACGTCCCACTGACAGTGTGTGCAGCTTTTCCACCCGGGATCGCTCCTCGGGGTTCGTTCGCGCAGCTGCCAGTTGCTTCCGGGGCAGGGCAGACGTCGCTTCCGTAGCAGCATGGCGGCCACAGAGGACGAGCGGCAGGTGGGGGACTGTGAAGGAGAGCGACTGGATTTCCTGCGGGACCGGCACGTGCGGTTCTTCCAGCGCTGCCTCCAGGTTTTGCCGGAGCGCTACTCTTCGCTCGAGACTAGCAGGTAATTGGTGGCCACAGTCAGCAGGGCCAGCCCGGGGTCTGGGGCCCCGCGGAAAGGCGCCGCGGACCTGATGGGTAACTGGCCACCCGCAGGGAGCTGCCCGCCGTCCACCTGGCGCTGCCCAGTGCCTCCCCTCTCCGGTGGGCCTGTGGTCGCTGTCATTCCTCCGAACCTCGGCGAGAGGAGTTGGGAGAGCTAAATATATGTCTAGGGCTTGTGGAATCTCCCGTTTCCGACTTTTTCAATTCCCAACCATTTTCCTGTCAACTCCAAGCTTCCTTTTTACTCCGATTCCAAACCTGTGAGACACTTGGCCTCATTACTTTCGAGTACAAAAGGAAAAAGGCAAGCGTTTGTCATCGTATTTTAGGTAAACAGTCTCTTCTGTGTTTCCCTTTCGTTACTTATTGCCTCTTTTTTTTTTTGAGGTAACATTGGTTAGTAACGTTAAAGAGATTTCAGGTGTACCACCTTATAATTCGATATCTTTATACGTTACTGCGTGCTCATCACTAAAAGTCTTTTCACTTGTTACTATATATGGGACTCCTTAATTCGTAATTGAATGACTGTGTCTGATGTATAGAAGCAGCAGAGATCCTGTAAGGTTTGAATAGAAATTAACTTTCCAGGAACTGCAAATCAAACGACAGAAGAAGATTGGCGAAGGAGGTGCAGTGTTGCGTGAAGCAGCCTGGTAAAATGTATTCGCATTGGCCTTGGCAGTTGGAGTTGGCTGAGAAGTGTGGTCTGGCAGAGGCTAAGAAACTATGAATTAGTCATTCAGAGTAAAAGTCTGGGGATGAGAAGAAGGAAAGGAGGAGGAGGCATCCTTTGCTCTGCATTGCTGTTTGGAAGTAAGGCTCTAAAGCTGCTTGGGACTGAACGGAAAGAAAGAGCAGATTGTTTCTGCTCTGATATCTCTCCACATTTTCTGAACTCTCAGTCTGTGTTGTATTTTGAACACGCCGTGACTGGGTCAGTCTTGGAATTTATAGATGACGTCTGCATGCTTGTTCAAGAAATATTTATTATGTTCGGTGCTGGAGTGCAGCTGACCAAGACAAGCAAGCAGTTTGAATAGAGTTCTGTGCTGTGTTAGTGTAGGGTTCATGGAAGCACATAAGAAGGGCAGGTACCTAATCCAGATTTCTTTTGGGATGCCTTTCCTTATCACATTTTTCAAAAGAGACAACTTCTAATCACCTGAAATTATGTTTTATTGGCTTATTTGTTAGACACCTTTTTTCCCACAATGAATTGTAAACTTCATTAAGGCAGGGTCTTTGTTATCTCTGTAACATTAGGTTTGCCTTGTGTAATATGGTAGCCATTTCCCACATTTGGCTATTTACATTTGAATTAATTAAAAGTAAATCAAATTAAAATTTCAATTCTGTTTGCAGTAGCCAGCCATCACAGTTCTATTGCTCCGTCCATCACATCAACCAATGGCTTTTGTTTCTATTTCAATATTTCCGTCATCTTGAAGTTTCATTGGACACATTGTACTAGGATATTGAACAGTATTTGGTATATAAGAAGCATTAAATAAATATTTGTTGAATAATGTGAGCTGAGCCCTGAAAGATAAACAGATTTCTTGTACAAAACAGTAAAGTATTATTTATATGCCTTTCTCTATCCATAGGTATTGACAAGTAGAGCCCATGCCTAGACATAAAATTTTCATTTATATAATGTCATTAACCAATGTTACCACAATAAATTTAATTTTTAAAAAGAGTTCCAAAATTATATAAGACGTTAAAGAAATATTATGATAAATCACATTTAATTTTGGGGGAATTACTTTTATGTGAATTCAAAGCATTTGGATAAAAACATCTTCAATCCTATTGTGATTGTTGAACTTTGCTTATAGTTGTTATTATAGGTCTGTGGTTGCATTTTTCAAAATGCAAGTGTGTTTGATTAGTTTAGTCTTTAAAATTTTAGCATAGACAAAACCGTGTAGACTAATGCATGTACAGATTAATGCAGTAAACTTTACTTATGGTTACAGCATAAGTAAAACAGCAAAAACTTTTTGAACAACTTATTTAATGATTGATTTAATAATGTTTGTATACTCTTAGGACCTACACCAGGCATTACCTGTTAGATAATAGATATATAACATCATGATGCATTACATTAGTTAAGAGTTATTAATTATATCTTTTTATGCCTCATATTTGTCACTTAAGTAGAATTTTTAAAAATCAGTTTTGTTTCTTTTTTATTTTTTTAAAGACTTTATTTATTGATTTTTAAAGAGAGGAGGAGAAAGGGGAGGGAAGAACAGGAAGCATCAATTCATAGTATTGCTTCTTATATGTACCTTGACTGGGCAAGCCCAGGGTTTTGAACCAGAGACCTCAGCGTTCCAGGTCTGGACCCCATCCACTGAGCCACCACAGGTCAGGCAATTTTTGGTTTCTTATGGCTCAATTTATAACACATATAAGATAATCTGTACATATCAGCTTTTATAGTATTTTTTGTTTTTTAATTTTGAGAGTACATTTATTAAAGCCGGGGAAAGTGAAACAAGGAAGGGCTTAGGATGGAAGAAGCAACAAGTCTGTGGTGTATGTGACTCATAATTGACTTTAAGATATTTCTGAAGAAGCTCCAACCTTTTTTTTTTTTTTTTTTTTGACAGAGAGAGGGATGGATAGAGACAGGCAGGAAGAGAGAGAGATGAGAAGCATCAGTTCTTCGTTGCGACACCTTAGTTGTTCATTGATTGCTTTCTCATATATGCCTTGACTGGGGGGCTACAGCAGACCGAGTTACCCTGCGCTCAAGCCAGCAACCTTGGGCTCAAGCCAGCGACTTTGGGCTTCAAACCAGCAACCTTTGGGCTCAAGTTAGGGACCATGAGTTCATGTCTATAATCCTGTGCTGAAGCCCGCGATCCTGCGCTTAAGCCAGCGACCCCGCACTCACGCCAGTGAGCCTGCACTCAAGCCACGACCTCAGGGTTTTGAAACTTGATCCTCTGTGTCCTAGTCTGATGCTCTATCCACTGTTCCACCGCCTGGTCAGGTGAAGCTCCAACCTTTTAAGAAAAGATGATTGGTCACAAAATTTCTACTAATATTAGAGTTTTAAGATAAAACAATGTGTTGACAAAGTTGTAATTCTTATCCATTACTGCAGTTAAATTCCACAAGCATTTATTGAGTGCCTGCCGTGTGCCTGGGTATGAGAATATGATATTAAACCAAAGATTCAGGGGTTCCTGTGTTCATTGCTTTTTACTGATAGATATGAAACAGGTGACTCTTAAGAAGGCTAATATTGGACCTTACCAGGTGGTGGCGCAGTGGATAGAGCACCGGACTGGGACACGGAGGACCCAGGTTCGAGACCCTGAGGTCGCCAGCTTGAGTGCAGGCTCATCTGGTTTGAGCAAGGTTCACCAGCTTGAGCCCAAGGACACTGACTCAAGCAAGGGGTCACTCGGTCTGCTGTAGACCCCCTGGTCAAAGCACATATGAGAAATCAGTCAATGAACAACTAAGGAACCGTAACGAAGAATTGATGTTTCTCATCTCTCTCCCTTCCTGTCTGTCCCTCTCTGACTCTCTGTCTCTGCCACAAAAAAAAAAAAAAAAAAAGAAGGCTAATATTGGACCTAGACATTTAGATACTTATTTTCTGACCCACCATCTTGGCAAAATTATTTCATTTCCCTGTTTCCTTTAGTCTGACAAATAGAAATAAACAATTTTTACTTTTTGAATAACAATGGGTTTATGAAAATTCAGATGTACATTGCTGTTTCACCTGAGGTTTTTCTTTCATATTAGCTTCTGAAAAGTGGTAGTTATAGTTAACAAGTGAATATTAAACCTTGGATTGTGAGCTTTGTCAGTACGTTTCTTTCCTATGAGTGGTTTAGAGAGGGGTTTTTTGGTTATGTGTTATGGTTGCCATTTGTATTTAGTATTTAAGTAAGAATAATTAGAGTAGTGCTTTTTTTAATTAAAGAGCACAAAATTGACCATCCTCTATTACTTTATTTTTACAGATTTAACTGTTCTGGGAGAAGGGTTTAGATAGTTTTTATTTTGCAAGATATTCACAATCTATCCAGTCTTTCTGCTTCTGCGTCCTTCCACGTTGCTGTGTGTCCTGTGTTGCAGCTATAGCTGCCAGTCATCCTGAAATTACTCAGTCCTTTCATTCCCTACCTTATCTGAAGTATATCACAGGCTAGCAGTGTATCCCTTCAAAGTATGGTGATGGTGGGAGGCTCTTAATCAGTGACATCTGGGTACATACAGAAATGCATGTACTTGGGCCCATCCCTAGGTCTGCATTGGACTTTGTGTGGGCCTGGGAGTCTGCATTATAGCAAGCATCTCAGGTGGTTCTGATACACAGTAATGACTGAAATTGTTTGCCTGATAGGAGAAACAAGTATACAAACAAGTTACAGCACTGCTTCCCAACTATAACGTGCATATGAATCACCTGGACTCTTTTGAAATGCAGGTTCTAATTGCATAGTCTGGGTGGGATCTGAGTGATACTAATGCTGCTGATCCCCTGACCACACTTGAATTTGTTTGCACAATAATTTTATTCAAGGGGTTTTCTGAAAGCCCCTGAGTAGCTCAATCTGAAGAGAGGGCTTAGAGAAGCTTCTTAGAAATAACCTTGGAGCTAAATGTTAAAGAACGTATTTTTGTGGTGTGTGTGTATGTGGGTGTATTATAGGCTAATGGACAATAAATAAAGAAAATAAAGGCAGAAAGTGAGTGTTGAGCAGAGAAACTTCAATCAGTTCTCTAACAGTGGTTCAAAATTTAAGGCAGGTGTAAGAATTTAGTCTAGAGAGGTAGATGGGGGCAGATTGCAAAGGGTTTTCTGTACCATGGCAAGAAACTTGATTATTGTGTAAGTGATGGTAAGTTGCCAATCACTGGATCTTCCTGGTTAGATACACATTTCAAAGTAAACATTGGATTTGAAATTCATTGTTTTATTACGTGGGGCAAGACCAGAAATAGGAGACCAATTAGGAAGCTGTTGTAGTAGTCCAGAAGCCAAGACTTGGGACAGTGGAAGTAGGGATAGAAAGGAGGGATAAAGGAAGGAGACCCAGGATTAAGGGTTAGAACTGCCATCTGGTCTAGAGTATAAGAGGCAAAAGGAGTAGGTTTAAAAAGGAAAATGATGTCTATTATAGCACTTATTGTATAGCTGCTTAGTCCTTTCCCCCCCTAACTTAACCTGCTTAAGGTTAAGAGGCTTGTTTTATTCATTTCTGTCAAAAAAATCTAGTCGGTAGTAGATGTTCAGTAAATATTTTTATTGAAAAATAATTTTACATGTTAAGTAAATCCAAAAACAAAAGACTGTACTTAAGAATCTTTATCAGATGAGTCAGCTATTTAAAAATACTACAGGTGAAGAATAAGGCTTAAAATTCTACAGTTCATTCAGTTGTTCAGTCATTCCAAAGTATTCATTGGGGTCTCTGTGTGCTATGTATTTTAACTTCAAATTAGTTCTGATGTATCCTTTGTGGTTCTTCATTTCCACTGCTATCGATTTTATCAAGCATTGCTCTTTCTTTCTTTTTTAAAGATTTTTTTTCTTGATTTTATAATGAGGAAAGAGAGAAAGAGGAGAAAGGGGAGTGGGAGTAGGAAGAATCAACTCTTAGTAGTTGCTTCTGCTTTTCAAATGTGCCTTGACTGGGCAAGTCCAGGGTTTTGAACTGGCGACCTCAGAATTCCAGGTCGATACCCTATCCACTGTGCCACCACAGGTCAGGACATTCTTATTTTTTAATGTAGCTGCTTGTTTATAATTTTAGAACTCTTTGCAGTATGATTTAGCTATAGCCCCTCCTGAGGTCTCGGCAGCAAGGTGGTTAACTGTTAAAGATGCTTGGAGATGCCATTAAAGAGACTGTACTAGAAAGGGGCAGAGCAAGTGACCCAAAGTTTGGGAATCTAGTCAACTCCCATAAATCAGTGTTTCCAATATACTCCCAAGTGGTCATTCACCTGCTCTAGCCTGACAGTATACTGCTCACTTAGTGGCATAGGAAAATTGCGTTAGTGTGGCTTAATTATCTTCTTTTTATTGTCCAGACTGTTTTTCCTTTAAAAAAATTTTTTTTATTCTATTATTGTTCATTTTTTGTGTGTGTGCTTTCCCCCTCGCCCCCCCCCTGAACAATTTGCTCTTAAGCCTGAAATATTTGAGGTCTTTTAGAGACATCATTTAGGGATCCACTGGTGAAGCAACTTGATGTAGGGACAAAAATATTTACTTTTTCATCCATGTAAGTTACACTTTTTATATGTATTGTTCAGAGTAGAAGAGGCAGGAAGACTTGGCTTGCTTCGGTTTTTCAGACTACACACTCAGTATTCTGTTCTTTGGGAAAGAAGAAAGGAAGAGAACAGACAAATGTTCTCCAAAGAAATAATAAAGTAAAAATATCCTGACTGGCCTGATTTTAGGTACATACATGATAAGATTGCCTCAATATACCTGCACCAGGACACGTTGCACCACCATCTCTATCCCAAGTAGCAGCCATCTGGGCACCATAAAATCCTCCATTTTCTTCAGAGGCCCACAGCACAAAATTTATTTATGTTGCCTGTGGCCTGTTTAATCTTCTTCCTCTCAGAGTTTTAGGGACTACTTGAGAATTTTGGCATGGTCAGAAAAGGAATACTTTTCTAGCCTATCTTAGAGGGAGGCCCCAGATGACTTCTTGGTCCTGTCTGCCAGCTACTGCTGAGAGCTTCACTTTATAAACATAAGCTTTGCTCTGTAGCTATGTTAATTCTGTAAACCTCAACTGCTATGAGTTGAAAATGCTGGACTTTTAGAAGCCTTTGATAATTAAGTATGCAAGATTTTAAAATAGTGTGTGCCACTAGATGACTGGTTTCTGGTGTTTGCCATACCCACCATATCTAGGAGCAAGTAAAATGAAATACAGATCATTCAGGTGACACTTATAAACAGGTAACAGTATGACCTTAAGGCAGGGTTTCTCAAACTCAGCACTATTGGCATTTTGGACCAGATATTTCTTTCTTTGATGGGGTTGACCTAGGCAGCATAGGACATTTAGCAGCATCCCTGGCCTCTATTGACTAGGTGCCAATAGTACCCTTCCCTATTTGTGGCTACCAAAAATGTCTTCATAATATTGCCCCCAGTGGAGAACCTCAACCATAGAGCAGTGCTTCTAAGGGCTGGCTACACGTTAAACTCACCTAGGAAGTTTTTTTGGGTTTGTTTGTATGTTTGTTTTTAAATACCAGGTTCCCAGACTCCAACTTCTGTCCAGTTCTGATTTCATTGTTATTGAGTAAGACCTATGCCTCTCTAGGTGTGATGGTGCTAGTGTTTTAGTTACTTGTTTTTAAACTGATTGTAACGCACAGCCAGATTTGAGAAACACCCCTGTGGAGAACAAGTCACTGCCATTCAGAATTTCTGAGTAGTTTTAACTGGTTATATAGCATTGAAATCTCAAACAAATTACTTGAATTCTTTGCACTTCATTTTCTTGCTGGAAAAAAAAAATGGACTAGATAATTTAAGAGCCCTTTGGATATGTTTTCTTAGTATATATTTTTTACTAGCTAGAAGATCATTGTTTTATACAACCTCAGTAGGTTGTTATCAACAACCTCATGTTCTCCATTTTTATCTCTGCCTTCCTTTTACTTCTTCTATAGTAATGCAAGCTAAATTATCAGATGCTTAATTTTGTCTGATTGTGATCATTCACTTTCTGGATTGTAGCAAAACTGAAAACCATGTGAGAGCTCTCCAGAAGGTTTAGATACAGGATTGCAGGCTTTTTGTTAGTTAAATCAGTAGATAATGGCAGTCACACCAGGAATAGGCAGACCTTATTTTGTGAAACATACTTATTACTAACAGCAGTGATTGTCAAACTTGGTTACTGTTAGAAATTTTTCCCAAGTCTGCAGTATCATTTTGTTTTGGAGAAGAGCTGTTCCCTTGGGGGGAAAAGGTTGCCAACCCAGAACCTGGGAGAAAAGGCCTGTAACGAGAGACAGTGGTTAAATCCTAAAGTCAGTGTTACTCCTGTTCCTTCCAATCAGAGAGAATACCAAAAATAGTATCATATCTTCCATTTATTGAGTGCTTGTTTATGGGTAGGTACGTATGATAATTATGTGAGGTGTAACAATAATTTACAGGTGAGGATTTAGAAAAGATTTAGAAAAGGTTAGGCATCCTGCCCGCCCAGGTTTCATATGGCTATAAATTGCCCAACCTAGGATTTAAACCTAGCTCATTGAACTGCGAAACCTGAGCTCTAAATTAGTTTCCCACATAAATGGGTTCCATTGCCCTTAATTTAATCCTGATCTTATCCAGATAAATCACCTTCCTGATTCAAGTGGAAGTCGGTTGTTAGAATTAAATTCAGATAATATATGAGAAAATTTTAGCTCAGTGTCTAATATGTAGTAATAGTAATTTCAATAATGTAAGTTTCCCAAAATTTATTGTTCTTAAGTGTACCAATATCTTATTAGTGTTAGTTTTTGCTCTTAAACTTTGTTTGGGATTAAGTTACTCTGATTTCTCCTCCTGTTAGCTAATGGGTGCCAGCCTTTATCAACCAGGAATCAGAGAGAGAATTACAAAAAAAAAAAAAAAGTGACTATTTTCTCATTTCTCCTCAAGTTGCTAATACCATTCTAGATACAGAAGAGATTAGTGTATTATATCCAGTGGATGCCTTAGGTATTAAGGCTTTATTCTCTTTTGGAATCTCCATTAAAAAGGTTACAAAGTGCCTCAAGTGGCTCTGCTATAAGATTTTAGACTAAATAATTTGAAGTATTAATGTAGCCATATTAGTCATGGCACTTACTAGAATATGGAAATGGGATAACCATGCTCAGTCAACATTGTGGAATTCATCTTAACATGAAAGGAATTATATATAGCAAGCTCTTTATGTGAAAAGCAATCACCACAGTGTTAGTTTTTATATGAAAACATAAGCTTTAGATTGCTAATTTAGAGTGCAGTTTTGAAGGGGGAATGAGTATAGTTTTACAGTTTCTCATTCCATCAAACAATGATCCTCTATGAGAGGACAGAATTGAAATATATTTGTATTTTTAAAAGTATTCTTTCCCGCCTGACCCGGCAGTGGCACAGTGGATAGAGTGTCGGACTGGGATGTAGAAGACCCAGGTTCAAGACCCCGAGCTCACCAGCTTGAGCGCGGACCCATCTGGTTTGAGCAAAAGCTCGCCAGCTTGGACCCAAGGTCGCTGGCTCCAGCAGGGGGTTGCTCGGTCTGCTGAAGGCCCGCAGTCAAGGCACATGTGAGAAAGCTATCAATGAACAACTATAGTGTCGCAACGGCAACGAAAAACTAATGATTGATGCTTCTCACCTCTCTCCATTCCTGTCTATCTGTCCCTCTCTCTGACTCTCTCTCTGTCCCTGTAAAAAAAAAAAAGTATTCTTTCCCAAAATTTATTAGCAGTTTTTTCTATGAGGTTACATTATTTGTAAACAGATTTGGGTAAAAATGGATTTATTCTAACATCCCTCAAGAATTAAGCAGCAACTATAAGCATAATTACTTTTGACAAATTAATGAATTGAGATTTTTATGTGTTTTTCCAGGTTTTTAACTTTATTTATACTGAACCAGTGTAGGAAATTATTTTTTTAATCTGTTTTTAGCCTTTAGGTTACTGATATACTGACTTCAGTAAATTCAGATGAGTACGATTGGATTTTTATCCCTAAAGTAACCTTTTAAAAAAATTAAGACAAAGGTTAGATTGATAATACCAAATTAATCTACAATAATATTAATCATAATTAATATATTAATAATATAATACCAAACTAAGAATATATTGGATTTCTTGGCTTTTGCAAGATGGGAGTTTTGTTTAAAATATTGGAAAATTAGAATGAGTTTATTACATTTATGAGTCAAAAAGACATCAGTGATTTGATAGTAAAGATGGAATCTTATGTTTTTTTCTTTTAGGTTGACAATTGCATTTTTTGCGCTTTCCGGGCTGGATATGTTGGATTCCTTAGATGTGGTGAATAAAGATGACATAATAGAGTGGATTTACTCCCTGCAGGTCCTTCCCACAGAAGACAGTGAGTGAGTTTTTAGCATTTTGTTTTTAGTGTGACCAGTTGTACCTGGTGTAATGTGTTAGATTAGCATATCTTTGTGTTTATTTATAAACTATTAATGTATATTATTTATTTGTGTTTTCCTTGTAATGCAACATTCCCATTCTGTTCAAATAAAACACTTAACAAAGTCTAATGTTTAATGTTTTGGGGGAACAATTTAAACTTGTCTGGGATGAAAAGATTCACCATTATAGCAC
Source organism: Rhynchonycteris naso (assembly GCA_037038555.1). Lineage (NCBI taxonomy): Eukaryota > Metazoa > Chordata > Mammalia > Chiroptera > Emballonuridae > Rhynchonycteris > Rhynchonycteris naso. Next base: position 160,231,613 of record CM073000.1, on the reverse strand, counting down.
TGTCCTATGTTGTGTACTTCCACGTTAATGACTGCTTGTTGATTATTTGTATTTTGATGGGTATGTTTGATTAGTTTTTTATCATTTACTTTTTATTTCTCTTCAGTGAAAACCTCTTTGCTATCAAAAAGTTTCATTTCAATCTCCTAGTCATCTTTCCTCTAATGTTTCATTAGCATTTCTTTAATGGTTTCTTAGAGCTTTTGCTTATACTTCCGTCATTTTTATACTTTTTAAAACTTTATAAATTTTGATTAGTTAAATAAATTCTCAAAGTTCAGAAATTATCTTACCAACTAAATATACACACATTTTTAAACTCCATTGTTCATTGTCAAGTGTATAATAACTATTATCAATTTAACTTATAAATGTTAGAAATTCTAACCTGGGAAAGATCAAGCAAATAAGCTGTTAGAACAGGGGTGCCCACACTTTTCAGCTTGTGAGCTACTTATAAGATGACCAAGTCAAAATGATCTACCTACAATAAAAATGCAAAACATAAATTTATTTCTTTTATATTATCATTATTTAAGTTACTATTATTATTATTTAATATTGTGTATTCTTCTTTCACCTTTCTCCTTCTCAGCTCTCTTTTCGGAGGAAAGTCAATGTCATAGTTTTTATGAATAGTCCGAAAAAGCCGCTCCACATTTCCCTTCTTTGGAATAGCAATGGCACACAGACAGATGAGGCAAACGCACTTAAAATATGACATAGTGAAAAAAATCCCCTCCCATTCTGTATGAAAGTGGTAGGTTTTAGGCTTCTTACTTGGACCAGCTACGGTACTCATTTTTATACCCTTTGTTGTATTTAGTTTAAATAAATTGAAGGCTAACTACGCAGCAATGTAACTGAACAAGTTAGCGCGGTTTAATGCGCATGCGTAGGGTGTCAAAAGTTGAGACATCAGATTGGCTACCCTGTATGCCAATCAAAAGACAAATGTCTTTTTAATGTCATGCGATCTACCCACACTTCCTTCGCGTAGATCGCGATTGATGTATTGAGCACCCCTGTATTAGAACATCACACAGTTTTTATCAGTGGTCACCATGTATCTGTGTTTTAAGAGTCAGCATTTGTAAAATAACAATATTGTTCATTGATTGGAGTAATCATGTATAAATCTCACCTAAATGAACTTTGGGAGAAATAAGCTAAAGCTTTATTTAGAAAAAAAAGAAAGAGGTTTTATCTACTAGCAGATGCTGTTGGGAATAGTTTGTGGCTTTCTACTTTATTGTTCTTGAAGTTACTGGTGTTAGTTTTTATAGAACTTTTTCCCCCCCGAAGTTAGAGGCAGGGAGGCAGTCAGACAGACTCCCTCATGCACCCGACCGGGATCCACCCAGCATACCCACCAGGGGATGATGTTCTGCCCATCTGGGCTGTTGCTCTGTTGGGAGCCATTCTAGTGCCTGAGGCAGAGGCCATGGAGCCATCCTCAGCGCCCGGACCAACTTTGCTCCTATGAAGCCTTGGCTGCAGGAGGGGAAGAGAGAGACAGAGAGAAAGGAGAGGGGGAAGGGTGGAGAAGCAGACGGGCACTTCTCCTGTGTGCCCTGGTGGGGAACCGAACCCGGGACTTCCACATCCCGGGCTCATGCTCTACCGCTGAGCCAACCAGTCAGGGCTAACTTAAAATCTGTGCCTATTGATGAATTATTGTTAAAAATGAGCATTTTGGACTAGGTCTATTAGAACTTAATACATAAATATCTGATCACTCTTCATCTGCTATGGAGCAGCATATGTGATATATTGGTCTGTAGTTACAGATTCTAATGTGTTGGTGAGTAGGATTTCTTGAATATTCTACTAAGAATACTCTTCTAAACCTGTGAAGAAGGGCTTTGATAAATTACAAGATAAGGTTCTTATCCTTTCTGAGGTTGTGGCTGACATGAGGTCACAGTTCTAGTTGTTTCCAGTGAAAAATGGTGTTCTTTTATGGAGTCATAGGGAAAGCATTTCAAAGGACTCACATATGGGAGATTGTGGCTTCCTAGGGTTTAATGAAGTTGAAATGGAAGGCTGCCCCCCAGGTTCTAGTGTCTCATCTCCATTCATCTCACCAAGAAAAAAAAACCAATCCTGTCTTCACCAAGGTCAGATCAAGACCAGAGCCCAGACACTGTGCCATGGTTCAGTTCAGTTTGTCCTTGTCCTCATCTGGTTAGCATAGTCCTTTTGGGTATGTCCAGGCTAACGCTGTGCTTAGGCCCACTTTTGTGGAGTCCCTGCTGGGCCCCAGGCAGCCATTAGAGCTGCATGGCTGCTTGGATAGCATGCAAATGAACAGGATCAGTAAGTATATCAGGCAAGAGACAAGAAGAGAAGCTCCTTTGTTGGCCTGTTATATAATATTTTTCTTTTTTATTTGTTTTGATTTCTTTTTCCAATTGATTGGTACTTCTTAATTTTTACTAGGCTTGTGTTGGTTCTCCCACTAACCAATGAGATTCTTTTTCTAGGCTAGACTGACAGGCCTCTGTGGTTACCATTTTGGCTTTTATTGTACATCCCTCACAGTGGAAGCATGGCCTCCTATAGTCTTCTGGAGTGTGTGAATGAGCCTGTAAATGCTACTTTTCTACTGAAACAGTCTTCCAAGTTTTATTAATCTTAGTATTTGATTCCTTCTTTCCTAGTTTATAATGCTCAATGTCTGATTCTCTCTGCTTCCTACCCTCATTAATACAGTGGTACCTTGACACACGAGTTTAATTAATTTCATGGCCAAGCTTGTGACTCAATTTGCTCGTGTGTCAAATTGAATTTCCCCATTTAAATTAATGGGAATGCAATTAATTCGTTCTGGCCGCCAAAAACCACACAAATTTTTTGTTTTATATGCTTTTAAATAAGAAAATGTACTTTATAAATAACAAATACATAAATATATACACATAACAAGAAAGATTGTAAAGAAATAAACTGGTTTATGAAGTGTATTTACCCTCAAGGTCAGGCAAAGATGCTGGTGAAGGGGGAGGAGACATTAGCATAACAGTGACCCTTCCCAAGCAGGAAGGTAATTAGCAATTTCACAAACAGCTGCCCAGCGCCATTTTTAACAATAAAAGTGAACAAACTCAGAAAAAACAAATTTTACAAACTCATTTGCCCAACAGTCATTATTTTCTTCACTGACTTTTGTCTTTTTCATCACACTTTCCTTGCTTTTACTTAGAGGCCGTTTCAACAAAAAGCTTTCTATGGAAGTGTGTCTCTTCTTCCCTTTCAGAACATTCGGCAGGCTATCTAGTGGAGGGTGGCGGAAGCTTGTGATTCAAATATTCACTCATGACTTAAAGCAAAAAATCTCGCGAGTGACTGCTCATCTCTCAAATTGCTCGTGATTTAAAGGGCTTGTGTGTCAAGGTACCACTGTATTTAGATACCTGCTCTAACATAGTCACCTGCAAGTGGAAGTAATTTGTATTTTCCCTTTGTACCGGGTTTTTTTACTTGCTTAAGTGAAAGTCTGGAATTTTTTTTTTAAGTGGGATGTTAAACAGATGTGGCCATGGCCAGTTAGTTCTGATGGTTAAGAGTGTCGTCCCCAAACAAGGTTGCAGGTGTGATTCCTGGTCAGGGCACACAGGAAGCAACCAAAAATGCACAACTGAGTAAAACAACAAATGCTTCCCCTCCCCCCCCTCCCCCTTTCTCTCTCTCTCTTTTTTTCTTAAGTGAGAAGCGGGGCGGCAGAGAGACAGACTTCTGCATGTGCCTTGACCAGGATCGACCTGTCAAGTCTAGCACTTGGCGATGCTCTGCCCATCTGGGGGTTTTTGCTCTATTACTCAGCAACTAAACTATTTTAGCACCTGAGGCAGGCCATGGAGGCATCCTCAGCACCTGGGGCCAACTTGCTCCAGCCAGAAGAGCAAGGGAGGGAAAGCGAGAGACTGAGAGAGAGAAGGGAGAGGGAAAGGGATAGAGAAGCAGATGGTCACTTGTCCTGTGTCAGGCCCAGGAATCAAACCCAGACATCCATACACTGGGCTGACACCCTACCACTGAGCCAGCCAGCCAGGGTCTCTCTATGTCTTTCTAAAAATTAATAAAAATTAAGTCCTGGCCAGATAGTTCAGTTGTTTGGAGCGTTGTCCTGGAGCACAGCGCTTGCTGGTTCAGTTCCCCAGTCAGGGCACATACAGGAGGAGCTCAGTGTTCCTATCTATTTCTCTCTCTCTCTCTCTCTCTCTCTCTCTCTCTCTCTCTCTCTCTCCCTGCCTCTTTAAAAAACAAAGCAAAACAAAACAAAAAAAACAGATGTAAGGTAGTATTACAGACTCTTTTTTTTGAGAGTGACAGATAGGGAGAGAGATGAAAAGCATCGCCTCATAGTTGTTGCACCTTAGTTGTTCATTGATTTTTCATATGTGCCTGAACCAGGGGACTCTAGCTGAGCCAGTGACCCCTTGCTCAAGCCATCAACCTTGGACTTCAGGCCATTGACCTTTGTGCTGAAGCTAGCGACCAGGGATCAGTTCTATGATCCCATGCACAGGCCAGCAAGCCCGTGCTCAAGCTGGATGAGCCTGAGCTCAAGCAGGCAACCTTGGAGTTTCAAATCTGGGACCTCAGTGTCCCTGGCTAACACTGGCTCTATCTACTATGTCACCGTCCGGTCAGGCAATATTACAGATTCTGATTTTTGTTTTTCTACTAAAAATTTATGTCCTGCCTGACCAGGCGGTGGCGCAGTGGATAGAGCATCGGACTGGGATGCAGAAGACCCAGGTTCGAGACCCTGAGGTCACCAGCTTGAGCGTGGGCCCATCTGGCTTGAGCAAAAGCTCGCCAGCTTGGACCCAAGGTCGCTGGCTCCAGCAGGGGTTGCTCGGTCTGCTGAAGGCCCGCGGTCAAGGCACATGTGAGAAAGCAATCAATGAACAACTAAGGTGTTGCGACGGCAACGAAAAACTAATGATTGATGCTTCTCACCTCTCTCTATTCCTGTCTGTCTGTCTGTTCCTAATCTATCCCTCTCTCTGACTCTCTCTCTGTCCCTGTAAAAAAAAAATAATACATACATACATACATAAATAAATAAATAAATTTATGTCCTAATCAAATTATACACTGTGTTTCATAGGAAAGTTATTCTGTAAATTTTTGCTAAAATATATTTTGCATTATGTTTAGAAAAACTTTATTGATATTTATTCCCCTATTATAAAATAGACATCTTTTCTGTAAAAGAATGGGCTATAATGTTTTAATGAGAGAACTCATTCTATAGGCTACAGTTACCAGAACATTGACCACTTATTCACCATGCTGTCTACTTTTGTCTTTTCTTTACTTTTTTTTCTACTTTAAGGACTCTTTTCTGGCTTTATTATTGAGCTTTGTTTTTGTCTGCTCTTTAGCATGTGCTTATTTTCCCCTACATAGTCAAAAGATATTACACCAAAAGATACTATACCAAGCCTGACCAGGCAGTGGCACAGTGGATAGTGTTGGACTGGGACACGGAGGGCCCAGGTTCGAGACCCCCGAGGTCACCAGCTTGAGCACAGGCTCATCTGATTTGAGCAAGGCTCACCAGTTTGAGCCCAAGGTCGCTGGCTTGAGCAAGGGGTCACTCGGTTTGCTGTAGCCTTCAGTCAAAGCACATATGAGAAAGCAATCAGTGAACACCTAAGGTGCCACAACTATAAGTTGATGCTTGTCATCTCTCTTTTCCTGTCTGTCCCTGTCTGTCTGTCCCTCTTTCTGTGTCTGTCACAAAAAAAAGATACTATAAGGTATTAGAATGTTCACAGCAGTATTTTTCACAAAGCACTGAGGTAGAAACTATACAAGCTATTCATCATTAGTATAATTGATAAATGATGTATTAGACTACTTATATAATGGAATACTGTACAGTAACAGGAAATAAAAGTGTACAACTGCAAAAATTTGGATGAATGTAACATGTTTTGAGAGCAAGAAGTACAAAGTATGGTATATTACTCCATTTATATAAAACACAAAAATAGGCAAAAACTATCTCAGCTTTTGAGGAATGACCAGAGGGAAGTAGGAGGGGGCCTCTTGGTGCTGTCATGTATTTTTTTTTCTTGAGCTTAGTGCTGGTTTTATGTGTGAGTTTAGTTTGCAGGAGTTCATTGAACTGTTTAATTATCATAGGTGCACTTTTCTGTTATTATACTTTGATGAAAGTTTAAAAATTTTTTTAAATTAGGGTTGGTACTCACCATCTCTTTCGAGACCCATCAGAATTCTCTCTCACATTGTACTATCATCTCCATGGACTCCATTGGTTTGAAGCCTATTGCTATTTCTTTTAACTATTGCTTTAAATGTTTTTGCTTACATGTTAATTGTAAATTTCTGGAGGACAGATAATGTGTCTGTCTTAATTTCTTTTCCTTTTCAGTGCCTAAAGATTTTTGTTTATCAGCAGTTTTTAGACTGTTAAATCACTCATGCCTTCTCCAGCTTTACTATTCCTCCTTTCTGTATTTTCACATTTATCCTAGAGCATCCTCTGGCACCTCCAGTATTTTCTCATTCATAAGGCATTTGCAGACTGAGTGGAATATGCTTTCTGTGACTCATAGGTCTGTTTGTCCTACTTTATGGTAGCATATAAAATCTTAAAAATCTAAAAATGTTAAACAAAACCCAGAGACCAGAAATGAAAAGTTTGATAGATTTGGCTAAATATTTTAAATGTTATGTAGTGAAAGATAACAAAGTTAGATAAGTGACTAACTTGGAAATTGTGGCAATATATATAATAGACAAATGTTAATAAATTTTATATATTGTCACAAGTCTGTCTATATTGAAATAGTCTTAAAGACAGGAAAAAATGACGGCTCACTGTTTAGAAAATGACAAAATATATGAACAGGTAGTTCACCATAGAAGTACAGATAGTCAATAAATACATGAAAAGAGGATTAAGGTTAGAAACCAGGGAGATGTAATAGAAACAATGATGTTACATTATTTTTTACCTAAGATGTCAATTTAACAAAAAAGATTTTAAAAATTGGCAAGAATGTAGGTGAAAGGCACTTTAAAGTTCTTTGGTGGAAGTAAAAATTATAACAATCTTTGAGGGGCATTTTAGCAGTATAATTTTTTATTCTATCTGATATAGTCTCTGTGGGTTGAATAATGGCCACAAAAAGACATGTTTACTCAGAACCTCAGAATATGAGTTTATTTAGAATAAAGGTCTTTCCAGATGTAGTTAAGGTAACAATCTTGAGATCAGTGACTGGTGTCTTTATAAAAGAAAGGAGAGAGAGAGAGATTTGATACACAAAGAGGAAGGCCATGTGAATAGAGAGGCAGTGAGTAGAGTGGTAGGTTAACACGCTGAAGAATGCCTGTATTACCCAAAGACAGCAGAAACTAAGAGAGAGGCGTGAAATGGATTCTCTCTCAGAGCTCTAGAAAGAACCAACCCTGCCAACACCTTGATTTTAGATTTCTGGACTCCAGAACTATGAGAGAATAAATTTCTGTTGTTTACAAGCCATTAGGTTTACGGTAATTTGTTTCTAGCCTTAGGAAGCTTATGCATGTGCACAAAAATATATGTAGAAGATTGTTTTGGCATTGTTTATTACAGTAACAAATTAGAAGCAAAATAAATGTTCACCAAAAGTGAAACAGTTAAATTGTAGTCTAGCAAAGAACACTATGCAGTAGTGAAGTGATTGAGGTAGATCTGTATTTGTACTGACATGAAGCTGTTCATCATACCTGATTAAATGATAAATACCAACATATACAGAGGCATTTTGCTTTAATAATTTGTGCATATAAATGTATAGGAAAAACTGAAAGGACACACAGAAACATCTTTGTGGAGGGGGAAGTAGATGGGAACAGAGGTAAGGGATGTAGGATAAGATACTTTTTATCTTATATTTTTATTCTATATATCTTGCATTATTTGAATGTTTACAATAAATATGTTTGTTAAAAATTTGAGTTCAAAAATGTCTTAGTTTAACTTCTTTTCAAAACACAACAAAAATAAACATTTTAAAACTTATTAAAGTTATATGGTTATACATAAATATTGATATCTAGCTCATGGCAGAAATAATGCTGTACAGTATTTAATATAATTTTCAAAACCATTTTCAAAAATTTTGTTAAATTTATTCCTCCTCTGCTCTTCCTCTTCCAAAAGAGGAAAATGAGAGACGGAGTGATTAAGAGACCTGCCCAAGGCGACACACCTTAAGTGGTAGAGCAGGGCTGAAATCCCAGGCTTCTGACTCAAAGTCCCAATGCTGCTTTCCTGTTGAAGTATATAGGTCCCTAGTGGAGACTGTCATGTAGGGCACTTAAGTACATTGTGAATGATTAATCAAAATTAACCCTGGCCTTCTACTTAACTGCAGAACTGTAAAGACTTTAGTGGTATCTTAGTAATCAGTATGTGGTCTCACCATTGGAGGATTGAGACCTTTCTCATTAACCTCTGCAAGTATTTAGGAATCGTAAGGGATCAAGAATTGTGTTTTCCTTTCTCTGATCAAGGGCACAACTAGAGACTTGTATAGCTAGAATGGCGCAAGGAGTATTATATAGTCCATCATTTTACAAATGAGGATATTAAGATCCAGAGAGATTTATCATTTGTTTACAATAATAAAGGTCGTTAAAGCTAGAGGCAGAATTAGAGTACAGTTTTCTGTTTTCTGGTCCTTTGTTGTAGTCATTATTGATATCTGTTCCTTGATAGATCTCATAAAATATTAGGATTCAAAAAGGTAAAATGCTTAATGATTTTATTTTTAGTCGCTTTTTCATTCAGCTTGCTGCCTTTTAAAAATAATATGCTTAAAATGTAAATATAGTTTCCTGTGACTAATTCAAGTATATTGCAAGTTTTAAAATATGTAGAGCACCTTTTTTGGAAGCATCATGATTAAGAATTTTTTGCAGAGAGTACACAGTTGGTTTACATTCCCAACTGTTCCTAGTCATGTGTCTGATGGGCCATACCACAAATTTTTTCACAGTCCAACTGTAATTTACTATTTTGTTGGATGAACCTCTGTTAGTTAAATCCCTAATCTCTATAAAAGAAAGTCTTCTACCTGCCTTGTCTTTAATTGGTCAAGGTCCAATTCTAAAACTAATCTGAAATTTAAAAAACAGATATAAACTTTTTTTATGCTATAGAATTTTGCATTTGCCTTGTCTGTGTCTCTTATTTTTTAAAGAACTTATTTGTTTCAGAGAAAGTAGAGAGAAAGAGAAGGGGGGAAAACCAGGAAGCATCAGCTCCCATATGTGCCTTACCCAGGCAAACCCAGGGTTTCGACCTCAGCATTCCAGGTTGATGCTTTTATTCACTACAGCACCACAAGTCAGGTGCTCTGTGTCTCTCTTGACCTCCTGAAAAAGATTGTGTAAAGTGTGCCCTTTTACTAGAAAACCTTGTGTTTTTTGAGACCTATGAAGAATTATTTCTATAGTCATAAAATATAAATGTCAAATTTCACATAAAAATTGCCACATTTTTTACTTGAATTCCTTTTGCTTGGTGCAAAAACCCAACTTATAAAATGAGTATTAGAAAGTTAAGAACATGACCAAATCAAGTTTTGAATTATATTTAAGTGGCATGATCCTCATTAATAGTATGGTGATATTTTAGCCTAAGAGTGGTTCTTTATTGGAAGCCCCTTAATATAACTTTTAATGTATTTTTATTATATTTTTCATAACATTTTCTTTTAAAAGAGAGAAATATACTTTCTTCTTATGTAAAGCAACTCCAGTAGTTAAATAAGTCTTTTAAAACTTTCATTAAAGTTTTATATTCTATAGTTTTACAACTTTTTATTTTTTAAAGAATCTAAATGCATTGTCTTTGCAATGCTTGACATACAGTTTGTGTTTATTATGAGCTTAATAGTAAAACTTTAAGTTTTAAGGTGAGGTATGACCCAATCATCAGATAGAAGTTAGCTTTGTAGTTTACTAATTGTCTTTCTTGTTGCAGACATACAAATAGATTGTTTTTCCTTTTAGTTGATAGCTGCACACATTATATGCTCTACTAACACGTCCCTGCACATAGTCACACAGAAGCACACATATACATATTATATCCACGTATGGAGTCCCATCTTTGCTGCTGCCTCTTCCCATCTACCCAACTTCATTTTCTGAAGTAATCTAGATTTCTGTGATACATTGCTATCTAAACTACTTCTATGTAACAAAATAAACAAGACTGACTCTATGGTTCTACATGGTGGAGGATGCGACCACCAGGTCAGCGGTTCTTGACTTTGACTGTGTAGCACAGGGATTGTTTTCTCTTTTTATTTGGGATTGTCCAGGCCCAGCTCTCAGGGCTTTGACGTGGGCCTGGGTTAGGACCCAAGAGTCCCCTGTATTTTTTTTCAAACTATACAATTGAGTCTGTTGGGCAGCCAGACCTCTTTGTTGGTTTTGCTACTACTGAATAGAAACACTAGGTGGTGCCCTCTAATAACTTCCAAAGAATTTTAAACTGTACTCTTGAGTGTGCATCCAATGGTAAATTTGAAATGAATAGCAAGTTTATACTTAACAGTTGGTTAGAAACAAAAAAGGATCTAGAATTCTAACTTGCCATCCAGTGTCTATTCTGTTTAATTTCTTCTGGGTTTTGATGATAAGTTCCCTTTGCTTAATTATAAACATAATACACATTTTTTTCATCATTTTCTCTTGACTATATAAAATCTCCATGTTGCTACATAGTTTCCCCTAATTATTACTTTAATAGCGGTATAATGTTCCTTCGAGTAGAAATAGATACAGGATGTTATTATATTTAATCTGTCCAATAGTGTGAAGAACCACTGATTTGGTGGTCGCATCCTCCACCATGGTAGAACCATAAAGTCAGTCCATTTTATCTTGTTACATGGACGTGGTTTAGATAGCAATATATCCCCTAAACCCAGATTACTTCAGAAAATGAAGTTGGGTAGATGGGAAGAGGCAGCAGCAAAGATGGGACTCCATATGTGGATGTAATATGTATATGTGTGCTTCTGTGTGATTATGTGCAGGGACGTGTAAGTAGAGAATATAATGTGTGTAGCTATCAACTATAGGGATAAACAATCCCTTTATTTGTGTGCCTGCAACATGAAAGACAATTAGTAAGCTATAAAGCTAGCTTATTTGATTTAAAGAATAGAAGAGTAAGAACCAGTTATTATGAATTAGTCAGGTACCAGTCATAAGAGATATGCAGCTAGTTCCTCAGATCAGAGCCTGTTTCTAAATCAACATGATTTTTTATTAGCTACACATGTCCAGCCTGTTGCTACTACATTCCTACCTGATGCATCATCTATCATGCTGATTTTCTAATAGTCATCAAAACCATAATTTTCTTATTGTGGATGTGACCATTTTTTAATTTTTTATAATTTAAAAACTTTATTCCAGATATATTGAAATATCACTGACATATAACATATGTAAGTTTAAGGGGTACAATATGATAACGATACATATATATGTTGCAAAATGATGGCCACATGAGGTTAGTTAACACCTCTATCCCCCATATATAATTACCTTTTCTGTGTGTCTGTGTGGTAATAACATTTACGACCTATTCTCTTAACAGCTCTCAAGTATACAACACAGAATTGTTACCTGTAGTCACCATGCTGTATATTAGATCCCCAGAACTTGTCTTATAAGCTTGTACACTTTAGCCGACATCTCCCCACTTCTCCCACCCCCCCTAGACCCTGAAAACCACTATCGTTTTTCTCTGTCTGACTTATTTCACTTAGCATAATTCCCTGAAGGCCCACCCATACAGTCACAAAAGGCAGAATATTATTTCTTTCTAATGGCTGAATAATATTCCTCTGTGTGTGTGTGTGTGTGTGTGTGTGTGTGTGACATTTTCTTTATCTATTCATCTTTTTATGGGTATTTAAGTTGTCTTCCTGTCTTCTCTGTCTTGGTTCTTGTGAATAATGCTGCAATGAACATGGGAGTGCAGATATCTGTTTGAGACAGTGATGTCATTTCCTTTGGATATATACCCAGAAGTGAGACTGCTGTATCATATAGGGGTTCTAGTTCAGTTTTTTTGAGGAACCTCCGTACTGTTTTCCAGTGTCTGAACCACTTTACATTCCCACCAACAGTACACAAGAGTTTCCTTTTATGAATGTAACTGTATTCTTAAGTTCCCAGTTATGTTCCATTGGTATGTTGAAAAATGAAAATTTTTAGATAGAAAAAAAATTTGTGTGAGTAGACATTTTGAATGAGTAGAGACTAAGTGCTAGCTTATAGTTTCTATATATATCAAAGCAGAGTAGGTTATTGGACTCAGAATGAAATCTAATACTAAAATACCAAATATATTTATTTTCTGTGACTATAGATCACTTTATACCTTTAGCTTGCTCACCTCTAAAGAAACAATGAGTTAAAGTAAAAAGACTGAGAAGTGATGATTTTAGATCCTTTTGTGTTACTTACCCCACAATTTTCTTGACTATGTTATTTAACTTTTGGGCTTCTGCCCTTCTGTTTATAGAATGAGGGATTGAATATGTTGATTAGATTGGAAAAGTATGGAAGCCTTTTGTACACAGTGAGATTGTAAACTAGGTACATGGTAGAAAATCATTATCTTTCCTGACTGGTTTGCAAATTAAGTGAGGAATTTTCCATAAAACACCTAGAATAGACCTGACACATAAGTAGCATTCAACATTATCTAGCATGAAAATGGAGATAGTAATAAAGCTTTGGTACTAAAATACTCTTGTTTCTGAAAGATGGTGTAATTAAACTGCTTTAGCAGCTGTACAAAAATAAAAGATACTTGAAATAAGTTTGTGCTTTTATTTTCTAGGATCAAATCTAAATCGCTGTGGTTTCCGAGGCTCTTCATACCTGGGTATTCCATTCAATCCATCAAAGGTCAGTTCTCTTTGGGTCAGGAGGAAGGAGAAGGGAGGTGAGGAGAGTTTAGTGAGAAAAGAATATGAAGAAAGGCTATAGAAAGAACCAGGTTTCCAAGTTTCTGTTTAGCTAAATAATGTCTAATAATGTGTATTATGAACTGGAACTCTTTAAGAAAAAGCTATACCCACCTTACTTCCAGGAAGAATGCACAATATATACACACAGAAATTTCTATTGTTACAAAAACTGTGGTGAGTGTGTGTGTGTGTGTGTGTGTGTGTGTGTGTGAGTGTGTGAATCATTGGTGATTTCCTGGAGAAAATGAACATAAAACACACAAATGCTTGATACTTGCTCTCTAAGGAGCCCATGACCTTTTATGTGTGTTAGAGAAGTACTTTATGTTTGGTTCTCATTTCTTTATTTTTTTTAGCCATTAATTTGAGAGAGAGAAGAAGAAGGAGGAGAGAGAGAAACATTGATTTTTCATTCCACCCATCCCTGCATTCTTTGGTTGATTTCCATATGTGCCTCAAAAAATCTAAAAACAAAGGTTTAGTAAAATATGGGGATATATAAAGTTGTGGTTTGTTTTTCCCAGTCAGCTGTCTATACAAATTAGACATTTTAATTTTACCTGTTTAATGAAATAAGTTTTTATTTCTTTTTACTATTAACATTATATTTATTGAATTTAGAATCCTGGAACAGCTCATCCTTATGATAGTGGCCACATAGCAATGACCTACACAGGCCTTTCATGCTTAGTTATTCTTGGAGACGACCTGAGCCGAGTAGATAAAGAAGCTTGCTTAGCAGGTTTGAGAGCCCTTCAGCTGGAAGATGGAAGGTATGGGTCATTCTTTCTTTTTTGATTTTTCAAAGAAGTCTTTGAAACTAAAAAAAAAGGGATATAATGCTATACTAGAACTTAGAGTTTATCATAAATTCTTACTAGTCTAAACTTCTGTTCCTTAAGACATAGTGATAGAAGGAGAAAGAAATGAGCACTGAACATTATATTCCAGTGTAGGTAGTTTTCTTGACAGTTTTAAAGGATAGAAAAAGAAGCTAATGAGTTCATTAATATTTGATGGTTTGTGTGGTGTCTCTAACTAAAGAAGAATTTTCTAGAGTTTTAAGGTGAAACTTTTTTAAGTCCAGGAAGTGATAAAGCAGTAGTGATACTGTCTAAAGAAAAGATTTAGCATTCAAATTCTGCTATGTTGTTATTTCTGTGGCCCATCTACTATTATCTCTGTTTTCCTGTCAGTATTTTAAAATGCTGCTCTAGATGAGGGGAAGGTTAATGTTGACTTGTAAGGTAAATTGACATTAATTAGGCATAGTATAATACTAAATATTTACCTCAGCAGGTGTGTGTGACTAATTTCTTACTATTTCAGCACAGTCTTTGCTTGTTTATATATAAAGGAATAGATGAAACATAGACTCTTACCTCTCTAGTTAAATATGTAAAAAATAAAATTAAAACACTATGATCAACTAATTAAAAGTTATCTATATATATAATTAGAAGAAATTTTACATAGCACAACTTGGATTTAGGAATTTCTTACTACCTAGTAGGTCCCAGGTTTTAAATGGAACTTTTTTTTTTTTGCCATTAATTCTCAAGGCAATGTGCCACACAGCTGTTTCTGGCTGAGAGCAAACTTATTCTGAGTGGTAGTATCTTAGAGGAGTAACTGGTAGTATGTGTAAAGCTACCCAGAAATCAGAACTTTTGGAATAACGATTTAGAGATAGTTTTATATTATTCAAGTTAGTAGCCCTATTCTTTATTTAATAATGCAAGTAGTATATGGTTTTTAAATTAATTTTTAGATTTTTAAATCCATATTTGTGATAGATTTTTCTATGAGTAAAGACATGAAGTAGGTGTTCCTAACTCTCCTGAAAAAATATAAAATAGAATTATAGTCCAGTATTAATGGTAAATTAATATTGTTATTATTTTCAGTTTTTGTGCAGTACCTGAAGGCAGTGAAAATGACATGCGATTTGTATACTGTGCTTCCTGTATTTGCTATATGCTCAACAACTGGTCAGGCATGGATATGAAAAAAGCCATCAGCTATATTAGGAGAAGTATGGTGAGTTAGGTTGCTAAATTGACTTTATGTTATTATTGTTGCTATATTGGGACTGCAGTTTAATGCATGTGTCATCTCTTCCAGCAAGAATTTGGAAATAAGGGCAATAAGATTGCTTTCTAGGTATATCGTGTGTCAGAACCGTCATGTAGAAATAATCTTCAAGGACAGATTGACTCGACTCCTTGACCATTAAAATTTAAATGTGGTCTGATTGTGTCTACAGCAACAATGTCTTTTTCAGTAAGAGTTTGGTCTGCCTTAGAAGCAGAAAGAAAAGTAATATGTCAAAGGCAAATAAATATTGATGGTGTGTCCTAGCACGGACCAGTGGGGCCCTGACCAAGCATAATGGAAATTATGGCGGCCTTGGTGAGATTATTCCTATATTGCATGTGAGATGTGAATGCCTTACTTGCAAGGCCCAAGTATAACAAGATTGATTGGGCTGATAATAGACTTTTAAAATCATTTTGGTTTGTTTGTAATTTTTTTTTAAACCTAACGTTTATTTTAAGGATATACCAAGTAGATATTTTATTCTTTCACACAGTACAATGTAATTGTTTTATTGGTAGCTGTAAGGAACTCAGACTCGGTCAGAATTATCTTAAGTTAGAATAGTTTATGCTGTTAGTTCAACTTTTACCACTCAGTATTTCAAAATAAAAATATAAGTTCCTAGAGAAACAAAATTATTATAACTGAATGTGTACATGTGAAGCAGAGTTTGTAGAAGGTACAAAAGCACAAAATTTAAAAAGCCTGTGGAGGCAGGAAGAACAAACCTTTAAAGGAATTTTAAGAGGAAAAGAAATTTATGTTATGTAGAGGGGTGGGTGATACGCATCTTGGCATAAATTGTACAGAAGTAATAATACTATGCTCTTCTTGGTGCATTGTATTTGGAGTTACAGGTGTTGATGTGCTTATTTACTGGTGATGTTAATTTTGATCACTTGGTTATATGCCAGATTTTTCTCTGTAAATTTAGCATTTTTCCCTTTGGAATTATTTATTATCTTGTGAAATATTTGGATACTGTAACTACCCTGTCCCTCATCAAACTTTTATCCACTATTGTCTATGCACTGGTGATTTTCCAGCTCTATCACTCCTTCTATAATTATCAGTTGAAATTCTGTTATCAAAAGCTTGTAGTTTGCCTCTATATCTATCTATCAGGTATTTCACTATGGACTCTAGATTCTTGTTTTATTCAAGGTTATGTATTTTCATGCTTGGATTATCCCAGATTAGGCAGCAAGAACCCCTTCAGCAGACTCTTTGCCTTTTTGACATATCCCATTTATTCTTTGAACATCTACTTACTTTCTGGCACAAGATATCTCCAGATTTATCTTTTACTTTCCCAGCCTCAGCTCTGGACTCAGTCATTTCTTCAGGAAGCCCTGTTTCTTTTTATTGGAGAGTGGTGTTTAGAAACCAGGATTTGGGCACTGGGTGTGCTCAGTGGTATTGGGATATTGTTTCTAGCCCCTTTCTCAGCAGGCAGAGCTGGGAAATGTATATCTGTATGCAGATATACACAGATAATCTTTACACACATCTATTTATATTTTAAAAACCAGGAGTCCCTAGTGATGCCTCAAATTTCTCAATTCAACATCACAAGATTCATTTTAATCTTCCTCTTTTTATTTGTAACTCCTTTCTCTGACACTGACAGATAGGGCTCCATTATCCAGAATGACTCTTTTTGTTTAGAGCCTGAAGGTATATATTCAAAATATTATATTTAAGAAATAGTTTACTTCTTTTATTTCCCCTTTAATATTTTGTTATTTATTGGAAAAACAATTTAGTTTGTTTCTGTTTGGGTTTCTTTTTAGGACCCCCCCCCCCCCACACACACACACACTTAGTTGATTTTACATACTTAATATATGAGATATTAACCTGGTTCTGAAAGTCAGAACTGTACACAAAAAAGTACACTCAGAGATTGTAACTCATGGGGTCTTCCTGCCCTATCTCCCACCCCCATTTTTGACTATGATATTTGCTACCGTATT
The DNA here is from genome assembly GCA_037038555.1 of Rhynchonycteris naso. NCBI lineage: Eukaryota > Metazoa > Chordata > Mammalia > Chiroptera > Emballonuridae > Rhynchonycteris > Rhynchonycteris naso. The sequence continues at coordinate 160,214,503 of CM073000.1, read as the reverse complement.
TTCATTCACTATATAGATAACTATTCTTATTGTTTTGGTTTGTCTTTCCTGTACTTCTTTTTTTTTTTTTTTTTTTTTTTTAAATGTTTTTTTTTTTTATTTTTTTTATTTTATTCATTTTAGAGAGGAGACACAGAGTGAGAGAGAGAGAGAGAGAGAGAGAGAGAGAGAGAGAGAAAGGGGGGAGGAGCTGGAAGCATCAACTCCCATATGTGCCCCGACCGAACCAGTGCAGGGTTTTGAACTGGCAACCTCAGTGTTCCCAGGTTGACAGCTTTATCCACTGCGCCACCACAGGTCAGGCTCCTGTACTTCTTTTTGATGAGCAGATATGTATATTTTTATTTCCCCTTCAGTTTCTTACTCAAAGGTACAGATAGTATCATAAATACTTTTTTGTAGTTTGCTTTTTCACCTTAATAATATAGCTTGAAAATCATTTCAGATCAGGTCATAGAGATTTTCCTCATTCTTTTTTTATTTTTTTTACAATAATGGTATTTCATTATATGTAAGTGTCATATCTTTTCAACTCTTTTATGTATAGAATACATATTTTCCAATTCAAACAATGTTGAAATTAATAACTTTCTGTGTACGTGCTTATGTATTGTTCAAGATATATCCTTAGGGTAAATTCCTAGTAGTAGAATTGCTTGATCAAAAGATAAATGCTTATGTAATGTTATTAGATGTCCATTTTCTCTCCAAAAAAGTATGGACCAATTTATGTTCCCAACAGTGTATGACATGTCTGTATCCATATAGCCTCGCCATAAAATATGTTATCATACTTTGATTTACCCGTCTGGTCAGTGAAAAATGGTATCTCAGTGTATTCTTAATTTGCATTTGTTTTATTATGAGTAAGATTGACCATTTTCTTAACTCCAGGACTATATAAAACAAGGTCACAATTTTGTTTTGCTGACCTCTCCTGGAAAATTCATTATTTTGCTCTTTTCTTTAGGTATTCCAAATTTGAGCAGGGGTTATTTTATTTTTTGCTAATCTTTTATTTTAATGACTTTCTCTTTGACTTTTTTCTTTCTTTCTTTCTCTCTTCCCCTCTCTCTTTCTCTCTCTCTCTCTTTCCCTCCCTCCTTTTCTTCCTTTTTTTACTAAAAGTTTTACTACAATTTTATTTTCACATTTCACAATACAAATGAAAATTGATTTTTTTGTCCCGTAGTTCTCCTCCAACACTATTCTCTCTTTGACAGGAAGAGGTAGTGAGTCTTCCTTGTCATGCTGTTAGAAAACACCCACAGTCACAGCATCTGATCTCCTGATGAAGTAGAACAAGTAATATAAAACTGATAGAAAGAGGCTCCCCTCTCTCCTTTTCTGTTTGGTCGAGTTGTTCCTGGCTAATTGGCACCATCGTGGGCCAGACCGGAGGTATCGTTGGCATGTGCCCTCTCCTAGGCAGCCTCATCCCATTAGCATCATCCCAGGAGGAGGAATACCCATCACTGACATTATGGGAGGGCTTTCCATGTGGGATGCTGGCAGCATACCAGGGTGAGGAGGACCCAGAAGAGTGGCAGGAGATGGGATAATTTCCCTGCAAGAGGAGCAGAGTAGGAGTATCTTCCCTTGCTGAAATGCTGCAGTGGTTCTGTCAGTCGGTTCTGAGCCTGCTCTTCCATTCATTTTTGATGGTAGTCTTTCCCATTCTGTGTTTCCTGTCACTACACTGTGTCTTTCTGTCAGACGGAGAATGATGGGTGAGGTATGTATCCCAGTAGTCACGATAAAATGCGGGCATAGTGTTCTGCAGGCCATTGACCATTCTGTTCCACGCCGTGGGGACCCTTTTTACTACTTGTTCATCTCATCTTTATTCCCTTGGCTGTTTTCAGTCTTTCTTTAATGTACCTTACTGTCTTTTCATTTGAGACCTTTATTTGTCAGGCATCATGGAATTTAGTCTTCATTTCTCAGTTTATTTTGTCTTTTCTCCCCTTTCCTGAAATCATTTAACTCTTTCTTTCTTCTTACTGATTATCCTTTTCAGATTTTGAGGATTTTTTGAGAGAGAGAGAGGCAGGGAGAGAGAGAAACAGGAACACCGAGCTGCTCCTTGTGTGCCTTGACTGGGGGATTGAGCCGTCAGTCTCCCATGCTCCAAAACACTGAGCTATCCAGTAAGGGCAAGAATTGGTTTTTTTCATATTTCTAAACGCTTGTTTGAGGACATGTAATTGGGTTTGGGCTGCTGTATGAGTTTTCTTGAGCTTTATCACTGTTTGGGGAGCTAGAGACAGATTTTCATATACTAAGATGTTTTCATTTCGATTGCTATTTTCAACTTAGTTACCTTGCACAAATTTGTCTTTTTCTGTTTAGTCATTTTAGTGGATTATTTTTTCTTATAAGAATTCCTAGTTTGATTGCCATTTTTTTCAATGCAAAGAAACGAAGTTTGATTTCTTTAATGAGTATTGGTGTTTTTTGTTTTGGTTTTTGGTTTTGTTTTTTTCTTTAATGATGGGGAAAGGGTTGTGAATTCTGATTTTCAGGTAAGAGAGAGGTTTTCTTGTTTCCCAGGTCTCTAAATTTTGCTCTTTTATGTTTTCTTAGCACACTGCCACCTTAACTTGCACACTCTTAATTTCCTTCTCTGAAGTCACTGCACTGCTCAGTTTTACCAGCACTTTCAGTTCTGGCAGCTCTTGCTTTGCATGGTAATGCCAGACTGTAATGGTGACCATGCAAACTGAAAGTTAACTTAATCATCCCTGGGGAAAATTATGATTGTTCTCTGACCTTTACAATTCTTTTTCCAAATTATTAAAAGTTCTTTTACTATCAATTAGAAATGTATAGAAAAATTTTAATGGTAAAGTTTGTATCGGCTTCCAATATTTTATCCTTTGCATTTTCATTGTTGTGCTGTGTCTCTGAGAGTCCTTTTAGGTGAAGTTTCTTGCCAGCATCACTTTTCTGTAATATATATTTTTTTCAACACACTTTCTTCACTGATGAGATATTTTGCCTTTACTTAGTTCGATCAGCAATTTCTTCTGTAACTCTGTTTGATCTCAATTTCATTTCTAGTGTTACTGCCTTTCATTTCTTTACTGCACTTTCATCTTTGGTGGCCACTGTCATAACCTCTGTTGGCTATGCCTTTTCATAAATCATAATGTGGCTTTATCCCTAAGAGAAAGAGACAACACAACTACATACTTGATATCTACATGAACTGAGTAACATGTACAGTGACAAACTGCTAACAGACTTTGAAAAGGGTGATGTGATTGGCCACTTGTCATGATGTATGTTATTTTTATAGTGATTTGTGGACTGAGAAGCTAGCAGCAAGTTTATATTTTATGCAGTTGCTCATAGTTAATGTACTGCGGTTACTGAAATTTGAGTTATACTGTGTTATTTAAGCCATGGCACCTTGAATTTGTGTATATTGGAATGTGCAAAGCAAGGGTGACCTGTATTTCACACTTAGGGTGGACTATCTCTTTCAGGTAGTGAGTTCAGGTCAATTCAGCCATTAGCTTGTCTCCTCTTTCTTCCTCATGATTTTTCAAATTACCCTTTCTCTCTGTAAAAGTGTCAGGAGTATGAGAGATGGCTTGCTGGGATTTCATGTTTCTTTTTCTGTAGATAGGTAATTTGAAGTTTAAGCGTATCTTTCAGCTTTGCCAACATTTCATTTTTATATAGTTGTATTGCTTTGATTTTGTAGGATTTGTTTTATGTTTATAATTTTGAGTATAAAGTCTTTACATTTTTCTTAAACTCATATATTCTTGCAAGTGGGGGAGAGACTATTGGGTAGAAATTGAATGTGTAGGTGCCACTTTGAACAGTCTGTTTTTAGAATGTACCTAATGTACATATTTAGTAATTTGGTGTGATGAATAAGACAAGAGCAGGTACTTGAAAATGCTTATTACATCTACTTCTTTGTGGAAAAGAGTGCGTATTTTGGAAGATAAAAAGAAATAGTTAGATCAAGAGACAAAAAATTAACATAATGATAATTTATTATTTTCCTATTAAACCAAACAATGTTTTTCTTTTTCAGTCCTATGACAATGGGTTGGCACAGGGAGCTGGACTTGAATCTCATGGTAAGGCATCTTAAAATAAGTGAACATGTAGTGTCTTTTGTTTCTTTAAATAACATCATGGTGTCTTCAACACGGAGGACCTCAGAAGTTTGTCTCAGCGCTTGGTGCAGCCTGACCATCTTCTTACCACCTCCTCCTCTGTCTTGACACTGTTGTGCCAGTAGGAATCTCTTTTAGGTCAGTAATCATTTATAACTTATTCAGATCAGAATTTTTATACAATATTTTCTAGTAATATTCTCAAGTGTTGACTGCATGAAAATATTTTGGGATGATTTCTTAAGATATTGTTAGAAAATAGCAAGTTTTCTTCTTTGTTGTAACACTAAAAGGCTAGATGCAGAATTTAAACATGAATCAGTGAATTTGTGAAAAAATGAAACACTTTTATTTACCTTCCTTAATAAGAATTATCCTGTCATATTCATAAAACAGTTTGCTGCCCAACATATATTCAGTGTATAGATTGATACAATCTTTCACATTTTTCTCACTTTTGGCAGAACCAGAATAGAGAGATAATAGTGACTTAGTTTGTCAGCACATCAATAGCCCAAACTCTTTCAAAATGAGTATTTCCATGTAGAAGTAAATAAGCATCCATGCTTCTTTTTTTAAAAGTAGAGGCCAAATCAAGCAGGCTCTCTGAATGAACTCCTTGCTCCTCTTCATCACTGCAGGGTATGTTTGTGCTCAACTGCTGTGTCCCTCCTGCTGCCATGGTGATGCAGTGGGAAGAATGGGTCAGTATTGAGGGTACATCCCTGATACTAGCCGTATGGTCCTGGCTCCTACTTAGTGTCTCTGAGGGCTTCCTCATCCACAAAGTAGCAATAATTGTATTCTTTTTTTAAGATTGTTGTTAGGACTATAAGAGATATGGAAGAGATATGGAGTATAGTGGATTTTAAACCATAGAACATAAAAAAAAGACATTTTTAACACATATTTGATCCCATATTTTTGTTCTTCCCCTGGGACCTTGTCCTGTAGGTATCTTTTCGCATCTTTACTCCCTCTTTCAGTGTAGGTATTTGTAGTGTGTGTCACCAGGGGCTGTGTGGAAGGCTGTCTAGGATTTCATCTGAGGCCATGCTGTGACTAGGACACCATAATTCTTATGTGTCCCCGAGTCTCTGTGAGATTGGTTGTAGAACAATCTGCCAGTAGCAATTATGTCACTGGTCATCACTACTTGGTAAGGAAGGCTATACCTATAGTTGCACAAAGAGGAAGTCTGGCATCTATAAGAATTCTGAGAAGATAGGGTCTGGTGTTCACTATTGTATAGAGTGTTAATTGGCACTCTAGCTGAGACACCTTACCAGTCAGTATAGGAGATCTGTGGGACAGACACTGTTGTTCCCACGAAATTGGGATTACGTTTTTTGAGATGTGAAACAGAGAGGGCTGCTCAAACGTGATACTCTATGAGGGATCCTGTCAGGAAAAAAAATCTTGCTGAGTCACACAAGTAGTCATTATGAGTCAGTATGACTTGCCTAGAATTGTATGCATCGAGATCACAGTGGTGGACTGTGGTTCATGCCAAAAAACTTATATCCTTCTTCTATCTCTAAATTCAACTTGGTAGGTTTGAGGTCTGAAGCCCTAGAGAAGGGCTTCCTAATCAGAGTGCTTCAGTGTGTTGATGTACCACAAATGGGTTCTAGATGTGCCAAGTTGTTGCTCCCTCAGCCTTTGGGGCAGCCAAGCAGGACCTGGGTGTCTGGAGCCCCTGGTACAGTGGCCCCTGGCTAGTAACACCTTCCTTAGGACACCTCAGTATGTCCCACAAGTAATATCACATATTCTCGTTTTTTGTGTGCTCTGAGGTTAGATAGGCTGGGAATTACTGTTCTTGAGGACTTTGGTATAGCTTCCTTCCCTGCCCTATTTTATCACTATTTACACTGCTAACTAAACGTCTTCCTAAAAAGTAGTCCTGCAATTTGGTCACCCTGTGAAGTCATTGGATACTCCCTTTTCCTTCTTTCTGTTGTTAATCTTTTTAGAATAGTGGTCTAAATATACCATTTGCCCTTCTACAGAAATGACTTGTTCTTTAATTTTCTGTATGAGCCTCCAGCAACTTAGGAAGTTTCTCTTTTAAAGTCATGAGTGATCTTTATTTCACATCTAACACCTCTTTCTCATTCTTTATCTTCTGTTTATTGAAGCATTTGAAGCACTTAACCTCTCCCCCTTCTTTCTTGAAACATAACATTCCTCTTGGGCTTCCTGACAAGTTGTTTCTGGCTCCTTCACCATTTTTGTTTCCTCTTCTGACCTCTACCTCAGCCCAAATATCCTCTTTATTTTGGGTAGTTCATCTTTCTAAATCTCAAGGCTTTTATATTTTCTCTTCCTTGAATAGAATCTCTACCCCCAATCTCTACACCGGGGTTTATTTCATATCCTTTAAGTTTTGGTTCAAATGGTATTTTTGGATAAGCCCCCTATTTAAATTGCAGGCCGTCCCCCCACACACACCCCTATTTAGAATCACAAACCAGCCACATACGCACACCCTGTTCCCTGTCCCCCTTTCTGGCTTTATTTTTCTCCATACCCCTTACATTTTATCTATTTGTTCATTGTCTCCTCACCTAATGTAAGCCTAATGAGAACAGAGATCTGGGCCCGTTGTATTCACGGTTGTACCCCCCAGATCTATAATTCATGTGGCACAGTTAAAGGACCAACAGATGGTTTTTTATCAATCATCCCTTTGTTGATGGCACCAAAACTATGTTCCAAACGTGTGCTATTACTTCTGGGCTGCATAGCCTTCTTCCTGTCTTCCTGCCAGGTGTATCTACCTTGCTATCACTTCGGCATCCCAAGCTGCACATTTAAACCATGCTTTCCTCTTCTTCCCAAGCCTGTTCTTGTTGTTCAGGAATGTGGAGCTACTACTACCAAATTTGCTGATTTTTCAGAGAAGCCAGAAATTCAGAATTTTGGGTGTTTAATCTCTTGTACATTTGTTTTTGTAACTTGCCAGTCACAGTAGTTGTTCCCCGTAAGTCACGGTTTATGTTTGATCTACAAACTAAAAGGAAAAAAGGTTCTGTTACTAAGCTGCTACTCTATGCCGGCTATGATTTAGTCTCATTGAATCCTCACCCCAGCCCTCTGAGAGTCATCATTTTTGTATTAGATTCAGTCAGAGAAGCAAAACCACTGTGAATATTAAAGTATAAGGACTTATTATAGGAATAAGATTTTACACCTCTGTAGAAGAAAATGGAGGAGTGAAGGCCTAAAATGAGTAGTTGGTGGATTGGGGAAAAGTCACTAACAAGCCTTCCTGAAGCCCAGGCACAGGTGGACAAGTGAGACCTTGCAGGGGAATCTGAAAAGCCATGCACATCCTGCTGCCAGTGTGGCCAGTGTGACCATGGTGGAGGATTCTGTGCAGGGCTGTTGCTCCTGCATTTGGTTACGGGCCATGTGTCATAGGGCAAGAAGTATGAAGAAATTGGATTCCAAGTATATGGGAAAATCAGGTCAAGCAGGAATCTACCAGCGCCTCTACCTTTGTCTCTTACATCTCCTCGAAACAACAAGGCAGTGACTGCTGTTTCTCTTCCACCTTACAAATTTTACAGATTTCTCTTAACTGCAGGCCATTCTGGAAGTTCTTTCTAGTTTAGCCAAGTTATTACAGTACAAAACCACCACAATAATTATTGTCGTCTTACTCAGAGAATTTATTATAGGCTTTAGAGAGAATGTATTCTCTTAAGTGTTCCCGCATCCTACATGCCTCTTCACCTCTGGACTTGTGCTAATACTCTATTTTATTGTTTTTGTCTGAAATGCTTCCTCTCTACCTGCTTCTTGTTTCCCTTTTCTTAACCTTCAGAATTTCACCCATCTTTTTATGCCTGCTTCTAATATCACATTCCTTGAAACTTGAAAACCTTTCATTGTCTGTTGTCTTCTCCCAAACCTCTGCCCCAGCCCTGAGCAATTTCTCCCTTTTCTATATTTCTGTGACACTGGTTCATACCATTTTCATGGGACTTTCCTGAGTGTACTGGATCTTCTCAGCCAACTTGTAAGCTGATCATGTCTTACTCCATATGCCCTCATATGTTATAGTTATTCAGTAAGCATTTAATGAATTGATTGTCCTGTATTCGTTCTGCATCTTAAAGCTGAGAAGGCTGAATTTGTGATTTGTACTTCTGCTACAGTTTGGTAATAATCAAGTTTCATCTGCTTTTCTTTCTAATTCTGCAGCCTAAGTGTTACTTAATACACTGTTTTTGTTTAATTCATCCACTCTATTCCAGCTAATGCTTAGCCTGGAGCCCATTTGTCATGAAAACCAAACAGGCATGTACCATTCTAGGCCATGATCATGTGATAATTCTTTTTATTCTAGTGATTGTTTTATGATAAGACTGTGTATGTGTTTTTGAAAGATTTGGATTTACCTGCTTTGCTAGGATCAAAACTATTTTGTTCTCTCAGGATGCATGAAAGTTCAGATTAATTAATTTGATTCCATGATTCTTTTAAAATACCTCTATTCTTAATCCAGAAGAGAAGTAGTAAACTCCCTTTGGCTTAATTTAATTTCATCTAAGCATTCATCTTCTTTGAATTCACTTTACCCATTTTATGTGATGTGCAGGGGTAAAATGGTGTACTTATTTATGTATCTAAGTATTTACCTTTGTACCTTTCTACTTCATCTCCAGCTATATGTCTGTTGGCCATCTTAAATTATACATTTCAAAGCACACGGATTCTTTCAGATAATTTGGTATATACAAATAAACACTAAGAGAATGCTTAAAATTGAGCTGTAAAATCTTTTGTGAATAATAAGTTAACTTATAACTGTGTTACATTTTAAAAATAAAAGTAAATCATAGCACAAAGAACTACAGTCAGGAACACCTTTAGCATGCACCTGTAGGAACTGGAGAAGGTTGATAAATGCACCTCTTTGTTCCTTCCCATGATGTTTTATACTGAGGTAATAATGTATATACATTAATTATTCATAGAACTGAAGCATATCATCTTAGGTGACAAATTTTTAGCAACTTCAGATGGAAATCTTTCTCTTATTTGTATATGCCTTAATATTTTTACTTTTATACGCCTCTGATGAGGAGGGTTACTTTCATACCTTATTCAACCAAGGCAAAATAAACACAGTTTTACCTTTTTTCGTTAAATTCGGATCGTTACTATGAGAGGCAATTCTTGGTCTTTAATATAATGATGCAATATTCCTGAAGTTTTTTGAAGTTTGTGAGAATTGTTCATCTAATCCTGTTTAACCCCCAGAGGATATTCTGTTTGAGGTCTTTGCCTACTATTTTATAATGTTTCTTAATTTACTTATTGTCAAGATGTTACTGTGTTTTCTTGCTATATTCTAGAATTATTTAACCACGTTTTTTTTTCTTCAGCCATTTTATATTCTTTTCCTAGGCATCTGTTTTGAAATATAAAGTATGTTTTTGATTAACAGGAGGATCAACTTTTTGTGGCATTGCATCTCTGTGTCTCATGGGTAAACTAGAAGAAGTGTTTTCAGAAAAAGAACTGAACAGGATAAAGAGGTGGTGTATAATGAGGCAACAAAATGGTTATCATGGAAGACCAAATAAGCCTGTAGACACCTGTTATTCTTTTTGGGTGGGAGCAACTCTAAAGGTAAGAGAAATAATAAAAATGAGAAACTTATACTGTGTTAATATCAACTGTGTTTAGAGTGTTTGGCCTTTGTACTGTTCATCAAATATGTTAGGTGTAGGCTAAGGTTTTCCTTTTGCTCTAGCAAAGCTAGTATCTGTATTGTTTTTGATGGAATTCAGTTATCTCTTCTACTACTTGAAAATTTCCATTCTTATAAAATTCAAGTGGCCCAGAGCCTAGGTAAGAAAGTATGTATAAGGTCACAAAAGAACTTGTTACTGAAATCAGTAGTTTATTTAGAGCAGGGCTCTATTTGAATATACCAGTAAAGATTTTATGGGAAGATATTAATCTTAAAAGATAAATCATGAATCATTTCTTTAAAAATCACTTAAGGTTTTCTATTTTTTATTAATTTATTTGTGTAAAACTTCTGAAATATATTGCTTGATATGTTCATATATTTTCCCTCATTTGCTACTACATTTTGATACACCTAGTTCCATAAGGTTATTAGATACTAAATACATGCAGGTTTTCTCTTTTTTGAAGTTGCCTTTCACCTTTAAAAATTATCACCTAGTTCTGATATTCTAGAATGTAACAAAAGTCTATGCTCATATTCTGTATAATTTCCTAATTTTTTTCTCTTAGACAAAATTTATACATACAGTTGAAATAAATTAAAAAAAACATAATGACTTAAAATGAAGGCAAGAGTCTCCCCCTTTTTTCCTGCACCATTCTTAATTTTTTCAAATTATGGGATGTTTCAACATATTAATAAGTAGAGGGAATATAGTACATAATGAATACCTCTACGTCCATCAACCAGTCTCAGCATTTTCATCCCAAAGGCAGCCTGCCTTCATCCATACTCCTACCCCCCCCTCCCCACATATTATTTTCAGGCAAATCCCAGATACCGTTGCTATATTACGATATCTAGCAGTTTTTCAGTATACCTGCTAAAGAAAAATACCATTTTGGAAAAACAACCTTAGTATTATTACTTCTAAAAAATAACCATAATTCCTTATTATCCTTAAATAGACAGTCATTGATGATGTCTATTTCTTACTGCATCACATAATCTCTGATTGTCTCCTTTTAACCAAAGGGCTCCAGAGTTGTCAGACCTGGTTTATCCATTATAAAGTTCCCCATTAGCTTTTTTTTTAATGGTGGTAAATATAGTTAATTGTAATACTTATCAGTTTAACTATTTGTAAGTGTACAATTCTGTGGCATTAATTACAGTCACAATGATTTGTAACCATTACCTCTATCTATATGCAAAAGTTTTTCATTATTTTCAGCATAAACTCTGTACTCATTAAACAATAACTGCATTCTTTCCTCCCTCCAACCCCTGGTAACCTCTCTCCTACTTTCTGTCTCTATGAATTTGCCTCTTCTAGGTGTGTCATATAAGTGGAATTAAATAATGTGTTCTTCTGTGTCTGGCTTATTTCATTTAGCATATTATTCTCATAGTTCATCCATGTTGGGTCATATATCAAAACTTTATTCCTTTTTATGGCTGAGTAATATCTGTTGTATGAATATACCACATTTTGTTCATCCATTTATCTGTGATAAACATTTGGGTCATTTCTATCTTTTGGCTATTGTGAATAAGGTGGCTATACAGTCAATAAAATTGTAATAACTATGTATGGTGTTAGATTAGGTACTAGACTTACAAGCTTGATCATTTTGTTAAGTATATAAATGTCTAATTGTTGTACATCTGGAACTAATAACTATTGTATGCCAACTGTAATTGAACTATAAATTTTAAAAATGTGGTTATGAGTATTTAGGTACAGATGTCTTTTTAAGTTCATGCTTTCATTTCTTCTGGATATTTACCTAGTAGTGGAATTGCTGGATCATATGGTATTTTTATGGTTAACTTTTTGAGGAACCACCAATGTTTCCCATGGCAGTTGTTGCACCATTTTATATTCTCACAACGTATGAGGGTTCCAGTTTCTCTACAGCCTCACAAACACTTACTTTATCTGTGTTGTTTTTTGTTTGTTTAAAAATTTTATTTATTGATTTTAGTGAGAGAGGAACAGGGAGAGAGAGAGGGAAACATCGATCTGTTTCTCTATGTCTCCTGACTGGAGATCAAACCAGCAACCTTTGCACTTTTGGGATGATGCTCCAACCAATGAGCTATCCAGCCAGGGCTCTATTTTTTAATAATAGTCATCCTAATGGCTGTGAAGTGGTATCTTGTGGTTTTGATTTGCATTTTCCTAATTATTAGTGATCTCAAGAATCTTTTGATGTACTTATTGGCCATCTGTATATCTTCTTTGGAGATATATCTACTTGAGTCTTTTGAATGGTTTTTAACTAGGTGGTTTTCTTGTTGGGTTGTGTAAGTTCTTCATGTATTCTGGATATTGATCCCTTATCAAGATATATGATTTGCAAATATTTTCTCCCATTTCTTGGTTGTCTTTTCACTCTGTTTGATAATGTCCTTTAATGCATGAGAGTATTTTTATTTGATGAAGTCTAATTTATCTATTTTTTTCTTTTGTGTCTGTGTTTTTTTTGTATCCATAAAATCATCGCCAAATCCAGTGTCATACAGGGTTATACCCCAATGTTTTCTTCTAACAGTTTTGTACTTGTAGCTCTTGAATTTAGGTTTTAGATTCATTTTGAGTAAAATTTTGTATATGGTATAAAGTAAGGGTTCAGCTTCATTTTTTCACATGTGAATATTCAGCTCTCTCAGGACCATTTGTTGAAAAGACTGTTTTTCCACCATTAAGTGATCTTTGCACCCTGTTGAAAATCAACTAACCATATATGTGAGGGTTTATTTTGGGGCTCTCTGTTCTATTCCATTGGTCTGTGTGTCTAGTGTCTATTTCAATACCATACTTTTTTTATTTTATTTTATTTAATCAAGAGAGGGAGACAGACACGAAGGGAGAAAGATGACTTCACTTTAGTTGTTCATTGATTGCTTCTCATACATTCCTTGACCAGGGGTCTTCAGCTGAGCCAGTAACCTTGAGCTCAAGTCAGCAACCATAGGATCATTTTGATGATCTGATGCTCAAGCCAGTGACCCCACATTCAACCTGATGAGCCTGTGTTCAAGCGAGAGACCCCTGGGTTTCGAACTTGGGACCTCAGCATCCCAGGTCGACGCTCTATCCACTATGCCACCACCATTCAGGCTCATACTGTTTTAATTACTGTAGCTTGGTTGTAAGTTTTAAGTCAGGATGTTTGAGTCTTCTAACTTTTTTTTTTTTTGAGATTGTTTTATTTGGAGCTCCTTACAATTTCATACGAATTTGAGGATTGGCTTTCCCATTTCTTGTTTAAAAAAGGCTATTGAAATTTTGATAGAGACTGCTTCAAATCAATATATCTCTTTATATAGTATTGACATCTTAACAATGCTGTCTTTCTATCCATGAAAATGGGAAGTCTTTATGTTTATTTAGGTCTTTAATTGCTTTTAGTTTTCAGCATACAGGTTTTTGCTTCCTTGGTTAGATTTAGTTCTGTTTTTAATTCTTTTAGATGGAATTTTAAGTGGAATTGCTTCCTTAATTTCCTTTTGGATTATTTGTTGCTAGTGTATGAAAACCTCATCACTTTTTCGAGAAAGGTTTTAGTAGTCATTGAGGATCATTGCTTAGATCTGTTATGTCATTAGCGGTTGCAAATTGGTAATATTTTAAGATTCCTTTTAAATTTATTAACTAGAATTATTTTATAAAGAAGAATTACTTTACCCTAAGGTATAGTTGGTGCAGAGAAAGGCAGGTAAATACTTAATCCTTTCTCTTAATTTTAATAATATTTATTCAGTGCAATGAGTTGATTCCCTAGCATCCCCTAAAACTTCCCATTTAATGATTGGTTTTAGGTCTTTTTTTTCCTTCCAATATCATTGTGAACTCATAGATTTTAACATATTTTATACGGTTTAATCTATTACATTGTTCTTTTTAATAATGCTCAAAATCTCATAAGACCCCCTTCAAGTTGATTTTTGGGTTCTTCTGTGATATGACCTTGGTAGTCTTTAACAAGTTTCTAAAGTCAGCCACTTATAAGCATTTTTAAGATTTTAATTCTTGTGAATAATTTTGAATAATATAATGATTTCTTGACTCATCACCTTTAGACATTATCTATAATGACCAACTATGAAAAATGAAAATTGAGCCTCTCTTTTGTTCAGCAACTTGTTACTTGTTCTATGTGTACTTGTTCATACTTGTTGTATGTGTAGGGTTTGTTTGTTTGTTTGTTTGTTTGTTTAGAACCTTGTTTTCCACTTTCTAATTTGGTCAGTTTTCCTTAACTTTTATAATGTCAATGTCAAATTCAGTAACATTCAAATTTTATATTATAACAATAAAATATTTTATGCTTTTTCTGTATGTTGATTCTAAAATTTAAAAACCAGTAATCATTTATTATGATCATGTAAATACTGTTTTTTGCTGAACCAAGTATAGTGTTATGTAATGAACCATGTGCCACTTGATGGAAAATGTTTCTAGCATCAGGATTCTAAAGAGTCTTTCTTTATATTCTATTAATTAATATTTTTATTATTTTTAAGTGAGAGAAGCAGAAATAGACAGACTCCTGCATGTACCCTGACCAGGATCTACCTAGCAACCCCTGTCTGAGACCACTGCCCTGCCCATCTAGGGCCGATGCTCACAACCGAGCTACTTTTAGTGCCCGTAGCAGAGGCTCTGTGGAGCCATCCTCAGTGTTGAATCAATTGAGCCATGGCTGCAGGAGTGGAAGAGAGAGAAAGAAGGGAAAGGAGGGGAAGAAGCAGATGGTCACTTCTCTTGTGTGCCCTAACCAGGAATCGAACCTGGGATTTCCACACGGTGGGTCAATGCTCTGTCACTGAGCCAACTGGCCAGGGCCTATTCTAATTTTTTTTTTAAGTGAGAGGAGGGGAGATAGACACCCACATGTGCCCGAACTGGGCTCTACCTGGCAACCCCTGTCTGGGGCTGATGCTCAGACCAACCAAGCTATCTTCAGCATCTGAGGCTGATGCGCTTGGACCAACTGAGCTATCCTCAGCACCCAGGTTGACACTTGAATCAGTCGAGCCATGGCTGCCGGAGGGGAAGAAAGAGAGAGAAAGAAGGAGAAAGAGGGGAAAAGAAGCAAATGATCGCTTTTCATGTGTGCCCTGACCAGGGATTGAACTCAGAACTCCTGCATGCCAAGCAGATGCTCTATCCTCTGAACAAACCAGCCGGGGCCATATAGTCCGTTAATTAAATCAAAATGAATAAGTTTGTTAGTACCAAAACTGTTTTGTTGTTTTTGTTTTCCTTTTTGAGAAATGATTTTTTATTAATCACTGATACTTCCTGTGCCCAAGTCATTAAGACACTTTCAACTGTTTTTTCTTACAGAAATTTCTTTAACTCTCTTGCCTGCTGCTCTCCACCCCTTTTCTACATATCGATTTCTCCTTTATTTTTTCCTAATTAATGGGATCTTAATTAATGGGATCTTAAGGGAAAAATAAGTAATAACATGTCCTAAATCTTTAAGCTATATAATTTTTATGCTAAAATCATATTTGTCTCACCTTTTATCTTTACTAATTAGAGTCATAATTGTTTTACTATCCTCAAAACTGTTTAGCATCTGTTTAATAATTTTTGTTGCTCTTTTTAAAAATATTTTGTCTTAGTTACTACCATTTCTATCTTAACAGCTCAAAAGGTTATCATAAGAGTTAAAATATGGGTAGATAAAATTGTGCTTTTTAAAATAATTGAAAAACTTGAACAGATTTGGAGAAGTTGTGTCTTGAACCTAGCTAAATGTGATGCAAAGAGTTGAGTGGGCATAGTTCAAAAGAAGGAAACAGGCCCTGGCCAGATAGCTCAGTTGCTTAGTGTTGCCCGATACACAGAGGTTGCCGATTGGTCAGGACACATATAGAAACAGTGCTATGTTTCTCTCTCTCCCCATTCTCTCTCTCCCCCATTCTCTCACTTCCCCCTTTCTCTCTCTAAAATCAATAAATAAAAATTTAAAAAAACTGAAATGGTGAATGTGTCAAGAAATCAGGAGAGTAGATTTGATAAGTTAATAAAAAAGATAATGTGGTTGACTACTTTTAAGTGCTCAAGTGTCCAGATGGTTGCTCTGATAATTGAACGCAGGGTTGATATGAAAATTTTACGTCAATAAATTTATATTTGTCATGTCATTTCAGCTTCTGAAAATTTTCCAATACACTAACTTTGAGAAAAACAGAAATTACATCTTATCAACTCAAGATCGCCTTGTAGGGGGATTTGCCAAGTGGCCAGATAGTCATCCAGGTAATTATTTTGTGTATGAACCCAGAACAACTTTTCTTTTGTTTGTTTTTTTATTTTTCTTTTTATTTTATTTTTTGTGATAGAGACAGAGAGAGGAACAGACAGACAGGAAGGGAGAGAGATGAGAAGCATCAATTCTTTGTTGCAGCCCCTTAGTTGTTCATTGATTGATTTATCATATGTGCTTTGACTGGGGGGCTACAGCAGACCAAGTGACCCCTTGCTCAAGCCAGCGACCTTGGGCTCAAGCTGATGAGCCTTGCTCAAACCAGATGAGCCCATGCTCAAGCTGGCGACCTCGGGGTCTCGAACCTGGGTCCTCAGCGTCCCAGTCCGACACTCTATCCACTGCGCCACCGCCTTGTCAGGCTCTTTTGTTTATTTCTTGACTAAACCTTCAAACATCTTTGTCAGAAAGAGGATATATAGAAAATTTAGCCATAGTTGTAAACTTACATTAAATGTTTTTTAAAAAGTTAAATTGTTTAAATTTAGGGTAGATTTAGGGTGTTGGAAGTATAAGGGAAGGGTTTGATTATCAAGATGTATTGGTATAGTTTGTTTTTTTTCCCAAATATTTTACTTAGCAATGTTTTATTTCATGTGAGGCAATAAGGCAGATAAATAAGCCTTGTTCAAATTAGAGAATCATTTGGTCCATCCAAAGTCGTTAGGATTACTAGCTACCACTTGAGCTATATAGAATAAATTTCTCTTAATCCAAAGAGGAGCCTGTTTTTACTTTTTTCAGAAATTATTTAATAAAAAAATCTCATCCTAAATACAGGTATCCCTCACTGTCCTAATTTTTGTTCACTGAATTTTGGCAGGTTTGTGTTATTTTTTTTAGATGAACTTTCACTATTCACTAAAACTCAGGGACCCAAGCAATTCAGACAATTATAATCTATACTTTCCAAACTGAGGAATGGTATAGATGTGAAGAGCAAAGGATTCTTGTATTTTATATACTTTTAAATGAGTTTTTTAGAAATATTGAAACATCTATATTAATAATGACATTTCTTCAAAATATGTGGATAATTCTGCTATTTCCAAAACCTAGACAGACCTTAATACAAGCTACACCCTCTAATATAAAACTACCTGCAGGTACTACACAGGTGCCCTCTACCGGCCCTTCAGACCTTGCCTACAGCTGGACTTATCCCCGTGCTCCACCTGACTCCAAAGCCTTAGTGGCTCTAAACCCCAACCGAAGCCTGGGATTCTGCAGAGGTCTTCCTGCCTCTAATCTAATCTAGTCCCCCTCATATTGACACTGTGTGTGTGTGTGTGTTTACGTGTGTGTATGTACACTTAGATGAGAGGAGATTACCAAACCTTTTACAGACTCTCAGAGGGATCTCTGATGCAGAAAGGTTTGAGAATCTCAAATCTAAACTTTTATTAAACCTGTTTTTAAAAGTCAAAGATTTGCTAGCACTCACAGTCCTTTGGCATGGCACACAAAGTCCTTCTGGGATTTGGCTCCTCTCCCACCTCTAGTTCATTCTTCAGGCTACTGGCCCCTGCCCCTTACGTTTTTACCTCCAGCAAAATGAATATATATATATAGTTCCCCAAAAGATCAGTTTGAGAGTTTGTTAAAAAGAATTCAGAACACTGACATTTTTAATAAGCAAGTTGATAAATTATTGGCTATAAATATATAAAACTAGATTCAAGGGATGATTGTTCTTGCAGCACTGCAGTGGAATCAGGTTTTTATTATCAGTTCCAGAACTCTTCAGCTCATCGCCATTCATAGAATTGCTACAGTTGGAATATTTACTGGAATCAAAATATAAATTAGGGGTTTAAGAAGTCATATTTTTGTACCTGAAATAAGCAGGAATATTTTTTCACATCCCTGCTTACTTGTATTTTCATGTAAAATATTTTTCTTTAGGAAAAAAGTGTGCATTGCTTTTAATTTCAAAAGCAATATAATATTAAAAATTTGTGGTATCTTTAACACATAGCCATAATGTTAGAAAAGTGACTCAAGAAAACAATTATTTTGGTCTTGATTTTATTGTTTTCAATCAGTGTGTGGTACTCTTAACAAATAATGGGAATAGAGAAATGACCATCTCTTGGAAAGTATTTTTTGTATAAACATACTTGAAGTATATTTTGAGTATTTGCAATAGCTTTTTAAAAGAAAATTCTTAAAGCTTTTTTCTTTCAAGATCAGTTTTTAACTTTAACATTTGTGTGAATGCTTGGATGGAATACCTTTTTACAGATATGTTCAGTGTCTTCAGAGCCTGTACACTACAGAGCATAGAAAGTCTTTGTATGATGAATTAGACTGATGTGGAGAGACCTGTTCCTAGAGCAGTGGTTCTTAACCTTTTTTGAGGTATCTAACCCACCAGTTTCATATGTGCATTCACCGAACCCTTCTTTAGTGATAAATAAAATATGATTTTTTTCCAAATTTAGTTTTGTTGATGCGAGACTAGAGTTGCTCAACTTGGCATTGCATATCATGCAGATAGGACGCTGACTCCCATCCCGTTCCATGATACATGTGAATCCATGTTATACATATTCGTCTGACCACTCTCTTTTTTTGCTCAACATATTTAGTATGGATTAAAATATTAAGAAAGAAACCACACGATGTACAACTACAACAGCTGTTGACTACTGCACACACTAAATTCCCCGCAGCACTGGTTGGCCAAGCAATGTAACGTGATCCTCTGCAGCAAGTGATGGCCAAGCGGGGCGTGTCATCATGACTTTACACAAGTGTGTCTTTACCTCCATGGCAGAGGCTTCTCCGAACCCCTGAGACCGACTCATCGAACCCTTAGGGTTCCATAGAACCCAGGTTAAGAACCACTGTCCTAGAGCCTTTATAAAAATCATTTTAATGAACCTAAAATTAGCTTACTTGAGGTTCTAGTAAATCTATTATCAGATTTGACACCGAGAGATTTCATATGCATTTATAGAGGAAACTTAAAAAAATAATGTTTTTTATGAAGAAAATATATATTTTCAACATCTAAAGTGCTTGTATACGTTATCACATACAGATAAGGAGGTCTTTCTAAACTATTTGAGATTTGAAAAATCAACTGCTGGTTCATTGGATTTTACAAAAATCCTTTTGAGAAAAAAATAAGTTTATTTTTAAATTAACTGAAAAGTGTAAGGCCCTATTTTATGTTATTCTGGATGTATTTTGTTTTTCTTTCTACTGCACTTTTTTCTAGATAAGTTTCCCTGTATCTAGATAGTAAAATTTAATATTGTCTTGTGTCTTTTATAATTTTAGAATAACTGCAAGGAACATATATAATAGTACAGGGAAAATAAAAATAATTTTTGTAGTTTGCAAATTCGAGGGAAATGAACCAGAAGAAATCTAAGCATTCTCTGAAAAGAGAAGAAAAGGGACTAACATGGGCCTCCGTTAGTGAAATAACTTTTCACAGATATGAAGTGAGCACAGCAATTTTTTATTCCTACTTTGAAAAGTAAATACTTGTATAAGTAAAACTTTTTCTTTAATTCATTTGGCCAAGTTTGACTTGGTAAGATGTTTTGAACTTTAATAGCTCTTAAGGTCATAAATGATGGCCCGATCAAAAATAGAAAAATAAAATGTTACTGCTACAAAGACTCCTTTTGTAGTGTTCCCATAACTGCAGAGCTTGGAGCTCTTCAAAAGTCCATATAAGGATCCCCAGCAGGCAACAGCTATGTGATTTCAGTGGTCACTTTAACGGAAGAGGGTTGCTGACCCCTGAAAGATAAGAGACTAGTGAAGACAGTGTAGAAGAATTGTTGTGTGAACACTCACATTATTATAAACAAAGAGAATATAAGCTTGTTTTTGTCAGGACAAATATTTTTAGAATGACTGACATTACCCTAAACTGGAAAATTAAATTTGGTATAGCATTCCAGAAATGATTATTTTGCTTAAGTGCCTTTCATTTAACACAGTATTAGGGTAGTATATGGTTTAGGAACTATCAGAAGTAAAACTTAGCAGAGAAGGGAACTGCTGCCTAGATTGAGAGTTTTATTTTCAAGAAATGAATTTTTTATGATAATAAAGATCTTGTTTCCATATTCTATAGTAAGCAAAGAAGGAAACCTTTTTTTTCTTTTCTTTTGTATTTTTTTTTTTTGAAGTGAGAAGCAGGGAGGTAGAGAGACAGACTCCTGAGTGCGCTGACCAGGATCCACCTGGCATGCCCACTAGGGGGCGATGCTCTGTCCATCTTGGGGGTTGCTCTGTTGTAATGAGAGCCATTCTAGTGCCTGAGGCAGAGGCCATGGAGCCATTCTCAGCACCTAGGCCAACTTTGCTCCAATGGAGCCTTGGCTGGGGTAGGGGAAGAGAGAGAAAAAGGAGAGGGGGAAGGGTGGAGAAGCAGTTGGGCACCTCTCCTGTGCTCTGGCTGGGAATCGAACCTGGGACTTTCACCTGCTGGGTCAACACTCTACCACTGAGCCAACCAGCTAGGGCCGGAAACCTCTTTATATTACTGCTACTCCTCCTTTTGGTCCTTTACTCACAAAGGATGTTAGAAATGTCACTTCTTCAGCTAGGAACTGTTTTCCTTTGTTAATACTATTTTCTTGAATAAAATACCATCTGATTTTGATCATCTGGTTTTTAAAAAATTGGTGTTTGAGACTTTGTGAAAGCAAGTATTTTAAAAACTATATTTAGAATTTTTCTAAATTTATTTGTAATGTAGTAGTGGGCTGGTAGATATGTAACTAAAGTATTTTTTAGCATATACAAATTAGAATGCCTATTGTGATAAAAAAAATGTCTCATTTTCAGATGCTTTGCATGCGTACTTTGGGATTTGCGGCCTGTCACTAATGGAGGAAAGTGGCATTTGTAAAGTTCATCCTGCCCTGAATGTAAGCACACGGACTTCTGAACGCCTTCGAGATCTCCATCAGAGCTGGAAAACTGAGGACTCTAAACAGTGCTCAGAGAATGTGCACGTCTCCACATGACTGACTTTAGGTTGGGAGGTCAGGGGGATTTGTAGCATAAACTGTAGCTCAAGGTTAAAAGCCATGTATAACCAAGTGTGCTCTTTTTTTTTAAGAGGTAGTCTTACAATCAGATCTTGTGCAGGTGTCACTTTGGGATATGGTCTTGAGCCAGTATTTGTAGTGGGTTTCAAGAAAATCTTTGAAGTTTGAACCACAGTGGAGTCTGCTGTGGTTCTTAAGTGTTTATACTGTATTTCTAAGAAGTTCTTTGAAGAAAATTAACTGTATGTATGTAGGTCATCTTTTTTAAAACTCTTCCTTACAAATTGTATCATATTATAAAATGGACACAAATCTTCAAAACAAGTTTACAATTCACATAGCATTGATAATCTTTGAGTGAACACTTAGTGATCATTTAAAATGCTTGACTGCTGATGGTGGAAAATTGCTTTAATGAATTAAATATCTGGGATTATTCTTTGAAAACAAATGATCCTATAATTTTTAAAAAGAAGAATGATTTATTTTGTCTTAAGTGTGTGCCAATTAAACTTGTACAACCTGTACAAATGAAATTAACTTCATAGCAAGAATGAGTGTGCTTAACTAATACAATAATTTTCTAAAGGGAGATTGTGTTAAGAAGACTATTATGTAACTAAGGGAAAAATAATTTAACTGTATTTCTGAATGGAAAAGTTTTGTGCTGTGCAGGTCATTTATTTAAATGTTGCTGGGTAACTAAAAGTTGTTTGATTTTAATCTCAAATCATTAGTTGCATTCTTTTTCTTTATCGGGAGAAAACAGTATTTATTATCTGTAAGGAAAGATATTTAGTGCTTTTGTTTATTTTTCTGAGATACATGACATTATAAATTATCCTTGTACTTTTATAACTGAATTATGTTTAGACACTTGAATTTGTTTTTAATTAATTGCCCCATATTTTAGCTGCTCTAATTTCAGACTGATAATTTTCTAATATTTTCAAATTTAATAAGTAAAAATGTAATTAAAAAGTAAGACCATTCAAGTAAATTTAATGGTTTAGCTCCATACGTGGTCACTTATATTTTTATATTTTCAGGTATCTGGGAGGGAAATGTACTATTTAGGGATTAAAGACTGGGGTTTTGCTTTTGTTCTTTTTCTTTTGTATTCTTCATTTTGTGAGCTTGCTAATTGTAAAGGTGGTAGTGTAAAAACGCATCTTGTTAGTAGTGATCAGTTCATCTGTAAATCACATCAATCACTATTGCTCGATGACATTCAAAGATATAAAACTAGTCCTGAGATGGAGAAAGAAAATGGTTCACTAGAGGAGCTGAATTTTAATTTAAAGTCTTCGTGATAATGTTGAATTCTTTGTTCTCCGTGTATCAGTTTAAAAATTAAATTACTAGTATCACTGTTTAGGTGTAGTAATATTTAACGTTTTAATTTTTTTCCTAAACTGGAGGAAAAAAATAACCTAAAATAATGGTCCTTCCCAAACAAAGGAAAAGCTAGTATATACTTTGAGAAGTGACTCATATATTATTGATGTGATTAGTTTTAAACTTCAGTTTGTCAGTGTCAATTTTTTTAAATTAGAAGTAATCACAATTTTCTGATGTTGGTGAAAAAATAAGTTTAACAACTGATGTTATTCTTCTATGAGTTGCTTCTGTTTAAATTCAGGCAAATTAAGACATCCATGTCTCAAACTATGTTATCTTTCAGCCATCGGAAGATAAAATACTGTCTGTGTAATAGCTTTAGAACTATATGCAAAACCCAAACTATTTTTTCTGAATTGCAGTTAGTGGTTGGAAGGTAAGAAAGTAACAGTAACTCTATTCATAAATGAAAGAGAATTGCATGGTAAAAGTATTTCATAAACCTATTAAGAAATATTTTCTGACTCCTTGTTTAATTTAATTGTATAAGATTATAAGTTATAATGTCATCCTAATTGATATACTTGTGAGAAGCCTTCTTTTTTTTGTAAAACATTATGAACCGGTGATTATCACATTCCACAGCAGCATATTATATGACCAAAAAAATATCAGGTTAGTGGGAATTATGGAGAAACTATTCCTAACTTCTTCTAAATATGTAGTTACTTACAAGAAAATTACTTACTAGTAAACTATAAGTAATATTTTACATGTATACTTTGTTTTTTAGCAGTGGTGATATAATGAAAAGAAATGTGACATTCAAAATTTTAACTTCATTTCCTATGTTATACCCCCACCTCTAATATGTGGTATTTTTTAGAAGATAGTAGAAAAAGCTTTGTTTTGAGCATCTTCAAAAAAAAACAAGGTTAATCAGGACATGTAATACAATTCAACCTATTTATCATCTACAGTATTTTTAGATTTGAGAGTTGACTTGTAATATGTATACATTTTTATTGGTTGTTTAAATAGTTACTTATAACTATTTAAATTCAAATAGAAGTTTTGCTTACAGTGGTTCATAGCTTGAAAACTGTTGGACCTGATAACATTTATGAGTTTACTAAGGAGGTCCTCTGGAGTCAGATGATTGGTCTAACTCCAGAGTTCAGCAGTGTGATCTTGTACCCTAACTTCCCCGCAGATAAAATGAGGGGAGGGCAGAGGATCTAACTCACATGGTTGTTTCAGGATTGAATGAGATAATATATAAAAAGTATTTAACATAGTACCTGAAATACAGTAAATTCCTAATTATAATTTCTGTCATAACCACCATAAAATTATTGTTATTGAAACCTCTTTTTTACCATAGAGATCTCACAGACTTTGAACTCAGAGAAAATGATGGCGGCAGTATAGTTAGGGTAGCCCCGGATCCTATTCTAAAAACTCAGTGACAAGGTTTCCCCATGAACGGGAATGTCCAAGTGAAGGCAAATCACTGACAGACATGGTTTCAGCATCTGTATGGGGCAAGTGGAAGGCAGGCAGTGTTTTCAGACAGCCTTGAGAATTGGAGAACTGTAACACTGCCCTCAGTTTTTCACTAGAAAATGCAGTGGACCAGTCTGAGAGCAGAAACTGAAACTGGGAGGGGTTCTACAAGTTCCCATTTTCACGTAAGTGTTACAGCAAATTAATAATGCGTGATGGTGGTGCTAGAGCAGTCTGGGCCCTGTCATGTATACTTCTTAAAAGTAATGACACAGCCCTGGATAGGTAGCTCAGTGAGTTAGAACATTGTTCTGCTACACCAAGATTGCAGATTCGATTCCTGATCAGGGCACATACGAGAATTAACCAATGATGGCATAAGTAAGTGGAACAACAAATCAATATTTTGCTCTCTCTAAATCAATAAATAAATGTATTTTTTAAAAATAAAAGTAATGAAACAAAGCCTAGCACTGAGGAGAAACTGCTAGAATTAGAATCCAAATTAGACATGTCAAGTACAATAGGACAAAGAAGAGAAAGTCCAGAAAAATATTTGGAAGGAAGGCCAACAAACAGATGATATATAGACATATATAATCTTTTAAATCACTTTGTAAAAATAATAAGGGAGTGTTAGGGCCATGGACCTAAGAAAAGTAATTACCCTCCCTCCTAAAAGTACAGGAAAACTTTCTTTTTTTAAATGAACAACTGAAAAGGATTACAGTCAAAGCCCATTTAAAGTTATAGGAAATAAGTCTAAGCAGACAGACCAATATCCCCATAAATGATGAAGGCACACCAGAAAGACATGACCATAAGACTGATGAAAACCAAGTATTTTTTAAAAGCTGTTATGACAGGAAATATATAGTATTTGGAACTATACTGATACAAATGGGAAAAGCTGAAAATTAAACTATTAAATCCTAAAAATTATAGAAAAAAGTGAACTGGAGGAAAGCAGAAGGAAGGGATTAGTAAAAAGTGGTGAAGAGAGGAGAATAAGGTAGACAAACCACCAGCCAACCTACTCAAGAAAAAAAGGGAGAAAACAAAAATTTAAATGACATGGGAGAAATAACCATAAAATAGGAAATGTTTAAAAGTTTTGAAACTACTTTGAATATTTTACATAATAAATTTAAAAATAACTTTTTAAGAAAAATGCAAATTGTCAAATTTTACCTTAGTAGATACAGAAGTTCAAAACAAACTAATTTCATAGAAGAAACAGATATTTAAAGGACTTTTTACCAAAAAAAGAAAAAAAAAAAGCATCAGGTCCATATTGGCTCAAGGAGTTTTCTCCCAAACCTGTATGATTAACAATTTCTTAGAGAATTCCAGAGGCTAGAAAAAGCATGTTGAACCTCACTGTGCCAATAAAAAAAAAACCAAACAACCTTCCAATTCATCCTATAAAGTGAATATAATGACATTGTCTCCAAAATCTGACAAAGATTGTACCAAAGAGAAAATTATAGACCACTGACCACTGTCACTTATAAATATCATTGCAAAAATTTTAACAGTATATTAGCAAACAATCCAATAACACTTTCAAAAAGTAATAAATCATAACTAAGGCTTATTATAGGAATGCAAGGGAAATTTAATATTAGATAACTATTAATGTTTATCAGATTAAAAGAGTTAAGAAAAATTATATGATTATCTCCATCTGTGCAGAAAAGGTATTCGAAAGAATTCAGTATTCATTCATGTTAAATATATGTAAGTAGAAACTGATGGTAATTCATTGACATTGTACCTCTGCTCAAAAGCCAGCATCTTAATGTTGAAATAAAATAGGGTTTCTAACTAAAGTCAGGAACAAGGACCACTATCTCCTCTCACTACTTAACATTGTGTTAGGGATTTTAACTAATGAAGTTTGATGAACGAAAACGTAAATTGGGAAGGAAGAGGTAAAACTATTTGCAGATATGATTTTATATCTGGAAAACCCAAGGACTTTGTTTAAAAAACTCTGAGAACTTAGTAAAGTAGCGGTAGGATTTATTAACAGAAATATCAATGGCCTTCACCAGGCACAAAAGAGTGCATACTCCAATTCCATTTAAATGAAGTTCAACTTAGGCAAAGCTCTGTGGGGTCAGAAATCAGCACCCCCTTTCAGTCACTACCTCCCTCCCCAAAGGTAAGCACTTTCATGACATTACCGCCACCAGTTCGTTTGTCTGGTTTTGAACTTTATATAAATGGAGTCATAATGTATACTTTTTTTTTTTTTCAACTATCCTCTTTAGCTCAACAGGGCCTGGAAGAGTACAAGGCAGCTTCTATGGTGCTGGTAATGTTGTTTTATGATCCAGGTGCTGGTTCCATAGGTTCATTCACTTTATGAATATGAAGCTGTACACTTAAGATTTGTGCACTTTTCTGTATGTGTAATTATAGTTCAATAAAAATGTTTACTAAGAAGAATAAAAGACTTTCTATATACTAATTAGAAAATATACTTGAAGAAAGTATCTCTTTTATGATTTCAAAAAAGAAACAAAACAAAAAGAAACTTGTGTAAAGTTAACACATGTTTAAAACAGAATAATGAGAGGGAACTAGCCTTAGTAGATATTAAATCCTCCCAGTACCACATACTTATGTAAATACATGTAAATATGAGATATACCATATATTCTGTACTGCGACTTTTTTCCATTCAGTAATATATTATGAATACCTTTCACTGTCCGCACTTTGCTTTAAATAGTTGCATAGTATTGCATTGCATAAATGTATCAATCAGTGCCTTATTTTACACAATTACAGAAATACTGCTATAAGATCTTTGAAAATGTAGCATTGTCTACTTGTGTAATTCTTTAAATTTATAGATGTTGACTTGCTGGGGCAAAGAGTACACACATTATAAATCCTGATAGCTTTTGCCACACTGCTTTCCAAGGTTGTACTGATGCACACAATATCTTGACACAAAGATTTTAAATGTGATCAGAAAAGAGTCTTTTTTCACTGGAGAAACTATGAGCTTAGGCTCAAATCCAATTTCCCTCATTTAATCCTAGATGAGCAAGTCAGGGAGTTTGATAGAGCTTTATGAAGTCTCTAAGGAGTAAAGGAAAATAACCAGTTTGACAAAGTGTACATAAGTAGTTTGGTCTAGAATGTTAATGGGTTTTCATCATACCACTTGAATTTTACTGATTGTACCATACTAGAATACTGTGCAACAGACTATCTTTTCTGCTGTGGGATATACTGTATAAAATCATTCAGTGGTTAAATTATAGAAATATACATATAAGAATAATTGTTCAGTCACTACCATTTTTTACTTTTGTGACTGATACTTATTTTAATATTTCTCACCTTAAGGTTATTTCCAATTCACAAATATTGCTCTGAACATCATTTAGTTTTCTGTGGCTTTCCTAGAAGGACATTTCTGGGTTAAGTACTGTATACTTTAGACATATTGGTAATAACTCTTATATTGCCACCCAAAACAAATAAAACCTTTCATAAGCTCATCAACAGAGAATTAGAGTACCTGTTTCTTCATATCCTCTGTAACCCTGGATGTTATCAATCTTGAATTTTTCCTTGAAAAGTATTCCCTTGTTGATAAACAGCACATGTAGAAATCAAGTCTAAGTTTTGGGGGAAGTTTTTTTTAATGTGTTGTATGAATGAATACTTATTGGATTATGTCTGTGATAGTGAAATCAAAATAATATCTTTATTAACGTAATTTTTACACAATTTTATAACAATAGTTTTCACAGTGTGGCCTGCAAAGAGGAGCAATGACGTCACCTGAGAACTTTTAGAAGCGCAAATTCTTGTCTCACCTTAGACTTACTAAATCAGAAATTCTGGGGGTGTGACCAGTTATCTGTTTTAACAAGCCCTCCAAGTGGTTGTGATGCACTCTCAAATTTGAGGACAAATTACTGATTTAGAAAAAGAAACTTGGGCAAGAGAAATGAGCAAACCCCATATATTTAAAGGGGAGGTTAGTTAACAGTAAGGTCAGTATCATTCTACAATGTGATCTTTACTCCTACCCAAAAGACCTAATATATTAGTCTGTGGTAGTAGGTTTGAAATGTATGAATACTCAGATATGCAAAGAAAATATTACATTTATTTTCTCAAATGGACCCAATCTTCATTTGCCTATATTTTTGGCCAGCAAGAGGTAGGGGAGGCTGGGAGTGGGACCATTTGCATTGGTCAGCTAACAATTAGTTTCTCCTAATATCACTGTTTTTTCCCCCCTCCTGCTCCTTGCTATCTGGGTGTTGGTGGAGGCCTCTGTTGCAGGTTGCTGCTTGTTTGTTTACTGGACTGGTGCCTACAGAGGTGTCTGCCACTGGTCTAGTGTGACCTTTCCAGGTGGGTTGCCTGCCATTTGCCTGATTGCACAATCCCAGCACTGTGGCCTCTTTGCCCTGATGCCTCTATCTGATTTTATCAACTCCATATCTATACCTTTCAGCCCCCTACACACACACACACACACACACACGTTTCTTTGGCACGTGCAGAAACTATTTCATATATCTAGGTGCTCCCCTCCACTTCAGTGCTACCAAGCCACCCTGGATGTCGACAAGCTAAAGCTCTCCCAGGATCACAGCCTCTCCTAAGCGATGCCTGGAGAAGCAGGTCAGAGGGCCACCTCCCATACCACATGTCTAAATATTTAAGAGTTACAAATCAAACTAGAAAATTACGTTCTGTCATCATAGGTTAACAAATACAAGGACAGATTTAAAAAAACAGGTGATACCAAATAATTGCGCACAGCACAAACCCATCATGAACTTCATTTGCCACCCCAGGCCAGGACTTGGCAATGACTGCTGCTGGGCTGGTGCCAAGTGGGCAAAGGGAAAAGATTTCTTTCTGGCTGGTGGGCCCTGGCTCCCTGCAATCAGCGGGAAAATCCACAGAACAAACATCCACTCCGAGAGAGGGAAGCAGGTAGTTCTTTCCTCCCCATCTGATCACAGTTTTCTCTTCATTCCACACAGTTTGATCCCAACCTCCTATCTATCCCACCGACATCACTTTTCAAGCACCTCAAAGGAACCTGAGGTTTAAACGCCAGGTTCAGATTTAGAAATCTTGGTCTCCTTAGAGTTCCCAGCCCAAGAAGGCCTGTCCTCTTTCTTTCCCCGTCCTAGGCACTCTCTCACATCTTAAGGAGCTCTCGCATGCTTATGACAAGCTCCATATCACCTCTAACTTGCCCAAACAGCTATTTCATCATCACACCTTGTACCCAGGGGAGGACCCCATGCCAGCTCTGAAAGTGGGCTAGGGTGAGAATACCAGGATCTGTGGTACCTGGGTATGTTCTAGAAGGGGCCTCATCAATTCTTCATCTACTAGGGAACACCAGAATGAGGGCCTCTAGGGTACAGGCCCACCTGTCCCAGGTCTGAGGGCAGTGCTGGCAGACACCAGCCCCTGTGTTCTTAGGTTTCCTCATGCCTGTCTGGACTTCGCCCCTAGGCAGTCATAGCAATTGCCCATCTCTGTCACCCTTCCCACACGTTCCTGGGGCTGGCAGTAGTCATATTTCCAGTCTTCATTCTTGGCAGGGACTTTTCTGTCTTCATTTCCTGAGTTCTCTCTACCACTGCCTTGACATGTTAATTGGAGTTTAAGAAATTTAGAAAATCCTCTGTCAAGTGACTAAGCCTGGCTTTATGAGTCTTATTTTGCTGCAGACTCTAAAGCTGCATATTTCTTTCTTCTTGCTAAACTGAAGGTAAATAAGTGCATCTGGTGGAAGAGGAAACGCAAAAGCAAAAAGCACAAAAAATTTCTCAAAGTTATTACCCTGCCACATTAATAGAAGTAGAGTAGCTAAAAGGGAAGAGGTGATGACACCGTGGTGCTCTTTACTGTCAGACACCACAGTGGGTTTAAGGTCAGAAGTAGGAAGATCGAACTTTCCAAGGAAGCATGGAGAAATAGCCATATTTATGTCCAAATACAGAAAGAGCTGTCTACGGAAGAAGGTTTGCATTCAATGGCAAATCCAGAATTTCTGTTTAGGAGAGGCTTAGAGAGTGGCCATCAGTGAGAAGGAGAGCCCTGGAAGACTTGAAGGTGATTTCTGTGCTACTATACTCTTTATTGTGCATTTACTTTAGAGCAGTGGTTCTTAACCTTTTTTGAGGTACCGAACCCACCAGTTTCATATGCGCATTCACTGAACCCTTCTTTAGTGATAAATAAAATATGATTTTTTTTCCAAATTCAAGACATAGGTATATGTTTTTTTACTGGTGCACAAAATGAGCCGTGCATGAACATCACCTTGCTCAAAGAACAAAACCAACAAAGTGCATGAACTCACAACAAATTACGGTATTACTTTATTCTGGCCTCTGTGGCAGGCTTCTCCGAACCCCCGAGACCCACTCATAGAACCCCTAGGGTTCGATAGAACCCAGGTTAAGAACCACTGCTTTAGAGAGAGCAGGTCAAGATTGCAGGTTAATCTTAACGTACACCCCGTCTAAGTCACACTCTGCCTCTACCAGTAACTTCACTGCTCAGGACTTTTTCCAACAAATAATACTTGTTGAATAATGGAATTAATAAATGAATCGCTATGTGAGAAACAACTCTGCAGCATCAGAGCTGTGTGAGGCTGGAATGGCTTGCTGGGTCGGTGCCCTGCTGCTGGAGAAGGTGAGGCCCCACTGGAAAGCAGGAATGGAGCGTGAGGACTGCAGGCCAGCAGGGTGTAGCCAGACCCGCTTTCAAATGGCTTTCAATTTGGATGGAGGTGTTAAATAGGAAAGCAATTATTTTGGAGCATTAACCCATTTCTTTTAAATGTAAGCATTATATTGCCTCTCTGAACAAACTGCATTGTCAAGAGTAAACAGATCATCTTAGTTGATGAGGGAAAGTTCCCTTTTCCAGAAAAGTGCTTAGTTCATAAATAAAGAAGGAATGATTGGGGTAGAAAAGCAGTAATTAACAAGTGCTTATATAAGCAATAATTGTCAGCAGATAATGAAACTATTAGGAAAAAAATTGATGGAAAACTTTCAACTGTAAGGCTCATCTGAACCTACTGATCAACCCTATATTATCTGAAAGTAGAATTGTCAGACATTACAAACCTCCAGATACAATGCTGTATGAGGTACACCTGCCAAAAATCAATCTGCAAGGCCTAGCTTCTAGTTCCAACAAGTAAAGCGGCACCACAAGGAAGCGTTCGGCCGTATCAGAGCGTAGGACTTCCCAAAGACGAAGCTGGTCAACGGCATAAAAAAAGGAGAGGGAGGGAGAAGGGAGACTGCCTGGGTTAGAAGAAATGTGAGACATAATAATACATGGACTTTGATGGGGTCCTAATTTGACATTTTTGAGACAGAGAAATTTGGTTATGGACTAGATACTAAATAATTATTTTAAATTTTGTTGTGATAATGTTTTTTTTTAAGATAGACTTTTAAAATTTATTTATTTTTACAGGGACAGAGAGAGAGTCAGAGAGAGGGATAGATAGGGACAGACAGACAGGAATGGAGAGAGGTGAGAAGCATCAATCATTAGTTTCTCATTGGGGCCGCGACACCATAGTTGTTCATTGATTGCTTTCTCACATGTGCCTTGACCGCAGGCCTTCAGCAGACCGAGCAACCCCTTGCTGGAGCCAGCAACCTTGGGTCCAAGCTGAGGAGCTCTTTGCTCAAGCCAGATGGGCCCGCGCTCAAGCTGGCGAGCTCAGGGTCTCGAACCTGGGTCTTTGGCATCCCAGTCTGACGTTCTATCCACTGCGCCACCGCCTGGTCAGGAGTGATAATGTATTTTTTTTTTTGGCTTAATTTAATAACCTTAACATTCCGTGATAATGGTTTTGATAGGAGGAACTCAAGAGTTAAAATTCGAGCTTTAGTAATAGTAACTATTAGTTATAATCAATAGGCCTAATGATTAATGCAAGTAAAAAGCTTTGTGCCAGGAACTGGATACATGAGCAGTCCTACATGACTTCCTGTGAAGGGCCAGCAACCCACCTTTGTGCCCCTGACCCTAAAGATCTGCAGTCAACCAAGATGGTATCTAAGCCTTGTGCCCCGGGAACACAGATAAAGAATTACTGGTCAGCGGTTGAAGAAAAACCAGAAAAATATCTGGACTGCAACTTTAATTTTTCCCTAAATTCCAAATTCCTCACCTGCCCCTTTTTCCCCTTATACAAAAGGTTGGCTTGAGATGAGACATAAAGGCAGTTTCAGGAAACAAAGCCCTCCACCTTCTCAGACTGCAGGCCATCTGAATAAAACACCCATAAAGATTCAGTTCTTGTCCCTACTTATTTGGCCAAAGTGGCAGGCGGCAAGAATGCCAATTTTTCTAGTTTTATGTTATATAAGAATAATTCTCATATTTTAGAGAAACATTCAGAATTTGACTTACAAATTCAGAGCTTTGTTTTTAAAAAGAGTATATTGGCACTCACCTCCAAAGCTGCTTATCCAGATGGATATGGTAAAGACAGTAATCTTTTTTTGTTTTTGTTCAATTTATTGGGGTGACACCAGTTAACAAAATTATACAGGTTTCAGGTGCACAATCCTACAACACATCATCTGTATTGTGTGTTGACCACCCCAAGTCAAGTCTGCAAGTTTCCTAGTCTCCATGCCTCACCATTTATCCTCTATAAACTCCATCACTTCCCCTGACTCTCCCCAATCACCACCCTCTTGTCTATGGCCATGAGTTTTTCTCTTTTTTGCTTAATTCCTCCACTCCTTATTCCCCCGCCCCCACAGCTGTCAGCCTGCTCTCTGTCTGTGAGTCTGTCGCTGTTCTGCTTGTTAATTCATTTGGTTCATTAGATTCCACATATGAGTGAAATCATATGGTACTTGTCTTTCCCGAACTGGATCCATCCATGTTATCACAGAGGGTAAGATTTCCTTCTTTTTTACAGCCAAATGGTGTTGTGACAGGAATCTGGTTGTTATTTTAAGCTCCATGGGGATTCCTGAGAAGCCAGGTGTAGGGATTACATTACTGAATAACTCAAAGAAGTCCCTTCTTACATGGAGAGTGCATGATTTTAAAGTGACTTCAGGCTGATTAACATGTGTCTCTTAAAGAGAAGTTGAGAGTGCATCTTTAGGGAGCAGTTAAGTTTCTAGCAAAAAACATTTTTTTTTTTCTGGGAGGTTCATCAGTCATTGGAAGCTGAGGACTTGAGAAAGAAAGGAAAAAAGTTAAATAAAGGATCCCAGCAGCTCTTGAGTTTCATGCCTCGCTGGACTAGACTGTGTCCAGCACTGGAGAAAAAAAGATGTCTTTATTGAAAACATTTAGGAAGTGGGGGTTGACTGCATGTTAAGTAATATATTGAAAACATTTCTATTTTATCTCTACATCTATCAATGATGAACCCTAAAATTGTAGGAAGAACTACTAAATGTAAGGCCTATTAATATGTAAGTAGACAAATGAGCTTTAAGAAGCCCTGCTTTTAAGTTTTTTAAAACAATATTTTACTGCCCACTAGGAGGAGAGGAAGCAGAAACTATAGAACATAGAACTCCAAACCAAATTATTTCAGCTTCCATTTCTGAAACAGGCATTTCAGCATTTTATTTCCAAAATGTACTAACATTACTTTCATGCCTGAGTTCATAGAGCTCACTCTGTTTTATTAAAATGAGATTTCACTTAAGTCGTAAGAGATTGCAAACTGGGTTATAACTGTTGAATGTTTAATACTCATAGTATTTATGGAAGGCAGAATGACATTTCTCTGCTTATAAATACATAATAACATAATGGAAGTTACCCATCAAAATTTTAATATTCAATAAAGCATATATCTGGAATGTTTTTCCCCAGCATTCTATGGGAAAGAAGTTGTTGGGAGGGACATTAGTGAAGATGTTTGTTAAAAAGAAATGTCTTTCTCTCCAATTCCATTTTATTTTGTAATGTTACATCTCATTTCAGTTATATATCACTGTTATCTGAAAAGAGGGCAGAAATTGTCAACTGAGGACACAACTGAAAAAAATGTTGACTTATGGGGAATTTCTTTATTTCAAAAATTTATTTCCTTGCTAACAGACTCTGGGTAACTTAGCAACCTGGCTTTATTTTTAAAAATTATCTTTTTCCTTAAACAGACAGTACAAGAACAGTTTCAAGACTAGATAGATGCCCAGGAGGAAAGTGATTGTTATTACGCAAACCAGTACATCAAGTATCATACTTTTATACCACTGATACAAGTGTATCTTTTCTATTTTTTTAAAAGGTAAGCAATTATATGATAAAATTTTTAAACAGGATGAAAGCGGTACTGTGGACAAGAAGGTCTCCCTCTCACACCCAGTCCTTCATTCCCCAGTCCTTAGTGGAGGCAACAGTATGGGCAGTTTGTTTTCTAGAAATGGACCTATAGATTCAACTATATATGTGTGCATATGTTTATACTCACACAATTACACATAATTGACTCAGCAGAAATTTCATTCATTTGACATAGCCTGGCATTTTCCTATTCCAGATATCTAGTACCAGTTATTAGGGAAAATGGCCAATTTAGTCATCTTTGCTGTATTTGAGAAAGAACTAAGAAATGACTTAACAAGAAAACTTATAAACTCATAAAATAATTAAACAATAATAACTGGAAGGTCATAGAACAAGATTCTACCCCTGCATAATAAATCTTTTTTTTTTTTTTTAATAGAGACAGAGAGAGAGTCAGAGATAGGAACAGACAGACAGGAATGGAGAGAGATAAGAAGCATCAATCATCAGTTTTTCATTGCAACACCTTAGTTGTTCATTGATTGCTTTCTCATATGTGCCTTGACCGTGGGCCTTCAGCAGACTGAGTAACTCCTTGCTCGAGCCAGCGACCTTGGGTTCAAGCTGGTGAGCTTTTTGCTCAAGCCAGATGAGCCCGTGCTCAAGCTGGCGACCTCATGGTCTCAAACCTGGGTCCTCCGCATCCCGGTCCAATGCTCTATCCACTGCACCACAGCCCAGTCAGGCATCTTTTTTTTTTCTTAAGTGCGAGGAAGGGAGACAGAGACAGACTCCCACATGCACATGACCGGGATCCACCCTCTAAACCCCCTACCAGGCCTTGGTGCTCTGTCTGTCTGTGGCCGTTGCTCAGCAACTGAGCTATTTCTTTAGGCCTGAAGCTGTGGCTCCACAGAGTTATCCTTAGTGCCCAGGACCAGATCACTCCAACTAGTCAATCCCTGGCTGTGTGAGGGGAAGAGAGAGAGAGAAAAGGGGAAGAAGGAAGGGTGAAGAAGCTGATGGTTGCTTCTCTCCAGGAATCAAACCCAGGACTTTGACATGTCAGGCCGACAGTCCACTGGTCAGGGCCAATAAAATCTTTTAACTTTGAGCCTGATAGCATTGGACAGCTATAGAAACCATCACAGGCTGATGTGAAACAAGTCCCACTGAAGAGGTGAAATGAAGCTCAGATTTCCATCTCCAAATGCTTACTGCTTGAGGAGAGAGAGTACTGAGCCATGCCAACAAGAACATCAGCTGCTTTGGGTAACAAGGACTATTTGCTGAAACACTGCTGCTTCTTAGTAGAAAGGAAGACAGCACAGACCTGGTTGGTTGAACTAGCTTCCTCATCCTCTTCACATCACAGAGAACAGAAAATATTGTCTGTAGTACACCCACAGGAGGCAGCTTATGAGCAGAGAGAATCTACCATCCTGGAGGCTTTGTTGGCCCAGTTCCTACCCCACGGCCATCCTCTCAACACTGATGTATATCTTAGTGCACATGGAACCCAATTCAGGAACTGGAAATTGTAATCATTTACTACCTAAGTAAGGCCTGCAGACCACTTTGTTGCAGCAGCAGCATCACTTGGAATTTAGAAAAGCTGGCACTCAGACCCATCATATTAATACAAGCTCCCCAAAAAAGTCTTGTGAACATTTAAATTTGAGAAGTATTGTTCTGTAGAGAATATCTACCTCCTTAGCATGCTTATTAGGCCCTTGGAGAGCAAAGCCCTGCCTACCATTTCAGCAGCATCTTTGGTCATTCCTCTCTCCCAACCTAATCATAGTGAAATATCTTTAATACCTGAAAACACTCTGTTCTTTCTAGTCTTTCCTTTACACTGGCTGGCTCTCAGCCTAGGATGCTCTTTACCTACCCTTCTCAACTTCTACTTATCCTTCAATTGTCAATTCAAAAGTCAAGCTTCACATTACAGGACTAACTCAAGAATCAAGGAAAAATCTCTATCTAAATTTCCTCTTAAAGTACCTAAAAAACAACAACAACAGACAGAGCCCAAGTAAATAAAAAGTAGGAAATAAAAACCAGAGTAGAAATAAAGTCTAAAAAAAATAAAAAAGATGGGTGAAACCAAGAGCTGGTTCCTTGAAAAGATAAACAAGATTGATAAATCTTTAATCAAACTCAGCAAGAAAAGAGAGAGGACCCAAATAAATCAGAAATAAAAGACAAAAAGTAACAACCAACACCACAGAAATAAAAAGTATTGTGAGAAAATATTATGAACAACTATACAGGGGATCCTTGGATTATGACACAGTTTTGTTCCTATGACAGTGACATAACCTGAATTTTGGTGTAAGTTAAAACACACCCTAACCTAAGTCACTTACCTATCCTAACACAGTTGTAAAATCATAATTTAGAACATAAAAACACAACTAAGCCACAGAAAAAGAAAAAGGACATAAATGTACTGTACACTGTACTGTGTGTTCTTGTGCTGCATGCAACCAAATTAATTCACCCATATAGTAAGTACGATGCTAACGGCATAAGCTGAAACACTCATGTCTCAATTTTTTTAAGTTTATATGGGAGTAAGCATCCTAAACTCAAAACATCGTATGTTGAGACTGTTGTAACCCGAGCACCCCCCAATTGTCCAAAAATAGGACAATCTGGAAGAAATGGATAAATTTCTGAAAATATACAATCTCCCAAAACTGAACCAAGAAGAAACAAAAAGTACGAAGAGACCAATTACAACTAATGAAATTAAAGCAATAATAAAAAACCTCCAACAAACAACAGTCCTGGGTTGGATGGGCTTCACAGGTGAATTTTACCGAACATTCAAAGAAGAACTAACACCTATTCTTCTCAAACTTCCAAAAATATTCAAGAGGAGGGAAGACTTCCAAGCTCGTTTTACAAGGTCAACATTATCCTAATTCCAAAATGAGATAAAAACACTACAGAAAAAGAAAATTATAGGCCAATATCTGTGATGAACATACATGCAAATATCCTCAATAAAATATTGGCAAACTGAATCTAGCAATGAATTAAAAAGATCATACAAAATGATCAAGAGGGATTAATTCCTGGGCTGTAAGGTTGGTACAAAATCTGTGAATCAATTATTGTGATGTACCACATACACAAAATGAGAGGTAAAAATTATATGATCATATTAATAGATGCAATAAAAGCTTTTGACAAAATCAGCACCAATTTATGGGTTGGAATAGAGGGATCATACCTCAACATAATAAAGGTCATATATGACAAACCCACAGCTAAGATCATACTCAGTGGGGAAAATTTTAAAGCATTTCCCTTAAGATCAGGAAATAGAAAGGGATGTTTGCTTTTACCACTCTTATTCAACATATTACTGGAACTCCTAGCCATAACAATCAGATAACAAGAAGTAATAAAAGGCATTCAAGTTGGAAAGAAAGAAGTAAAACTGTCATTATTTGCATATGACATGTTACTGTATATAGGGAACCCCAAGGACTCTATAAAAAAACTACTAGAACTGATAAATTCAGTAAAGAAGCAGTATACAAAATATCCAGAAATTATTTGCATTTTTATACACCAATAATCAAACTATCAGAGAGGGAAACTAAGAAAACAATCTCATTCACAATTACTTCAAAAAAATTAAATAAAATACATAGGAATAAATTTAATCAACAGAGTAAAAGACCTATACTCAGAACATTATAAGACACTGAACAAAGAAATTGATGTTGATACAAATTAATGGAAGCATATACAGTGTTCATGGATAGGAAGAATTAACGTTGTTAAAATGTACATTCTACCCAAAGCAATCTATAGATTTGCAATTCCTATCAAAAGACAAAAGTGTATTTCACAGAACTAGAACATATAATCCAAAAAATGTTTGTGGAACTACAAAGGACTCCAAATAGCCACAGCAATCTTGAGAAAGAAGAACAAAATTGGAAGAATTATACTACCTGATATCAAAATAAACTGCAATGCCATAGTAATTAAAACAGCATGGTACAGGCAGAAAAAAATAGACATATAGATAATGGAAGAGAATAAAGAACCCAGAAATAAACCCACGCCTATATGGTTAATATCTGACAAAGGAGACAAGAAAATACATTGGGGTCAAGACAGTTTATTTAATAAATGTTGTTGGGAAAATTGGACAGATATGTGCAAAAAAATGAAACTAGGCTACCTTCTTACACCATATACAAGAATAAACTCAAAATGGAGTAAAAACTTAAATGTGAGACTCAATACCATAAAAGTTTTAAGAGAAAACATAGGCAGTAAAATCTTGGACATCTCTTTAGTAATATTTTTTCTGATGTATCTCCTAGGGTAAGGGAAACAAAAAATAATAAGATTACATCTAATTAAAAGTTTTTGCACAGCAAAGGAAACAATCCATAAGATGAAAAGACAACACACTGAATGGGAGAATATTCACCAATGATACATCTGATAGGGGTTCACTACCCAAAATTTATAAAGAACTCATATAACTCAACACCAAAACAAAATAAAGCAAAGAAACAAAGAAGATATTCAGATAACCCTGAGAAATATGAAATGTTACTAATCATCAGAGAAATGCAAATAAAAACCACAACTAGGTATCACCTCACACTTGTCTAATGGCTGTCATCATTATAGCAACAAACAACAAATGTTGGCAGGGTGTGGAGAAAAAGGAACCCTTCTGCACTGCTGGTGGGAATGCAGACTGGTGCAGCCACTGTGGAAAACAGTATGGAGGCTCCTCAAAAAATTAAAAATTGAACTGCCTTTTGACCTCACTATTCCACTTCTTGGTAGAATATACATATATATCTGAAGAAACCCAAAATACTAATTTGAAAGAATATATGCACTTCTGTGTTCATTGCAGCATTATTTATTTATTTATTTTTAGCAAGAGAGGGGGACAGACAGGAAGGGAGAGAGATGAGAAGTATCAACTCATAGTTCCATCACCTTAGCTGTTCATTGATTGTGTTCTCATATGTGCCTTGACCAGGGGACTACAGCAGAGCCAGTGACCCCTTGCTCAAGCCAGCAATCTTGGGCTTCAAGCCAGTGACCTTGGGGTCATGGCTATGATGCGACGCTCAAGCCAGTGAGCCCGTGCTCTAGCTGGTGAACATGTGCTCAAGCCGGCAACCTTGGGAACTAGAACCTGGATCCTCTGCATCCCAGGCCAACACTCTATCCCCTGCACCACCACCTGGTCAGGCACAAAATAATACTGACTATAAACTATAATTGAAAAAATTACAATAGTCTAAAAGACCAAGCTTCACCTGCCTAGCTGATTAAAGCTAGACACTGGCCCAACTTCCACACTGTTACTCCCTACTTCTGATGTGCACCTCTGCTGTAGCAATTATCGCAATGGACAGTACTGATCTGTTTACTGCCTATTTTCTCAAGCAGATGTGAGCTCTTGGTGTCAGCAGCTTTGGTGTACTCATCTTTGAATTTCTAGTAGGTAACAGAGCACATGGTAGGTACCAAATTCATGCTTATTGGATAAATCAACCATGGAATCTTGCTGGCCTTTTCTGCCGGAAGACTATTTCCTCTAAAAACAATAGCGTAAACAATATTTATAAATAATGTCCAAATAATTATGTTTATATTTGTCTGATTTGTGGTCAGTTTTAGAAAATGCAGGATAGTATGTAAATCCATTCCTTATGCCTCAGGCCAGATATAAAATTATGATATATCTTCCTAGGATTTAATATATTTTAACTGTAATAAAGTTACTGCAAAAAAAATTTAAATCATATCAAAATGAATTATAGATGAAAAAATATGAGTGCTGCCTACTAAATCACTGTCCAGTGCTTCTTTTTCAAAAATGTAAGACTAAACATTGATCACTCACTGTCTTTTCCCTAAAGGCACTAAAAATTTATTTCTAGATGGTCTGCATCCATTTGAAAAATCAGATTCTTATGTTGCATTCTTTTTCTTCCTTATACACTGTGAACTTACCTGCACACACACCTTCTGCCGGCCTGCTCCGTGTGTCATTTTTGAGTCCTCATCTGGACGCTGAGCCATTTCACTGTGTTAAGGAAACTCAAACAAGGAAGATGTTACAGAAGACCAATCTCTCTCTTCTAGTAGAACGATTATTGGTGTCATTTACCAAAGGGCACAGCCAGTGCTGAATGAAGCCAAGCAGACAGGGTTTCTCTCCTTTCTGAGTTTAGGAAAGTGGGTATGAAGGGAAGGATGGTACCTCCTGTGGGATCTGACACAGGCACCATCTCTGAGAAGAGGAACTTCTGGGACACAAGAAGGGGAGATGATGGTGACAGCGAAGACTCCGAGCAGAGAAAGAAGAGGGGACCCAACAGGTGACTGCTCACCATTCCTTAGAAAACAGGAAAAGAGAGCAAATGATTTCAAAATATAGAGAATAAAACTTAGGCAATGCAGACAACTTATTTGGAACTCATAGTTCTCTAATGCAGAGACTCTCTGTTAAAAAGAAAGAAAATGTCACATTTTCAAATGGGCTCAGTTTTTTCCCCCAAAACCAAGACTTAGAGACCTAAAGAGTTAATATGTCTCCATAAATCTCACAGGGGGATGATAGGAGCCCAGGGAGTGTCTTCCAGACCTGGTTCACAGCCTACAGCAGAAATGGCTAAGCCTTATTATCAAACGGTTTAAGAAAATAGCATTAATCTGCATTGTCCTGACCAGCTAATCAGTCACTAAAAAATAAACAGGAAATTCAGGCTTGTCACACTCTCCTAGAAGTGCCAACCAACATATTTTAGAGTCCAGAAAATCCTGCACGTATCTCCTTTCTCCATTCATACCTCAGAGACACAGGTGTAAGTCAGGTTACTTGGACAGTGATTTAGCTATCTGTGTGTATCAAAGCCCTTTTATGTTCTCACAGAACTGGGCCACTGAATGTAAGATTCATGCCCTGTGAGAAAATGGGCTCTAGTGTGGTTCCACTAGCACCATCAAGTGAACCCTTCAGAAGAGACCTTGGGACTGTAAGAAGGCAGGTGCGGCAGAGCATCTGCAGAAACAAGAAACACATTCTTCTCTAACTGGGATTCCCCTGCACCTCAGGCTGAGATTTTATCCAACAGTTGAATAGCCACCTCCTGTCTGGAGGTGCCTTTTCTCGCAGGTTCCTCAATACTCTTTACACTTCTGCCTTGGCACTTAGCTCCCTGTATTAAAATTACCTATTTATATATGTGTGTCTCTTCAATGGCAACAGTTTTAGGTTCCCAGAGCTTACATTAGTTGAAGTAAATCATCTAAGCCAGTTTTCCTGCCCAGCTTATGATGGCACTGTCACTGGAAAGGGACCAGGACCAAGGTGGGTCTGCTCCACAGTCCAGAAT
Source organism: Rhynchonycteris naso (assembly GCA_037038555.1). Lineage (NCBI taxonomy): Eukaryota > Metazoa > Chordata > Mammalia > Chiroptera > Emballonuridae > Rhynchonycteris > Rhynchonycteris naso. Next base: position 160,172,785 of record CM073000.1, on the reverse strand, counting down.
GTGTGGGTTCTCGACTTTGTGCAGGAAAGATTTCACAACACAAATCCAGGGGATTTTGAGAATAGGTTTATTAAATCTGGGGACAGTTAAATGAAGTAAGGGCTTAAGATAGAAGAGACAAGATCATAGTAACAGGAGTGAGCCTAGGCAGAGCTGTGTTGGCCCTTTGGAAACCTGAGGAAGGGTCGAGTCTAGGCAGAGCTGTGTTGGGTCTTTGGAAACCTGAGGAAGGGTCGAGCTTAGGCAAGGCTGCCTTGGCCCTTTAGAAAGAAAGGCACAGAGGCAGAAGAAGTAAGCCAGCTGGGCTGTATAGATTCAGGAAACAAGTTACAGAGGCAAAAGGAGGCCCTTGGAGATAGATCCAGCGGGTTAGCCTGGGATGAGCTGCTGCTACCCACGGCTCCTCCAGTTGCAAGTCTTGTCAGAACTCTTAGAGCTCAGGAGGAAGAGAGCAAAGATACACACTGAGAAAGGAAAGGAAGGGCAGACATGGGCGTGCTTGAGGCTTTGTCTTAAGGGTTTTTATCGGTTTTTTAAAGGCAGGAATTTTATGGGTGGTCTTGGGAGGATCTCAATAGAATATCAACTTTCCAGATATGTCCTTTCACATGCTGATTAATGGAAAGGAGTGTATAAAGCCCTGGCCTGATAGCTCAATTGGTTAGAGCATCGTAATGCAGAGGTTGTGGGTTTGAGCCCCAATCAGGGCATAGACAGGAACAGATCAATGTTTCTCTCTCTCTCTCCCTCTCTTTATAAAATCAATAAAAAGGTTTTATAAAAGGTTTATTTTTTTAAAATAAGTGTATAGAGCAGGGGTCATCAACCTTTTTATACCTACCGCCCACTTTTGTATCTCTGTTAGTAGTAGAATTTTCTAACTGCCCACTGGTTCCACAGTAATGGTAATTTATAAAGTAGGGAAGTAACTTTACTTTATAAAATTTATAAAGCAGAGTTACAAGTTAAAGCAAATAATAATAATTACTTACCAAGTAGTTTATGTTGGATATTTGCTAAGTTTGGCAGAATAAGTCTTTATAAAACAATGTATTATAGTTAAATCTATCTTTTTATTTATACTTTGGTTGCTTCACTACCTCCCACCATGAAAGCTAGAATGCCCACTAGTGGGCGGTAGGGACCAGGTTGACTACCACTGGAGAGGAATCAGGGTCATTCTCTGGTCAGTTTCACCTTCAAAGAATGTCACCAACAGGGGCCTGGACCCGATAGAGTCTGGAATGTGTAACCCATTTGCTCCTAGGTATCCTTAGTTAGGGAAGATCAGACCTTGCAATTTATTATCTGGCTGTAACTTGCTTGGCTGTTTAATGGTCTGTTTTAGTTTCCCCATTCCCCTTGCCCAGGAATTTTCCTAGCTTCTTACCATCCTGCCTCAGTACTTGGAAAGGTAAACAGACAGGGCTCTCCATCCAGCTAAGTCCCCATCCCTGTGACCTTTAGCAAGCCATTATCTGTACCAGATCTCACTGCTGTATAACACAGGAATCATAAAATATGCCACCTGGGTTGGCAGAAACAGTAGCAAGGGATGTGTCCCTGTCTCTAAGTATCAAAGCTCTTCAGAAGAGAGGAGAGGCTGTTCGGTTCCTCTTTAGAACTGAGAGGAGAGTATATCAGACAGCCCAGTAAAATCTCACAAATATGACAGGACTCGCCTATATTGCCCATGTTGGTGTGTTTTAATAAACGTTTTATTTTACATGTTTTAAATTTACTGAATAACTGCAAAGATGGGACAAAGAGTTACCAAATACTCAGCATCCAGTTTCCCCTATTATTAACATTTTGTATTAGTATGGTACATTTGCTACAATTAACTAATTTTAATGCACTATTAACTATATTCAGATTTTCTTAGATTTTACCTGGTGTCCTTTTTCTGTTCCAGGATCCCATCCAGGTGCCACATTTCACTCGGTCATCGTGTCTTTTCTTGGCTGTGACAGTTTCTCAGATTCTCCTTGTTCTTGCTGACTCGGAGAGTTGTCAGGAGCACTGGCCAGGTATTTTGTAGAATGTCTCTCAGTTGGGATTTGTCTGATATTTTTCTCATTATTAGACTGGGATTATGGGTTTTAGGGAGTAAGATCGAAGTAAAGTGCATTTTTATACCTTTCTACTTAAAAAAAAATCCCATGTCAATTCCTTCCTATCTCCTCTCACTGCCGAGAGCTGGTATTATATTGACAGTGCCTATTAGGGTCAAGGAAACAGGGTTTTCTTCTAGTATGTATCACAGGCAATCATTCTTACCTGATTGGCTATCACTGGTGGGAATGGACTTTTCAGAGAGGATTTCCCAGGAGGACTCGCCATGGAGCCACACACTTGAGAGCAAGTGAGCTGAGAAGGGGACCAACCAAAAGCAACAAGCCCGGGCATAGAACCAGGACAATCTTGGCAGCTGACCTGAGAGAAGACACTGCCTGATGGGTTTTCTAATCCTTTCTGAGTAACGAAAGACTGAAATGGTGGAGTAATGAGTGATAAAAATATGGCCACAATCCAAGCCACCTGGTCAAAGAAACAGACTCACATCCTACCGATTAGAGGAAAGGCAGAATATAAATATGTCAGATACACGTGGTTGACTAGGTGCTGGCCCTTTTCTGCCCCTGCTGCTGCCTCTTCCAGAGACTGCGGGCAAGTCACCCTCTGTCGTGTGTCAGGGTGATCCTTTCTGGAGGGTGGGTAGAATAGTTCCTGCCTCCTAGAGTTTTGTGGGACTCAAATGAGATGATATGAGTAAGCACTTACAGTAGTGCCTGAGACATAGTGATTGCTCAATACTTAGTTGCTATTATCATCATTATTATATTGAGACTGAAATGGAGCGAATTCAGAAAGTATCCTAAAATTAAAATCTTAAGGCTCAGATGGCTTCTAAATAAGCTAGCTGAAAATACATGTTTTGGAAAAAAAATCAGGAAATCTCTCTTTAAAAACAAAAGGCTTAGGGCCTGACCTGTGGTGGCGCAGTGGATAAAGCGTCGACCTGGAACACTGAGGTCGCCAGTTCAAAACCCTGCACTGGCCTGGTCAAGGCACATATGGGAGTTGATGTTTCCAGCTCCTCCCCCCTTTCTCTCTCTCTCTCTCTCTCTCTCTCTCTCTCTCTCTCTCTCTCTCTCTCTCTGTGTGTGTGTGTATATGTGTGTCTCCTCTTTAAAATGAATAAATAAAAAAAATTTTTAAAACAAAAAGCTTAGTCACCATCCGTTGTACCTGCTGGCAGGTGGAGAAGGCAGACGATTAGAGTTTCTCAGGAGCATGTGTGTAATGCTTCCTCGGGATTTCTCCCATATCATTTAAATTTAGAGTCATGTGCAGAGGGCAGTTAACTAGGGCTAAGTATGCTTCAGTGTCCAGAGCCAAAAAATGGAACCAAGCCAACTGGCCTTTACTGGAATGGTGAATTTGGACTCTGGCCACTTAGCCAGCCAGCTAATGACCTGCCAACACAAATAAGCTTCAGCATTCACCTCATTTTAGAACTCTGGTAAGGAGTAGAGGAACTCAGTTATCAGAAAGCTCTGGGTAATCTGTGAAGTACTTTTAATTCAGAAGTATTATCAGTGTTCTGTTAAGCTTTTGCCCAGGTCTGTCTCTGAAGAATGTGGCAAAAAAAGAATGCAGTGATTTCTCCTCTTCATACATTCTTTTCTTTCATATTTATACTCCATGTATTTATTATATAAAGATAGTGCAAGGCGTAATAACAGAGGATTCATTGAGCTCTCAGTATGCAGGTTACAATTCTAAGCTCTTTGCATGTATTAATTCTTTTAATCCTTTTAACAACTCTCTGTTATTGTGCCCATTATTACAGATACTGAGAAGTTAAAATAAAAATAGCTATAATGTAGCTGTATAATTTGGGACTAGGTTTGGTTGTATAACAAATAACCCAAATTACATGATTTAAACAAATCAGACTTTAATTTTTTCTTGAGTAAAAGAAAATGGGAGGTAGGTAGTCAAAGGCTAGAATGGCAGTCTCATCATTCTGAGACTCAGGTTCATCTTTTTGTCTTTGAACATCTTAGCCCATGACTTCTATCCTTGGGTTCTCCTCAATAGTTCAAGATGGAGATTGGAGTGCCAGGCATCAGAACTGTGTTTCAGTTAGAAGAGAATAAAGGAGAGCACCAATGGACTTTCCTAGGAGCCCCACCAAACAACTTCCACTGATCCCTTGTGGTTACTTACCCCTAGCTGCAAAGAAGGCTGGGAAATGTGTTTTGCTTCTTCTTTTTTTAATTGGCCACATTTTTGCAGGTTCTATAAAAGAAAAGGAAAGAAAAGAAATTTTTGATTCATACACCATAGAATATAGCTTCTCAGAACAGAATTGTGGTTTTTATTGGCAGGTGAGGATAAGGCAGTATTATTGTTTTTATTTTCCTCTTGCAATAGTCATTTGGGAAATACAAGCAAGGTGGTGTATAGGATTTTTTAAAAGTTAAAACTTTACTCTGATTTTTAGTTTTTTCTTATCCACCATTTAGTTATAATTGATGAGATTGTGGAACTTCATAGTATTCAAATGATTATTTTAGACTCTTACAATGAAGAATAAAAAAAAGGTAGAAATGGTATTTATATGAAACACTTTCCTTTTTTATTTTTATCTGAAATTTTTTTTCTGAAAGACATTGTCCTCAGATTTCCCTTTCAAAGAGTAAATGTCCAATATTAAAGCTTTCATTTGTCTTTTAAGAAAAGAAAGGAAAAGAACAATTGAATTATGTATTTAGAGCATTTCTATTTTTTTATTTTTTATTTTTATTTTATTCATTTTAGAGAGGAGACACAGAGTGAGAGAGAGAGAGAGAGAGAGAGAGAGAGAGAGAGAGAGAAAGGGGGGAGGAGCTGGAAGTATCAACTCCCATATGTGCCTTGACCGAACCAGGCAGGGTTTTGAACCGGCGACCTCAGTGTTCCCAGGTTGACGCTTTATCCACTGCGCCACCACAGGTCAGGCTAGAGCATTTCTTAATTGGGTTATACTGTATTTGATTATGACCAACACCTTTCTTTTAATATCAGTTTCTCCAGTTATAAAGTATATATATAGTCATTCATTCATTCACTAAATACTTATGGGCTTAAAAGGTGTTGGATGCACCTGACCAGGCAGTGGCGCAGTGGATAGAGCATCGGACTGGGACGTGGAGGACCCAGGTTTGAGACCCCAAGGTCACCAACTTGAGTGCGGATCCATCAGGCTTGAGCCAAAAAGCTCACCAGCTTGGATCCAAGGTTGCTGGCTCGAGCAACTCGTTCTGCTGAAGGTCAGCAGTCAGGGCACATATGAGAAAGCAATCAATGAACAACTAAGATGTCCCAACGGAAAAAAAAAAAACGTGTTGGATGCTTTAAATGTGATAGTCATTTCTGTCTTATTGTTAACAAAATAATTGGGTAACATGTAACAAGTTATTTAAAGTTTGTACCTCAATGAGTACTTTTACAGTTACATAGAAAGTATTTCTTTTCATATAGTAAACCAAATCTGGTATATTGAAAAGAGGAACAGAAAACTTTTGGGAATCATGAGATACAAACATTTCAACTATGTACACATAACACATAGAAAAACATATTATGAGGCTTTACATCTAAGGATATTAGAAGATAAATATTAATTTTTCCTTTTAAGAAAAAACAATATATTGTGAAATGCCTTTCTGAAATACAATGTTCTTCCTGAGAGCTGATACAACTATAAAAGGGATATATTTATAAAAAAATATTATTCTCATTTGTATTAATGTAACCATATTGCTTCTCTAAGGAAATATCTATAAATATTGCTCCTGTGTTCCAGAAATGTTTTAGGGAGAAAATCATTGTATATGAATCACCTACAATGGTACAATGGAAAATATTATAATGTTTCCCCCGATAGAATTCGAAATTGTGCATGTCACAGCAAACAAAAAGATACAGAGTTCTGTATCAGAGCCTACAGCTATGGCTGGGTGTCATGGTTTATTTTCAGTTTCTTATTAATTCTGATTGCCTTCTAACACTAGACAAGCCATTCAAACGATTGAATTCTTCACCTTTTGTTTGCCAGAGTGCACAGCCAACAATGGCTGTGGGAGGAGCCATAGAGCTCCTAGAAGCTTCAGTACACCAGTTGGAGACCTCAGTGCGTGGGTGCTGGGGAAAGGGGCCACACAAGTCATTTAAGTCTTTAAAATATTTACTTCAAATTATAATAGACACAGAACCCTCCATTTCAATGATGGATTCACATAAGAAGCGAGTGAAGGGAAGCAGGGACAATGGGGAGAAGGGAGGCAGCAAGAACAGCACAACTTTGAAGCAGTGATCTGAGGAGAGAGTATATATGGCAGTTACAAAAAGCAGAAAATCAGTTAACAAATAAAATTCTCAATGTGCTTTTCCTATTGTGCCCTTGATCTTATTTAGAAAAAGATGATTCAAAAATTTAAACATATACCATAGCTTCATTTTTGTCTTGGCTGGCTAGTTTGTAGTTTGGGACAGGGGATAATGTGCCTGTCTCTTGATAAAAAGTTTGTCCTTCCTGCTCCTCAAAGTCAATGTTATTTTTATAGTATGATGCTTATAGAATCCCTTTCTTAACATATTTTTTCTACTCTGCAAATTTCTTCCCAGACACTTTTCCCCTCTATAATAGAACAACAGTGCTGGAGTTCTAGCAAATACTTAGTCAATAAATCAGTAGCCTATACTGGTGGTGTTAACATTCTTCATTTCAAATTAATGCAAATATGAACTGTGCTGTTTATTGAGGGACACTGTCACAATAATAAAGAGATTTGGAAAGTCTGACTTGGTGGCAAAATATAACAATAGACACACTTTATCATTTTTGCCAGAGCCAATCATCTGCTTGTTTGATAATCACACAGTAGTCAATCTTACACTAATTACTACCTCTTAATACACCCTATTCTTCTCACTCACTGCTATGACAAACCATACTAAATCTGAATCTGAGATCCTGCAAATTATTCTTCCTCTCTCCTCCCTATATCTTTCCTCCCCCAACACTCACAAAACAAGCAATCTTCTAAAATAAATAAGCCACAATAGGAAGATGGCTCTTAGAGCCAGTCCATTTACCTTATTACCGGCACTAGTAAGTAACTCCCTTTATCTTGGGCTTATGACATCTCAAAGCAACAATGCACTCAAGATCCTTTGGGATGGTAAAGCGCATAGATGCTTAGCTGTAAGGCAGGAGGAATAACACAGTGTAAATCTTCGCCCCCAGATGACTGAAGTACTGAGGGAAGGTTCTTTGGCCTCACAGAAAGCAAACTTTTGTGGCAGAAACACAACCAGGCATGATGAAGGAAGCAGATCAAAGAAACTAAAAACGGAGTATGATTTAATTATTTATAATGTTGCTGCAGCTATATTGATCAGAGGAAGTTCCTCCTCTCTTATCCCTGCCTTCTCTGTACCTTAAGAAGCTGTTATACCCGAAAGAATTATGCCCCAATGTGAAAGGGTGTGGGGTGGGTTACTGGTCAGGACCTTAGTTAAGAAAACACTGGTTATTCAATATAGTTCTACCATATCAAATGACAAACAAACCGATGATCTCTTTGCATATCTCATTTCCTAAGAAAGAAATGGTATATTATTTCACAGGACACCCTGCAGGGAAAGGGTTCTGGCCTCCCTACTAGGATCATGTTACCTCAGCATCAAAAAACCTAATGCAAAATTGAAGCTTTCAAAACACAGCATGGTATTAAAAGGACATTTATATTTTAAGAATCTTGTTTATCTTGTTTACTGCTGAATCTGCATCACCAGGCCACTGCCAGGCCCACAGTAGGAGGTCAGGCATATTAAATAAATGAATGAATGTTGTTGGTATATCCGGATTCAGTGAATGGATTTGGGATTCAGGCACTAAGAGTCATGTACTCAGCAGCAGGGTGTTAGGGCGCTGCTGGCTTCTATGATAGTCTGAGCTGGCTATCCTAGCTTCTTCCCGGACAAAGTCTTGCTTGCTAGAGAAATAACTGGGAGATTAAAGATACATTTAGAATATGTGCACACAGTTCCAACTTTGCCATCGGGGAAACTCTAAGACAAAAATGGATTCTTTGTCCTTAAGCAATTCCAAAGCAGTCTGCCACCCTCTTTAGGCCGAAGACTGTGTATGATAAACTTCTGAAAAAAAAGAAACTGTTAAAAGATACAATGTCCTTTTCACCTCAAGGGAAAGGGGACTTGAAAAGAAATGCTGTGTTTTGTTTGTTTTATTGACTGATTTTTAGAGAGAAAGGTATTCATTTGTTGTTCCACTTAGTTGTGCATTCATTGATCACTTCCTGTATGAGCCCTGATTGGGGGTCAAACCCACAATCTTAGTATTTTGGGACGTAGCTCTCTAACCGATTGAACTAACCGGCCAAGGCCCAGAAAATGCTGTTCCTAATGCTACTGAGGTAACCAGCACTTCACTTGGAAAAATATAAAATCCTATTCTGATGTGGATGAGAAAAATCTATTGTTAGCCTACCAAGCTGGTTCATTCCATGAAGAAATTCTAAGCATTTGTTCCAAATGGGTGTTGACAAGCCATCTAGGACAGGCAGGTTGGGACATGTCTCCATTACACACAACTTTGGCTAATGTGCTACCTTTTCCCCTCACAGTTAATATTTTATGGAATTAAACCAAAAAGCACATTATTGAAAAAGAAGGAAACAGGTAGATAGATGCGCCTAGTTCTTGGGTGATATTTAGATAGATCAGAGAGTGCTAGAAGTGATCAGGTTCCAACCAGAGCCTAAAAATGGCATCAATCTTGGATTTCAGATAAGAAGGCAGTAGAACCCATTCCAATTCCTAGAAGTGACAGGGAAGATGCTTTTTGCTTTTGTTTCTTCAAGTTAATAGCAGTACTAGAATATAGAAATAGATACTGAATGAACCAGAAATTATTATAGGGAATTCTGAAATATTCAAAGCAGATGGAATAATGTTAACAGTGATAAGCTCCTACCTAAAACTGGGAATGACTTCAAATGTGCTACTGACTCAGAAAGGGCAGATTCAGGGAACAGGAGGAACCCTGGGTCACCAGAAAGTGCTGAGCTAGGACAAATGTGGACATTAGAACAAAAATGTAGTAATAGAATTATATATCATAACTAAGCAGGATTTATGCCAGAGAGGTTCAAAATTGGAATTAAATATTAATGCAATTCACTCTATTACTAGATTAAAAATGGAAATCATACAATCATGTAAACAAATACCTCAGAAAGGCATCTGATAAATTCAAAATGTATATCTAATTTTAAAAATCTTTTTTAGCATACTAGAAATAGGAACCTTCTTAACCCAAAAAAAGGATATTTTTAACCGAAAGTCCTTATTTCCCCAAATCCTCTGCTACAAGGGTGAGCTATTAGGATGGTTTTCATTAAGCTCAGAAATAAGACAAGAATGACTGTTACCATTATCTGTCCAACATTATACTGGAAGTTCAGAAATAAGACAAGAACAAAATCTCTAAATATTGGCAAAGAATAGAAAAAATGGCTGATATATATTTGTCTTTTTAAACAATTTCAGGAACATCAACTAACAAACTTTTCAGAATAATAAGAGAGTCCAATAAGGTGACCAGAAACAAAATCAACAGACAAAAGCTATAGCATTCAAACTTACTAGTAATTTCCATATAAAGGATATTACTATAGACTAAATGACTTTCCTCAAACCTTGATGTGTGTTTGAATACATGACCCCTGTGACATGTATTTTGGATCCTAATCCCAATGGTACTAGGTCAGTGGGACCTTTGGGAGGTTTTTAGGTCATGACAGTAGAGCCCTCAAGAATGAGATTAGTGCCCTTTTAAGAAAAAAGACCCTGGGGAAGCTCTCTTACTTCTTGTGCTATGTGAGGAAACAGTGAGAACACACTGCCTTTTGCTTGTGTCTAGGTGTGAAACTCTTTGTGTTCATTCTTCTATGGGCTGTTGAGTTGTTAGATCTGCAGATTAATGTTTTCTATCAAATTTGGGAAGTTTTTAGCCATTATTTCTTCAAATATTTTCTGTACTTTCCACTGTTTCTCTTCTCTTTCTCAACGCACATACACACACACACACAATTTGTATTCTATATGAAGTCCAAATATGAATATAGCATAAACTATTAAATTAATTTGTTAGTGAAAATTAAATTGCTTCTATTTTTTACCATTATTAACAATGCTGCAATTAACATATTTAACTAAGGATGCTTCTCTGAATAGATACTGTAAAGTGAAATTGCTGAGTCACTGTTGCCAAATTGCCCTCCAAATTAATTATATCAACACTCAAAACCAAAAGTTCTTAAAGGTAAACATTTCCTTACACTCTTGAAATATTGTGTTATCAATTTCTTTTAATTGTTAATAATCTGATGAATAAATGACGGACACTCATTGTTTTCATTTCTGTTTCCCTTGTTGTTATTGTGGTTGTGCATCTTTTCATGTTTATTGGTCATTTGTTTTTCCTCACTTATAAATATTTTGCTTATATCCCCTATCCATTTTTCTAGTGGGTTTTGGTTTTTTCTTATTGATTTACAGGAGGTTCCTTTTGTATTCCTAAATGTATTCTGTATCTGTTGTATATGCTGTAAGTGTTTTTTCCCAGTCTCATTTCTTTTAACTTTGGTGTCTTTTGATGTACAGAGGTTTTCTTATCACCATTTGATTGATCTTCGCTTTCACCACTGACTTGAAATGTTACCTTTATTATTTAGTAAATAAATGTAAATCATGTAAATTCTCATCTTGAGTTTTTTCCTACTCTGTTTTATTGATCTATTTGTCAATTCTTATGTCAATTTTTCTAATTATTATGACTTCATTATTTTGTTTGCTAGGAAGCCATTCTTTCATAAATCGTCCTGGGCGTTCATATGCATTTCTTTTTAGAATTAAATTCACAATTTTCTGGAAAATGCTTGAGAGTTTTATTGTGATTATTTTGGATTTCCAGATTAATTAAAAGATTGAAGAACTTCATTGCTAACAGATTGTCTTACAAGATATACTAAAGGAAATCTTCAAAACGAAAGCAAATCACTATAGATAACAGGAGATGATGAGAACCAGAAATGACAAACTTGTGAGTAAATAAATAATATACATATATACAGTGTGTCTGTAAAGTCATGGTGTACTTTTGACGGGTCACATGGTCAAAAGTGCACCATGACTTTACGAACACATTGTATATATTTTTAAATTTCTTTAAAAACATGCAATTTTTTGTTAAATGTGTAAAGCAATAATTAAAACACTGTATTGTTGAGTTTATATCATGTAAGATGTAAAATATGTGACAATGGAGGGAAGATAACTGGAACTATATTGTAAAGTTACTATATATTACCAGAATTAACTCAGTATTAATTTAGAGTAGATTGTGATTGCCCTGGGTGGGTGGCTTGGTTGGTTTGGTTGGAGCATCATCTTGATGTACAAAGATTGAGGGTTCGATACCTGGTCAGGGCACATATAGGAACAGATTGAGGTTTCTGTCTCTCTCCCTTCCTCTCTCTAAAATCAATTTTAAAAATAAAAAAACAAAGTAGATTTTGATAAGTTAAGATTTATATTTTAGTACCTAGAGTAACTATTAAAAAATAACATTTTTGTTGAAAGTCAACAAAAGATTCATGGAACATTCCACCCAATAACAGAATACATGTTCTTTTTATTTTTATTTTTTTAATTTAGTGAAAGGAGGAGAGTCAGAGACAGACTCCCACAGGTGTCCCAACCGGGATCCACCCAGCAAGCCCACTAGGGGTTTGCCCATCTGAAGCCCTTGCTCCATTGCAACCAAAGCCATTTTTCAGTGCCTGAGGCAAGGCCATTGGAGCCAGCGTCAGCACCTGGGGCCAACTCACTCCAATCAAGCCATGGCTGCAGGAGAGAAGGAGAAGAGAGAGAGAGAGGGATAGACAGAGAGAAGCAAGAGGGGTAGGGGTGGAGAAGCAGATTGGCATTTTTCCTGTGTGCCTGGATGGGGAATCAAACCCGAGACATTCACATGCTGGGCCAACACTCTACCACTGAGCCAACTGGCCAACTGGCCAGGGCTACATATTCTTTTTAAGCACACAGGGAATGTTACCCCCAAACAGATGATACTCTAGGCCAGAATCAGTAAACCACACGCCCTAGGGCCAGCCACCTAATTTTTTAAAAACCTTTTTAATCATTTTTAAGTGTGCAGTGAAGTGGCATTAATTATGTAATGTTGTACAACAATTAATCTATACCCAACACTTTCTCATTGACCCCAGTAGAACTCTGTACCCATTAAATAATAATCTTTTATTCCCCCTTCCCTTCAGCCCCTCAAATCTACTTTCTGCCCCTATGAATTTACCTATTCTAGATAGTTCATATAAGTAAAGGCATACAATATTTGTTGTTTTGTCTCTGGCTTATTTCACTTAATATAATGTTTTTAAATTTCTTCCATACTGTAGCATATATCAGAAGTTCATTCCATTTTATAGCCTAATAATATTTCAATATATGCATATATCACATTTCATTTAAACATTCATTTATTGATCAGCACTTGGGTAGTTTGTATCTTTTTGTTAAAATGAAAAACACAGCAGTGAACACTTGTGTACAAGTATCTGTTTGAGTCCCTGTTTTCAATTCTTTGGGGTATATACCTAGAAGTGAAGTTGCTGAGTCATATGGTAATTTTATGTTTAACTTTTGAAGGACCACTACACTATTTCCTAGAGTGGCTGCACCATTTTACATTTTCACCAGCCATGTACAAGGGTTCCAATTTCTGCACATTGTCTCCAACACTTAATCTGGTTTTAAAAAAAATTATAGCCATTCTAATAGGTGAGTGAAATAGTATCAGTTGTGGTTTTGATTTGCATTTACCTAAGAACAAATGGTTTGAGCATCTTTTCATGTACTTATTCAGCTGCCTGTTTTTGTAAAAAAAAAAAAAAATGTTTATTCTGATCCATTTATTTACCTGTTGTTGATGATTGCCTTCATCCCATAACAACAGGGTTGATTAGACAAATGTAAAACATTTACTAGCTCTCTGGGTCAGAAAAAGTTTGCTCACTCCCATGTTAGAACATAAAAACGCCTCAATATTATAATGCTAATTTGAGAAGAAGGGAGAGAGAATGAGAAAAACACTGCACCCTGTCACTGATGCTGAGCCCAGCGCAAACTAAACTCAGCCAAACTGCCTGAAAGTGGTTCACTCTTAAATTTGTGTCTAGTCTAATCATCACTGGCATATTTTTATTTTTTAAAGTAGAAAACCTCAAGCCTTATCACTTTCCACCTTCTCAAGAAAGGTAACACTGCCTAGAGCAGAGTAATAAACCAGAACTGACTTTGTTCAGCCAAGTTTTCTTTGCAAGAGAAGCAAAGCTTGTCAGGTATTAATGAAGCAGGAAGAACACTGAGAGGCTATTTCAGCTGCAGCCTCTTAGGGGAGCCGCTATTTTAAAAAGAAGTGTAAAATGTGAGAAACATGCACTGAATGTTTAACTCAATCGGCGAAACGAATAACCGGAAAGTTTAGTCGTCCGTAAGGGTGACAGCGTTAGTCCAGGAACCTTGCTGGCAGAAATGCTTTTTTTTTTTTTTAAATTACGGGAAGGTTGAGTATCAAGAGGATATAGAGATACAATCGATCTTACACACTTAGAGTGTTTAAAATACAATCCTTGTAATTGTTCTCATCTCAGAAGCGCTGGGCTTGGTCTTTGTTACCTATTGGATTTCAGGAAGGCTGACTTGAGATGTGGCGTTGCCGTTTCCTGGGCCCTCACTTATTTTTTTTTCCGGCGCTGGCAGCCAGTTCCTTTGTTGTGCCTCCTCTGCATTCATTCTCTGCCCTCGCACCTCCAGACAGGGTGGTGGGGGTTTTTCCTGGTCCTCGCTCTCTGAGCTCCGGCCGGCCACCTTCCTGGGCATCGCATAAAGCACCGCTTTAACCATCCAGGGGGTGTCGGGGCTGCCACACTGGGAGCAGCCCCTCTTTTGTGTTGGTGTTTGTTTCCACCGCGGTCGCACTGGGGCTGGAGGCTCGGGCCGCGACCCCCGAGGAGGCGGGGCCTCGGCGCGGGCTCCGCCTGGTGAAGATTTCACCACCGCTGCCACCGCCCTCGTTTGTTCCGTTACATCGCCGGGACCGGACCGCTTTACCCAGGGCTGAGCACACCTGCTTGGGGCTGCCCAGGAACCTTCCATCGCCTTTCTCTCACCCAACTCCGCTTTATGCTTGTTTCCCCGCTTACTCATGTTTCCTATTTAACAGCATACTGGCGGGGCGCTAGGCAGAACTAAGACTAAAAAGCAGAGTAAGAGATAAAAAGAACAAATTCGATGCACCTGCTTCAGTCCTCCGAAGTTTGTGAAGGGTTGTAACCATGTCTGAGTCGGGGGAGATAAGTGAATTTGGCTACATTATGGAATTGCTAGCCAGAGGAAAGGTAAGTGCTGGGGCACGCGTTGCGGTAGCTTGGGCCCCCACTTCGGGCGCTACCAGGCTGGTCGCTGTGGGCGCCCTTCTCCATTTCTCCATTCCAGGGCGGGGGCAGGGGCAGGGGCCGGGATCCCGGGTCCGCGCGCTCCGCTCTGGTGTCCCAGCAGCTGTACAATACAAAGTATCCGTCTTTTCTTTATTACTCGATATCTCTGAAATGAGCCAACGAGAACTCTCTGACGTGTTTGGGGGCCAGCTGGGCGACCGGGGAAGGCTCCCTGGAACGAGAAGGGCGAGCGCTCAGCGTGCGGTAGGGTGAAGGGGGCCGGGCGCTGTCCAGGGGGGACTGCTCCTGGACGCACCCAGGGCTGCCTGGGCGTGGTGACTTCTAGTAGGTGACCTCGCCTGTCCTGGTGCTGAGCGTGGAGGGAGAATCGGAGCAGCCAGCCAGTGGGATCGGGAGGGCGGAATCGGCTGTAACTAATAACAGGGCAGAATTCTTGATCGCCCCGCCGGTGCTTTTAGTCTTTCTTCCAAGTCCTTAGCTGCTGCTCCAGACCAGGAACCTTTCAAGCTGACTTCTTTGGTGGGGAGGAGTGAGATCATAACGAGCCGGATTTCAGCCCCGCACCTGTCCCGGAGCCCTTTCCAAATCCAGGCTGGCGCTGTCTGTGGCGCCTCGCGACCACGCCCTCGGCCCAGCGTTTTGGCGCCGCGCCAAGGCAAAAAGCCTTGCGGGAAGAAACTGCCTATAGAGGCTCTTAAGTGATTTGCAGGAGGGAGATGTCGGAAAATGCAAAAACCACGGGAATTCACAAGCGCGGAGAAAGCAAAAAAACGAGAAACGGGGTCAGCATTTACCCTATGCACCCGGAGTTTGGGGAAGAGGTGATAGCACAGAAGAAAAAGGATTCCCTGTGCACGGTCATCAGAAAGAAGGATGATCCTGCAGGCCTGGTGTGAGCACCTGAAACTTCGGTCTCATACCTCACTCACCCCAACTCCGAAGATACCGTGTGGCGTGGTTTTAGCGTAGGCCAGACAGTCCCTACGTCTGGGCAGCCGGTGTAATGCACTTTCAGACTAAAGCGTCCTGGAGGAACCGTGCGCCTCTCTGAACTCTCCCGTCTGTTCTACAAACACAGAATTAATTCACTAATCCAAGATAGCATGCTTATTAACATTTTGAAGGTGGGGCCGCCTCTAGCAATTACAGACCAAGACCAGTACAAATGGAAGACCCTTGTTCCTCATTTCTTCCTAACCTGGGCTCTTCATTCTGCACTTCAAAGGGCCTCTCACTCATGCGGAGGGACATTCTTGGCTAGCACATTCAAGTGCCTCATCCGCACCTGTAGTCTCTCGTTGGCCAACCCCCAGGCGGAGAGTGCATACCACAGCCCACTCCACCCTCTGCAGGATCAACACTGGAGAGAGAAGTCCAGAAGGAAGTGTTGGTTCTGAGCGAGGAGGCACTCAAAAGCACGCAGCAAGATCCCGGTGCACGAGAACTCTGGCGGGATCTGGGCTGGGAAGAGGGCCCGAGGAGAGTTGATACCATTTGTCAATGACAAAATAAAATGATCACTCTCAATTGAGAGATGAGTTTAGGCCTGTGGTGCTCAGACATTCTTTCCAGTAATTCATAATTGTATTAGCTGACTAATACTTTTCGCAGGCAAAACTTTAAATTCTGAGAGAACAGTTCAGAGGTGGGACCCAGGGATCTATCTGCATGTTCACATTTAGGTGATTATAAGACAGAGAGGTAAACTTCCCCTAATTGGGAAGTAGGACAGAACCATTAGTGCACCCTTGAAACTTCTTATAATAAAGTTGGGTAAACAAAAACAAACCGTGCAAAATTAGCAGTGTGTTTACCACAATATGCTCACTGTAAAGAAAAAACAAAAATGAGCCTGACTTGTGGTGGCACAATGGATAAAGCATCCACCTGGAACGCTGAGGTCGCCAGTTCAAAACCCTGCACTGCACTTGTCTGGTCAAGGCACATCCGGGGATTGATGCTTCCTGCTCCCCCCCCCCCCCCCCCCGCCAAATGAATAAATAAATATTTTAAAAAGAGAAAAAACAAAAACGAAATAAGTTTCTGGTTTTATCCATTAACCTTGACTGCCTCACTCTCTACTAGGTTTCAGCAATGGGCCTGCAGCACAGAGCTGCTCTGCCGCTTTCAAAGTGAGAGAGGCTGGGCATGCCTGTGAACTCCGAGTTTGGGAAGCAGGCGCTCACAGGAAGAACTTGAGATAGTTCCTCCCTCTGACTTTTTGATTTATCTTGGTGGTGGTGGTATGTCAGGAGTAGCCTTCCAACCATTTTTGACTCAAGCCTGTTCCCTCCCCACTCTCCTCCCTGCCTGTGCCCTCTACCCTTCCAACTCCATTTAAAACCCCCACTTTGGGTGTGATTACACAGGGTTTGAACACTGAATACTTACTTCTGTGAGTATTAGCCATGGAATAGCAGACCTTTGAGATTTACTTGCTTTGTTTTCCTCTGAGGAGTTGGGTTCCACTTTGTAGTTCAGGTTTGTAATGTAAGGAATAATGTGAAACTAGTCTCATTACACCAAGTTGGCCGAGTTAGTGGAGAGCAGGGGCCAGTCATCCTCTTGCCATTTCCTCTCCTTTCCTTTCCCTCAAAGTTGAGACCAGTGGGTTGACTATCCTTACAGTTTCTTTCACTTTTCTCTGATGGTTTTAAAACTTTACAAAACTAATATATACTTGTTCAAAATATGCAACCTTCCAGAAAGTTTTATAGGGTAAAAGGTGAAATGTCACTTCCACCTCCAATCTACTGCCTTCACCTGGGGCAGCAGTTTGCTGTGTATCTACAGTGTGTCCGTAAAGTCATGGTGCACTTTTGACCAGTGCCGGTCAAAAGTGCACCATGACTTTACGGACACACTGTATTTAAAATTCAATTAGCTTATTGTTTGTTCTTTGTGGGAGGTGAGCCTTTCATCCTAGGTAACCTAAAACCCACAGGACAAACCTGATCAGCTTGTTTTACTCTATTGTGATGATTACTTTAATATTTAAAGTAGACAGTGATCTCTACCACTGTGGTCTTTCTGTTCAGCAAACAATACACTCTAGGTATAGTTAATACCTATGATAATTCTTAAGAGGTTTAAAAATCAATGAATGGAATTTCTTATATTTCACTATCAGAGAAATCTGTATTTCTGAAAGCTTCTTTTTGTTTCTTTTTTAAACTTGTCTCTTAGGAGTAAAAGAGAGCCTTCCATGTCTGTGGTCAATATCTATTGGTTTTTAGAATGATTTGTGTTGCTAAGTTTTTTAAAAATCATGTTGATGCACCTCTTTCCTTCACATCATTGTACGTTTTTCTGGAATCATATAATGAAGATTTGATGACAAAGAACATTGAAGAATTTAAATTTACTATACCTCTCTATATTTAGAGTATTTAATATATTTATGTATAAATAGCCAGAAAGTACTTCTTGTTTTTCACAGTTCAATAGTTATGATTCAGGCTCTTCCAAAGAGTACATAGTTAGAGCAAAATAAAGGAGGCTTTGGAATGTTACATTTAATTTTGATGGAGAAACCGGCAATGATTCCATTACTTGGTGAATTATTACTTTCATTTATTAAAAAAAAAAAGAGAAACTTTTTTATTAATTTGAGATAGAGGAATAGAGAGAGAGAGAGAGAGAGAGAGAGAGAAGTATCTACTTATTGCTTAGTTGTTCCATTTGTGGGTGCACTCATTGGTTGCCCTGACCTGAGATCAACGTTCTATCCACTGAGGCATTTCACCAGGCCTATGAATGATCACTTTTAACTTTGAATATCTTTTTTCTTTTAAAGATAAGCAGCTTTCCTTTTTTTTTTCTAAGACATTTTATTTTTAACATTTATTAATTTTAATGAGAGAGGAAGAGAGAGAGAGACAGGAACATCAATCTGTTCCTGTATGTGTTCTTACTGGAGTTCCAACTGGCAACCTCTGCACTTTGGAACGATGCTCTAAACAATTGAGCTATCCGGCCAGGGCTGAATATCATTTAGTGACAAAAAATTCAAGATACTTATACATCCAAAATTCACTTTAAAACAAGAAGATATTCTGAAAGAATTAGGTTTAGAAAATCCTCATGTCTAGACTAATATAAAGTCTTAAATATCTCCTGGGATCAAAACCAAAATACCATCAAAGGATCTGTTTCAGAAGGTTCAATAATAGTTTCACAAATGAAATCTAAACTAGATGACAAAACTAAGGTGTGTTCACTGCAAAATATTTTTTATGTCTTGAGAATGGTTAAAATGTGTATGTTTTAGGGGTTCAGAAGGCAAACAGAAGATTTAGACTGAAGCAACATCATTTGAAAATAGCTAGGTTCATAAATATTGTTATAATTTTCCTCTGATGTCTTTACTACATTGTTCAAAAGGTAATGTGAAAACAGTATCTCAAATTACTTTGAAAAGTAGCTCAAGCTACTTTATGAAATTGTAAACTTCATGTTTTATACTTATCTATGGGAAGTGCAGTAGGGATGCTGGAGTGAGACCCAGATTTGAATCTGGCTCTTTAATATCTAATCATGTAACTTTGAGGGTACTACTTAATCTGTGGGTGGAGGTGGGTAGGAGTTGTGGTTGTTACATGCTCCCTCTGAAGGGAATTACAGTGGTACCTTGATATACGAACAGACTAACTTTTTTAAGATACGAGCTGGGACTTGGTCCATGTTTTTGTTTGAGATCTGAGTGAAATTCCACGATACGAGTCATGATTCGGGAAGCTGCTGCTAGTTGGCGCATTGGCACACGGGCCCAGTATCGGCAGTTTGATATATGAGTTGACTGACTTGTGAGCTTGGTTACAGAACAAATTAAATTTGTATCTCAAGGTACCACTGTATACCTATTTCACAGGGTCATTGCAAAGTTTAAGTGAATATTTTATACAGAGTTCCTGATACTGTTATTGGCACATAGTAGGTCCTCAATAATAAAAAGTTATTATATCTAGCTACTATGACAATGGGGTTGGGTCGTGAGATACCTTAAATTCAAACTGTGATTTATTAGCAAGTGGAGGTAGAGTTACTAGATAAAATACAAGAGTTAGAGTTAAATTTGAATTTCAATAAGCAAATAAGTTTTTTTTTGTATTTTTCTGAAGTTAGCAGCAGTGAGGCAGACAGACTCCCACATGTGTCTGACTGGGATCCACCGGGCATGCCCACCAGGGGGCGATGCTCGGTCCATCTGGGGCATTGCTCCATTGCAACTGGAGCCATTCCAGTGCCTGAGGCGGAGGCCAACCCAGCCTTGGCTGTGGGAGGGGTAGAAAGAGACAGAGATAAAGGAGAAGGAGAGGGTACAGAAACAGATGGGCGCTAACAGGGAATTGAACCTGGGACTTCCACATGGTGGGCTGATGATGCTCTACTGCTGAGCCAACCGGCCAGCCAGGGCCAACAAATAATTTTTTTTTTTTTTGTTATAGGTATGCCCTAGTCAGTATCTGGGACATACTTATACTAGAAAAGTTTCATTATGTGTCTGAAAATTTAACAAGGTGTCTATTCTGTTTTTATGTGCTAAACCTAGCCATCCTAAGTGTAGGAATAATAAGATACAGTCAAAAGACCCCTGCTAACAACCTCTAAATATTACCAACGTTGTTCACCTCAAGGTGGCCGCGAGACCCCTTTGCCCACCAGTTGTGCAGCTAGTACCCTCCTGCCATTGGTGGAAAACTGTCTGCCTGAGCAGCACTATGTTCCTCCTATCAAATTTCAAATTTTTGGTCTGGTGCTACCATTTAGCAGATAAATACATACTGGATTTTCTCTTAAAATAAATAAAAGCTTACGTGTATGGGAAACTAAAGCTTACAAAACATCAAATGGTGTATGATATGAGAGAATGGAATCATATTAAACTGAGCAGTAAGACTCTTAAGTGATAAAAGAGTTCCGAGTAAGAGAAGCTAATCAATGAAAACTAGACTAATGAGTAAGATGGCTCTTGATCTGCAGCTTGAAAGAGGAGTAGGGTTTGGCTAGGTAATGGAAATCTGAATTTCCTGGCTCACAGGACTCTGTCCCCTGTGGTTGTTGCCGTAGAAACACTTTATGACAGGTAAACTTGGCCTGTCAGAGGCTTGAGTCAATAATTGATAAGTGTCATTTATTGTTCCTTTATTTATATATAGCCTTCTGATATCCAGCAGCGTAGACAATGTGTGTGGCAATCACTGCGAAACCCTGTGATTTACTTCATTGCCATCTTCCTTATTTCCCCTAAGTCCAGGATTCTCTTAACTTTGTACCCAGGTTGTTCAATGACTTGGGTTACCAAAAGGGGACAAGGTTTGGAAGTATGTGGCCAAACCACCTAGTTACTTCTTTTTCAGGACATACAGTATGAGACCGTGGATGTTTGATTTCAGGCCAGATTAAGAGCCAGTGGTGCCTCACAGCACTTAACTATGCACCACGGTCATTAGGACTTGACTCTGGGGATAATTTAATCTCTTGTTGGGTATTAGGAGTCAGTATGGAAAGAGACCTGGTCAGTTTACTGAGTAGGGTATAACGTAAGGGTAATAAGTTTATATTTTAATGTCAGGTAATGAATATTTGTTGAGCCTCTATTTTACCAAAACTGAAATGATGAGTGTGTATATTTGGGGAGTGGTGGTTTATGATAGGTGAAGTAGAAGAAAATTGATGACATCCTTCCTTGACCTTTTGGACTTCATGAAGTAGATAGACACTAGACAGCTCATGCCCCACGTAACAGAAAAGCAATTAAGCGACACCAACAAGTGCAAAATATCACAATGTAAGCAAGAGTACTGAAGGTCTGTGGACTTGGGTGGGAGCGTGAGAGACATAGAATAATAGGCTTCTTGGTATTGAATTTGAATCGTATTTTAAAAGAAACTATTGGAAAAGTATGTGCTAGGATATTACAAACTAAAGAGGGGTAGGCACTAAGGAATACCATATGCAATGCAAATTGGAGGAATGATTAAAAAAACCCCACAATTCAGATGTTTCATGTCATTCTCACTTAAAAGCCTTCAAAAGCTTCCCAATGTCTTCAAATACGTTCACGTGCATATATATTCCCTCCCTGTTAATTCTTACATAAAGTTGCCTATGGTCCAGGACAGACTTTTTTACCCCTTTGCAAATGGAGATATAAGAACAGTGACTTAGACATATAGAAAGTCATCTGTAAATACCTAATTGATTGGCTGTTACTGTAATCTAGGCATGGGGAGAGGAGGCTCAAGGTGGGCAGGGGAATTAGCTGTGAGTTTGAGAAAGAACAGTATCTGAGTAGAAACAAAGGATGGCAGCTGTGGTGGGGTGGAGGAGGTAGAAATGAGCAGTGGTCAAATATCAACATTACAACGATTGAAATTTCTTTTGAGAGCCAAATTTTTAAAACTTAAACTATATAGGTAGGTATATTGTTATTAACTTAATTAGGGTACTCCTAAGCTGGCTTTGCTAAATGTCCTCAAGCTGATAGAGCTGCTTGTGGCTCGCAGCCGCGGTTTGTCGACCACTGGCCTAGGGAAATGAGAGACTGATGGTTTAGAATGGTGATTTTCATATTTGATATTTTCTTACTGATATTCTTCCTCCCTTTCTTGCTTTTAAATTTTATGTATTAAATTACATTTAAAAAGTCTCTAGAAGTAAAATATATTATAATGTGCAAACAGTGCAATGAAACATGAGAGAAAAATGTCTTCCACACCAGACTCCTTTCCCTTACTTCTCAACAATACAATTACCATTTTTTTTGTGCTCTATTTCAGAGTCTTATTTTTATTATTTTCTGGTATAAGCATATATGTCTGTTTTATCTTTTTGACAGTGGCAACATACAGAATTTGTATAGTTTTATACGTTTTAAAATAACTATATTTTAGAAATCCTTTCTCATCAGTACATTCATTTTAACTGCTGCATTATATTCCATGGTATAGATGTATGTTATGGATGATGGAAATTTAGTTTCTGTAAATATGGTCCCAATTAAGATCATTGTACATGTTTCTGGGTACACATGCAAGTCTTTCAGTGGGAAAATTTATAGAAGTGGAATTGCTTAGACAAGTTTTAAGCATTTACAATTTTTGATAAACTTGCAAAATTTCCCTTCATATAAGCTACACCAATCTACATTATCACAAAAAACTGTTTGAAAGTGCTTAGTTCCCTACATTCTTGCCAAGTGTATTAACAGAACTTTTGAACTTTGAGAATCAGGTGGAAAATGATATCTCAGAGGTTTGATTTGCATAATGGAAGGGCTTTCAAATTTATTTTTAGGCAAATATTGTCTATACAAGTTATATCTTTAGTTCATGTTAATGAAGCCCGCTAATCTCTTTTACTTTGTTAATTGTTTTGGACCAAAGCTCTATTTAAATGTGCTGATGTGAGATTAGAGCCCAAGGGAATTATTAGACCATCATTAAAAACAGAAACTGATTTACAATGCTTTTTAATGATTGAGTTTTAAAAAAATTTATATGGGAACATGGTGAACTGTAGTACATGTTATATGTAACTAAACTGCACAGGCATTCCATTTTTCCCCCTTCATTCCCTCCTGATTAGGAAGCTTCAGAACTTCTGGGAAGAAAGCCCCAATTCCAGCATGTGGGGTCATGCAACAAACAGGCTTTAACGCTGATCAGTAAAGTCCAGTCATTACTTGGAAAGGTGTTCATCCTCTTTGCACCCCATCTGTTAAATTGTGGGTTTCTGCCGCGAACCAGCACAGCTAGTAATTCCAGGTCCTGAGTGGGAACGGCATGGAATTAAGAAAATAAACTTGATCAGGGAGGTCTCTGCAAACTGCTGGCAAGAACAGAGCCCGCTCTCCACCCCAACCCTGCTTTATTTATAGGGCAGAGAGAGTTATTAGCAAATCAACGAGATCATCAAAACAAAGTTACATATCCAAGGCATTCCCAAGAATTCTATCAAGTGCAGAACCCCCCATACATAACATCTTAACTTCACAAAACAAAGGATAAAAAGGAAATTGCCTCAAATCTTTCCAGGGACAGCGGGGATAGTATGAGTAGAAACAATCCAGCACCACAGCTAACGTGGACGTGTGGGGAAAAAAAAACAAAACCCAGCCTTTAGCAACTTCACTAAGCAAGTGAGGTGGGGGTTTGGGCAGACTGTCAGCTTACTGCCAGTTCCCGATACCTCTGTTCCCCCTAAATCTAAACTGCAAAGACCTCGTTGGCTTGCGGTCCCCAACAGGTTTCCATTAAAGACAATAGCTAATGTCCTTTGCTGTTCTTAATTCTACACTACCACACCTTTATTTAATTGCCGGGCCAGAGAAGAGGCTATGACTGCTGACAGTGCTGTGGTAAGACAGAAGAACTTTCCACAGCGAGAGACTTCTCCCAAATACGAAATAAAGTGGGAAGTACTTTAAAACCTAAAGGGGATGCCGTGCAGCAGCTCTGTGATCCTTTCACCTGTTTAGAGCGCCTGTTTTCTCAGTCTATATGTAAAGATGGAATTATTAGTCAGCCCGGAAGACGGTGCTCGATCTAATAATACGGCTTCCAACAACCACAGGTTAATTTGTTTTCCATTTGTTTTGAGAACAAGATAGAAGAAACGCGCTCCAGCCGTGCCAGGTGAATTTTACAACCCTAGACCCGGATCTGTGGAAACCGCGCCCTAACCCTAGGCCAGCGCCTACCACGTGGGTGTGTGGGTGCCGGAGCTCTTTGGACCAGCTGTCCGGATTTCCGCGCCCTCTGTGGCGGGGGCGGCGGGGACCAAGGGACCGCAGAGCAGCTGCGGGGGCGGAGGCAGGGCGCTGACAGTAGGCGGGGCAGGCGGTCCCTTGCTGCGGTCTTTTGAATTCGGTTCTTGCCCAGAGCCCGGGAAAGGGACACCTACTATGTGGTCTGTCCTCGGCCACTTGGCAAGAACGTGTTGTGCGTGGGGAAAAGCAGAAGCAAAAAGCGGAATATGAGTGATTTGTGACCAGACAGGGAATGTGAAGTTCACTCTATGAACCCGGCCGGAAGAAAAGGAGGCGCGCAGGGCGGGGACAGGTACCAACTGGGGAACCCCCGGCCCGGGCAGCGTCCGAGGGGGCGGTTCAGCCGTGCTAGGGGAGAGGGTACAAGTTCGTCCGCTCCTCTCCGCCCCGTCTGGAGTCAGGCAGTGTGACTTGTCTGTGATGCCTGGTACAGTGCATTACCGAAGTCCAAGGAAAGCAAAATGAAGCACGGGGGGTGCTCGGACTAGAGGCCAGGGATGCACTCTGCAGCACTGCTACACGCTGGCCCCGCCCGGCCCTTCCCGCGCTGCCCTCAGCCTCCGCGGCGCCCTCACTTCCGCCTTTCCGGGGCTTCCTATTCGCCTGGGGCGTCCGCGCCGGCCGGGGTGGGAGTGAGGGGCGAAGTGGCTGGACCCCTATCGCGCGCCACACCCCCGCTGCTGCTGTGCCGCCGGGTGGTCCTCTAGCTCATAGTCCCTCCTCCTTTGTGCGGTGGGAGCTGTTGCTCGGGTGACGGCGCCGCCCCGCCCCGGCCCCGCCCCTGCAGCGCCCGCGCCTGGGTCTCGGTGCGGCCGCTGGCCCAGCCGCAGTCTGCAGGAGCCGCCGCCGCAGCCGGCAGCGGGGTGAGTTTCCGGGGCCGTCGCAGGGGGTGAAGCCCCTCTCTGCGCCTGTGTTCTCGTCCGCCCTGGGCACTGACCACGTCGGTCCGCTGGCCGGATCCGGCTGACCAGCTCGCCCTCTGGCTCCCAGAGGAGGCTCCACCGCAGCTGCAGGGACCCGCCCACCAGACCCTGCCTGGCGCCCGTCTGCTTGTTGGGACCCTGCGGTTGATGACACCTGGCCGAAGGCTACCATGGAAGGGGATGGTTCAGACTCACTGGTGAGTGGGGCCGAGCTGCGGCCGTCGCGCGCCTCGATGGCGGCGCGCCGGGGCTCCTGGGTCTCTTCCCTCCGCGTTCGCTGGGAGGGAGCCACTCCGGGAGAGCAAAGGCTGCCGTGTGGTGGTCCCGCTTCCTGTTCGCGCTCCCCGTCTCGGGCCGGGTGCCTAACCCGTGCGTCCCCTTTCTACTTCTCGCAGGGTTGGATTCCGGGTCCGGGTCCGCCGCTCGGGTGCGGCTGTCGCCCATCTGATCATCTGCGGGAGTCCGGATGGGGCTTTTTAAAGGGTTTCAGTTGTAGAATTAATTCACTTTAGGGAGTCTGGTACCCGCTGCGGCCCAGGGCTCGTGTTCCGCTGCCCTTTGTTTGGGAGTGCGATGGGGTCGTCGCTCGAGTTCCGCTAGGACCCTTGCGGGCTCGGCCCGGTACGGCTGCCTTGGCCCGGAGCGAAGGCTCCTCCTCCCCAGCGCAGGCGAGCTCTGGCAGCTGTCCGGGCAAGAGTGGTTTTGTTTGAAGGAGTCGGATAGGTAACTCTTTGTTTTTTCTTTCTTTTTGGTAAGAGTGTGTTTAGTTTTATTTATTTTTTATTTTATTTATTGGGGTGACATTGGTTAATAAAATCATAACAGGTTTCAAGTGTACAACTCAATAAAACATCTGGACTGCATCGTGCGCTCACCACCCAAAGTCAAGTCTCTTTCTGTCCTCAGATGTATGGGCCATTCATAAGAACTTGTTAGTTTTCTGTCGAATCTCACTTATTTTGAAACAGCCTAATTGTGGGAACCACCACATCACATTTCTCTTAGATTGTTTCCCCTCAATGAATGTAAACTGAACACTGTCTTTTGGGTAAAAATTACTTTATATCTATCGTGCTTAAAAAGCTGCTTTATGTACAAGAAAAATGGAAATGAATTTAGCTCTTATCTCCTATAAAATGGAGTGTGAGAACCTATTTCAGACATTAGAACAATATTTTCCTTTGAATTGTCATCTTTTTCTTGTAAAATGAGATAGGATGTAAATATTCTGTATTCTTTGATGTGGATTGTATCTGTCTTCCAAATTTACTAAAATGGTGACATGATTTGGGCTTTCATTAAATACTGTTGAGTGATGCTGCAGGAAACCCAGCAAAGACCCATTGAGCCAGTTGGCTGTGGTTCTATTGTCAGGGATTATTAAAGCACTTGTGTCATTTTCGGGGGAATAGAATAACATACGTTTTTATTCAATTAAAATGTGACAATTCAAATTTAATTTTCTGTGTATTTCCGGTAGTTAAAATAAGTGTATAGGGTTATTAGTACTTTAAAATTGGACTATCACTAAAATTGCTGGAATTCATAGCCCTTGAAGTTTGCTATATGTATGGGGGAAAAAGCCACACAGGGAAAGCATGCGGAAACTGGTATGAGGTTATCAAACCTTTAGAGTGGTGGAGTCTAAATGTTTCTCACTGAAACTAATGCAAGCTTGTAGAGTTGAAAGCATTTATAATGGTGCCTTCTAATCCTGTACACCCTTTCACTATTTAGAAAGTGCTTTTAAGATAATTGCTTTGGTATTGCAGCATGAGAACTTCAAGGGTTTTACCTGCATTACAGTTGCAGCATATGAAAAATGGTCACATTTAATGTAGAAAGTTGCTGATAAATTCAGCTTGTCAATAGATTTCAAGTAGGGTTCCATGACCATACTGGCTAACCTAGTTTTGACCAGCTCTTGTTATTTGCTACTCAGAGGGTAGTATGCTAAATAGGAAAACAGCCATATTCTTAGTGCTGTATTCTTATTTTTATTGAAGTAATCCTTTAGGATTTCACTGATGTCTTAGATCAGTAAAATAGTGATGGTTTGAATAAATTCATAACTTGATTAAATTACTGTAGTCCCCTAATATTTTCTGCTGATTTTTCTCATACTTCATTTTTTATCATTTAATGTCGCTTCAGTTCTAGGCTGTTGAGTATTGAGAGGGGGATTTGATGGTGTAGTAGTTCATAATCAAAAAGCAACTTCAGATTAAAAAATCTGTTTCTTCTTTTTAGAAAGGTAAACACGTGTACTTGTACAAGAGGTATAAGCATGTTAATATATTTAACCCACTTAGAGCCTTTGATTCTGATTGCCTTTTTTTTTTCCATTTTAAGGTTACCATTAAGAATATCGAAAGAGAGCTCATTTGCCCAGCATGCAAGGAGCTGTTTACCCACCCGTTGATTCTCCCTTGTCAACATAGTATTTGTCATAAGTGTGTGAAAGAACTCTTACTGACACTTGATGATTCATTTAATGACATGGGATCAGACAACTCCAATCAGAGCAGTCCTCGACTTTGGCTCCCCTCCCCTAGCACGGATAAAGTTGACAGGATTAACAGACCAGGTATGTGATAGCATTAGGGTTGGGAGATTCATTGAAAAATGTAGAAGGGAAATTATTTTTGTCATTTTCAGGGTTAATCTTTCCAGGTAAATACATTTAAACTGTATACAAGGACCATTCCCCATTTTTAAATGTCAGAATGAACTCTTATTATCTTTTGGTATACACTTAAAATTGGATATTGAATACCAATTTTGTATTAAGCCTCTCATTAACTGTGTGTACTCTAGGGCATGTTCTTGCCCTGTGATACCCTTCACGTGAAGGATGAAGTAATGGATTACTGAAGTACTTAAAGAGGGGAACATCTATGTATGGTAATAAGTAAACATGCAGAATTGGGGATGGCTACAGAGTGACTGGTCCTGAGGAATTATTTGGTATCATTTTATCCCACCTGAGGAATTTCATTTCTTTAGCCATTTTTAATCCATTTTTTAAAAATAAGGATTTTGAAAATCGAATAAATAGTAGTGGAATTCTGTAGTAATGATACAAGTAGATTTAATGACATGTATAGGATATATACTATACCTTTATTATATAGCCAATGTTTGAATTGTTTCTTGTTGGGATAGTGTTGCTTTCTTCTGGATATCCAGAGGAGGATTAATAATTAGTAGATCTAAATTAATTTGAAATCACTAGGAACAGGGCCACTGAAAAATGAAGGGCCAAAATCAGCAGTGGGGACCAAGGGAAGGCCTAGGTTGGATAGAGATACCACAGCGTCATGTTAGGCATGTTCTTTGTATACAGAGTGCTTGAGTGGCCGTAAGCACCTCACAGCTTCAGCTTTACTCAGTTTGAGTTTTGAGGTTTTAAGTTTAATTTTTTCTCCCACTCTGTCCATTTCTTCTTTTTATACAAGTAACTTTTTTTTCCCTTCTTTTCCTAAATGAGAAAAGAGGAGATAGACAGATTCCCACATACGCCCTGATGGGGATCTACCTAGCAACCTCTGTCTGGGGCTGGCTCCTGCCCATCTAGGGCCGTGCTTGGAACTGAGCTACTTTTAGCACCTGAGGTGGAGGCTCCACGGAGCCATCCTCAGTGCCCAGGGCTGATGCTCTCTAACCACTCAAGCCATGGCTGTGGGAGAGGAAGAGAGAGAGTGTGAGAGAAGGGGGAGGGATGGAGAAGCAGATGGTTGCTTTTACTGTGTACCCTGACCTGAAATTAAACCTGGGACATCCACAAGCTAGGCCAACAGAGTCTGTCTGTCTCTCTCCTCTCACTTGGAAAAAAATAAATTATAGGTAGACAGTCATGTGCCACCTAATGATGGAGGTACATTCTGAAATCCCTCTTCATGTGACTTAGCAGTTGTATGGCACAGGAGAGGTAAAGCCAGCTGAGAGCCAGGGTGCTGGGGGTTCCTCATGCAGAGGGAGCCGTGTGAAGAGGTACTCAGTTTCACTTTTTGTGTATTAATATTTAGCATAGTTTTATATTGATTACATTTTACAGCAGTAGTATTTTGGATGTTTGGTTAGATAACATGTGTTATTGAAATAAATTTCACCTGTTTCTTTTTATCTGGATACTGGGAAATTTAAAATGACATACGTGGTTTACTTAAACTTTTGGCTCACACGTTCCTTTGGATAGCATTGCATTGGACATTTGACAGATTTTAAAAATAAAAGGTGCCTTGAAAGGAGAGTAAGGTTTGTATATATAAAAATAGCATATTAAATTAAGTAAAAATAAAAACTGTATTATTGTACAGTTTCGGTTGTATATATGCATGTTTTCCCCATTTGTATTTCCTTTCGTCAGAAAGATATAGTTAGGTGTAGTGATGTTTATTTACATTGTTATTTATATCGGTAAAAAAATCAACCAAAAGATGCTTGACTTGACTTTGTATTTTCAATGGTTACCAGAAATGTGATTGTTTAAAAATACAAAATTGTAAGATAAAGTGTCAGTCCTTTAAGTGCTGCACCAGTGATTAGTTCTACACACTAAGATCAGCTTGATGAATGTTTTACAGTGATGGCTTCATAAATACCATGTGTACCAGGAAAACACATTGTTTTTACTGTTAAGTCAATACTTGTGTTATGTGTAGGACACAGTTGCTGCTTTATCTTTTGTTAGCAAGTTGTGAATCTTCTCTTTGAAATTAAATCCTAAATCCAGCTTTCTGTTCATTGTTCACAGCATTACAACGGAGATCTTTGGGGTGGAGAGGTAGAAAATGCTTTATTGCTTGTGTGGCCGCAGGCAGTATAGTGTTAGATTTAAATGAAATAACCTTGTATTGATAAGGTTTTAAACATCAGTGGTCAAGTCTTCAAAATTTCGTAGGAAGTGAGCAAATTGGGCTGAAATGACTTAAAGGTCAACAGGACTAAATTTCCAAGCAAGTTCTGATGTTTTTAAAGGGAGCACTTATTAGTGCTTGCATTTTATAAGTATACGTGACAAGATATTTTTTTTAAAGAAAATGATATACCTCTGTTGTTAGCTTTTTAAATATGTTTCCTTAAAAATCCTTTACATTTACTTAGGGAACAAAGCTTGTGTTAAGCATATTGTTACCTTGAGGAGGTTAAATAAGCCAGTACTTCCTTCTGTATTTTAAAAATTTGCTTAAAATGTTGACAATTTTTATAGTTAAAAACATAATCTTTGCTTGTTTTATGCATATGGTATTTTTCCTTTGTTAATGTTTTAAAGTATTTGAGTTGTAATACTGAGGTCTTACCCATTTGTGGGTACATAATGTACCCTGCTTTTTTAGGCTTTCCTGTAGTGTTTGATTCTGTGTGAAAGATGGGCCAGCCTGTCTTATTAACTTTTTTTTTTACTCCAGTTGACCTTTAAAGTAAAATTGGCTACTTTTTTTTGTGTGTGTGAAATGCTGGTGATACCTTATATTTTACTGGAGAAAATAAATATCTGAAATGTTATCCCTTTTCTGTATTCCTTACTTTCCCATACATGCCTTGATTTTATTTTTTAAATTTAAATCATTTTTATTTTTGAATTACAGTTGACATACAATATTATATCAGTTTCTTATGTACACCCCAGTGACTACACATTACATAAGTTATTTTTTTTTAATTTGATTTATTTTTTTTTCTTTTTGACATTACATAAGTTATTAAGTGATTACCCCACTAAATCTAGTACCCATCTGCCACCATACGTAGTTATTAGAATATTATTGACAATATTCCCTATGACGTACTTTACATCCCCATGACTATTCTGTGACAACCAATGGGTGGTTCTTAATCCCTTCACTTTTTTTTACCCATCCTCCCTACCCCCCCTCCCATCTGGCAACCGTCAAAATGTTCTGTTATCTGTGAGTTTGTTTCTGTTCTGCTTCTTCATTTATTTATTTTTTGTTTCATTTGTTGATAGATACATATTTCTTGCCATTTTATTATTCATATTTTTGGTCTTTTTTTTTTCTTCTTAAAGAAGATCCTTTAACATTTTCAGTTAATACTGGTTTGGTGATGATGAACTCCTTTAGCTTTTCCTTGTCTGGGAAGTTCTTTATCTATCCTTTGATTCTAAATGATAGCTTTACTGGGTAGAGTACTTGCTTTTCATCACTTTGAAGATTTCTTTCCAATCCCTTCTGGCCTGTGAAGTTTTTATTTAAAAATTAACTGATGGTCTTACAGTAGCCTCCTTGTTGGTAACTAACTGCTTTTCTCTTGATGCTTTTAAGATTCTCTTTGTCTTTAACCTTTTGCATTTTAATTATGATGTGTCTTGGTGTGGGCCTCTTTGGGTTCATCTTGTTTAGGAGGCTCTGTGCTTCTTGGACTTGTATATCTTTTTCCATCAACAGGTTAGGAAAGTTTTCTGTCATTATTTATTTATTTATTGACAGAGAGTCAGAGAGAGGGACAGATAGGGATAGACAGACAGGAAGGGAGAGAAATGGGAAGCATCGATTC
Source organism: Rhynchonycteris naso (assembly GCA_037038555.1). Lineage (NCBI taxonomy): Eukaryota > Metazoa > Chordata > Mammalia > Chiroptera > Emballonuridae > Rhynchonycteris > Rhynchonycteris naso. Next base: position 160,140,953 of record CM073000.1, on the reverse strand, counting down.
TCTGTCAAGGCACCTTAGTTGTTCACTGATTGCTTTATCATGTGCCTTGACTGGGCCTGGGGACTATAGTAGAGTGAGTGATCCCTTGCTTGAGCCAGCAACCTTGGACTCAAGCCAGTGACCTTGGGCTTCAAGCCAGTGACCTTTGGGATCAAGCCAGCGACTGTGGAGTCACATCTGTGATCCCACGCTCAAGACATTGATCCTGTGCTCAAGCTGGTGAGCCCGTGCTCAAGCTGGCTGCCTCTGGGTTTTGAACCTGGGTCCTCTGCATCCCAGTCCAACACTCTATCCACTGTCCCACCACCTGGTCAGACTCTGTCATTATTTTTTAAAATAGGTTTTCAATTTCTTGCTCTCTTGCTTCTTCTTCTGGCACTTCCATGACATGAATGTTGGTACACTTGAAGTTGTCCCAGAGGCTTCTTATGCCAATCTTCATTTGTTTAGATTCTTCTTTTTCTTTTTACTGTTCTGATTGAGTGTTTTTTGCTGCATGTATTCCAAATTGCTAATTTGATTCTCAGCATTATCAATTCTACTGTTGATTCTGTATAAATTATTCTTCATTTCAGTTAGTGTAGCCTTCATTAATGACTGGTTCTTTTTTATGGTTTCCATGTCCATTTTTATGCTGTTTAAGTTTTAAGTTCAACTACCCTTCCCCTAAGTTCATTGAGCATCCTTATAGCCAGTGTTTTGAACTCTGCATCTAGTTGATTGCTTGTCTTCTTTTTGTTTAGTTCTTTTTCTGGAGTTTTGTTCTTCTTTCATTTGGGATGCCCTTTATTGTATCCTCATTCTGTGGACCGTCCAGTGTTTGTTTCTATGAATTAGAGCTACTATGTCCCCTGGGCTTGGAATAATGACCTAATGTAGTAGGTCTCCTGTAGGGTCCAGTTACATGCCTTGATTTTAAAATCTTATCATCACTTCTAGAAGCCACATGTAGGCTTTAGTGAGTTCCTGAGAATTTTAAATATTGAAACTTAATTTAACTATTAGGAAGAAAGGTAGGAGTAATTTGCTTTTTAAAAGGGATTGCTTATTACCTTTTTTTTGATTAAGGTGGTAGTGAGAAAAAGGCTTTATAAGTTGAAAATACTAATAATAAAAAGTTAAATATAACTGGTAGGAATTAGATGGTCAGAATGTGTGAAAAGAAATGTTAAGGTGGCAGTATAAGACATCAGCCCCTTGCCAAACACTGAGAAGCCCAACAGGAATGTCCAGTGTGTAGAGAGGTAGTCCACTGACTGCCAGGTAGTAACAGTGGGGAAATTGTTGCTAGCCAGAATGTGGTAGAGAGTGCAGCTAGCAGTTTTTGAACCTGTTATGAATTAACTCCCCCCCTTATTTTTTTGTATTTTTCCAAAGTGAGAAGCGGGGGTGGGAGGATGGAGGGGTGAGGAGTCACACAGACAGACTCCTGCATGCGCTCGACTGGGATCCACCTGGCATGCCCACCAGGGCGTGATACTCTGCTCATCTGGGGAGTTGCTCTGCTGCATTGGAGCCATTCTAGCACCTGAGGCGGAGGCCATGGAGCCATCCTCAGTGCCCTGGCCAATTTTTGCTCCAGTGGAGCCTTGGCTGCGGGAGGGGAAGAGAGAGACAGAGAGAAAGGAGAGGGGGAAGGATGGAGAAGCAGATGGGCACTTCCCCTGTGTGTCCTGACTGGGAACTGAACCCAGAACTTGCACACGCTGGGCTGACCCTCTACCACTGAGCCAACCGGCCAGGGCTATTAACTCTTTGTTTTGAAATACTTTTTTCTTTTTGGTTATTTAAGGGAAACCTGAAAGCCGACATTGGGGCGATTTCTTTATTAACCAATTTGAAGAATTTTTGGAGTTGTCATTTTTAAATTGTATTGTTTTATACTTAATTTGTTTTTTTTTCAAGTACCTCATTTTCTTTTCTTTTTTTAAAATTAATTTTAATGGGGTGACATTAATAAATCAGGGTACATATGTTCAAAGAAAACATCTCCAGGTTATCTTGTCATTCAATTATGTTGCATACCCATCACCCAAAGTCAAATTGTCCTCTGTCACCTTCTGTCTGGTTTTCTTTGTGCCCTTCCCTTCCTACCTCTTCCTTCCTCTCCTCCCTCCCCCCACCCCGTAACCACCACACTCTTGTCCATGTCTCATAGTCTCACTTTTATGTCCCACCTATGTATGAAATCATGCAGTTCTCAGTTTTTTTCTGTTTTACTTATTTCACTCCATATAATGTTATCAAGGTCCATCCATTTTGTTGTAAATGATCCGATGTCATCATTTCTTATGGCTGAGTAGTATTCCATAGTATATATGTACCAAAGCTTTTTAATCCACTCGTCCTCTGATGGACACTTGGGCTGTTTCCAGATCTTCGCTATTGTGAACAATGCTGCCACGAACATGGGGGCAGATTTCTTTTTTTCGAACAGTGCTATGGTGTTCTTAGGGTATATTCCTAAAAGTGGGGCTATAGGCAGGCCCACAGCTGCCGGACCTCTTTTGCGCATCCCCTCCGCCCCTGCTGGTCTAGACCGAGCTCACGCCAGCTGGACCCCCCACTCCCCCCCAACAGAACCGTGTATCTGCATCCTGCCGCCACCGTCCCTCCAGCAAGCCCTCAGCAGTGTGGGTAGGGGCACTGCAGCTCAGACCCTAACACTCCATACTGTAGTTCTGGAATCTCCCTCCGTTTAAGCAGCTCTGCTCTAGGTGCCATGGGAGAACTTGTTTGGCTGGTGTCCTGTCTCCTTTTGCTGGTATTGCTAGTTCCAGGGGAAATAATAGTTTTCGATTTGGGAAGTGACTCTGCCCAGGGGTTAGGGTGGCTGTCCCTCAGAGTGTTTCTCCCTGTGCCTTCCAGTCCACACTCTCTTCCCGCTGCTCCGGTCCTCTCCTCTGTCCCCGTCCCCCGGATCCCCAGGTGAGTGGTTGTGAGAGGGGTTTTCTGCGCTGTCCCTTTAAGAAGAATCCTGGGTCTGAGAAAACTGTCTCTTTCTCACAATCAGTATCCTCACTTGTTTCACAGCTCAATACTGTCCAAACGCCTCTTCTAGGCTCTGGGGCTGCAGGCTGGGGCTTTGTTCCTAGGACCCAGGTCCCTCCTGTTCTGCTAAACTCTCTTCGCGCCACGTGAGTCTGCTGTTCGCTCCGGGGAGCTGGGCAGCCCTCTTCGTGTTTTCACTTTTCCTACCAGTCTCAATGTGGCTTCTTCAGTGTTCCTTGGTTGAAGAGTCCACTTAGTTTAGTTCAGCGTTGGTTTATCCAGATGATGGTTCTTAAAATTAAGTTATAATCTACTTTGGTTCCAGGAGTTGGAAGTTGGTACGTCTGCCTACTCCATTGCCATCTTGCCGTCCACTTAATTTGTTTTTGAAGTAAAGGTATATGGGAAAAGAATTGATTCTGTAAGGTGACAGTGGTCAAATCATTTGTATATGTTATTGGTCCCTCAAATGCAGTTTGACATAAAATTGCATTGCATAGCCTATGTTGTTTCTAAGTCATTATTATTACTTTTCATTGTATTATGGTATTGAGCAGTATTATCCTTTGGAACGTTTTACTATCATGGAAATGGTTGATCCTGCACAATATAGAATGGTAGCCACTAGCCCCATGTGGCTCTTGAGAATTGGAAATGTGTCTGGTGCAACCAGGAAACTAAATTTTTAATTTAATTTAATTTAGTTTTAATACCACATTTGGCTAGTGGTTGTTAACTGTATTAGACAGCACAGCTATAGAGAGTAAGAAGTTCACTCTATTACATTTTATTCTTAGTTCTACTTCTTGATTTTTTTCATTACATGTGCTTATCAGAATATTCTTTGATGTGTCCTCTTTTCCTTATTGCCCTGAACATATATTATTTGTTTTTATGAAAACAATGGTAGAAGTATGACAGATAAAATAAAATAAGTCAATTCTTTAGCATTTTTTTTTGTGTGTGACAGAGACAGAGAGAGAGGGACAGATAGGGATAGACAGACAGGAAGGGAGAGAGATGAGAAGCATCAATTCTTTGTTGCAGCACCTTAGTTGTTCATTGTTTGCTTTCTTATATGTGCCTTGACCGGGGGGCTACAGCAGAGCGAGTGACCCCTTGCTCAAACTAGCGACCTTAGGCTCAAGCTGATGAGCCTTGCTCAAACCAGATGAGCCCACACTCAAGCTGGTGACCTCAGGGTTTTGAACTGGGGTCCTCCATGTCCCAGTCCGATGCTCTATCCACTGCACCACTGCTTGGTCAGGCTCTTTAGCATTTCTAAAAAAAAATTGAGAGCTTTTAAAGTCTGTTTAGAAAAAAGACAAGATAATATTGATTTAATATTTTGTCTGATTTGAGAAGTTTAATATAATTCTATATATGTTAACTTTTATTATAATAATAAGTTAAAGGAGGCTTACAGAAAAGGGATGAAACATTTTTTAAAAATTCTGAATATGAAGGCCAAAATCGGGGTGTCACCAGTGTACATGGTTAAGCATGATTTTGTTGTCATAATTTCATTTCGTTTTATCTTGTTACTTAATTGGTCATAACCTTCAATTTAGAAAGCCAATAATCCATTCTTTAAAAAAGTTGATTGTTGAGATTAGTCAACCATTTTCATTGTATCACCTGGTTCATGTGTGGAAGCATGCAATTAAATGTGAATTTTCATGTGTTTAAACTTGACCACTGCACTGTATCACTTCCAGTATTAATTGATTTGTTTTTTCAGTAAATAAAATTTTCATTGGCATGCATTTTAAAAAAGCTTTGCTGCTTATTTCATTATATGCCTGATGTGTTCTGAAACTTTGGACTGTATTGCATGCTTTTTGAATTGTTAATAGTACAAGAATATATTTTATATAGGATTTTTAGATTTTTGTGGGGCAGCTTTCGTTTTTTTTGGTATGCTTTCTTTGGTGTGTTTAAAGGTTATAATATCTTTAAATGGAGATATTAAAAATATTCTGCATATTTGTTACATAAAGTAGCTTTCAGGGCCTACTGCCTTCTATCATGTTGCAAAGTCACTTTAAATTAATGATATTGATTTTATGAAATCAATAACCATTTAAATATATATTTATTTATATATATTTATAAATATATATATATATCATGCCAGGTATTTTTAGACAGTCTTTTCAGTGATGATAGCAATGTGTCAAGGAAGTATTAATATAGCTGTTTAAAGACCTTTTCTAAATGTGGTGTACTAAGTTTAACCATTCAATTTTGGATACATGGCAGTATGAAAGAAAGCTGTAGTTTAAGAAGTTTGTTTATTTTTAGGCAGTTATTTAGTGGGCAATCAAGAGTCCATGCCTAAGAATAGATTTATAAATGAGAGGAGGGACTATGGTGTGTATGCACCATAGACAAACCCAGATTCTGGTGAACCTGTGGGTAAGGACTGTCATGGCTTAGTTTCTTGATTTGTTAAAATCAGGATAATACTGAACTAAAGTGTGATGTTAATGTCATTTATTGTATTGTGTATGTATTATAAAATTATCTGTAATACTTTTTGGGTAACTTGGTTTACTGAATTAAGTAACCTTTAATGATTCTTTTTTTCAGGTCATAAGAAGATACTAAATGGTTGGTTCCTCTTAAAGTCACTAGATTCTAGGTCTATGAATGAGCTTTTCAGTCTTTTGTAGATTGCGCTTAATTAACTAATGATTTTGCCTACTGAATTTTTCCAGATAAAACAGTACTATGGTGGGAAACCCTCTATTGAAGTGATTCTTAACAATTTTGTGATTACATACTCCTTTGAGATGCTGCTAAAAGATATGGATTATTTAACCATAAAATATGCATAGGAATATGTATACAAAACTTGCATGCAATTTTATATAATTTGCAAAACTATTTGGATCTCTTTGGAGCCAATTCATGGAGCTTCAGGTTAAGGGCTCCTGTGTGAATCATTTTTTATTGCATATTTATATATGTAAATATATAAATTATTATATAATTTCAAAAGATCCTGACCCACTGTAGTATTGTATTATATATTTTGTCCATATATCTGTTTTATTTAAAATGGTTTTTATATGGGATTTACTATAGAATACTTTCCTCTTTGATTTAATAACTATTTAATAACTTTGGTCTATCTTTTATTTGCCAAGGGAAAATACTTTTTTAAAGAAGTATTTTCAGGCCCTGGCCGGTTGGCTCAGTGGTAGAGCATCGGCCCAGTGTGTGGATGTCCCAGGTTCTATTTCTGGTCAGGGAACTTAGGGAAAATGACCATCTCCTTTTCCACCCTCCCTCAGACATGGCTCAATTGGAGCAAGTAGACCCTGGGCACTGAGGATGGCTGCCTCCATGGCCTTGCCTCAGGTGCTAAAATAGCTCGGTTGCTGAGAAACAAAGCAATGGCCCCAGATGGGCAGAGCATTGATCCCAAGGGGGCTTGCCAGGTGGATCCCAGTCGAGGCACATGCGGGAACCTGTCTCTTTGCCTTCTTGCTTCTCACTTAGAAAAAAATAGAAATAATAAATAAATAAAAATAAAAAAGTATTTTCAGAATATGAATTTATTCAAAGGGAGTAACTTTGAGTATTATAGTTTTTTAATATGCTTGTAGATATGTATCTTTACAAAACATACTCCTTTTTTCTTCATTCTATTTATTTTCTTACTAATGTAACTAAACAAGAACTTACTGATTACACAGGCTGGAAGCGTAATTCACTGACCCCTAGGACCACTACTTTTCCTTGCCCTGGCTGTGAGCATGATGTGGATCTTGGAGAGCGAGGAATCAATGGTCTGTTTCGAAATTTCACTTTGGAAACTATTGTCGAAAGATATCGGCAGGCAGCCAGGGCAGCCACAGCCATTATGTGTGACCTTTGTAAACCACCACCTCAAGAATCCACAAAAAGTTGCATGGACTGTAGTGCAAGCTACTGCAATGAATGCTTCAAAATTTATCATCCTTGGGGTACTATAAAAGCACAGCATGAGTATGTGGGCCCAACCACTAATTTTAGACCCAAGGTAAGTGAAGTTTTCATTGTTAGAATATGTCTTATAAAAGGAATTATTGCAAATCTGTAATTTTGACAGTAAGAAAGAAAATAACTTTAAAAACTAGAACAACAAATTAAGGCTTAGAATCTGGAGTTATTTAGTATGGTGCTAAACATCCCCACAGGTTAGCAGGCAGTGTTATGGTTCACCCTATTATATGCAGTAGAATACAGCACAGTACGTGAATGAATGTTCATAATGATAGTTCTGAGTTAGAGGAGGAAGAGTAAACTGGTTAAAGTTGAAAAGGTTTCGTGCTTTAATGGATAAACCCGTGATTGTCTAAAAAATTAGATTAGGAGACGTTTTTCTGATAGCCTTAGTTTCCTAAAATTGTACTGTGAATAAATAAGTGTAATTACAGCCTAATACTCGGAAGCTTGTGATATGCTGCCTAGTACCTGAAGTAGAATCTGCATTTCTTAAATATTCTGGGTAATTTCTATAATAATGCTCGAAATAACTTTATTGTATGGTTTTCCCTGCTCTGTGACTGAAAAGCAGAATGATTTTTTGTATCATCACTTATACTGGTTTCTGATTTATAGAGATTAAAAAGGTATAATTGATTCTCTTAACTAAGGTTCTTACTCCTTACAACTTAGTTACTGTGTCAGTATGAAAATCTGTTTATATTGTTGAGCATCAAACCTTTAATTTGTAATAGGAAAATAGAAAAAAATCCCAAAAGTTAATCTTGAAACTATGAGCTGAGTATTTACATTGTGTAGTGAATTAAATAGTGTAGTGGACTGGTAGATTAAAACAAAACTTAAAATGATGCTTTTCAAACTATGTCATTGTGGTAAGACATATCAAGTAGTTTGCAGTTGTCCATTGTGTTTCTGTGTCATTTTAAGTGCTCAAGGTCACAGATTTTTAAAAAGTTATGACTTCAACTTGGTGTTTTACTATTTTTTTTTTTCTTTTAGTGAGAGAGGCAATTACAGAGGGAGAGGGACAGACAGGAAGGGAGAAAGAATCATCAGTTTTTTTGTTGCGACACCTTAGTTGTTCATTGATTGCTTTCTCATATGTGCCTTGACTGGGGGGGCTACAGCAGAATGAGTGACGCCTTGTTCAAGCCATCATCCTTGGGCTTCAAGCCATTGGCCCTGTGCTCAAGCTGGTGAGTCTGTGCTCGAGCGGCAACCTCAGGGTTTTGAACCTGGGTCGTCTGTGTCCCAGGCTGATGCTCGGTCCATTGTGCCACCGTCTGGTCAGGCTATACTGTTTCTTTTAAATTAATAAATTGATTAATAAATTCCATCATGAAAGAACTTATGATTATTAAATAAATTATATAAGGTTTGTGTTTAATGAGTTAAGAATTCATGAAATCTTGAGTAAACATTTTTAGTATAAATTACAGTCTTATTCTTTCTGTTTACAAATATAATAAAAGATTAATAAGAGAAAACTGAAGAAATAAGGACAGGTTATTTGAGAAAAAAGTTTTCCCCATTGTTACTGTTATTCAATATAGTAAAATTCTAAAAAGGTTATCCTATAGAACATTTGCCTATAATTTTGAGTTCTGGTCATCATTCCTTGAAGAAAGTCAAACTTAGTATTTTATTTATGACTTTGAGAATGTAGAAACTTGGACAAGCTAAAAAATTTGAACTCTTCCAGTCGTTTTTCTCTAAGATATGCACATTGGACATTTTACTTTCTTTTTAAATTATCAGAATAGTTATAGTTGCTTGAAATCCAAAGTGTTGGACTCATAGACATCTTTTTTATTTCATCAACTCTTTGGTCTACAGGAATCTTCCAAAAACAAAGTAATTATTTTGCATAAATATTCAGATGTACCGCTAATGATAACTTACTGAGTAAAACAAAGAAATTTGAATCAGAAACACAATTTTAAATTTGATCAACATATGTAATTAGTATGTAAAAGCAAATACATCTGGAAGCTTACATCATAAAGTGTTCCAAGACGCTGCTAGTAGCAGATTTCTTGCAAGGATAGTGATGCAGTGGACTTTCATAAGTTATTTGTTATGGTACCTTAGGAAAATATTGATTATGATCATTAAGAGTTACCTATTTAGTGTGGTCAGAGCCTTTCTAACTTGGTTAAACATTCTACTTAAGGCCGATATTAATGAAATTTTCAGTCTTCAAGTTTAGGAGAAATAACATCTACATACTTAATTGACCATTTGAAATTGAACAATAAGAATTCTAATATAGAGAATTTTCATATGATATACCAAATGTTTTTTTTTTCTTTTGTACTTTTATTCATTTAAATGGCTTTATTTAGTGATTTTCTAAAGCAGATCTTTGTTTTCTGGGACTTTGAGAGTTCTGCAAGCTATGATGATCCTTAATCATACTTTTATTATTTATTCAACAGATTTTAATGTGCCCAGAACATGAAACGGAGAGAATAAATATGTACTGTGAATTATGTCGGAGGCCAGTTTGTCATCTCTGTAAGCTGGGTGGTAGTCATTCCAATCACCGTGTAACTACCATGAGCAGTGCCTACAAAACCTTAAAGGTAGGACTTGGTTAATTTTGGAACTAAATTTTGATTCTTTATTATACTTTATGTCTTTAACTTTTTCTTTATAAAATCATGACTTCTTGTGTGGTCTGTTTTACGGAAACAAGTTAACAATGAAAATTGTTAATTAATGGCCCATTGATACTTTGTTAGGATTTCTGACCCAGCCTTTCTTTGTCATACTGAGGTGCTAGTTCTGAACTGAGGAGAGAGACAGGGATAAAGGACTCTGTAGCATGATCTGCAAATGAGCCCAATGCCTGAGACATTGTCCATGGGAATCGCATGCCTTGAAAGACAATAGCTATTTGATACTTGTTGCTTGCCTATAGAATCAGTATACACAGTTTTTGTTTGTTTATTCTGGTGGGTCCCTCAGTAGCTACAACTGAGGGCTTCCTGGCTTGAATCTCATACATGGCCCTTTTAAAATGGCAAAGTAAGCAGTGGTATAATGCTGTTTTGTAGTTTGTTTGTTTTATTTCTTTTTTATTTTAAAAAATATTTTTAAAAAAGAAGTTAATCCATGCATAATTCTACCACCCTTTTTAATTTTTGCTTCCTTTCTGTCTTTTTTGGCCTATGTCTAATTTTCATTTATATGTACAGTTTTATATTTTGCATTTTATATGTCAGTCATTCTCAGTCTTCCTTGTACATTGAGTACATAGATGTATAATTGTTTTATTGCCGTTGTCTATTACTTCTGTCATCTGAGTCATTACTGGGTCAGTTTTGACTGTTATTTCTTCTCATTGTGATTTGTATTTCCTGCTTCATTGTGTGCTTAGCAGTTTTTGATTGGCTGCCTGGTACTGAAATTTTTACCTTGTTGGACACTGGATATTTTTGTATCCTACAGATATGCTTGAGTTTTCTTCTGGTATGTGATTAATTTACTTGGAAACAGTTGTTCCTCTTCGGCCTTGCTTTTAAGCTTTGTTAGGCAGGACAGAGCAAGATTTAGTTCTAGCACTAATTTTAACCAAACTGTGGATGTAAAAAACCTTTCTTTACTCTTCCCAGTGCTCTATGAATTTTGTCTCGCTGGTAGGGAACAGGTGCTATTCCCAGCCTTGTGTGAGATCCTGGAATTGTTTCCTCTAATCCTATTGGTTGATTCTTTCCCTGACTTCTGGCAGACTTCTGGCAGTTTTCTCCCACGTATGTACTGATCAATACTCTGAATGAGTAAGGGGAGCCCTGCTCTTCTCTAACCATCAGTTCTTAGTAATCACACTTGACAAACCAGCCTCCCTGCATCCTCAGCTTCATCATTTCAACTCATTGGGGATAATGGCTCCTTGAGTTCTTTGTACCTGGCCTTAAAACTTCCAAACGCTAAGCTGGGGCAGCCACTGGCTCATTGTGTTTACCATCTCAGAGTTCTTTGTTACTTGATGTCCAGTGTCTTGAGAGCTCTTTCATATTTTCTGATAGGTTTTAAAATTATTTTCAACTGGAGAAAAACCCAGTCATTGTTAACTTTGTTATGCCCTCTAGTGGTAGTACCACTGTTGGCTAGTTAAATTTAACTGACATTTTTTTTGTTTATTGCTTGTTGGTTTGATCTTATACAAGTTATCTAAAACAATTTTTTTTATGACTTGGAGTTGAATCTGTTTTTTTTTTCTTTTCCAAATGAGAGGAGGGGAGATAGAGGGATAGACTCCTACATGCTCCCTAGTCGGGATGTACTCGGCAACCCCCGTCTAGGGCCGATGCTCTGCCCATCTAGGCCATGATCCCAACTGAGCTATTTTTAGTGCCTGAGGCAGAGGCTCCACAGAGCCATCCTCAGTGCCTGGGGCAATGCACTTGAACCAATTGAGCCATGGCTGTGGGGAGGTGTAAACGTAGAGAAGCAGATGGTCACTTTTTCTGTGTGCCCTGACTGGGAATTGAACCTGGGATATACACACGCTGGACCAACACTCTACCACTCAACCAGCCAGGGTATGTTGTTAAATCTTTGATAATAGTATAGACTTAAGTTATTTTTTACATTCTGTTATTTCCCTCATATGTTTTAGACTTTTTAGAAAATAGACTCCATAATGGATTTTTCAGTTTCTAAAAGTAGCAAAGAGATTGCCTCAGATCTCCTCCCTTTTCACTTCGTTTTAGGTGTTTAAACTGGAGGTTATATTGACATTTTTATTTTTACTCACTTGACTGTTGCAAAGAGAAAGAAGAAATGGGTATCACATAGGATCACTTTGTGCTCTTTGTCTGCCGTTTGTTGAAACTGAAGTAGGGGGGCCAGGTTTCCCACCGGCCTCTTTATTTGATCTGGCTTTTAATACAGGTAAACTGTGTTGTAGTATGTGGCCTCTCTGACTTATTACCAGATTGTTTTGTGGATGGTGCCCTATCAGTTCTGTAGAATGTTATTAGTTGTGGGTGAACTGGCCTAAGTAGGTAATAACTGAGAGGAATAAGTCCTGCTACTGGTAGTCTTCTGATAAGTGACACCTATTTTTTTTTTCCTTCCATATAATCATCTCTCTTGTTAATCTCCAGACAGAAGTATGCGCATGTACATATAATTGTTTAATGACTATCTAGGCTGAGATGGACTTTGAGATTATTTTGGAAGGATCTTTGTTACTATTTGTGTTGTGAGTGTGGGTATGGGTGTGTGTGTGTGAAAGTGAATATCAAGTCTGACGGAAGGCCGTACTATTTGATTGGCTGCTCTCCTACTTAGCAACCTTAGGTGAAGAGTTTTGGGAGTGATAATGAGCTATCAAAAATGTACCATTTGGCCTGACCTGTGGTGGCGCAGTGGATAAAGCGTCGACCTGGGAACACTGAGGTCGCCAGTTCAAAACCCTGCACTGGTCTGGTCAAGGCACATATGGGAGTTGATGCTTCTAGCTCCTCCCCCCGCCCCCTCTCTTTCTCACTCTGTGTCTCCTCTCTAAAATAAGTAAATAAAAAGAAATTAAAAAAATGTACCGTTTGTATATTTAGGATTTTTGACTAATCTGAGCATTTCTATCTTGTTCTTTTTTCCAGCCTGCTTTCAATCTCTTATATATTCTTGGGCCTCTGTGCTCAAGGTCAGAAACTGAGTTAATAACTATAATCACCATAGTTGATTTTACAGTCAGTTCATCATAGGCTGAAGAAGTACTGTGTAAAATAAAAACAAAAAAATTTTTGCAAGTGTTAAACTTCTATTTCTGTTTATTTGTGTTACCAATATGTTCCAACAGGAAAAGCTTTCAAAGGATATTGATTACCTTATTGGCAAGGAGAGTCAGGTGAAGAGTCAGATTTCTGAACTAAACTTATTAATGAAAGAAACAGAGGTAAGTGATAAACTGGTTTGTATATTCATCTAGATAACTTTTTTCATGTATAAAGTTGGGTTAGATTTTACTTCTGCTTTTCTGGGACTAGGAAAACAAGTGTAAAATATAAATTAAAATTTTGTGTGATCAGTGCTGTGCTAGAGGGTAATTAAGTAATATTGGTGCAAATGAAAGAATGATGAACTCTTTATGTGGCAGTTATGGTCTCAAGAGCAGTAACAAGGGAAATGATAGCTTTTGCAATTATCTATATTTTATAAAATGAATAGATGACATTTGAAAAAATGTATTATATGTGGATAGGACCAGGTTTACTTAAAATTCCAGATATTCCTAAGTGTATACCAAAAAACATGTATTAGAATGTTCATGGCTGCACTATTTGTAATACCCACAAAATGAAAACTATCCAGATGTTTGTCACTACTGGAATGTAAGCAGCAGTAAGAATAAGTATGTACAACAATGTAGACAAATCTTGCAATAATATTGAAAGATGCCAGATACAAAGGAGTAAAAATACTGTGTGATTCTTTTTATAAAAGTACCAAAAAAGGTGTAAATGGCCTATATTGTTAGCATTCAGAATAGGAGTTGTTGAAGATGACGAGGAATATTAGTGCCTCAGAAAGTTATAAGGGTGGCTTCTGGGATACTGGTAATTGTGTTTTATATAATCTGGGTGCTGGTTACATGGGAGTGTTTGCAAAGATTTGTTGAGCTCTACACTTATGTAAATTATTTTGTTTGTATATTACATTTCAGTAAAATATTAGGAAAATTGTATTTAAAAGATACAGTAAAAGAGGACAGGACTGGGTTATTTAAAAATTTTAAATAGTCTTCTCCAATTTAATGTGTATTTCTTTTCTCTATTTGAGATAAATTGAAGAACTATTACTTCTGATCACTTTAAAAGTTATAATTAAATAAAAAAATATTCTGGCTAGTATGAGACTGTTACTTCTTGAAAAAATTTTTTCAAAGATGAATTAAAATTATTGAGAAATTATGTTAGCCCTGGCTGGTTGGCTCAGTGGTAGAGTGTTGGCCTGGCATGTGGAGGTCCCAGATTCGATTCCCAGCCAGGGCACACAGGAGAAGCGCCCATCTGCTTCTCCACTCTTCCCCCTCTCCTTTCTTTCTGTCTCTCCCTTCCCATCCCGCAGCCAGGGCTCCATTGGAGTAAAGTTGGTCCGGGTGCTGAGGACGGCCTCATGGCCTCTGCCTCAGGTGCTAGAATGGCTCTGCAGATGGGCAGAGCATCGCCCCCTGGTGGGCATGCCAGGTGGATCCTGGTCAGGCACATGTGGGAGTATGTCTCTCTGCCTTCCTGCTTCTCACTTTGGGAAAAAAAAAAAAGAAATTAAGCTAGTTATCACTATTTAGCCAGTATTGCTTTTGTTTTTAATATTTTTTCTGATATTCACTAATTGCATTCACTACCCTAAGTTCGTTTTCATGTAATTTAAAAATGGAATTTTGTTTTTATATTTTTGTCTGATCAGTGTAATCCCCCAACATATAGCAAGTTATCAAGATAAATAGAGTCTTGGTCAGTTGGCTCAGTGGCCTGGCTTGTGGATGTTCTGGCTTTGATCCCTGGTCAAGGCACACATGAGAAGCGACCATCTGCTTCTTTTCCCCTCCCTCTCCTTATTCTCTCTTTCTTCCTCTCTTGCAGCCAGTGGCTCAGTTTATCTGAGCATTAGCCCTTGGTGCTGAGGATAGCTCAGTTAATTTGAGCATTGGCCCCAGATGGAGGTTGTTGGGTGAATCTCGGTTGGGCGCATGCAAGAGTGTGTGTCGCTACCTCCCCTCCTATCATATTAAAAAAAGGAAAATAAAAAAATATGGGTTGTTAGTCATGCTGCCCTTCTGAAATAAGGAAACTCAATACATGTTTTAGAGTTTTTCATTCGGCAGGTTGAAAATTGAGGAACTTAGGCATAAGTATTCATGTAGATCGGGGTAGTCAACCTTTTTATATCTTCCGCCTACTTTTGTATCTCTGTTAGTAGTAAAATTTTCTAACTGCCCACTGGTTCCACAGTAATGGTGATTTATAAAGTAGGGAAGTAACTTTACTTTATAAAATTTATAAAGCAGAGTTACAGCAAGTTAAAGCATATAATAATAATTACTTACCAAGTACTTTATGTCCAATTTTTGCTAAGTTTGGCAGAATATAGTTAAATCTATCTTTCTATTTATACTTTGGTTGCTCCACTACCACCCACCATGAAAGCTGGAATGCCCACTAGTGGGCCGTAGGGACCAGGTTGACTACTGATTAGACATTGATTCCTTGGGATCCAGGAGAAAGTTTCTTTTTGCACCTTTGACCTGCTGCATTTCTAGCCTTATCAGTAAGAATTTTTTACACTAGAGAATTTGTCTCTATTCTTGACTTTTACTCAGTGATGATTGTGATACTATCTTTTTATCTATAATTATGCTAAGCTGGAGAGAAAAATCTCCTTCTTACCTACATTTAATATTTCTGAGTTTAATGTCTTGATAGGTCATTGAAATACTGCCAAAATGTCACCAGCATCTGTCTTCCCTTGTCCCATCCATTTAAAAGAAATTGGCTTTTGGAGTAAGGAAACAGAAGGAAATCTGAAAAAATTTTTCTCTCATTATAAATATAGGTCAGAAATCATTGAAAAATGCACTATGCACTTCTATAATATATTTTCACCTTTTAAAAATGTTCTTGGAGATTGTTTTTTGTTGGCAGCTGCTTAGGATGTTATATTTTCAAATAATCAAGTTGATCTTCGATTTTACTGACATTAAAAATGTTTTTTTTTTAAAGAAGGACACTACATAATGATAAAGGGAACAATTCAACAGGAAGATATAACTATTATAAATATCTATGCACCAAATATAGGAACCCCGACATACATAAAGCAGACTTTGATGGATATAAAGGGCGAGATTAACAGCAATACTATCATAGTAGGGGATTTTAATACCCCTCTAACAACACTGGATAGATCCTCAAGAAAGAAAATTAATAAAGAAACAGCAGACTTAAAGGAGACACTAGATCAACTTGATTTAATAGATATCTTCAGAACTTTTCACCCTAAAGCAGTAGAATATACATTCTTCTCAAGCACTCATGGTACATTTTCTAGGATAGACCACATGTTAGGACACAAAAATGGTCTCAATAAATTTAAGAAGATTGAAATCATATCAAGCATTTTCTCCGATCACAATGCCATGAAACTAGAAATTAACCACAAAAGAAAAACTGAAAAATACTCAAACACTTGGAAACTAAATAACATGTTATTAAATAATGAATGGATTAACAATGAGATCAAAGAAGAAATAAAAAAGTTTCTAGAAACAAATGATAATGAGCATACATCAACTCAAAATTTATGGGACACAGCAAAAGCAGTTCTGAGAGGGAAATTTATTGCACTACAGGTATATCATAAGAAGCTAGGAAAAGCTCAAATAAGCAACCTGACCCTGCATCTAAAAGAACTAGAAAAACAACAACAAATAAAACCCAAGACAAGTAGAAGAAAGGAAATAATAAAGATCAGAGCAGAAATAAATGACATAGAGGCGAAGGAAACAATACAGAGGATCAATGAAACCAGAAGCTGGTTCTTTGAAAAGGTAAACAAGATTGATGAACCTTTAACTAGACTCACCAAGAAAAAAAGAGAGAGGACTCAAATAAATAAAATTAGAAAAGACAGTGGAGAAATAACAACTGACACAACAGAAATACAAAGCATTGTAAGAAAATACTATGAAGAACTATATGCCAAAAAATTAGACAATCTTGGTGAAATGGACAAATTTCTTGAATCATACAACCTTCCAAAAATCAATCTGGAAGAATCAGAACACCTAAACAGACCAATTACAGCAAATGAGATCGAAACAGTTATCCAAAAACTCCCAAAAAAGAAAAGTCCTGGGCCTGATGGCTTCATAAGTGAATTCTATCAAAAATTCAAAGAAGAACTAACTCCTATCCTCCTCAAGCTATTTCAAAAAATTCAAGAGGAAGGAAGACTTCCAAACTCCTTTTATGAGGCGAGCATAATTCTGATCCCCAAACCGGGCAAAGACAACACAAAGAAAGAAAATTATAGGCCAATATCCCTGATGAATTTAGAAGCTAAAATTCTCAACAAAATATTAGCCAACCGGATCCAGCAATATATGAAAAAAATCATACCGCACAATCAAGTGGGATTTATTCTGGAGAGGCAAGGCTGGTTCAATATTCGCAAATCAATCAATGTGATTCATCACATAAACAAAAGGAAGGACAAAAATCACATGATAATTTCAATAGATGCAGAAAAGGCATTTGATAAAATCCAGCACCCATTCATGCTCAAAACTCTCGGTAAAGTGGGAATACAGGGATCATTCCTTAACATGATAAAGGCCATCTACAATAAACCGACAGCAAACATCATACTAAATGGGCAAAGATTAAAAGCAATCCCCTTAAGATCAGGAACCAGGCAGGGATGCCCCATTTCACCACTCTTATTCAACATAGTTCTGGAAGTCCTAGCTACAGCAGTCAGACAAGAAGAAGATATAAAAGGCATCCAAATTGGAAAAGAAGAAGTAAAACTGTCACTATTTGCAGATGATATGATATTGTATATTGAAAACCCTAAAGTCTCAGTCAAAAAACTACTGGACCTTATAAATGAATTCAGCAAGGTGGCAGGATATAAAATTAATACTCAGAAATCAGAGGCATTTCTATATACCAACAATGAAATATCAGCAAAAGAAATTAAGGAAACAATCCCCTTCACTATTGCAGCCAAAAAAATAAAGTACCTAGGAGTAAATTTAACCAAGGAGGTTAAGGACTTATACTCGGAAAATTATAGAACATTGATAAAAGAAATCAAGGAAGATACAAACAAGTGGAAGCGTATACCGTGCTCATGGCTAGGAAGAATAAACATCATTAAAATGTGTATATTACCCAAAGCAATTTATAAATTCAATGCAATACCAATTAAGATACCAATGACATACTTCAAAGATATATAACACATATTCCAAAAATTTATATGGAACCAAAAAAGAACACGAATAGCCTCAGCAATCTTAAAAAGAAAAAATAAAGCAGGAGGTATCACTCTTCCAGATATCAAGGTTTACTATAAGGCCATTATACTCAAGACAGCCTGGTACTGGCATAAGAACAGGCACATAGATCAATGGAACAGAACAGAGGACCCAGAAATAAACCCACAGCTTTATGGACAACTGATATTTGACAAAGGAGGAAAGAACGTACAATGGAGTAAAGACAGCCTCTTTAACAAATGGTGTTGGGAAAATTGGACATCTACCTGCAAAAAAATGAAACTAGACCATCAACTTACACCATTCACAAAAACAAACTCAAAATGGATAAAAGACTTAAATGTAAGCCGTGAAACCATAAGCATCTTAGAAGAAAACATAGGCAGCAGGCTCTCCGACATCTGTAGCAGCAGTATATTTGCTGATTTATCTCCACAGGCAACTGAAATAAAAGGCAAGATAAACAAATGGGACTATATCAAACTAAAAAGTTTTTGCACAGCTAAAGACAATAGGAACAGAATAAAAGACAAACCACACAATGGGAGAACATATTCGACAGCACATCTGATAAGGGGTTAATAACTAAAATTTATAAAGAACTTATAAAATTCAACACCAGGAAGACAAACAACCCAATCAAAAATTGGGCAAAAGAAATGAATAGAAATTTCTCCAAAGAGGACATACAGATGGCCAATAGGCATATGAAAAAATGCTCAACATCACTAATCATTAGAGAAATGCAGATTTAAAACCACAATTAGATATCACCTCACACCAGTCAGAATGGCGCTCATCAGCCAAACAACACAGAATAAGTGCTGGCGAGGATGTGGAGAAAAGGGAACCCTTCTGCATTGCTGGTGGGAATGCAGACTGGTGCAGCCACTGTGGAAAACAGTTTGGAGATTCCTCAGAAAATTAAAAATCGAACTGCCTTTTGACCCAGCTATCCCACTTTTAGGAATATACCCTAAGAACACCATAGCACTGTTCGAAAAGAAGAAATGCGCCCCCATGTTTGTGGCAGCATTGTTCACAATAGCGAAGATCTGGAACCAGCCCAAGTGTCCGTCAGAAGACGAGTGGATTAAAAAGCTATGGTACATATATACTATGGAATACTACTCAGCCATAAGAAACGATGACATCGGATCATTTATAACAAAATGGATGTACCTTGATAACATTAATACGGAGTGAAATAAGTAAATCAGAAAAAAAAGAAAAACTTAGAACAGCATGATTCCATACATAGTTGGGACATAAAAGTGAGAATATGAGACATGGACAAGAGAGTGGTGGTTATGGGATGGGGGGATGGAGGGAGGAGTGGGATAGGGAGGAGGGGAGGGACACAGGGAAAACCAGATCGAAGGTGACAGAGGACAATTTGACTTTTGGTGATGGGTATGCAACACAATTGAATGATAAGATAACCTGGAGATGTTTTCATTGTACATATGTACCCTGATTTATTGGTGTCACCCCATTAGAATTAATAATAATAAAATATATAAAAAAGTGATTTTTTTTTCAATTTAATTTTTTATTTTAAGAGAAATACACAAGATGATTTCAGAGGTTTACAAAGAAGATATAAAAAACAAAAATACATGTCTCATTAAAAACTTAATGCTCTATGGATACATTTAAAATACCATAAGCTGATAGGAAACACTCATATACCACACATTGTTTTAAGAGAAAAAGTAAACTTCTTTTGATTTTTTTTTCCATATACCTCTAATAGATCTGTGGACATCAAATTGATCCAGTCACAGAATTGCACAGCAGCATAGTTTTTTCTTGAATCTAATTCTCCAAGGAAATCTAGGAACAGCTTGTTATTACTGCCATTTTAGAGATTACCTAACATGGTTAGGTTACTTGCCCAAGTTCAGTCATGAAAATGACAGTTTTAGTACAGTTTCCAATCATCCAACCACCCTTTCCTTGTACCTCTTTCGTAGAGTAAAATTCTAGGAGTAAGCCCTATATGTTTTTTTTATTAACTTTAGTGGGGTGACACCAATAAATCAGGGTACATATGTACAATGAAAACATCTCCAGATTATCTTATCATTCAATTGTGTTGCATACCCATCACCCAAAGTCAAATTGTCCTCTGTCACCTTCTATCTGGTTTTCCCTGTGCCCCTACCCTTCTCCCTTTCCCACCCTCCCCTCCCTCCCCCCACCCCGTAACCACCACACTCTTGTCCATGTCTCATAGTCTCACTTTTATGTCCCACCTATGTATGAAATCAATAAGTACTACAGATAGGATCAGTTTTTGACAAAGTAGAGGAACACTTATGTTGTACAGTGAAAATAATGCTTACTGAGAATATGTGACATTGTGATGGGCATTTTATGTCAATCTTTCTGTCTTCAAAACAGAAACCTAAATGGTTTCTCTTATCCCTAGTTTTTAGAAGACAAAAATTCAAGCATGAAGTATTTAAGTAATTTGCATAAAATCACATAGAATTTAGTTACAATAAAATTATTTTAATTTAAAGAGTTATTTTTCTTAGTAAAGGATGTCATTTTACTGAGTTTCATGGCTGTGGTTTACTTTTTTTAAAAATTGGATTAGGGTGGAAATGATAAAAATGTGACCTTAATTAGGAATGAATTAAAAAGTCCAGAATTTTACTTTCCTGTGTCTTTGGTTAAATCAGTTAATTTCTGCCTCAGTTTCCTTTTTATACATATTGAAGATTGTTTTCTTATTTAAGTGAATACATTGTTTATTGTTGGACTTTGGAGATTAAAAGTTTAAGGAAGGTATAATTCTATAAAATTAAAAAGTATGTTTAAATAAAAGTTACCAATCATTCCTTGCTGATAATTCCTTGATGCCAAATTATTGTTCTGAGAATTTCAGGGTTAGACAAAATTTATTTGCTGTACAATAATTGGATTTATTTTGTTGAGTTTGGGTTATTTTGTGAAAAGACGTTGGGACTTAGCAGATAAGGTAATACTTTGCTTGTTTTAAAATAGTGTAACGGAGAGAGGGCTAAAGAAGATGCAATTACACATTTTGAAAAGCTCTTTGAAATTCTAGAAGAGAGGAAATCATCAGTTTTAAAAGCAATCGATGCTTCGAAGAAACTCAGATTAGACAAATTTCAGACTCAAATGGAAGAATATCAGGGACTTCTAGAGAACAACGGACTTGTGGGATATGCTCAAGAGGTGCTTAAGGAGACGGATCAGTCTTGCTTTGTACAGACAGCCAAACAGCTCCATCGCAGGTATTTTACTTTTCACCTAGAATCTCCTTAGCAGTGTCATGAGACAGTGCTGTAGGATCCACTTTAGCTCTCTGAGTGGTTCCTTCATAACCTGTTATGTGAAGTAACTCTTGCTTCGCTCTAAACTTGAATGTTAAGTGAAATTTTCTTTTGTTAACCACATTGCAGATACTTAGTCTGATTTGCCTTTTTAACAAATTATTTCTGTGATTTATAATGTCTGGATACAGAATACAGAAAGCTACAGAATCTTTGAAGAGCTTTAGACCTGCGGCTCAGACTTCTTTCGAAGACTATATTGTTAATACATCTAAACAAACGGAACTTCTTGGAGAACTGTCCTTTTTCTCTAGCGGTAAGCTTTAGTAACAGCAGAACCATGCTCTTTAGTCTGAATTTACACTGTGTAGAAAAAACACAAATTCTCTTTTGTTGGACATGATGAAGCAGCATCTCAGTTGCCCAGAACCATCATATCTTAAAACCATACTGTATAGCTATATTTTTATACACAAAATCTGTATTCTGTTGGTTTGTCTATTTAAAGATTGTGTAAATGGCATCAAATGTATGTATCCTTTTTGTAAATTGCTTTTATAAAAATATTAAGATAAATATTTGTTAATACACAAAATTCTGGTTTAACGCTATATTTAACTGTTCATAGTATTTCATTATGTAAATCATTTTCCTACTGAGAAACAATTTGTTTCTATTTTCTTATTGTAAACAGTGCTGTATTGAACATTTTCATCAGTGGTGGTTATGCACATGTATGTGAGTTTCTCTAGGGCAGAAACCTGGGTATTTCCAGGCTAAAAGTGACTCTACGATGAATACGCATTTACCTTGCTATCCTTGCCAAAATAAAATATCTCTAGTGGGTACCTTAAACAACAGAAATTTATTTCCAATTCTGGAGGCTAGAAGTCTGAGATCAAGGTGTTGGTAGGGTTGGTTTCTCCTGAGGCCTCTCCTTTTGGGTTTGCATATGACTAACTTCCTATGTGTTCACACGATTTTCCCTCTGTACAGATCTGGGTCCAAACTTTTTTATCATGACACTAGCCATGTTAGTCATGTTGGATTAGCGTCTGCTCTAATGACCTCATTTTAATTTAATTACCTATTTAAAGACTCTGTCTCCAATAAAGTCACATTGTGAGGTGCTGGGGATCAGAACTTCACATACATTTTAGGGGGACACAGTCCAGCCAGTACTTTTGCTCATGTTGTGCTGCTCCCCAGCAGGGAGTTCCTCCTTCCTCTTTTTATTTACTTTTTCATCCACCTCAGATTTCTCTCCTAGTGATGATGAACAATTACAATCTTTAGAAAGGTATATAGTCTAATAACTATATAGGTATATATATGTATGGATTTATACATTCAGTCAAAGAAAACTTGCCTTGTTAAAAGCTAAAAACTCTGAAGGATTATTACTGTGACTTCTTTTCTTTTCGGTTCTGTACCTGAATCTCCCTTCAGGTACATGCTCATCTTGTTTATTACGACAGTCTTGATTTTCCAAATATATATTTGTTACTCTTTCAAATGTTGATTCTACTTTATATACTATACTCCCCCTTTTTCAAAGGTATACTTGAATTGTTTTTTTATATATGCTAGTTTACTTAGGAGTACAAGCTCTTCCTGTCCCTGGAGATCCCAAAACAGTCTTTGGAAAGATGAGGTTGAAGGTGGGTAATCTAGGTTATACCAGTGTTTAAGAGCGGAGATTAGGCACCCAACTTCTGGCTGATGTCTCCTCATTTTTCCTGCATGCACATTTTTTTTCAGTAAGCTGTGTTTCAAAAAAAGAACGAGATGTTGGTGGGCCATACTAGTCATATTATTTTGTTGCTAGTGGTTTCTTTTATTTTTCTTTTCACTTGAAAATATATTTTGGATGACTTTATAGATCTTATTATGGATACATAAACATATTATATCCAGGCATGCTTATATATTGCTACATATAGTTGGGAGAAAGGCAAAGAGGGAGACTTGAACTTTCCATTTCATATACTTCTCTGTAATTTGATAAATATGTGGGTGTGTGTGCATGTGTAACTTTTATAGCTTATTTTTACCACGTGACCCAAATAGTTACACTTACTGGAGTTTATTCTATGGAATAGGTTATTGCTATGAACAGTGATTTAGCTCTAATATTTTGACCATTGTATTTTAAGTGAAAAATTAGGAGCATGTTTTTGAAAATAGTTAAATGTTGATACACCCATATCGTGGAACACCAGTGGAAGAAAAATACTGGCAGGAGCTACACAAAGTTATTGTAGTGATTATCTTTGAATTACTTACATTTTTATTTTGAATGTTTTATGTAGTTCCTAGTTTTCTTAAAAAAATCATGTTTATACCAAGAAAAATTTATTTAAATTGCTTTGCAACTCTGGAAGAAAATATGAAAGAAAATTGTATGATGTTTTATTGAAGTGTTTTGCTATCTTCACCAAACTTAGATTTAAAAATATTTATTAAAATAATTGTTTGTAGGAGGGCACAAATTAACATTTTAAAGTCAAGGGTTGTTATTCAGGAGGTGGAAATTGAAGGATTTTTGTCTTAGTTTTCTTTTTCTATTCAGTTATAAACACAAATATACCTTTTTAAGTCTTTATTTTTTAAAATAATTTTGTGGTAAGAACACTTACCATAAGAATCTATCCTTTTTAGCAGATTTGAAGTGTGCAATACTATACTTGACTAGGTCTAGTATTGTACTGTAGCTCTTCAGAGCTTATTCATCGTAATTGACTGGAACTTTATGTCTGTTGACTAACAACTGCCCATTTCTCCCTCCCTCCAGCCCCTGGGAACTACCATTCTAGTCTTTGAGTTTATGAATTGGACTCTTTCAGATACTTTGATCATGCAGTCAGTATTTGTCTTTCTATGTCTGGCTTATTTCACTTAGCATGTCTGCAGTGTTCATCCATGTTGTCACACATGCAGCAATTATTCTTTTTCTCATACATAGAATTACAAATTTAGAAAACTGAACAGAACAGAACAGAAATCATTTAAGTATTGTCAGCACATCATTTATTGAGGGAAAACATAGGTTTTTTAATAATATTTTGACATTGTTTTTTATTTCATAATTCTTTCAGGCATAGATGTGCCAGAGATCAATGAGGAACAGAGCAAAATTTATAACAATGCTTTCATAAGTTGGCACCATCCAGAAAAGGATAAAGCTGATAGCTATGTCCTTGAATATCGGAAGATTAATAGAGATGAAGAAATGCTGTCTTGGAATGAGATAGAAGTTTGTGGCACAAGTAAAGTTATTTCAGAACTTGAGAGTAACTGTAACTATGCTTTCAGAGTAAGAGCCTACAAGGGTTCAATTTGTAGTCCTTGCAGCCGAGAACTGATTCTTCATACTCCGCCAGCTCCAGGTATTGTGACCATTGGGAATAAGGAAAGCATAGAGTTGGAAGAGACCTTGATAAAAAATAAAACTCGTCAGTGTTTCTTTGTAGACCTACAATTAAACCAGCTCTCATTTGTAAAAGAGTCTAGAAAAGTAGTTTCCATACAAGCTAGGATTTAGAAATAGATTGGTTACATAAATTTCACCATGGAGACTGAGGAGAGGATTAGATTTTTGATGATATCAAATAAAAACATGAAAAAAAGGCACCTGAGGAAGCAGGGCTATTAATTTGGAATTAAAATAGCATATATGCTACCTGACAAGTTCTAAATAGCATAACCCTATATTTTTTTAATCAGCTTATAGAATCTCTAGAACATAGGATCTAGGTAGGTATTTAAAAATGTATTGGTATAATATGAGATACAATTTTGATTAACCCAATTTAGACTTGTTTGGATTTCCTCACACAGTGACTGCCAGCACATGGGGCTTCATTAGAACCATGAGCACACCTTTCTCCCCATCTGAACCTCCTGCCCAGCCACCTCCCCTGCCCTTCAAGTTAAAACCCACTCATACTACTTTCCTAGTGTCTTTAGATTTTTACAGAATGGGAATGATTTACAGGTTAGTTGATGTTCACTACATTGTCTGCATTGACAAGGGACATTAGACCAGTGTGTGCTCTTTCTGGTTCGCAGGGAAACATTTTGCCCTGTTGATCGCTGCCTTAAGATGTTCCATCAGTTGGATTTTAGATTCCATTGTCTCTGCCCATTTTATTGGCTTATGTATCCATATTTTGTCCTGTCCTTCCTCCCCTTTTTGTTCAAAGTGTATTTATCCACTATTTGTTTTTCATACACTTTGTCGCTAATTTGAAAAAGTTAGGATACAAATAAAAATAGGGTTGGCTAAAATTATTTTTCTTGAATCTTAATAAAATCCAATAGTTTTAGAATGTGCGCAGGTACTAAGTAAATATTTTATAGTTGATGCAGTTTCAGCTCTTTTCTAGTCTCCAACTGAAAGTGGGAGAAAAAGGAAACTTGAAAGTTACTGCTGTTTCGTTAACAGGGAGGAAAGGAAGGGCTAAAAGTTGTCTTCCTTTTCTCAGAGAGAAGCGAAGTGAATAGGGTCACCCATTTGAGCTTATTTTACAGTCTGGGAGACTTGAGATCAAAAGGAAGCATGGCATACCATGTTGGGACAATAGGCATTACCGGGAAGAATGGTCAGCTACGTACGGGGAATGGGTTTGGCTTGCTAGTAGACAGTTTTGAAAATAGTAGTACAATATAGTTAAAACTTACTATTTTAACCATGTTTAAGTGTACAAGTCAGTAGCATCAAGTACATTAACAATGTTGTGCAACCACCACCACTCATATCTCCATAAATTTTCATTTTTTCCAAGCTGACACGCTGTACCCATTAAACAGTAACTCCCCATTCTCCCTCCTCACAGAGCTTGGTCACCTCTGTTCCGCTCTCTGTCTCTGACCTTGCCTGTTCTGGGTGCCTCATATTAGTAGATCCATTGAATCCTTGTGTGACTGCCAGATTTCCAGGTTCATGTTGTAGCATGTATCATGTATTCCTTCCTTTTTTGGCTGAAATTCCATTGCATATGTATATGCCATATTTTCTTTATCCATTCATCTGTTGATGGACATTTGGATTGTCCCTGTTTTTGGGGCTAGGAGCCAGTGTACGCGTAATGGATTTGAATTGATAGAGACTTAGGAAAATTGGTTTTATTTCCATTTTCTAGTTGAGGAAATTAAAGTTTAGGCTAAACTCTAAACGCTTGAGCAGGGATGCAAACCCGTGTCTCTCTGAACGCAAATCCTGTGCTTTATCTTTTTACACTATGCGCTGTTTATCATGCCTGTCATGTTAATAAATATGGGAGACATTATTAAAAGTTTTATTTTTCACATTTATAAAATTTGGACTAAATATTTAAGAAAATATATAGATAATTATGAAAATCTAAAACCCTTTAGTTAGGGGTAAAAGACATCCAACAGTGTGAAATACTTAGGATAGATTTGCTATATCTTTTCCAAGGAATCATATTCATAAGTTTTCTCATATTTAAAATATTTCCTTCAGCTTTTGAGGTTTCTGAAGATTTTCAGGTATAGAGAATTTACTGGAAGTTATTTCCGAGTTGGGGTTTTGGTGTCATAGTTTGATACATCTTGTCTCTTCAGTCATTTCTATTTGAAAAATCTATCATATTTAACCATAAATTAATAGAAATGCTAACGAATATTTCTCAGACTAATTGTAAGCTTTATTTACAGTTTTCAGTTTCCTCTTTGATGAGAAATGTGGCTATAATAACGAACACCTCTTGTTGAACTTGAAGAGAGACCGTGTTGAGAGTAGAGCCGGATTCAATCTTCTGCTGGCTGCGGAACGTATCCAAGTGGGTTATTACACCAGCTTAGACTACATCATCGGAGATGTGGGAATTACAAAAGGGAAACACTTTTGGGCCTTCCGTGTGGAACCGTATTCATATCTGGTAAAAGCAGGAGTTGCTTCCAGTGATAAACTACAGGAATGGCTTCGTTCTCCTCGGGATGCAGTGAGTCCAAGGTACACTTCTTTTTCTTGTTTCTTTTTTCGTAATTGTTCTAGAACATGATCATTCTTTTAAAAATAAACATGCCTTTTTTTTAGCAATGTAATAGACCTGGATTTACTTTTCACATTTCCGGTACACGTTTTAGATTCAATAGTTTTGTTTATGTTTATGTGGCTGGCTAAGAAAAGGAGGCGCATTTCTTTATTCACACAGGAAATAATGAGATTTAGCTGTTAATTTAGTATGCTATGAAGTTTGTTTTGGATACCTCTTGATTATGATACAGCTTCAGTTTTAAATTCTGAAAGTCACATCAGTTACTGTAATTACGTGGTGAAATTACATATACAGTGAAATGTCCCTAACTGCTATACATCACAATTGATACTAAGTTGTTCTTTTGTTGGGGGACACAGTATCTTTAAATATCCCCTAAATACTTTGCAAAATTGCGTAATGGTAAACATGTTTCCACACCAAAGAATTTTAATTTCTTAAGAGATTGACTATTTAATGGAGTTTGTGTGCTTAATTTTTTTTAAATGGTGAAAAGGTGAACTAACACAGAGAAATAATTTTTGGCCATTTACTTGAACAGAATCCCAGGTTAACAATTGGAGTAATAGAAAACACTTTTGCATGAAAATGAGAAATTGACATAACAATGCAAATTGTATTAGAAAAATGGTTAAGTGAATAGTGGCGTGTCCACTTGATAGAACAGTAGTATTAATCATATTTTTAAAATGTGTAACATGTTAGAAATAAAAAAAACTTATTAAAATGGTTGATATCATAATCATAAATACATAAAAAGCAAAAAAAAGAGAAGGAACTTGGTATTAATTTTTAATAAGCTGCTACTATTTTATATTACAGGGAAAGAAACCTTTATAATACTTGCTTACATTATAGATCCATTTAGAAATCTCAATCGGGAAAGAGTTCTTTGGAGGAGAATGAAACATACCTTTTTCTCCTGCTTGGTTATGCAGTGCCAGTTTATTTAGTTTGTAATTGCTTGGATTAGGGCACACTTCTGGGTTTTGTATTTTCTTATACCGTGTGACCAGTCAAAAGTGCACCATGACTTTACGGACACACTGTATATGATTGTGTGCTATAAATATTTAAACGTTGACAAATCCTTGAGACCTCGTCCCTCTGCTTTATTTTTGATAGGCTTTAATTTTTAGGTTCTCATCTTTGTCTATATCTAAGTAAATGTGGATGATGTTTTAAGACACAAAATTTGGGGCAAGTGTGTTGGTATAATTCTGAATGCTAATGTGTAATCCTTATGTTTTTAATTATTTCATAGAAAGTTTTTGGTAAATAATTTATTTTAATTTTAACTTAGTATAGATTGTCCTGTAAAACGTTTCAAAGATACTTGAAAGCCTTTGGGCCTGACTAGGTGGTGGCGCAGTGGATACAGTGTCGGACTGGGATGCGGAAGACCCAGGTTCGAGACCCCGAGGTCGCCAGCTTGAGCGCGGGCCCATCTGGCTTGAGCAAAAGCTCGCCAGCTTGGACCCAAGGTTGCTGGCTCCAGCAAAGGGTTGCTTGGTCTGCTGAAGGCCCGTGGTCAAGGCACATGTGAGAAAGCAATCAATGAACAACTATGGTGTTGCGATGGCAACGAAAAACTAATGATTGATGCTTCTCACCTCTCTCCGTCCCTGTCTGTCCCTATCTATCCCTATCTCTGACTCTCTCTCTGTCCCTGTTTAAAATAAAAAAGAAAACCTATGGATAATGATACCAAAGATTCTACTTTGTGTGTCGTGTTTCAGATACGAGCAAGACAGTGGGCATGACAGCGGAAGTGAAGACGCCTGTTTTGATTCTTCACAACCCTTTACATTAGTTACTATAGGCATGAAGAAATTTTTTATACCCAAGTCACCTACTTCTTCTAATGAACCTGAAAATAGAGTTCTTCCCATGCCAACAAGTATAGGGATTTTCCTTGACTATGATAAAGGCAAAGTGGGTTTCTATGACATGGATCACATGAAATGCCTTTATGAGCGCCAAGTGGACTGTTCACATACAATGTATCCAGCATTTGCTTTAATGGGCAGTGGAGGAATTCAGCTAGAAGAACCTATTACAGCCAAATCTCTAGAATACCAAGAAGACATATAGTTTAAGCATCTGATGTGACTTAGAATGGAAAATGTGAGCAAAATAATGCCTTGGTGTTAACATTCGTAACTAATTACATATCATCTAAGAATTCTGTCGCCACACTTGTTTTTTGTGTTTATTTCTTAAAACACAGAAAAACTTGAACAGGTTTGCCTCTTCTATGTCACTCTTCTGCCTTTCTTAAATAACAGGGAAAGGACACTTTTTCCTAGATAACACTGAAATGGTTAATTGGATTGCCTTTTTTTTTTTTTTTAATGAACAGGAAATCTAATTTATTTATGTTAGCTGGTGTTGCTGATACATTCTGTTTTTTGGGGCGGGGGAGACATACAAATGTATTTATTATGATTCTTTTGTGTTTGGTTTTTCATTTTTATATCAAGTTTATGTCCTAAGAGAAGATGTTTTTAAATGCCTTATGGATAGAAATTAGTATTAAGCATTGTGTATTACATTTGTTTTTAAAAGAAAAACAAAGGTATAGATGGGGGAAAGGCCATAAATGGTAATATATTTAATGAAAAATTATGTATTTTGAGGTGTGTAACTAATATTAAGAGTATATTGCCTGGCAAATGAATACTACTGTTTTTAAATTTTTTTTAAAAGATTATAAACTATATTCTTAAGGACATTAAAAAGCATTTTCTTAGCTGTAACACCTGTATGTGCATGTGTAGTAAATGTAATTTTTTGCAGAAAACACAGAGTTTTTGGTTAATACATGAAGCTCATTTTATATTTTTTTTCCAGAAACACGTCTTCAATTTTTCTTAGGTTGCTCTATGAAAATATTTGCACATACATCAAATAATTATTTTTCAAAAATATTAGTGAAGATTCATTGATATTTGTCATATTTGGGGTTTTTATCCCCTCTATGTGTTATGATTTTTATTTTTTGGCACAAATATTACATATCATATTGTCCTGGTTTATGTTTACATTTTTTAATAGTTCATGATCTAATTTTAGTGTCATTAAATATAAAATGTGGAATAACTGGTCAGTTGTATGGCATTTTCTGTGGCTCATTGTTTGGTAATGAGCCTTGGTAATAATAAACAAGTAAAAATTAGGAGTAATGACTAAAATAATGACTGTGTATCCTTTTAAAAGTTCTTAATTTGAAGAATTTGTCTAAATTTTATGTTCATTTTTGAAACATGTTTTTTTCTTAGGTTGTTTTATTTAAACTTCTTTTTCTGGAGTTAAAATGTTAGAAACTAGACTTAGGCATTTTAGCACTCATTTTGGAATGCTTGTGACATATTTTAATAGACTAACAAAAATTCTTAGACCTTTTGTTTCCTTTATATTTTTAATGGAAATCTGTTATTCAGGCTGGTAGCATTAAATTAGTCGCAAGCCAAATAGAAAATATCGTGGAGAATTTCCGTGTGTAATAGGCTTTGTTACTTTCCCACCAATGAATAGCACTTTATGACACAAGCTGATCTAAACAAATGTGCAGTGTTATGTGAATCGTGCAATAAAGCTGCTGAAGTCACATGTGTGGTAGAGTTTGATAGTCTCCAGCCTGGGTAAGCACATATCACATAGACATTTTAAATATAAAGCTTTAATAGGAATAGGGAAGCTGTTTAAACATTGTATAGTTATATGTAAATTGTTCTGGATTTCTTTCATTTTTAATAAAAACGAAAAGTATGTCAAATATAACTATTGAAATCTTTATTCCAGGAATTCTCAATATGTTTATATGGAAAATGGAAGCACATTTATTTATGAAAAGATGTTTAGCTGAATATATTAACTTAGAGCTAAAGTTTTATATAAAGTTATTTGGGGAATTTAATTATTAGCTTTAATTCTTGTGGAACTGGTCATTAGAAAAGCTTAACATAAAACTGATTTACTTAAGTTGATTCATCAGTTCGTCTAATTTTTGTGATTCATAATAGATTCAATTTTGATCACATGAGTGGCTTTTTAGTTCACATTTATACTCTGGGATTATAGGGTTCTGTTGGTTGTGGTTCGTTGTGAATCACAGGGAAGTGTTAGTAATGCTTAATGGGTCTTAATTTAAAAAGATAAAGGAGATTCAAGACTATCCATGTAATACTCTAAAATAACTTTTAACACTTAATGTTGTTTTTCTTAAAAGTAGAAAAAGCCAGAGCTATCTTCTGGGGATTGAAAACAATTGGTTTTGCTAAACTTTGCCTTGGCTTACCCCACCATCTGGTTAGGCCCATGTGGGGATGTAATCAACTGTGTTGCCACAGAAAACAATTGAGAACTAGTGTTATAGACAAGAATAATCTTAAGAAGGTAAGGTAAATTTGCATTCATTTTAAAGGCATTTATGGGAATAACATCCTGAAACTTGGAGTCTTTCTAGTTATTCTTCTTTAAAAAATAAACCTGGAGAAATGTATTTTAAGTTTGATTTGGAACTGCATTTCACAAAAAGTTTTTAACTCTTGCTGTTTATGAAACACTGTGCTGTTAATTGGGTATAAAGTGAAGAAGACACGGTCTAGCTAGGTTCCTGTTTTTAGGAGCTTGATTTCTAGGAAGGAGAGATGATAAAAATGGAAGGAACTAAAGAGCATTTGAGGTGGGAGCTAATATGAGATTTGGTGACCAGGGAGGTCCCTCCCAGGAGGTGATACAGGTTTGGCAGCAGATTGCTAATGAGCTGGCCGTGTGAAGAGGCAAGTGGAGAACATCTAGGTAGACTGAACAGGAAACTCACAAAGGCTTTCAGATAGTGAATTGGTCAGAGTCCTGGCCAGGTAGAGAATTCACCTGGACGGTTCAACTAAAAAGAAGTTAATGAAAGATTGCTTAGAGATCCGGGTAACTTTCACCGAAGAAACATTCAGTGGTGAGCCGTGGAAAGACTAGCCACAGCCTGAGGCCATGACTACCTTTAAAGCATGGAGGACAAGGGGGAAAGCAACTAGATCTCAGGGAGAGTGAGAACATTAAGAAAGGGTTGCAGGCCCTGGCCGGTGGCTTGGCGGTAGAGCGTCGGCCTGGTGTGTGAAAGCCCAGGGTTCGATTTCCTGCCAGGGTACACAGGAGAAGTGTCCATCTGCTTCTCCACCCTTTCCCTTTTCCTTCCTCTCTATCTCTCTCTTACCCTCCCGAAGCCAGGGCTCCATTGGAGCAAAGGTGGCCCTGGGCTCTGAGGATGGCTCCATGGCCTCCATCTCAGGTTCCAGAATGGCTCTGGCCACAATGGAGTGATGCCCCAGATGGGCAGAGCATCGCCCCCTAGGGTGCATGCTGGGTGGATCCCGGTCAGGCACATGTGGGAGTCTGACTGCTTCCCTGCTTCTAACTTTGGAAAAATACAAAAAAAGAAAAAACAAACAAACAAACCAGGGTTTCCACGGGAGGCAGCTATTTCCAGAGATGTGGTGCAAGACAGGGAGGGAGACAGAAAGAAGCATCCTCTACCTGATCTGATCTGCCAGTGGAGCCTGTTAACACAACCCAACTGGAAGTCAGCCAGTAGGGGTCATCTTTCTAGGGCAGAGAGTGGGAAAGCGGGGACCTGATAGTGGTTGTGGGGTGTTATAAATGGGGAATAATTGACTCAAGTGGGAAGGATTTTGGTGTATTAGGGGGAAGGGAGGCTATTGGCCATTGTGCTGACTGCTTAAATAAGGGTATTTTATACTGTTCTGAAATGTTAAAACATTCAGAAAGAAGACTTAGAAAGCTATGCACTGTCACCCTTTCAGCTTTATGGCATTTCTCTTCCTGGTTGGCCATTCTCTGCTGTGATAATCTGAGGCTAATGGGGTTGCTTCTTTTCTGAGTTTGCCATCTCTTGTTTGAAATCTCTTAGGAATAGAGAAGAATAATTAAGCGCCGTGGCTAAGAAAAAGGTATCCTTAGAGTTCTGACTAGACGGGTGCCTGCATGGAAGAGTGTGGAATACTGTCCAAATGAAATATTGAAATGTGCCATGTACCGATTATAGACAATAGTCTGCCTGCCTGTGGGTAATTAAAAGATACTTAAAAAAAAATTCACTTTTCTCTAGATTATTAACCTATCTCAACTCAGTGGTTTATTTTTTAAATGCCACCACTGCTTGCTTTTAGAAGACCCAAAAGTTCCCTGGTGTTTGTGTTGGCCCATGATTTGAATGTAGTTTTGAATCTATGCTAAGGTGACCAGACGTCCCGCTTTTGGCAGGACAGTCTTGATATTTAACAATTTGTCCCGCGTCCCGTGGCATTTTTAAAAAGTCCTGATTTAAAAAAACATATTACAATATTATTTTTGCATTCTATGAAAAAATTTTTTTTGCTCCATATAAACCAAATTTTTAATCAAGATCCCCCCTATCAATGGTGTCCCGCTTTACCAATTTTAAAATCTGGTCACCTTAACTACGCTGACTAGCTAGATCATATGACTGTCTCTGGAGAGCTGCTTTCTTTTCTTGTAAGTCTTGATCTCAAAAGACAAGTCTTCCAAGAGTAGAGCTGATATCCTCTAGGAAAGAATACCTGTCTATAACCGTTAGACTTTTGGAGCAACTGATTATCTAACTTTTCCTAGGCCAGGCAGTAAGGACCTGTTAGCTTTTGTAAAAGTATGTCTTTATATTTTCAGAATAGCTATATAACTAACACCTTAATTTGTTTTCCCCATTTGGGTTCTATGTACCCTAGAAGCTCTATATTTGATGCAAAGCAACTCTGACAATATGGAAATAATTGACAATATGGAATAATTTCTGTAGTTCAGAAAACTATTTTCCTGGTAACATTTCTTGGGTTACCAGTTCTGCTGATAACTGAGATGCAAGCCTTTGAATTCCTTCTTGAAGCATATCTTATATGCCTGAAATTTTTTGAGTGATAGGAAATTGTAAAAGCACTTAAAAATGTAAACTTTGGTACATTGTACTACATGTTGAAAGGGTGACCTAACAGTGGTTTATAGGTTTGGGGGAAAGGAGAGGACTCTGAGAACAAATACATTTGGATGATGCTCTGTTAAGTAAAACCAGATACTTTATTTTTGCAAGAATTTGCTCAGCATTTAGTGCCCATTTGACTCTGAATCTCACAGCGAGAGCTTTCTAGGGAACACATGGACCTAGTAGTCATGGTTAGTGCAGATTTCTCGTTTGTCATTTAATAGATGTATGATCTTAGACAAGTTGTTAACTGTGAACTTCACCTTATCTGTAAAATAGTTCTAGTGGTATGTACTTTAGGTAAATTAGGTGATATATACAAAGGACTTCACACAGTGTCTGGTGTGTTAAGCGGTGGCTTCACATACACGTTACTAGCATTTCTGAGATTAGTGTTTAACTTCCTAAGGCATCTTTTACAAATGATGAGAATATATATTTGAACACAGAATTGTACTAGGGGAGTCATATAAGTCCTGTATTCAACTGCTTTTATTTGCTTATAATGCCCCAAAATTAAACTGGAGAGCTATATGAGTAATTAAGGTATAATTCAGCCAGTTGGATAAAAATTAAATTCAGGTTTCTGTGACATCAAGCAAATACAATACAGGTGAATTTCTTATTACATAACTGAGCAAAAAGAGCTCATAAAATGGTGGCTGTGCCCTGTGACCCCTGCACTGAATTTGGGAAGCTCAACTCTCTTACGTAAGCAGACCTGATGTCATTGTACTGCACTGCACTCCACAGAGTGCATGAAAAGGACTTACGTGGCCTGTGTCAAGTCTCAAGTAGACTTGGTTCATGATAGATTTCTCTGTGGCACTTGCAACCTGCGGATGGTCTCGTTATGAAGAAGCAGCAGGCACTGTGGAGCAGTGCTTCTAAAGTGTTGATGTGCATGTGAGTCACCTGGGCATCTTGTTAAAATACCAAATTTAGTCATGAGCACTGAGGTGGGGCTTGAGAACCTGCATTTCTAACCAGCTTCAGGTGAAGCCAATGCTGCTGACCCCGGATTACAGATGGAGTGGCTGGGGTTCAGAACCAAAGCATTCCTCTCTGTGAATGGTGGGAAGCCTGGAGAGGAGGTGCCAGAGCATAAACGACTTGTTCAGTGAAAATTTAGCAGCCTCAGCTTGAGTGGGAAGTGTCATCTAAAGTAGGCGTCATGATATTTACAGGTAAGGCCAAAGTTAGCTCTCCTTTTTATTTTTATTTTTTGAGTTAACTTGGAGTTTTATTTGTACAGAACATATATGTATGTATTTGTTAAAGTACAGAATATAAATATTTAAAGTACAGACTATAAATATTAAAGTACAGACAATAAATATTAAGATCCTACCCTGCAATATCAAATTTAAATTTGACAATACAAATTTCAGGTAAATGCAAACTGTTGTCTAATATGTATTACAGTATCCTATAGAAGACCCAGCCACTCTCAGAGTCCTTGATCTTTCTTTTGGGCCTGCCTGGTCCTAAGATGTATTATCCTGTGGAAACAAAGTGATCTGTTAAGGGAGCTTTGGATCAGCTTGGCGCTCAATTGAAACATTTCATTGAAACTCCCCTAGATGCTGGGTCATACAGTAAGGCATACCTCAGAGATGATGTGGGTTGGTTTCAGACCACCGCAATAAAGTGGGTATTGCAATAAAGTCAGTCGTAATCTTTTGGCTGGTCTTGCCTTCAGACTGTAAAAAGCGCACCTGAGAAGGGAAATGCAGTACAATGACATGAGGTCTGCCTGCGCAAGACAGTAGGGCTTCCCAAATTCAGTGCAGGGGTCACAGGGCGCCGCCACCACTTAAATAAAACAAAGCAACATGGTTCATTTTATGTCTCAGCATGTATCCTCCAGTCTGTGTCAGGAGTAAAATTGCTTGATCCTGACCCTTAGTGTTTGATAATACTAAAATGAGTTCATTGTAAACTATGTCCACAATGAACTCAAAGGTTTGTTAGATAGGATATATCATTTTCAAAGTTTACAGTTTGTTGATTGCTGCTTTCCAGGAACTATGCTAATTGCTTTATGTCAGTGGTTCTTAACCTGGGTTCTATCGAACCCTAGCGGTTTGATGAGACAGTCTCAGGGGTTCAGAGAAGCCTCTGCCGCGGAGGCCAGAATAAAGTAATACCGTAATTTGCTGTGAGTTCATGCACTTTGTTGGTTTTGTTCTTTGAGCAAGGTGATGTTCATGCACGGCTCATTTTGTGCACCAGTAAAAAAACATATACCTATGTCTTCAATTTGGAAAAAATAATTATTTATCACTAAAGGGTTCGGTGAATGCGCATATGAACTGGTGGGTTCGGTACCTCAGAAAAGGTTAAGAACCACTGCTTTATGTCAACTTTATTTTAATACTTGTAACATTCCAAAGAGGCTTTTCCCCATTTTGCAGGTGAGCACACTGTGCATTGACAAGATTAAAGAACCTGTGTGATTGATTCTCAGGGCTTATTAGTGGCAGGGCTGGGATTTGAACTCAAATCTTACCCCCAAATTTAAATGTTGCACTATTAACCAACAATAATGTGAAACCCATTTAAATAATGAGGAATGTTTGCCAAATAAAGTGATGGCAATGATTGAAATATTGCTTCTATTATTCTTTAAAAGGTTTTTAATGGTCTGTCTAGAATTTCATTGTGGAATAGTTTTTCTAGTCTTGGCTCTTATAAATAATGCTTCAAAGAATGTCCTTGGTGAGGGGTTTAAAAAATGGCCACTCCAGGAGGACTGTATCTGTATATGTTTTGTTTCCTCATCTGTAAATGGGAAGATACCTATATAGTAGAAAAAACAAAAACACTTGAATGCCTTTCTGACTAAGCAGGACATGACCCCTACCATTTCACGGTCACTTCAAATCTGTCTGACTACCCTGTCTCTGACAGCTTTTGAGTTTTTCACGGTTCGCGTAGTTTGGAAGAGATGCAGAGTGAATTGGGCAGATGAAAAATTCTCAATTACTTCAATATCTTGACTAGATTCACCTTTTAAATATTTTTGAAAGCGACTGTAACTGAAGTTGGCAATACAAATGGTTTGACAAGGATCCTGGTAGTATATTTGTAGGCAGTTTTCTTATTTAGATCTATTTAAAATGGATGGAGTTATTAGATTCTAGCTAGGGGAAAATCCCATTATCTACAAAGTGTAGAATTATTCTAGGTAGAACCTTGTTAGTCATTAGTAGAGATGTGTGTACTTTGGTGACTGTGCCCCCAAACTGACCTCTTGCTATAGTCTATAGTACTCTTAACCCTTTCCCTTTACCCTTAAACATAAGTTGTTTCAGAAGAGATTTTAATTTGATGTGTGAGTAGTCTCATTTGAGTTTCATTTGAGATAGCTTCCCCAGAGATTTTTTTTTTGCTTCAACAGTTTGAATTCGACCAGGAGCCACAGTAACCTCTCTCGTTTTTCAGTCTGTCTACAGTTTATTTGTATGTAGTTGGAGAACTAAAATTAATTTAATACTTTAAAAGGTTATTTATAAACCTGACCTGGGATGGCACAGTGGATAAAGCATCAACCTGGAAAGCTGAGGTCGTCGGTTCGAAACCCTGAGCTTGCCTGGTCAAGGCACATATGGGAGTTGATGCTTCCTGCTTCTCCCCCTTCTCGCTCTTCCTCTCTCTCTCTCTCCCCGCTCCCTCTCTCTCTCTCTTTCCCTCTCTTTCTCCCTCTCCCTTTTCCCCTCTCTCTCTCTTTCTCTCTCCTCTCTGAAAATTGAATAGTCTTATAAAAAACAAAAACTTAAAAAAACGTTATTTATAAAAAGATTTTCAGTCTATATTAACCTTCTCTTCATTCTCAGCATTTCACTTAGGTATAGTTTGATTTAAGGGCCATAGAAATGAAAGGAGCATTGATTTAAAAGAAATCACATTGAACTTGGTACAAAATAGTTTGATGATGGACAAATGAGTTAAAGTTCAATTATTTGAATCAATTAGGTCAGTTCCTAATTAAAGTAGGAGTGTAACTGGCCTAGACTTAATTTATGTACTTTAATATGCTTAGATTATGGTGACCCATGAGTTTGACCAACTCTTCCTTTAATTGGCCATTCTTCTGAGGCTATTTCTAAGTTTTTCCAATCTAGATACCCTGTGACTAAGGACATTAGATAACATTTGGCATTTAGATGCCTGTTGATTTGCATCTAGACATCTGAGCAATCTACCCTCCCATTAATAGAAGAGATATGTGTAGTATGGCAAAAAAATAAAAATCAGACTAAAAGATTAAATTCTTACATGCGCTGTTGAAATATTAACTGAAGTTAGCCTGGCCATCCTGATCTCTTTTACTGAGACATTGGATTGCAAATGTGAGGAAATTAGTTACAGTGGGATCTGTTAAATCAGCCAGGCCTTTAGAGGAGGATTAGAGAATGTAGATCATTGCGTTTTTCTCATCCTGACATTTTGGGAGAGGATTTTGAGTAATTTTAGACCATCTGTATTTGCCTTTTGGATTTTTGTAATTCCAGTGTATTAGCTGGAGACCAATTATGTGGAGCCCTAGCTCATACATTATCCTAATCCCCTGGCACTTTCATTTTTGCAGGTGACGTTAGTGACTACCCATCTGCCAGCAGTCCCGTAGTTTATGATCTCCAGCCCAGACTTCTGTCCCAAACCTGTTTATATAAATGCCCCTTGGATGGTGGATATTGTGACTTATAATAAATATATATTTAGTCTTGGTCTCTATTTCTGGCCCAGAGCTCCTAAAATTCATTTTTTTCTATGTTAATGAAGTTAGTTTTGGAAAGCCTCCAGGTCACCTAAGGGTCGGGCTAGTCTTTAGTGGAGCTAACCATTGTGGTTTGAGGATTGGAACTTTCAGTCTCCAGCCCAACCTCCAGGGAGCGGGAAGGAGCTAGAGGTTGAATCAATCAGCAGCAGCCAATGATTTAATCATTCATGCCCAGTGGTTGGGTTCAGCTGGTTTGCACCGGTTCGGCAGAACCGATACCTGATTTTTTTGTTGAGTTTGGCAAACAGGTTGTTAAATGGCACTTGTAATCAGGGTTTTCTCTAAAGTGGGCACCTGGGCAGCCACCAATGTGGAAATCATAATTTTACGTCTTTACCCTTTTTAAACATTCATTTGCACAACAGAATATTCTAAGCACCTGTAGTCATGTTTATTCCGTCCATAGGTGAAAAAAATTGCAAGTGAGGATGCCAATCAAGAAACAATATAAATATTTTATAGCAGTTTTATTGTTTTTTGTCAGATATTATTTAATATTTTTTCACTAATATTTGAAAACTCTTATAATCTAGTTTTGTGTAACTCTTTTATTCTTATTTAAGTATTAAATGTATGAAATAATAAACTACCTTTTGGTATATCTTTTTTTATACTTAAAACGATCATTAGGGCAGAGGACCGGTTGTTAAATTATTTGAATCCCACCAGTGGTCATGCCTAGGTAACAAAGCCTCCATAAACCCCAAAAGGAGTGTTGGGAGAGCTTTTGGGTTGGTGAACATGTGGAGATTTGGGGACAGTAGCATGCTCAAACTGCTCGGAAGCTCCCCACCCTTATCTCACACCTTGCCCTATGCATCTCTTCCATCTTGCTGTTCTTGAGTTATATCCTTTTTTAGTAAACTGGTGATCTAGTAAGTAAACTATTCCTCTGAGTTCTGTGAGCCACTCAAGCAAATTAATCACACCCAAGAAGGGACTTGTGGGAATCTCTGATTTACAGCCACAACCTGGACTTTCAACTGGTCTCTGAAATGGGTCTCTGAGGTGGGTCAGGGCAGTCTTGTCGGACCAGGTCCTTAAACAGTAGAATCTGATGCTAGATAACTAGCATCAGAATTGAGTTGAATTGTAGGACACCCAGCTGGTATCCAGAGAATTGCTTGACTATGTGGGGATCTCCCACCCCACACATTGGAATTGGGTATAGAAGAACACTTACATGGACATGTAGATGTCTCTGTGGCA
The DNA here is from genome assembly GCA_037038555.1 of Rhynchonycteris naso. Taxonomy (NCBI): domain Eukaryota; kingdom Metazoa; phylum Chordata; class Mammalia; order Chiroptera; family Emballonuridae; genus Rhynchonycteris; species Rhynchonycteris naso. Next base: position 160,100,608 of record CM073000.1, on the reverse strand, counting down.
CCTCAAAATTAAACTGCAGTTTTCTAGAACTCCTGACCCTTGCTATCCCTAACTAGGCAATTCATGTTAAAAGAAGAGCGATTAAAAGTCTTTAAAAAGAATAGTGGGTCAGAGGTAATTTAGAGCAGTGTTTTTCAACCACCGGTCTGCTAGAAATTTTGTGCCAGTCTGCGAGGAGTTAACCACCCTATGTTCTATGAAGATAGATTCTGTAGTCTTCATAGACCAGTGGTTGAAAAAAGTGATTTAGAGGATCTTTTTGGTATGTTTAGTTACTCGTCAAAATGCATCAGAAAATCATCGATTCGCCATACCACTTCTGAAAGTCATCGATGAGAATAATGGCTTCTAGGTAAGTTTTCCCCACCTCCCTAACTCAGGTCAGTGTCACTTAAAATCTGGCTGAGTTCCGTTCCTGGATTTTGCCAACAAAGTTCTTGTTTGGCATGTTTCTTGAATCCACTTTTTAGGTATTGTGGTGCAATGTGAAGAATGGTGCAATGTGAAGAATGCTGCGATGGTTAGATTTGAACTCAAGTAGCAAACCTGCTATTTATTAGAGAGTAAACTTGGCAAAGTTAATTCCCTCCCCCATTCACAAACTGGGAACAAAGTCCCGGTTTTTCTTGAGGCCCTTTGGTTGCTTTGCGAATCTCTGACCCAGTGGAATTATTGCTTCCTTTCAATTACATGAGCATCTCTTTTGATCACGTTACATTGAGGAAATAAGAGTTTTCTTCTGTTTTTTTTTTTTTTTTTTTTTTTTTTTCTGGCAGTTTAACAATTTTATCTTTTAAACTATATCAGGATCTTGGATTAGATGTAAAAAATTGCCCTTAGATCATTGTATTACTTTAATTTTTTTTTATTTTTTACAGGGACTGAGAGAGAGTCAGAGGGATAGACAGGGACAGACAGACAGGAACGGAGAGAGATGAGAAGCATCAATCATCAGTTTTTCATTGCGACACCTTAGCAGTTTATTGATTGCTTTCTCATATGTGCCTTGACTGCGGGCCTTCAGCAGACTTGGTAACCCCTTGCTTGAGCCAGCGACCTTGGGTCCAAGCTGGTGAGCTTTTTTTTGCTCAAGCCGGGTGAGCCCGCACTCAAGCTGGCGACCTCAGGGTCTCGAACCTGGGTCCTCTGCATCCCAGTTCAATGCTCTATCCACTGCGCCACTGCCGGGTCAGGTAGTATTACTTTTATTAATAGTTACCTTGGTATTAGCTTTGGAGGTGAGTCCATTCTGAAGCTTAGCATAAAATGTCTGGCATAGAGTAGGTGCTCAGTGAATTCCAGACCTGATCAGCCTGTGGTACACCTGTCATAATGTCAACATTAGCATCTAAATTATAATAGCGCTTAATCTGTGCACTGTGAATCCTCAGAAGTATCAGCTATCCAAGATCAGGTTTGCTCATGTGCTTCCACAAATAACCCCAACTCCTCTGCTGTCAATGAGCAAAAATCTTCAAACTGACACATCACGAAAAAGGAAATCCAAAAGACCAGAACATGTTTGGAGATATGCAAATAAGACCACATTTAAATATTGCTGACACATCATATTGCTAAATATTTAAAGTCCGACTATACCAGGTGTTTGTAAGGCTATGGACCAATAGGTACTTATATGTAGCTGATGGGAGGGTAGATTAGTATAACTATTTTCAGATAATAGTTTATGATCTATCAGATTTGAAGATTTACATTACCCAATGAACTAGTTATTTTACTCATAGCTGTATGTTTTAGAGATTTCAGGGACATGTCCATCTGGATCATATACAAGAAAGCTCATTGTCCCAACTTGGAAACAACCCAGATGTCCATCAATAATAGAATGAAGAAGTAAATTATAAAATATTTATACAATGGGCTACTGTAGAGAGCAATGGAAACGAATCATGTTAGAATGATCCCCTGCGTAACACGAGAAAGCCAGAAGAAGGCAGTTTCCTGCGCTGTGAAACGGGCATGATAGGACCCGCCTCACAGTGCTCCAGTGATTAAATGAGGATTAAGCAACAGTCTATGTGAGGCATCGTCACCACCAAGGCCTCAGCTAGGCCATGTGGTGCTTTTGTGTGAATTAGAAAGTGCACCCTCCTCGTTGCAGCAGACACTGGCTTGGTGAGCAGATGATGCCATTGTGTGAATTAGACAAAGGCAGCCCTTCTGGGCATAGGCAGAGGCTGAGTTGTGGGCCCCAACTCATCCTCCTGAGCTGTTCAGTAAATAAAATGCAGAACTGTACGCAGCAGGCTTGGTGCTTGGCATATTGTTAATGTTCAATGTAACTGCCACGCTGCAGATGCAGCTTGCTATCTATCTCAGAAGATGAGCTGGGTCCTAGGATTCCGCTGTGCTTCCATGGAAATGGAGCCTCAATTCTTCCTGTTGAAGTGTTTTTGTACCTCTTGAAGGAATCATTTTCTGTCACTTCTCTTGGGCTTTTAAACACAACTTCGTTGAAAAGAATGCCATGTGTTGGGAGTTTAGACCCCTGTCTCGATTGTCAGAGCTGGATCTGGAACATCTGAATAGTAATTAAGTTTCAGTTTCCTCCTCTTTAAAGTGGGAGATGGACTGAACTGTGGCCCATGGACCTTTCTGGGTGGGAAGCAGGGGCGCTTCAGGGTCAGCAGAACAAGGTGTGAGGGCGGGGCCGGGCTAAATCGGTAAGGCCGCGAGGCCCCTCCCTCACCCCACCCGACTAAAGCCATTACTTTCTAATATTTTTTAAAATTTGAAATTCTGTATCAGAATTTATTTGAAGACGCAATTTTACCAAACTGGATGATCCTGTTAAGCCCCTCTTCTGGAACATTCTCTGACTCTTAAGACCTTGGGACAGCAGCATGATAAAGCAATGAACGTGAGTTTTGGTGTCAGACTGTTCCCCGCCCCTCAGATTGAAGGACTGTGAGCAAGTTATCACCTCCTGGAAGTTAGGGTAGCTGTAAAGGTAAAATGAGTAATAAGTTGAGCAGAACAATAAATGCTTGGAAAATATTAACAATTTGGATTGTGAATTAAATAGATCCTTGTATTATAAATTTTGACTTTTTCATAAACTTCATGATTACTCTCCCAAGACTGAACTTTCCTAAAGGGCTCTCTGGCCCTCCAGCGGCGTGCTGCTTGTCCTGGATTTGATGCAGAGTTGAACATGGAGGAGGGCCTGTTGCCCTGGAAAAATAAGAGTACGTTTCCTAAGGACTGGGCAGTAGGCAGACTATTCCTGTGGCTTCTGCAACGGAGTTAATTGTTTTTAATTTCTTTTTATTTTATTCATTTTAGAGAGGAGACACAGAGTGTGTGAGAGAGAGAGAGAGAGAGAGAGAAAGGGGGGAGGAGCTGGAAGCATCAACTCCCATATGTGCCTTGACCAGACCAGTGCAGTGTTTTGAACTGGTGACCTCAGTGTTCCCAGGTTGACGCTTTATCCACTGCGCCACCACAGGTCAGGCAGTTTATTTAAAACACTCCCTATCCTCCCTTATACCCTACTATAGCATGATTCTGCTAAACCAAGTCAGGGAGACGTTTCATTTAATTGTAACTCTCCTCTTTGAAATTCACAGTGTCTGAGCGAGGAGTCCTTGAAAAAACCCAAGAGTTTTGTTTTGATGTCAGGTTGATAGTCAAAGAACAGCAGGGGCTGATAAGGGCTCTGGGTTTTGCTTACGGAGTATTCACACTGGAATTCACAAGTTCTAACTGCTCAGGTAAAAATCAGAATCCACTGACTGCTCTTGGGGGTTTCTAAAGAGTTGGAGAGCTAGTCTTTCAGTCTTCAAGCGAACGCTGAATGGCATGTATTTCCTTTTATGCACTCCTTGGATTCTTCCCTCTAATTGGACAAATCCCTTAGGAATAAAGCAACAACAAAAACGAGTTAGTTGCCTGCCTGTTGAGAGTAGATTTTAAATGGGGATACTGCCCCCTAGTGCTTAAATGTGGCCCAGCCATGGGCACTCTGACCACAAACCAGAGCTGAACACCAGCTTTTAGCAACACAAGCTTTTAGCATTTGCCGGAAAGACCCAGGTCATTACCCTGATTTTGATTTGTGAGAGCTCAAAAGAATGAACGGTAATGACACAGCGTAAAAAATCTTTCACTAACGGTAAATATTGCCCTCTTGGGTACTGGTTGGAAAACAAGTGTGGACATTTCCGGGGACTGTGATCTCTTATAGAAGTATAAAGTTAAGGCGATGACACCTTTAGAAGTAGCAGCTTATTTAGGTGACAATTTTTGGGTCACAGGGTTTTCTTTTCCACTTGTGGTAAGTGGTTGCTTACTTTACTGTATGAATCTTGTCACTCAGGTATGGAACCTATTGTCCTTCATGGAAGATAATCTCATCCCTTTTATGTACCTTGCATTAAATATTGCTGGTGTTAAATTCTGTATACAGTGTCCGGATATTGGATTCAGTTTTTACATTTGGCAAACAAATGAGGCAAAAGGTGTATTTGGGTTTTGTTAGCAGGGAGAGCAAGTGGGTTAAAGTGGTTCCTTCCTCTGCTTGCCTGTATCTGCCAGGGCCCACCCAAGAGACAAAAACTACATAGTAATTGGAAAAGAAAACTTAAGCATAAATAATGACTATTATTGGGAATTGGAGCAATAGGGAATTGGCTGATAAGGAGTAAAAAGAACTTTGAAGAATACAAGAACAGCAGCTATAGGGAATGGCCACTGACCTTAGGGCTGAGAGAGTGCTCAAGGAGGGAGCAAATCTAAAGCCCCTCTCCCACAACCATTGGCAGGGCTCTGGGCTGAGATGTGCAGCTGTGACCCATGGTGGAGAAATCACTGAGGCGCCACATTGGTGGAACTTGCTGGAAATAGGTCTTTGGGGAGCGAAGGGAAGCTATTCAGAGGTAGGTAAAATGTATTGAGGCCAAAGGGGATGCCCCACACTCAGCAGGCTGTCCTGGAGCAGTGTGTACCTGCTGAGTATGGGGCACACCGAACCCGCAACGGGAGGAAGTTCTTTCCCTGATGTTTCTCCCCACACCCTCTGCTGGTGAAGCTTCACATTGTGCCAGCTGCCAAAGGAAAATACATGTTCTTTCTCTCTTTGCATGGAGCAGGCATCGAAGGGTAGGTACTTGGACCCTCATGGTCAGTAAATTGGTAACTGAGACACTACAGTTTCTCCATTTTTTAATATTAGAAAGCATTCAGAGGGATATTTGCAATGTAATCACTGTCTCTTCACCCCCATTGTCCCAGCTAAGCCACTGGTGCCAAGCACTGAGGACACAACATGAATCAAGTCTTACAGGTTTGTGGCAGAAGAGCCCCCTCAATGAGTAACTTTGGCGTCAGAGATTCCACTGGCAGAGAATGGGTCTGGGAAACTGGGAAGTGGGGATGACATGCGAAGGCGGGTCAGCTAACATTAAGAGAATGATGAGAAGCTTAACCCCCACGTGATGGTTTAGCAGGAGGGGGCCTTTGGAATTAATTAGTTATGAGGGCAGAGCCTTCATGAATAAGGGTAATGCCCTTATCAATGAGACCGCAGAGAACTCCTTTATGCTTCCACCATGTGAGAACACAGCAAGAAGACAGCTGTCAGTGAACCAGGAAGCTGGCCCTTACCAGACATCAAATCTGGCAGCTCCTTGATCTGTGTTTTAATCTCTATATAATGGGTATGCCTACAGGATTTTGATTGAATAGGTTCTCCTACTTAAATAAAACCCAAACATTTGCGTGACCAGGTGGTGGCGCAGTGGATAGAGCATTGCTCTGGGATGCGGAGGGACCCAGGTTCGAGACCTTGAGGTCGCCAGCTTGAGCGCGGGCTCATTTGGTTTGAGCAAAAGCTCACCAGCTTGAGTCCAAGGTTGCTGCCTTGAGCAAGGGGTTACTCGGTCTGCTGAAGGCCCACGGTCAAAGCACATGGAAGAAAGCAATCAATGGGCAACTAAGGCAGGGCTCCCCAAGCTTTTTACACAGGGGGCCAGTTCACTGTCCCTCAGGCCGTTGGAGGGCTGCCACATACAGTACTCCATACACTGACCACCAATGAAAGAGGTGCCCCTACCGGAAGTGAGGCGGGGGCCAGATAAATGGCCTCAGGTGGCCGCAATTTGGCCCCCTGGCCGTAGTTTGGGGACCTCTGAACTATGGTGTCAAAATGAAAAACTGATGATTGATGCTTCTCATCTCTCTCCGTTCCTGTCTGTCTGTCCCTATCTATATCTCTCTCTGACTCCCTTGTCTCTGTAAAAAAAAAAAACAACAACACAACAAAAACAAACTCAAACATTTAACAATAGTTAACAGCCATGAAAAACACACTCCCTAGGTGAGCCTCCCATTTTTTCTGGTGCACATGTGATGTCAGCCTATAAGCCTGGCCCAGGAGAGACCCCTCAGACCCAAGCTCTTCGGTGATGCTCAGCTGCCTTTGGTCTATTCTAAGATCTCAACTCCCTCATTATTGACAACTGAAAACTCCAGAAGATGTGATAGATCTTCAGACAATTGATGTGAAACATTTGGTGCTATCATTTCCCTCTCGCTTCTTTGATTTAACTTCTTTTGAGTTTCCCCTCCCTCCCCCGTTTCCCCGTTCTCTTACTCCTAGAATATATCACTGAAGAGCTATTATACTTGCTATCATCTCTTCTTTCCACTATTTCCTAAATGTATTCCATTCAGGGGTGGATGCAGGCTTTGTGGACCTGAAGCTTGTACAATGTACTAGGTAGGGGAAGCCTCTGTAAGAAAAGAATATCAAATTATGAATACAAAAGTAGGCATGAAATAAATATGTAGAATGAAGAAATGTCACAACAAATTACAGATTTTAAAAAAGCTAGTGAATATCACAAACAAAATTTAGAAAAATATTTTTATTAAGCATCCAACATACCTTTATAAAACTCCCCCCTCCATTCCTTGCTTCCACATGCTCCTCATATAACAAAATTCTATGACCTATAGGGAGAATATAATTTAGTGTTTCTTCTAGCATAGTTGACCAAACACTTGTTTTTTATTATTGGGAATCGGGATACATAAAACAGGCAACTTTACACAAAGTTACTTTCATTGTTTGTACTAACTGGTACAAATTTACACCCAACAAACAGAAACTCTGATAGGTTATATTTTCTATGATTCACATAAAATAAATAGCATATACTACTAATTGTACTGCCAGCATTATCAAGTGCATTCTTGACAGGACAGAACTTTCATTTGGACAGTGTGTTAACGAGAATGAATATCCTGCTGATAATTAGGAATTTTACATGGACAAGTTTCTTGCTTCATGTATTTCAGACCTTGTTCCCCTTCTGCCACCCAGTTACTACTAATGGGCAGGTTGCTAAATCCAGCGGCCGTCTACCAGTCCCCCTCATACTCCCTCATACTCCCTCATACTCCCTCATCAATGTTGGGCCACTCTCTACTCAGGAAAACACCTTTTCCCTTGGTTTCCACAACTTCTTATGCTCCCAGGTTTCTCCTTTTAGAAAAGCAGTCTCCATCTGCTTTGTGTGCTGCAGGGCTCAGTACCTGGGCTGCTGCGTGTTTATATTCACCGCCTGGCCGTTGCATCCAGCCCCATCGTTGTTCTGGCTATGAACTGATGCCTCCCGAAAGTCCTTCCTCTGACCTGGACTTCTCCCAGAACTTGAGACGTGTAAGACCTACGTACTACCCTGCTTGGATATCTCATTAGCATCATAAAAAAATTAATATATCCCCAAACCATCTTGCCCATTTCAGCCAGTGACTTCACCACTTACTCAGGAGGTCAGTCTAAAACCGAGGAGGCTTCGCTCCATCTCCCTGGTTGCCTCTCACACATCAGTCCATTGGCATGTGCTGTCATTCCTACCTTTAGCCTGATGCTAAACTGAGAAACACCCTCCCCCAAAGGTAATAGGTCAATTGCCTTGTCGCTATTTGCATAAGAAACCAAAGGCCTTTGAGATCTCAATGAATTAAATTTCAAAAGTTGAATTTCAGTGGAGGAAAGGAGAGGAATGATCTGTACTGGAGCCCCCCCCCCCCAGTCCTTCAGTAGCTTGCTGGTGATCTGCTTCTGCGTGGATAGCAGTCCCCAAGGAACACAAGGTACTGATGTCCTTTGTTCTTTGTGAACTCTTGGGTTTTGCTGTCATTTTTATTTTTATCAAAAATAATTACCTTATTTTTTATCTTGTGATTATTCCCACGCTTGCCAAAACAAATAGATCTGTAGAATTGTCAAAATACTAGCTTATTGAAAGCAGAGCTAGCCTGACCAGGTGGTGGCGCAGTGGATAGAGTGTTGGACTGGGATGCGGAGGACGCAGGTTCAAGACCCCGAGCTCGCCAGCTTGAGCGCAGGCTCATCTGGCTTGAGCAGAAAGCTCACCAGCTTGGACCCAAGGCCGCTGAAGTCTGAGGTCACGGCAAATATGAGAAAGCAATCAATGAACAACTAAGGTGTCACAATAGAAGCAGAGCTATTATTGCATGATTCCCCTATGGTTTGTTTTCCCCACGACTTACTAGGACTGACTTTTAAGAAACCTAGGCCGCAGTTTCAATTCTGTTCTATAGTTGAAATATGCCGGTTCAGCCCAGTGTAGCACTGCCCTGTCCTGATTTTGCCTGGTGTGAAAGCACGGAAAATGAGCGCAGCATTTCCTGAATTCCTCCACAGTTTCTAGCAATCCCACTGCCTTTGATAAATGCTAAGGTGACCAGTCGTCCTCCTTTAGGGAGGACAGTCCTTCTTTTGTAAGTTCTGTCCTCCCTCAAAAAGTGTCCTCTTACATGTTATCCTTTTTAATATTGGAAGACAAATCTGTAAATGTCCAAATTTGATCGATGCAGAGTCGATCCATTGCGTGTGATGTGACGTATTTGTATCTAAATGAGTACTTTTTTCTTACAATTACTATTAAAAATTAATAGGCATGTAAGCATAATTACAATGTAAAATATTACAAATGTTTTATTATGCATTTATCATATTACAGTGTATTAATGTTGCAATGAATGTTTCTTTTATTTACGATATTGTTTTCTTCAATTTATTTTTGTCCTCCTTTTTATTGTAAAAAGTTGATCACCTTATAAATGCTGATTTCTTTCTACTATTAAAGCATTAAATTTTTTTTCTTAAGTCAGCATAGTATTCCAAGTATATGCTGAGGGCTGACAGTCTCTTTCAGGGCAAATATGTTGGTGAAGCTTCTGAATAAATATTATTCACCATCTGTCTCCTGTTTTTATTTACTAAGGATATTAAAACCCTTTGCCATATACATTACAAGTGTTTTTTTTTCCGATTTATTATTTAGCTTTTGACTTTCTTTTGAGAGTACCTTTTGTTTCCCAATTTTTATATACATTTATGTGGTAAGTCTTTTTATCTTTTTCATTATTGGTCTGGCCTAAGACATATGCTAATCTGTTTTCTGAGTCAAAAGGAAAAATTTCAATGACAGAGGCCCTAATAAGGTCATTCTTGTGGCTTGGACACCGTCAGCCCTGTTAGACTCAGAAAGTAGGTCAGGCTTGCTTGGGGCTTCTCCAGGTAATGAGTTTTGCTATTGAATACCCCAACATTAAGTCAGGCTTTTTTTGCAGAGTGGGTGAGTTTATGTATGGGGATTGTACGTTGTTAGTCTGGCTTCCCCATCTAAGCTTTCTACAGCCACCACAGAACTGCTGAACATTCCCAGCCTTTTCTGTGAGCAAATGGGCAGCTTGGGGAAAGGGACTGGCATCCTCAGGGAGGTAGTGGTTTCGCCACCAATTTGTGATTTGTGATTGCTGATAACTTTGAGAGTAACACTGCACACACAGGTCTAAACATACCGTGGGTCAATGTCAGCCTTGTCTACTAGAAGTCTCAGCGCTTGAGCATTGTTCTCCCTCCTTGAAAAACTTTGCTCCCTCATCCCCCACAGAGCACTGATCAATCTTACATATTCCCTTTATAAGCACATGCTTTCATTCACTTGTAATTGTCATCAGAATAGACACACAATATTCTTTTGGTTACCGTCGTAATGCATGTGGTTTTCCATATTCTTATGTGCTTATTTCTGTTGGCCTCATATTATTTTATTAGTAGGATATATCAAAATTTCCTTTATTTTCTTTTTGTCTTAGTCTGGGTTTGCCCTAAAACAGAACTCAGTCAAGGATTTGAGTATAAAAATGGACCTGGGAGGTGATTCTAGGAAGCACGGGGAAGGAGTAAGGAAGAGAAACCAGGAAAGGAAGAAAATGGTGTAGGCTACATTAATAATGGGTTGCTTTCTGGGGTTACTGGGCTTAGTCTTACTGAGATCCCTCTAAGAAGCAGCATGAAACAGAACTTGAAATTTTCCCACTAGGAGGTAAGAAAACTGGGGTCATGATGACTTCTTTATGAATTCCCCTCCCTGGTACTTCTGGCTGGCCCCACGCAGGACAGCCAAGCACACACCCAAGTTACAGGTGTGCCATCAGGCAGAGAGATGCAGGAAGCCAATGGACCTTATGGGAAGGTCTTCTGACAACCTCTAGTGTGTCAGGGAATATGGGAGGGTGTGGTGTGTCTTCCATACTGCATTCTTTTATTATTACTTAATATATAGCATTTTGTAAATTAAAGGTGTACTATGTATTACTTTGATACATTTATATATTGTAACATGGTTGCTGTTGTAGCGATGTTTATCACGTTACATAATTATAGGACAATATTGTTGTCTATATTCATTACACTGTACACTAGACACTGCATTCTTCATATGCTTAGCCCTGTGCCCAACATTAAATTTACTTTGGCACTGATTCTTCTTCAAGATGGTCTGTAGTTTTATCTCTAATATAAGGAATTAACAACAGGAGGGTTGGTGTGACACTGCTATAGCTGTCCTCCAGGCTGTTATGACTTTCACCCTGTTCCTCACAGATGCTCCTTCTGGATTCCCCTTGCCTCTGGTTCCCATTTCTACTATAGATTGCCTGCTTGATGGAACGACCCTGACCCCCTTGCCTGCCGAGTCTACCTCCCTGGTTACTTTTCCCTTGTAAGGCTGTGGAAGCATTGAGAGATACCCCTGCGCATCGCCCAAGTTCTCAGACATATTCCTGCCTGCCCCATTCTGTATCAGTGGCCTTACCTCCTTACCATCGTTATGATCAGTTACTCCTGCTATGCATTCACTTCTGTAGAGGAGCCCCAGATGACCAGGCCACAGTGGTCACTTTAACTTCAGTGGAACTTTTTATTGTGTCCCCTGGTATATGAATTTCACTGCCAGGGACTGTAACTTTTAATCCTGTAGAACCTGAAGTTGCAAGGACAGCAAGCCCAACACACACAAGAGGCTCACTGGAAGTGATGACGAGAGAGGTTACTCATTCTGCTTTCAGCCTGAGCTCCCAGACTCTTGTATTCTAAGAACTGGGAATACTGTTATTATAATAACTGGGGGCCACCTAATAGTTATTGATCCAAAGTTTATATCTCACCTGACCTGTGGTGGCACAGTGGATAAAGCATTTGAACTGGAACGAGCTGAGGTCGCCAGTTTGAAACCCTGGGCTTGCCGCGCCAAGGCACATACCAGAAGCAGCTGCTATGGGTTGATGCTTCCCACTCCCCCACCCCTTCTCTCTCACTCTCTCCTTCCTCTAAAATCAATAAATAAAATCTTTAAAAACAAATGAACAAGCGTACAAAAAAAAAAACCCAACAAAGTTTATATCTCATTCTGAATGGCCGCACTCCAACTTTGTGGGTGTCATTCCAGCTGTGTCTTTAAGAGGTGATTGCAACATCCTGTCAGACTGGCAGCCTTCTCAGTGGAGTGGGAAATGATAGGACCAGTGGATCCTGTGGTCATGTGTCCATTGTTGCATCGCTGTAAAGTGGGTCCCTTGGTGTAAGGAGATCCCATGCTGTAAATCAGATATTCTGTGAATAGGCACTATAAGCAAAGAAGGGAAACCCCATGCTTGGAATACAAGTCAACACCAGTAAGAATGAATTATTGTCCTCTCCAGGGCAGAAGAAAGCCAGTGAAATCATCTTGCCACCAAGTGACTTGTTGGTATCTTTAAGGAATATACCATAATGAGGCTCAGTATTAGTTTCTACTTCTGACATTCAGCAGTGGGAATAATAAAATTTGGCTTAATCAGAAGAGTCCATGCTCTGAGCCTATGCATAGCCCCCATCCCTGCCATCATGACTACTTTGTTCATGAACTCATTTTGCAAACACTGATGTGCCTCAGAACAGAGGCTCACTGACATCCATAGTATGAGCCTTTCTGTATACCTGCTCATGGTGGGTGGTCTGGTAGGCACTGATCTGAATCACAAAGGTCTACACTTTGTGCCCATTCCCATAGATCCATCCCTGTGCTTCTCCAAACCTCTGTTTCTGTCTTCACATATTTTTCTTCCAGGCCCCTGATCAACCAACCAAGCCAGTTGCCCCTGTCTAGAAAGTCTTGAATAGTCTTACCTTTGCCCACTTCTCCCCCACAGAATTAATGACTACGTGTGCTTCCTGAAGCTCCCCCAGCAGGAGGATTTCTTGAGCTGCACTGGAGTATGGTAGCAGCTCAGTTTCATGATCCATCCACGAAACAGGTTTGTCCCCCTCTGCCCACCCACCCCTGCACTCCCTACTGGTTTTAGAAAATCCCTCATGAGGCCGTGGAAGAACTAAGTGAGGGGCAAGAGTTTGGCAGCTTAGGGTTTGGGTCATCTTTTTGTGTACTTTTGTTGTGTCTTCCGCACCTATGGGGGCCTAATCCAAAATGTAGCATTTCTCTTATATCAGGCATAGATATTGTACCTACCTGACCTTAGGACTTTATGGATCTGACTATACCCAGCTCCCGAATTTGAAAAATACATGTACTCCTAAGAAAATCTTGATTTCAAAGTAGCTTCTAATATGCTGTTAGACCCTGCTGCTGGAGACTACATGAGACATTGTTTGGAACATACCTCTGAATTGTCCCTCTGAGAGCCAGTAAGCTAGGATATTTATCCACCAGCTCTCCTTCACTGAGACACTAACTCCTTGTCCTTTGGCCTGTCTTGCACGCATAGGCTGACCCAATTCCATGGCCACATGCCCCCAGGCATAGAGATGCCAGAAGTCAGCAGTGGGAATAAGAACCACCTACAAGTACCCTTGACAGTGGGCTGAGGTCATTGGCACAGGACACCTGCAACACCTGCTTTATGTTTCTCCCAACTTTAACTGCTTTCTTCAATGAATAAAACATTGTCTCTCCTCAAAGGGGGCTCACAGTTCCACAGGGAACTAAAAAGGGTACAAGTGACTTTGTAGTAGAAATGCAACAGAACCAAAGTTTTCATGGGATCCCTGTTGTAGAGAAACTAAACTAAATTCCCCAAATATCCCAGGGATACTTGAAATGAGATTTTCAGGTAAGGACCTGATTAGATGATTGGGAAGTAAGTGCTTTCGTATGCACATAAAATTCCATTGTAAGGAGTTCTAGCAGATCATTTGTTTGGTCTTAAAGGTAAGGTATTAGATCTGGCATTAGAAAGCATGTTCTTGGTTTGGGGAACATAGAGGCACATCAAAATAAAAGTCAAAGGCTTGCCTCTCTGTCATGGAAACATGAATAAAAGATGAGCTCTGAAGCTAGCAGAAGAAAAGGGGCAATGCCAAGTATTTACCACTCCTGCGAGCTCCCGGGGATCTTTATGAATTGTCCTGTTTGCTTCTGCTGGGTGGTTGGGAAATCTGGGCAATTTTCTTAGCCAAGAGTGTTTTGGTTTGTTTAAGCGAAGGAAAGGTGAGTGAAGTTGAAGGATAATTGCTTTTGGCTGGTAGGACCAAGAGAATGAGCAAGTACACATCTATTGATCAACCTGCCACCTCTCCACACCTGCCTCTGCCCCCTCACACTGCCAGCCCCTGCTTTCAGGGTACCGTGTTATCAGAGAAAGCATTGCTTGTCCTATGAAATCATTTGTTGTTGCCTTTATTTCAAAGCCTTTATTGTAAAGCGGTTGCAGCTTCACACAGTAGCTTCACCAGTTGCAGTGTGTGTGTGGTGTGTTTAGACTGCCTGCACCTCTGGGAGAGAACACTGCTTCTGCTTGGGATGCTCATTAAACCCCTGTTCCTAACACCTACATATAACTGAAGTCATATGGTATTTGTCTTTATCTGACTTACTGCACTTAGCATAATACCTTCTAGGTCCATTCATGTTGTTGCAAATGGTGAGATTTCATTCTTATTATGACTGTAAAATACAGCATAGGGAATATAGTCAATAATATTGTAAAAATTATGTATGATGCCAGGTGGGTAGTTCTTATTATGACTGTAAAATACAGCATAGGGAATATAGTCAATAATATTGTAAAAATTATGTATGATGCCAGGTGGGTAGTGGACTTATTACTGGGGTGATCGTTTCATAAGGTATCAATGTCTAATCACTATGTTGTATAGCTGATACTAAAGTGATGTCATATGCCAATTCTAATTGAAAAGTAAATTAAAAATAAATCTTGAACTCTCTTCCCACCAAAAACTAAAGTTCTTGCAGAAAATTAAAACGAAACAAGACAGAGCAAAACAAACAAAATTAAAATGCTTGCCCTATGGAAAATCTCTCGTCCTTTGGGTAGAATTAAGTTTTATAGAACTTTGTTATCACCAATTTCACATCAGTTATCTGTTTCCTGCTTTTTAAGTACTGACTCATAAAGTGGTTGGTATAAGGCACCATCTACATGTTTTCACACATTACATCTTAGATTCTTATGTCTAAATTATTGCAATCTCTTCTCTCTCTATTCAAGTCTGAAGTCTTTGAGGTCAAAATGCATGTTCTATTGTTCTTGTCCTCTTTAGTTTTATCAAATTTTAATGATAGGCAGAACTTTTTGAGTTAAATTAAGTGCCTACTAATTACCTTGACCCTAAACTCTAAGTTTATATAAGAAAAAACATTTTGCCTTGAGCCATAGTGTGGATGGCAACTAATGGTTGACTGTTTAGTCATTTCTGATTTAATTATCAAAGGCTATTTTAATTAAAAACGTATTTATTTTTGTAAACAAAACATAACCTAAAATTTACCTTTTTAATCATTTTAAAGTGGTGAATTCAGTGGCATTAAGTGTACACATGTTGTTATGCAACCATCATCACCATTCATCTCCAAGGAGTTTTCCATTTTCCCAAAGACTCCTTAGCTATTTTAATTTTTAAAATATTTATCAAAGTAACTCATGCATACAATTTGAAAATAATGTAGTACAAGTCTTATAAAGAAAAAAATTCTTTCCCCTCATCCTCCCCATTTCCTTGACTCATCCTAGATGCAATTACTTTCTATTCTTTTAGTGGTTTCTTTTGATGCTTATCTGCACATTTATAAATATTAAGTCGACTGCTGTTTTAGAATGTACCCATTTTTTATGTGATCTATAGACTTCTGTGATAGTAGTTTAGGCTCTAAATCTCTTCTCTTTACCAACTTCAGTCTCTCAATTCTCCCTATAATTATTCCACAGTTTTTGGTGCAATCAGTAATGACTGGGACATAATTTTGGTTAAGTGAATAACGAGTGTATACATCATGTGGGTCCACAGTGACATAGAAACCAGTCTGGTTGCTGTCAGTCAGGGTGCAAGTGAAGGAGAGGGCTAAGTTCACTCTAAAGTCCTGTTTAACTTATTTTTTTGGGGGGCCCCCATTCCTCATTGGCATTTCAGAATTTTGACCCTCTCAGGCTTGGTTTCTACAGAAAATAAACCTAAGTCTCCATTGTGGGTGGGTCAGGGAATGTGATGGTGGGTGAGGAAGGGAGTCACCTGGCTCTGTGGGAATGGGGTCGGGGAGGGCGTCGGACTTCCAACTCTGTGTAGACTTTAAACCAAGTCCCGTTTCTCTACTCCCTTGATTTACCCTGCTTTTGATTCTGGGTGCCTCTGGACACAGGTGCTCAGAATTTCTGCTGACTGAGACCTGTGCACAGCAGCACTGTCTGCTGGGGCAGCTGGGAGAATACACTGCTCTGTAAGGTCCACCATTCCTGGGTCTCCTGCAGATGTGCTAATGTCCCTGTCCGCTCTGCTCTCCTCTCTCCTCTCTTCTCTTTGTTCTGGTGGGTAATATCTTTTTCATTTTGTCATTGTCATTTTAGTCGAGTGTTGAGGAGGAAAGGAAATGAATATGGTGGTCAGTCTGCCATGGTTAACCTGAAATTCACATGTGCTTTAAATAGAGAAAAGATCCTGACATTTAAAATTTATTTAATGCCCATTAGGCCAATTTCTGACAAGTGAGAGCACAGAGTAATGAGAAGGACTAGTAGATTGGTCTTCCTTAGTCTCTTCCCCCCTCCCCCTTTAGGATGTGAAGAAAATTAAGGTAAGAAAATAAGGTTTGAATAAAGAAAGTCATATTTGGAAGATCCTGCCATTAGTGAGATGTTCATGATGTTGCAAAGGTGCGGGTTTGGAAAAAGAAGACCCTGAAATCAAATTTGCATAAAATGCTTTGATATGTTTAATATTTTTAGAAATTCGTAATTTTGTATGAGTTTGGTAAGGATATTATTATTTTTTTAGAGAATCTTTTCATTTGTAGGTCAGTAAAAGTGTTAACATTAAGGGTAAGTTTTAGCTTTGGGCTCCAACATTATTGGCAGTCCTTCAGGTTGAGGCTCCCAAGTTCAAGTTCCTGGGAAGAGCAGTGAACTGCTCTCTCGTGCTCTTTGCCCACTGGCCCTACTGCTGTGGGCATACGTATTCTTTTTTTTTTCTTTTTTTGCGACAGAGACAGAGAGAGTCAGATAGGGACAGACAGACAGGAAGGGAGAGTGATGAGAAGTATCAATTCTTCATTGCGGCTCCTTAGTTGTTCATTGATTGCTTTTTCATATGTGCCTCGACTGGGGGGCTACAGCAGACTGAGTGACCCCTTGCTTGAGCCAGAGACCTTGGGCTTAAGCTGGTGATCCTTGCTCAAACCAGATGAGCCCGTGCTCAAGCTGGGTCTTGAACCTGGGTCCTCCACGTCCCAGTCCGATGCTCTGTCCACTGCGCCACCACCTGGTCAGGCTGGGCATATGTATTCTTGATGATGTCTACTAACAGATTGTGATTGTGAAACTCCTTAGGTAAAGTCTTCCTGAATTTTCTCCAAGAAGATCAAATTTACCCCTTCTCTTGGATGCTTTTCCTTTTTTGTCTAGTTTCTTCTTTTTTATTTATTGAATTATTGGGGTACAGGTTTTAAGTGTACAATTCAATAAAGCATCATCTGCATGCTGCATCATGCACCCATTGCCCTAAGCAGAGTCTTTTTCTAGCCCCATTTTCTCCACTTTGCCTACCTCCACTTACCCCCTCACCCTTTATCCCTTTAGCTATCAACACACTCTTGTCTCTATGTGTTATGTATATACAGTGTGTCCGTAAAGTCATGGTGCACTTTTGACAGGTCAAAAGTCAAAAGTGCACCATGACTTTACGGACACACTGTATATACATATATATATTTTGCTTAATCTCTTCATCTTCTTTCCTTTAGTTCTCTAATCCCCTGCTCTCTGACAGGTGTCATTCTGTTCCTTGTATCCAATCCTGTTTCTGTTTTGTTCATAAGTTTATTTTGTTCATTAGATTCCACATATAAGTGAGATCATATGGTATTTGTCTTTCTCTGACTGGCTTATTTCAGTTAGCATAATGCTTTCCATGTCCATCCATGCTGTTGCAAAAGGTAAGACTTCCATTTTTTCTTTTCTTTTTTTTTTTACATATGAGTAGTATTCCATTATGTAAATATACCACCATTTACTGATGGGGCACTTGGGCTGCATCCAGATTTCCAGATCTTAGCTATTATAAATAATGTTGCAATGAGCATTGGGTTGCATATATTTTTTTGAATTAGTGTTTCAGATTTCTTCAAATATATTTCCAAAAGTGGAATTGTTGGATCATTAGGTAGTTCCATTTTTAATTTTTTTTTTTTTTTTTTACAGGGACAGAGAGAGAGTCAGATAGGGACAGACAGACAGGAATGGAAAGAGGTGAGAAGCATCAATCAGCAGACCGAGCAACCCCTTGCTGGAGCCAGCGACCTTGGGTCCAAGCTGGCGAGCTTTTGCTCAAGCCAGATGGGCGCGCGCTCAAGCTGGCGAGCTCGGGGTCTCAAACCTGGGTCTTCCGCATCCCAGTCTGACGCTCTATCCACTGCGCCACCGCCTGGTCAGGCACATTTTTAATTTTTTTGAATAAACTTTATACTGTTCTTTTACAGTGGCTTCACCAGTCTGCATTCCCACCAACAGTACACAAAGGTTTCCTTTTTTCCACATCCTTGCCAGCACCTGTTGTGTGTTGATTTATTAATGATAGCCATTCTGGCAGTATGAGGTGCTTTCTCATTGTGGTTTTAATTTGTATTTTTCTGATGATTAGTGATGTTGAATATATTTTTATATGCCTATTGGCCCTGTCTATGTTCTCTTTGGCGAAGTGTCTATCCAAGTTCTTTGCCCATTTTTAATTGGGTTCTTTGTTTTCCTGCTGTTGAGTAGTACAAGTTCTTTATATATTTTGGAAATTAACCCTTATCCAATATATCATTGATGAATATGTATTTTCATGCACTGGGCTGCTTTTTTATTTTGTTGATGGTTTCTTTTACTGTGCAAAAGTTTTTAGAGTGATACAGTCCCATTTGTTTATTTTTCCTTTGTTTCCCATGTCTGAGGCAAAATTATTGCTATGAGAGATGCCTGAGATATTACTGTCTATGTTTTCTTCTAGAATTTTTATGGTTTTTTAATGTACATGGACATCTTTTATTGACTTTGGATTTATTCTTGTATATGGTGTAAATTGGTGGCCTAGTTTCATTATTTGCATCTATCCGTTCAATTTTCCTAATACCATTTATTAAAGAGGCTGTCTTTATTTCATTTTATGATGTTGCCTCCTTTGTCAAATATTGACCATAAAGGTATGGGTTTATTTCTGAACTCTCTTGTTCTATTTCATTGCTCTATCTTCCTGTTCTTATAACAGTACCCAGCTATTTTGATTATAATGGTTTTGTAGTGTAGTTTGATATCAGGTATTATGATACCTCCCATACAGAGGTGGATTTATTGGTGAGGACACTGGGTGTACACCCTGGCCCTGACTTCTGAAGGCGCCACAAAACCCCAACTTTACACTTTGTTCTAATGACACCAAGTTTGGTTTCATATGTGCAATTTTCACATTAATAGTATATAATATTTTTTATTTATTTAAAAATATGGTTAACGTGGATTTTTATTTTTCCTGTCTCTATCTCTTTTTTTAAGGGGCCCAATATTTTCTTCTGTACCCAGGGCCTCAACCAACCTTAATCCGCCTCTGCTCCCATATTATTCTTTTTTCTCAAAATTGCTGAGGCTATTTGGGGCCATTTTTTTGTTCCATGTAAATTCTTGGACTATTTTTTCTACACAATTAGTATTTTAATGGGCACTGTGTTGAATCTATAGGTTGCTTTGGGTAGCATGAGCATTATAATGATGTTAATTCTTCCAGTCCTTGAACACGGTACATGCTTCCACTTATTTGTATCTTTCTCAGTTTCTTTCTTCAGTATGCTATAATTTTCTGAGTGTAGGTCTTTTACCTCCTTGATTAAATTTATACCTAGGTACCTTATTATTATTTTTTGCTGTAGCAATAGTGAATGGGATTATTTTCTTAATTTGGCTTTTCTACTTCACTATTGGTGTATAAAAATGCCACTGGTTTTTGAATATTAATTTTGTATCCTGCTACTTTGCCAAATTCATTTGTTAAGTCTAGTAGTTTTTTGGTGGGGTTCTTATGGTTTTCTATGTACAATATCATATCATTTATGAATAATGACAGTTTTACTTTCTTCTTTCCTATTTGGATGCCTTTTATTCAGAGGCAGATTAAGGTCAGTTAAGGCCCAGGCGCAGAAGAAAATATTGGGCCCCTTAAAAAAAAAAAGAGAAAGGAAATAATAATATATGTTAACCATATTTTTAAATAAATAAAAAATATTGTGCATTATTAATGTTACAATTGCACATATGAAACCAAACTTAGTGTCACTGGAAAAAAGTGTAAAGTTGGGGTTTTGCGGGGCCCTTCAGAAGTCGGGGCCCAGGGCGTGAGTCAAGGGCAGCCACTGTTAAATCTGCCTCTGCATTTATTTCTTCTTGTATGAATGCTGTGGCGAGAACTTCTAGTACTATGTTGAATAAAAGTGGTGAAAGTTTACATCCCTGTCTTGTTTCTGATCTTAGGAGAAACACTTTTAGTTTTTGCCCATTAAGTATAATGTTAGCTGGAGGTTTGTCATATATGGCCTTTATTATATTAAGGAATGATCCCTCTATTCCCACTTTGTTGAGAGGTTTTTTTTTAAATTATAAATGTGTGCTGGATTTTATACAATGCTTTTTCTGCATCGATTGATATGATTATGTGATTTTTCTCTTTCATTTTTTTATGTGGTGTGTCACATTTATTGATTTGTGAATATGGTACTAACCTTGCATCCCTAAAATAAATCCCACTTGATCATGAAGTATAAATTTTCTTTTATTATTGTAAGAGAGAGACACAAGGACAAACAGGGACAGACAGGAATGGAGAAAGATGAGAAGCATCAATTCATAATTGTGGCACCTTACTTGTTCATTGATTGCCTTCTCATATGTGTCTTGGCTGGTGGGCTCCAGTTGAGCCAGTGACCCCTTGCTCAAAGCCAGCAACCTTGGACTTTAAGCCAGCGACAATGTGGTCATATCTGTGACCCCGCGCTCAAGCTGGTGAGCCCCTGCTTAAGCTTGCGAGCTCAGGGATTTGAACCTGGATCCTCTGCATCCAGGACAATGTTCAATCCATTGCGCCACCACCTAACCAGGTATATGATCTTTTTAATGTATTGTTAAATCTGGTTTGCATATATATATTTACAGAGACAGCGAGCGAGAGTCAGAGAGAGGGATAGGTACAGACAGGAATGGAGAGAGATGAGAAGCATCAATCATTAGTTTTTTGTTGCCGTTGCGACACCATAGTTGTTTATTGATTGCTTTCTCACATGTGCCTTGACTGCGGACCTTCAGCAGACCGAGCCACCCCTTGCTGAAGCCAGCGACCTTGGGTCCAAGCTGGCGAGCTTTTGCTCAAGCCAGATGGGCCACACTCAAGTTGGCGAGTTCGGGGTCTCGACCTGGGTCTTCCACATCCCAGTCCGACGCTCTATCCACTGCGCCACTCCTGGTCAGGCTGGTTTGCTAATATTTTGTTGAGTATGTTAGTATCTATGTTCATCAGGGATATTGGCCTATAATTTTTTTTCTTTGTAGTGTTTTTATCTCGTTAATGCTTGCCTGATAAAAAGAGCTTGGGAGTCTTCCCTCCTCTTGAATTATTTGGAATAGTTTGAGAAGGATAGGCGTGAGTTCTTTGAATATTTAGTAAAATTCACCTGTGAAGCCATCCAATCCAGGACTTTGTTTGTTGGAAGTTTTGATTACAGCTTTAATTTCACTAGTGGTATACTTTCTATATCTTCTTGATTCAGTTTTGAGAGATTGTATATTTTTAGGAATTTACCCATTTCTCCTAAATTGCCCTTTTGTTTTGGCATATAGTTGTTCATAATATATATTTTTTACAATCCTTTGTATTTCTGTGATGTCAATTGTTACCTCTCTTCTTTCACTTCTGATTTTTTTTTTTTTTTTAATTTGGGTCCTCTCTCTTTCTTTTCTTTTTTTCTCTCTTCTTTATTTTATTTTATTTTATTCATTTTAGAGAGGAAACATAGAGAGAGAGAGAGAGAGAGAGAGAGAGAGAGAGAGAGAAAGGGGGGAGGAGCTGGAAGCATCAACTCCCATATGTGCCTGGACCAGACCAGTGCAGGGTTTTGAACTGGCGACCTCAGTGCTCCCAGGTTGACGCTTTATCCACTGCACCACCACAGGTCAGGCGGTCCTCTCTCTTTCTTTATGAGTCTGGTTATAGGTTTGCCAATCTTGTTTATCTTTTCAAAGAACCAGTTCTTGATTTTACTGATCTTTTGTAGTACTTTTTTAGTCTCTATGTCATTTATTTCTGCTCTGATCTTTATTATTTCCTTCCTTTGGCTTACTCTGGGATTTGTTGTTCTTTTTCTAGTTCTTTAGATGTAGGATTAGGTTGTTTATTTGAGATTTTTCTTGCTTCTTGAGGTAGACCTATATATAACCTTCCCTCTCAGGAGTGCTTTCATAGTGCCCCATAGATTTGAGGTTATGGTGTTATTTTCACTTGTTTTCAGGTAATTTCTGATTACTTTTTCTTTTCTTTTTTTTTTTTTTTTTACAGGGACAGAGAGAGAGAGTCAGAGAGAGGGATAGATAGGGACAGACAGACAGGAACGAAGAGAGGTGAGATGCATCAATCATTAGTTTTTTTCATTGCCTTTATGACACCTTAGTTGTTCATTGATTGCTTTCTCACATGTGCCTTGACTGCGGGCCTTCAGCAGACCGAGCGACCCCTTGCTGGAGCCAACGACCTTGGGTCCAAACTGGCGAGCTTTTGCTCAAACCAGGTGGGCCCGCGCTCAAGCTGGCAACCTTGGGGTCTTGAACCTGGGTCTTCCGCATCCCAGTCCGACACTCTATCTACTGCGCCACCGCCTGGTCAGGCTGATTACTTTCTTGATCTTGTTGTTTAATAACATGCTATTTAGCCTCCATGTGTTTGAATGTTTTTCAGTTTTTTTGTAGTTGATTTCTAGTTTATTAACACTGTGGTCAGAGAAGATGATTGATATAATTTTAGTCTTCTTGACTTTGTTAAGACTTATTTTGTGTTCTAACATGTGGTCTAGTTTTGAGAATGTCCAATGTGAATTTGAAAAGAATTTATATTCTGCTGCTTTGGGGTGAAATGATCTGTAAATATCAATTAAATCCATCTCATCCAGTGTGCCATTTAAAATTGCTCTTGCCTTGTTTATTTTTTTGTCTGGAAGATCTCTCCATTGATGTCTTGTTGGGTTGATCCCTTTAGTATCATGTAGTGACCTTCTGTGTCTCTTGTTATGGCCTTTATCTTAAAGCCTTTTTTTTCTTTTTTTCTTTTTTACAGGGAGAGAGAGAGAGAGTCAGAGAGAGGGATAGGTAGGGACAGTCAGACAGGAACGGAGAGAGGTGAGAAGCATCAATCATTAGTTTTTCATTGCCGTTGCGACACCTTAGTTGTTCATTGATTGATTTTTCACATGTGCCTTAACCACGGGCCTTCAGCAGACCAAGCAACCCCTTGATGGAGCCAGTGACCTTGGGTCCAAGCTGACGAGCTTTTGCTCAAGCCAGATGGGCCCACGCTCAAGCCGGCGACCTCGGGGTCTTGAACCTGGGTCTTCCGCATCCCAAACTGACACTCTATCCACTGCGCCACCGCCTGGTCAGGCTAAAGTCTATTTTATCTGGTGTAAGTGTTGCCACCCCAACTATTTTTCATTTTCGTTTGCATACAATATTTTTTTCATCTCTTCACTTTTGGTCTGTGTATATCTTTTGTTCTGAGATGTGTCTCTTGTAGACAGCATATATATGGGGCACGTTTTTTTATTCATTCAGCTACCCTATGTCTTTTGATTGGAGCATTTAGTCTATTTACATTTAAGATTATTATTGATGAGTATTTATTTATTGTCATTTTATTCTTTATACCTATGCCCCTATCTCTCTCTCTATTTCTTCTTTTCCTAAAGCAGGCCCTTTAACATTTCTTGCAATACTGGTTTGGTGGTGATGAATTTCTTTAGGTTTTGTTTTTTTTGTCTGGGAAGCTCTTTATTTCTTCTTTAATTTTAAATGATAGACTTGCCTGATACAGTAGTCTTGGTTGTAGGTTTTTGCTTTTCATCACTTTGAATATTTCATGCCAGTCCCTTCTGGCCTGAACTGTTTCTGTTGAGAAATCAGCTGACAGTCTTATGGAAGATTCCTTATAGGTAACTGTCTCTCCCTTGCTGCTTTTTAAGATTCTCTCTTTGTCTTTTGCCATTTTAATTATGATGTGTCTTGGTGTGGGCCTCTTTGGGTTCATCTTGATTGGGACTCTCTGAGTTTCCTGAACTTGTGTGACTTTTTCCTTCACCAGGTTAAGAAAGTTCTCAGCCATTATTTCTTCAAACAAGTTCTCTATCACTTGCTCATTCTCTTCTCCTCCTTCTAACCCCTATATGATGCAGACATTCTTATGCTTGATGTTGTCCCAGAGGCCCCTTAAACTATCCTCATTTTTAAAAATTCTCTTTTCTTTTTGATGCTCTGCTTGTGTACTTACCATTATCTTGTTCTCTAAATCATAGATTTGACCCTCTGCTTCATCTAAACTGCTATTGATTTCTTACAGTCTAGTCTTCATTTCAGATGTTGTGTTCTTCATTTCTGTCTGTTCTTTTTTATGGTTTCTATGTCCTTTTTAATGCTTATTATCTCTTTATTTAAGTTCTCACTGAGATCATCTACTCTTCCCCTAAGGCCCTTGAGCATCCTTATAATGATTGTTTTAAACTTAGCATCTGGTATCTTGGTTACTTCCATTTCATTTAATACT
Organism: Rhynchonycteris naso; assembly: GCA_037038555.1. Taxonomy (NCBI): domain Eukaryota; kingdom Metazoa; phylum Chordata; class Mammalia; order Chiroptera; family Emballonuridae; genus Rhynchonycteris; species Rhynchonycteris naso. The sequence continues at coordinate 160,075,938 of CM073000.1, read as the reverse complement.
TTTTCTGGAGATTTTTTCTTATTCTTTCAGTTGGAACATATTTCTGGTCTACCCATTATATCTTTCTTTTTGTGTTGTCTCTGTGTTTTAGGTAGACCTTCTATGACTCCCAAGTTCATTTTGAGGGCTTTCTGATGTAGGCACCTTAAGGGTCTCAATGGCACAGACTTCTGGGTTACCTGATCTAGGTGCTTCAGAAGTGATTCTCATGTGGATTATGTGTCCTCTTCTGATATAGTTGAATCTTGAATGCTGTTGGCTTATTTGTGGGTAGAGTTAACCCTCAAGCTAGCTGAGTATAAGGATAGACCTCACTCACTGTGTGTGAATCACTGTTCAGGGCTTCCTCCCAAGATAGTTGTTCCTGGCAGGATCTGGTATCTGCTGGAGTCCTACTTTGGCTGTGCTGTTTGTATGGCTAGTTGGCTCAAGCTCTGTTATAGTTTGAAGTCCACAGCTGGTTGTGTTGGTTTTGGGCCCCCTTCACCAGGGCTCTGGCGCAGGTCAGTGTCAAACATTGTGTACAACAGGTCTTGGGCTACCTGTCTGTAGTTACCACATTATTCAGTTTGTGGCTGCATCTACTGGGTCTGTGGGTGTGTGGGGGTGGCCAGGCTATGTACCAGGGTCAGCTTCCTGAAGCTCTGAGCTGGGAGAAGATCAATAAAAGTCCAAGGCTTCCTGAGGCTGAGACTACCTGTTGTATTCTCTATCACCCCCTTCCCACCCCAAGGTTATCTGGACTTCCTCCAAAGTCTTATGAAAAAAGGCTGTAGATTGGGTTTTGCTGGCCATTTCCCTCTGACCCTTCCACAGCGCTCAAGCTTGATAGGGCAGGGCTACCAGGTCGGGAGGATGGGGCTGGTGGGTCCCCTACTTGGGGGTGAGCAATTTCTTGTGGAAGGAAATTTTCTGCCAGTGAAGGGCATAAAGAACATTAACTTGGTCATATATTTCTTTAGGGAGACACAGACATCAATAACAGCTTAGGAGTGGGAATTGCCTTTCCCCTTAGACTTATTGGTTGTCTAGCAGATCTGGGCCTTGAAAGATCTAAGGCAGTGGTCGGCAAACCACGGCTCTTGGCCTCTTGAGTGCGGGCACAAAAGCCAGCTTAGGAGTACCCTAATTAAGTTAATAACAATGTACCAACTTATACAGTTTAAGTTTAAAAATTTTTGGCTCTCAAAATAAATTTCAATCATTGTACTGTTGATATTTGGCTCTGTTGATTAATGAGTTTGCTGACCACTGATAAGGACCCTAGTGGTTGGCGGAGCCTTTTATTCTTTTTCTGGGTCCTTGTTCCTGGGTTGTTGCTCCTGTTCCTTGCCAGTAGGTGGCAGGCTAGGTCTGGGAAAAACACAAGAATGGGTGGGTTGAGTGGAGTTGGTTTGATCTCACAGGGCTGTTTTCCCAGACATGTGGGACTGTGAAAAAGCTCTGAAGGAAGCAAAAGGATCCCTAGCAGGTGCCTCCTCAGGTCAGACAGACAGAGGGTCATTATCATCTTAGTATTTGCTGATTAAAAAAAATAAATTATGTGTTTTTATGTCTAACACACACACACACACACACACACACACACACACACACACACACACACACCCCTTTAATAGAAAAACTTTATTAACTCCTGCGTGCTGACTGTTTCTGGCAACCAGTCCATGAGATGGAGTTCCAGAATGACTGACAAAACTACTATGGAAGGGTTGATTATGCACAGAATAGAGGTGAGGAATTGGGATAAAGCAGACCAAAAATAGGAACTTTGCTGAGGTCAGAAGCAAAGAGATTGGAGTTAGTTTACTAAGTCAAAGGCAGGACTGGGCTTAGTGAAGGCAGGCCAGCCAGGTAGAAAAGATGGGGCAGAGAGAAATATGGTGGTGTGGAATCATAAACTGGTCATCATTAGGCAGGGGATGCTGGGAGATATTCCTTGCCCCAGTGCCTGTAATCCAGTTAACTGTGGACATAGTAGTGGTCTGTCTCTTGGCAGGTGTGTCTAGTGAGGTGGTATAAAAAGGAGGGACTTGGCTTTGAATTCCAGCTCTGGAAGCTGCTAGGATTTTGAGTTGGGGCATCCTACACATCCTCTCTGAACCTTTGACAGCTCATCTTCCAGATATGGTGATAATATGGGGATATACGTTACTTAATTCAAACATTTCTGGCAAAGTTAAATGAAATGGACTTATTACTCCCTGCAATCAAATAGGTGGTTTATAAAAAGTAACTTTTAGTATGCTTATTCGTTTAGTAAAGCATAAGAAAAGGAAAAATAAAAAAGAGAGGCATCCCACAAATATAATCTTTGGTCATAAGGGAAATAAATATGGGAAAGCAGCACTCAAAGCACCTGTTCTATCCTGGGAGGGTGTGTTCTATCTTCCCAAGAACAGTACAGTATGTTTTCTATGTGATGGGTGGGAATGTCTCTGTGTATGCTTTGAGGGTGACAATAAAACACTGTTTACTTTGTAAGGGGATGCATCCTTGATATTTACAATGAATTGCTGTCTTGTTTTAATTAAGGTAGTAGATAGTAATAATACAATATTTTCTAGTCCAGACATATTTAGTCTCATTTAGGAAGAAAATATAGGAGTATGTTCAGAACATTCTCATTCGAGAACTGTCATTTCCCAAAAGAAAGTCACATAGTGGCCTGACCAGGCGGTGGTGCAGTGGATAGAGCGTCGGACTGGGATGCGTAAGACCCAAGTTCGAGACCCTGAGGTCGCCAGCTTAAGCGTGGGCCCATCTGGCTTGAGCAAAAACTCTCCAGCTTGAGCTCAAGGTCGCTGGCTTGAGCAAAGGGTTGCTCGGTCTGCTGAAGGCCCGCAGTCAAGGCACATGTGAGAAAGCAATCAATGAAAAACTAAGGTGTCGCAACGGCAACGAAAAACTAATGATTGATGCTTCTCACCTCTCTCCGTTCCTGTCTGTCTATCCCTCTCTCTGACTCGGATTCTCTCTCTGTCCCTGTAAAGAAAAGAAAAAAAGAAAGTCACATAGTGGAGGGCAGACACAGGAAGAGGGATATTATTCCCCTCCTCCTTGGAATTCCACCCAATTTCTCATTTCTGGGGTGAACAATTTCAGGCCTCAGACCCACAAATCAGCCTATGCTGTGGAGAGGTTTGGCTATCTCAGTGGATGGAATTCCTTTTGTGTGCAAGTGTGTTAAATGTCACAGTCAGCTCAAGTCATTGACTCAGGATGTAAACATTCTGGTTTTTACATTTCACACCTCCACCTTTATTGTGTGACAGTTTGTTGGTGCTCTCCAAGTTAGAGCTGATAATGATGGTCAACCTACAGGCTGGTGTATTTAGGGGGAATCCGTGCTCTTCTCCTCAATCCAAGTCTTGTGTTGAAACTCTGCTAGATATAAAAGGTAGGCAGGAACGAGACAAAGAGGGAAACTTACACCCCCGCTGCTAGCTGGCTATGCCCCACAGATGCGAACTCTACTCCACAGCCATAGGATCCTTCTGAATCCAAGCAGCAGAGGGCTGTGGTTTGATCATAGAGAGGCAGAAGAATAAAAGCACGGGAGAACCCAGGTCTCACTGAAAAGTAACTGTTAGAACTACCATCCCATTCAAGGCCATCCCATGCAAGATGTTGTGGTATCTATTTACACAAAGATCAGCACCCTCAGTGAAAAAATATATTTTTACATGTTCTATTTGCTGTTAAAATGTAACTTTATTGAACCATTTCTTCGAAAGTGTCACTTTACATTTATTTATGGTTTGAAAAGAAGGCAATGGCTGATTTGATGTAAGAGTAGCTTGGGGAGGATTTATAAGAGTGACATTTCCTTTATGTTTTGGATCAAAAACTCAATGGCAAGTTTCTTATAGACTAGAACATTCCTAGGTCACTGTCTGCCTAACATTGGAGTCCAGTCCCCTGAAGCCATAGAAGAGTTCGATCTGAAAGAGAGGTTTCTATGTTTTCTATCACTAAATGGCCTTTTAATTACTATCTTTGCCACTAGTACTTCAGTGGTAAGCTGTATTTATAAAAGCATATCTTGTTTTTGTTTCCATTAAAGCATTCAGTATACTTATCTAATATGGTCGTTATCTTTTAGTTTCTTTGTGGCTATGTAGTTGGTAAAACTTCAGGTATACAAAAGAACTGCTGTCATTAATATCTAAGGGATTCAGGAACTCCAGTTTGGGAACCACCATGTCCAAGATATCCTGTATTCTCTCAATTTCTCCTTTCTTCCATCTTTTATTGGAAATAACCTACAATATCTATTAATGAGTACCCTAGTTACTAAAACAACACTTTGGATATATGGCCATAGGGTAACATATTTGAAATTGAGATTGTCCTGGAATTTCTAAGACCTATTATGTTAACCAATCTCATATGAGTTTCATGACAATATCAAGATTTGTAGAATCTTAACTGTAAGGCTTATAATCAATTTATTAATAAAAATAACAATAATTATTGCCAGTGTAATTGAGAATTTACTATGCACCAGACACTGGTCTAGGTTCTTTACAGACATTAATCTTACATCTCATAATAATGCTATGAAGTAGATAACAGCTTACTTTGCCTAAAGAGGAAACTGAGGCTCTGTTCCTACTACCAGGAAGAGGAAGAAGTGGAATCCATTTATCTCCAAATATGGAGGTCATGCTCTTAGCCACTCCATGGTATTGTTTCTCCATAAACGAAACCTGAGAAATCTCAGGTTATAACGAGAAAGTTAGTTTGCTTTTGAGCTTGTTTCTTTCTAGAAGGACAAAGGCGAGAAAGAATCATTTATAGTAGGTATTCTTCACGACTCTTGGAGCTGCTTTCTCCAAAACATCTGCCAGAATAGTGCAGTGAGGATGACAAAAACCTGCTGATGTTGGATTGGATTGCTGTAACCTACTGTGATCTTTCTTGTGTGGCTGTTGGATTTTTCATTTGATATTTGAGAAGAAAAATATTTTTCCATGAAGACCTCTGGGAAGCAGTTCAGTGTTATTTGGTTTGGCTTCAAGTGTTCTCCACCTGATAATATTTGAGAGAAAAAATATTTTTTCATGAAAACCTCTGGGAAACAGCTCAGTGTTATTTAGTTTTGGCTTCATATGTTTCCTCCCTTTTTTGTGCAAACCTGCAGTACTGTTTCTCATTCTTTATTGATGCCCTCAGAATGATGAAATACTTATACCTATATATCTATAGCTAGATCAATCTAGATACCTAGATAGATTGACCTATGTATTGATCTATCTATGTGTATCTAGGTGTATTTATCTAGATCTATCTATAACTATATACCTGTATATCCACATATGCATATATATATCCATACATACACATTTTATATATATATATATATATGTGTGTGTGTGTGTGTGTGTGTGTGTGTGTAAATAAATCTGTTAAACATGAGCCCTTTCTCACTGGGGAAGTATAGCTGTCTCTTTTCTTCTAGAGAAGACCAATGCTATTTCACTTCCCTGTATAGAATTTATTTGCTACTGAAAAAGAAGGGCCAAAAAAGCATTATCAAACCCTAGATAATTTTGAATAGTCATGAATTATTTTTATTTGGATTAAAATGGCTTCTTTCTTTGAGCTACATTCACCTATGTCACCTATTTTGTCTTTGTAAATTAAGGAATGAAGTTAGGTAATCTTACCACCTGAAGAACTGAGTTGTAACTTATTTTCACATGATCCAGTTTATTCCCCTTCTTCATGAACATCCACTTTCTGAGGGACTCTGGGTCCCTCAGAAATTTGCATGGAAATGACAAATTAGAGGAGCAGGGAGGGAACTGTGGGAGGAAAGGGAAGGGTGAGAGCAGGGTGTTATTGAAGAGCTGAGAGAAATGAATTAATATTTCTTATAACCCATCACATTTTCACTCCTTGAGCCAACTGAGCTTATTATTTAAAATAGGAAGTGGGAGAGTGTCAAATGACCTTGACTTTATGAGAGCTGAATGCTTTTTTTTAATGAAATGAATGAACTAATTTCCAGTATGGGGGTCTATCTGGGTTCTGGAAGAACAAATTTGCCAAATGGTATCTAAAAAGCCAGCCTACCCAGCCTTGTTCCCAACAAGAGAGAACTGGTGAAAAGATTAGCCTCCAACTCTAGGACAATTAATTTTTATAGGTTTTGTTATTTTTTCCCTACCATTTTTGCTCATGGAACCCAGCTATTAAATGTAGGGACAGATGATAGATCTAGTTTGTGGCTTTAAAATCACATTATGAATTTCACTACCAGGCAAGATAAGAGAAGACAAATTGGATTAGAGCAGTAAGGATAGTTATTCTACTTCCAGCATCAACTGTTCATTTACGTCCTTAGGAAGATGACCAAGAATCCATTCCATGTTCTCTACGAGGTTATTTCTATCAGGGGTGTAGTACGTCTTCTGATGTACTTCACGATTCCTTCCTCCACTAAGACTTTAAACCAAGAGAAGCAAAAAGAGGTTATGTAGCAATAAGATGGTTCCAGTCTCAGGAACTGGAGTCTGTGGCTTAATTTGTTTGAACAGAAATAGAAATAAAAGCTCTTGTTTCTTGAACATGAAAACAACCAACAAGTTGAAGAGCTACAAACTACCTCTGATCTCCTTGCATCCTGTGTACCCAAGCTAATTGCCAGACTTTCTCATCATTGTCTTTTTTTTTAGCTTAGGGTGGGAATCAAATGAGTCATTGGTTGTCTGAGAACATCCCAGTAATGTTTCACAAAAAGTAAAGTATGCTTTTCACCCATCTTGAGAATAATCTGTACTTTGCTTCTCTAGTCATGGTGATTACTTTGTAGAAATGAACCCACAACCTTGTTGTCTCTGCCTCATGACCAGTGGTTAGTGGTTGCCAAGGGCAGAGCTGTGAGCTGGGCCTTCACAGAGCAGTGTGCCCTCACAGAGCAGTGTGCCTTCACAGAGCAGTGTAAAGACCCATGACTCCAAAGAGACTGACCTTGTGGACTTGGATTCCAACTAGGCTATGCAATTCAGGCAACTTGGATAATAACTGATTCACTAACTTAAAACATCATTGAAAAATACCGGTAGCAAATGGGGAAATAATGGTGAAACTTCTGCATTTCAGAAATCTAAGAAAGTTGATGAAAGAATTCAAATACTGGACTCAGGATCTATGATACCAAATCTAGGTAACAAATACGTTTTATTGGAACTCCCATCACCCAAGACTTATAAGTAGTTTTACAAATTTTTTATTTATCTCTCATGAATTGCCTTTGAGGGAAAATTTTATAAATATAGTGAAGTAAATGTGTCCATATGATGCCAGATCATCTGGCTGCAGAGTTATACAAAATACGCAGGAAATTTTTAGTCTGTTTCAGACTAGATATTGATCTTTTTACTTTTGTAATTTTCTTATCTTTGGTAGCTGGCCAACTATTGAGTTCATTATTCTTTAGGAAATGCTGAAAGCAGTGCTAATTAGAGTCAACTTGGTCTTAATATGTTTTTATTTGTCTTTTCCTGAGTGGGGGAAAGGTGAGGGTAAAGAGTGAGATAAGAAGTGGACAAGATTATCAGTAGAATGTTTTTGAATTTTATAAAACAAAACAATGTGTGACTACACTGGGAAAATGCAGAAATCATTCTATGAATATACACAAGTCTGTCTCTTCTATGTTGGGAGCCCCAGAGAAAAGCATCCTTAATAGAGAGTTCAAGGTCCAGGATAAAGTATCTAAGCATTAGAAGAATGTGGATTTAAGATGCATCAAGTCTTAAGGCCTGAGGGGATTTTAGAGACAAAGTGACTTACTTAAGGTCATAAAACTCACCAGCAAGCCCAAGCAAGCTGGTTTCGCACCGTATCTTCTCTATTTGGAGGGAAACTGCCCTACATGGATGAGGATCAACATCATGATCCACGAGAAACCTTGCCCTGCAAGTCTGCTGTGTGGGAAGCATTTGCTGGGCGCTGGGGATTTAGGGAAGAATTCAGCATGCTCTCTGAGGTAAGAGAATTACAATTTAGTGTAGAGAGGGAGTAATAATAAAAATAAATAGTCACAAGAAAGTGCCAGATGCAAGATACAAATGAAAGCAATGTTGGTGCCTTGCAGATAGTAGGTAATTGGCAAATCTTTGTTAAATGAATAAACGAATGAATGAATGCTCAATTTAAGTCATCAGTGCAGTGTGACCCCATCATAGGTTAGGCCCGTTATAAAGAGAGGCCTCATGTAAGAGGTTTTAAAGGAAAAATAAGACTTGGCTGAATGGTTAATGAGGGAATCCCATTGCAGGACATACACATATATCTATTCAATCTGACTGTTCAGCACAGTTTAAATATGGGAAAATCCAGGCCATTCCCCCTAGGCAGCACTTATCATGGGGCCATGAAGGACAACTTATTGCCTGGGAATAGATTTTTAAAAAGCTGTGATGCTGAAGTGGATTATGCTACTTGCTCTAGATCAAAATTCAGATGCCAGGTATACAGCAAGCAAATCTGGAAACCAGAAACAGAAATTATTTTTGCAGTGAGTGACCAGGCAAGGCCAGTGCAAATTAAAAAGCTGAATATCATTAATAATTTCCAATAAAGATAGTAATGAAACCAGTTAATACTTAAAGAACATTGACTATGTACAGATTCTCTGCTACATTTCCTCATTTTATACTCATAGTGACCCTAAAGAATGAGTTATCATTATTACCCTATTTTATCATCAAGACCCAGAGAGTGTAAATTACTTACCCAAGGATATAGTCATGGAAGCAGGATGTAAACCTGTAAGGCCAATGGCCAAGGCCGCCATCAGAGCCGCCTGGTTAGTGCAGGTTCACATTGAATTCGAACAGTCGGTAATGAAACAACGGAGCCAAGAACTGGTGAGCCATCAGCTTTAATTCTAGCTTGCACCTGGCGGGCAAGCAAAAACACATACTGGGCTCCAAAATCTACTCATTCAGTGCTCATAAAGCTACTTATCTGAGTTTCCTAGCATCAAAGGTTTCTAGCTCACCAGACTTATTCACCTCTGTTTTCCATCTCCTTCTCTCTACACAAACTCGGCACAAACTGGCTTCTCCCTCAGCACCCCACCATCTTGGCTGCTTCTCCTGGCCTCCTCCACATGGCCTTTCTCTTCTCTGCTCTCTAATGCTAACCTCAGGAACCGAGAGAAAGAGCAAGCTCCTGGCCTGCCCCACTTTATAGCATAGATTCAAAACCTTTAGTCCAATCTACAAACAAGGAAGTCTCTGATACAAAGTGACTTATCTGAGACATACTGGGAGGATTCCTCATGAGAGTGCACCACCCTACCTCATCCAATCAGTCAAGGGTGTGGGGAAAAGCTTACTGTTAAAACTTGCACGTGGGCAGCACCATCTTTAACAAAGTGAGCATAATATATTTCATCTGCCCAACAGAACCCATCCAAGTTACTCTGTTTCCAAAGCCCGTGTTCTCAGCAAGCCTCCTGCAGGCCAGCCAGTAGAAATAAAGAGTAGAGTTTAATATATACTACTTGTCAGGGCCTGGAGCATTGTAAAGCCAGTAGTCAAGGCCACCATCACAGACGCCTGACTCATGCAGGTTCGCGTTGGATTCAAACAGTTGGTAATGAAACACAGGGGCCAAAAACTGGTGAGCCATCAGCTTGAATTCTAGTTTGCACCCGGCGGGCAAGCAAAAACACACACTGGGCTCCAAAACCCACACATTCAGTGCTCACTAAGCTACTGACTTATCCGAGTTTCCTAGAGTCAAAGGCTTCTAGCTCACCAGACTTATTCACCTCTGTTTCCCATCTCCTCCAGCACAAACTCTTAACAAACTGGCTTCTTCCTCAGCACACCGCCATCTTGGCTGCCTCCTTTCCTTCAAGTGGTCTTACTCTGCTCTCCTTTCTAATACCTCAGGAACCAAGAGAGAGATCAAGCTACTGGTCTCTCCCACTTTATACTGTAGAATCAAAACCTTTAATCCAATTATACAAACAAGGAAGTCTCTGTATAATGGGATTCCTCAGGAGAGTGCACCACCCTACATCATCCAATCAGTCAAGGGTGTGGAGAAGAACTTACTCTTAAAACCAAGCCTTAGGCCATAACGACCTGGCCTGCTTACATTACAGCTTTTCCCCAACAGCCATCCCAAGCATAAGGGCAAATAATATCATCTGGGTGACGGGCTTCCATGTGGGCAGCGCCATCTTTAACAAAGTGAACATATTATATTTTATCTGCCCAACAAGCATGCAACCTTCAGCAAGGTAGGCTGAGATCAAGACCTTTCCTAGTTATTTACTCAGAGGATACACTTTTGTGAATTTCAGATCCAAAGTTCCTAAGAGAGCCTAGTCTCTAAAAATACAGCCAAGTCTCAAGTGAGCTTATTCTTTTATGTTTATTTGCATTTCGAACAAGCCTTCTCTATTAGCACATTTATTAGCACGTCTGATGCCAGGGAACAAGCCTTCAGCTTCTGCTGTGCTAGCGGTTTTATTCAAAATCATCTGGCTTCTGAAAATAATTGCTCAGTGGTCCGTTTAAATTTAATCTATTCTTCTCTCAAAGATGATTTTCCCATTCTATTTATGTTGGGCAGATGAAATATATTATGCTCACTTTGTTAAAGATGACACTGCCCATGTGCAAGTTTAGCAGTAAGCTTTTCCCCACACCCTTGACTGATTGGATGATGTGGGGTGGTGCACTCTCATGAGGAATCCTCCCAGTATGTCTCAGATAAGTCACTTTGTATCAGAGACTTCCTTGTTTGTAGATTGGATTAAAGGTTGGGATATCTACGCTATAAAGTGGGGCAGACCGGGAGCTTGTTCTTTTTCTGGGTTCCTGAGGTTAGTATTAGAGAGGAGAGAAGATTAAGGCCATGTGGAGGAGAGGAGAAGCAGCCAAGATGGCAGAGTGCTGAGGAAGAAGCCAGTCTGCAGAGAGGAGATGGGGAACAGAGGTGAATAAGTCTGGTGAGCTAGAAGCCTTTGATTCTAGGAAACTCGGATAAGTCAGTAGCTTTGTGAGCACTGAATGAGTGGGTTTAGGAGCCCAGTACGTGTTTTTGCTTGCCCGCCGGGTGCAAACTAGAATTAAAGCTGATGGCTCACCAGTTCTTGGCTCCGTTGTTTCATTACCGACTGTCCGAATCTAATGCAAACCTGCACAGGTCAGGCGGCTGTGATGGTGGCCGTGACTACTGGCTTTACAATTTAATTTTAATTTTTTTTTTGGACAGAGACACAGAGAGAGAGAGAGAGACAGAGCAAAGTACAGATAGGGACAGACAGACAGGAAGGGAGAGATGAGAAGGATCAATTCTTCATTTTGGCTCCCTAGTTTTTCATTGATTTCTTTCTCATATGTGCCTTGAAAGGAGGTGGGCTGTAGCAGAGTGAGTGACTCCTTGCTCAAGCCAGCAACCCTGGGCTAAAGCCAGCGACCACTGGGTCATGTTTATGATCCCATGTTCAAGCCAGCGACCCAGTGCTTTAGCTGGTGAGCCCATGCTCAAGCTGGATGAGCCCACGCTCAACCTGGCAACCTCGGGTTTCAAACCTGGGTCCTCTGTGTTCCAGTCTGACACTTTATTCCCTGCGCCACCACCTGGTCAGGCTATTTTAATTTTTTTAAAACCTGAAACAACTAAACATTCATTTGAGCCTAGAAGTGGCTTTCAAAACTGTCACACTGGTATGTGTCTTGTGTCAGAAAGGTCACTGCAAGAGACCAGACGTGTCTGCTCATAAAAGGACCTGTGGGCCTTATGAAAAAATGCACATGCCCAGGCGTGTGGAGACTTGGATTTAGTAAATGTCAAGAGAGGTTCAAGAATCTGTGTTTTTAAAACAAGTGGCCCAGGTTGTAGGAATATGCTGTGAAGAATCAGAGAAGTGAGGTGCCCTAGGGTAAAAGCCCTGAGTGGACGAAAGTCCAGGGGCCTCTCTGACCCTGTGCTGGAAACAGTGCATGTTGGAAACAGCAAAACAGCAGGATAAAATTCAGTAACTGAAAATATTTAGGCTCTCAGAACAAAGATGAGAAGTCACCATGTTCCTTGTCCTTTACTTTACCTTCTGAAAACTTCTACAGTTTCCTTGAGATATTTGTACTCACTAATAAATATCTGAGTAAGGCTGGGGATGGGGCTTCAGTCTGCTGATCAGGGCTGTTGCCTGCCCTTGGCCCCTAAGAGTATTTCATCTGGTTTCTGAGTAGTTCATTGTCACCATGATACTAGATGACCCTATATGCTTGGGCAAGTGTGGAAACCCTGTGGGGTGGAGAGGTTGTGGAGGAGGCACTGAAAGATGGCTTCTTACCATGTTTTTCTCACTGACCTGTGCGAGCTCAGGTGAGGCCCCTCAGTTTTCCTTTCACTTTCCTAAAAATGCAGCCAGTTTCTAGGCCCAGTCTCTTGTAGAAGCCTGGTCTCCAATACTGATGTCGGCCTGAAGAATTTCAGTAATCAACCTCATAAGAGGTTTTGAGGCAGACTCATCCAGGCCTTGCTAGCTCCTTGTTCACGCCTGTATCAGGTATCTGATGAGCACTTGCTAGGCTGGGGGCGGCCATGGTTGTGCCTCCCATGACCTCCCAGGGCCCTCTCTGTGCTACTTGCCTCTGCATCTCCCTGGAGCTCTGGCAGTAAGTGGTGGCGGCCGGAGTTGCATCCTCCTGTGGTTGATCCCTTATTAGTTCAGCTGCCTTTAAAGCTTAGGTTACACCAACCCTGCCATGAGGAGTGTTAAGTCTCCTTGTAGAGGGATTCCCATTTTTCCCTTGAAAGTGTCACAACTTCTGCCTTGGCTTGTAGGAGTGCCACTTTCTGAGGGTGTGAGTGCTGGAAACTGGCCTCACCCTAGGAGACTTTCTGCTCCACAGAGGGTCTGGGAACAGGTAAATGAACATGGGAAATGGTACTGTCTCTCCAGAGACTCCAAACTGGAGCCCCCTGGGCAAAGTTAAAGACCAGCCTCAGGAAAAGCTAAGAACCCTATGATTTCATTCATATGTGAAGCATAAAACTGAAACACATAGTCACAGACAACAGTATTGTGGTTACCAGAGGGAAGGGGGTGGAGGGTAGTAAAGGGTAGAGGGGCCAAATATATGGCGACAGAAGATGATTTGACTTTGGGTGGTGGGCACATGTGTAATATACAGGTCATGTATCATAAAAATGTACACTTGAAACCTATATAATATTATTAACAAATGTCACCCCAATAAATTTCAGAAAAAGCATAAGACTTCTCCTAAATGCATTTCTTCTGGCAGTGTATAGCCATAGTCAAGCTCAGAGAGCATGGAGAAGCATATAGTTTATTTTTGACCCACTGCCTGATTTCTATTAAACTCGTGACGTGCAGCGCCATGTTTATTTTAGTGAATGGCTCTCAGAATCCCAGTATCCAATGCGACTCTGGATTGTTGGATGCATGGGAGTGTGAACAGTTACCCTGTAGAGCTCTCCCAATGTACCGTGCGGATTTCCTGGATGAACTCTGCTCTGCTACGGCTTGTTTTATTGTGGGGAGGCTAAGGATGGGCTTGGCAGCGGGCGCAGGGCAGGCTGTCAAGGGGCTGGGAAACTGGCTGGAGACTGCTGAAGAATGAAAGGTGGCTGTCTGTCATGGGCCTGTCCCAGTGGGCGGCCCTCATCAGGAAACACTGTGAGACAGCAACATTTGAGGTTTTGCTCCCCTTGTGAACTTCTTTTTCTACTGACAGTTAAAAAAGAGCAACTTGGGTTTAAGATCAAAGTTAAGCATTATGAACCTAAAGTGAATCTCTACTGCCTTTTTTGGGGGGAATTGAAAAAAGCCTCCTTCACTCTTAATTTGTCTTTTAACTTCTGATCAATTTGATAAATTGATACTTCTATAGGTTTTATATTTTTCTCCTTTTTCTCTACCTCTTAAGCAAACATAGCTTTTTCTTCTTTCTTTCTTTCTTTGTTAAATGGAAGACCTCAGTGAACTGGACCTTCCCTCTGGTGGTCTGTGTCCCCTGAGTGTGCTGGTAGGATTCAAGCAGAAGATCTGTCTGAAGTCAGCTCGGTGCAGCCCTGTCAGGAGCAGGGAGACCATGGGACCTGGACAAAAGGCCACCTGGGTTCCGTTGGTATTTTTGTAACTTGCTTCTCTGGATTCACGAGAGTCTCTGCCCCTGAAACAGTGTGAGGACTTTAAACTGACGGAGTGAAAAGATAATGCTGCCTTTCAAGCTCCGAAGCTCAAGGTTCAGTTTTCCTGCGTTCTCTTTCATCCCTGAAGGACACAGCTGAGGCGCTTTCCCTTGAACTTCAGCACTGCACACGTCATTCACTGAAGAGAGGTCCTTCACATTTATTTTGGTTGTTGTTGGCAAAGCTGCTTTTTTTTTTTCTTTTTTAGCATTCATGCTGAATGCCCCTAATGACATTAAAAAATCGGGAGTTCAGAGGTCTCTTGATAAGCAGAGGCGAGTGTTTTGGGAGGAACATTTCTGCTATTTACTCCAGCAAAGGAAGGGACATAATTCACAGCTTCCCCACACAGACCCCTTATTGCTACCACTGGAAAATGATTGTCTACAGTTAACTCCTATTGGTTAAGCTGAACTCCTTTGGCCTCCCAGTTCATGGCTGCACTTCCCCCATTAGAGTACCACACACTTTGCTGTGTATTGGTTCACAATAAAATACCATCTTAGGTGATGGCAGAAATTGAATGTTGTTGAAACCAGGAGGGACCCAGGTAGGGAGAACTGGGTTTAAAACACCAGGCAGAGACCTTCTAGGTAGGGGTGAGCTGTGCATCTCAGAGATGTGTGTGGGGGTCCAGTTAGCAGGAAACAGTGACGGGAAGGTGCTTGGTGGTCTTTGTCCCTGTGCGAGCTGTCTCTGTATCACTTGTCCAGCGCCGTTTCTCACCACGTTCACCTGACCTTGTGCTCTAGCCGGTTGGCTTTCTTTTAGCTCCTCTAATGTTGAGTTTTCTCTCTGCCTTTGAACCCGCACGTTGGTCCTTCAGTCAGCGCTCCTTTCTTTCCCTCACTGTCCCTGGGCTCCCTCCTTTACTTTATGCCACAGGTCAGAGCCCCTATTCTATGCCTTCTTGGTCCCCTGGCTTCTTCCTCAGTGGCATTTAGAGAAGTTAGCAAGTATGTGTTTGTTGGAATATTCATTTTTGTCTGTAATTCCATGAGGGCAAAGGCTGTCACTTTCACTGACCAGTGCAGGTAACAGTGTGCTTGGTGCACAGAGAGGGCCCAGTAGTAAGCATTTGCTGAATTTGAATGGTCCAATGTGAAGAAAAAGTGGCCTCCTCAGTGGTCATGGTGACTATGAAGGCGTGGACCCCTCGTGTAGAGACTCCTAGCCTATTCCATGGCGTGACTGCCTTCCTGCTTGAGCCAAGCATGATGCGGCCAGAGTTTGTTGCAGGTTCTTGGCCAAGGGTGGGCTAAATAGGAGAAGGTGATGTTGTAGAGGCAAAACACACTAACTTGAAAACATTTCATTTAAGAAACAATTTGAGGCATTCCTATAACACCCTGTGAAACTTGTTGATTTTAGTTTCATTGATGGAGGAGCTGAGGCTCAGAAAAACAAATAGAAATGTGATGATTCCAAAAGAGAGTGCTTTGATCCCATAGCTTTTGTACCCACTAATTGTTGTGGTGAAGGGCCAGCACCCAGAACTAGAGGGTCTAAGCTCCAGGACCCCATCTTTTTTTTTTTTTTTTTGATAGAGACAAAGAAAGAGAGAAGGACAGATAGGGACAGATAGACAGGAAAGGAGAGAGATGAGAAGCATCAATTCTTCGTTGGGGCACCTTAGTTGTTCACTGATTGCTTTCTCATATGTGCCTTGACTGGGGGCCTATAGCAGAGTGAGTGACCCCTTGCTCAAGCCAGTGACCTTGGGCTCAAACTGGTGAGCTTTGCTCAAACCAGATGATCCCCCGCTCAAGCTGGCGACCTCGGGTTCTTGAACCTGGGTCCTCCATGTCCCAGTCTGATTGATGCTCTATCCACTGTGCCACCGCCTGGTCAGGCTCCAGGACCCCATCTGGTCAAGCCCACGTAACCTGCCACTCCTGCAGGCTTGAGAGTGGGGCCTTTGAAACTCTGTCAGTCTTCCTCCCCAGGCCCAGGATCTTTCCTGTGCTGTGCTCCCAGCAGCAGACCCTGAGACCCAAGTCCATGTGCAAGAGATATGCTGCGGAAGTGATCCCAGGAGAAACCAGTGAGTTGGTAGAGAGGCAGGACGGGTAAGGCTTATGAGCCAAGCAAGCATAACATTTGTGGCAAAGTTTTATCTTCAACTCAGTCCCACTAGGAAATTCAATTTGTCCCCATGCAAAACAAGAGAGACCTGGGCTTTCATGCTCCTGTGCCAGTCATCCTCTGCTCTGGTAGCCTTGTGGGGGTAGGGGGTGGGGTGCGGGGGGGCGTGTCTCCTAAGACATAGGTGCAGAGTGTCAGGGACCAAAGAACACAGAAGCCAGGGCAGGGACACTCAGAAATTCAAAGGAACCTGAGGGGATCTGGGAATAGCACTCAGAATGTCCATTACAAGATTGCAGCCAAAACAGGTAAGAGATTATGCTAAAGTATTACAGCAGACACATGAAAGCATGTTTTCTAACTAAATTAATTCTAATAATATATACTATTTATTTAAGCCTTCTCTAAGTGCTTTACACATATTATCTCGTTTATTCTTACAATATCCCTATAATACTATTATTATAACTGTTCTCCTTATTTTATGGATGAGGGAAACGTGGCTTGCAAGAATTTCAATGGCTTGCCAGCTTCTCACAGATGAAAGTCGCAGAGGCAATACTCAGACCCAGATTTATATAACCCTCAGTGTTTATAACTCAATTTTTTTTGTTTGTTTATTTTGTTTTGTTTTTAAAGCAATACCTTAAAGTAGTCATTACTTATCAAGCAAATTTAGGAAGACATGAATGGACATTTATGAATCTACCAAGGCTCTTATCTAACAGACTGTCTTATTACTCTGATGGCTTTACATTGCCAGGCCTTGGGAGACCTGGAGTGGGTGTGTGGGAGGTGGCCCCACCTTGCTTCTCATCCACACCTGTCCTCCTGCACTTTGGGAGTGGCAGGCACTTTGTCAAATGAATTGTTAGTTTTTAAATTGCCCTTATAGTTCAAAAAAGAATTTAATGTTTCCTTTTCAGAATATCATGAGCCCAACAATTAACCATATTCGGAATATGTGGAGTTTCCCAAATGATATCAAGAGAAAAAAAAGGAAGGTTATTTAACAGAAACAGCTTTCCTCCTTACCACAAATGTAATATTTGCCCAGAACCTAATAACACTTTTCTCACACCCAAGAGGTAAGAATCAGAGTCATTTTCCTCATTAACAAGAGGGTGAACTGAGCCTGGGGAGGGTTGTGCTTCCTGTGTCTTCCGGTGGATGGCAGAAAGGAGAGTGGGCTCTCATCTCTGAGGCTGGTGCTCCCTTAACAAGATTTCTCAGAGGAGAAGTGGATGGAATTCATGTGTTCCCAGTGACACAAAGGTCAGAGTGAGACACTCAAAGGATCATGCCATACACTGAGAGTCAGAAATGAAAAGTGTTAAGACCACCTGGTTTCTGCCCTCTCTCCCTCTGCCAGGACTGTACTAGCAGTGGGACATAATGGTAAGCAAAACCAGATGCAGTGATGTCCTTGTGGAACTTATTGTTTCATTTGGGAGAGGATTATCCATCAAATAATACATGATGGTCTGAGTATCTATAATGTGGGGTTTGACTCGGTTAAGGTCAAAGACTTTTCTAAGGAAGTGACAGATGAGTATCTGTTTACTAGGTGAAGAAGAAGGGAAAAGAGCTCCATGCA
Organism: Rhynchonycteris naso; assembly: GCA_037038555.1. Classification (NCBI taxonomy): domain Eukaryota; kingdom Metazoa; phylum Chordata; class Mammalia; order Chiroptera; family Emballonuridae; genus Rhynchonycteris; species Rhynchonycteris naso. The sequence continues at coordinate 160,058,054 of CM073000.1, read as the reverse complement.
GAGAGGAAAACTATATTCAAAGGTTCTGTGATAGGAGGGTGAATGAGTAAAGAGACATGAAAGCATGAATGGAGAAAAGTGTGGTTAAGGGAGAGTGATTTCAGCCTGATTTCAGACAAGGTTGGAGAGGAAGGTGGGGACCATTCCATGTTAAACAAGGAGGCGATGGTGGCAGATGGTATCTGTGTTACAAAAGGTGACTCTGGTTATATTGGGGACAGTAAGTGTGGGTGTGTCTGTCTGTGGGGTCATTTGGACTAGATTCCCAGAATCCCAGGAGAATGGGGTAGAAGCAGAGTAAATGCAGGTAGAACTGTTGAGAGGATTGTGCAGTGGTCCAGATGAGAAGTGGTTGGGACTCAGGTGGGGTGGGGTGGAGAAGATGGACAGCAGATTCAAGAGCAACCCATCCTGCTTTTAGGAAGTGAAATCAGTAGGGCTTGGCTGTAGATTTAATATAGAGGTTAAAGGAGAAATATATTTCAAGGAGAATCCTTAGGTTTTTGGATTGCAGTGCCATTTGCAGGGATCATAAATATTGGAAAAGGACTGGATTCTAGGGGAAGATCATGGGGGATGTTTTGCACATGTTGAATTTGAGGTGCCTTTGATACATCCAAGTGAAGACATTGAATAGATACTTGTTGGTACGGTTATAGATGAGGAAATGGAGGACTTAAATTGTTAAATGTCTTAATGAAATTATATCATTATCAATGGAAAATCTAACTTTGGATTTCAGATCTAATTCCTACTCCAGTGCTTATTTCCTTGACCAATGCTTCTTTCTCTTAAATATTTTCTAAGGATCAGGACAGTGCACATGTTCCTCTGGGATTCTGGGAATTCAGTCCCCACCAATCTGTTATAAACATCACATTTAATTGCAGTTGCCTGTTTATTTTGAAAATTTATCTGATTTCTTAAATTTTTTTTATTGATTTTGAGAGAGAGAGATATGAAAGGACAGAGAGAGAGAGAGAGAGAGAGAGAGAGACAGACAGACAGACAGACAGACAGACATTAATTTGTTGCTTCACTTATTTATGCATTCATTGGTTGATTCTTGTATGTGCCCTGACTGGGTATGGAACCAGCAACCTTGGTGTAATGGGACAATGCTCTAATCAACTGAGCTACCTGGCAGCCAGGTCTCATCTGATTTTTTGTTCTACTGTATAACATATTTGTTATTTCCATACAGTAATGCTATTAAACCCCACTTACCTTAGAGCATAATCACTGCTGTAGGGGAATGCTTGGGTACAGTCTGGGGTGATGGGACCATGGGACAGGGAAGGTGCAGTCGCAGCACTGCTTGCTTGGGCACATCTCATTTGAACAGCATGCATTCTACTTGTTACAAGTAGAATGGATTAGGAGTAGGTATAGAGATGATGATATTAGTTTTGAATATATAGGGTGGGGCAAAAAGAGGTTTATAGTTATTCATATGGAAAATAATATAATAATTAATAAATAATAATACAAGACTAAAGTGTTTCACATACTCACAACTGTAAATCTACTTTTGCACACCCTGTATTGCTCTGATATGGCACCTGGTACTACTTTACAGCAAAGGAAGTACAGCAATGGGCCCCTGACCATGAAATCCACTTGCATTCCCTACCTTTGGTCCTAACCTGGGAGCTGCAACCAAAGAGAGCAACAGAATGGCCGTTCCAGGCACAACTGTGATACTAACTTCCAGGTAATATCTTGTAAGGAAGGGTGTCATCCTCTAGCATATAATGTACATTCTAGTCAACAACCAATATACGGTGCTGTGCCCCTAGAAGGTAGAATACATGAGTCTAGAAAAAAAGGGGTTAAAATGAGAAGGTTGTCCCTCTTGCCATCACTCCCAGTGACCCACTTGGAAAATTTGTGTTTTTTTGTCTCTACAACTCTGGCTCTACTGGTTCAGAAGTCCTGGTTCTCAGGAGGACATGTTTTTATTAGGAGACTTTTTTTTTTGTGTGTGTGTATTTTTCCAAAATTAGAAGCAGGGAGGCAGTCAGACAGACTCCCAAATGCACCTGACTGGGATACACCCAGCATGCCCACCAGGGGGTGATGCTCTGCCCATATGGGACATTGCTCCATTGCACCTGGAGCCATCTAGCACCTGAGGCAGAGGCTATGGAGCCGTGCTTAGCACCTGGGTCAACTTTGCTCCAATAGAGCCGTGGCTGTGGGAAAGTAAGAGAGAGTTAGAGAGAAAGAAGAGGGGGAAGGGTGGAGAAGCAGATGGACACTTCTCCTGTGTGCACTGGCCGGGAATCAAACCCGGGACTTCCACATACTGGGCCGATGCTCTACTGCTGAGCCAACTGGCCAGGGCCTTATCAGGAGACTCTTAAAAATAGACTCTATTAACTTTAAGCTATGGCTGCCTCATAATTAGATTCTTCTGGCTCCTTATGACAAGACAGCATGAGGCAAGGAAAGAAGTCACCATCCTGGCAGGGCCAATTGCTTCTGATCATCAGAAGGAGATAAGGCTGCTAGATACTCATTTCCCCAGCTGCCTGGAAAGTTGGCTGCCCTGGATCACAGCTGATTTCCTTTTCAAAATTTTCCCAAGGCTGAAGGGAGCTGCCTTATTTAAGATTCTGCCCTTCTGCCCCTGGGAACAGCCTACAAACAATGGCTAGTGGATATGGGGATACAAAGTCTGAGCCTTCTTCCCCTGTTTGGAACAGATCTGAATGTTCATTCCAGTTCCTGTGGGATTGAATGAGCCTTTGTTGTGGCTGCATTACAGGTCAACTTCTCCTGGCCCAGTCCTGCTGCCATTGTTCTTCCACAGGCCTTGTTCCTAAGAGAACCGCCAATAACTCAGCCACGTGAAAATCCCATCTCAGTTCCTGCTTCCCAGGGAACACAAGCTAAGCAAGATGGCTCAGGGAGATGTCAGATAAAGAGCTGAAAATAGGGCCGGTATTTAGAAGAAAGATCTGTGCTGCAGATACAGACTCACATGTCATCCATCTGAAGACAATAGTGAAACTACGGTTGGATGAGATTGCTCTGGGAGAATGATGGATCCTCATAAAGGGAAGGACGACATTTGTTGTATTAGGATAGAAGCAATAGTAGTATGTAGATCTATACATGTTACTGTTAATCTAAAAATCCATTTAGTAGATCTATTAATGTTTGGTATTTGATAAGCAGCTTTACAAAAAGGAGGGAGGTTATCTTGCAAATATTAGTACCTGGAGTTTTTGAAGTTAGGTTGAAATGCTCAGTTCACCAAGATAATAAAGAAGCTAAAGAATATTTGAATTCTTGTGACTCTAAGGGTGAGATAAACAAGGTGGACAGAGATCTTTATTATGTAGAGTAGACTGGTACCTGCTGGGCCCATTTATCAGTGTTAGGCCTCTTTCTTTAAAATGATATTATAATGAGACAAATTAAATATAAATAAGTCAAACAATAATTAGGAAAGGAAAGCATTTGGTTTTGCTGGCTCCATTTTGAAGAAGGGTCTGGAATAGATTTGAGAGGATTGTGAAATCACAGGGATGGTGGTTTTAGAGTCGTAAATGAGGAATACAGTCTGTCTGTAAAGTCATGGTGCGCTTTTGACCAGTCACATGGCCAAAAGCGCGCCATGACTTTACGGACACACTGTAGAATTGAACTTTCATGCTCAGAACTTTTGTATGGTAAACTGTTGGATCTCTTGCTGGCTTAGTGTCAGTAAAACTAAGAGGAATGTTTTTGTGTATCTATGTTACCATAGTTTCTTTCTGGTCATCATTGCTGCATGGGATGAAACCCCAAGACTGGGAGAATGTAGAGATCATTTTCCTGATGTAGTAGCTTTTGTGAATTGTTTTGGGTCAATGACAATTGTTGTCTCCCTGTCCCTTGTTGACACTAAGGAGGGTTGGGCCTTTCCAGTGGAATAAGAATAGGTAGATAAGAGTCAATGGAGAACATGTAGGGTGAAAAGAGGTCAAGGATAGATCTCTCAGATTCCCTGAGGGATCATTAACAACAGTTAAAACTTAAAGGCTTTCTCCGATGGAACTGCCTCTTGTTCTAAACCTAGTTTCCCATGAATACAATCATATATTTTCACTTTTCAATGAATTCTGTTACAAAACTTTCTAGTTCTTATTATTCATACCCTCTTTTTCTTTCTTTAAAAATTTTTTTTTTGTATTTTTCTGAAGTGAGAAGCAGGGAGGCAGATAGACAGAATCCTGCATGTGCCCAACCAGGATCCACTTGGAAACCCACTAGGGGGTGATGCTCTGTCCATCTGAGGCATTGCTTCGTTGCAACTGTAGACATTCTAGCACCTGAGGCGGAGGCCATGGTGCCACCCTCCACATCCGGGCCAACCTTGCTCCAGTGGAGCCTTGGCTGTGGGAGAGAAAGGAGAGGGGGAAGGGTGAAGAAGCAGATGGATGCTTCTCCTGTGTGCCTTGGCTAAGAATTGAACCTGGGACATCCACACTCCGGGCTGACTCTCTATCACCGAGCAAACTGGCCAGGGCCCAACACTCTTTTGTTGTAAAGTGACCAGCGAGTTCTCCAAAGACACCAAGTCCAGATGAAATTTTTTTTTTTAATTTATTTTTTATTTATTTATTTTAGAGAGGAGACACACACACACACACACACACACACAGAGAGAGAGAGAGAGAGAGAGAGAGAAAGGGGGGAGGAGCTATAAGCATCAACTCCCATATGTGCCTTGACCAGACCAGTGCAGGGTTTTGAACTGGCGACCTCAGTGTTCCAGGTCGACGCTTTATCCACTGCACCACCACAGGTCAGGTGTCCAGATGAATTTTTGAGGAGTTTTTGGTTGGCAACTACAGGGGGGTAAGGCAAACCCAAATCCTGCAGTCCCCCCCCACAGCTCTGAGGCCCCATTTTATAGACCAAATTACACACTGGCTGGGAGGAGAAGCATGGTGCAAAAGTCATTAATCTCATTAGCAAGCTTATTGAATTTTACTGCCTTGTTACAATGTTTATCTATAAGATCTATCAAAAGTAGGACATTGCTACACTCTAAAGAAGTAGTTCTTAACCTGGGTTCTATCGAACCCTAAGGGTTCGATGAGTCGGTCTCAGGGGTTTGGAGAAGCCTCTGCCGCGGAGGCCAGAATAAAGTAATACCGTAATTTGTTGTGAGTTCATGTACTTTGTTGGTTTTGTCCTTTGAGCAAGGTGATGTTCATGCATGGCTCATTTTGTGCACCAGTAAAAAAACATATACCTATGTCTTGAATTTGGAAAAAAACATCATATTTTATTTATCACTAAAGAAGGGTTCGGTGAATACGCATATGAAACTGGTGGGTTTGATACCTCAAAAACGGTTAAGAACCATGGCTCTAAAGGCTTTTAAGAAAAAAGAAGTGAAGGGATTCTCAGATAAGTTCCATCTTCCTTGCTCTGTAGTTAAATTATGACTTAGCTGACCCAGTTGCCCTTGTAAGCCCTTCCTCCTACATTCTTGTCTTTCCTTTCTCCACAGAAAGGAGGGGGTAAGAGGCCTGACTTTTTCTCTTTAAAATGGCGTTGCTAATGCTAAGTTTTATAGTTTCTTGGCACCTTATCACATTTATCAACTTCCAAATATGAAAGTCTATAACTTTGTTGAGAAACTCCAGGTAAAAGGAAATGCACTCACATGCTGCTTCTACATTTTCTTGGGCCTCAAGATCCCCTCTCCCCTCCACTCTCTCTGCCCCTTCCTTCTTCCCTCCAAAACCCACTTTGCTTGCATTATCTCTGGCTCCTATGAAATTCATCAGTTTAATGATGCTGGGATGCCCATTTTCATTTTCCAGAGGAAAAGTTCAGGAAAGTTTAATAAAGATTTCTGCATTAGATAGGGATAGCTATGGGGATTGGTTGGGACTTTCATACTCACAAATTCTGTGACTCTATAGTCCAGGTATTTTCCTGGTAAGACAGAAACCAAAGACTGAGATGACTCAGGCTCAATTTCTGCCCAGCTGCTTCCACATGGCTATTCTCAGTTGTTCATCCTTTCTACTCCTGTTTCCTTTTACTTTCCCTTCTGATTATTCATCTTTCCTTATATCATTATTTCTCTCAATTCCTGTCTTTTTCTCTATTCTTGTGGCTTTCTCTCTGCTTAATATATATATTTTTTACAGGGACAGAGAGAGAGAGAGTCAGAGAGAGGGATAGATAGGGACAGACAGATAGGAACGGAGAGAGATAAGAAGCATCAATCATTAGTTTTTCATTGCCGTTGCGACACCATAGTTGTTCATTGATTGCTTTCTCACATGTGCCTTGACTGCGAGCCTTCAGCAGACCGAGCAACCCCTTGCTGGAGCCAGTGACCTTGGGTCCAAGCTGGCAAGCTTTTGCTCAAGCCAGTTGGGCCTGTGCTCAAGCTGGCGACCTCGGGGTCTCGAACCTGGGTCTTCCACATCCTAGTCCGACGCTCTATCCACTGCACCACTGCCTGGTCAGGCTCTGCTTAATATTTTGTTGCTGCATATATTGCTTGCTTTGGTTCTTCTTTGCCTATGTAAATGAAGTCTGTCTCCTTGAAAGTTTGAAATGGTTTTTAATTTTTACTATTGGAATTAAAGTGTATAAATCTGGGAATACAGGGAATAAAATTCCAAGAAGCAGTATAACGAGGCCTCATAGGACCACATATGAGCAAGTCTGGGGGCTCATAAATTATAACTACTGCCTGACACTTCAATCTAAAATTTGCTATCTCAATGCTTTTAACTAGTTTTTTAAATTTGATTTTAGTATTTCATTATAGATATATAAAAATGTGTTTTCTTTGAGAACAGATTAGTGCTGTTATTCATGATGTATTTATATTTTATATTAGTAAGATTTTCTACCTCCCATAATCAGATTGGATATTTTACAAATAATGAGAAGACATTACTTTAAAAATTAAAGACAATGTAATGTGGGGACTAGTCTCCTCAGTTTAGATTATTACATGTGAGTTTTAAAATTGAGTCACTAAAAGATTTTTAAACAGCTTAAGTTATTTTTTATTTTTATATAATTTTTGATTTTTTAATTACAGTTGATAATCTGGCCAGTAATACCTGATGAAGAAAAGCTAACTTTCAGAGACCTTTAGTTGTAAACCTTTCCTTAGAAGTGGACTCTGAGCTGAATAAGAGATTTACAACTTAAAACACAATGTCCTCACCTTCTTTTGCATATAATGTGGTAGATAAATGTCTGTACAGTAGCCCACCAGATAGCCACTTTCTCCCTTCTTCTTCCTAAGAGAAAGTGCATTTGTTCACTCCTATGTCCTTCTTTCACACATTCATGTGCTTCAGGAAAGCTGTCTCTACTTTCAGCCCTATTCTGATGGATTCTAGCCCATATCTGAAAATGTTGGAAATCCCAGCCCTACTGTGCGATGTTGCTCTAGGGCAGGGGTCCCCAAACTATGAACCGTGGGCCACATGCGGCCCCCTGAGGCCATTTATCCCGCCAGCGCCGCACTTCCAGAAGGGGCACCTCTTTCATTGGTGGTCAGTGAGAGGAGCACAGGATGCATCTGCACCCATAGTTCCCATTGAAATACTGGTCAGTTTGTTGACTTAAATTTACTTGTTCTTTATTTTAAATATTGTATTTGTTCCCGTTTTTTTACTTTAAAATAAGATATGTGCAGTGTGCATAGGGATTTATTCATAGTTATTTTTATAGTTGGGCCCTCCAACGGTCTGAGGGACAGTGAACTGGCCCCCTGTGTAAGACGTTTGGGGACCCCTGCTCTAGGGTGAGGCTGTCATCCAGGTCCAGTTAAGGAGATACAATGGGAGATTTCTGAGGGGCAGGGACATCTGGGAGGCGTTTCCTCACTCCTAGGAAGGAGCCACCAGGAGGAGTGACACCTTTTCACCTGTGGACTTCATTGTGTCTAGATATGAAGCTTAGAACTCACAGACAACTTGGAGGAATAAGCCAACATGCAGAAGAACAAAGCCAAGTAAATTGCAGGAATCAGGAGGCCAGATTTCTGAACCTCTTTTTTTTGAAGTGAACACATTCTATTGTCATCTGTGATAGTCTCAGTAGGAGTTTTTAGCTACCAGCTAACTGATATGGTGACTCTTTTAAAATGAGGGTCAGACAATGGAAATATCACCTCTGATATTTTATTTATTTTACTTCTGGAGATGAGAATGCACCCTAAAATTTATTTATTTACTTACTTACTCCCTCTATCACATATTTGGCACATATTGACCTTGTGGACAACTAAGACCTTCAGGTCTTTTTCTCCACAAATTCCATTTTATATGAGAATAAGATGCCTGAAAACCCTTTTTTTTTCTTTATGATGTAACACCAGGGAAATGGTTGACAGTAGCTAAACCTCTGACTGATCAGAAAATCTGGAAGAGAACCAAATAGATGGCATTCTTCATGCAGGTACACCAATGGAGACAGGGATCATGGATTTTATGGAGATTTCTCCAGCTGACTATGCATATGCAGAGAGAGTACGCATTCGTGGCTGCCTGAAATGCCTCTGGACAGAGTAGTTCTGTGTTTAGCCAACTGTGAACCTGTCAGCACGGCAGCCTTCCTCCTCACCTCAGCGCCTCTCCCAAACAACTACTCCCCACCTATCCGGGACAGATTCTCACTAGAATGTGAGAATTTTCCTTTTTCCTCTACAGACTGTTGATTCGAGCTCATCTCAGACGCCTGTCCTTTTCCAGCCCGCCAGCCTCCCCTCTGAAGTGGGCTCAGCTTCACCCAGGCTCGGAGTATAAATCTATTCCTTGAACTCTCTGGGAGGTTTCGCCTCTCAGGCAGTAGTCTCAGTGCTCTGATCCAAGGCTGCCAAATGCATTTGCTTGAGTATGAAGTCAATGAAAAGGGTAACAGAAATGTCAAGTCTTTGACACCTAGCCTTTCTTAATAATAAGCTGTCAGCTGCCAAAGACAGAAACTTCATATCCTCCCATTCCCTCCCCTCTCCCAGGCTAGGAATTGGGCTTTGATGGTTTTGCAGGAAATTCAAATCATCACCTCTTTGGATGCTTGCTATTTTGTAAACTCCCATGGCAGTGAGTGTCCTGGAAGAAACTTCCTGCAGAAGCCCTAGCTAAAACAGTGAAGAAATTCAATAGCCCTCAGGCTGGCAGACAATTCTTATAAACCTTGTCAGTCATCTCATGTACCTCAGAGCTCATGTCCCCTCTGTGAGAGACAGAGAGGCCCCAGCATGCTAGAAGTGCCAGCAGGCATGCTGGACACACTCCTGTGGCCAGCTTACTTTTGTGTGGCATCACTGGGCACGGGGCGGCGGCATGGTAAGCGGGGAGACATTTCAGGAGGCCACTCAGTAGAGCAGCTACAGAAGCACATTCCCTGCAGTTTTCAAGAGTTGTTTTTGACCCTGTACATGGTGAGCATTATGGCTGTTTCCACCTCAGTTAAGTGGCATAAGAACTTATGTGTTCCTCTGGGAATTATCCTAAGTAACATAATGATAAAGCACTTTTGTGGAGAAGAAGAATGCATCACTGCTTATTCTTACTGTGCAGAGTGCAGCGTGTAGAAGTCACCATCTCTCCGCCTTTGACATTGTAAAAGCTGTGCCTTTTAGTACAAGTTCTGAGGAGGATCTCCTGCATTTATGCATATGGGTTTCTTCCAAAAGAGTTGAAGCTCTTTCACATGAATTATATCCCATACTATTTTATATTTCTGCTAGATACCTGGAGTGTCAAGTTTGCTACTTGCTTTTTAGAAGTGGTGAAAGAATTGGAACTATATGGTATGATCCAAGAATGGTCCTCATCAATTACTTTTCCCCATTTAATTTTTTTTCACATTTTTAAAATGAATTTTAATGGGGTGACATTAATAAATCAGGGTACATATGTTCAAAGAAAACATCTCCAGGTTATCTTGTTATTCAATTATGTTGCATACTCATTACCCAAAGTCAAATTGTCCTCTGTCACCTTCTATCTGGTTTTCTTTGTGCCCATCCCCTTTCTCCTCTCCACACCTCTCCTCCTTCCCCCTCCCCCCACCCCGTAACCACCACACTCTTGTGCATGTCTCATAGTCTCGTTTTTATGTCCCACCTATGTATGATATCATGCAGTTCTCAGTTTTTTTCTGTTTTACTTATTTCACTCCGTATAATGTTATCAAGGTCCATCCATTTTGTTGTAAATGATCCGATGTCATCATTTCTTATGGCTGAGTAGTATTCCATAGTATATATGTACCATAGCTTTTTAATCCACTTGACCTCTGACGGACACTTGGGCTGTTTCAAGATCTTCGCTATTGTGAACAATGCTGCCATGAACATGGGGGTGCATTTCTTCTTTTCAAACAGTGCTATGGTGTTCTTAGGGTATATTCCTAAAAGTGGGATAGCTGTGTCAAAAGGCAGTTTGATTTTTAATTTTTTGAGGAATGTCCATACTGTTTTCCACAGTGGCTGCACCAGTCTGCATTCCCACCAGCAGTGGAGGAGGGCTCCCTTTTCACCACATCCTCGCCAGCACTTATTCTGTGTTGTTTGGTTGATGAGTGCCATTCTGACTGGTGTGAGGTGATATCTAATTGTGGTTTTAAATCTGCATTTCTCTAATGATTAGTGATGTTGAGCATTTTTTCATATGCCTATTGGCCATCTGTATGTCCTCTTTGGAGAAATTTCTATTCATTTCTTTTGCCCATTTTTTGATTGGGTTGTTTGTCTTCCTGGTGTTGAGTTTTATAAGTTCTTTATAAATTTTAGTTATTAATCCCTTATCAGATGTATTGTTGAATATATTCTCCCATTGTGTGGTTTGTCTTTTTATTCTGTTCTTATTGTCTTTAGCTGTGCAAAAACATTTTAGTTTGATATAGTCCCATTTGTTTATCCTGCCTTTTATTTCATTTGCCCGTGGAGCTAAATTGGCTAATATATTGCTGTGACAGATGTCGAAGAGCTTACTGCCTTTGTTTTCTTCTAAGATGCTTATAGTTTCACGGCTTACGTTTAAGTCTTTTATCCATTTTGAGTTTGTTTTTGTGAATGGTGTAAGTTGATGGTCTAGTTTCATTTTTTTGCAGGTAGATGTCCAATTTTCCCAGCACCATTTGTTAAAGAGGCTGTCTTTACTCCATTGTTTGCTCTTTCCTCCTTGGTCAAATATCAGTTGTCCATAAAGCTTTGGGTTTATTTCTGGGTCCTCTGTTCTGTTCCATTGATCTATGTGCCTGTTCTTATGCCAGTACCAGGCTGTCTTGAGTATAATGGCCTTGATAAGTCTTTTTAATCCTTGTCAGTTTACAATCCTTGAACTGCTCTTGTGGGCAGTTCTCTTTACTTTGTGAGTTGCTAGTTTACATATTTTGCCTGTTTTGCTTTTAGGTAGTTTAAGTCTGTTTGTTTGTTTATTTTTATATGCCTCAGTAGAGTTTTATAATTTTCTTCATAAAACTCTTGTATATTGTTATACTTAGTCCCAAAGAACTAGTTGAAATGTCTTTAAGCACCCTATAGATGAGGGGTAGGGAACCTATGTCTCGCAAGCCAGATGTGGCTCTTTTGATGGCTGCATCTGACTCACAGAAAAATTTGTAATAAAAAAATAATAACGTTAAAAATATAAAACATTCTCATGTATTACAATCCATTCATTTCCTACCGCTCATGTTCATGATTTCGGGTGGCTAGAGCCAATCACAGCTGTCCTCTGGGACAACACCAAATTTTTATTGAATAATGTGTAATGTAAACGGGTCGTTGTGAGGTCAGGAAGTAAACTTCCCTCCTTTTAATCAAGTACTCAGCTAGCTAAATGCAGAAACCCTTTTGACAAAGAAGATGGCTAAAAGAAAAAAACGACGAGGAGTATCGTACTGTTCAGCAGTAATGGACAGAGGAATTTGCCTTCGTGAAGAGAGCAGGTTCTGCAGTGTGTCTAATATGCAATGATAAAATTGCATCGATGAAATGGTCAAATATAAAGCGGCACTTCGACACATGCCATACTACATTTGAATCAAAATATCCAGCGGGGGACAGCAGGAAGAAACCCTGTAAGGAGCTACTGTGCAGAGTGCAAGCTAGTCAGCAGCAACTCTGTGTTTGGACCCAACAAGGTGACTGGAATTCGGCTAGTTTTGCTGGTGCTTTAGCAATTGTGAGAAACAGAAAGCTCTTCTCAGATGTGGAGTATGCCAGAACATTCATGCTTGATGTTACCAATGAATTTTTTGATGACTTTTCGGATAAAGACAAGATAATCAAATGAATAAAAGACATGCCTCTGTCGGCAAGAATTGTTCACGATTGTACCATCATGATGGCAAATCAAATGGAGGCAACAAAAGTGAAGGACATAAATGCAGCACCATTCTTTTCTGTCGCTTTGGGTGAGTCAAGAGACGTAAGCCATTTATTCCAGTTCAGCGTGATTGCAAGGTATGCTGTCGGTGACACACTATGTGAGGAAAGTCTTGCTGTTTTTCCTATGAAAGAGACAACAAGAGGGGAGGATTTATTCCAGTCTTTCACTGAGTTTGCTAAAGGAAAAATCTACCAATAGATCAACTTATTTCAGTTTGTACTGATGGTGCTCCGTGCACGGTGGGGAAAAACAGAGAATTCGTAGCTCTTTTTTGTGAACATGAAAAGAGACCCATTCTAAATTTTCACTGCAGCCTACATCAGGAGGTGCTTTGTGCTCAGATGTGTGGTGAGCAGCTTGGTGAGGTGATGTCGCTGGTCATTTGGGTGGTCAACTTTATTTTTGCCCGAGTTTTAAATGATCGCCAGTTTAAAACACTGCTGGATGAAGTTGGGAATAATTATCCTGGGCTGCTTCTGCACAGCAATGTGCATTGGTTGTCAAGTGGGAAGGTGCTCAGCCATTTCACAGCTTGTCTGAGCAAAATCCGGACTTTTCTTGAAATGAAAAATATCGAGCATCCTTAGTTAGCTAACACTGAGAGGCTTCTAAAGTTCTACTATCTCATTGTCATGACTGAACATCTGAACCAGCTCAATGTGAAAATGCAAGACATTGGAAATACAGTCTTATCCCTTCAACAAGCAGTGTTTGCATTTAAAAACAAGCTGGAACTCTTCATCACTGACATTGAAACAGGCTGTTTACTACACTTTGAAAAACTGGGAGAGTTTAAACATACATGCATAGCAAGTAACCCTGCTCGACATCTTGATCTCCAGCATCTAATCTCCTGCAGTCATTCAAAGTGTGCTTTGGAGAATTTTGTGAGCACACTCATCTTTTTAAGTTTATCACCCATCGACAGGATTGTGTAGTGGGCAGTGCTGACCTGAGTTATATCCCCGGTGTCTCCGTCAGAGATTTTGAGCTACAATCTGCTGACCTAAAGGCCTCAGACATGTGGGTGAATAAGTTCAAGTCACTAAATAAAGATTTGAAAAGACTTGCACGACAGCAAGCAGAGTTGGTGAGCAAATACAAGTGGGGAGAAATGAAATAACTTCAACCCATGAATCAGTTGATTGTCATAACTTGGAACGCACTTCCCATCACATACCACACACTGCAGTGTGTGAGTATTGCTGTACTGACAATGTTTGGCTCTACATATGCATGTGAACAGTCTTTCTCACATGTAAAGAATGTTAAGACCAACCTATGATCACGTTTAACGAGTGGAAGTCTCAACGCCTGCATGAAGCTTAACCTCACCACGTATCAACCACACTACAAAGCCATCAGCAAAACCATGCAGCACCAGAAGTCTCATTAATGGTAAAAAGTACTTTATTCATCATTGGTTAGCAACAGCATTACAATGTTATTAAAAAGAATTCAGAGACTTATTGTACTTTAAAAGTGTTGGTCTTACATAAAATGCACACATTTACTTGTATAATGTTAAACATATTATATGGCTCTCACAGAATTACATTTTAAAATATGTGGCGTTCATGGCTCTCTCAGCCTAAAAGGTTCCTGACCCCTGCTATAGATTATTGTAGATTCGGTAGAACTAGAGAAAGCATCATTAAAAGCCAGATTGTTCTCTCTGGATGAATTTACCTTGATGCATTTAACATGTTTCAAGAGATGGGTCTAGGAGTCCTTGCATTTTTAGAAGTCCAGAATTACTACTTTATCATTATGCAAAAAGGGTTCAGCTTCTAGAACTGCTTTACTCAAACTTCATTCTCAAAGACTGTTGAATAAACTAGAACAGTAAATAAGAAACCAACTATAATAAAAAATAAGCATGAATACATGAATGATAAATAAGATATAAATACAAACAAACATTTACTGAGCATCTGCTGTATGCCAGGTTTTCTGCTAAATGCAGAAGATACAAAGGTGACTCAGAGGTGGCTTTATTTTCAAAGAGCTAATACTCCAGGAGGTGGAGATACACATTTATATGTGTAGTTGCAGTAAAATACTGTGGGTGTTATTATGTAATGTTATGATATGATGGGGATACAGCACAGGAAGGAGTTCATTTGTTCTATGGCAATGTGAAGATAGGAAGCTTCAGAGAACGGGTGTGTCTGAGGTGCAGTCCTGGGTAGGAGGAAACCTGTGAACAAAGGCAGGACTGTGTGAAATGACATGGAGGTTCCAGGTAGCTTCCAGGGCTTCCGTAGGAATGGGAAAGGGTTGGACTCATGGGGAACAAGCTGTGGTCAGACTGTGGAGGGTCTTTTATGCCATGTAGAGTTTGGAATTTTTTCTGTAGCAATGCAAAGCCATTGGAGGCATTAAGCAGGAGAGCAATGTGGGGGCATATTTGGGTTTTAGGTGGGCTGTTCTGACTTCAGATGGAGAGTGGGATGCCAACAGGACGTCTCATGGATGGGATGTGGTGATTTGGCATTAGGGAGGGAGCAGAGCCTTGGGTCTGTGTCTGCCTGGGTGGTAACTGTATTAACCTGTTTAAAGAAAGGAGGAAGAGCAAATTTGGGGTGAAAAGATAGTAAGGTCCACTTTATAGACTTAATGTGAAGGGCTTCTGGGAAGCCCAGGCGGAGAAAATCAGAAGTCAGCTGTGTATGCTCAGGTCTCAGATTCACCCATTCATTTAGTGAATATTTATTAAATGTGTCTGTGCATCTTGTATCTTAGAGTAAATGAGGTGCTTCCAAACTCCCTCACCCACTTATTTATGGACAATCACTTTGCTACTTCTAGCCATTCCCAGGATGGCTAATATCCTTTACATTTTTCATTTTTCCAAGTTATATTCTCAACTTTATGGAATCACTTTGCTGTTTCCATGAACTGACCACATAGTTACAGAAGATACAAAAGAGTAAACTTATTTTTAAATGACATATATTTACATCAGAATTTCATATTTTCATTTGTTTCAGAAATACCATCTGGAACATACATGTGCATTTTTCACTTAAAGGCTTTCATCCCAGACTTTATAAACCAGACTATAAGTTTTCATACTTGATCTGTTAAGAGGTATCTTAAAAAAACACACATTTACCTACACATCTAAGGAAATGTATTATTTTTATTATAAAAAGTAACATTGGCCCTGGCTGCTTGGCTCAGTGGTAGAATGTCAGCCTGGCGTGTGGATATCCTGGATTTAACACATCCAAAATTGAGCTCATTGGGCTTTCCAAACTATCCCCGGGCTCCAGGAGTCCCTCTTTAGGAATGACACAGCTGCACGTGCAGAGCTCTGGATGCTATTCTTTCTTTCTTCTTCCTAACACCTCACATTCAGCCTATCTCCAGGTTCCGCTCATTCTGGGTCCTGACTCTCTCATGCACAGCCTCCTTCTGTTTCTCCTCTGCCAGGGCCTTACTTTGGGTGCTTAACATTTACAATCTTGATTATGGCAACAACCTCCCAACTGACCTCTTTTACTGAGTCTCCTTTTTCCTCTTATTTTTTTCTCTATGAACCTTTCAGATTGAGTCTTCTAAATTCAAAATTCTGATTCTGTTTCCTTTTTCTCTCATCCATTCTGTCCAAAAGTTATCCACAATCCTAAAAATTCATTCCAGACCCATTAGGATAAGAAGACCTTATTCTTACATCAGTTTCTTCCAGG
The DNA here is from genome assembly GCA_037038555.1 of Rhynchonycteris naso. Lineage (NCBI taxonomy): Eukaryota > Metazoa > Chordata > Mammalia > Chiroptera > Emballonuridae > Rhynchonycteris > Rhynchonycteris naso. Next base: position 160,041,973 of record CM073000.1, on the reverse strand, counting down.
CTCTTTCCTACCTACCCCTTTAATTTATATATATATGAAAAAGAGAAGGAGAGAGAGAGAGAGGGAGGGGGAGAGAAACATTCACTCATAGTTGCTTTCACTTTAGTTGTGCATTGATTGTTTCTTGTATGTGCCTTGACCAGAAATCAGACCTTGGACTCTAGCTAAGCCAGCGACCCCTTGCTCAAGCCAGTGGCTTTGGATTTTTCATGCCAGTGAACTTTGGGCTCAAGCTGTCAACCTTTGGGCTCAAAGCTAGTCATGTGTTGACAATCCTTCCCTCAAGCCAGTGACCCTGTGCTCAAGCCAAGCTTACACTCTTGCCAGTGACCTCAAGGTTTTGAACCAGCAACCTCAGTGTTCTGGGTCGATGCTCTATCCACTGTGCTACCACCAGTTGGGCTCCCCACCACTTTTAAATCACCTGTCTGCTGTGCAACCTCATCCTTTGAGTCTCTGTACATTGTACTCTGCTACCCTTCATGTCTGGAACATCCTTCTATCCCTAATGGCTGCCTAGCTCTCTCTCTCAGACAATGTGTGCTGCTGGGAAGCCTCCTTTTGGAGTTATATGAGGTGCCCTTCTGTGCTCTCTGAACTCCTCTGGGTTCCCACCATCAGAGGACCTGCTGGCTTTCTTGAAATGATAAGTCCTACCATGCTCTGAATGCCATGAAGGCAAAAAAGGGAGTAGATTTTGCTCACCATTTCAGCCCCAGCACCCATTTCATTTTCTGCCATGTAGTAAATAGGTGCTTGGTAATTACTGAATAAGTGTACTAATGAATGAATGAGTAAATACTCAAGTTAAATGAGTAAATACTCAAGTTAAAGCCAAATCAGCCTGCCTTTGAGGTCCAGATTCTTTCTATTCCCTGCTTGACTTACTTAGAGGTTTCTACTGTACAGTATTGCTGTGGACATATAACAGCAGGGGTGGGTGGAATGAGATGTTATTACATTGAGAATGCAGCAAGATACTCTTGACCCAATTTTAGATGCTGTCACATTCTGCTTAGTAAAGAAGACTGGATATAGCCCTAAACCCGGATGCAAAGCTTTCACAGGAACTACATTGGGTCCTTGCCTCTGAGCTCTTGGATATAGGGTCATTTAAGTACATTCAGGACAGTTCTAGAAGGACTTGGAATGTAATAAGTAACACCTGAAGCCAACTTCATAAAGTAAAAGGGAATAATGCTTATTAGAAAATGAAATTCATGTGAGCAGCCCTGGAGATGGACTGGGAATTTGTGTTGCAGCTGCATTTTGAACCAATTATAAGCTAGAAATAGAAAGAAGAGGAGGAGCCACCGAAAGACTATCACAATAATCCAAGTGTGAGTTCCCCAGAGCCGGGGACTGATTTTTCAGAGTGGTGAGTATCTGTTTCTGATTTCAGTACCCTGGACAATGCTCATCTTCTGATACACCACATTCTAGGAGAAATTTGCACCACTATATAACCACTGGTTTTTTTCAACTTCGCTCAGGGACCCTTCACTTTATTTGGTCTATTCTTGCTCTTTTTCCTCTCCTCCCATCCCAACACACTTTATACAGAGGGCACCAGGCACTGATATTTATTTAACCTCTCTGACCATGTAAAGTGCTTCTGCATTTTTGCAGCCGTGTTGGCCTTAGAAACATTCATTCGATGGACAGTAAGCTGCTTATATGTAGACACTGTTTTTATGTGTCTCAGTGGATCCTCAGTGCCAAGCCCAGTGTTAAATGGAACTGAAGCAAAAGGTTAATCCAGATAGCTTGATTAAAAATGAAAGGTTAAGCTGATAAGCTAGGATGAAATGAGTAATTAATTCAGTCACAATATTTAAAATTTGTGCACACAGGAAAAACATAAATATTCTTCAGTCCAAACACAGTAAGACACAATTTATATAATAAACAGTTTGGAGGGTCCTTAAGGTTGTGTCTCAATGTTGCCCCAGCATATAGGGCAACCAATGAGGGAAGAGATGTGATAAGACAAGTACATGACAAAGTGTCAAGTGAATTTTGCCAACACCAGTTACTCCAAGTTCAGAGGTAAGATTGTGTTGGACAGCAAGTAAGGGAAGGGATTTAAGCTGGACCCAGAAGGGGAGACGGGGGTTGGGGACAAGAAGGTATCTGAGACGAGGAGTGAGGACAAATGCTTTGTGCTACCTTAACCTTAACCAATAGCTCATCACCGTGAATACACAAAGGCCAGTGGTTTTTGAAGGGCTAAGGAGAAGTGGGGAAAATGTACTAAAATTTGATGGACTTTTTAATTTTCCAAACATAGAATGTGAGATATTTGAGCCTTTGTAAAGTTAAAACTGGCCAGGATGTTCCAAAACAATGTATCAGGCAGTAATATGTTCCCTTTTTCTCTGTCTAGTCACTGACTCTATGTAACAGTCTAAGTGGATCCAACATGATACAGGTGACATTTTGCTATTTGACTCAGAGAGAAGAAACTCCATATTTTATGCTGTATGTGCTTATTATTTGTCATTCTCATTATACCATTAAAAACTTTCTGGAAATAGATTACTTAGTACAGAGAAAAACCAGTGGATTTTTAAAGTGAAAGAATGAATCCGATTTAGTGGGTTAGGGCCTGGTTCTCTTGCCAATCAGAGTTGAAACTGCAGGGTGTGCTCTCTTTGAGCTGCGAGTCACTGTTGAGGTTCAGCTTGTTTGCTGCAGATGTGATGCAGAAGACCCCCAGACATGGGGCATTCCTCTCCCTATATGGCCCTATGTGTCCCCCTCACACAGCTCCTATCAACTTAGAGTTAAAAACAAAACAAAACAAAATACAAGTGTTTCTCAATGTCTTTTCAGAAGGGGACAAACAAAAATAAAAAAACAGAGCAACACAAAATCAGCCATCTGTGCTGATGTTTTGGGAGCTTTTTCTTTTCATCCTTCCTATTTCACACTGACAACATTAACCACCACTGCTTTTTAAAACCTCCCCTTCTGAAACAAGCACCATTACTCATCCTTCCCCAGGAATGAGGTCTGTGAGATGCCTGCTATTATAGTGATGGTTCACCTCCTTACCAGAATATTATATTATCTTTTATTAAGCTTAAACTTCCACTGGGAAGTCACCCAGTTCTCTCATTACCCAGTGTTAACACTAGGCATTCTGCCTTTGATAATGGAGTTGCTCTCTGAGGGGTGGTTTCCAAATATCCCAAGTCAAATCCACTGCATTTTGTTCTATGATAGGCTGACCTACCGATGTGGCATTAACATTTAATTCAGTGGCTCTCATACTTTATAGCTTCAGCATCCCCTGGAGGGAAGCCATGTTTAAAAACACAGATGGCTGGCCCCACCTCCTCACTTTCTAATTCAGTAGGTCTGGGGCAGGGTCAGAGAATTTGCATTTCTAACAAATCACAGATATTGCTGCTGCTGCTGCTCTGGGCATCAGACTTTGAAAATCAGTGATCTGATACTCAGATTTCTGCTTGTCATAGACACAAGTTCACAGTGGTGTATGATGTTTCACTACATTGAAGACCTGACTGACTCCATGAATGTATTCTGACGTTGTCTTCAAGTTTGAAAGATCCTAAAAGTTTATGTAATTCTGTGTGGGCTCTCATGAATAAAAGCCATGTTAGTGACCCCGCCGAAAGATCTTTACGAGCTGTAGAAATCCTTGGCAATATTTCTGAGTGTCTCCCAGGAAGAGGCACCAACACAAAAATACATTTCCTGCTAGTCTCAAAGCAGAAAATGGAATCTGTATTGGCATAGAGGTAAGAGTTCATAAGTAATGTATGGAAACAAAGCATTTTTACAGAATAATTAAAACCTGGAAGCAAGTAAGCAAGATTTTGAAAATTGAGAAAAGCCACTGTCCAAAGTCTGTGGACTTGACTTCTAGGTATGGGCTGATTCTACCTTTGGGCTCACCAGCTCAAACCCAATGACTGATTATTGTGTATCAATTTGAGATTTGATAAAGCTGACTTGGTAATGACAGTCAACAGATGGGACTGCTCTACAGATGACATTTCATAGTGATTGAATTGACCAAAACTGTTAACCAGAAATAGCTACTGGGGTCACTTTGTGAAATCACCAAGGACCAAATGAAGTTCAGCAATTGTCTCAGCTAAACTGAAATCAGAAAGGGAATTCGACTTCTGGCAAAATAAACAAAATAACAGAACATATAGAACTGTAGGCCTGGTAAACCAATCATTAGCTGTTTATATTGGAATATAGGGTGGTGCAAAATTAGATTTACAGTTGTATCCACTTGAATACAATAATTAATAATAAATAATAATACAAGAATGAACTCTGTGGTTTTAGGAGTAACTTCTTGGTAAGGCTCTTCACTTCTGTGGGGAAGGGCAGCACATCACCCCCTGGAATCTTTGTGAGGTACTCAGGTAGAAACCAGATGCCCATCTGTCAGGGATTGTAGATGTGAGAAAATATTGTTAACAAGGTCTTCAATATCACCTGCTTTCTTAGCCTTCCTCCTGTTTCAGTGGGAGAGGTTTTCTGTTTCATCATAAGTCAATCCATCAACTTTCACTCTAGATCCCATCCCCTCATCCAGACCTCTCACATTCCTGGCTTTTGTGACTTCAGTTTCTACCCAACTTCTTTGCTTCCCTACCAAGCCAAACTTTTCAAAAGAAGTGTCTACTTTCTCCATGTTCTCATCTTTCATTCAGACATTGACCTATTTCTGATCTGGCTTCTACTCTACCATTCCTTGTTAAACTCTTCACAACATTTGACATAGTTGAATCTCCTGTCTTCCTGTGGAATCCTTGTATTTGTTATCTTCTGCTGCATAACCAGTTACCCCAATTTAGTGGCTTAAAATAACAGGTATTTATTATCTCACATAGTTTCTAAGGATCAGGAATCTAGGAGTGGCTTAGCCGGGGAATTTTGCCGTAGAGTTTCTAACGAGGTAGGGACTGCAGTTATTTGCAGGCTTGATTGGGACAAGAGGATTCAATTCAAAGATGGCTTACTCACATGGCTGTAGGCTGGGTACCTCAGAGTTTTGCCATGTGGGACTGTACTCAAGATAAAGCAGTGTGCTTCCCTTGGAATGAGTGGTCCAAGATATATTGACTTAGTCTCCAAAGTCTCACAGTATCACTTTTGCTTTATTTTATTCATTAGAAATGACTCCCTTAGTCCAGCTTATGAACACCGGTAAGAGAAGACTATAAATAACATAAAGAATCTGCAGATCTATTTGTAAAACCACTCAATTCTTGTCTCTTAATTTTGCTTATATCACCCTCTTCTAGTTTTCCCCTGACTTTATGGGCTGCTTGTCTTTTGCTATGCTAACCCACACTTCTGGTTCTCCCCTGTCCTCATAAAGTTAATAATTTACCAAGATTCATTCTCAGGCTCTTGTCCTCTCCCATTTTCTTTCCTCCCCTTCCCCTCTTATGCTCTCTACTTCTCCTAGTAACTCCAAATGCTATCTATTTCACATTATGCCCAAGTGTTCACCTTCAGTTCTGGTCTCTCTTTAAATATTTAGATTTATATACCTGTTTACTTCATCTTTGTAGTTGGGGAGATTTTACATTTCCAAATCTTAACTCTTGGTCTTCAAAGTCTGCTTCTCTTTTGCTTTCCCCCATCTCTATAAGCACGTCAACCCACAGTTGTTGAAGCCAGAAATCTGAGTTCCATTTTTATTTCTTCCTTCTCCTTACCACCACTACATATCTGTATTCTATTTGGACATTCTTTTTGCATTGTATTTCCTCTTGTCTTTTATTTCCCCTTCATCCTTATTCTCTTCCTCAATCAACAACAAAAATTAAAAATATATTTGATGACCCAAACAAAATTATTTTTATATTTCCTTTTAGTTTTTATCTTGCATACTTCACTTTATAAGTTTCTTTGTCATGTTAGTAATTACACAGAATTTATGGTCCCACACAGTTCAAGCTCCAAAGGAATTGGCTGATTCTAGGGCTCTAGGATGAATTTCTTTTTCTTCATCTCTTATTTCTGCTTTTCTTCTGTTGATTCCAATTTTGGACAGGTTCTTTCCATGTATGTGTGGCTCCCAAAGCTCTAGGCTCTATTCCCCCAGCTATGTGAAAAGCAGCTTATTCCAAGATAAATCATGCATAAATCTTTGACCTTGGGGTGCTTAAATTTTCTCAGCTGACAGAATAAATGCTTGTAGATGATCAAAATAGAGATTTAGCTTGATTGAGTCTAGTAATGAATTTTTAAAATCATGTTTAAGTGTCATGTTTAGGACATTCCTAAAAATGTTTTAATTGCTTTGCCTATACTTGTGTTATTAATTGACTTTAATTTGCATTATTTATGTAAGGGCTGTAACTTTTTTAATCCTTGGGATCCTTATGAATAGATTTTGATATTGAAGATACTCATGAGGTAGTACTGAATTATTTATCTTAAAAATCCCTTATATTTCAGCCTGGATTAGAAACTCACTTTATTCATCCTCCCTCCCACCCTCCCTAGTTTTAAGACATTGCTAGAGGATTTGTTTCTCACATGTCTATAAAAAAGTATTATTTCTGGTCTTCCATAACTTTTTCTTCCTTTCTTTCTTTCTTTCTTTCTTTCTTTCTTTCTTTCTTTCTTCCTTCCTTTCTTTCTTTTTTAAAGATTTTATTTATTGATTTTATAGAAAGAGAAGCAGGGGAGTGAGAAGCATCAACTCATAGTCACTTCACTTTAGTTATTCATCGATTGCTTGTTGTATGTGCCTTAACCTGGCAAGCCCAGTGTTTTGAACTTGCAACTTTAGCATTCCAGGTCAACACTTTATCCACTGTGCCAACACAGGTCAGGTGGTCTTTCATAATTTTCAATAGATCACATATATTACCAAGTTACCCTATTAGCTAACTTAATTGTTTTCTGCTGCGTATCATCTTTTAAACTGTTATGAGTAAAAATAATTATATTCATGTCACTCTTATATTAGCCTTTTATCTATTTAAAGTAAATTACTAAGTTTCCCTTGAGCCTTTTCTTTTCTAGGTTAAGTAAGTCCCATTCCTTTATATTTTCCTCAGGGTTGGTATGTTTCCTAATCATTTTCATTGTTCTTTTCTGGACCTCTTCCAAATTTTCAGCATCACACTTCAGTTGCTGAGCCAATAACTGGGCAGTTAATTAAAGCTTGACCAATGCTGAGTGGAAAGGGAAGCTGACCCACGGTTCTTACTTACATGGCTAATAATAGATCCTTCACTATCAGGCAAGGCTTATTCGCAATGAGGGTTATCTAATTCCAAGCATCCCAAAAATTTCATTTCTTTTATATCAGCTCAGCAATTCAACATTAATACAATGAATATTTCTAGTGGGAAGACAAAGAGTATTTTGCCAATGAAAGATGTCACCTTGTTCTAGGTTGATTTCCTGGGTTATTCCTGAAGCGTTGCATTGCTTTAACTGATACACATTTAAGATGCTTAGGTGTGACTTTGCTTACTTATTTTAGCTCCTTTTTCTTCTTTTTTATTTTGTCTGAAGTCAAATAAAAAAGGAGGTTATGGCCTTCTTTCTATGCCTATTTGTCCAGGACCCCCAGTCTCAATGATGTGCTGGAGCTTTGCAGATAAGTTACACTACTTTATTTTTTATTTGAATATTGGGGCTCTGGACAACCTAGAGAGTGGAAAACTCCATAGCACCCTGTCCTCAGAAGACAGCTCTGAAATGGCTGGGTTAATTTTGTTCCCTCTACACTTAGCACGTTCTCCATGGAGCATTAGTCACCGGCTCCTCAACGTTGCTGAGAATTAGATGTGAATATAATTTCCTTAACCTTGACTAACTAATGCATTCTTTATATTGATGACTTTAAAAAATAAAACCACATGTTAATCAAAATAGTATGAAAACACTGGTTACTAGATTAATTGGGAAAACATATTGGCCCTGTTAGTTCAAGTTTAAAACTGATAAACACCGCCATATTCAGCTACAGCACAGTCCTCCATATTTTCTAAGGGTTAAATTCCTTGCTTTAAACTCTGCTCTGAATTACTGCTGTTTTAGCATCTTTGTATTTCTGGAGTTCTATGTCTGACACTGCTGGTGAGATAATCTGCACACAGCTGGTAAAAACATCTGCTTCATAATTTGAATAACTTTTTTTTTTATGAGCTAAAGTTCCTCATTTCAGATAAAAAGTGTTATTGATTTCTGGAATAATTCTTCTCTTAGCAAAAGCTCATCGTTGTTGAGGAAGTAGTGAGAGACAGTGTGTATGCATTGTAATAAATTTAAATTTCTTTATCATTTTTAAAAGAAAGACTATTTTTAGAGTAGTTTTAAGTTTACTGATAGGCACAATGATTTCCCATATATCCTGCCCCCACGCATATACAGCCTCCCCCACTACCAACGTCCCTCACCAGAGTGATACCTTTGATGTAATTGAGAAACTTACACTGACATATCATTATTACCCAAAGTGCATAGTTTACCTTATAGTCCTCATTTCTTTTTTTACTGTCTTCCTGGTTTTGCCTTTTCCAGATTACCATATAATTGGAGTTATTATGTGTTTAGCCTTTTCAAATTGGCTTCTTTCACTCAGTAATATGCATTTAAGTTTCCTTTATGCCTTTTCTTTTCATAGCTTCGGTTCTCATGTTTATTTATCTGTTTACTTACTGAGGGACATTTTCATTGCTTTTAAGTTTCGGCAGTTATGAAAAAAAGCTGCTATAAACATCCATGTGCAGGTTTTTGTATAGACATAGTTTTCAGATCATTTGAGTAAATACCAAGGAGCATGACTGCTGGATTTTTTAGCTCTTTGTTGTAAGTTTCATTTCCTCCCATGGCTGAGAGCTAGCACATGTTGAGGACCCATCAAGTGTCAACATTTCAACAGATGATGCCATTTTCCTCTCATTACGATCTTCCATAGTATTGTTTTAATAAACAAAGAACCTGATGCTTAGAGAAGTTAAGCAATCTGCTCAAGGAGATATCTGAACAAATTGAAGATTTAAACTGAGAAATGTATAGTGCCAATGTTCTTTTATTTTTCTGAAATGAATTAGAGCTGGAAGGAACGTTAGAGAGGTATGCTCTGAGCAAACGTACCTCTAACATTTTAGGGCTGAGGGCAAGAATGCAAATAGAGGTCTGCACATACTAACTGTCTAAACATTTAAAAGCTGAAAGTCAAACTTACAAACTATAAGGTGTTCTGTCCTCCTTAACAACAACCTAAAAGGTTGAGTTTGAATCTGGAAAGCTCCTACTGCTGAGTTCATTGCTAGAATGTGGCAGAATGGAATAAACTGCAACAGTTTCCTTCTCCACCTCATCTCTTTCATCTCTTAGTCCTGCACTGCCAGAGGTCTTGCATGGACACTTGTGGATTTACCAATCCACGTGTACAAATTCCATCCACACTGACTGCTAACAGCTGTCCCTTGGCCATCCTTTAAGCCTGGGGTGTATACAATAGGGTGTATACCATTGGGAGGATGGACCCACATAAGAGGTCTACACTAGCCCTGGAAGCAGCATTATGGTCATCTGGGTAGAAAATTTGAAGATCCTACATATTCAGACTGGGAAGAGCAAGGGTAGAATGAGGGCTTCAAGTTCCCTTGACTCCATGATGTCTCCACCTCACTGGAGGTGGGAAAAGGGAGGATGCGGCCAAGGAGATCCAGAATTGGGCCCAGGGCAAGGCCCTTCTTGCCCAAGTCTAAGGATAAAGGTGGATCCGGGTGCCCCAGGTCATAAAAGAGAAAAAGGAGGTCATAGAGGTGGTGAATTTCTAATACCACTTAGAGGAATAGTTAGTGGCTGCACAAGGATATCCTGACTCCTAGCACCTTTTATAAGGTTGGCATTATAAGGCTGGGTTCCTCTATAGGTGTATTCATATAAACTCACCCCAGGAATTACTTCACAATGTTTTTCACCAAAGAGATGAAATCTTGCTAAGGTACGTCATTTCTACTAATAGTCGCAGCTAGGCGCTCTTGAATGTACAAACAACCAAGTGGATTGGTAAATCCATTTGTAACATTACAAAGCAATCAATACCTCAGGAGATTTTTAAAGGCTAATTAGAAATGTTTGGGGACATCAATCACAGAACAGTTTCCAAATAATTTCCAAATTACTTCCTATAGAGGTCAGTTTATTGATGTACTTGTATGAGTCAACTGGCTCATCAAGAAACCACAATTAGAAATGTGATCAACATAAAATTGGTTGAAACAACTGGCAGATATTTTCAATGATTTGTGTATAAATTAGTCACCAGCTTCAGAAATTCAGCCTATTAATGGTTGAGATTATTTTATACATTTTCCTTTTTGTTGAATGTGCTGAAGGAAACCTGCCTCCTGTTTATTTTTATTTTTATTCTTATTCTTTTTCTGCCTCCTGCTTTTTAAAAGGTCATGTCATAAGTATCTTCTAGTATTTAAGTACTTACTTGCCATAGTTAGTTCCTGATATTATTTGCTCACACATTTATAAACATCTCTATAGATACCTTAACATTTAAGCAGCACTTTATTTCTTATAATGTATCTTTCATGTGCTATCTACTTTGATTCTTGCTAAATGCCCTGTGAGATAACTTGGGCAAAGATATTATCATTTCAGTATTTTTCAGATGGAGACACTGAGGTGTTGAGAGGTGGTTCAGAGAGCTGCGGCATGCAGAACTGGAATTTGACTCCAAATTCCACATGCTTCGCACTGTGCCACATTGCTTCTTACTAGTGGAGAGCCCTCAGCTTGCTCTAATCCTGAGTGGCTTTGCTTTCCGGCCATTCTTGTGAATGCCCTCCGAACCAGCTGGATGTAGCAGAATTTTATGGTCCTCATCTCAGCACCGCATCTGGAACATATGCTTTCACAGTTACAAAAGCCGGGTGGATTCTGGAACCTTTTAAAAAATCACATCATTTAATGATTGAATAAAACATGTAATGCATACTAATTAATATGTATTTATTATGCATTTTATGTTTCACTGTATAATCAATGCATCAAATTTTTATCTATTTCTTTTTTTAAAAAAGTTAGTGCAAACTCTTATTTACGCCTGATGTGAGTCTGGCTCTTTGCCACAGTAATCCAGTTAACACCATGACAAAACTAGTGACAAGAAGCCGAGGGACAGTTGAGAAGAATACTCTGTGGAGAGTATGTTGGATTACCTTTTCACCATTTCAGTTATTCACTACTTCTCCCCTTGTAACCCATCAAGTTGTCAATACCTTGGATATCGCTACACTATAAAAATAGTAAAGAAGGGAAGAAACAATGTAAAATAAGCCTATGTTGAAGGTGTAGTCTCATAGAAAATATTTTCTGATGTACATTTAAGAAAATACTGTATCAAAAATTTAATTGTTTCTATTAAGCATCAGCAGATATTTATCTGTGTAGAGCCCAACAGTTGATATTTTAGGTCTTGTGGGTCACAAACTCTCTGTCATAACTTCTCAACTCTGCTGTAGTGCTAAAGCACGCATAGACAGTATGTAATCAAATGAGTGTGGCTGTGTTCCAATAAAACTTTATTTATAGAAACAGGCAGCAGGCTGAATTTGGCTCACAGGGTATAGTTTACCGCACTCTGGTTTTATATTTGAATCTCTTTCGGTAGTCTTATTTGTCAACAAGGCTTTTCCAATGGTGAAGTTTGGGGTCCTAAATCCTTACTGGTTACCTCTGCCATCCTTGGCAATAACCCTCTGACTTCACACATAGCTTAGCTGTCATGCTCTTCATCTGTCCACTTCCTCAAGCCATACCTTCCTCTCTTTTCTCTTAATAGGCATTATGTCAATTATCTATGACACATAAACATAACATTTCAGTGGTACTCTGTACCGAGTTTATTGCTCCTAAGTTCAGGTGGGTGCTGGCCAGGTGGCTCTACTGGTCTTGGCCGGGTTCACTTACCCACCTGGGCTGTGCTGGATGAGGTGATGGGTGGCTCGGCTCCAGCAGACCGGCTGGGTATGTTTTCACGAAAACGCGAAGGTACAGAACTGGAACAGAAACATGCAAGTCTTCTCGAAGTCTGAGCTCAAACTCACATCCTGTGCCTTCTGCTTCTTCCCATTGGATGAGTCCAGACTTAAGAGGTGAGTAAATGGACCTCAGTTTTGGAGTGGCGTGACTGCAATTTCACATGGCAGAGTTTGGATACAAGATAAGATGAGAAAATGGGGTTATTAATGTGATCATTTCACCACAGACCAAGTCCAGTAGATTCTACCTCCTATGTCTCAGTGTCATCTCCCTCTGGTCCTGTTGCTTTTTCTTAGGTCCAGCTCTTTCTGCCTGAGGAAAATGTAAAATGATTCTCCTTACTTGCATTCTTTACCCCTTGAGGCCACCAAGCACTTTTTAAAAATTTATTTTATTTTATTCATTTTAGTGAGAGGAGAGAGAAAGAGAGAGAGAGAGAGAGAGAGAGAGAGAGAGAGAGAGAGAGAGAGAAGGTGGGGGAGGAGCAGGAAGCATCAACTTCCATATGTGCCTTGACCAGGAAAGGTCAGGGTTTTGAACTGGCGACTTCAGTGTTCCAGATCCATGCTTTATTCACTGTGCCACGACAGGTCAGGCTGAGCACTTTTTCCTTATGGTTAAGGTCTGATTGTATCAATCCCACCATTTTAGTGCTTACCCATCAAATTCTCTTGGATTGATTTTCTAGGAGCTCAGTCTTTCAGTTCCATTTCACTTTTCCAGCTTTCTACTACTCTTTTCTGGTCACTCTACAGTCAAAGCCAACAACCACCCATTCTTTAATCCTTCAGTTGTTTCTCATCTCAAGGCTTTATTCAAGTTCTGTTTCTTTGAAGAAGCTCTTTTATTCCATGTCTGTTTGGTTGAAATTGTATCCCTTTTTCAAGATGCAGCTCAGATGACTCTGCCTTTCAGAGACTGGTTCGGCTTCCCCTCTGCCTCCGACTGGCTCTCTCCCCTGACAAGTCATGATTCTTTTCTTCTGATTTTCATCTGCGTTTGGTACATTTGACCTTGAGTTATACAGTATTTATTTGGATGATGACTTAACACTTCCAACAAATTTAAATGCCTTCAGGTATGTTTGTGGCTGTTTGACATCTCCGTATCCCTGTCACAGTATCTGTTATAGACATTCAAAAAAAAAAATCTGTTGAAAGAATTAATGCTTGAATGAATGTGACCAAGAAAAAACATGCCTCAACCTCCAAGGCAATATTTTGAGGTTCCAGAATTGCTGCTTCAATCTTCTAAGATTCTGATGGGTAAAGAACCAATTCCTTTCTATTTGTTTTTATTGTAAAGGGTTCAAGTTAGCGAATAGCTGAAGCTGGCCTATGAAAGAGCGCTTTCTTTTCTTTTCAACCAAAACACTTCTTTTTGTTGCCTGGTTGATATCTTCTTTTTATAAAAGGACCCCTGGTCCTGGATGAGGAGGTAATGACTCATGGTAGCTGCTTGTACTGTGATGGATGATTTTTATTCCCCTTGGGCTATGGTGCAGAGCAGTGACTAGTGTTGAGCACAAACCTTCTCTTTTTACACTTTCTTTCATGCCAGTGGACCCCTGAAGGATAGATGATGCTCTTTATGGATTCTCCTACCCACCCACTCCTGTTGCTAGTGGTCTTCCTCAGTCCTGGCTCTTTCTATGGGGAGAAGTGGCTTCTCCCCCTTCAGAGTATATACCACTATCGTCCTTCAGATTAAGTTCAGTGTTGCTTCTTGGAAAGTATTTTACTGAATGAAACCAGTAAAAGCAGATGCATAGGTCAATATTATCAGATTATGCTCCTGTCCTTGACTCCTGCATAATCTGCATTTGCTGCTGTGTGCATTAACTCCTCTGTGTGGGGAAACATGCCAGGCCTGGCCCGGTGCTCTCAGCATCATTCTCTCTTTTGTTCCATTTGTTAAATAGGTCTAGATTACATGTGCTTAGTTTTTGGCTCATTTTTATTTATTCTTGAGTTTGTACCATTGGCCTAATGTTTATTTTATGGTTCATTTGTCTTTTCATTGAAAATGTAAATGCTTTCCAAGACTTGCTGTTTCTAATTTGAGCTTATGGCCTGTTTTCCATTATTTTTTTTCAAGTTATTTTAATTGGAATCAGCTAGAATTTATGGCCATGATTTTCTATTTAGTCATCTCATTCTTTGCTGTGCAAGAAAGATGAGCCCAGAGAGGTGGTCATTTCTGTGTTGTAGAAACTTCTGAAACTATATTATGATTTGAATTTTTCTTTCGTGTTAAACTAGAAGAGGCCTTTAAAAAAATTAGCTCTCAGTAGGTTTGTTTGTTTGTTTGCTTTGAGGCATAATTTCTGAAGGTAAGCCTCTGATTGTCAGTCAATAGATTTTGAGTGGCTACTGGGAATGGTGGCCTATAATTACAAAGTGAAGCTAGATTTGCTTCCTGGCTAATTTTTTTTAGGGTTTTGAGTGGATAGATATATAAGAAGATAGGACATTTATTTTCCCCAACACTGACTTCTTTTCACTAAAATTATAAGGCAATGTAATATCGAGTTAGCAGTTGGGTGCTCAGCTCAGAATCCCTCAGTTCAAATCCCAGAGTCACCATTTACTTAAGTGGAGGACCTTGGGAAATATATATAAACCTGTGATGACATTTTCTCATCTCTAAAATAGGGGTTGGTATGTGAATCAAGAGTGATAAAAGGATTGAAGCTGTTGATATAGATTATAGACATATTAAAGGAATATGAGTGCTCTTATTCTTATTAGTGACAATACTGTTTTGATCCTTGCTCCAATTTTACCCAAACTTTCACATGAGCAAAAATTGTAGCTGGAATATTGGTTATGTAACAAGATAGGTAAATGAATGGTAGGGTATAAATGCTATTGATAAAACTAAGTAGACTTCTTCACACATAAAATTAGCCAGCTACTTGGATGATGTTATATAGCAGTTGCACCCTCCCCCATTATACTTATAATTTTACTCCCAAAATAACAACCAGGAGCATAGTAGATTACTATCTTCACATAGCAGATAACCATTGAGGACTAAAAAACTAATCTTTGTGAACACAACCTTCCTTTTTCTTTTTTCACTCCCAAGGACAATCGAAAGCAAGATATGTTTAAATTGAGGAATTTTTATGTTTTCTGCATAATTCACTAAAGAATGCTAAACATTGTTTCCAACCTTAAATTATAAAGCAAAAGTTTTATGATTAAAATTTCTATAAATGTTTCTGTAAGTAGTTATTTTTAAAAACATTTTTAGGTCCCATTAATAATTCCTTGAAAAATGTGATTTCTTTATGGCCATATAATTTCCTATTTTATAGATGAAACCCTGCCTTCAGACTCAAAGCTCTCTCTGCAAACAAGGCATGATCATCAGGCAGTAGACAGTAAGCAATTAAAACCATAAGTCCCTGTTCTAGGTCCAGTGAAAGATAGTACAGGTTCTTGTCCTTGGTTGTGAAGACCATCCTGGAAAAAGAAACAGTTCATTCTGTTTAGGGTAAAAAACAACAACAGCAAAAAATCCACAAAAAACAGGAAAACCCCCACAATCCCCAAAACAAGAAACAAAACATGACTAACATGACTATTTCAAATAATACTGAGAGAAAGAGAGAATAGTGAGAAGGACAAAGGAGTAGAGAGAAAGCCCTTGCATATAGGGTTTTGATCTTTGGGGAGAGGTAATATGGATAGGTGGACTACTGCGAGAAAGATTGTACACATCTTTGTGAGACAACCCCCCTTTCTTATTAAAATGTAAATGTTGAATGGAATCCTAGAGTCTATTACTGAGACACACCTCCCTGTGTGTTAAAGACTTCTAACTTTAAAATCAATCAAGTGGAAAAAACATCTGATTTGGTTTTCATCTCTAGAGAAGAGTGCATTTTCCAAAAATAATCATCAGCTCTGTAATGCTGCTTTTCCCCGGCAAGCAGCTGAAATGGCTTTTTAACCTACTGTCTTTTTTATTTGTGGTTTAGAAACTCAGAAAAACAGAAATGTAAGCACTGGAAGTATTGGAAGGTTTAGGGGCTTTAGTTTTTCAAGAATTGAGTATGGAAGTTAATTGGCGTTTCTTTTAAGGGTTATATCTGTAATAGCATGCTCCTTTTTTGTTTTTAGATTCTCTGAAACATTTTTCTGGTATCCCAGCAGTTACCATGCCCCACCTCACTGTGTTTAAAACTTACAATTGTTTCAGATTCTCTCCTCTGAGAATTCTCAGCTTTTTCTCAGTCAGCAAGGTCATCTGTAACTTGTAGAACTACAGTAAATTTGAAGAAAAAAATGCTTATTTATCTCTCAGTGACTTTGGAAAATAGTCACAAGTAAGGGGAAAATGCTGTAGAGCTCAAAGAAAAATGCTTGTGAACCCAAACCTGCCTTCCCCTTCTTCCAAAGCAGGTGGGCCATGCTCCATTCCCCATCCTGCCTGGCAGGTAGGCTTGGTCATGTGACAAAGTGCATTCCCACAGAATGAGAGCAGAAGTGATACAAATAGACCTGGCCCATGGAGCCACCTGTGACATCGCTATCATAGTCTTCCTTCAACACAGTAAAATCTCCATCTCTATCATTGCTCTCTGCTAACCTTAGTTTAGTTCTGTGTAGTAAGTAGGTTAAGCCTATCCCTTCTTACACATACCTCTTTATGGCCCTTTCTAACTAAATATCTATTATTTTGTAACTAAGCTCAGAATGCTCTTTGAGAATGACTCAGTGATTACAATTGCGGACATCCAGGTTAATATTTATAGATACTTGATTATATAGCTATGAGAGGCAGGTGAGCATAAGGGTTAAGGATTCAGTCTCTAAGGTTATCCCCTCACCCCAGATATAATTCCTCTAGTCCCAGTTTTTGGCTGGGTGACATTGTGCAAATTATTGTAACTTTTTGACTCTCAGTTGTCATATCAGTAAAATGGGGATAAAAGCAGTAATACTTCATAGAGCTGTTGTGAGGATTAAATGAATTACTACACGGAGAAGTCTTGAGAGGATATCCTCAATAAATGTACTCCTTAATATTAGCTATCAGTATTACTACTTATAAATAAAATAGGCCAACAAAGTAGGAAATCAACTGTTACATCTGACCACTGTCCTATGTACCTGCATTCAGCTTACTGTAGGTCATGATCAGTGACTTCTCCCTACATGTCCCTTTTCTGTTTGGAGCAAAGCCTGTGTCATTGCTGACTGTTTGAACTCATTGTCAGTGGCTCTGATGTAAATAGAGTGAAAAGATATGAAGGAGTGCTGGCAGGTAACAAATGGTTTCTAGACAGTGAAATGGAGCCAAAGGGGGTCTGCTTAAAATTAACTGTAATTCTAGCCTCATTAGTGTCTATTAATTGCCAGGTTTCCTCCTCATGTAGTTTGTGGCTGAGAGGTACAGTTTTTAGGGAGCACATCTGCCTACATGGCTCTTGGCCCAATGTGTTCTCCATGGAGCGTATTCTGAAAAATGACCCAGTTAACACATTTCTGGACTTCAGGAATGCAGCTGTCATAAGCTTATCATTTTCAAGCCTTCTGAAATATGAGAGGACCTCTAAAGAACTAAAGAGACACACACTAGAGAGTCCCTCAGGAGTTTTATGTAATGAGAGGGGGATAGAGGTTTGGACAACAATGACTGAGGTAAACTAGAACAAACTATAGTCATTTCACTTCTGTTAACAGATAGGATAATTTTCTTTTTTTAAAAAAATTTATTTTATTTTATTTTATTCATTTTAGAGAGGAGACGCAGAGTGAGAGAGAGAGAGAGAGAGAGAGAGAGAGAGAGAGAGAGAGAGAGAAAGAAAGGGGGGAGGAGCTGGAAGCATCAACTCCCATATGTGCCTTGACCGAACCAGTGCAGGGTTTTGAACTGTCGACCTCAGTGTTCCCAGGTCGACGCTTTATCCACTGCGCCACCACAGGTCAGGCCAGATAGGATCATTTTCATATTGCAAGATAGAAGGCTGGAGTCTGGAGTCCATTGGTTATCTCCTATCATCTGAACTGAAAAGAGTCCTTGGGTTCATCCCTATAATTGTCTCATCTGTGTCTCTGCAGACCTGGGAGGTAGACTAGCAGAAAGATTAGGGTGTGCCCTTACTACTTGTTCACTGTAGGAACTTGGTCACAGTTGCCAAGCCTTGAAGTCTTGGTCTCCTCATCTGTAAAATGAAAGTATTATTGGTCCCTTTTATTGGCTTGTTGTGAGGACTAAATGGGCTATGCATGTAAGGGGTTTATTTAAGTGCCAGACCCATAGTAAGAGTTAGTAAATGGTTGCTTTTATTGTACATGGTAGGAGGGTGTGCTTTCAGAGTCTTTGTGCTATCCCCTGATTACTTTTAGCATGTTAGTTTCAAACACCCAGGAAATTTCATCCTGGAGATTTGAGAGTAGTGTCTGAATGTTTTAATCTATTTGCTTCTGTATAACAAAATATTAGTTGGGGGTTTCAGGAATGATGCTCTTTGCACAAGAAAAATAAATTGAAACCTAGAGAGCTGCATGTCTCAAAGGCTGTGTAAAACACGCATCTCCAAAAGAACACAGAGCAGTGGCTAGGATTCATAAGATAGGCTATTGTCACATGAAGATTTTAATAGCTACACAAATGCTACATACACCCTAATGACTCCATATTTTATTTACTCACTCTTTTACCAATTTATTCTGAAAATGTCTAATTTAATTCTGAGTTGGTGTCAGGTATTGATACATGTTGGAAATACCATGATGAACAAGTTGCCTGCTTGCATGGAGTCAACATCTGAATGAGAAATATAGGAAACACTGTTAAGAAACCAACCAAATTATTAAAAATAATTGTAAACTGTAATAAGTACTATGAAAGAAGCCAACAGGAATATGCCATAGGAAGTAATGGCAATAGGATGAGAGACAACTTCTTTATACTTGAGAAAGGGTGGAAGGAACTAGCCATTTAAAGAATCGAAGAGAAGGGCATTTTAGACAGAAGGAGCAGTATGTACAAAGATAAGTGATAAGGGTGGAGATAGGTGAAGCCAGGCATAAAGGGGCCTATAACCATGGTAAGAATTTTAAACCTTTGAGTAGTGAGTTTTTTGTTAGCCCTTTAAGTGAGGACGTACGTGAGCATTTGTACTACTCAAAGGGTTAAATTTTATACCACAAAAGAGAAACCATTAAAAGATTTGCTTGAGCAGAAAAACATGCAAGAAGTCATTTATATTTTAAGACTGCCCTGGACTCTAAGTAGAGAAAGGAAGGGTAGAGAATGATAGCATAGAGACAGCATACTATAGTTATGGCTTATTTAGCTTAGCTTTTGTGAGGGAGCAGTGGAGCTAGAGCAAAGTTAACCCAATCAATCAGCCTGTGTCCATCTATCTATGGGGATTGACAGATTAAATGTTGAGTAAACAGTTGCATCTGTGAGTCTAGAGCTAAAAGGAGAGGTCTGAGCTGAGATTTAAATTTGGGTGTTGCTGATTTACATATGTTATAGTATTTAAAGCCACATGAAGAAGAAGGTCACCTCAAAAATGTGTGTGGGGGCAGAAGAGAAGAGAACCTAGAAAACAACACTTACAATTCAGGCAGAGTAGCAAAGAAGATTGAGAAGGCATAATTACCCAGACAAAGGAGGTCTTGGAGGGCATAAAAACCAAGAGATGAGAGAATGGGTAAAGAAGGAGAGAATTGAAATGCACGAATGATGTCAGAGTAATAATGGTGGTGTGAGGGATACTCCTGATCTCTCCCCTTGAAATTTCAACAAATTGAACAACTATAACACAGCAAAGGAACCCAAGCTGGCTTGCAGGAATACCTGAAAGATCCAAGTACCAAATGGACTCTAGGTGGGGTGGGGTAAAAATGGGAATGGAAGATATTTGTGGTAGGTGTTGGAGAGGAGGGGAGACAAACCTGGAGTGACTGGGTATTTTTTCTCTCTCTACTGGACTATGGGAAGGAGGAAAACTCAGGCTCTCTGGATTTTGTCTGAAGGGTGTGAAGAAGGAAACTCAGAGTGATAGAATCTCCTTCTGCCAGGAGGAACAGTGAGATAGAGGGGCAGAGGGGGAGATATACCAAAACAGCCAGAGCATGATGTTATGGCCAGTGTTCTTGAGTTCTGCTGGTGACCTGCGCTCAGCAGAAACAGAGAAAGTTAAAATATAGTCCCCAGCCTCCAAGATTCCACCTCCCTCACCTCATGGTACAGAGAGTGACAGAGACAAACCCTACAGCTAGCTCTCCAGAGCCACTCTCTCCCCTGAGGAAAAATGACGCTCTGTATCTGGTCCCCAGGTCTGTTGAAATGTGGTAAGGAGCCTGAAAACCTGTGATTATCATTGCCAGAGCCATAAAGTCAGAAGAAGGCTGAAGCCGTAAAGCCAAAGCCATAAGGCTAAAGCCATAAAGCCCTCACAACATGCCCCACCACCAACGCGTCTGTGGCCTTGCCTATATCCTTGTGACAGCAACATCTCTGCAGAGGACAGTCCAGGAAATTCACATAGATAAAAGTTATAATACATAAAAGTTATTAAATAATAATTTATTTTTCCTTTTCCCCTCCTTTTTCCTTCTTCTTATTTTTTCTCTTTTGAATTTTATTTTCTTTAATATGTATATTTTTTATTCTTATGTTTTTATGGGTGTTTTGTTTTTTATTTTTTTGCTTGCTTTTGATTTTTTCCTGTGGTTTTTCTTGTCATAATTAAAAATTTTTTATTATATTTTTAATTTTAATTTTTTTGTTAGGGTTCCTAATAATGCCACTCTGTTGCCATTAATAAGGATGACATTGAATAACATGGCTACACAAGACAGAGATCTAGTTTAAAAAATGAAAAATATCCAGAAAAATATCTCAATCACATGGAAACTTTGGAGTTAAATGGTAGAAAATTCAAAATTGCAGTTCTGAAAAAATTCAATGAGATGAGAGAAGACATCAACAGGCAACTTAACGAGCTCAAAAAACAAATTAATGAACAAAATGAATACCTCATCAAGGAGATTAAGACTTTAAAAATAGAGAAGAAAAATTCAATACATGAACTGAAGACTCAGGTAGCAAGTTTACCTAATATAACAAGCCAGATAGAAGAAAGAATCAGTGACATCAAAGACAGGCAACTAGAATCTGACCAGGCCGTGGTGCAGTGGATAGAGTGTCAGACTGGGATGTGGAGGACCCAGGTTCAATACCCCGAGGTTGCCAGCTTGAGTGTGGGCTCATCTGGTTTGAGCAAGGCTCACCAGCTTGAGCCCAAGGTCACTGGCTTGAGCAAGGGGTCACTTGGTCTGCTGTAACCCCCCGGTCAAGGCATATATGAGAAATCAATCAATGAACAACTAAGGAGCCACAACAAAGAATTGATGTTTCTCATCTCTCTCCCTTCTTGTCCCTCTCTCTGACTCTCTCTGTCTCTGCCACAAAAAAAAAAAAAGAAAAGACAGGCGACTTGAGATGCTACAGAGAAAAGAGACACATGAATTAAAAAAAATGAGAAAGCTCTATAAGTATTGTCTGACTTCATCAGAAAGAACAATATAAAAATAATGGGTATATCAGAAGAAGAGAGGGAGAAGGGAATGGAGAGCCTATTCAAATAAATAAATGATAAGAATTTTCCAAGCCTATGAAGATTTAGAGCCTCAAATCCAAGAAGTAAACAGAACACCAAGTTACTGCAACCCAAACAGACCTACTTCAAGGTACATCGTAGTAAAATTGTCAAAAATTAATGACAAAGAAAGAATCCTCAAGGCAGGTAGGGAAAAGAAAAACATAACATATAAAGAAAAGCTCATTGTATTTTTGTCAGACTTGTCAGCAGAAACTGAACAAGCCAGAAGAGAGTGCACCCAAACATTGAAAATACTAAAAGAGAGGAATTACCAGTCATACTATCTCCATCAAAGTTACCCTTCAAATATGAAGGAGAAATAAAAACTTTTACAGACATACAGAAGCTGAGGAAATTTATCATGAGAAATCTTCCACTGCAGGAAATACCCAAGGGAAGTTATTTGGCCAGATACAAAGAACAAAACAAATCAAAACTATAAGTAAAAGCTCCAACAAGATCACAATAAAAGCAAGGATAATTTGTGACAACAACGTAACAGGGTAGACGATAAAGATCAGCAGTAGCAAAGGAGGATGAAATGCATAAGCACTCATAAGATAATGGACTCTTGTAAATATGATATTTTTTCTCTTAATTACCTAATGGTAATCACACACAAAAATGCCAATACTGAAACACACAATTTAAAAAAAGACACAGAATGAAGAAGTATGGAATAGCATCAAACAAAAACAACTGACAGAAACACAATAGAGAAGAACCAAATGAGACACAGAGCTACCAGAAAACAAAATATAAAATGGCTATAGGAAATCCTCAAGTGTCAAAAATTATCCTAAGTGGAAATGGACTGAATTTACCAATAAAGAGGCACAGAATAGCAGATTAGATAAAAAAGCAAAACCCAAACATATGCTGCTTTCAAGAGAGATGCATCTAAGCTTCAAGGAGAAAAGTAGATTCAAAGTAAAGATTGGAAAACAATTCTCCAAGCAAATAATATCGAAAGAAAAGCAGGTGTAGTCATACTGATATCTGACAATACTGACTTCAAGACAACAAAGGTAACCAGAGACAAAGATGGCCATTTTATAATGATAAAGGGGACATTGTATCAAGAAGACATAGCACTTTGTAATTTATATGCACCAAACAAGGAAGCACCAAAATATATAAGACATCTACCAAATGATCTAAAAATAGAAGCAGGCAAAAACACAGTCATATATGGAGATTTGAACACACCACTGATGGCTTTACATTAGGTCATCCCAACAGATAATCAAAAAAGAAATATTGGCCTTAAGCACACTCTGGACCAAATGGACATTATCAACATTTATAGGGCACTTCATCCCAAAACATCAGGTTATACATTCTTCTCCAGTGTGCATGAAACATTCTCAAAGATAGACCACATGTTGGGCCACAAAACCAATATCAACAAATTCAGAAAGATTAAAATTTTACCAAGCATATTTTCTGATCATAAGGCTTTCAAATTAGAATTTAACTATAAAAAGGAAGTAAAAAACCCCACAAAAATGTGGAAATTAAACAACATACTTCTAGAAAATGACTGGGTCAAAGAAGAAATAAAAGCAGAGATCAAAAGATATAAACAGACAAATGAAAATGACAATACGATATATCACAATTTATGGGATGCAGTGAAAGCAGTAATAAGAGGGACGTTTATATTTTTGAAGGCTTATATCAAGAAACAAGAGAGGTCTGATCTGTGGTTGTACAATGGATAAAGTATAGGCCTGGAATGCTGACATCACTGATTCAAAACACTGGGCTTGCCTGGTCAAGGCACATATGGTATTTGATGCTTCCTGCTCCTTCCTCTCTCTCTCTTCTCTCTAAAATAAATAAATAAAATTAAAATATTAAAAGAGAAACAAGAGCGATATCAAGTAAACAACCTAACATTACACCTCAAGGAACTAGAAAAAGAGAAACATAGGCAATTGAAGGTCAGCAGAAGAAAGGAAATAGTAAAAATTAGAGCAAAACTAAATGAAATAGAGAACAAAAACAAAACTATAAAAAATTAATACAATAACAATCTGGTTCTTAGAAAAGATCAGTAAAATAGACAAACCACTAACTAGACTCACTAAGGAAAAAAGAGAAAGGACTCATATAAACAAAATTTAAAATGAAAGAGAAGCAATTTCCACAGACATCATAGATATGCAAAGGATCATAGTAGAATATTATGAAAGATTATATGCCACCAAATTCTACAACCTAGAGGAAATGGATAAATCTCTAGAACTATTTAATCTTCCTTGACTGAGTCATGAAGAAGTGGAAAAGTTAAATAAACATATAAACAGGGTGGAAATAGAAACAACTACCAAAAACCTCCACCAAAACAAAAGTCCAGGACCAGATGTCTACACTAGTGAATTCTACCAAACATTCAAAGAAGATATGGTACCTATCCTTCTCAAAGTCTTCCAAGAAGTAGAAGAAGCAATACTCTCCAACACATTTTATGACCTCATACCAAAACCTTGCATGGAAAACACAAAAAAAGAAAGCTACAGACCAATATTTCTAATGAATACAGATACAAAAATCCTAAACAAAATACTAGCAAATCGAATACAACAACATATTAAAAATATAATACATCATGATCAAGTGAGATTCATTTCAGGAGCACAGGGATGGTTTAACACATGGAAATCAATCAACATAATCCACCACATCAACACAAAGAACAAAAATTATATAATCCTATCAATAGATGCAGAAAAGGCATTTGATAAGATACAACATTCCTATATGTTTAAAACAGTCAATAAGATCAAAATAGAAGAAAAGCACCTCAACATAACAAAGGCCATATATGGCAAGCCATGAGCTGCTATTATACTAAATGGTGAAAGAATACAGTCTTTTCCTCTAAAATCAGGAACAAGATGAGGCTACCCACCCTCTCCACTCTTATTCAGCACAGTTCTGGAAGTTTTAGCCAGAGCAATCAGACAAGAGAAAGAAATAAAAGCATCCATATCAGGAAAGAAGAAGTAAAGGTATTAGTTTTTGCAGATGACATGATCCTGTATATAGAAAACCCCATAGACTCCACCAGAGGACTATTAGAAGCAATAAACCAATACAGTAAAGTCACAAAATACAAACTCAATATACAAAAGTCTGCACTTTCCTATATGCCAATGATAAAATATTGGAAAATGAACTAAAAAATATAATCCCTTTTACATTTCCAACAACAACAAAAATAAAACACCTAGGAATAAACTTAACAAAGGATGTGAAGGACCTATATACTGAAAACTAAAAAACATTATTGAAAGAAATTGAAAAAGACACAATGAAATGGAAAACTATTCCATGTTCATGGATTGGAGAAATCAACATAGTTAAAATGGTCATATTACTCAAAGCAAAATACAAATTTAATGCAATAGTCCTTAAAATCCCAATGTCATTATTTTAAAGAAATAGAACAAAAATTACCAGGTTTGTATGGAACCATAAAACCCCCAAACAGCCAAAGCAATCCCTAGGAAAAAGAATGAAGCCACAGATATTACATTACCTGACTTAAAATTATACTACAGAGCCACGATAATAAAAACAGCATGGCACTGGCAGAAAAGTAGACATACACACCAATGGAACAAAATTGAGAGCCCAGAAATAAAACCATATATGTATGCACAAATCATCTTTGACAAAGGAGCCAAAAACACACAATGGAGAAAAGAAAGTCTCTTCAATAAATGATGCTGGGAAAACTGGAAAGCCACATGCAAAAGAATGAATTTGACTACAGTTTGTCCCTTTGCACAAAAATTAATTAAAAATGGATCAAAGACTCAAATATAAGATCTGAAACAATAAATTACATAGAAGAAAACATAGGTACTAACTCATGGACCTTGGCTGTAGAGGACAATTTATAAATTTGACCCCAAAGGCAAGAGAAATAAAGGCAAAAATAAATGAATGGGGCTATATAAAACTAAAATGTTTCTGCACAGCAAAAGAAACTGACAGCAAAACAAATAGGCAGCCAAATAAATGGGAGATGACATTTGTAAAGAACAGCTCCAATAAGGGGTTAATATCCAAAATATATAAAGAACTCACAAAGTTCAGCAACAAATATGAGAACAATCCAATTAAAAAATGGAGAGAGGACCTGAGCAGACACTTCTTTCAAGAGGACATACAAATGGCCAACAGATATATGAAAAGATGCTCATCTTCATTAGCTATTTGAAAAATGCAAATCAAAACTACAATGAGATATCACCTCACACGCATTAGATTGGCTATTATCAACAAGACAGAGAATAACAAGTGTTGGAGAGGCTGTGGAGAAAAAGGACCCCTCATTTGCTGCCAGTGGTAATGCAAATTAGTACAACCATTATAGAAGAAAGTATGGTGGTTCCTCAAAAAATTAAGAACAGAATTACCAAATGACCCAGCAACCCCTCTACTGGGTACCCCCCAAACTTGAAAAACGTTGGTACATAAAGACACATGCACCCTCATGTTCATCACAGCATTGTTTACAGTGTCCAAGACATGGAAACAACCAAAGTGTCCCTTGATAGAGAATTGGATAAAGAAGATATGGTACATATATACAATGGAATACTACTCAGTCATAAGAAACAATGACATAGTGACATTTACAACAACATGGATGAACCTTAAGAACATTATACTGAGTGAAATAAGTAAATCAGAAAAAGCTAAAATCTGTATGATTTCACACATAGGTGGAATATAAAACTGAGACTCAGGAACATAGATAAAAGTGAAGTGGTTACCAGGGGGAAGGGGAGGTGGAGATGGGGATGAAAGAAGGGGTGTGAGGAAGAGTGTAAAGAGGAACAAATATAAGGTGATGGAAAATGATTTGACTTTGGGTGATGAGTATTTAACATAATCAACAGTTCAAATGCTATAGAAATGTTTACCGGAAACCTATGTACTCTTATTGATCAATGTCACCATGTTAAAGTTAATTTTCTAGATAAAATTTAAAGATTATTAAAAAAGTAGAGAATTATCAACTGAATTCAGTGTTGGTAAGAGGTCCCATAAGATGAAGATAGAGAGGGTATGAGTTTGGGCAACATACAGACCCAATCAGTGACAATAAGAGCCAATCCAGGGGAGTGGTGGTGTTAGATTGGGTTGTGCTGTGTTGGGTTCAGATTAGAATCAATTAAAGAATGAATGCAGATAAATAAGTTGAAATTGTGTACATAGACATCTCTTTAGAAAAGTTTGGTTGTGATTAGGTCAAGGGAAGAGGAAGGCTTTCAAAAGGTGGGTTTTAAGAGTGCATGATTGAATGTAATGGGGATGTTTCTCCAGAGAGGTAATAACTGGAGAAGCAAAGCTCTTGATCTAGAGCACAGATGAAGAATTGGTTTCCAGAGAAGCAGAAAAATTTCTTTTGTTAACAGGAAGAAAGTCAGATATATGAAGAGGCCTATGGATTGTCAATTTGTCTGTTTTTTGTCAGTTAAGAGTAAGGCAAGACCATCAGGTAAGGATATGGTTTGATCAGGGAACATGGGAGATTTGAAAGAAAAAAGAAGGTATAAAATGATCAAGTCAAACAATAGGAAAGCAGGTCTATAAGAAAAAGAGCATAGGATCACTGGCTTTTTGGGAGTGCACATTTGAGTTAATAAATTTCAAGTGAGGCCTGTCCATTAGAATATAAAGTCCAGAGAGCAAGGGTCTTGTCTGTCTTCTTGACCACTGTCTTCATGATGCTTAAACGAGGTCTGGTAAAGAATAGATGCTCAAGAAATATTTATTAAATGAATGAATGCGTGAATGAGTTCAGTTGTCTCTCTCTGGCAATATTCAGCTGCTCAGATAAAGGCAATGAGAAGGTAGAAGTAAGACTCATAGAGGACTACGGTTTCCTCAGCAGGGATGACAGACAGAGGGCAGTCAGGCAGTAGAGGGCATTAGCATGGGGGTGATTGTAACAATGAACCACAGATTCCAGGATGGATGGGAACACAAGGAATGGTAATGGGTAATTGGCTAATGGATAGTGGAAGTGGCTTCATGGTCATTAAAAGGTCAGAAAGTTTGGTAGTAGGAGTTCTTGAGAAAACTGGGAGGATAAGAGTCATTATTAGAGAGTGTCAGATTTGAAATTGGGATTTGGGAAGAAGAGCAGATGCCAGTGATGACATTGTTCAGGGTACAGCTATGTCAGTGGCCCAGGCAAAGCAGAAGAAAAGGTCACTAATGATAAAATGGTCAAGAAATTGACTGTCCCTATCTGTTTCCTCTTTAGTATCATTTAGTACATCATGTATATGACCCTGGCACAAGTGAAAAAGCAGATGAACATTAAGATGATTTCATGAAAATGTAAATTTCTATCCTCTCTATCCCCAACTAACACATATAACTAAGCACATATGACTATTATGGATATAAGGATATTTATGTGGTCATTTGGGAAGTTAGGGTAGAGTATGTAAGAATTTGGTCAAAAGTCACACATAGCCTGACCAGGCGGTGGCGCAGTGGATAGAGCATCGAACTGAGATGTGGAGGACCCAGGTTCGAGACCCCGAGGTCGCCAGCTTGAGCGCGGGCCCATACGGCTTGAGCATAAAGCTCGTCAGCTTGGACCCAAGGTCGCTGGCTCCAGCAAGGGGTGGCTAAGTCTGCTGAAGGCCTGCGGTCAAGGCACATGTGAGAAAGCAATCAATGAACAACTATGGCATCGCAACAGCAACGAAAATTAATGATTGATGCTTCTCATCTCTCTCTGTTCCTGTCTGTCTGTCCCTATCTATCCCTCTCTCTGACTCTCTCTCTGTCCCTGTAAAAAAAAAAGTCACACATAATTGAGTCATGTGGAATTTAAGGTGTCTAGAGCAATTAAACCCACTGAGTGGTGTTTGGTGAACTTTAATTGTTGAAAATCTGAATAGGGCTTTAGTTTGCCAAGTATTGAGTAATATTCTATACTTCCATTACTCTAAGGTGAATTGTCACAGCAGTTATCAAAACCTTGGTTTTTAAAATTTGAAATGTTAAAGGTTAGAGGAAAAGGTGATAAGAGAATCTACAGAGAAGTTTGTGGATTCAAGAATTGAAGAGGCTCTGTTCTGCTTCCTTTTTCATTACCCTGGGTAAGTACATGCTGGCCTGTGCTATTAGAAGACAGAAAGACAGGGATCAGATGTTCACATGGGGTACTGAACAGAGGGGCCTGAGGCATAGGTCTGGATGGTGCACCCTGGATGGGCTGTGGGAACAGTAAGACATCATTCTCCATGTGGCTGCCAGCATAGGACGGATATAGCTGAGAAGAGGCCAGTACATGGTTGGGGATGTGGACTTCATAATAAATGTCCCAGGAACCCGAGGACTAGAGGAATCTAGATAACTAAACAATGTGCAAGATATCAGCATATCTCTATCATGGCCAGGTTCACAAGCCCCTTCTCATCTCTGGGCACTCTAAACTCTCAAGAGAATCAGGGAGTTGCTGAGAAAATCTTGACTTGATTTAGATATTTTGTTTTTTTCCCACCATCAAATAAGATGGAACTTCAAATAGAGATTAAATTGACATAATAAAAAATTAACCCATATTTTTTACACATTTGAGTACATAAATTAAAATTTTCATACCTATTACATAAAAAATGCTGTTTATTTTAGTAATGACATTGGTATGTCTGCTAACAAAGGCCCATGTAACAGTAGCTTCAAGAAGATATAAATTTACTTTTAGCTCAGGTGACAGTCTGAATATAAGCAGTACAGGACCAATGTGGTAACTTCACAATAATGGGGACCCAGGTTTCTCCTATCTTGTTGCTTCGCCATACTCTATACACTTTTTCCATCTTATAGTCTAAGGTTTATGCTATGGTTCTTGTCTTTATATTCACATTCTGGCCAGTGGGAAGGGAAGTGAGTAATATGGAAGGGATGGCCTATATCACTTTCTCATTGCATTGACCAGAACAAAATCACATGGCATAAATAGCTGCAAGAGAGGCTGATAAATGTATACTTGAGCTGGTCAGCCATATGGCATACTAAAATTTTCTGGGAAATATTAACTAAAGAAAAAAAGAGAACATATTTTTGGAGACAACCAGCCGTATCTGGCACTCAGTGCTATGAATGCCTTGGGGAACTGGATGAGGTATTGAAAAAAAAGTAGGGAGAACAGGAACTGAGGGCTGAATTTCAGCTACTAGTCCATGGGTGGGCCCTCCATCCACTGGGCCATTTAATTTCTGACTTCCTGAATGAGCTCATGTCTGGCCCTATCCTAATGGATTCTTCACTTTAGTGCTAATTGCTGGAAGCATAGCAAAGGCTGCTCTGAGGTTCCTGTGCTTAAGTTAATATTTGGTAGCTTTTGAATGGATCTGTCTTATTCATATTATTATTATTATTAATACAACCATAACAATAATTTACATTTATGTAACTATGAATCTTTTTGTGCCTGTTTATATCTGTGACCTGATTGGATCATTACAAATTTATTATCAATAAATACTTAAGAATTAGATGTTTACAACTCTTCTTATGACTTCACATTTTGAAATCCATTGGCATATTCCAATTTTCCTGTTTCTCCAGGTAAGACTTTTGGGGCTGCCCATTCATTTCACCTGTGATTCCTTTCTTTTATTTTTCCACCTGATTCTAGGCTATTTCTCTTGGGCCTTTTCTGGAATCTTCTGAACGTAGTGAGCTTATTTTCTATGCCTCTTCCCTGCTGTTCTACCTTTTCATCCTTTCCACCTTGGTGTCTTTCACAGCACCATCCCTCTGAAGCAGTCTCTACACACGTCCTCACTTCTGGAGGAGAGAACCTCTCTCTTTTGTACTATACCTCCTTTTTTGCATCAGTCATTTTCTCTGTTTTTCTTTGCCTTTGCTTCTACTGTCCAAATATATTTTATATTTGTTCTTTTTCATTTTAAAATCTCTTCATTTAATTTATTGGGTCAAAAGGCAGTTCCATTTTTAATTTTTTGAGGAATCTCCATTCTGTTTTCCACAGTGGCTGCACCAGTCTGCATTCCCACCAACAGTGTATGAGGGTTCCCTTTTCTCCACATCCTTGCCAGCACTTGTTCTTTATTGATGAGCACCATTCTGACAGGTGTGAGGTGATACCTCAATGTGGTTTTAATTTGCATTTCTCTGATGATTAGTGATGTTGAGCATCTTTTCACATGTCTGTTGACCATCTGTGTGTCTTCTCTGGAGAAGTGTCTATTCAAGTTTTCTGTCCATTTTAAAATTTTATACTTTATGTTCTTAATTGAATTTATGTGGTCCATTTTCTGGTGAAAGTTATTGCAGTTTTAATGACAGCTTCAAAAATAACAGCTAATGATCAGTGTGCTAATTCTATCATTTTTGTATGAAAAACTTCTGGATGGGTGGAAGTTCAGTTTCTGGTAGGGAAATTTCCAGAGAGTTTCCCACAATAGCTCTCATATCACTTATTCATACATTTATTTGGCCAATTATTTAACTGTGTTGTCATTCTCTACAATTCTGCCTCTCTCCTTCATTAGAGTGTGAATTGCTCAAAAGCAGTGATATTGTCTTATTCTTGGTGAATGACAATTATTTATTTAATTAATAAACAGGCAGATAAATAAATGAGGGACCTGCAGCCAAAGGAAGTAATAAGCTGTGTGGTCTTTGGCTGTGTGTTAACTCTGGGCTTTGCTTATCTCACTTGTAAATTGAGGATTTTGGCAAAATAGAGGGAAATAAAAAGGGTTGGATGTGGCACTGGATACCTGTGAGATGGGAGCTTTTTCCTGGTGAGGAGTAGAAGACTGAGACCATATGTGATCCAAAGGCAATGGAAAACTGTCTTTCATACTGACTGAGAATCCAGAAAACCTTCAAGTCATAGAATATCCAGCATCCCTCACTGTGTGGTGAGAACAGAATAGAAATGCTGTAATGCTGTGCTTAGACAGAGAGGGCCTGACACAGCCCTCAGGTTTCTTATAATCGGAGACTGGCAGGGGAGAGCATCCAAACATTTCCATGTACCTTCAGAGAGGGCCAAAGGAACAGCTGAAGGGGAGCCCAGGACCTGGGAAAGCCTCTCACAGAGTGAGACTGATTGGAGACCATACGGGATGTGCATGGTTCTACAGACATCAAGGGAGAATAGTGCCAATCTCAGGGACTGGAGGGAACCAGGACACTATTGTAGATGTTCCTGTAGACAGATGGGGTGATGACTGAAAGCCTGTTTCCCATGCTCAGTATCACACGCTCTGCCCCTTTCTTATTCTAGATTCTTAATTGCAACTCCAAGGACAAGGGTGGAGAGAAGAAAACCCTGGTTTGATTGATTTTACCCAGAAGTGTCATTGAAGTTTTTGCCAAAAGTTAGAATGAAAAGTTTGAGCTAGAAAGTAAGGTTGTATATAGAAAATAAAGCTGAATTTTGGCATACTTGAGTTTTGTGGATTGCGATCCTGTCCTTCCCACACGAAATGCTAATGCAGCCAGGAGTCCCCAGTGTGCACTGATGGCAGGGAAGCCAGGTGGCGACTGAAGAAATGCAGGGGCGAGAATGGGGATTTGTCTTGGCTGGGGTTCTCCAAGCATGGATTTTTGGGTTTTATTTCAGGATGCTGCTAATGTCCTTCAGCCAACTAGTATTCAGGCTTTTATTTTTCTTTCTTGTTCTCATTTATAATGTCCATAATTTACATATATTTGCATTTTAATTTTTCAAACTTAAAGAGTTGAATAAATATGCCATCTCTGCCTACCACCCGAGCAGAAACAAATCAGACTCCAGTGGTATGAAGAAAGGTCACTGTTGACATACTTCTTACTTTAGCTCAAGATTATTTTCTAAGCTATGAGTGTATTTCCTTTTTGGCACTTGAATAAAGTAATTCCTTTCTATATTTTCATTTTTCCTTATGTTGCGGCAAAATTCAAGACAAGCAGCCTACGGCAAGTCCTTTATTTTACCGATGAAGAAATGGGGTCACAAAGTGACTTATCCAGGACCACTTGTGATGGTGAGAGACAAAAGTGGTTTTAGAACTCAGGTCCTGTGATTCCACTGGTTCCTCTGTGTCCTTATTTCATTGCCCCTCTGATTCTGGAGGCAGCTACTGTGCTGACAGTCACTGATGCACTTTCATGGAAGCCATGCTTCCCACATGCGGTTCCAGCCAACAACCGAGTGCTGCAAGGAGATTCAGACAGGCCCATCCCTGGGAGAGACAGGGCTCCTCTGACAGCTGATTTAGGCTCATGCACCCCTAGACAACCTGGGACACTTCCATCCAATCCCTTTTGTCTCAGGAGTCAGACCTGCCTTGTCTGGTGGCTCTTCCAGCATTTCCCAGTCCCTCCCATTTTCTCTCATTTCCTTAAAAAATCCTTACACATTTAATCCTGTCTTGACATCTCATTTTCAGAGGACTAGAACGAATGCAGAACAGCTGCCTGTCTGTTGGTTGAACAGCCTGATTATTTCACCAGGGAACCAAGGTCCCTTCAGTTCCCGCTCTGCCACCCTCAGTGTGATGTTTTGCTCTCAGGCCAGCCCCCTTCATGGTCTCTGGGGCCACTGCAGACACAGTGATATCCAGAGGCAGGAAGAAGCTACATTTGTTGATTTCTCTTTAAACCTGAGAAAATCTTTCCCAGAAGTCCTCCAAAACTTCTCATTGGCCAGGAAGGGGTGATGTGTTTGCTTCTCAATGAATCATTGGCAAGTGAAAAAAATCTCAGTGACTGACAGACACAAGTCAATGTTTGCCCCTGAGTTGGGGATGAGGTCATCTTTGTCTAAACCCCATTGGGGAAATATGGGTAACTGAACAAGAGTAAGGTTCTTTTATGAAGGAAGAAAGGAAAAATAGCTATTGGGTAGGCTGTCATCTGTCTGTTACACTTGACACTTTAAGCCAGTGATGGGCAATCTTTTGAGCTTGGTGTGTCAAAATTTGCCAAAAAACCGAGCATAACTCGGGTGGTGTGTCACTTGGAGAAAAACAGCCTAACCGGAAGTCCCAGAACTAGATGCTCTGTGCCAGAGTTCTGTTGTTTTGACCTTCAGACCTCCAGCACAGAGTGTCTACACTACAGCAAATGTTTTGTCCTCGGTTACTGCACCTGGCTGTGCAGGTGCTGAAGATGAAACATCCTTCTTGGCATGTGGCCCATACTTCTCTGGTATGCGGCCGCGTGTCATTGAAAATGGCTATGCGTGTCAGTGCTGACACGCATGTCATATGTTCGCCATCACGGTTTTAAGCTTTAGACTCTATTTTACCAGTGTCACCTTTCTTTTGGTTAGTTTTTGTGGATATGTCTTTTTCTATTTTTTTACTCTCAACATTCTTTATCACTTTATTTTAGTTGTCTCCGTTGTAGATAGCATATGGTGTATTTGGTCTACTTTCATTCCCCCTCCCCCCAATATGAAAACCTTTACTTTAGTTAGTGTTATTGGTACCTTTATAGTTAATAGGATCATTGATCAGATTGGGCTTAGATCAATTCAATGAACATTTGCTCTTTCTGTTTTGTATTTATTGTGCTGTTGTGTGTGTGTGCATTCCACCTCCTTTTTGGTATTTTTCAAAAAAACTTTTTATTTAGAAAGACTGTTGAAAACTGATCCTATAAAATGTGTTTTTTGCTTTTGTCATTACTTCAAAAAATGTAAACATATATAAAAGTAAGAAAATAGTATAATAAATTTCTATTCTCAGACAGATGTGAGTTATCAGTGTTTTGCCACATATACTTTAACTTCTATTTTTTGCCAAAGGATTTTAAGTCGCATCACAGATATCATGACATTTCACTATTAAAACATAACCATAAATGATTAAATTGTTTTTATTTTCCACTATTGTTTGAAATTATATTCATATTCTATTCGTTTTAAACCTACATAGTTTGCCAATATAGCCACTATTCTCCCATATGAAGTACGGACTTTAGAATATTTTCAGAAATTTTTCTCCTGATCTGAAAGCCTTTTACTTTTATACATGACTGTTGTCTAGTTGTGCATCTGGGTGTATTAATTAGTCTAGGCTCAGCTTTACTGTGATACATAAATCCTGAAATCTCAGTTGCTTACAACAAAGGTATTTTCTTGCTTTTATTTGGTCTCATGTGGATAGAGAAACTCTTCTCCAAGCAGGACATCAGGGAACTAGTCTGCATCCACAAACAAATATCTATGGCATCCAAATACGTGACTGCTGAAGTTTCTGGAGAAGAAAGAAAAAGAGTTAGAGGATTTGAGGAGATGACTTTAAGGGTGAGGACCATAGAATCCATCCACTTTCTGTTTTATTGGCCCTAACTCAGTCATATAGACTCTGTCTATTTGAGATGGTGGCTGGGAAATTCAGCTCCCTCTGTTTTTTAGAGAAAAGTCTACATAACATAACTCTTACTTAAAATTAACTTTTAGCCCTGGCCAGATAGCTCAGTTGGTTGGAGCATCCTTCCAAAGTGCAGAGGTTGCTAGTTTGATCCCTGGTCAGGGCACATACAGGAAAAGAATGATATTCTTGTCTCTCCCTTTCTCTCTCTAAAATCAATTAAAAAAATTAACTTAAAAAAAACTTTCCTTTTCTCACTATTATATTAGCATTTTGAGCTGCCATAACATAATAGGATAGGCTGGGTGGTTTAAAGAATCAAATTTTAGTTTTCACAGTTCTGGAGGCTGGGAAATCCAAAATCATGGTGCCAAGAAGAGAGGTTTCATTCTGAGGCCTCTAATCTTGGCTTGTAGGCAGCCTCCATCTTGCAATGTGCTCTTCTGGCCTTTTTGCAGTGTGTGCCAGGGAGGAAGAGAGAACTCTTATTTCCTTTTTTGAAAAACAACATTGAAGATCCTATCTCAGGTTTATCTGTACAAACAGCACAGGAGGGCCCTGGCTGGATAGCTCAGTTGGTTAGAGTGTTGTCAGGACATATACAAGAATCAACTAATGAAGGCATAAATAAGTGGAACAATAAATCAATCTTTCTCTTCTCCCTTCCTTCCTTCCTCTCTAAATAATTAACCCCTTCTCCCCCTGCCAAAACCAAAAACCAAATAGCATAGTAGGACACCAGCCTCATGCAGATAGCAACCCAGGGGTCACACCAGTCCCTCCTTCCTCACATCTGCAAACAGAGGCCTTTATTCTGGGCCTTCGTGGGGGCCTGAGCACCTTTAGGAGCTGGAGACTGAGCTGGAACCTGAGCCAGAGCTGCAGCTGCAGCCACAGTCTGGGGCTTGGTTTGAGCCTTGGCCTTGGACTTTGGCTGGTAGAACCTGAGACTCTTGGTGATGCAGGATGAGCATGTTTCTCAAGTTTTGAGGGAGTGATGTAGGCAAATTAGTTGAGCTTGTGGCTACCGCTCTTTGGGATCTTGAGCTTGACCTCCTTGGGCTTGACAGGGGCCTTGAGAGTCTGGGCACGTGCACTTACGGCCTTGGCATTGTAGGCCTGCATCTTCTTCAGGCCATCTCTGTTGTGTTTCTTGGCAAAGTGCATGTCCCTCAGGAATTTGGGGTCTACCCCTTTCAGAGGTTTGTATCTTTGTGATTAGGATTTCTTATAATGTTTCTGTGCCGTTTTTTGGGACTGGTTGTGTGCGGTGTGGTTCTTGAACTTGGCCATATCTGCAATTAAGCCTGTGGCTTCCAAAGCACCTGGGACTACAAGAGAGAACTCATAAGAGTATCAGACCTACAGGATCATGGCCCCTCCCATATGGCCTCATTTAACCTTTATCATCTCCTTATAAGACCTACCTCCAAATACTGTCACATTGCAGGTTTGGGCTTTAACATCTGAGTATTGGGGGATACAATTCATTCCTTAACACCTCTGTTACTTAGCATAGGACCATGACTGAAGAACCAATTGGGTCCTGTTTTAGGGATTTATGCAGATACTGGTGAAGAAAGAGTGTTCTCTACATCTGACGTTAAGGAATACTTAAAATTAGGTCTGCTGAGTGTTATTATTACCACCGTGTGATAGAACCTGACTGATAATGAAGTCAAGTGAATAAGAAAATGAATGGAGAGAAATTGAAAGAGGGACAGAATCCTGACAACATCATTAAAAACTAGAATTTAGCTGTAACTGAAGTTAATTTTAATCTTTGTATTTCTCAGTTATGTTAGCCAATAAATTCTGTGATTTGCTTAGAATGTTTGTCACTTGCAATGGCAGAAAACTGAAAATGCAGTGGTGTAAAGTAGAGATGGCTCATACAGGTAAATGCAAGCCTAGAGAGTCAGACACCTTGCATTTTGTTGGATCATGTCACGATGGGATGTATTGACCTATTGTCTGCTATTTAGGCATCAGAATTTCCTCTACACAGTAAGCCATATCTGGACTTGACCACAGTATTTACAGATACACTGGTCTAAGTCTCTGTTAGAGAGAGAGAGAGAGAGAGAGAGAGAGAGAAATGAATCAAGGGACTAGGCTTGGGGGAAAAGTTAAAAACATTGTTTTTCCTATTATTGTATAAGTGAGGGTGCTTTTAGCTGCTCAAATAAATAAATCCTGATTCAAAGTGTTATCTCCTATGTTTGCTTCAGGTATGCCACAAAGCGGTGGCTCAGTAATGTCAGCAAGGACTCAGGTTCTTTTGTCTCTCCATTGTGTTGGTTTTTGTGCTGGCCAAGTTCTGACATCACTTTCAGGTGGCTTTCAGTGTGTTGGACTACCTACTTGCCTTTTTATGTCTACCTGCCTACCCCTGGGCCAATAACAGTGGCCAGGAAAATACCTGTGACTTAGACTAATCAGGAGCTGGGTTGTTGTGTATCAGGATACATGATGATCACTCTCAGTGTTGGATCTCTGCTCTCCCCAACTGTTCCTTAAAACACATTGGCCTGACCTGCGGTGGCGCAGTAGATAAAGTGTTGACCTAGAATGCTGAGGTTGCCAGGTCGAAACCCTGGGCTTGCCTGGTCAAGACACATATGGGAGTTGATGCTTCTTGCTCCTCCCCCATTTCTCTCTCTCTTCTCTCAAAAAAAAAAAAAAAAAAAACTTAAATAAAAAGATACATTGTGGAAAGGAGTGGATCATTGTATAAAACTGAGGTTCTGTTATTAAGGAACACGATGACAATGAATGTTGGGTTGGCCCCAGCAGTGTCCACTGCATATTTTGTAGCAATAAAAGAGAAAAGCTGAATCTACCTATGAGTTCAGTGGAAAGGCCTAACATTATCTTGCTACAAAGCCATTTCCTACAGGTAGTAGTACATCACTTTGATAGTTTCCATGGCAATATAAAATCAGATGAGTCATCACATCTTGTACTTGTCTGTAACAGAGGAAGAACATAATACCGAATGTGTTGTCAGTTTTTTAGTCAATATCTTAAGTCTCAGACCTTAATTTGGGGGCACAGGATGAATTACACAACAGATAATGATACTATATAAATGGGAACATTTAAGCCAGTCTTTGACATTGGGAATGTGAGGCAGCTTTGGAACCTATGAAATAATGGGGGAGTCATCTCGAGATGCGTGGCTGGATAGACCTTAATATTAGTGTTGAAAATTTTAGTAAGTCACTTTAAATGATATAAAAACATTGAGTAAAGTTTATGTATTAATTTCATGAGTGGAAAAATAAATCAGAAGGAGAAATGTAGTGTTTGCTGGATACCTGAGCTGCAATATACTTGTAATTATGAGCATCCCTTCCCCTAAATTAGAGAAAGTGTTAGACTCATAATGAGTATGAAGCAGCTGTTCCATCAAGCTGTTTTCCAAATGGGCTTTCACCATTATTGTTGTTGTTAGACATAGAGAGAAGTGATTTTAGTGTGAATGTGAAAATAAATTAATGTTGCCTGTCAGGAAACAAAGCCAGAGCCCAGAGATCAGCTTATGAACAGCTGAAAGACTGAAAAAGGAAACTCTGGAAAATCAGGGAGCTAAAGAGACAATGATCCTGCCTGACCAGGCGGTGGCGCAGTGGATAGAGCTTTGGACTGGGATGCGGAAGAACCCAAGTTCAAGACCCCGAGGTCGCCAGCTTGAGCGCGGGTTCATCTGGTTTGAGCAAAAGCTCACCAGCTTGAACCCAAGGTCGCTGACTCCAGCAAGGGGTTGCTCA
This sequence comes from Rhynchonycteris naso, assembly GCA_037038555.1. NCBI lineage: Eukaryota > Metazoa > Chordata > Mammalia > Chiroptera > Emballonuridae > Rhynchonycteris > Rhynchonycteris naso. Next base: position 160,003,148 of record CM073000.1, on the reverse strand, counting down.
GTCTGCTGAAGGCCCGCGGTCAAGGCAAATATGAGAAAGCAATCAATGAACAACTAAGGTGTCAAAATGAAAAACTGATGATTGATGCTTCTCATTTCTCTCCATTCCTGTCTGCCTGTCCCTATCTATCCCTCTCTCTCTGTCTCTGTAAAAATAAAATAAAATAAAATAAAATAAAAAAATAAAAAGACAATGATCCTAAATTCACAGTAGTCTTGGAACATGAAAGTCAATGTTCCACTCTAGAGATAAAAATAGCTTCAGCTAAGGTACTTTTGGTCACCTTATCCAGGCAAACTTGGAAAGTAATGGTGACAGTGACATGAAGATTGTCTCATTCTCAACCGGAATACCAGATAAAAATATTGATCCCTTAACTGTCTGAGTCAACCTGGGATAGGGCTGTCAGATTTAGCAAACACAAAAATAGCATGTCTACCTAAATTAGAATTTTAGATAAATTTGAACTTGAGTACATTTTTGGGGAAAATTATGTCTAAATATTGCATGTTTTATAGTCACACTAAAATTATTCATTTGTTTATTTGAGGTTCACTTTAACTGGGTGCCCTATGGCAACTGTAATCTGTGATAATTAATAATTTTATCTCAATGCCCAAAATATTATAATAGGGCTCCTTTTAAACTGTTTCCTGAAATGCCAACTTTGAGCTCTTACTACTCCTTTGTGGTAGATTATATTATATATTTAATCTCTCATTGTCTTTATTTATTTATTTAGAAAATTAAATTTAACAGGGTGACATTGATTGACAAGAGTACATAGATTTCAGGTAAACATCTCCACATCATTTGATGTTGTATACCCATCATCCAAAGTCAAATCATCCTCCACCACCTTATATTTGTCCCTCTTTATACCCTTCTCCCAATACTCTCTCCAACCCCCTCCCCCACACCCCTCCCTTTTGTTACCATTGCACTCTTATCTATGTCTCTGAGTCTCAATTTCATATCCCACCTATGTGTAAAATCATACAATTTTTAGCTTTTTTGATTTACTTATTTCATTCAGTATAATGTTCTCAAGGTCCATCCATGTTGTAGATGGCACTATGTCATTATTTCTTATGGCTGAGTATTATTCCATTGTATATAATGTACCATACCTTCTTTATCTAATTCTCTATTGAGGGACACTTTGGTTGTTTCTATGTCTTTGCCATTGTGAACAATGCTGTGATGAATGTGGGGGTAAATGTGTCTTTAAGTACCAATATTTTTTAGTTTTGGGGGTGTATACCTAGTAGAGGGATTGCTTGGTCATATGGTAATTCCATTCTTAACTTTTTGAGGAACCACCATAATTTCTTCTACAATGGTTGTACTAATTTGCATTCTCACCAGCAGTGAATGAGAGTTGTTTTTTCTCCACAGCCTTTCCAACACTTGTTATCTGTCTTGTTGATAATAACCAATTTAATGGGTGTGAGGTGGTATTGCATTGTAGTTTTGATCAGCATATCTCAAATAGTTAGTGAAGATGAGCATCTTTTCATATCTCTGTTGACCATTTGTATGTCCTCTTGGGAGAAGTGTCTATTCAGGTCCTCTCCCCATTTAATTGGATTGCTTGCTTATTTGTTGCTAAGCTTTGTTAAGTTCTTTTTATATTTCGAATATTAACCCCTTGTTGGAGCTGCTGTTTGCAAATTTCATCTCCCATTTAGTTGGCTATTTGTTTTGTTGTCAGTTTCTTTTGCTGTGCAGAAACTTTTAGTCTGATATAGTCCCATTCATTTATTTTTTCCTTTACTTCCTTGCCTTTGGGATCAAATTTATAAATGGTTCTCTATGGCTAAGGTTCATGAGTTTAGTACCTATGTTTTCTTCTGTGTAATTTATTGTTTCAGATATTATTTTAGGTTTTTGACCCATTTTGAATTAATTTTGTGCAGGGAGACAGATTGTAGTCAAGTTTCATTCTTTTGCCCGTGGTTTTCCAATTTTGCAAGCACCATTTATTGAAGAGGCATTTACTTCTCCATTGTGTGTTTGGCTCCTTTGTCAAAGATGATTTGTCCATATATATGTGGTTTTATTTCTGGGTTCTCAATTCTGTTCTGTTGGTCTGTGTGTTTATATCTCTGCCAATATCATGTTGTTTTGATTATCGTGGCTCTGTAGTATAAAATCAGGTATTATTATATTACCTCTGGCTTCATTCTTTTTTTCTCAGTATTGCTTTGGCTGTTCAGAGTTTTTTATGGTTCCATACAGGCCTGGTGATTTTTTGTTCCATTTCTTCAAAAAAGTGACATTGGAATTTTGATGGGAATTGTATTAAATTTGTATATTGCTTTGGCTAATATGGCCATTTACCTATATTTATTCTTCCTATTCAAGAGCAAGGGATATTTTTCCATTTCATTGTGTCTCTTTTGATTTCTTTTAATTATGTTTTATAGTTTTTAGTATATGGATCCTTTACATTTTTTGTTAAGTTTATACCTAGGTGTTTTGTTTTCTTGTTGCAACTGTAAAAGAGGTTATTTTTTTGAGTTTATTTTCCAAAGTTTCATTGTTGGCATATATGAAAGTACTAGACTTCTGTGTATTGATTTTGTATCCTGTGACCTACTGTATTGGTTTATTGTTTCTAATAGTCTTTCTGTGGAGTCTTTGGGTTTTTCGATGTACAGGATTATGTCATCTTCAAAAAGTGAAACCTTTACTTCTTCTTTTGCAATATGAATGCCTTTTATCTCTTTCTCTTGTCTGATTGCTCTGGTTAGAACTTCCAGCACTACGTTGAGTAGGAATGGAGAGAGTGGGCAGCCTTGTATTTTTCCTGATTTTAGAGGAAAAGCTTTCAGTTTTTCACCATTTAGTATGATATTAGCTGATGCTTTTTCATATATGGCCTTTATTATGTTGAGGTACTTTCCTTCTATACCCACATCATTGAGTGTTTTAAACAAAGAAGGATGTTGTATCTTATTGAATGCCTTTTCTGCATCGATTGATAGGATCATATGATTTTTGTTCTTTGTTTTGTTGAAATGGTAACATAACATATATTATGTTAATTGATTTATGTATGTTGAACTATCCTTGTACTCCTGAAATGAATTTCACTTGATCATGATGCATTATTTTTTTTAATGTGTTATTGTATTCGATTTGCTAGTATTTCATTTGGGATTTTGTATCTGTGTTCATTAGAGATATTGATCTGTAGTTTTCTTTTTTTGTGTTGTCCTTGCCAGGTTTGGGTATAAGGGTTATGTTGGCCTCATAAAGTATGTTAGAAGGTATTGCTTCTCCTATTTTTAGGAACACTTTGAGAAGGATAGGTACCATATCTTCTTTGAATGTTTGGTAGAATTCACTAGTGTAGCCATCTGGTCCTGAACTTTTATTTTTGGGGAGGTTTTTGATGCTTGTTTGTATTTCCTTTCTGCTTATGGGTCTATTTAGGTTTTCTACTTCTTGGTTACTCAGTCTAGGAAGACTGTATAGTTCTAAGAATTTATCCATTTCTTTTAGATTGTTGAATTTGGTGGCATATACTTTTTCATAGTATATGGGGTACTTTCTCCTCTTTCATTTTGGATTTTGTTTATCTGAGTATTTTCTCTTTTTTCCATATGAGTCTAGCCAGGGGTTTGTAAATTTTATTGATCTTTTTAAAGAACTAGCACTTTCTTCTATTACTTTTTTTCTATAGTTTTTTTTGTTATTGTTCTCTTTTTCATTTATTTCTGCTCTAATTTTTATGCTTTCATTTCTTCTGCTGACTTTGGGTTGACTTTGTTTTTTTTCTAGTTCCTTAAGATGTGATGTTAAGTTGTTTACTTGGGATCTCTGTTGTTTTTTGATATAAACCTGTAATGATATAAACTTCTCTCTTATTACTGCTTTTGCTGCATCCCAGAAATTTTGATATATCATGTTGTCATTTTCATTTGTGTGTACATACCTTTTGATCTCTGCTTTTATTTTTTCTTTGGACCATTCATTTTTTAGAAGTATGTTGGCCCTGGCTGGTTGGCTCAGTGGTAGAGTGTTGACCAGGCATGTGAATATCCCCGGTTCAGTTCCCAGTCAAGACACACAGGAGAAGCATCCATCTGCTTCTCCATGCCTCCCACTCTCACTTCTCTCTCTCTTCCCCTCCTGCAGACATGGCTCAATTAGAGTGAGTTCCCAGGAACTGAGGATGGCTCCATGGCCTCTGCCTCAGGTGCTGGTCATCATAGAAGTGCTTTGGGAGTCTGTCTCTGCTCCCCCTTCTCTCACTGAATTAAAAAAAAGTATCTTGTTTACTTTCCACACTTTTATGGTTTTTTTAAAAAATTTATTTATTCATTTTAGAGAGGAGAGAGACAGAGAGAGAGAGAGAGAGAGAGAGAGAGAGAGAGAAAGGGGGTAGGAGCAGGAAGCATCAACTCCCATATGTGCCTTGATCAGACAAGTGCAGGGTTTTGAACTGGCAACCTCAGCATTCCAGGTCAACGCTTTATCCACTGTGCCACCACAGGTCAGGCCCACACTTTTATGGTTTTTTTTTTTACTTATTTTTTGCAGTTGTATTTTAATCTCAAGTATTATAGTTAGTGAATATGCTTGGCATAATTTCAATCTTCCTGAATTTTTTGATATTAGTATGTAGCCCAACATATGGTCTATTCTTGAGAATGTTCCATGTACACTGGAGAAAGTACACACTCTGAAGTTCTGGGATGAAATGTCCTGTAAATGTCTATTGTGTCCATTTGGTCTAGTGTGTCATTTAAGGCCGATATTCCTTTATTGATTTTTTGTTTGGATGATCAATCTAGAGCTGTTAATGGTGTGTTGCATTATCCAGATATGATTGTGTTTTTGTCTGTTTCTATTTTTATATCACTTAGTAGATGTCTTATATATTTTGGTGCTCCCTATTTGAAGGATAACTTTGATGGGGATAGTATTTATGGCTGGTAATTCCTCTCAGTATTTTCAATGTTTGGGTCCACTTCCTTCTGGCTTGTAGAGTTTCTGCTGAGAAGTCTGATGATAACTAATGGGCCTTCCTTAAATGTTATATTCTTCTTTTTCCTAGCTGCCTTGAGGAGTCTGTCTCTGTCATTGATTTTTGACAATTTTATTATGATGTGCCTTGGAGTAGGTTTGTTTGGGTTGAGGTAACTTGGTGTTCTGTTTGCTTCTTGGATTCGAGGCTCTAACTCTTTTTGCAGCCTTGGAAAGTTCTCATCAATTATTTGTTTGAATAGACTCTCCAGTCCCTTCATCCTCTCCTTCTTATGATATACCCATTATTCTTTTTTTTTTTCTCCTACAGAGACAGAGAAAGTCACAGAGAGGGATAGACAGGAACAGACCGACAGGAATGGAGAGAGATGAGAAGCATCCATCATCAGTTTTATGTTGCAACACCCTAGCTGTTCATTGACTGCTTTCTAATATGTGCCTTGATTGTGGGGCTACAGCAGACTAAATAACCCCTTGTTTGAGCCAACAACCTTGGGTCCATGCTGGTGAGCTTTGCTCAAACCAGATGAGACCACGCTCAAGCTGGCAACCTCGGGGTCTTGAACCTGGGTCCTCTGCATTCCAGTCTGATGCTCTATTCACTGCACCACAGCCTGGTCAAGCCCATTATTCTTAAATTGCTCTTTCTGATGGAGTCATATAGTTCTTTTAGAGCTCTCTCATTTTTTTTTAATTTGTGAGTGTCTCTATTCTCTCTGTAGTATATATAGTTGCTTGTTTTTTTATGTCTTTGATTTTCTCCTTTATCTGGCCTGTTCTATTACCTAAACTTGCTACCTCATTTTTCAGTTCATGTATTAAGTTCTTCCTCTCTTTTTGGTTATTTTTTAAAGTTTCAATCTCCATGGTGAAGTACTCTTTTAGTTCATTAATTTGTTTTTTGAGTTCATTAAATTGCTTATCAGTGTTCTTTCAAATCTCATTGAGTATTTTTAGAACTTAAATTTTGAATTTTATGTCATTTAACTAACTGCAAGTTTTCCATGTAATAGAGATTTATTTTCTGGAGATTTTTCATTATCTATCTGGACTACATCTCTGTTTTGTGTATCTATGGTATTTGATTTCTTCTTCTTTGATGGCATTAGAGAGTGGTATTGTTAAGAACTCTAACAAGAAACAACTAAAAATGAAAATAAAAATTTAAAAAATGTAGTGAAATAATAAAATAATAAGTAGAAAAGAAAAATTACAAAGAAGAAGACAAAGAATAAAAACTAAGAAAAAGAGGAAAAGAAGTAGAATAAAAAGCAAACAAAAAATCACAAAAATAAGAGTAAAAAATATAGAAATTTGTAGAAAAATGAAATTTATGAGAAAAAGAGGAAAAAAATGAAGAAAAGGAAAGAGAGAAAAAAGTGAAAGTATAAAATATAACACTCAAAAAAAGTAAGAATAAAAAATATAAAAATTATAGGTAATGAAAAACAAATGAAAAAAGAGAAAGACAAAAAAGGAAAGAAGAAAAAACAAGAAAAAGAAAAAATTGGTTTTTCAGTTTTGCAAGGCTTTTTCCAATAGGTGTCACTGTACTACAAGTTTTGGCTCTGTGAAATTTTTGGGCAGAACTCTGCTAAGACATTGCTGTCATAATAATGTAGGCAGGGCAGCAGTTGCATTGGTAGGTGGGGTGTGGTTCTAGAGCTTTGCAGTTTCAGCGTTATGGCTTTTTGGCTTTATGACTTTGCAATTTTTTGGCTCTAGCAATGGCAGTCCAAGGTCTCTGGGCACTCCTCCCCATGTCTCAAAAGATCAGGGAATCAGATGCAGAACCCCTGTGCCTCTCTGGGGAGACAGTGGCCCCAGATAGTCAGCTGTAGGGCATCTGCCACTGCCACTCTTCCTACTGAGAGGGGATGAAGGCAGGATCTGGGAAGCTGGGGGACCCACTTTGGTATTTTCTGACACTGTGCAGAGCATGGGCTGTGGGCTGAGTACCACTGAATGCTATGGGTTGAGTTCATATGCCGAGCATCTTATGGGCTGAACTCTGTGGGCTAAACATATGCTGAGCACCATATGAGCTGAACACCATGGTCCCAGCATGTGCTGGTTGAGTGAGTGCTGTAGGTTGGATGTGCACTGGGCCAAGCAATGTGGGCAGTCCACAGGAACCTGGGGTATGACCCCGCACTTGGTTGTGCCTGCCTTAGTTTAGCACCTTCCCTTTGCCCCTCAGTCTCTCTGCCTCTCCAGGCTCAAAATAAAACTCAAGCCAAATGAGCCTTCCTCCCTCAGTCCAGCAAGAAAAAAGAGTAATCTAGTCCTCTGGCTTCTTTCCCTTCTAGAGCCCATTGCAAAAGCATTTTATCTTCTACCTTCCTTTTCAACCTGTTCCACCTTCAATCTATTCAGTGTTCTGATCTTTCAGGTGCAACTGTGAGCCCAGCTGGAGTTTCTTTGCTGCATTATAGTTGTTCAATTTGTTAAAATTTTAATGGGAGAGATCAGGAGTATCTCTCACATTGTCACTTCTCTGATGTCACTTCTCATTGTCTTTTGACAATGTGACATTGACACTTCTTTATGAAGAGTTGAGATCTGAGTGGACTTTGTAATTACCTTGACCAAAAGAGTATGGTGGAAGTGACACTCTGACTTCTGAGGCTAGATTATTAGAGGTAGGACAGCTTACAGAAGGCTCTTTTTCTCTCAGTGCACATATATTGGGATCCCTGAGCTGATAGGTAGAAGTTTGGCTACCCTAAAGCCACTGGGTTACAGAGTCCAGGTGGAGAGGTCACATAGAGACAGAGAGGACTTCTAAGGAGCCAAGGTCTTCTAGTCTCTAACTATTCACCTCTCCATTGTTTAGAGGAGCCCAGCTGTGAGATAATCCAGTTTAAACCACTGTTTGATTGCACCCTAATTTAAGACTGAACTGACATGGCCCGCCAAGCCACCCCCAAATTTCTGGCCCATGTAAACATGAGAGTTAATAAATGATGATTGTTTTAATCAACCATGTTTTGTGTTGATTACAGTCATAATAACTAATATATACAGGTTTGAGGGAAGAAGTATAATACCACTTTTTAGATTAACATCATTTATAATATTCTTTTAAAATAAGTAACTTTGCAAAATAGAGACAGACTCATACATAGAAAGCAGAATGATCTCTGTGGGGGGTGCTGTGTGGGTGTGTGTGTGTGAAAAGATTGAGCAAAAAAGGACAAAAACTCATGGATATGGGCAACAATGTAGTGATTGCAGCAGGGTGGGGGCATGGAGGAGGGTATGGGGGGAAGATGATGATGGATGAAGATCAGTTGGGGGGATGAACACAAAATGGTATACAGAGATGTGTTATAGAATAGAGCACCTGAAATTATGTTAACTAGTGTCACCCCAATAAAGTCAATTAAAAAAGGAAATAAATAAGTAGCTTTGTTTTTTAGAGATATAGACATAGTCATATGTCAAGTCTTTGTTTAAGTCAAGTTTTGAAAGTTTATTGTTAGTGGCTCTTCAGCTACCTTTTTTTTTTAAGCCCAAACAAATAGGATTATTACTATAGGAAAATTGAATTGTCTATAAGAAAAAACACACACCCGAAATTCAATTCCAGGATTGTATAATGAAATGAGCATGGATATAGGACATCCAGGTTTTCTTAGCTTTGACATTAAGTAGCTATTGGATTTTGAGTAAATTACTTATTCTCTAAAACTCAGTTCTCATATCTGTAGAACGAGGCATTATCCTGCCTACAAAGGATGGCAAATGCACACACAGCATGCAAGACACCTTTTCCCTGGCAGGGATCACTAATGAATTGCAGCACTTTTTCCACAGGAAATGACCTTAAAGTCCTTCTCAGAGCAGAACTCTAAACAGTCAGGAGCAATCGATCACAGTTGACAATAATGACAAATTAATTTTTCCCAGACCTTGAACATATTTATTGTTACTTCCAGGGTTAATTTATTTTTTTAAGCAAGAGAAGGGGAGATAGTGAGACAGACTCCCACATATGCCCCAACCGGGATCCACCCAGCAACCTCCATCTAGGGCTGATGCTAGAATCAGCTGAGCTATCCTCAGCACCTGGGGCTGATGCTCAGACCAATCGATCCACTGGTTGCAGGAAAGGAAGAGGGAGAGAGTGAGGGAGGGTAGAGGGGAGAAGCAGATGATTGCTTCTCTTTTGTTCCTTGACCAGAAATAGAAGCTGGGACATTCATATGCAGGACTGATGCTCTATCCACTGAACAAACCTGCCAGGGCTCAGGGTTAAAATTTAATATCTCTATAATTTAAGTGATTTCCCCAAGTTATGAGAAAGTTGCTAAAGGGATCGTGGAAGCAATGTTGGAAATATCTGAAGATTCATTGAGCAGCATTAATTGACTATGCACCAGGTGCAACATCTCTCTCTCTCTCTCTCTCTCTCTCTCTCTCTCTATATATATATATATATATATATATATATATATATATATATATATATATATATATATAATGATGGATACAGTGATTTTAAAAGAGTTTTTCAAAGAGAGAAAAGGATACAGATAAATCACATCAGATGAGACAGTGATAAAACCAGATTCAAATTAGACCAAGTTTATCCAGATTGTCAGCTAAGAGCACTCAATTGTGGCCTTATGGACAATGTAAGAAAAGAGGTAGTGATGTGTCTCAGAGCTACTTTGTTCACATTTGACCCAAGTGTATCTAAAGGACCCAGCTACATAGAAGTCCAAAATACAGCTCCGATTCTGAAAGAAGTCAATAGTCAACTCCTCTTAGCTCCCTATGCCTGGGCTTATTTCCCAAGAACTCACACTCCTCTGTAGTATTGCTGATGGCTCCCATCTCACTCCTTCCTTACATGGTTGGTTCTCTGTTTTTATTTTAGACCTTCTTTCAGCTGTGTTACTATCTGCTCAGTTCTCCCCAGGCTTGGAAATCTCTTTTAAAGGTCATCACCACCTGCCCTCTTGTTTGATCATTATCCATTTCCCTATAGTAGATAGAATTTTCAGAATGATTTTTCCAAGCATGTTGTTAGAATTCTTTTTTCTAAATTACATGAAGCTTTAATGTTTGTTTTGATAGAATGTTATATATAGTTTCAAGTGTACATATTCAGGTGCAAAATCTCAATATGATTTTTTTGAACCCTTAAACTATATGGCACAGGACTTCCATTTTAATATCCACACTGCCACGGATTGAATACTATTCTTTTCACATAACCCACCCTACATATGACTCAAATAATAAAGTAACTGACCTCAGAAAGCAGAGGAGAGAAACTTGTTTCTAACTGGGAGAACTGGAGGGGTACTCTAGAGGAGGTAGCATTTGTCCTTGACCTTGAAGGACATATAGGAAACCAGAAAGCAAAGTAGAATGGGGTGGGGATGGGAGGGACATGCTAGGTTGAGGATAACACAAGAGCAAGGCATGAAGCCAGAGAGATAAAAGTGAAATGTAATTTTTGTCTGCAGTGTAGTAGCCATTAGAGTAGAAAGCAGATGGAAAGACCATATGACAGAGGCCATTGATATCTGTGGATTGATTGATTAAGTAATTGAAGGCTAGTCTTGCTTCATTTGATTTTTGGAAGTAGGTAATATATTTGCAAGTGGTTCTCTGCTACTTAGTCCATGTTCTATTTTTGAAAATTAAGGTTTGGAAAGAATGGCTCCCTTGTCAATGTCTCCAGCCTGCTCTGTGAGAAAGAAATGTAGCAAAGGCAGATATTCAAAGTGGCAAAGATTCACTGTGCTTTCAAATGACCATTGTAACAATTTGCTTGGAATTCTTTCTTTTCCCCACTATAGACATTCCCGAAGCCTCCAAAATTGATCCTTTTAGCATACTCTTAAGTAACTGTATAAATTGGGCTTCCTAGGAGTCACCTGAGAAGTAACACATATTTCTTCCCTCAAGGACTTTGTTTAGCAGTCATTCTCCCTTTATTCATCCATTCAGGAAATTTTTGTGGAGCATCTATAAGGTATGAGGCACTGAACTGGGTATAGGATACAGATTGATATACAATATAGAAAATCTTTTGCCTTTAGGAAATGAGCTTCTGACAACCACAGGTTAGGCATAATCCATCAGGAGAGACTGACCCATTATGAAAAATACCGAGAGGGAAACTAACAGGCTATAAAAATACAGATTCACAGGGGGAAGAAATTGGGAGATAGATCTACTTGACATATTCAAGCTAATACCAACTTCAATCCTTAGAAATAATTCAGAGGTCATTTTAGTCAATGCATCACACAGGTAGCACTAGCTGCCATAATAGATAAACCTTGAGCTTTCAGTGGTTTCACATAATAGAATTTTTGTTGACATGTAAAATTCAAAATGGGTGTAAAAAACTGGTGTCTCTCCTCTACGAGGTAATTTGGGGACCGACTCCTTCTGTCTTGTGGGTTTGTCACCTTCGACATCTGGCTCCTGAGGATGCTATGTTTCTCTCCTCAAGTGTTAGGAGAAACAAGTCTTGGGGATCAAATGGGGAAGATTTTTATGGTTAAGACCTGGAAGTGAACACCTTACTTTTTCCCTTGTACTTTGGCCATACCTGCCTGGAAGGGAGGCTGGCAAATGCTATTTAGCTGTCTATGTAGAAAGAAGAGGAAACAATTCTTGTAAACAGCATATGTATACATATCCTTGTGTGAAGTGTTATCAAACAGACCATGTATTAGACCCTGAAAAAAACTTAAACCAACATAAGAAAGGGAAAAACCACACAAGCCGTATTTACTGTCTACAGCATAATCCAAGTAGATATTCTCAAAAAATGTTAGTTCCTACCCTAAACATCTTTATAAAACCACTCTTTTAAATAATTTTTGGCTTAATGAGAGTATAAAAACAAAAATGACAAAGTATTTAAAAATGAACAACACTAAAAGCAGTACATACAAAAACCTTTGTGATATAGCCAAAGTTGTGGGCAGATGAAAAGGTATAGTTTTATATATATATGTAAATGTGGAAAATATAAATTAATTGAATTGAGTGCTCAATATAAAAATTTAGGAAAAGAACAAAATAACTTAGAAAAATTTAGAAGAGAGGACTAACAAAGACATAACCAAAATAGAAAACAAACACAAACAGACAAGAGTAGATCAATAACAATAAAAATACTAGCAATAGAAGCTGGCAGGTTTATCTGAAAAATAGAGAGAAGATATAAATATAATAGCAGTAAGAATGTGAAAGGGGATGTAACTGTGGATATGACAGAAATTTTAAAGAATGAAAAACATATAAATATTAATAAATTTGAACATTAAATGAATTAAAATATTTTTAAATATGAAATTATGTCTAAATAATTCTAAAACCAAAGATAAAATATAAATGTGCATTATCTCTCATGGCTCAGGCAGTTTTATGTGTAAAGTCTTCTAAAACTTCAAGGGAAAGATAGTTCTCATATTCTAAAATAGACAAAAATGTGGCATAATACTCCATTTATTTTAAGAGCCTAATATTTCCCGGGTCCCCAAACTGGACAAAGATAACAAACCTATAAAAATAAGTTTAGCCTGACCTGTGGTGATGCAGTGGATAAAGCATTGACCTGGAACATTGAGGTCATAGTTTGAAACCAGGCACATACCATAAGCAATGAATGAACAGCTAAAGTGAAGCAGCTATGAAGTGATACTTCTTGCTCCCCACCTTCCCTCTCTCTGTAAAATCAATAAATAAAATCTTAAAAAAAGTGTATGCTATCTCATTTATGAACATGAGTGTAAAAAATCTAAAATCAAGTATTTACAGATGTAATTTTGCAGTGAATTAAAAGACTAATATAGCATGATCAACTTAGATAATGGAAGCAGGAACAACTTAAAAAAACCTATTGACATAATCACTACATTAAAGAACTATGAAGAAATAACCATTGATTATCACCTCACTAAATGCAGAAAACCATTTAATAAGAATAAGTACTCATTTTAAAGAAAAATCCTAAGAGACTCTAAATAAATAAAACTTCTTTAAGTTGATGTAGTCATAAACATCAAGAACTATTCATGGAAGTAGATAACATATGACAACTGTTTACATCTGTATTTCCATAGCCCTAAAAAGCAATTATAGAACATCAAAAACACGTTATATCACACCTATAGCATAAGTATAGGGTAAAATATACTAAACTTCAAATTTCCTGTTAATAAAAAAACAAAAAACACCAAATCCCAGTGAGTGATTGCTCATGCTTCTGGTGCAAGCATTTGTTGCAAGTCAGGGCAGTTCAGAGAAAAACCATGAGGCAGACAGAACTAGAGAGGTAAAGGTGGGCTTGAAATTGCTCTAAAGCAATAACCAGAAAGAGAAAGTTTATTTGAAACATAAAAAGAATGTTTTATCACTATGTTGTACACCTGAAACTAATACAATATTGAGTATCAACTGTAATTACAAAAATAATAAAAAAGTGTCCTGTTTGATCAGAGCACTGAGTATAGGCAGATTATTAAAAATATGCATAATATGAGGTGACAGTCTTTAGAGAGCATGGTTTCCGGATGAAGAAGGCAAGAAGAGTCATAACAGGGATGATAGGGGGCATTAAGAGTCTTTTGAGACAAAGAAAAAAAAAGATAAAAAAACCAAAAGACCACAATTTCTCTTCCAGAACAATAAAACATCCCTCCCCCCAAACCAAACAAACATAGTACTAAGTGAGAAATTTCTCAAAAAGTAAGAGAATGGAGGATGAATGTTAATGGGATAAAGGAGTCAACTTGAGAGATTACCCATGGCCAAAGTGAAATATTTTGAGCAATAAAATATTGGATTATAAGCCAAAGTATAAATAAATATAGATGAGTTCATACTAATATAAATAAACACATAAATGGAGAAGAGACTACCTTTTCTACAGAAAAATTTTGTATACAATAAATGTTTCTATTCTTCAGGAGTTAGAATGTCAAGTCCCCCTTTCTGATTGTGGTCTAGATTCTGGCATGCTTCCAAAGAGTATGGAAAAGGAAAAAGAGTAACTTTCCAGTGGAGAGAACTGGCAAACATCACCTTAACCAAGTGATCAAGTTTAACATCACTAATAATACCATGAAAATATCCTGTACCCTGTGATGTGATATAATATGAGTCACTTTACATCTGTGGCATTCTTTCCCTACCCTGTCTTGGTTTTTCTAAACCTAAACCTGGTCTAATCTGAGAAAAACATCAGACAAACCTAAATTGAGGGACAGCCTACAAAATATGACCGGTACTTCTAAAAACTGTCAAAGTCACAAAAAATGAGTAAAAATTAAGAAAACGCCACAGAACAGAGGAAACCTAGATGCCATGTGGTAACCTGGGTTGGGTCTTAAAACAGAAAAACACGTTAATGAAAAACTGGTGAAATCCAAGTAAAGTTTAGAATTCAGTTAATAGTAATATACCAATGTTGTGTTCTTAGTTTTTACAATTAACACTGGGGATGCTGAAAGTGGGGGTATACAGGAGCTCTCTGTATGCTTTATAATTTTCTATAAACCTAAAATTATTCCAAAATAAAAAGAATATATAAACAAACTAAAACATCAAAACCCATACACTAGAGAAACTGGATTTTGCTTACTGATGGAAGATGGTGTATTTGAATTAGGTATCTAGAAAACCACCTCAAATTTGCAAAATGAATAGAAAAAAACTGAATAAAGCTATATAAAATTAAAATTACTGTGTCAGAAAATTAGAAACAGTCTGCCTCAGCTGATGAAAATTCTCCCATTCAAACAACCACACAAAGCAAGCAAAGAACATTAGAAAATTATAAGTCAATATTCCAAAATGATGAAATTTATTTAAACAAGCATTTGGGGATAAGATAGCTTATTTTGACTCAGAAATACAAATTTCAAAAACAGAAATAGACAAAACCCCAGAAAAATATAAAAAGAGAGTTGATTAAAATCATGAGAGAAATAGTAGAAATAAATCCAAATCATCTCACAAATAAAGGCTAAATTACAAATTGCCCAAAGGAGAATAGACTCAAAGGAAATTTAATGAGTAGCATTCAAGAAAGACAAAAAATAACCAGGAGAATAAATATGGTATAAAGATAGAATAAAATGGGTTGGAGAGGAAGTGGCTGAAACCAAAGAAAAGGAAAAAATAGCAATTGTTGATTAAAGCCCTTGACGAAGAAGAAACAAAACAACAAAATTAACATTTAAATCCATAATGCAAAAATAATTTTTCAGAAATTAAAGATCTAGGTCTACATATTAAAAGAGCTCATTGGATACATGTGGAAATTAACCCAGAAGAATTTAAGACACAGCTGAGAAAAACAAGTAGATTTAAGAGATTAAAAAAAAATCCTCAAGGCTTTCAGGTATAACAATCAAAAAATAAAAGCAAAGGAGTCAAATTGGCATCAGATTTCTCAGAAACAACATAAATAGCAAGGCAACAAATGGAGTAGCATTTTCAATAAAGTAAAAAAAATATGAACTAAAAATCTGTATTCAGCCAAGCTATCTTTAAGTACCAAAGGTATTAGTAGACAACTCCAAACAGAGCAACTTAGGGATTTCCCATTATCTTCACTACTACTTCTCATTAAATTAGAAGTATTGGCCAATGCAATTAGATAAGCAAAATCAGCTAGAGAATAAGAATTGGTAATGAAGCAAGACTATTTCAGCTTGCAGTTGATGTGATCACATGTCTGGAAAACCCTAGAGAATTAATGATAAAATCAACTCAAACAATTAAAAAGTAGTAAACTACCAGGTTACAAAATTAGCACACAGAAATCAATAGCCTTTACACACACACACACACACACACACACACACACACACACACACACGATGATGAAATATCTAGAAACAATATTAATAAGATATGCGCATGCCTTATTTGAGGGAAGTTTAACATACTCTTGGAAGACTCAAAGCTATACTTGAGCATATAAAAACATACATACCCTGTTCTTGGATAGGATGACTCCTTCAATTCATGCATCAGTTTAATGTAATTCCTATAAAAATATTAATAACATTTGTTTCTGCATCTAGACAGAAGATTTTAAATATAATATGGAAAAATAAGCAAATACAAATATATAGGAAAACAGCAAACTAGAAAAACCATGAGGGAGACTGCTCTTATCAGACATTGACAAAATATAAGGCCTCTGTAACTAAGGCAGTGTGATACTGGCACACGAGTAAGCAAACAGATCAGTGAAATAAAATGGAAAGTTCAGAAAAAGACTCAAGTGCACAAGAAAATTAAGCACATGGTCAAGGTAATATCTCAAACTAGCCAAGTCAAAAATGTACTTTTTAATAAAAAGTGCTGAAATAACTGTTTACTACTTTGCAAAAGATAAAATTAGGTAATCTCCCCACACCACACAAAAGAACAAACTCTATTTGCATGCAGGTTTAAAATATTAACAACGAAGCCAGCCAAGTAGTAGAACAAAATTGGGTGAAATCCTCTAAAACCTAGGAATAAAGAAAGGCTTTATATCTATGACACAAAAATCCAGAGTCTACAAAAGAGAGGAGTGATAAATTTCACTATATAAAAATAAAAATTTATGTATGTCAAAGAGCACCATTAAAAAAGACAAATGACTAACAGGCAGAAGATATTTAAACATATGTTGAAGATCAAGGGTGTTGTCTGTATTAAGTATAGAACTCTTAAAAATGAAAGAATAAAATTCAAAAACTTGGTTGGAAAGTGAGCTAATGGCATGAATTTTCATTCATTAATGAAAAGCTTTTCAACTTATAATTATGAAAATGCAAATTAAAACCACATTGTGATACCATTTCTTACCTGTTGGTGAAAATTAAAAACACTATGACTAAAAATGCTGTTAGGCTATGAGAAAAGAACCACTTCCATACATTATTGGTGAAAATGCAAACTGGTACATCCAGTTGCAAAATCTAACAGTTATGTATGCACTTACCTTTTGACTCAGTAAAACTCTTTTTAGAAATTTACACTGAACATACACTTCCAAAAATCTCAATATATTCATGTAGTTATTCATGGCAGCATTTTAAAAATTGCAAAATACAGGAAACAAATACCCATATGTAGGAAAGTGATTAAATAAACTGTGGTACAACCGCATAATGGAGGTTTAATAGGAAGGATTTCTATGAATAAAAGTGTGGAATAATGTCTAGGCGTATATTTTAAGTGAAAAATATAAAATGCAGAAGAAAATATATATAGTATACTATCTTTTATGTGAGAAAAATGAGGAAACAATAAAATAAGTATCTGTTCATTAGTACAAGAAAAAAACCATGAGATAGGTGAGTGGAACAGAACGGAATGGATGGGGATGGGAATGAGGTAGAAGGGGCAGAGACAGTGACATCCTCTGAGTATATCTCTTTGTGTATTTCTGATTTTTACAGTTATGTTCATGTTTCTTGCATTGTATATGTGTGCATATGTTTATAATATATGGGTATATATAAATTTCTTTACTAATTTTGCAACATTTTAATGTCTGAAATTATTTCAAAATTCACACAAAATTATTTTTAAAATAGCAGTAAGTCAATGGTGCAGGCCCTAATTACTTTTATTGCTGCTATTCTACTTTGTAATAGAAATCATAAAGTCTGCAAGAAGAAGAAAATATGCAATATGCATTAATGTTACAAAGAAGAAAAAAATCACATATTATATTTGTCTACTTGAAAATTAAAACAGAATCTGGTGTACCTCTAAGAGAGCAAGTCAGAATGTATACAAGAATCCACAGCTCTCCTATGCACAGTCAACAATTAGAATGCGTGAGAGAGATGGGCTAAGATGCCAGGTTGAAGGAGGTTAAGAACTGAATGGGAAGCAGGTTAAAAAACTGTGTGATGAACATGGGGATGCATGCGTCTTTACATATGTTTTTGAGTTTTTGGAGTATATATTGGATAAAAATGATGTGGTACATATATACAATGAAATACTACTTAGTCATAAGAAATGATGACATAGTGACATTTACAACAGCATGGATGAAACTTGAACATTATACTGAGGGAAATAAGTAAATCAGAAAAAGCTAAGAACTGTATAATTTCACACATAGGTGGGATATAAAACTGAGACCCATGGACATAGATAAAAGTGAGGTGGTTACCAGGGGGAGAGGAGTGTGAGGTTGGGGTGGGGGGAGGAATAAAGTGAGACAAATATATGGTGACGTAAAATGATCCGACTTTGGGTGATGGGTATACAACATAATCAACAGTTCAAATGTTATAGAAACGTTTATCTGAAACCTGTGTACTCTTGTTGATCAATGTCACCATGTTACATTTAATTGCCTAAATAAAAAAAAAAAGAGAAAGAGAGAGAGACTGTAGTTCAGGGAATTCTTTGAGAATTTTTTGCATATAAAGAGGAGCAATCAATGGCTGGCTGGCAGTGTATGTTAAAAGAGGATAGTCCCTCCTTCTTGATCTTGAGTAGAAATTCTAGAGCACTTTTGTATCTTACCAGAATAATCAGCAGAGGAAGAAAGACTGATGTTGCTGTCATTCAGACAGTGATGGTAAACAAAGCCCTTGCAAAAGCACTGGGATAAACTTAGAAGAGAGCAGGTCACTTCCTTAATTGTAGCAGAGGAAACTGTAGAAGATGTGTGCACATGAGCAATGATATGTAGATCTGGTGATGAAACGATGGGAACCCATTCATTGTGAAGTACGAGGCAAGTTTGACATCTGAGGCTGAGAGTCTGGTGGGAAATTCAAGGAAACAGGTGAACATGTGAAAGAGTAATCTTAGAGAATCAAAAGTCAAGTTTACTATAGAAAGAAATGAAATTGTTGGGCAGTTGAGATACAATTTTTGATGTACAAATATGAATTAAAAGTGAAACCATTCTTCCTTGTTGTTTATTTAAATTTCTCTAGCAATATTAAGCTGCTTTGGATACAGGCACAGAAAAGGTGAATGGTAGGTAGCTTTACATCCAGAGGGCATTTTTCTGGATGGTTATAGTGGAGGGAGAGAATAGCCAAGGGAATTGATGGGATTTGCCAGCACCAGTTATGGTGTAATTATAATGATGGAGTATGTCATCTAAGCTGAGCAAGGAGGGAAGTGAATGGAGGATGAGGCTCTGATAGAGAAAAAAGTGGCAGGACCAATGGATTAGAAGTCATGAGTGGGGCTAAAACATTTAAGAATGTTGATACTTAAAGTAGGTGAGCTAACAGGAGAGGAGAATATCTAGAAAGTGAAATGTTTACATTTAAGATGTCAAAGTTGTACAGCTTTCAGTGATGATGAAGTCCAACTGTGGTGTGACCATGAGAATAGGGGTCTGAAATAAAATTAAGTCACAAGATAAGGAGGTCAAAAATTTGAGTGCTTCAGGGTGTCAGCGAGGTCTTTCACATATATACTGGTGTAACTAAAAAAAGATAAAAGGATTTGCGATGGAGGGGAAGGTTGTGAGCTAGGAACAAGGTGGTATAGCCAGATGGCATAGCATCAAAGAATAGAGGTTTTATATAAGCACAATGAAATGGACGTGGCAATGGGAAGCAAGGGCAACCTGCCTATCACCACTTGAGACTTGAGACAAGAACAGCCTATATTGGGAAGGCTACTCAGGGATGCTTTGTTCTCAAGAGACAACCAGATTTCAAATAAATAAAAAAGTGGAACTATTTCAAGAAGTTGAGTATATAGGTTCATTTGCTGATTAATATGAGTGAAAGGCTTTGGGAGAGAGAGGATCAAAGGGGGACTGACTCAAATGGAATAGACAGAGCAGTGTGGGCGTAAGCATTTCAATGAAAGCAACCAGGGAAGTTTGTACTGGGATTTGAATTATGACAAGATTCGTCCTGCTCATTTTCTAAGGGATATGAATTTGTTCCACCATATTTGGAAGCAAGAAATATAATATTTATTTTTCTTTATTAAATTATACCTGGCTCTGAGCTTTGGCTGCCTATTTTATAAGAATTTTTAGGCATATTTGGTGACCCCTTTCCACTCTATGGGGTTATATAAGAATGAGAGGTGCATTACATGGTTCAGGAAGTTGAGGAGGGCCTTCTGGGCTTCAAGTTATAACTCTCGCTGATGAACTGCTGACTGTCCAAATGGTGTTTTATTTGAAGTCAGGTAATTATTCTGCTTAAAAGTCTATTTGTTTCACCCCCAATTCTGCCCTATGAAATTTGATCATGAACTTCTGGGATTGTGTCTCCAGATTCAGTCCCTGGGACTCTACTTTCCAGCGTTATGAGAAGGTCCCAGTATCTCCTGGAGCATTGGGAGGGTTTGGGGCCCTGACCTTTGCCACAGGCAGAACCCAATTTACTTTCCATCCTCTATATCTTCACAAAATCCTTCTTTCCCTTTTCCCCCGAAGTTGGGAAAAACCTCATTTCAACTATTTGTTCCCATGAGCACAGGCTTTTGAAACAAATTGCTTCATTCTCTCCAAGGGTTAGGTCTGGGTTGTAAAAAACACTGCTTGCCTACTGGGAAGAAGGAAGAGAAAAAGATGGTTGCATTCTTTCGTGATGAGGCTAGAGGGACATTTTTCAATCAGATTATTCTCATCTTTCCGTTAGAGTTGAGTGGTCACTTGGATCCTGTCCTGGGGTTTGAATACATTGCCCATGGCATTGAAACTTCAATGTGCTGCATCTGCTTTAAAGGGTTAATGTGACTAGACAGAGGTGGTATCGAGTGACAAGAGGGACTGCTTCCTCAAACAGAATGGGGTGACATGGCTTCAAATATCTGGCTCCTCTCCCTTAGAAACTAGCACTGCAGGTGGAACTGCAGAAAACAGTAAAGATGTCCCCCAAACAGAATTCTGGGCATTCTCCATCATTATGCAAATCAGTTAACACCAAACAGTTGCTTTGACAGTCACATAGTCATGGCACCCAGAGTAATCATTTCCGTTTCCACCATCAGATGGGTGTGAGAACTGGGCTCACTTAAAAACATATGACGAATGAGCATGCATCCAGGTGGTCCATCTGGTATTGATGGGCTGATCTGAAATGATGGCAGTGTAGCCGAGATCTGGGAACACAGTTTAAGGCAACTGACTGAGTGTTCATGGCATTCTGCTCGTGGGAGCTGGTGATAGGAAGGGAAGGGTGTCGGTGTCTCCTGTTTTATTCAGAATATCTTCCTGATGAGAGCGTTTAGTTGAAAGATTTCCAGGCAAGTCAGTTACTGAATCAATTTGTTACCTTCTGTTCTCTGGAAAATACATCTACGGTAGCACTCAGATGGCTTTCTGTAGGACCAACCTGTCTGTGGTTACTCTGGATAACACCACTTCTCCTCTGTCACTTAAGAAGTAGCATGTGTGAGTGGGGAACATTAATTCCCAGAAGAAAATCAGTTGAAAGCTCTACTCATGGGAAGAAATAAAAGTTCAATCATTCACACTAATAATTAAGAATAAGAAACATAGGACTCTGACAAATACAACATAGAACAAAAATGTACTGTAATTTACTATTAACATGTTAGTTAAGTAAGAGGGAATAGAGAGCATGTAGTAGAAATAAAAGAGAGAGCCACAGAGCTAGAGAATGGGAGGAGAAAATTGAAAGAAAAAAACAAAAATTATACCTATCACCAAATATTAATTGTCAAGGAATCTTATTTTATTTATATCATCTTCCTTTGAGTTTTTACCTCCTTTTTGACTGATGTCCTTTTTTCCTGGTTGGCTTAGAGACCTAAATTTGAATAAAGTCAACTCTGTGTAATATCAATTGAAATGAGTATTATCCTCCTCTTCTCATTTATTGTTTGATTTGGATTTTTATGATTTTTAGTCCATAATCTGAAATCTAGTATTACCTGGGGCTTTCTGGAGACAGGATATAAGCCAAATCATAAACCTTTATTTTCTATTGCTGCCATAACAATTTAACATGAATGGATGGTATTATCCTATAGTTCTGAAGATCAGAAGTCTGACACAGATCTCAGGCTAAAATCCTGGTGCCTGGGCTACAACCAAGGCTTTAGCAGGGTTGTGTTCCTTTCCGGAGATTGAAGGGAAATACCTGTTTCCTTGCCTGTCCCAGCTTCTAGAAGCCACCTATGTTTGTTGGCTTGTGGTCCCTCCTTCTATCTTCAAAACTAGCAGCATCACATATTTTTGACCTTTCTTTCATCCTTACATCTCACCTTACCACAGCCAGGGATGGTCCTCCACTTTTGAGGGCTCATGTGATTAGATTGGGTTTAGCTGGGTAATCCAGAAAAATGTCTTCATCTCATAGCCACCTGGTTAGCAGCCTTAATTGCTTCTGGAATCTTAACTCCCTGCCAGGTAACATAACACATTCAGGAATTAGAATGTGAACATTTTTGAGAGTTATTATTAAGGTTCAGACATTATTATGCCTACCACAACTACTCTTGTTTTACAAAAATTAGATAATTTCCCCTTTTGGTCTATGCAGTGGTTCTCAAAGTGTGTGCCCTAGAAGATTTCCAGGTGCGCCCTATGGTATTCCAGAGAATTATGTGCCTGTTGAGGACCAAAAAACCAACAGAGTTTTTGGAGTTTAGATTGTTGGGGGACAGAGGTGTGGGGATTTGGCTGTAAACTGATAGTCTGCCCCCCCCCCCACTTCACTTGTCTGATTAGGTTGCAAAAGGCTGTAAACTGTGGTGCTGGATTGTTTACACTACCCCCCATGTTCTCCAGAAAGACTGGAGGCAAGTTTCTTCTATCTTTTGTTTGGTGTAAAATTAAGATGATATGTATGGTGGGGGTTTTGGATTGGTGATTAAACATAAGGAAGTGTCTCTTGAAGCCTTTTGGATTTCTATAAAGAAAGAATATGTGGCAATATCTAAAAAAGCTTTGAACATTTTACTACAATTTTCAACATCCTATTTATGTGAATTAGGATTTTCTACCCTCAACACAATTAAGAGTAAAAAGAGAGGAATTCTTCAATGTACTGAGAAGGAAATGAGAGTTTGCCTTTCAAGTATGTGCCCAAACATTGAAGAAATCACTAGGACACATCAGGCTCATGTTTCTCATAAACACAACAATGAAAAAATTTAACACAGTTGCGTGGGGACCTGCCAAATTTACTAAATCTTACTAAGAATGTATCTATATATATAAAAAGATAACTATTTTGTTGTTTTATTTTTTAACCCCTCATTTTTATGAATTCTAAAAAGCATAACTCAAAAAATGTAACATAAAAATATTTTTTAATATCAAACTAACTTTAATTTTGTCATATTTATTTTGTTTAATTACCATAAAAGCACGCTTGGACTTTATGTTTTTTTCTTTAATATTTGATTTAATTATTATAACATATTTCTCAGAAATTTGTATAAAGTGTGCCTACAATTATTTGTAGGATTTTAAATGTGCCCGACTTTAAAAAGTTTGAGAACCACTAGTCTACTGGAACCTATCTTAGTTGCTGACAAAAAATGTCAATTAAGGACATTGTGGCCCTAGAAGTGATTTACTTTTATTTTATGGAGAACTCACTTCTTCTAGCCAAATTTCATACCTATTTTTAAGATTGTTCTAGGTGTTTTGGTCTCTTTGAGCCATAGTAAATATGACATATTCAATGTTCTTTAGTGTTTTTCATAAAATGATATGTGGCAGGAAGAAGACCCATTATGAGGAGATGGATTTAATCCAAGTTTCTGACTTTGGGCTCCTGATCACAGTGGCACACTCCTGTTGGGAGGAAAAACATCTTCAGAGTTTATTATCATCACTTGAATATAGACCAATCTCTTCCAATAAAAATGTTAATATTAGTGGTTTTGTTGACATTGTCTCTGGTTCAGAATATACTTGGAATGTTTGATTCTTTTCACTCTGGTCATGACAAACATAATGAGGTACATGGCAGTTAGCTTGCCGTTCTTTCCCTTTCCTTATTTCTTTTCCTTTTTCACGTCCATTCCTGCCACCCTTGGAGAATCAGGGCTGGCTGCAGTGGGGAAGCCAATTGTTTTTTATTAAAACTCTGGGATGCTGTTTATTTTTGCCCTCCTACTTTCGTCTCCTCACCCACCAAGAGTATTCTTCCCCTCACAGTGGGAATTAGATATCAGTGAGGGTAATTAATTATGTTCAAGGACTGATGTCAATATTCATATCTAGCTCAGCCACTGTAAAGAGCATAATTATTCTTCCTACTTTACGCTCATTATAATCAGGTCTCCATTGCATTGGGAACTGAGTGCCTCTCAGCTGTCCTGCACTAAATGGCTTATGTCAGAGATACATTCTTTAGAATGCTGTTTGACCAGCCAAAGAATCAACAAGGAGGCAAAAAATAGGTGATCTCTTTTAAAGCCAGAATTCTTGCATGACAAGTTCTGAACATCTTAATGATTGGTAAGCAGATTTTTGAAGAGGTTGGACACAGAAGAGTGCCCGCAGGAAATAATTTTTTTCTAATTCCTGCAGTTAAGCCAATCTTTCTGTTCTGTTCTAGATAATACGTTGGATGACTTCTGTAGTTTCTCAACCACTTTTGTATTGTTTCATTAAGTGAGCATAAGAACTTTATCTCTCTTCAGCACAGGCCCTTGTCTGGGGTTTCCCAGCCAGCATGAGGAAAGGGGCACAGGCGGTCTCTTCATTTCCTCTTGCTTCACCTTTCTCTGACTTGTGATTGGTAGGTGCAGAGGGAGAGCAAACTAGGGGGGAAACACAAAGTTTTCACTCTATTGCCCCAATACTGACTCTCTCTTATGGGCACTTGAGTTGTCTATTTCAACACCTTCCCCCTGTGGGCTTCCACAATGGGTCTTCCCTAGTAGCTGATCTCCTACATCCCATCCCTACCCATACAGCTTTTGCTTTCTGAGGGTTATGTCTTACCAGACTGATATTCAGTCAATATGGATCTGTGCTGAATATTTCATTGTTTGCAGGAGTCCAACCTTATTGTTTGGTGCTGCTGTCTTACCAGTACTAAGTATTTTAAATATCATCTCTATTTCCAGCCTTTCTTATTCTGGGGACCATACTCCCAGCATATGGTCCTCCAGCATGATCTCTTCTGAAGATGACTCAAATTCAGCTACCTTCTTTCTGCAGGATCCACTTAGTCTATGGGAACCACACTGGCATCCTTCGGCTGCAGCACAACCACACTTCGTAGCAGAGTTCTCATGGCAATAGCCAGGCACCAATCTGCATTGTGCCCCTTCCCCAAATTCAGGGAGTGGGTATTAGATTTCTCCAGGAACTCCTTAACCTCACCCTGCTTTGGCTGCATGGCAACATCAAAACTAGCATACTTCCTCATTTGAAAGGAAAAGTGAAAGGAGAAAATACATGTCACCCTCTGCTCTTTGGAGTTCCTCTGAAAAACATTCCTTCCCATCTTAATGCATCTCTCTAGCCTTTTCCTGTATGCAAAAGTGTGCCAGCTGCTGAGCCTGTTCGGCCATATCTTGGCAAGTTCTACAAGGACATGCAAGATACCTCTGTTTAGAAATTGTAGTCACTTATCGGCTGTTGTCAGCTTTGGGGCCTCAGCCCAAACTCAGAGGAGACAATCGGAAAATTCCCATGGATTGAGACATTGTCACAATCAAGGCAAACTCAATAGTCAGATCAGGTCATGAAGACAGGTATGTGCTTTAAAATAGAACACCCCACCCCCATTAGCTGACTCAACAAAATTCACTGTTGAATTCAGTTCTCAAAGTTTATTAGCCCTTTGTCCACTGTGAACAGGATGGTTCTGTGCTAAGTGCTGTTGAAAAAGCAAAGAGAATTTTGTCCTTTAATCATGCAGCCCATGAGCTTATAGGCTGGAAGGTGGCAAAGATAAAACCTTGACATAAATACTCCAAAACCCGAGGATCACAATAGCAAAAGTATGCCATGAGAATTCAGAAGAGAGATGTTATTTTCAGACCAGAGAAGGTATCATAGAAGAGGTAATGTTTTACATTCAAGGAGTGAGACTGGGTGAGTGAAAACAGGGGTTTTTGACTTGAAAATCAGCAGGAAGCACTAGACAAAGTTAATTCATTAATAAAGTAGCTAACATTTTTGTGTGGTCACTGCCAGGCTCTGGATTATTTATATGTAGTGCAGTTAACTTTCAAAATAACCTTGTGAAAAAATGCTATTATTGTCTTCACTTAGCTGTTAAGAAAACTGAGAAGTGGATCAGATCAACTTGACCAATATCACACAGCTAGTAAGTGATGGAGCTGGGATCTGAGCATAGGGTTTTTCTGACTTTAAAGCCCATAGTTTGCAATCTCCCTAAAAGGCAAAAATTCATAAAGACATGAGTTCATAAATGAAGGAAAATGCCCACCAATGAAGACCATATGGAGTTCAGATGACCCTGTGGTCCTCCCCACGTGATGCTCACCTGTATTTCTGAGCCTCTGTTTTCACAGTTCTTACAATCTCAGATATTCTCCCCTCTCTTCTAGGCTCAATTAAATTCCTTGTCAACTTTCAAAGCATAATCAATTTCAGACTTGCCATTACAAAAGCAGCTCCAGCTCCAACATGCCCACAGGCCCAGGTCTCTTCACTTTCTCAGCTCCTATTATAATTCCTGTTCACATCACTGAGTACTGGATGGCATACTCTCTTTATTATTTATTTACTTCTTCAGATAAACTGTAAATTCTTAGAAGAGGGGACTATATTTTATGTTCCTTTTGTATTTTGTACCATGCTTGTACATCTGCTGATTGATTACAGCATTGGGCTATTTTTATAGTGGAATTTATTGCTGGTGTATAACATTCTTCAGGAAAGATATGACCTTCCATTTTGCAAAACTCACGGCAGGATAAAACTGCAGGGCTGAAAAAGTTCTTGTGAGTTTTAAAGGCACCACAATATAAGGCAATGGGAAGAATGCTTGTAGTGCCTAAGAGTCATTACAGATGTCTCCACAAGGGAGAATGTTGGGTTTGACGAGAGCCAAAATGACAGCAGGGAGGATCCAAAGATTCATAAGATCAGTCTGCATACAGGAGTGTGAGAAACACGAAGGGCCGTTGTTTTTGTCTAAAGTGTTTCCTTTCTCAGCAAATGAGCCAAGGGAATATGTGGTTTCAGAGCTTCCCTTCTGTTCTCCAGCTTTTGTGACACCCCAGCAAATGCAAAGCATTGTATGAAATGCATGAATTCCTTAGCTGAACAGGAAGAACTTGGGAGGCAATGACAAACGCTTCACAGTGCCTCCCTGGCATCTGAGATGGTTTTCTGAGAGAACACAAGCTCCTATTTAGTGGATTCTCAGGGGACATCTGTAGGAGGAGCTTTCCATAGCAAATATGTACACTCTCACCCATACCCACAGCGCAGATGCCGCGGCTGTGCGAAATCTGCTGCAAACCAAGTACGGATAAGGGAGAGTTGAGGAAGTCTTAAGGAAAACTGAAGATCATATGCCTTGTCCAGAACACTGAACGGTAATTATGTAAACCATATGTATTGTCTTCAAGAAATCGGAGAGGATGAACGCAGCAGAAGGAAACTCAGGAAGGCAGCAGGTTGGGGGGAAAATAAAGGCAGGGTTACTTTTATAAGGAAGTAAAAAGCTTTCGGGAATTGCTCATCTGAAAAACATGACAGCATCGGTCTCAAAAAAATATCACAACCCAAAATACATCAATATTCACAGCAGTAGAAACCCAGATATGACATTAATATTTAGAGTCTCCCCATCCTAACTGAAATCTCAGTCACATGTCTTTACAGCTAAAGAGCCATGCTGCTTATCTTCTTGGCTGATAGATTTTATTCAGCACTTGCTTGGTGAAGTGATACTTGCCAAATTAATTCAAGTTGGCTTGAATAAGAACTTAGTCATGTGGATCTTAAGCTGGACGAAATCGATTAATAATAAATGTCAGGATTTAAAAATAATGAGTGAAATACAAGAAATGTAGAAGAAAGGGCAGCCTTTTGACACAATTTCTCTCCTTTCAGAGCAGTGTCTGCTTGCTCCACCCTTGCCAAGAAGGCAGGAAGGCTGCCAGGTTGGAGGTGGCTGTAAAATGGTGATATTTTGTGAGCTCATCTTGCCCTTTGGTATAAGTGCGCGTGTACAGATCATCCAGCTTGTTAAGGCACTTTAGTTTCTTAAGTTCCGGGACTTCCTTTGGCCCCTTTTCTATACTTCCTAGTACAATGTGTGTATCGAGGGTCAGATCCTGCCAAGCTCCCCTTGCTTCAGAGCTTGCCAAGGGCCTCCACGATGCTTTGAAGGTGGTCCCTTCCTAGGGCTAAGATAAGGCTATTGGTCTGTCTGGTATGGTGGGGTCATACAATAAATAGTCCCATCTCCAATCATGGCCACTGTTCAGTTCTTCCTTCCTTCTCTTATTTTGGCTATGCTTGTTCATCTCCTGAGCCTGTTACTTCAAGCACATTATTTACAATTTAATAAATTCATTCAACGATGATATGCTTTGATGACATCTAGGGGAGACAAAGACAAATGAGACAAGAGATTACAATCTACAGGCAAGAACACATCTGCAAGATGGGGAGACAAATGTGATGTTCACGGTATGCCCAGAATGGCAGGACATGCAGATGGCTGAAGTTCGTCCAGCTGGGCGAGTAGAAAAAAGCATCAGAGTGGCTTTCTGGAGAGGGTGATGTATGAAGTGAGTTCTGATGAATGAAGAAAGGGCATTCTATTCATGCATTCACTCATTCATTCATTCATCGATCAAATATCTCCTTAGCACCGACTAAATATTTGGCATTTGACTGGTTGCTAGAAAATATCAGAAAAATAAGAACAGATATAGTAGTGCCAACTCAGATAAGCAAAAAACAAAAAGGGAAGTTCTTTAAATTCTAAAATGAATGCATTCTTCTTCAGAAATACCCTTTTCTCTAGCAGCAGAGGTGGGAGGTGGGAATTAAATTTGCCATTTAAAAGGTTGCTGTTCCTTTCATCTCAAACATTCTCCAGGAGACACAACACCTTAGTCTCTTCTGAGTACAAGGTCGATCTTTCAGAGCTTTTCTTCCTTTTCTTCACTTTCCTTTCTTGCCATGAAGCACCTGGCGGCAGGGAGAATGTCTTTAACCCATTGGAGTGTGGGGCAGGGAAGTCTGTCTGGTCTAAGGACTGTCCTTCTCTGTTGGCTCCTGCTCACATCAACTTGTCTTACCTACTTTCTGGGAATTGTCTTCTGTCATCACTTCATTTACTGTGGATACAAAGTGTAGTATTTGATCTTGACACCAAGTATGTAATGATTATTGCTTAGGGGCTTCAATTATCTCCTTTTAGTGAACAGGCATTGAGTGCCTTAATTCTTTTTTTAAATTTTTATTATATTATTATTAATTTTAATGGGGTGACACCAATAAATCAGGGTACATATGTACAATGAAAACATCTCCAGGTTATCTTATCATTCAATTAGTGCCTTAACTCTTACTAGGGAGGTGCAACCGCTGAGGTTCAGTTACTACTGATCCAAGTCATAACTCCTCCTCCTCCAAATCATGACTTGTCCTACTCTAAATCATGGCCCCTCCTCCTCCAAATTATGACTCCTCTAGATTATGACTCCTGCACCTTTTGCTATGTTGACTTTTCAAACCTGATCTTAGCAAGCTCTCAGTCACTACTTTCAAACAGCTTCCTTTTCCTACCCCATCCCTTGGAGTATTAATAGAACCTCTAAGTACCTTCTACATAACATGGAAGCCAGGGGATACTTGGAATCACCATTTTTCATTCTATTCTGCTATGTTGCCTCCCCAATTCCCAATGGTTACTGGGGCTCAGACTCCTTCTGATTTTGGCTTTCTCTTAACCTATCTGAAAAATCTATCTTCTTGACTCACTCTGATGATGGCCGAGGGTATCAGGCATCATCTTGACCTAGATTTATTTCTTTCAAACTGGCTTTTCCTCCAACAAGAAGCATTCTCCACTTCTCCCATGGAAAAGAGGGGGCCTCCTTTGTGTCACATCCTGAATTCTCTCCATTTATGGTTTGTGGTAAAATTCTATGTTATATCTCTAAATTTTGTTCTTGCTTTATCAAAAGGATACTTTTGAAAATTAGAAAGCACTTTTCACAGGGAATTAAGCTTGGATTTGTAAGTTATTGTGTCACACTGGCCTCAGGAACTATTTTTAGAGGGAAAAATCTGGACTTTTTATTTTCATTGTATTCATATTATATCAAGTCTAATGATTTGCAAGTATTATATACATCAGGATTAATAGAGGGGAGTTGGTGTTTTAGGAAAAACAACAACAGAGAGCACATTAACATTTTGTAGAATATTATCTCCCAAACCCAGATAAGTTACTCAACTTTCATTGAGTTTATATTTAATCTGGAGAGACAGAAGCTTTTAAAATGGATGAATTCTTATTTGTCTGTTTTTGCTTTTGCTGTCAGTGTCACTCTAGCTTTTTCAAAGCCCAAGTCCACAGCTCATCATTCAGTTAAAGTAATAGGACTTGAACACATACCACTCAATTAATGTCTGGGCCCTAGCTTCTGAAAGGAAGTCATTCTGCAGGGTGCAGGCAGGGTAACCCTCTTCACCTTTTTTTTAGGTGAAATGCTACTGAACTACTCAGCTATTTTCCCAGGACAAAAGCAATTATCTTCAAGGTAAGAGTTATAGACATTGGAGCAGTATGATTCCTTCAGCATAGGAAAGTTTGGAAATGTGTAAGGAATATGTAAACCTTTCTTCCTCATGTCCTGAGATTTCTTCTCTCCTCTGTAAGTGTCTGTACACATGGTTTGGAAACATGCCTAACCTTTCAGTTAGAGGAATTTTTGTTATTTCCCTAAAGCTGCTAATTAAATCGAAGCTTAGTTTCTCTGAGGCTTGAGTTTCCCGAGCTCTATTTGTTTAATATTTATGTACCATACAAGATGTCCCCCTGACCCAAAACTACCTCTTCTTTTATTTTCTTACCGACTTAAAAAAATTGATTTTAAATATACTCAGAAAATTCTAGTTAGCCGTGTTAAAATCATTTGTTGTAAAATATTAAATTAAACACATGGTTATTAAAATTTGTGCCTGCCCTACATAGACCTGTGTATCTACGGAGGAAGGCATGTCAGGTCTCTCTTCTCCCTTTCTTACTAACCTCTCCTAGGTCAGTGGTGGGCAATCTTTTAAGCTTGGTGTGTCAAAATTTGCCAAAAAACTGAGCATAACTCCAGTGATGTGTCACTTGGAGAAAAACGGCCTAACCAGAAGTCCCAGAACTAGATGCTCTGTGCTGGAGTTCTGTTGTTTTGGCCTACACAGAGTGTACACAGAGTGTCTACACTACAGCAAATGTTTTCTCCTCTGCTTCTGCACCTGGCCATGCGGGAGCCAAGGATGAAACGTCCTTCTTGGCATGTGGCCCCATACTTCTCTGTTATGCAGCCACATGTCATTGAAAATGGCTATGCGTGTCAGTGCTGACACATGTGTCATAGGTTCACAATCACGGTCCTATGTGCTGCAAAAGCTCACTCAGAACTCATCTGTACCAACCCCAACTTTCCGTACCAAGCTCTCCCACTGCCCCTTGTCTCAATGAAGAGCCCCCTCCTCCCAGCAGCTGCTCAAGGTGGAAACCAGGAACTGTCTTTCACCCCCCCACCCACCTTCACTCTAATTCATCAGCAAGTCTTGTCAGTTTTACCTTCTATCATTTTACCTTTTGGATCCATCCTAGTCTCAAATAACATAATCTTAATCCCAGGCCACTGCAGTTACTTCCTGACCAGGGTTTCATGATGTTTCAGTCACTCTCAAACTGGCACTAAACACCAAAACCGGAGTGTTCATTACAAAGGAGAAAATCCTTAACAAGCTCCTCTTGCACCTCCCGCCTGAATTCATGCAGCACTCTTCTTCCCCAGCCTCTCCTTTGGCACCGACTGGCCTCTCTCAGCCCCTGTGTGCCTCCAGGCCTATCTGGCCATAGGATATTTTTACATGCCATTTTTCTTCTTTCAAACTGTTTCTCTCTTTTATGCATTCTTTAGCTCAGATCCTTCCCTCTCCTCCTTTGGGTCTCAGCTCAATTACAACGTCCTCAGGGAAACCTTTCTTGGCTTCAGTAACTGGGTCGAATTCACTTATTTTCAGTTCTCCTACCACCTCAATCAACTCTATTTCATCCTACTTACCAAAGTTACAACTTCGCATGTATTTGTGTGATTATTTGGTTAATGCTTGACTCCTTCACTGGGCTGAGGGCAGGATCTATGTCGATTTTGCTTTCTGTTGTAAAGTCAGGACCTGTCACATAGAATTGTCTCAAAAAACTATTTTCTGAATAAATGGATGAATTCGTAAAGAGTTGTGAGGCGGGCACGTGAGAAAGGACATAAGCTGCAGGATTTGTCAAGGAAAGAAATTCAGTGAGAACCAAGTTTTTAATTTTCCCAATAATAGGTTACATAAGTGTGGAACTGATTAGGAAGCTTCTCTCAGCAACTCTTTAAGATTGATTGGTTCAAACAGAATCAAACATTGAGTTTGACAGATGTTTCAAAGAAAAGAGAAAGGAAAGTGAAATAAAAAGCCAGGTATTGATCAATAAAAGCAATATTGAGAAATTGGAGGAAGTCTGGAAAGAGAGTTGAAAAATAGGTTAGAGGTAGTGACTGGGAGTAAGAGAGGAAATGCTGGGTTGACTTAATCTGAAGAATCAATGACTGAAGTGTCATTTAGCAAGTGCCCTTAATATCCCACTGTGTAGAGCAGAGGAAGAGAAAATGGAAAGAAATTGCACCTAGAGAGTTCTGTTTGTTACAGGAAGGTCTCCTTGTCTTTATGGATGATTAAACTATGGAATGAACTAACTGGGAAGGCTGATGAATCTTAGCTGGAGATTCTTTAGAGATGGACAAGACAATCATTTACCTGGCATAAAGGCAAGTGATAGACTAGGCTAACTTAACTCCTTTGAGTTTTTGAAATTGATGGTTTTCTTGCTAAGGAATTTTCTCCACGTTTTCTGCTCAAATATACTCTGAGAGGTAAAAATATTATCTAAGAATACACTGTAGGAAAGGACATGCTCAACTATTTCCATCTTAAAATAAAAATAAAATCTTTCGATGGGAGGGTCCCCTTTATCTGCTACCCTACCCCTCTTTTCCTCTTTCCAGGCAGAGAGCTCTTTAAAGGTTTGTCTGTTTGCTGAAATCACATCTCTTTGTATTCCTTTACCCACTGCCTCCTGACTCATTCTTCTCCTCTTCTCTGTAGCATGTACCAACACGGCTCACGACATTCTCATTAGTGTATTCAAATGTGTACTTTTTATTCCTTATCTCATTAGAACCTTTAAGAATAAACAGCTATTGACCACAGAATTCTTCTTGCAATACTCTTTTCCTCAGATTTTTTGTTGCTTTTTTAAACTGTAAGTTATTTTTATTGTAATTTTATATATCTCAAAGAATTTACCATGTTAACCATTTTTAAGGGCATAATTCCACAACATGAGTTATACTCAAAGTGTTGTTCAAGCATCACCGTTATTTCCAGAATATTTTTTTTTATCACACCAGAGACTCTGCAGCCATAAAACTATAAACCCCATTTTTCTTAGATTTTTTGTGTGCCACACTCTTCTAGTTTTTCTTTTTTCTCTCTCCTTCCTTTTCAGGCTTCTTTGTGGATATATTTTTCCTTTGCCTATTGAAATCTGTGCTCCTTGGACACTGTCCTAGGCCCTTGTCTCTTCTTACCATATATATTTCCTTCAGTAAAAGCTTAACCTTATCCTTGTTCCTTCCATGAGCACGTAAAGCTCACATCTCTTTCCTGAACCCTTGGATAGAATTCCTTACTTATCTCTTGCTACACCAGTGCTATAAGCCCTTTTCATCCCTCTAAAGCTCTGTGATTTTTATTTTTAATTTTTTCATTCTCCATAGCCCCATCCTGTTTGTCTCATGATTAGTAAGTAGCTAAGCAAATCCCAATGGCCTGCATCTGTTATCTTTACTACAAGACTGTAAGTAAGGTCCTTATAACCTGGGAAGCACACCTTGTTCAGTGTATTATTACAGTGCTCCCCCCCCCCACTCCAGGAGGACCATCGAGACCCTCATTTTATATTTATGGAAGGAGGCGAGGGAAGCAAGAAGGGATTTCCCTTCCCTGTGTGAACAGGAATTTTAACTCAGTTGGTCTGATTCAAAACTATGGTTTAACTTCACCAAATATCAGTAATTATCAAATGTATTTAAAACCAATTTTGCCATCCACAAAAAATACCTTGGATTTTTTGAAGGGCTTTACATAGAAGTTTAGGACTTGTGGGCAATTTACCAACTGATGTAACTTGATTGCTTGTGTGTCTTTTCAGTGGGACTGAAAACTCCTCAGGGCCAGGAGAGTGCTTTGTTCATCACCCCACCCCAATTGTATCGGGATATAATTGACAGCCTTATGTTATTTTTTTCTCAACCTTGCAGCTGTATTTCTCTGCATTCTTACTGTTTGTTCTTAAGATCTCAGTTTGGAGGTCACTCTGCCAGGAAACTGGTTAGAAGCTCCTCCTAACTTCTCTCACTGTGTTGTCTTTCCCAGTCCCCCTCACTGGTTCCTAAATTTCATGACTGGTAGAGGTAAGAACTATTGTGTTTATTGCATATTTCCAGCCCTAGCATGTAGTAGGCAATAGCCAACTATTTGATTTAACAGCAAGGACTGTTACTGAACAAAGTTACAAAGAAGTATAGGAAACATCTGAGTATCTTTCAGCTGACAGGTGGATACTAGAGGTTGGAGAGAATTGGCCTTTACTTTTGGGTGTGTGATGTCAAAACATTTTATGTTTTATTGAGAAACAGTAAAAGTAATGAAAGGACTTTTATGGATAATTAAATAGATGTTTCAAAACCTTATTTGAGACAGCTTGACGGGTACATCAGTTTAATTGATATTTATTCAAGTAAGGCAAAGTCCTATCTAGCATTGTTTAAGTGAGCTCAGCCTTTCTTTTTTAATTAAAAAAAAATAAAGGAAGAAAAAGCTCTTTCAAAACAAATAGAGTTGCCCCTCTCTGTTATTTATAGAGCATGCAAATTTCTGGGTGCTCTTGCTCTGTAAACTATGGGAGAGAGGCTGTCTGTGTCCCAGGCACTTGGAATGAGTGTACTTGTTTGAAGAAGATGGCCTTGTTGCATTTCATGTGAAGAGGAGTCTTGTTGATGAAGACTCAGCTGCACTGAGCAGGGCAGAAAGGGCAGTGTCTGATGTTATACACTTCTACAACATGCCATGACTGGAATACTCCCAAGCCCTTGTTTATAGCAGTTCTATAAAAAAGGACTTGGAAGCACTTTCTTACAAAAAACCCACAAAATACATACAAACATACATACATACATACATACATACAGGGGTAGGCAAAAGTATGTCTACAGTTGTTTGTATGGAAAATAATATAATAATTAATAAATGATAACACAAGAATAAACTGTGTTTAATGTACTCAACTGTAAACTTACTTTTGTATATGTATATATATATATATTTCAGAATTTATTATATAGCTATAAGATCTTAGCCTTCAGTTTCTTCATATTTAAAATTATCTTACCTAATAAAATAAAATAAAATAAACTTAAGATTTTAGTGTTTTAAGATAATACTTCAAATAGGTTTTATGTCTAAAAAAATTATCTTAATCATTTTTAATGACACTATACTTTAAAAAATAATTTTAAAAAGTCCTAAAAGCCAGTTATTAAACTTGGGAAAATATCTACAAATCAGTTAAATAAAAAGGCAAATGGGGAAAATGGACAAGGGAAGTGAATAATTTCTAATATAAAAATAATAAATGACTAATACATGTAAAAATTTTAGGTATATTTATAAGATAAGTGCAAATTAAGACAATAATATAATTGAACTGAGAAATATTAAACACATGTAAAGATATAAATTACTATTTTAATGTTGGCAATAATAATGGCTAATAATTATTGAGTGCTCACTATGTGCTAGGTACATTACTTGGTTATCATGAAAAACATCTGTGGTAAATATTATTGTGAGTTCAAATTTTACAGGTGAAGAAACTATGGCAAGATGATTATGAGTTGCTCGAGGACAAAGAGCTAGCAAGAGACAAGCCAGAGAGTTCGATACAACAATCGTTATACTACACAACTTTATGAACTATTAGGTGCATAGATGCTGGCACATATAGGTACTTGGAATGACTATTGATATAACTATTTGGGAAATTGATATTGGTTTCAATTTGGGGTGATAGAACGTCTGGTGTAGCTCTGTAAGAGATGATCATCTCTGTTTCTTTTCTCAGGAGACCTCTTTATATCTTTCTCCTGTATCCTTTATCCTAACCTTTTAAACCTCTAAATATGATCACTATAACTGCATCTTACAACTTTATATCCCATTTCAACACACATCTGCCCCAGAATTCACTTACCTAGTTATTCATCTTTGTTAACTATCATGTTTCAAATCAATTTCATCTTAGAATATCATTCTATCTTCAGCTTAATTACACATAGAATACATAAGTCTAAGCAAAATTATTACTGGGCAGATACAAAACCATGAGCCATCATTGGTCATTTAAATTTACTGTGAATTACTTATAATCTCATGAAGCACCCAAGGAAGGAGAGTCATTTGGAAGGGTAAGTGTCTCAGTGATGGAGGAGAAAGATTGATGCAATGCGTGTGGTGCTGTTTGGGAGACTGTGGATCTGGGATGTGACAAAGAGTCTGGGCATTCCAGGGTACAACAGAAGAGCACTGGGCCTCCAGAAATCAGAGCAGGAAGAGACAAGGCTCCCATTGGGAAGAAATGACCCTCCTTAGAAGAGATGAGATTGTACAAAAGCCATTCTTTACAATTATGCAGCGTCATCTCTGGCCTAGATGATTGCTGGGGCTAACTCCTTGCTTGGGGATGGCATCTTTCCAGTACCTCTTATTAAACATCAAGATGAGAGGATCTTAACCATCTAGAGCAGTGTTCCACAACTTTTTCTGCTCCTCTGTACACAGGCTGCTCTTTAGACTAAACACCTCAAGTTGTAAGTCATCCACTGCAGTGCTGTGCCCACCTTTTCTACTCGAGGTGTATCATAGGTTTTTACAAGCTGCACATTCTCTACATCTCCTTTTTCTAGCATACATTGCTGCCCTTAGGAGTATTCCTCCCACATGCACCTGGAGAATTCCTGCTCTAGATAAAGAGAAGGAACTTGGGAAAAACATGACATGATCTGTTAAGCCAAATCAGGAATTTCCAAAACTCTAAATCAAATAAAACAGAGTTATCTGGAATGAGCTCCGGCTCCTCCACACCAAGCTGCTTAAGGCCTGAGAGACAGATGCCTACTGATCTGCTTTCCTTCCCTCCAGCCTCCCACCCAGCGTCTGGCACTCCAGGTCCTTTGAGTGTAATTCTTTTGCATTAATGAAAATGTAGGCCTGGCTACTTTATTTCTAGATCTGTAAACAGTACCCAAGAATATTCTTATGGGCTATGCTTATTTGAATATGGATATGCATTAATTTATAAAGGTTATGTTAAATAACAACTTTATAATAGAGATAATTCAAGATAAGAAGAGTTCTTTTTCAAAATAATTTTTGTTATATAAGCTACACATGTATAGCATTATAATTTGACATTGTATATACTTCAAAGTGATCACTGCCATAAGTCTAGTTACCATTCATCATCATACAGTTGACTAAATTCACTCATTTCACCCATTTCAACATCCCTCACCTCTGTTAACCACTGATCTGTGCTCTATATCAATGAGTTTATTTTTATTTAAAAATTTAAAATATATATTTAAATTATAGTTGATATACAATGCTATATTAGTTTCAGGTGTAAAACATAGTGATCAGACATTTATATTCCTTATGAAGTGATCACCCCAAGAAGTCTAGTATCCATCTGACACCATATACGATTACTACAATGTTTTTGACTATGTTCCCTATACTGTATTTTACATCCCATGACTATTTTAATAACTGGCCATTTTTACTCCTTAACTCCTTTCACTTTTTTCACTTATCCCTCAAACCCCTTCCCATCTGGTGATCACATATTTGCTTTCTGTATCTATGAGTTTGTTTCTGTTTTGTCTGTTAATTTATTTTGATTTTTAAACTCCACACATAAGTGAAATCATATGGCATTTGTCTTTCTCTGTCTGGCTTGTTTCACTTTCAGTAAAGTTTCAGGATATAAAATTAATATTCAAAAATTAGTTGCATTTTTATACACCAATAGCAAACTATCAGAAAAAGATATTAAGAAAACAATCCCATTTAAAATTGTCATCAAAAAGAATAAAATATCTAAGAATAAATTTAACCAAAGAAGAATAAGACCTGCATTTGGAAAACTATAAGACATTGAAGAAATAAACTGAAGAAAATAAAAATAAATGGAAGCATATACTGTGCTCTTAAATAGGAAGAATTAACATGGTTAAAATGTCCATACTACCCAAAGCAATCTACAGAGTCAATGCAATTCCTATCAAAATACCAATGACATTTTCCACACAACTAGAAGAAATAATCCTAAAATGTATATGGAGCGTCAAAAGACCCTGAATAGCCAAAACAATCTTGAGAAAAAAAGAACAAAGTTGAAAGTATCATGATACCCCATATCAAACTATACGACAAGGCTAAAATAATAAAAACATCATGGTACTAGCATAAAACATCTCAAATGGAATAGAGAGCCCAGGAAATTTTTATTTGCCTTGTTTTGCTTCTTTGTTGTTGTTGTTTTTTTGTTTTGTTTTGTTTTTTACAGGGACAGAGAGAGAGTCAGAGAGAGGGATAGATAGGGACAGACAGGAACGAAGAGAGATGAGAAGCATCAATCATCAGTCTTTTGTTGCTGTTGCGACACCTTAGTTGCTCATTGATTGCTTTCTCACATGTGCCTTGATGGCGGGCCTTCAGCAGACCGAGCAACCCCTTGCTTGAGGCAGTGATCTTGGGTCCAAGCTGGAGAGCTTTTGCTCAAGCCAGATGGGTCTGCACTCAAGCTGGTGAGCTCAGGGACTCGAACCTGGATCTTCCACATCCCAGTCTGACGCTCTATTCACTGTGCCACCGTCTGGTCAGTCTGTTTTGCTTCTTTTGAGTGAAATCATATTGTGTTTATCTTTCTCCATCTGACTGTTTCACTTAGAATAATATTCTTTAAGTCCATCCATGTCATCACAAATGGCAAGATTTCATTCTTTTTTATGGCTGAGTAGTATTCATATATACAGTGTGTCCGTAAAGTCATGGTGCACTTTTGACTTTTGACCAGTCAAAAGTGCACCATGACTTTAAGGACACACTGTATATAAACCACCTCTTCTTTATCCACTTATCCATCAACAGACATTTAAATTTTTTCTATATTTGTTATGGTAAA
Source organism: Rhynchonycteris naso (assembly GCA_037038555.1). Classification (NCBI taxonomy): domain Eukaryota; kingdom Metazoa; phylum Chordata; class Mammalia; order Chiroptera; family Emballonuridae; genus Rhynchonycteris; species Rhynchonycteris naso. The sequence goes on along the minus strand of CM073000.1, from coordinate 159,963,651 downwards.
TATTGTTTTAACATAAGGGTACATATTTCTTTTTGGATTAGTGTTTTTGTATTCTTCAGATACCCAGAAGTGGGATAGCTGAATCATGTAATATTCCTATTCTTAATTTTTTGACATGATTAACACTAACTTCTTGGTCACACCCCACATGGAGGAAGAACCTTTATTTATTTTTAATTAATCTTTTTGGATGACGTTAGTTAATAAGATTATGTGTTTCAAGTGTACAATATTATAAAACATCATATGTATATTGCATTGTATGCTCATCAACCAAAGTTTAGTCTCTTTCTGTCACCACATTTGACTCCCTTTACCCTCTTCAACCTCTCCACGCTCCCTAACCCCCATGGTAACGGCCATATTTTTGTCTGTATCAATGAGTTTGTTTGTTTTTTTTTCATTTGTTGCTTTCTGTTTTATATGACATCTCTGATCACTTGGTGAGGTTTTTCATGTGTTTATTTTTCAGACTACATGCTCTTTTGGAAATTATCTACATCCTTTGCCCATGTATTTATAGAAATATTGTTATTTTTCTAATCATTTTTGTTGCTAATATATTTTGCTCTGTATTTCATGTTCTAACATACTACACATTTATAGGTGTCCAATAAATATTAATTGCATTGAAAAAATTTATTTTGTTTTTAGAAGTACTCTTTTTTTGCATTATAGATTTATTATATCTAGCACATGAATTAACTGATATGTTTATCACTTTGAAATATATTTTAATTTTATTTTCATACCAGCTAAGCATTCCCTTTGCAGTTTTTATTTTCCCAATTCTAAAGCTTTCCATGATTAGTATAAGAGCAGGAGAAATTTTAAACATTCTACAAGGCTGAGAGCTTTTAAAAAGAAGGCAGATGGCCCTGGCCAGGTAGCTCAGTTGGTTAGGGCATCATCCTGATGTGCTAAGTTTGCAGGTGTGATCCCCAGTCAGGGCACATACAAGAATCAACCAATGCATGCATAAATAAGTGGAACAACAAATCACTTTCTCTCTCTCTCTCTCTCTCTCTCTCTCTCTCTCTATCTCTCCTTTTCTTTCTCTTTCTCTCAAATAAATTAAAGACAGGCATGTCTGAATTTAGAATGTTTCTCTCTCTGTTTTTCATGGGATTCAGGTTGTTATGATGAAAAGAAGGTGGTTAAAACTAGAAAGAAATGTAATATGTTGATAACAGAAGAGGTTTCTAAAAATTATGGCTAATGTATCAATGAATTCCTCTTTAAAATGGGTTTGATTCATTGAATTGTTTATTGTCCTTACAGGGGCATTAAAATACCTCAAGTTATTGCAAGTCCAACTGGTCCTTGTTTTCTTTATGTTTTCCTGGCTATATTAGGGACCATGACTAATCAAGGACATCTTATTGTAGGAACATATTTCACCCCCTCCATGTTGATTTCCTGGCACAGAAACATGGCCAAACCAGTCTTCATGGGACTGGACTGGACTGATTACTACTAGACTATCATCACCAGGATTGGCCTTTCCTGCTTTGATCAGTCTTCTGTATGACCTATATTTTCTCGCACAAGTAAGTTTCCTGATTTTGCTCTTTAATTTAGACTCATGCCTCTGGATGTCTGATGAGCTAGAAAACCAGAAGTATGGGCTAGTAAAACCTTAACTTTTCTTTCATGAATAAGCTGTAATGACTGATACACTATACTGTATAAATTAGACCAACCTTATTACCTTTGCTATTGATGACTCAGTTGTGTACTGACAAGCCAAACCTAACCATGATGGGGTTAAGTATGAAGAAGGCCAACCACCTCTGAGATGAATTGGCATGATCTCCTGATGTACTCATTAATTCATTCACTCCTCCATTTAATAAATACTTAAGTGATTATAGTATAAGCCTACTGCTGTACCACTAAGCCCTCTGGAGCTTAGAGTTTAGTGAGGAGGCAGACATAATCATGAAATAATCAAACAAGGAAGTAATTGCAATGTTGATATCTGCAATAATAGAGCAGTACAGAGCCTGCTGAGAACCCGTAATATGAACATTGACTTAGTTCAGGGAAAGCTTGGCTGGAGATCTCATACTTGATCTGAATATGGAGACCAAATCATGTTAACTAAGCAACAGGAAGAGATAGAACAAGAAAGAATAAATGCATTTTGTTAGGTAAACAAGAGCAGACAATCTGGGCTCAGTTTTTTTTTTTTCTCAGAGATGCTGAAAAGTTTTCCTGATTCTCTTTGGAACCCACTAATATTCCCAGCAATGGAAATTCTGAGATCACTCACTTCCCTCAGGTTTGTTTATGTTAGTATGCCATTACCACCTGACCAGGTAGTGGCACAGTGATGCAGTGGATAGAGCATTGAACTGAGATGCAGAGGACCCAGGTTTGAAACCCCGAGGTCTCTGGCCTGAGTGTGGGCTCACCAGCTTGAGCGTGTGGTCGCTGGCTTGTACGTGGGATCATATACATGACCCCATGGTCACTGGCTTGAGCCCAACGGTCGCTGGCTTGAAGCCCAAGATTGCTGGCTTGAGCAAGAGGTCAGTCACTTGCTCTGCTAGAGCATCTGGTCAAGGCCACATTGATTGCTTTCTCACATGTGAGAAAGCAATCAATGAATAACTAAGGAGCTACAAGAAAGGATTGATGCTTCTAATCTCTCTCTCTTCCTGTCTGTCTGTCCCTATCTATCATTCTCTCTGTCTGTTATAAAAAAAAAGTGCCATTACCAAAGGCTATTGGCATATATCTCTTCTGTGAGATGCTATGACATTGGGCAGACTTGAGTAGTACTTGAGAAGTACAACCAACTTTTCCTTAAGCCTTGTTTTTATTCCCATATTTGCATCCTGAGTCTTTCTGAGATTGCAGGTCTGTCTAGATTTTTGGTCCTGTTCCAGTGTGGAGCCAGTTTGTAGGAAGAAGTGGAGGGGCTAGGGGCGCAGGTGTAGGGAAGACTGGATGAAAGCTGATGACAAGCACACTAGGCTAGGAGGAAAATGAGTTTGCCCCATCTTCCCGTGGTTCCAGCCTCAATAATGATTCCAACTTTTGCCAAGAATGTGAAATACTGGATGACGGCAGCCTAAGAACTACATGTGGATGTAGGAAGATTGGATAAAATGCTGAACTTAGTAGACATACATACTTTCTCTCTCTCACACACACAGACACACACATTGGTGCTAAGGAAGGTGTAAGTCTAGACAAAGGCAAAGACTGAAAAACTTGGCGTCATCACAGATTGTATGTACTTTATCGTGCTTTACTGTCAGCATGGTGGCTATTTACAGGATGGCTCTGCTACAGAAACATGGGAATGCCATTTAATTTGTGCTCACCTTTTGGGTGAAGACTGTACATCTTTTTAAAGATCTTGGGAGGCTTGACAAAAGTAATGACCATAGTTATCTAGATAATGTTGTCTTCATGACAAGAAAAGAGGCTGAAATGTTCTTATACATTACATATTTTAGAATACCATGGTTCTTGATGGCTTGTTAAATTTTGTCGTAGGCTTGCCTTCTAAGCTTTATTTTTGAACATTGATAGAAAATTTCATAAGGGCCAAATGCAAAATAACTTTAAATGTTTTTAACTTAATTAAAATTAAGAATTATAATTAATATTCTATTAATATTCAGAATTAGAAAAACTTTTCTTCAGTGCATAAAATTATAAATTAAAAATGGATACTTTCTCCATCCATTCTTACCCACACTTACTCCCTTGTTATTGAGAATAATTTGTTATTGCTAAGACAATAAGTGTTAGCTGTTATTTTATTATCTCTTTCTATATAGTCACATGTACACACATACATATTCTCTCTCTCTCTCTCTCTCTCTCTCACACACACACACACACACACACACACACACACACACACACACACACACAGTCATTTGCTGCTTAATGATGGGGATATTTTCCAAGAAATGTATCCTTAGGTGATTTCATTGTTGTGTGAACATCATTGTGTGTACTTACACAAACCTAGATGGTGTAGCCTACTATTGTCATTGAATGTACTGTATGTTTATATGACTGGCAGCACAATAGGTTTGTTTAACCAGCATCAGCACATACACGTGAGTGGTGTGTTGCTCTATGACATTAGGACATCTGTGATGTCACTACACAATAGGAATTTTTCAGCTCCATTGTCATCTTAGGGGACATGTTGCATATGTGATCTCTCATTGACTAAAATGTTGTTATGTGGAACATGTCTGTATATACTTTTAAAAAACACATGAAATTATATTGTATATATTATTAAAATTTTGATTTTTTAAAAAATTTAAGAACATACCATGAACATCCTTTCGTGTCAAAATATATAAATATAATTGATTCTGTTTAGTGATTGTATAGTATTCCTAATTTGAACATTTCATGGTTTATTTGACAATTCTCAAATTGATGGGCATTCGGATTGACTTCAGATTTTTGCCTTTACTAAAAATATTGCCATGGACATCATATCCACTTACTTTGCTATGCTTGTACAAAAATTTCTTTAGGATATATACCTAGAAGTAGAATTTCTGGGTCAAAGTTCAAGCATACTTATAATTTTGATATATACTATGGCCAGAATGTTCGTTATATGGAAATGCTTCCTTACCTCTTCTTCCCAACCCCTGCTACAATGTCTTCATAATAGTTTTCTAGAGCCACATGCTAAACTAGGGTGTCTGGGGATAAACTGCTGTATAAAGAGGAGTTAGCCAGCCAGTTCTCCTGCTTCGTATCAGAATTTCAGTTTATAAATAGAGAGGGGAATATTGAATTTGTTATTACTCAAGCTGTTGTAAAATTACTTTGCAAGTATTAAAAAGTGATTTGATTTGTTTTCCTAACCTAGTTTCAAACAGTGTAGTTCTTATATACCTGGAGAAGATAATCTCTGAGTCTAATAACTTGCTTTCCTGTTCTATTGGTCAGCTCTGGCTCTCTTCTTTTTATTGAATAACTTTTCTCTTGTTGATTTTCTTATATTTCATAATAAGTAATGGCTTTGCTGAATCACTACTGAGGATCCTAGATTACTATTTATAGTTTGACTACTATCACCTTTAATGAATACTTATAAATACCTTTATGGTAAATGTAGAGGAGCTTTTTAAAATAAAAAAAAAGAAAAAAATTTTGTTTCTTCTTTTTATGAGTCTGTCTTGAGTTTTCTTCTCTACAATAACCCAACTAGCATTGGTGACCTTGGTTTATTCTATCTGCCATGATTTTAATAGGTCTGGAATTCTTGTTAAAACTAGAACATTGTTTCTGCTTAGATGTATGTAGCTCAAACACATAACCTGACTTTTAGTTATTGCATCGATTTCAAGTTTTTTCCTCACTGACCTTCAGCTATCAGTGAGCATTACTAATTCCTTAGGGTTTGTCTTATACTGATTATATGTTTCTGCTGTGTATATTCCCTAAGCTGCATAATTTTCTTTTAGTCTATTTTACTATAAAAGTTATATACATTTACTAGACATCATTTAGAAAGTACATAGCTAAAACTTAAAAAATAGTAGCTATAACTCTACTCTTCGAAGATTGGCTGTTATCATTTTTGTCTGTTTCTTTCTGGATTTTAATTTTTTATTTTACATGATTTAAATGATTCTATGTATAAAAGTTTTTATCTTTATACATTCACTTCACATATTTTTGTATTTTTTGCTGTGGTAAAACATGCATAATATGAAATGTACCATTTTAACCATTTTTAACTGTATTCTTGTGTGACAATATATAAATTTATATTGTGGTGCTGCCATTACCATATTCATCCACAAAACTCTTTTCATCATGCAAAACTTAAATTCTGTACTTATTTAAATTTTATTTTATTTTTTGTGACAGAGACAGAGAGGGACAGATAGGGACAGACAGATAGGAAGGGAGAGAGATGAGAAGCATCAGTTCTTTGTTGCAGCATCTTAGTTGTTCATTGATTACTTTCTCATATGTGCCTTGACTGGGGGGCTACAGCAGACCGAGTGACTCCTTGCTTAAGCCAGCGACCTTAGGTTCAAGCTGGTGAGTCTTGCTCAAACCAGATGAGCCATGCTCAAGCTGGCAACCTCTGGGTTTCGAACCTGGATCCTCTGTGTCCCAGTTCAATGCTCTATCCACTGCACCACCACCTGGTCAGGCAAACTCTGTACTTATTAAACAATACTTTCCCACTCTCCTCTCCCCCTAGCCCCAGGCAACCACTGTTCTACCTATTGTCTCTTTGAGTTCAACTATTCTACATATCTCATATAAGTGAGCTCATACAGTATTTTTTATTTTGTGTCTGACTCATTTCACATAGTATAGTGCTTCAAGTTTATCCATGTTGTAGCATGTATCAGAATCCCCTCCTCCTCTTTTAAGTATGAATGATATTCTGTTATATGTACATACCACATTTTCTTACCTATTTATCTGTTAAAGGACACTTGGGTTGCTTCCACTCTGGAAACTCTGAATATGGGTTTTCAAATATTACTCTTAATCCCCGATTTCAATTCTTTGGGGGATAAACACAAAAGTGAAATTGCAGGGTCATTTGGTAATTCTGTGTTTAATTTGATGAGGAGGTGCCTTAGTATTCTTCATAGGGGCTGCACCATTTTACATTCATAGCAATGGTTCACAAGAGTTGCATTTTTTTTACATTTTCATCAACACTTGTTATTTTCTGTTGTTTATTTTATTAATTTTTTAGTAGCCATCCTAATAGATATGAGGTGGTATATCACTGTGGTTTTGACTTGCATTTACCAATGATTAGTAATGTTGGGCATCTTTTCAAACCTGGGTCCTCTGTGTCCCAGTCTGACACTCTATCCACTGTGCCACCGCCTGGTCTGGGCATCTTTTCATATGCTTATTGGCCATTTGTATGTCTTCTCTGGAGAAATGTTTAAGTTCTTTGTTCATTAAAAAAGATATTTTGAGGCCCTGGCTGGTTGGCTCTGTGGTAGAGCGTCGGCCTGGCGTGTGGAAGTCCCACGTTTGATTCCCAGTCAAGGCACACAGGAGAAGTGCCCATCTGCTTCTCTACCCTTCCCCCTCTCCTTTTTCTTGATCTCTCTCTTCCCCTCCCACAGCCAAGGCTCCAATGGAGCAAAAGTTGGCCCAGGTACTGAGGATGGCTCTATTGCCTTCTGCAGAGTCCCAGGAAGACATAAGTTTTAATAATTTGCCAGGGAAAACTTATGGACTAAAAGTAGATATTTAGTATAACTTAAAAAGCTTTATTTTCTTAGAGTAAATTATGTAAGATACTGTTCTGAAGAGACTTGTAAAACAAAGATTATGTTATTTAATTCTTTTATGTTTATCATAGCAATGAATAGTTTTTGTTTGAATAATTTATAGAAATTTGCCATTAATATATGGTAATTATAAGAACTATTTATTGGTAGGTTGGTTTCGAAGTATTCCTGCTGCATTAAAAGAAATATTTTGGTAAGAATAGTTTCTAGATTTGTCTGTGTTTCTGTATTTTTTGGGTTCCTAATAATGCATGCCTGGCTCATTCATTCATTCATTCATTTAATTACTCATTTATAGACACACATTTATTGAGGCCTCTACATGGCAGATGATATTGAAATTACAAAGAAGAATAAAAAGAATAAGGGTTAGCTCTGTCCTTAGAGCTCAGAGTTTGGTGAGGGATAGATTTGTTAAGAAACATCCATATTGTAGTATCCAATATGAGAACCATACAAGAATGTTAATAAGGCTTCACTAAAGATATAAAATCTGAACAAGTTCTGAAGGGAGAAGTATAGTTGTGGTAGCATGAGTGGTATGAGCCAGCAGGATATAGAGATGCTGGGAGAACCAAGACTTGTTTAATGTGACTGGAGTGTAAATTGTGTGTGCAGAGGAGGGGAATGGCAAAATAAAGTGAGAAAGTTGGGTGGGGTCAGATGGTGAATTAAGCCCTCGAATGCTATGCTACTGTGCTTGATTTTTCTCATGGACTTGATGGATGGTAAAAGTGGAAACTACCTCATCCAATCAGTCTTTCAGACATACAGAATTCTGGAACCAGTAAAGAGAATGGCTTGCATCAATTGATATTGTGTTGACTGAATTAAGTACCTTGTTTACTTTCCTACTTGGTGAATATATAAAATCCTTTGTTGCAATCTAAAAAATACTATAGCTGCTTCTTTAATGGGGAAAAAAGCTAAACAGCAACGAAACAGTCAAAGCAAAAGATCATGAGGATTAAACCCTCTCTGAAGAAAACAAACTATATGAACTGAAATGATTTAAAAATATTTCCCCATTGATTTAAGAAAGGAAGAGGAGAGAGAGAGAGAGAAGCATCAGCTCATTGTTTTTTCACTTAGTTGTTTCATTTTAGTTGTGTACTCATTTATTACTTCTTGTACATGCCCTGAATCTCTGGCATTCTGGGTTGAAGCTTTATCCACTGAGGTGCCCAGCCAGGACCAAACTGAAATGACTTATCTCCATCAAATTATTTTTCTTTATATCACTGAGGTTTTTTGTTTTTTCCATTTAAGCATTCCACCATATTTTAAAGACCTATGCTTTACAACAATGAATGATTATATAGTTAACACAGAGATTTTAAACTTGCCAAGATTCAGGACTGATTTTTGTCAGAGGAGACAGGAAGCTAGCACTTAGGTATTTACAACATAATGTGTCTGTCAAGAATAAAAATGCTGAAGCAGAAAGCTTCTGCATAGGCCTTTTCCGCTCCGTGACTCACTCTTTGTACTTTTTCATTCAGAATGTTTATGAACAGACTTGGGAGAGTCATAGTCACCCCCTAACAGTGTGAACATTTATGGATCTAAATGAAAATAAAACTACTTTATGAGTGAAAATTGCCCTTCCCTAGCACCGAAAGATGTACCATTGTTTTGTCAGTGGCATTTTATTACTTTTCTATATGGTTGGATCTAAATAGAAGCAAGGGGCAACAAATCACTTTGGTGCTTGGAAGCAATGCCAATCATTCTGAGAGAATGGGAAACATCAGGATGGGTTTTGCTTGTTATAAAAGGTCATTCTTATCAAATGATTTAGAATCTATTTTGAAGAAACATGTTATTTCTGTGAAAGAGGATTTCCAACTGAGTGGCTGGAAAATATTCTACCAGTCATCCTCACAGCCAAGCATAAAGAGATCAAAGAGAAATGCCTATTTTCTTTCCACATTGTCCAGAATCACTTTTGACTGGGAGAAATACTAATCCATCCGAGGAAGAACTCATACTGATTGTGTCTGATCATAAATTTTTATTTTATTTTTCTTTATCTGCCCAATAAGTATTATTTTTTGTTTTTTAGATTCTGTGTTCCAGCTGACAATTTGAACAACCTTTGTGAAGCCAATGAGGTAAATCACTGAATGCTGGGCCACAGAAGAGAACTTATTATTAGGACTAGCCCCCGAGAGGCCCTGTCCTCACTTACAGAAGTCACAGAGCCCAGGCTTCTTTTCAGCCTACCCAACCAATGCCTGAACTCTCCCTGGGAAGTGTAACTTGTCAAGGTAGCTAGAAACATTAGGACAGAAAAGTCCCTTTCTGCTACTGGGATATGGAACTCTGAGCTCTTCTGTGTTCTCTTAGGGGTGGACAGAGTTTCTACTTTCAGGGATAATTCAAAGAAAAATTATAGTCTCTTTAGATGGATTATATTTTATCATCAGAGACCCATAGATATTTAAAATAAATCATCGTCAAAATCCTCAGGGTTATTTGATGTTGAATTTCCTCCATGACATTCTAATCAGTTGCCACTTGGATTCTCCCTCCAGTAGGGAACTTCCTCGTGCCCTGAGCTGTCTGTGACTGCACTTATTTAGACACTTAGAAATTATTTTTTCTATTTCTTTTTCCCTATTTTCTGTTCATTTAACCTTCAAACTGCTTGTCCTAGTCAGAATTTTGAGAAGAAGGCAGGGATGCTCAGGAGCATTAGGAATTTAAGAAAACAAATTATTGTTATTATTGCTATTCTGTGTAAATACTCAGAAGTTTAGCTTATCTACTTGATATGCATCTTCATAACTAGTCATTACTTGGGTGGAAACTTCTCAGGCAATAACAAATGGTCCTCTTTGTCCTCAATAGTGATCTTGAATTTAAAGCAGAAAGACACAAAGCATTTGGTCATTTCTACTAATAGCCACAAAGAATAAAAGGCTTTTGGACTTTTCCTCTCATTTACTTAGAATTATTGTCATGTGTCCCTGAGATTTAGGGACAAGTACTTCTATCTAGCAGAGTGGGGTTGGACAGAGGGAGGAGTTGAACTGTGATACTTTTGTAAAAAAGGCCTCGGCCAATGAATGAGGAAATTTGCTGTTAGGATGGCCCTACAGAGTCACCCCAAGTTGAAGCATTGGGGCTGAGCCTTTGCATTTCTCTTATCAACTGGTCACTGATGTGGGCTACCCCTGGCAGGAGGTATGACTTTGGCAGAAGTGGCTTTCTTTGCAGAGGACTCAACAGAGTTGCCAGAAGGTCACAGTCCCAGAAGCTGGTCGATTAGTCCTGACTGGGGCATACTGACAAGAAGTTCTGGCTCTCCCTGTGGATGTCTGGTGGGCCTGGGAGTTAATACTCGGTGGAAGAGGATGATGCGTGATGGGAGACAGAAAGGCTTTCCTCCCCTCCCCTCCCCTCCCCTCCCCTCCCCTCCCCTCCCCTCCCCTCCCCTCCCCTCCCCTCCCCTCCCCTCTCCTCCCCTCCCCTCCCCTCCCCTCCCCTCCTCTTTTCGATTGTTCTGAGACACAGTGCATGAGACTGAGTAGATGCTGTACTTGTTGAAATGGTGTGACCCAGCTTGGCAACAGACCCCCATGTATGAGCTTTCCTATTTTCTAACTCATTTTTATTTTTTTTTATCTGAGAGTATACTTTGCCACTTAAATGTTAGCATGATAGTTTTTGCCTTAGCCTCTGTTTTCTGGGGGACCCAGAGTAGTAAAATGCCACCGTTATAGAATCCTTCCAGAGCCCCAGGGAGAAAATTACTAATCTGATCTGTCCCCCACAACTTCCACTTCACCAACATAAGCACAGCACATATCAGAGCCTGGATTAGAATCTGGTCTCCTGACTTGAACTAAGAGGCTCTTCCCACGTCTGCAACAACACTCCTCCTCAAGAGGCTTCTTACTTCATTAGCCATTGTGAAGGTCCTTACTACTGATTACATTGGGGAACAAAATTTTTGTTGCATCCACAAAAACACTTGTTCTTACCTAATGCTAGTGTGCTGATCTCAAATCTGACATTAGTTTTACTTTGTAAGCTACAGTTTTAATGCAATTCAAGATTTTAGGTTTTCATCTTACTGTAAAATTTTCAACATTTAGTTTAACATAATAAAGTAGAATGTCTTCTTGGGCATCATCTTTGTGAAAATATAATAATTTATATAATGCAGTAAATATACTACTACAATAAAAGATATAATTGCATCAGAATTTTTCTACAATTTAAAAATAGAGCATATTAAAACACTTATTTTAATCATAAAATTTGAGCAAAACTTATTTAAATTCTATTTAGAAAAAATTTGTGTTTGTAGCTCTTGCGTTTCTGCACTTGTTGAGGACAATCTTGTTTGATGCTCCAGCAGTAGTCTGCCATCATATTTCTGTCCCAATACCCTGATAACGCTCTTCCATCGTCTTCAGATCTTGATGAAAGTATTCTCCCTACTCAATACTAACAGCTCCAAGATTTTCGGGAAACTTATCAGGGTGACTGTTCAGGAAATGAATCTTAATGCTCATGTTACATCCAATGTCTCGGAAAGTCAACAGCATCCTTTGAACCAGAAGTTCATAGTTTTCTGCTTTTTTTGTTGCCAAGGAAGTTCTTTGTAACTGCCACAAAAGACTGCCATGCTGCTTTCTCCTCCTTCTTTATCTTCCTGGCAAATTCTTCATCATGTATGAGGGTTCGAATTTGAGGTCCATCAAATACAACACACCTGCTTTTATCTTCTTGAAAGACAAGGCAGGAAAAGCAGAAATAATATGTTGAAAGCATTCACTTTCTCTATTAGAAGCCTGAACAAACTGCTTCATTAAGCTAAGTTTAATGTGAAGTAGGGGAAAAATGATCCTGTCTTGATTAACTACAGGTTCATTCACAATATTTTGCATCCCTACTTCCAGAGCTTCACATTTTAGCCACTCCTTCTGTGTCCAGTGTTTCTCCTGAGCTCGGCTGTCCCACAAACACAGAAAGCAAGAATATTTCAGGAAACTTCTCTGTTGTCCTAGCAGGAAATTTACCATTTTAAGATCCACACAAATAATCCAGTTATGCTCCTCATACTTCAGTAAGTTGAGGACAATTTTTATGTCATTAAAATCTTTTCGCAAATGAGTTGAATAACCTATTGGAACTGTTGCATAAACATTACCATTGTGTAAGAGAACACATTTCAGACTTTGTTTAGAGACTTTGCCAAGAAATAGCTGCCATTCTGTTGAACTGTAAGTGGTAACACCTAGCTGGCTGAGAAGACTGCTGATATCATGACAGTAAACAAAGTGTTTGTCTTTGGAAAAAAAGTCCACAAAAATTTGTTCACACTTCCTGAAATGGGATACTTTTGCTGACTGGTGGAGTACATTCTTTTCTTGAAACCTGGAGGCTAAGAACTCAGCTGCGCTCTTTGATAGGCTGAAGTCTCTTACTAAGTCATTCAATTTGGGTTGGCTAAACTGCTGAGGGGTTAATGGCTGCTTGGCATCAGAAGAAGACCTTTCAGATTCTACAAAAATTTCCTTATGCATCTTATCAAAATACACTCCATCACCATGTTCACTTTCTTCATCCTTAGAAGAAGTAAAATTATTGAAAACTGGAACCGGGAGTGTCTTAGAGTGTGGGATATGTCATACTGCTGAAGGAATATTAGGATATGTGATCATATGCCGTTTTTTATTGCCAATGCCCTTTGTATGGATCAGACAGAAATAACAGTCACTGCTGTGGTCCTTAGGTTCACACTAAACCTTGAGAATACCAAAAGGCATTCTTTTGCGTTTTTCTTTTGTCCAGTCATGAAGCATTTCCTCACAATTATGACATATGATATGAGGAGCCCAATTCTTGTCTTGATCTCCAAGGGGAACGTGAAAATAGGCAATATATGCACATGTCACAAATGATGAAATATTGTGCTTTTGACAGTGAAGTGTGTAACAGCCACCTAAATAACAGAAGGTGTCATGACTATTCTTACACTTATGCCTACTCGAAGAAGCCATGATTCAATCTTAAAACATAGTAAGAGGGTTTTTTTAAATCAGATAATAAGTTTTTACATTTAAAAACAACTGCCTGACCAGGCAGTGGCACAGTGGATAGAGCGTCGGACTGGGATGTGGAGGACCCAAGTTCGAGACCCCAAGGCCGCCAGCTTGAGCGCGGGCCCATCTGGCTCAAGCAAGGGGTTGCTGAAGACCCTCAGTCAAGGCACATACGAGAAAGCAATCAATGAACAACTAAGGTGTCGCAACAAAAAACTGATGATTGATGCTTCTCATCTCTCTTCGTTCCTGTCTGTCTGTCCCTGTCTATCCCTCTCTCTGACTATTTCTGTCCCTGTAAAAAAACAAACAAAAAAACGCACACCCACTTAGAAACAACTACAATTATGTAAAAGTGATGTTTGTAAAACATTAATTGCCTTGTGGTTATGTTCAATCCAAGAGTCATTGCCCTTTAACTCCAATTTAAAAACTAATGCATGTCGTTAACTGTAACAAAAAGAAATTAAAATTGTATGAAAACTAGAGCATTCACCAAAAAACGGATTTCAGGTTTGGAATCAGCGATGCAGAGATATATAGAAAAAGTTCTAAAACCTCATGCAACAGAAAAGCAAAAATTAAAATTGTTCCTCAGTGTTATTATCAAAGACCATTGCCACCCAAACACTGTGCCTGCAGTTCCCTCGGCCTCACTGCTGTGGAGTCCCTGGGACACCCACCAGTTGCTTGCCAACTTTTCTGCAGGAGGCTCATCTAGGGAAGACCACGATATAGGTCTCATCAGGTAAGCTTTAGTTGTTATTCCCTATTCTAGAAGCAGTTGTTGGTGGACCAGACTGCTCAGTTCTAAACTGCATGTACAGCTGGGAGGGAGAAGACACCTGTTAGTGCCCCCCAGCTTGTCACTTTCAGGTACATCTGCAATTTGGATTTCTCTGACAAGAGAAGTGTTGAAGCTTAGTAGAAGAGTGTGTGAGGCATGATTTTATGGAAAAGGTTTTTTGTAGGGATAAAGGCCTTTATTTGGTTATTAAGATAATTAATTCAATAAATGGATTCTTTCTAATTTCCTAACATTCAGATGGGAACTGAGAGAAGCAGGTTCTAGTCCTTACTCATGTCCATTTGCAGTGCCAGCTTGAGATCTTCTCAACTTTTGTAGGTTCTTATTTCTTATTTTGTAAACTGGTATAATAATACCCATTTTAGCTTCCTGGTAATTTGTTACTCTCTCTGCCGCTACACCTTGATTCAAGTCACAGTCACCTCTCCCTGGACAACTGCAAAACAGCCTCCTAGCTGGTTCTACTCTTGCTTCACAGAAAGTTCATCCTACACAGAGAAGTCAGAGTGATCTTTTAATAATGTATTGTAAACTCTATCACTTACCTGCTAAGTCCCTCCACCCCCCAAGAGCTTCCCATTAGATTTAAAATAAAATGTGAGCACTTTGTTATGATCCTCTGTGATCTCTCCCATGTTTATCTCAGTTGTCACCTCTTCCCATCCTCTTTCTGTGTACTGTGCTCCTGCTACACTGATGTTTGTTTGTTCTCACAATGCACTGTGCTTTGTTCCTGCCTCAGGGCCTTTGCATGCTTTTCCATGCCTGGCTACCTCCTTGTCTTTCAGATTTCAGCTCAAAGTCTTTCCTGACTGCCCTGTTTAATGTAATCCTTCATCTTTTCCCTTAGCCCTTGCTTATTCCATTACTCTTCATCACTACCTGAGATTATCTAACATAAATAAATAGATAAATTAATAAAGTATCCATTTAGTCAGTTTTCTTTGACTATAAGCAAACTCCATTAGGTCTGGCCCATGTTGGCCTCTTTCTCTACTGTGTCTGTTTCAGTCACGAGACTCCCAGAGTAGATATTCACTAATAAAATGTGTTTATTCATTTCATGGTGTTTATTGAGCTCCTACTATGTGGTAGATTAGCAGGGAACAATAGGCTAAAACCCTGCCCTCATGGAGCTTCTATTCTATAGGGCTGGTTTGGGGGGAGAAATCAGACAGCATAAATAAATAAACAAGTGATAGAAAATGATACGATAGCGTGAGGAGGTTTGAAGTGTCAAGGGCAGGATGGGGGTCAGGGGAATTTTTACTCACATTTGATGAGAAACTTGAAGCGAGTGAGGATGTAAACCTTGATGGAGGGTGGTGGTAAAAGAACATTCTGGGCAAAGGCCTTAAGGTAAGTGTGTACCTGGTATGTTGTAGGACAAGCAGAGAGGCTGGCGCAGGTGCAGCAGAGAGAACTGGGTAAAGTAGCAAAAGTCAGAGAAGTGGGGGGATCAAGTCAGAGCTAGTAGAAGGAAACCTTCGAAGCCATTAGAATGGAAGTGACCTATGACCTGCCTTACTTTCTAAAAGAGATAATCTGGCTGAGAATGGGGTAGGGGAAGGAAAATAGAGAGAAACTTAGACTAAGGGAGGGGCTTTCTGAGTCAAGTTAGAATTTAAGATGAGGCAGACAGGGTAGATGAAATGCAGGGTGAGAGAGAAGAGAGTTGAGGTTGATTCGCAAGTTTTGGCAGGAGCATTAGAAGAATAGAGTTCCTGTTTACCAAGATGGAGCAAGTTTGTGGAAAGAGCAGGTTTGGGGAAAAATCAAACATTCTTGGGGAAAAATTTGTATCATCTTAAGGTGGTGGTGGTATTAAGAGGATGATTCTAAATCTTCAGGGGGCCCTTAAGAGTTCCCTTGGTTTTTCTGTCTCATATTCCCTGCATTCCTTTAAACACTATTCTTAATTTTTTAAATTTCTTAAAAATGTGAGTGCATGCATGTGTGCATGTGTGCATGTGTGCATGTGTACGTTACAGAGTGCATGTGAATGGCTGGAGGACATGACTAAGTCTGGCTTATGACTGATGGGAGAAGCACGCTGTGCTTGCTGTGATGGCTGCCCTTTCTTCCATCTCATTTAGGATGGTAGAAAAACAAGAGCCTGGAGAGATGAGGTGGTTGGTTTGAGGCCAAACAAATAGTGAATCGTGGCCAGCCCTGGAAAAAGAGCCTCCACTCTCTCTGACCTCTGCCCCTTCTGCAATATCACTAACTCTTCAGTGTTAATCTCATTATAGCATCTGGCATTTCATGAACGGTAAATGTTAGAAATAGGTTGAGTAAAATATACACATTGTTAAAGATCATTGTGGCCTCAGAAAAACCCTAAATCTCCCAAAAGCTCGAGGGGAGGGAGAGAAGACAGCATGGTTGTTTATAGTCACAAGATGCGGCACACAAAGCATTTGCCTATAACTTACCAAAACTTGAGTATTTATTTCTTCTTCTTTATGTTTGTAAAGCAGCAAGAAGAGACAAGCTGTTCCATTCAGGAACCACAGAAAAATTCTTCCATGATCTGAAGCTGCCTATAGCATATGGGATAAATTCTTTGGATTTAAGATGCAAACATTCAGCAGACATCTTCCCCAGAGTCTCCACTTGTAACAGTTGGCCTTGTGGAAGGACTGACTGGCTGTGCTTGACTTGGGAGGGAGTGCTGAATCTGTACCTTCTACACCCCCCAACATACTCCCCCCCACCAATGCTCCTCCCCACCCATGGAGATTTTTCCTTTGCAAAGCTGTGAAAGGTCAGTAGAAAAATTGGCATGCTCAGCACTCTCCTTGGATGTTTCTTAAGGCTGGAGAGGGAATGATATAAATGTCTAATTAGAGAATGAAGACACTTGCACATTTAATCTTGATGGGAGCTAGGGATCTCACTCGGTCTCATTATCACTTCTGCTGCCTATGGTCTTCCCTGAGGCGTCTCCTATTACTTTCCACCGGCCGTGCCAGTCACGGCACTTGAGCAGCTGAGCCCGGTCTGCTGTGGCCGTCATTAATACAGAGGTGACATGAGGACCAGATCTCCGGTTCAAGTTTCTTTTATGCTCTGTGGGAAGAAGCTACCAATTCAAATCTAGTCAAAGAGCACAATGACTTTTGGCTTTTCTAGATTCATCTGTAGGAAATTCCCTCCATAAAAGATGGACTGAAGTGTTCACAAAGGTTTCTACAGAAAATGCCAGATTGTCATCCGTAGGCAGAACTTTTAAGCAAATTAGCCACCAGTATTTTGATGAATTTCAGCCTCTGAGCTTTTCCCATATTGTGTGGGAACTGAAAAAATACTACTCTTGAGATTTTTTTATATTAAAAAATGTAATATATGAATACTCTACAACTGTTCATAATTCCCAGTCTTGTAGGGGGGTAACCTTTGCTGAAGAGAATATTAAAAAATAAAACTCACAAGTGCAAAAGTGTTAGGGCATGTTTTTTTTTTGTGGGGGCACATGTCTATGATCTTGGCCAATCACCAACTATGCCACATTTTGAGAGAAGAAATCTCAGTTTATTTCTTGTAGGGTGACAGGAACCATATGACAGAGTAGAAAATGTACATTTAACAGTGGAGAGTTTAACATTTGGCAAAAGGCTTTTTAGCCCAAAGAGTGGAGATTATTTTATTTCCCAAAACTTTTCCGATAATTCAAAGGGAAGAGGACACCTGACCGGGCGGCAGCACAGTGGATAAAGTGTCAGACTGGGATGCAGAGGACTGAACCCAGGTTTGAAACCTCGAGGTAGCCAGCTTGAGCATGGGATCATCTGGTTTGAGCAAAGCTCACCAGCTTGAGTCCAAGGTCACTGACTTGAGCAAGGGGTTACTCGGTCTGCTGTAGCCCCCTCCCCCCAGTCAAAGCACATATGAGAAAGCAATCAGTGAACAACTAAGGTGCCGCAATGAAGAATTGATGCTTCTCATCTCTCTCTCTCTTCCTATTTGTTCTTATTTGTTTCTCTCTCTGTCTCTCTGCCTCTGTCACAAAAAAAAAAAAAAAAAAAAAAAAAAGGAAGAGGGTAACAAGAGGCTTGGTTGAAGACACCCACAATGGCTAACTGCAGACAGGCCTAGTGCTATTTTAACTTCAGACCTCAGAAACTGCGTCGCTGCCAGGGGTAGCGCCCAGTGCTGCTGGGGTGGAGGGCTCAGCGCCCACAGCATATTTTCCCCTCCCCTCCTGACATCGCAGCATTAAAAACAAAACCAGAAACTTATTTCAAGAATGCCACATCATACAAGCAAAGGAAAATCCTGGTAGCTGACAGGCCATCCAAGGAGAAGCACCTGTGGGCCCAGCCTGGATGTGGGCTGGGAGGGCACAGAGACCCAAGCCCAATCCCTGGTCTGCGTGCGAGGCTAGCAGGGAGCTCTGATCACACCCACTAGCACCCTTGCCTGCCATCCTCACAGAGCAGGAACAGTTGGCTGCCGGCCCAGCCTGGAGCGGGGACAGTACAAACTGTGCAGGGAGCTAAGGGGAGGCAGATGGCGGCTGGCTCTTGTGGCGCAGGCTGAGCTCTCCTTCTGGGCAAAGTGTCTGCTTCGTGACTGAGGTGGTTGTGCCCCCAGGGACAGTGCTGTCCCTCTCAGCTGTTGTGCAAATTTTCCTCGGGGGCTCTTAATCTCCCCGAAGTCTCATTTGAAAGCAGAGTATGAGCTACCGAGAGTTCTCCAGTGAGAGGTGTCCTCAGTGGACCAGCTCAGGAAAGCATTCTTCTCCTCTGCTGTTTTGGTCTTTCATGGAGATTATACTATATCTTGATTTAAAAATCATTGATAAGTAGCAAATGCTTTAAAAACTAGAGAGAGCCAAGAGGAAACAGAGTATTAATGAAGGGATAGTATTGGAATACAGATAATGATCAAAGCGAGTGGACACACGTGGAGGATGGGAGGCCAAAGGTGTTCTGTGTACCTGTCAGGCCGCTCTTAGGTAGAGGCTCTGACACTGGTGATATCACTGGAAAAATGTCCAGCATGCAAGAGTATGTTTGCTTGGGCTCCTCAAGACACATGGTGTCCATTCAGAGATTTCCACAAATACATTCCATCTAAACTTCTTGACACCTCCTTCTGTACTCGTAGGCTCCTTTTACAAGGTGGGAAAGATCTTAACACTACTCACTGACTAAGCCAGGAAGAAGTGCTTTCTTTTCTAAAGCTCTAGGTGCTGCCCCAAAGCCATTGAACAATTATCTTGCTAATTGGGAGACTTTAGATTTTGTTAATTGGGCTTCAGTAATTCTCCCTGCCCTTCCCAATTAACCCAGTTTCATTTTGAGACAGGGAAATTCTCCAGTGACTGTAACCCCTTCTACTGCTTGCTTTTCACAATGGAAAGACGTTTTTCTCCCTGTGTATCCAACAAAAACAAAACAAAGCCAGCAAACCTTAGAACTGGCCATTGTAAATGAAGCCTTGGAGAGCGGGGAAGCGGAAGGACAGTTCCCAGTTTGCTTTAGGGGCCAAGCAAAAAGGACAACTGTCTCAGGGTGATGGGCCCCTGTTAGAGTAGTTCTAGAGTTAAATTCCTGTGACCCTAAGAAGCGAGCAGGATAAAAAGGGAAGAAAAATAGGAGAAAGAGGGGACAGAGGAAGCCAAACCCGGCAGCAGCCTCAGATGATACAAAAGGAAGAGTAATTGAGTGTTCTTATGGGTTATTACAAAGTCCTGAGATGGTCCGTACAAAAGAACTATGCTCCTATTCCTTTTGCTATTTATCTGTACAATTTTTATTTTTTATTTTGCTTCACCTTACTTTTTTTTAAAAAAGTATTTATTGGTTTGATTTTCATTTCCCATGTTTGGTTCACGTCCTCACTCTGAATGGTCCTCTCTCTTTCATGTCTTTCCCACTTATTTTAGTTTATTTTTACTTTGTAGTCTTTTTCTTTTCTGCTACTTTCTCCAACCCCCTCCTGAAGATATGTAGGACATAGGAAAATGATTTCCAGAACCACAGGCTTTCCAACAATTGAAAAATAAAATGTCTTCCTATAACAATTTTTTTGTCTTTCATCTTAGAGGCAAAGCTTGTTTGTTTGTTTATTGATAGACACAAGTTCACTCAGTCACACAGCAGCTACTAGGTTCTAGTCACTACTCAAAATGTTGGGGATAGACAGATGGATAAGATAGTAAAAGCAGCTAACTCATACCGAGCCCGTATTCTATTCCAGGCACAATGCTTAACAGTTTCTATTTTTTTCTCTCCTAATCCTCACAGCCAGCTGTACAAGGAAAGTTCCTACCACTGCTTTGAGTGCTTGGGACCACAATATGAACCCAGCAGTTGGCTACAGAGTCCCTGCCTTTAACACTTTATTACTTTCCTCAGTCACTGTCAGAGTCGCCTTGTAGTTGAATGAGGTGACTGACATGTAAAGGGAGGAATATTGCAATAGGATGGGTGGGGCATTGTGCTGGCCATTGGGTATAGGTGGGCAGGTTGCAACTCCATAAAAGGTCATTCCCATTTCCCTTAGAAATGTGCAGTGCTCTGTCAGCAAACAAAAACCATACAAATATTTTAATGGAGACAATTTAATGAGAAGAATTTTTAGCTAGTATTGGGAATTAACAATTGAAGGAGGGATAAGAGAATTTTAAAAAATACAGGAATGGTGGGTATAGGACTTTAATATCCTGATTTCTTTCTGAAATCTGAAAGGGCTTACAGCATATATATATATATATATATATATATATATATATATATATATATATATATATATATATATATATATATATATATATTTAGCAATTGTAAATTTAATTTAATTGTGATTTTATTAACATCTTAAATACAAATTAAGACCTTAGCATCACATATACAAATTAAGAGTAGCCAACAGGAAATTTGTGTATCTGAAAGGTTTTATACCCCACAAGCAAACTAACTTTAGTATGCCCATATATGCTAGATCTCCAGACTAGTCCCTTCTGGTTATAGTCAATGTCCAAACCCCCCACTGTGTGTAAAAGAACATAGGAACCAATCACATTTAGAATTAGTCTGATGTTGCTGCCAAGAGTTGTCAGATAGCTTGCATTGCAATTAGCATTTGCCCTTCACAATAATATGGAACCAGGTGGCTCATTTGAGAACCAGTGAACTCGATTTGTGGTTATGTTCTATTTAATCTTTTTTTTCTGGGAAGACTTAAGACTCATAGCCCGAAGATGGAAGTGACCAGAGGACATTGTGGAGGATAAAATGACTGTTTGGTTTTTGCAATATGGAAGCCTCTGAACTTTGTTCAGTCTTCTTGTAAATGCAGTTTCCACAGGGTAATGTTATGACAGCATCATTCTCATAGGACTGGGATGTGGCAAGCACATCCTAGGAACAAGTGGATTGGGTTGTTCAGGTAAATATCCAGACCTGAGTCATTCTACTAGTTCATCAGGTGCCTGTGGAGGGCACCAATACTGTTTTAATGGTAATTACTTCCTCAAGGTTCTATTTACTTATTTCTCTAGGTAAACTGGGCTACACTGGGCCACTGAGGACCCTCAGCCTAGAGGCTGGGAAAAACCTCAAGTGGCCAATCTAAAAAAAGGGAAAAAGTAGGGATCCTCCTCTTTCCTGCTCTTTTTTTCCTGGTAATTCAACAAGGTATCCTATAACAGTGTCATAGGAGCCCTAGGAAACAGGGTTAGTACTGCTAACTAGCTGTTGCCTTGGCTGGTTAATTACTCTCCTTATAGTGGGAAAGTACAAAAAGGCATTGAGTCAGGGTATGGGAGGCAGATCCTACCTCTGCCTTTTTCCCTTGCTCTTGGTTCCAGAATCATACTAGAAATCATGGATTGCAGAAGGCTAGAGATTTGTTTTCTTTTATTGTTTTTATCCAAAGGCAAAGCAGTCCACTTTATTTATATTTGTGGTATTAGAAACAACAGCTAAAATCATGATGAGAAGGTGAGGATCAAGAGTGTACGCTAATGCTTTTGCATACTGTATTTTTCTAGGTCTGTAATACATATATCTTTGGAAAATCATGAGCATGATTTCATGTAGAAATTCTAAGAATAGTTTTTTGGTTCGCTTGTTTTAGTAAAAGGCAAAAAATTTACTCGATCTGAAGAAAAACCAAAGTATAGTATCTTGTTTTTTAAGTCTGGTGATAAGATACCAATTCTTACAGTTTAAGGGGATTAAACAAAGCTTACTGAATAAAGGCTAATGAAGCCAAAAGAGGAGAAAGCTCCTCTGCAAGTTATGTGGGTAGAAGGGTTTTCACTTGGGTCAACACTGCCCAAGAAGGAATGGAAGAGTTTCTAGTGTGGGGCTCAAGCTGGAAGAAAGGTCACTTGCTAAATAGGCCCTGGACCCATGAAAGGATTTCTAGAATATTCCAGTAGCTCTATCAGTTACCACTTTCAGATTTGGATGATTCTGCCCGATTTTCCTCTTTTTAAGTAGGATTTTTTTTTAAGTAGTACTTTTGAGCTATAATTAACATACAATAAATTGCACATACTTAAACTATTACACAATCTAATATGTTCTCACATATGGATTCAGCATCATCCCAGTCAAGATGTTAAATGGCTGAGTGACTGAAATAAAGGTTGAAGGCTCAGCAGATGTGCATTAGGGAGCTGGTGAAAATCTGCTCACTCCCACTGAAAGCAAAGCTGGGGTTTTACAGGATGAGCTGAAGAGCAAGTACATATATGTCTTTGTGCTGTGGCTCCTGTAGAAGTTTTAGTTGTTAACTGCTGTGAATCTCACAGCTAGAATAATTAGAGAATGGTCCCCTTTTTCTTGTGTTTCTTGCTCGGGAGAGTTAGTACAATCCTTTCTAGACAACCGTCAGAACAATTCTCCTGAAAGTTATTTTTCAATCCTTGTGATTCGTTGACTAGTCAATGTTTAGGGGAAGGGAGGAATAGTAAATCAACAAAGGGGAGGAGAAAAGAGAAGGAGGTAAAAGACAAGGGAATCTGGGGTCTTGCTGTCATAGTGTTTCAAATCATTTTACAAAGATAATACCCATTACCCCCAAAGTTCTCTCTTGCCCTATTGTGATTCTGCCCCTCAGCCTCTCACCTGCAAGGCCCTCACTGATCTATTATTCTCTGTCACTATGGATTTGTTTGCATCTTCTCAACTTTTACATAAATGGAATCCTACAGAATGAACTTTTTTTGTCTGTCTTCTTTCATCAGCATACATATTTTGAGAATCATTCATGTTATGTGTATCAATAATAGCTCATTTCTTTTTATAGCTGAGTGGCATTCCTTTGTATGGTTACATTGCAGTTTGTACCATTGATGGGTTTTTGGATTATTTCTAGGTTTTGCCTGTTGTTTAATATTAATTTTTGAAGTAAGGTGGTGAAAGTCTTTCATTTTTATTATTTTCTGAAGTGATTCCACCTGTTGTAGGCCTTCTGTGTTTCTCTATGAATTTTAGAATCATTTTGCCAATGTCAACAAAAAAAGCCTGTTGGTATTTTGATTAAGATTGTGTTGAATCTGTAAATTAACATGAGGAAAACTGACATCTTAATATTATGGAGTCTTTTGACTCATGAACATATTATATTTCTCTGTTTATTTAGGTCTCCTTTAATTGCCCTTAGCAATACTTTACAGTTTTTAGTGTATAGGTCTTGTGCATACTTTGTCAAATTATTATTTCCTAAGAATTTTAGGTTTTCTGATGCAATTTTAAAAGATACTTTTAAAAATTTAAATTTCTCAGCTCTGGCTGGTTGGCTCAATGGTAGAGCGCCCACCAGGCTTGTGGAAGTCCCGGGTTAAATTCCCAGTCAGGGCACACAGGAGAAGTGTCTGCTTCTCCATCCCTCCCCCTCTTGCTTTTCTCTCTCTCTCTCTTTCTCTCTCTCTCTCTCTTCTCTTGCTCTCCTGCAGCCATGGCTTGATTAGGTGTTAAGGATGGCTCTATGACCTCTGCCTCAGGCACTAAAAGATGGCTTCGGTTACAACAGAGCAAGGGCCCCAGATGGGCAGAGCATCACCCCCTAGTGGGCTTACCGGGTGGATCCTCACAGTTGGGGAACATGCAAGAGTCTGTCTCTGCCTCCCCTCCTCTCACTAAAATTAAAAATTCTTTTTTCCATTTCTAATTATTCATTGCTAATTTATTAAAATACCATTGACTTTTTTTTTGGATAGGGAGAGAGTCAGAGAGACGGATAGATAGGGACAGACAGACAGGAGCAGAGAGAGGTGAGAAGCATCAATCATTAGTCATTCGTTGCCGTTGTGATACCATAGTTGTTCATTGATTGCTTTCCCACATGTGCCTTGACCGCGGGCCTTCAGCAGACTGAGTATCCCCTTGCTGGAGCCAGCGACCTTGGGTCCAAGCTGGCGAGCTTTTTGATCAAGCCAGATGGGCCCGCGCTCAAGCTGGCGACCTCGGGGTCTCGAACCTGGGTCTTCCGCATCCCAGTCCAACGCTCTACCCACTGCGCCACCGCCTGGTCAGGCAACCATTGACTTTTTTAATATCAAATGTGTGTCTTTCCACCATGCTAAACACACTTGCTAGTTCTTTAGATTATGTTATAGATTCTATTAGATTTTCTACAGACAGTTGTGTTGTATGTGAATAAAGACAGTTTTACTTCTTCCTTTCCAGTGTGCATGTTGTATTTTTAATGTTACTTTGTTGAGTTCTGTATATTTTTATATCCTTATAAATAGTTTTAAACTTTGTTTCTGAACATGATTCAGTTACTTGGAAATCGTTTGATTAGATCTAGGATGCTATAGCCTGGTAGGCATCTCCCTCCGCATTGGCACTCGCTCTGGGTTTGTTTCTAAAATTTACACAGGAAGAAGCAATGCCATTCACCTCCATCTCCCTTCAATCATAATGCCTTAATGTCCTTATTTACTGCTTCAGGAGTAAACCAGTGTAAAAGTAAACTGAATACAAAAATAATCAGGCTTATCCATCTGTGGTATGACCTAGTTTGACTCTGAGCTCTTAACCTGTCTCATATTTTTTTGTCTGCATTTATAGTAATGCCTTTCTAGGCACTTTTTAGTTTAGTAATTCTCATTTCAGCTGTGTCTAATCTGTGGATTAATGCCCCCACAGAATTTTTTCTAATATATTTTAAACTCTTTTTTTTTAAGTGAAAAAACTTGATAGCTATTTTCCCTTGTTAATATATATATTTTTTTCATTTAAACTTACCTAAACATTTTACTATATTTATTTTATAGTAAAACATTTATATGGTTCCTGGGGCTCTAATTGTTTCTACTGATTCTCTCTCATAACAGCTTTAGTAAACCTTTTACTGTGAATTTTGACTCCATGTTCTCTGGTGCTTTATCTTTGGGAATCATTTGAGCTTGGGTTGGTAGGTAACATTTCTCTCACCAGAGATAATTTGGGCTTGCTTCTAGCCAGCACCCTGGGTAGCTACCAATCTTGGAATACTTTAATCTCATGCCTGTTTTTCCCTAAACAACTCTGGGAATAGAAGTGTCCGTCAGAAGACGAGTGGATTAAAAAGCTTTGGTACATATATACTATGGAATACTACTCGGCCATAAGAAACGATGACATCGGATCATTTACAACAAAATGGTTGTACCTTGATAACATCCATGTAAGGACAACCATAAGGTTCTAAGTGCTTCGGGGGATTTTCTTTTCCTCTCCTGAGCTCAGACTGAGACAAATTTTCTGATCTCCGTTTGCCAGCAAACCAATTTTTATTATTTTTTTCTCTTTCATTCTTTCATTAAATGTGTAGCCCTAATAACCTGGGCTTTATGTAGGGGTCTAGTTTCAACTTCCACCTTTCTTCCTGGCTTCTGTGTGGCTGTCCTAAGTAAGGCTGTTGGTTACCAAGGTAGGCAAAGATGCCTAGGTCGGCTGTAGCTGCTGCTGCCCACTGAGCTACCAGCATCCTTTTCCCTTTTGCACTTGAACTCTCTCTCATTTTATTTCAAGCTCAGTTCTGCATTTCAATGGGTGACCATATGTCTTATTCATCATTTCTGTGCTTTTAATTTTTGTATTGGGAGTAATTTTACTTTTTCATGCTGTCTAGCATACCTCTAGTTTAAACAAACTAGAAAGAATTTTTGTTTTCTATTTAATGTCCAGAGTGACACTGGAATGCTTTCCAGTGCCTCTGTCAGATGGCCAGATGTCATATAATCATGAGGTACTGCAAAGATGAGTGAGAGTTCCACTACATGGGGGTGGCAGTGGATTACAGTGCTGTTCTCACTTATTTGATGCTTTCGGTGTATTGGGGAGTATGGAGGTTACATGCATGGGGTTATATATTATAGATTTATGGCTTATATTATATAGTTTAAATTAACTTTCACAAAATGGACATTGGCTTAGAAGGATTCCTGCAAATAAAGCATGGAGCATGGGTTAGACAGGATTGTCAGTGCAAGCACATGAAACAGCAAAAGAAAGGCAGAGCGGACATGCCTGCTCTTAGGATGAGATATTCATTGGCCTAATTCTTAATCACCGTCAGAAGTTAAGGTCATTTCTTATTTTTTTTCTCTCTTTTATTTTCTGTGAAGTACATTCTGGTATAATTACTACGTCTCTAAACTTCTTTTCTACGTGGCTTTCCCATTTATTCTCATCAGTGGTGGTATAGTGTAGTGAACTGAAATATATGGGTGTCAGACTTCTGGGTTTGAATTCTGACGCCACACCTTTCCTATTCCAAGATTTAGCAGGTTCTTTAACTTCAGTGCCTAGTTTTAAACACCTGTATTAATACCTACCTCACAGACTTCTTGTGAGGATAAAGAAATATGTGGAAAGTGCTTAAACAATGCCCGGCACAGAGTGGTGGGTTTAAAAGGAGTAGCTCTCCCTCCTCTGTCTTCCTATCAAGGGAAGTTACGAAGTAAAGATGAGAAATTGTATGTTGAATTGAATTGTAAAGGAAGAAGCAATAGAACAAAGCAAAGAGTTATGAAGGTAATTCTGTAAATTAGGTGCCTTTCTCTAGAGTACGTTAGAGTGATAAAAAAAAGAGAAACTTGGTAAGCAGGAAAATGTTTATGAAGGTTCTGGTCCAGTAAAACTAAGTGAAAAATAGAAATTCTGTTACTCTAATAGCAATATACTAAATAGCACTGCTATTCAATGTATTACAACCAGTAGTGAGATTCAGCCAGTTTGCACTGGTTCAGCAGAACGGATACCTAGTGTTTTGTTGTTTGGAGAACCGGTTATTAAAATGGCACTTGTAATCAAGGTTTTCTCTAATATATCAAGCACAGTGACTATTAGTGGAATCGGCCTACCTCTAAAGAAATGGGATCCTACTCCTACAGTGAAAAGATGGTTAAGGATAAATCACACAGCCAATGATGCTTGGATAAAAGTGAATAAAATTGCAAGTGAGGATGCCAATCAAGAAGCAATATGGAAGTATCTTAAATAACAGTTTTATTGGTTTTTGTCAGGTAGTATTTAACATTTTTTCATTAATATTTTAAAACTTTCTTATAATCTAGTTTAGTGTACGTCTTTTTTCTTTTGTTCTTATTTAAGTATTAAATGCATGAAATAATAAATGCCTCTCGGTGTATCTTTTTTATATATACTTAAAATGGTCAGTATAGCAGAGAACCAGTTTTAAAATTATTTGAACCCCACCACTGATTATAACTAATATTTCATTTTCTAGGAAGCTTGGAGGGACTAGTTTCTATAATAAGAGATACTCTAAACTTTTAAAACCCAGTTTGATATTTAAACCTTTTTGAAAAAGATACAAATGCACATTTACATGTAATTCCTGACATTCATCTAGAATACTTCCTCTCTTTCTGTCAACCAACTGTTAAAATAATTCAAAGAGTGGTAGAATGTATTTAACATAAACTTTACATACATTGACCATTATTAAGAACACAATTCAATAGTGTTAAGTATATCCACATTGTTGTGCAATGAATCTCTAAAACATTTTATTTTGGAAACTGAAATTCTATACCCATTAAACAATAGTTCCCCATTTTGTTCTCCCCCCAGCTCTGGCAACCACCATTCTACTTTCTGCTTGTCTGAGCTACCAGTCAGTTTTTAAAACCTCAAGCTGTCTTTGAGTAGACTCAGTGACTAAGAAGGAAAATGCCTCTTTGATGCAACTATTTTATGAGTGTGTGAAATCATTCCACAGAACTTTTGAGAATCTTCAAGAATCACAAAGGTATGGCAAGCACATTGATTACCAGCCAAAGAGAGGGCATGTATTCCCTTTAGAATTGAATCAGCTCTTAGAAGAACTGTTAAAAATGTTGCAATTCTCCTCTTCTGTGTTTTCTTAATCTGATGACATTGCCACTTGATCTCCCATTTGGGAGGCTTGATGACTGCTACCTGCTGGAACTTAAAATCCAAGGCCTAGAACAAAACCCTTGAAGGAATGCTTCAGGTTTTTAACTCTCCCTAGTGGCCATGACTGTGGAATTCCTTCTCATCTCAAAGCCAAACACCACCACTTTTTAGGGACAGTGATTAGCCATTTGGGGCTCTTTAGTAATCATGTAATTTTTGGATTCTGCTATCATAATTTAGAATAACTTTGAAGACTTCAATTTCAAGAAATTTCAGAGCAAAGTGAGAGATTGCCATCTATTATAGTATTTGGTACATGCTAAGTACTCAGTGAACATTTATTATGAATAATTGTATGACAACAAAGGGTTTATTAAAGTTATTTGTTATATTAAAGATACATAATAGGTCAGGCAACCATTGCAAGAACTTAATCATTAAAGAAGACATTATCATATTGAAATAATCATTATAATTACATTATATCATGTGTTAGTACCTGTAAATATATCACCTAGCAAGCCATATAGAGAATTTAACTATGTAAAATTAACATTTATTTAAATTTTTGTTTAAAAATGAAAAATAGATTTGGAGTCTGTATTATTGGAATGGAGTCCACACCACAATTTGGACTTTTCTATTTTCAACTCACAGAAATAAACTAGGTGGCAACCTTTGCCTTGTTACCCTCCAAACTTTCCAATGTTCTGGGAGTCAGACACCTACATTTTGTTGTCTCTCTGGCACTGACTTTTGTGTAGGCTTGGGGAGCAATACCCTACTACCTCTGTGTTTCCCTTTCTCTTCCACATGCATGGAAAGAAGGATCACAGTGTCTTTTCTGAGTGTGCTGCAGAGTGAGACGGGGGCATTTGTTGCCTATTTCAGCAGAAGGACAAACATTCTCTCTCCCTTCGGCAGTTGCCAGTTACGAGCTTTGGAAAAGGTCTGTTTTCTGCATGGTGCATTGCGGTGCTGTGATGAAGGCCTCTTTGCATCATGTTCTCTGCCAAGGTTAGCCCACTTCATCTATTCTTCTGATTTTGTTGCCTATTCAAGGGAAACTTGGGCTCTCAACCTCTCCTCCCACCCCGTGCAACTCTTTTGCCTGTAGACTCACATCAAAGAGGCAGGACTGTCTCCTCCCCCATCACCCCACTCGCCACCACCAGCAACCAGGGTTCTGCTACTCCAGCCTCAGGACACTGGCAGACACACAGCTGGCTCCTTCAACGTGTCTTTCTTTTGTTGAAAAAGATCATCCACAAGTTTTGTTCTTTTTATAAAGCCTGAAAAAAAAATACAGAAGCAAGGGAATTTTAATTATGTAGAATTATTCCCAAACCAAGATTCTGCCCATCATCTTAAAGGAAAAGAATTAAATTAATGCCATGTTATCTTTAAAAATGTATTTATCTGACTTTTGTTTTCCTTAGTAGTTACAATCTTCTGAAAAATAAGTGGGAGGGTGCTTTGTGAGGGAAAGGAAAAAAAGAAGTATAGGTCCTGTCTTAAAACCAAACAAGCAAACAAACACAAATACAGTGTGTCCGTAAAGTCATGGTGCACTTTGGTCGGGTCGACCGGTCAAAAATTCACCATGACTTTACGGACAAACTGTACATAAACCAGAAAGTGAGGCTTCCTTGAGTTACCAGACTTTGACAAATTTCTTAGCCTGTCCTCTGTGTGAAGGCTTGGGTTGGGATATAAGAGGGAGGTATAGTGTTTCTTCCCCTCTTTGCCCAGATCATGTCTGCCACTTGGAGCTCTGCCACTTCTAGCTGTGTGACATCAAATATGAGACTCTCTTTTCTATCCTCGTTTTCCTTGGCTCTAGAATGGGAGTAGTAATAGCAACTTCCTCCTGTGAAAATTGGTGGGAGGACCGAATGAGACACTGTGGATAAAGGGTTTAGCTCTGTGACTGTCATACAATACATGCCCAATTATCATTTTTATTGGTTATGTTTTGTTATACTTTTTAATCGGCTTCAGAAAGGCTCGGACTTAGTCTTCTTTCTCTTTTTTTCTCAGCTTTCCTTTCTTCTAAAAAGGTCCTCAATGAATTTTTTTTCATTGAATCTTAAATTTGGAGCATGTCAATGAGGATGAACATGATGATGACAACAATGATGACAGTGACGATGATGATGGTGATGGCGATGGTGATGGTGGTGGTGTGATGATGGTGCATCAGAACCCGTATAGAGGGACTGTGTCTACCATGAGAGACATGCCCATGGGGATTTTACAAAACTCTACATAAGCAAGTGTATGGTCTTCAGATGTTCAGCCTCAGTCTCTCCTTCCACCATGCCATGGGGAAGATAGGATTACTACTCCCACTTTAGAGATGAGGAAAATAGGGTAAGTAAGGTAACTTACTCATGTGACATAGTTAGAAGGGGCAGAATGAGCTGTTTAGCCACACAACTCTACAAAGGGGAGAAGCAAGTCCATTCTTCCTTTCCTCACCTGTACTGCAACCTTTATGCTGGGGCTGGGGCTATTCTGGATGGCTTGGATCTAGTGAGTCAACCCACAGCCTCTGGTTTATCCAATGGTGCTATGAGCATGGAATTGAAAAAAAATGAGTGACATTGAACATTTCTCAGGAGGTTTTGCCAAACTATTGTCCAGTCCTATCTATGTGGATGCTAAACTATCTCTTAGAATTAGGCCGCTGGAATCTATTTTCTTCAGTTTCTGTAATTTAGATTTTGGTTCTAAAGATTTTTTTTGGGGGGGGGTCATTGACTTTTTTTCTTTCTTTTGGTGTTTGGATTCTTAAAATACTCAGGCAGATGTTTTAGAAATGTGTGGCAAGTTTTTGGAGATTTGAAATTTCTATGACAGTGTGGTTAAATCCATTTCAAATTTCTTCAAACCCTGTTTGTGGTGTAAATATCAATAACACAGATTTTTCTAAAAGAGGTTTGTTTTTTTTTTAAATAGTAAAGAAATAATGTTGCCAGATGGATTCCCTGGTCAGGGCACATAAAGGAGCAGCTTGATGTTCCTGCGTCTCTCTTCCTGCCTTTCTAAAAAAAAAAAGTGAAGAAATAAATGTTTATGAAGCTCTGGCTTTGAGCTAAGGCTGTAATATCAATATTTGTTACATAGTTTGCTCCATTTAATTTCTAAGACACTTGTGTATCACTAAAATAATGCTCCTAGTAGGGTTAAAGCTGCGCATTACTTATCTTTGGCTCATTAATGCCTTTTCCATACCTAGCATGTGGTAGCACTCCATTAATTTGATGAACACTTGAATAAATGTTTTCTTTTTACACATTAGAAATTTGACGGGAGGACAATGTATTTAATGCATCACCAATAATCAGTCAATCGATCAATCAATAGAAAGCACAGATCTTTTACAGGCAGTGGAGGCTCCAGAATGTGTCCATTGCTGGGATTTGGAGGAGGCATTCTGCCTGGAAGGTGGGCTTTGGGACAGGTCTTGTTCTCTCAGCATAGCAAGCACATGGTGTTTGCTTTTGTTGTGTTTATTGGAGTGGCTTGGGAGGTACTGACAGAGCTTATGAAGAACCACTTTTTAAACCAGTCTTTGGTAACATAATTACACATAAGCTTCTGGAGAGGTGCTCCCAGAGGCAGACAGAACTGACATGGAAATGTGCTTGTTTCAACTCCTCTCACCAATGCTATGTGAGTCAGCAGTAAATAAAGAGGAAGAGCCTGTGGTCAGCAGCAACATCACAGCAGAGAGGGCACAGAAGGTGTGATCTGTCCTCTGCTCTTTGACCTCGGTGCAATAGGCTATTAATCTTCCTTTGGCAAAGAAATTAAAGGTCTGGTTATGAGCACAATGACTGACTATAGGCTGTTGAACCTTGGAAACAAGGACTTCTGACCTAAAAGGTGAAAGGGTTATTGATGAATAGAACTAGCTATGATCATTGAGACTTAAGGACTTTCCAGACAATGTCTCATTTAATCCTATCAAATAGTTACTAGCATTAACTCCACAATATGGGTGAGGAAACTGAGGCTTGTACGTGTTACATCACTTGCCTAGAGTCACACATGTAATCACCATGGAGCCAGGATTAGACCCTGGGACCCTGGGCCTTGAACTGCGCTGTGTGACTTGGCTGCATTTGGACAGCCACACAAAGGGGGAAGTCTTCTGAGGGGATGGGACTGAGGGCCAGACTGTGTGAGGGAGAGACTTGAGGGCTAGTCCTAAAGATTTTGTTTTTCACATTTTGATATATTCTCTGGGACTCTCTGTTCTATTTTTCTGTTCTTTTACTCACAAGATTGACCTTTAAAAGAACAATCAAGGGGGAAAGCAAGCTAGGATGAGCCTCAGTTAACCATATTGATGCAATAAAACAATTTGAATAAGTGGTTTCCAAACTTTGAAGTGCAAAAAAATCAGGGGCATATAAAAAAATGAAGATTCTCATTTTCTCCCTTCAGAAATCCTGATTCAATGTGTATGTGGCCTGGGATTCTGCATTCTTAACAAGATCCACCAGGTCATTCTAGTGCCTGTGGACCTTTGTGAAGGTCTGTCCTACTGGCAATGTCATCTAATGGCAAGCCAAGAGGAAGTTGCCAGGAGAAATTAAATGGCTTTCTAAGGGCTGGGCTGGCAATCCTGACCTCTAAAGGGGTAATAATGTCTCGCTAGAACACTATTAAGTTGTTGTGTACGTAATGTGTATGATGTAATTTGTCCCTTCTAACCTCTTCTAATAGGATTCTACAAGCATTTGCCAGAATGATTTAGGTTTATTAATTTCTTCCTTAGGTTAGAAAAGAAATTGAAGTGCTCAAAGATAAATAGATTTCCCTTTGCTTCTCAGACAAAAATACAGATACAAATCAAAATCCTCTAAATATTTAGAGATGGTTTTGCTTCATGTGATGAGTACCAAGGTACGCTCAAGTGTTCCATCTCCAGCCGTGTAAGGTCTGAATCAACTAAGGTTTCCTACTCTGCTGGAAGGCACTGACCCCTGGAAATGAGAGAACACTCAGAAGGCATACAACACTATGCAAGTAATTCTCCCAATGAGTCTTGAGCCTCAGATGACTTTGAAAAGAAGTCTCTGTTATAATAAAAGTGCTACCAAGTAGGGTGAATATGCTAGTTGCCAGTTGACTGACCTGATCATTAATTTATCTTTAATGTCTGAATGGGAAGTGTCACTGACTTAGCAATGCCCTCTCTTGGCAGAGCTGACCGGGGCCCAAGGGAACATTGTCAGCAGCTGCTATTACTAATTTAGCTCAGTGTCCTGCATTATATTTAAAGATCACCACCATTGAGCAAAGAGTTGTGGTATTATAAAATGTTCAGACAGGAGGGGAGCCACTCATGGGGCCTCCAGCACCGTCAGAGTCTTCAGTACTATTGTGTTTCATGGATACCAGAAACGGCTTGAGCATTTGAGAGTAGGATGTGGCATAATTACATGCAATTAACTAAGGACTCCTTGGGCAACAGCCCAACTTGAGACTTGATCTGACAGGGCTGCAGAGAAGCAAGGAGAAGGGAGAGACCTTATTTTAGCCAGGTTAAGAAAAAACAAATGCCAAAGGTTGAGGATGAATGAAGTACATCATGAGAAATAAAAAGCACCCTCTTCTCACCTGACCAGGTGGTGGCGCAGTGGCTAGAGCATCGAACTGGGATGTGAGGGACCCAGGTTCGAGACCCCGAGGTCACCAGCTTGAGTGCGGGCCCATCTGGCTTGAGCAAAAGCTCGCCAGCTTGGACCCAAGGTCGCTGGCTCAAGCAAGGAGTTACTCGGTCTGCTGAAGGCCCGTGATCAAGGCACATATGAGAAAGCAATCAATGAACAACTAAGGTGTCACAACGAAAACCCGATGATTGATGCTTCTCATTTCTCTTTGTTCCTGTCTGTCTGTCCCTCTCTATCCCTCTCTCTGACTCTCTCACTGTCCCTGTAAAAAGAACAAAAACAAAAACACCCTCTTCTGTCTTTTGACCTGTCTACTTGAAGCAATCATTGCCCCACTATTTTGTACAATACTGTTGGGCAACAGGGTGTTTTTGCCCCTGTTTGCATCCTCTGAAGGGGCCGGAGTCACTATGAAAGGACAGGTAGAGTAGGACACAAGTGTGGCAAACTCCCACCAAAGCAATTAACAACTTCTCTACAGAATAAAAAGAAACTGTTAAACAATGATTATTTTTTTCTTTTCTTTGCTGCTCAGGGTGAACATTAACTTGATAACAAAACAAACACATATTAGTTACATAAACTGATTCCAGATTAAAATCAGGAGTTCACGTGGAAATCTAGGATTTATTTCTTTACAATTTGCCTTAGCTTGGTTAAACTGCTTTGCATGAATGGGAAAACGTTTCTTGAAAATACAATATTGATCTTCCTATAACTGACATTTTACATGTTTGTGTACAGAATGGCTTCTACTAACTATGGTAGACTTATTTCAGATAAAACCCCCCATGTATTTCAAGGTAACAATGAGGATAGAGTTATGAGTTAAGAACTATATAGGAATAAGAAAAAAATTACATAGCCTCCTGGGAAATTTTGCAAAGGTCTATGATTGCTCAATGAATATACTTCACAGTATCAAGTGCTGAATAAATAGTACTATGAGAAGCTCGGGAGAAACACAAGACACTAAGGGATCATTCTAAAAATCCAAGCAATAAAGAAGTTTACTGAACTGCATAGGTCTTAGCTATTGTTCACTGACATTTTATTTTTAACCAGTATTTGCCACCTCTATCTGCTACTTGGCTACTGGAAGATTGTCTCTACGTCAGACTAATCCTGGGCACAAAATTTCATCTCTCCTATCCCTTTTTACCTTAAAGGACAGTGTTTTCTCTTTGCCTAATAGGTCTTCAGACTAGAATTTGGCTCTGGTCTTGTCTGTTTCTCCACCTGCCCCTCATGCTTTGAGCTGAAGTGAGGCTCTTTAATCATTAGCAGCATTCAACATCTGTATTCTGTTCAAGACCCTTCCAGGCTTGCCCTATGACCAAGTCTCTACAGCTGACAAGGTGCTGGATGAAATTATTAGGTATTAGGACTTCCATCTCCCTTCCCTTCTCTTTCCTTCCTCCATACCTCCCCTCCTTCCCTCCTTCTTTCATCCACTTTTTCTTCTTTTCTCCCTCCTTCCATCCTTGTCATTTTCTCCAAGCATCTATCTTACCTTTATTTTGTTTCTTTATTTCTTAGGGTCCATTATTTTATAGTAGGGAGATGGAGGATCAGAGAGTTAAGTGATTTTCCTAATGTTGCACAGTTAGGGGGTTAGTAAGAACCTGAATGTATCTTTAAGATTGAGTCTCTCTTTCTGCTATATTATGTGGCCATCATTTCTCTCTTGCTTTGTCCTGATGATTCTTCTTATAGATAACACCGCCCCCCCACCCGGGCAAAAAAAGTGCAGATAATCAGATTGTATTTTTATTCCAGAACACAGGAAGGGGAAAGAGAAGTGTGGACAGTGAGAAGCACGCAGTGACTCTTCACTCTGAGAAATGGGGAAGAATTAGGCTTACACAACCTAAGAGAATGCTGAAAACTTGCTTCCATTAGATCCAGGAACGTGACTAAGGTGTTGACTAGCTGAAATTTAATTAGTGAAGACACTGGAAATCCACCTGTCCCCACCCTGTGTCACCCACATTCTAGTTTCTGCTCCGAACACTAGCTGGGTGATATTGAGCAGATGACTTCACCGACCTCTTAGCGCCTGAGTTGCTCATAAAATAATGGCCTGTTAAAGTTCAGTATCACTAAAATAATAATAACAATGATAATAATAATAATAATAATAATAATAAAATATAGAATCTGCTGCAAGGCAGAAAGCCTAGATCTTTGAAGTCCTTACGGGTTTTATGTTCTAAGATTTGACTTTAGAACTGAAAAGTAACCGTGGACAGACATTGTCAAAGCTGAACAAGACTCAGGCGTTGTGTAAACCAATGATTAACAGAACAACTGGCTAGAACCAGGTTTTCATAATTCTGAACTAAAAAATAATATGTATTTAAAAGGCAATTTCCTCCTGTGCTTCTTGCTCTGTATGTCATTGAATGGCATTTATAATGACAAGTGAATTAAAATAAGAAAAACAAGTCATTTTCCTGGTTCTTGCTTACTCCGCTTGCAGGGTTCCAGTGGCCAGCAAGGTGTCCCCAGGCAGTCGCTTGTGGCAGTGCTCGTTCATTCCCCTTTACCTGCTCTCTCTTCCGGTGGCTGGGCACTGCCCCCTTGACAGGGCAGGCACTGTCTACAAGGCACCATTTCCTCTTTGCTGTATTGTAAAGGGTAACAACCCCTGGGCCGAATGCCACCCCGCCTGTTCTTTCTGACAGAAGGGCTGAACTAACTGTTTGTGCTGTTGCACACTTCCAGAGGGCTCCTAAACCGTGCTCGGGTGTCTTGACAGTGAGTTAGTGTGTATAACTTTTCATTATTATCTCAACTTCCCAAATAGGGTTCTGACGATGTGTCGGGAAAGGAGCGAGGAGGCTGGGCTGGGAGAGGGCAAAGCCGAATGAGTAACAACACCCCGGGAGACTCGGAGCCAGGCTGTGGCTTTGTTCTTGGGCCCCTACACACTGTGTGCTGTGGGCGACCCGCTTTCCAATCTCCTGGGACTGAGGCCTTTCCCAGCGTGGGGACTTAACAGGTGGTCACTCTGATGGCTCCCTTTGCCCACATCCTCTCTCTTTGGGTTCCCCCAGGACTCTGGAACTTACTCTGAACCCCAGCAGTGCAGAGAACATAAACTCATAGGACTGCTGCTTTCTATTTACATTGATTAGGGAGTAGAATAAGTAAAATAGGAATTTCTTCATTTCTCCATATCCAAAGAGACCCACTGCCTTTGGTATCCCAGCCCAAAGAGGCAGCCCTCCTCGCCTGGTACATCTGTCAGAAGGCAGGGCAAAGTGCTAGGAACATGAGAACAGCAGAAAATCTTTATTAAATGTCTCTTAGCACCCTTTGCAGACCTTGGACTCCTTAGGACCATGATGGCGAACCTATGACAGGAGTGTCAGCACTGACACACCTAGCCATTTTCGATGACACGCGGCTGCATGTGGCTGCATACCAGAGAAGTATGGGGTCGCATTCCGAGAAGGACGTTTCATCCTCGGCTCCTGCACGGCCAGGTGCAGTAGACGAGGAGAAAACATTTGCCGCAGTGTAGACACTCTGTGCCGGAGGTCTGTAGGCCAAAACAACAGGACTCTGGCACAGAGCATCTAGTTCTGGGACTTCCGGTTAGGCCGTTTTTCTCGAAGTGACACACCACCCGAGTTATGCTCGGTTTTTTGGCGAATTTTGACACACCAAGCTCAAAAGATTGCCCATCACAGCATTAGGACTAACCGGAACTAGCTTCTTCCTAACAAAGAGCAAAGTTCCTTTGCTATTTCTATACCCTTTCTATGCCCTCCACTCACAAAAGGGGATTTCAGTTTATTCATCATTATATGTCAATTTAACAATCTTATTGTAAGTCATACCACCTAGGAATTAGAATCAAACTGGCGGTTTACAGAGATCAATCAGTTTCACAGTTTTATTTTTTTCTTCTCAACTGTATGGAGGTAATTTAGCCTGCTGCTAATTGCAATCTATTTAATTACAGTGCATGCAGATGTAAAAGCAAGTATGAACACAGTTTGCAATTTGAGTATCATGTCAAAAACTGTCGAGGTGTCTATGATGGGAGGATTAGTGGATGGAGGAAGCCTCTGAGGTTGTTTAGTTCATTTACTATTGTGGAGGCTTCATGCCACATTTATACAACACTGTGTACATCTGCTGGCATTATTACACCACAGATACAGAAAAAATCAACCCTGATCTTTATTCTTTAGCCACTAGGAGGTGCCAGGCCTGATCTGGGAAGACAGTATAGATGCTTTCATTTAATCTGCCTGGCAGCCCTGTCAGAGAGCTAGTGTACCCCTGTTTGTAGATGGATTAACAATGTTCAGAGGGGTGAAATGATTTTTCCCAAGTTGTCACAGCTTGTAGGTGGGGTATGGATGGTGAGGGTGCTCACACTGTTGCCATCCTGGAAGGTCAGCTGCTCTTCTTTCGTCTGGGAAGAAGCCGAGACTCACAGAGTGACTTGACCACAGCTCAGTTATAGAATGTGAGATCTGGCAAAGACACTGGAGGTTGTGAAACTTAATTTTATCATTTTATGATAGAAGAAATAGAGGTTGGGAGAAGTTGGGTTGAAGTTGAGGCCTGCTGAGCAGGGACTGTGAAGCCAGTACTGTGACCCGCCCTCCCACCCCAACCTTGGTCTTGGCTCTAGTGCAGACACTCAGAAAGCTTCCCCTCTGCTTGCCTGCACAGCCTGCCCTTCAGAAACCACTTCTGAGTTATCCAATGTGCTGGCCAGGCTGATGCGGGAGCTTGTTTCCTCTAGGGATGCAGGGGAGTAAATGATGGAGAGTTCAAGTCCCTCTTCGACAATTTTGGTGCTTAGGAATTTAGCTCTGACATCTAGGCCAGGGGTCAAGAAGCTATGGCCTATGAGCCAGATGTGGCTCTTTTCATAGCTGCATCTGGCTCGCAGACAAATCTTTAATAAAAAAGAATAATGTTAAAAATATAAAACATTCTCATGTATTACAATCCATCATTTCCTACCACTCATGTTCATGGTTGTGTGTGGCTGAAGCCAATCACAGCTGTCCTCCGGGACAACACCAAATTTTTATTGGATAATGCATAACATACACGGGTTGTTGTGAGGTCAGGAAGTAAACTTTCCCCCTTTTAATCAAGTAGTCAGCTAGCTAATTGCAGAAACCCTTTTGATGAAGAAGATGACTAAAAGAAAAAAGATGAGGAGTATCATACTTTTCAGCAGGAATGGATAGAGGAATTCACCTTTGTGGAGAGAACAGGTTCTGCAGTGTGTCTAATATGCAATGATAAAATTGCATCGATGAAACGGTCAAATATAAAGCAGCACTTTGATACATGCCACACTACATTTGCATCAAAATATCCAGCGGGGGACAGCAGGAAGAAAGCATGTCAGGAACTACTGAGCAGAGTGCAAGCTAGTCAGCAGCAACTCTGTGTTTGGATCCAACAAGGTGACTGGAATTCAGCTAGCTTTGCTGGTGCTTTCAATTGTGAGAAACGGAAAGCCATTTACAGATGGGTAGTATGCCAGAACACTCATGCTTGATGTTGCCAATGAACTTTTTGGATAAAGATAAGATAATCAAAAAAACAAAAGACATGCCTCTGTCGGCAAGAGCTCTTCACAATTGTACCATCATGATGGCAAATCAAATTGAGGCAACACAAGTGAAGGACATAAATGCAGCACCATTCTTTTCTCTCACTTTGGATGAGTCAACAGACGTAAGCCATTTATCCCAGTTCAGCGTGATTGCAAGGTATGCTGTCGGTGACACACTACATGAGGAAAGTTTTGCTGTTTTGCCTATGAAAGAGACAACAAGAGGGGAGGATTTATTCCAGTCTTTCACTGAGTTCGCTAAAGAAAAAATCTACCAATAGATCAACTTATTTCAGTTTGTACTGATGGTGCTCTGTGCATGGTGGGAAAAAACAGAGGATTCATAGCGCTTCT
The DNA here is from genome assembly GCA_037038555.1 of Rhynchonycteris naso. NCBI lineage: Eukaryota > Metazoa > Chordata > Mammalia > Chiroptera > Emballonuridae > Rhynchonycteris > Rhynchonycteris naso. The sequence goes on along the minus strand of CM073000.1, from coordinate 159,923,513 downwards.
TCATGAACATGAAAAGAGACCCATCTTAAATTTTCACTGCATCCTACATCAGGAGGTGCTTTGTGCTCAGATGCGTGGTGAGCAGCTTGGTTAGGTGATGTCGCTGGTCATTTGGGTGGTCAACTTTATTGTTGCCCGAGCTTTAAATGATTGCCAGTTTAAAACACTGCTGTATGAAGTTGGAATAATTATCCTGGTCTGCTTCTGCTCAGCAATGTGCGTTGGTTGTCAAGAGGGAAGGTGCTCAGCCATTTCGCACCTTGTCTGAGTGAAATTTGAACTTTTCTTAAAATGAAAAACATTGAGCATCCTGAGTTAGCTAACACTGAGTGGCTCCTGAAGTTCTACTATTTCGTGGACATGACTGAACATCTGAACCAGCTCAATGTGAAAATGCAAGGTGTTGGAAATACAGTCTTATCCCTTCAACAAGCAGTGTTTGCATTTGAAAACAAGCTGGAACTCTTCATCACCAACATTGAAACAGGTTGTTTACTATACTTTGAAAAACTGGGAGAGTTTAAAGATGCATGCATAGCAAGTGACTCTGCATGTTGATCTCCAGCACCTAGCGGGCCTCACTTTTAATCTTCTGCAGTCATTCAAAGCATGCTTTGGAGGATTTTGTGAGCGCACTCATCTTTTTAAGTTCATCACCCATCCACATGAGTGTGCAGTGGACAGTGCTGACCTGAGTTACATTCCCGGTGTCTTCATCAGAGATTTTGAGCTATAAACCACTGACCTGAAGACCTCAGACATGAGGGTGAATAAGTTCAAGTCACTGAATGAAGATTTGGAAAGGCTTGCACGACAGCAAGTAGAGTTGTCGAGCAAACACAAGTGGGGAGAAATGAAAAAACTTCAATCGTAGACCAGCTGATTGTCAAAACTTGGAACGCGCTTCCCGTCACATACCACACACTGCAGCGTGTGAGTATTGCTGTACTGACAATGTTTGTCTCTATGCATGCATGTGAGCAGTCTTCCTCACATCTAAAGAACGTTAAGACCAAGCTACGATCATGTTTAATGTATGGAAGTCTCAACGCCTGCATGAAGCTTAACCTCACCACATATCAACCAGACTACAAAGCCATCAGCAAAACCATGCAGCACCAGAAGTCACATTAATGGTAAGAAGTACTTTATTCATCATTGGTTAGCAACAGCATAACAACGTTATTTAAAAGAATTTAGAGACTTATTGTACTTTAAAAGTGTTGGTCTTACATAAAATGCACACATTTACTTGTATTTAGTGTTAAACATATTATATGGTTCTCACAGAATTACATTTTAAAATATGTGGCGTTCATGGCTCTCTTAGCCCGAAAGGTTCCCGACCCCTGATCTAGGCAAACGGTGGCAGTTTCCTATCTGCTCTGAAAGCTGTGGACGCACATGCGTCTGAGGACGAACCTCAGGTTGCATTCAAGAGTTATTAGATGTTTTGCAACACTGAGTATAATTCCAGTTTTCCAAGAGTGGTTTGTTTGTGAATAATGCTTTGTTTGCCAGTGCCCCTCAAACTTTAGCTTTTGTAAGAACCCGGGGGACCTGTTCATATTCACATTCCTGGGTCCGGTCCTGGCCCTAGAGATTCTGATTCAGAGGAATTCACGTTTCCCACCTTCCTCTGGGCCATGCTGAGGCGATAGCCCTGATTGCCTGAGAACAACTCAGGAGTGCTGCTTTAATGCACTTACCCAAAGCTCCCTGACAGTTGGCTCAGGATCCAACAAACGTGTGTATGGGAACATGGCCATGCTTCTTTAAGGTTTCTGGTTTTCAGCAAAACACAATTTGTGAAGAAAGAACTAAGGATTTCTACCAGTTAGTCCATCTGTTGCCAATTTATTTTCCATTGTAAACAAATGTAGATTCTACAACTTGTTATTATGCATGAATTTGGTTATTTGACAAGTGAAATCCAGTCTTCTGTGATATGACAATTGCACAATAGAGTCATATTTAAAATTTGCATTATTATTCCACACAGTGGATGCGGCTGTTTTTAAATCCCAGCATGAGAGTCTACAGCACTTACATTGCTTTTTCATTGTAGACTCCTATGTCCTTCACACCAGGTTTATTTATAAACTTGACTCACTAATGGCTCCAGTCTCTCTGACCTCCCACACCCTTAGTTCAAGAAAGACCAAAAGTCACAGGCAGAATCATGTTTACATGCATTTCTTCCCTTTTTTAGTGGCTAATTACTGATTAGTAGGTGTGTGATCCTGGCAGCATAACTGAGAAAAATCCTGCTACAGAATGACTAATTGACCAAAGGAACCAAAGGCTGAAGTGAGGAATCGCCTTTTAAACTGCAGCTTCTCCTTGACTGAATTTGCAGAAGCCCTGCCAAACATTTGCAGCGAAAACACAGCAAAGGGGAAGGCAGCAGTGTGCTGTTTTCCTCCACCTCCAGATGACTGTCCAGGCCGACTTGGGACCTACAGCATTTCTGTCACTGAAAACAGAGAGGGAAGCAACACATTCAGCAAAACAGAAAAAGGAGAATCCAAAACATGTATTTTTAATTACTGAAATAAAATGAAGCCTCACGCCTGACCAGGCAGTGGCACAGTGGATAGAGTGTCGGTCTGGGATGTGGAGGACCCAGGTTCGAGACCCCGAGGTCGCCAGCTTGAGCACAGGCTCATCTAGTTTGAGCAAGACTCACCAGCTTGAGCCCAAGGTCGCTGGCTCAAGCAAGGGGTCACTTGGTCTACTGTAGCCTCCTGGTCAAGGCATATATGAGGAAGCAATCGATGAACAACTAAGGAGCCGCAACAAAGAATTGATGTATCTCATCTCCCTCCCTTCCTGTCTGTCTGTCCCTATGTGTCCCTCTCTCTGACTCTCTCTGTCACACACACACACACACACAAAAAGAAGCCTCACAAAATAAAGCCTCTTTACAGCTTTTGTGTGTATTAAATTTGATAAACAACTTGGTAAATTTTAGGATGTTTACTTGCAAAATTTATCATCAAAGAGCACACTTTTTGAGAACTAAAAAGATCTGATTTTCAAGCAGAAAGTCACATGGTACTTTGAAGGGAAAGACAGAGGCAGGGGCTGTGGGAAGGGCTGTGTGGCTACCTTTGATGACAGCATCCAGTTCCATGCGTCCATGCCACCCCACCCCTTTCTCTGGGTTGCTTGGCTTACTCCACTCAGTTTCTAGTCAGCTTTTCTCACCCCAAAATGGAAAAAATTAGGAAATGAATGCTTCTTCTTTTACAGTTCACTATTTTGGGAGATATTTGAGGTTATCTTTGAACCTTACTTTATTTAAATTGTTTTTCATGCAAATATTTGTTCTCTATTTAAATTTGGCCACTTCTTTGCAACAACACCCTTTCACAGAACAAAAACGAAAATAGGTGCTAGTGCCATGGAGTGGAAATTTGCTTCTTCAATACCCTAACTGTCCTAATGCAGTTCCCTCATATCAGAGAACTATTGCTGCTGGTGCTGTTGAGAAAGAATAGTTTCCCTGCTCCTGACAGATCCTTCCCTTAGTGCTTGATCCCAAGCCCTCTAATTACGGTCAAGTGTCCTGGAGCTATGATGCCTGAACATAAATGGTCCTTTAACAGCTAGGCTCTTTCAGGTAGCTCACAATTTTGCCTTCTTTCTTATATAATACTTTCAATTTTTTAATGGTTATGACAAAGGCCCCTGTCTATTCCTTTTAACCATTTCTCAAAGCTGAATATTTAAAATCTTTTCTTCATGAGCATAGTGTTTTTATTTCTGCTTTATTCAATCAGAAGATATACCTAAGATTATTAGGTCAAAGGGAATTCATATTGTTCTAGATCTTGAAACCGTGTGTCAAACATATTCCAATCTATGTATGAGTACAGTGTCATTATGACTTTGCCAGCAGGTGGGTTTGTTCAGTCATTTGTTCAAACATTCATTAGTTCATGCACAAATCTCTCTCGTGTTTATTGAAAAACTGCAGTGCCAGGCACCCTGCTAGAGCTCTGGTATTAATATTATTTAATTGTGTTTTGTAATCTGCATAGATATAAAATGGTGCCTATTATTTTTAAATTTTCATTTTTTTTATGACTGGTAAGGTAACGCATTTTTTAATACATATATTTGCTATTTATATTTATCATTAAAATGTGCCACTATATGTTAGTAAATATTAGTTTAGTAAATAGGGAGTTTATTGAACACATTCTAGCCATGGCTGGGATAGGAGGGAGGAGGGAGGAGGGAGGGAAGGAAGGAAGGAAGGAAGGAAGGAGGGAGGGAGGGAGGGAGGGAAGGAAGGAAGGAAGGAAAGAAGGAAGGAGGGAGGGAGGGAGGGAGGGAGGGAGGGAGGGAAGGACCGGCGGAGGAGGGGAAATCTTGCGTTCTAACAATAGTCACTGTCAGTGCTTGACCTTTTTCAGATATGGTCCTATCTCATAAAACCTGTCCAATTTAAAATTAGACCACCATAGGGGGACAGTGCAAATATACAGGCTTTAGGAACCAAAGCCTTCTGTTTAACTATTCTTTGCTGCTTTGTTATGAATGTGTTTAGTGTTACCATATGTTCTTCTCCCTTTGAGATGGGCATTTCGCCATGTGTATAATGCTTTGAGACTATTAATTACTCTGTGTAAAATAAGTTATTATGACTGTGATTCTCTTTTCTAATGATTCCAGTTCTTAAAGAGAGGTAGATTTTCATTTCGTTCATTGTTAAACAGGCTGCTTATCATTTTGAGACTTATAAGCACTGGCCAGGCACAAAAGCTAGGACGAGCTTTCATGGTAACTCAGCTCTCTGGGGTTTGCATAAATTGGGGAAGACATTTGTCGCTGGTGACACTCCTAGAAGACTTGAACCTGCTACATGGCTTCTGTTCTGCTTGGGACATTCAATATTTCTAACACATTTTTTTTAGGGCTAATGCTAATAAGGCTCCATTGACTCATAAAAGATGAATAGTCTATTTTTCCTGCCTCTAAATAGCACAGCCAGCCGGTAGGTTTGTTCAATCATTTGTTCAATCATTCATTAGTTCATGCACAAATCCATCTCATGTTTATTGAAGACCTGCAGTGCCAGGCACCCTGCTAGGAGCTCTGGTTTAAGATTGTATAGGGAAGGAAAAGCAGCCAGGCTTTCTTTGGTCTCCTGCTGCTAATTTTCTGAGATCTGTCACATAGTCATTGGGAAAGTAGAAAACTGTTTCTAGCAAACTAACTTTGGTTAATCTAAACCAACTTTATCCCATTCGCCCAGCACACACAAACTGATGAAGTCCTCTAGCAAAGAAAAAAGTTGGAGAAAGATATTTGACTTGATGAAGATCTGAACAAGGAGAAAATAGAGGCCTCATCAGAAATGGGATCAGAATCATAAAAAAACAAGAAATAAATATTGGCCAAATACCAGGTGCTTTGTACTGTCATGAAAATTATGGAAGACAGCAAATAGCATCTGATTTGCATTCTCTGAGGGCCTGTGACTATGAAGTTTATTGACTAGTAGGAGAACAAGAGAGGTCAAGAGACCAGTCAGTGGCTGTTGGAGTGTTCACAGAGTGATGGTGGCAGCTTAGATCACACTGTGGAGGTAGAGAAAGGTGAACAGAGCCCAGATACAGTCTGGAAGTTGAAATTACTATCGTTGTGAACAACTGAATGTGAAAGATGAGGCAAAGCCAGAAGCTGGCTACTGAGTTCTGGCTTCAGCAAATGGGTGCTGTCATTTATTGAACCAGAAAGGACAGGAGTGGGGGTGTGCTGTTGGGGACAAATTTGAATTTGTGTGTTTAGGGAAAGGGGAAATTCTGGGACCAGTATTTTGAAAAAAATATTGTTTCTGGGTATCTCCTGACAAGTATAAGAAAATTACTTGTTTACTTAAAAGTATGTCATTCTTTTATAAAACTTTCCTGATTGAAATATATAGGTTAGATTCTTAAAGATTTTCATGTTCTTTAAAAAAATATTATTCCTGATGAGAACACAGTGCAGTCAACAGTTCAAATGCTATGGAGAAGTTCACCTGAAACCTATGTACTCTTACTGATCAATGTCACCTCATTAAAAAAAAAAAAAAAAAAAATATATATATATATATATATACACACATGTAATTCCAGTCAGGCATGGAAGAAAACCATGACAAAGGGAAAACTTTTCTAGACTTGGGGATTTTTAAATTTCATTTTTAAATTAAATTTATTGGGGTAACATTGGTTAATAAGATTATATAGGTTTCAAGTGTACAATTCTGATACACCATCTGTATATTGCATTGTGTGCCCACCACCCAAAGTAAAATCTTCCATCACCATATGTTTGACCTTCTTTGCCCTTTACCATCCTTAACCCCCCTTCCCTCAGGTAATGACAATACCATTATCTATGAGGGTTTTTTTTTGTTGCTGTTGTTTTTCCTGTTTGTTCATTTGTTGCTTTCAGTTTTATATCACACATGAAGGAAATCATATAGTTCTTAACTTTTTCTGTCTGACTTATTTTGCTTAGATGATATTCTCAAGATCCATCTATGGCAGTATTTCATCTTTTCTTGTGGCTGAATGGTATTTTATTATATATATGAACCACATCTTATTTATCCAATCATCTGTTGAAGGACATTTTGGTTGTTTCCATGTCTTGGCCACCATGACTAATGTGGCAATGAGCATAGGTGTGCATGTATCTTTGCAAATAAATGTTTTCAAACTTTTAGGGTAGATACCCGGAAGAAGGGTTGGTGATTCATATGGTAACTATATTCTTAATATTTTGAGGAACCTCCATATTGTTTTCCACAGTGGCTGTACCACTTTATATTCCCACCAGCAGTGAATGAGGGTTCCTTTTTCTTCACAACCTCTCCAACACTTGTTGTTACTTATCTTGTTAATAATAGCCATTCTAACAGGAAATTTTATTCAGTTATTGTAATGATAAGAACCACAGAGAACATTCACAGAGCCCTCACTATGTGCCAATCAAAGTTCAGAGAACTTTACATACATTACCTCAATGAATCTTTACTGTAGCCATATTAAGTAGGTTCTGTTACTCTGCCTATATTCAGAGGTTGATTAAGGTCAGTTGAGGCCCTGGGTGCAGAAGAAAATATTGGGCCCCTGTCATTAGAAAAAAGTGTGAAGTTGCAGTTCTGCAGGGCCCTTCAGGAGTCGGGGCCCACGGCACATGCCTGATGTGCCTGCCATTAAATCCACCTCTGCCTATATGAGACGCAAGAAATTGAGATACTGTATTAGGAGGCTCAGTACTTGTCTAAAGTCATACACTTCATCAGTGGAAAAGTTAGGACCTGAACCCTGAATTTGGTTTCAGAACTGGTGCTTTCAATTGCTATATTATACAGCACAGAAGAACACACCATAAAACATAAGAATGTTTCCTTCCTGGCTTAGCTTTAAAGCATACTCAATATTTTGGCTTTTAAGCACAGGTAATCTACTTCTCTAGGGTCTGATATTGACAGAAACTGTTGTGCATTTTCCCCAGAGAGAGAAATATGGTAACAAATTTTTTTGTGTATGTTGGTATGCGGGGGAGGCGGCTATGTAGATGCATGTACACACGCACAAACACACATGAAACTCACATAGGCATCTAAAACTAGGAAATACAGATATTGTAAGGAAGCTTGGAGGTCATCTTTTCATGAGAAAAAGCTTCAGAGTGTTAGGTGACTCCACACAGTCTGTCAGTAGCACTGGAACTGAGTTTCATAATTCCCAGGCCGTCGTACTTCTCTCTTTCTCTCTTGTATATGCTGTGTCAACTCCTCTGACTCTAGAGGATGTTTGCTTTAGGATAATTCTGTGTGAGAAGTTTGGGGAAGATGTAATGACTGTTGACAGCCATTTGTTTAAAAATAACCACAGCTCCTCCAGAGTTAGCAATGGAGAGGGTAGGGGAACTTGGAGAAATCCTAAATCCTCCTGAAGATCTTTGGTTAATCATTTCTGCACTATCTCTAGATGGCGCTGTTTCCCTGTAACACAGCTCTGAGTAAGCGCACACAGTGCCTTCCTTGTAGCAGCTCACAGCGTGATGGAGGTAAAGCTGAAGATTGTTCATCAATTTTCACTCAAAGGTAAGAGAATATCTAAAAATGTCTGCAACTCACAAGCCCAATCTACCCAAGTTCTGGTCCAGTGGAGGCAACTGGACAAAGGCCCCCCAAACTTGAGAGTTGTCAAACTGGAGAAGCAGAGATGGTAAACTATGTCCCTCTAGGGACAGCAGGGAGGATATGCTTAGGTTGAAGGGATCCAGAAGCATCAAATCAGAATATGGGGGGCTGTAGGGTTCTAAAAGGCAATGCTGCAGTAGGCCCCCTCATTCATAATTTTACTTTTCCTGGTTTTAGTTACCTGTCGTCAACCACAGTCTGAAAATATCAAATGAAAAATTCCAGAAATAAACAATTCTAAAGTTTTAAATTGAGTGCCATTCTGAGTAGCTTGATGAAATCTCGTGCTACCCTGCTCCATCCCGCGCCAGCAATGTGAATCATCCCTGTCCAGCTTCTCCATGCTGTGTACGCGACCTCCCACTGGTTTAGTCACTTAGCAGCTATCTGGGGTATCAGATTGACTGCCACAGTATCACAGTAGCCCTCATTTTACTTAACAATGGACCCAGGGTGTAAGAGTAGTGATGCTGGCAGTTGGATATGCTAGAGAAGCTGTAAAGTGCTTTCTTTAGGTGGAAAGATATATCTGTTTAGAAAAACTCATGGTGTGGAGGGTACTATCTCTGGTTTCAGTCATCCACTGGGGATCTTGGACTGTATCCCCCATGCTGAAGGGGAACTACTGTATAGCACATTCATTTCAAACCCTAAAGCTCATAAAGTGAAAAAGAGCAACAAGAGCATAGGTGGCCAAGTAGAAGCTGCTTGCAAAGAAACAAGAAAGGACTGGTGCCCAAAGGATGTGGTTGAGAAGATGTGAAAGATGGGGAAATCTCGGGAACAGAGAAAATTTGGGACTCTGAGAATCTGGCTGCACAGAGTAAATGGGTGTGAGAAACCAAGCATGACTTCTAGTTTTGAGTCTTTCTGTGAACAGAGGGGAGGAGATGGAAGATGGGTAGAGGTGAATGTCTCTAGGCAATAGGAGATTGTTTTGGGAAAAGAACCCCAAATGAAGAGGTGCTAAAGTTGCATCCTGGGAATGTGGAGCACTGTGGAGATGTGGTGCAGGAGGATGTATTGACTACTAATGTGATCTGTAGTAAGAGGGAAGGAGAAGCGTGAATAAGGATGGATGGACAGTTCTTAAGTTTCATCGCTGCATAGTTGAAGCCCTCTCCTCTCCAATATTACCTGTAAAGTGATACCCAGCCTTTCCTTTAAACTCCGCCTCTTAGGGTGTGCGAGGACTAGGCTGGTATGTATTCAACTTTTGTTTCTATTTTCAAGCAGAAAATGATTTATTTTCCTTTTACCAAAAGGGACTTTTGGCACACATTCTTCACTGAAAGTTGCCTGCCTGCCTGTGTGCTGCAGAGGGCTGGGGACCCGCGGTGTCCTCTGGCACTGCCAGCATCTTGTAGACAGTGTCGAGGACACAAAGCCTCCAGCAGAAATCTGTGACACTGTGATTGTATGCTGTGCAGATATAATAATAAAAACATAACTTAGTTACAAAGGCTTTGAGGCACTAAGAATTTCCCTGGAGAAATTGTACTTCTCAGAAAAGATGCAGACAGACCAGCAGGGGGACTGTTTCCTTAGGTCAAGGACAGGTCTGTCAGCAGCAACCCAGGGAGAAGGGGCTTCCACAATGATTAGAATTACAACTGTATTCTTTTTTACAAAGTCGTATTATAGAAAATATAAATCACCTTTAAAATAGACTAGTATACTCGTTATTCAGCTTCAACAATTATAAACTCATGGCAGATTTTGTTTCATCTGTATCCTCTTTATCCCCGTATTATTTTTGAAGCATATTACAGACATTGCATTATTTTGTTTGTAAATATTCAATATACATCTATCAAAGATCTAACCACCATTCAAACTTCTAATTGTCTCATAAATGTTATATTTTATTCCATTATGGTTAAGCCAGAATCTAAATATGGTATACTCTCTATAATTGGTTTTATATATGTGTCTTTTGTGTTTTTAAAATCTACAGGTTCTCTTTACTTTTTGTTTATTCCTTTGCAATGAATTTGTGGAAGAGAACTATTCTCTTTGAGCTGTTTGGATGTAAGCCTTTCTGTGGCAGAGACTGGCTAGATCAGTGGTTCTTAACCTTTTTTGAGGTACCGAACCCACCAGTTTTATATGCGCATTTACCAAACCCTTCTTTAGTAATAAATAAAATATAATTTTTTTTCCAAATTCAAGACATAGGTATATGTTTTTTTACTGGTGCACAAAATGAGCCGTGCATGAACATCACCTTGCTCAAAGAACAAAACCAACAAAGTGCATGAACTCACAAGAAATTACGGTATTAATTTATTCTGGCCTCCGAGGCAGAGGCTTCTCCGAACCCCTGAGACCGACTCATTGAACCCCTAGGGTTCGATAGAACCCAGGTTAAAAACCACTGGGCTAGATCCTCACCAACTCTGCTTTCTTTTCCTTTTAAGCATACAACTAAACAGCTTCCCATCCTTCTCTGCAGTTAGAGGTGACCAACTGTGTGGTGACCCATGGAATGTGGGTGGCAGGGATGAGTGCACTCATGTGTGGCCCGTAAATACTTCCTGTGTGCCCTCTTCAAGTTCTCCTTTCAATCCTAGTGGACTGGAACCACGTATTAAAAATGGTTGGGGAGCCACAGGATGCAAAGAGCCTGTATCCCTGACTCAGTACGTGGAGGACAGCTCACATTGCCCAGGAGCACCCTCCACTTTGTTACTCAGAGTTTGGATTTGTTTGTAACATTAGCTAGCATTTCCTTAGCAAATAACATTTTACATGAATATCATTATAGGGTAGTGGCTCTCAACCTTGGCTGCACATTGTAAATACTGTAAGGTCTTTTTAAAAAAGCTGATTCCTGGGCCCTGCCCTGGGCCAATTCAATCTGAATCCCTGGGGAGGTTTCAGCACATTTAAATGGGTGTTTAGAGCAACACATGTAATTTTAATGTTTCTGAGGTTAAGAACTATTTTAACAGTTGATAGTTCAGTAATTCTTAGAGACTCCTTTCTCATCTTTCTAGAGTACTGAGCTGAAAATGCCTCTAGATAGTTTACATTTGTAATATACAGATACTAAGCAATATTATTGGTCAAGAGTTTGGTGTGTAAAGTCATAAAATAAAGTATACAGCCACTTAGCCCTAGTTGAATTTATAGAATACCATTTTAATGGGACTTATTTCTTTCTGGGCCATGCTTGGTACACCTTGTCTTAAAAAATCTCCATTGCAGTTTTCTATTTACATGTATACTTCTGCCAGGAGACAAAGAACCTTCTTAAAAAGAAGAGCTCTGTGGCCTATCACTGTGTCCTGCTGACTGGAACACTGGCAGGCACTTTAGTGGGCTTTCATGAAGTAGATTGATGAGTGAATGAGTGACTGAATTTATCACAAGGTGATTATGGAAGTGACTGCACAGAGTAGTTCTTCCAGAGAGAAGTAGGTATAAAGACAAACTAGGAAGCAGTTGACTCAAAGTGAGTAAAGCAAGATGATAAATGAGGTTCAAAGAGGAAGACTGTTCAGCAGAGATGAGTGAGATCCACAACATCATTAGAATGGTGAGTTGTACTTTGTGACTTAGTGCCAAATAGCAAGCAAATATGCACATGATAAAATGCTAGGTTTATTGAAAAGCTTTGACATGTATCTGGGGATTTAGAAGACCAAACACATATAAGGTGTCATGTGCCTGCCAAGGAAAGACCTGAGAAGGTTCTAATTCTCATTTCTGGCTGATCTGACACTCTGTATAAGCTGAAAGTCAAGGCTAAGAGTTGTAGACTACCAGAGTGTGGAAGGCAGACCCTAATACCCAAAACTTACTTACTCAACAGATTCAAGGACATCAGTCAAAAACAGACAGACAACATTAGACTTGGAAAAGATTCAAGCATTGATCTATTCTAGTGCATTGATTTTCAAAATGTGGTCCACAGAAGTCCTCAAGACTCTTCAGGGAGTCTTCAAGGTCAACATTATTTTCACTAATAATACTACACATGACTTACCTTTTTCAGTGTCTTAACATTTGCTCAAAAGTAGGTGGGAAAAACTCTTGGTGCGTTAGCATGGATCAAGGCAGTGTCACTATACTGTACTCTTTACCAAAATGTACAATAAACACTAATTTAAAAAAAACAACCAGTTTTACTTAAGGATATTTTTCATGAGGGAGTGCAAATTATTAAAAATATTAAATCTCGATTCATGAGTACATGGCTTTTTACTATTCTGTGAGACACAGAAAGCATTTCTGAGCATACTGAAGTATGAGAGTTGCCTTTAGGAACAGCACTTATGACATTATTGGAGCTGCAAGCTGAATTAGTCCCTTTTTTTCATAGTGTACTATTTTTTACTTGAACGAATACCTGACAGACTATAGTTATACAGACCTGGGAAGCTGGTGAGTTATTTTTGAAAATTAAAAAAGTAAACCTTCTATCCTAAGAAAAACACCTGAAAATATTTGTTGGCAGTGATAAAATGTTAGCTTGGAAGCAAAATTTAAATTGTGGAAAACATGTGTCTCCTATCATACTTAATATCATCCTAAATACTTAAAGATTATTCTGATAAGGTAGGTGATTATATTAATTAATAGGCTTTTCTGATGTTGTACAAAGTAATGTGTCAACATATGTAAAATCTGAAATTGACCAAGGAACTAATATTCCCAAGCGACTGATGAATAAATACTCTTAGCAAATCATATTACCAGTAAAAGATACATTCACAGAGCAAGATGAGGCTCAGGGATTTTCATGTAACGATGCAAAAAGTTTATTGATCTGGCTTCTGCATTGCAATTGATCTTTAGAAAACTACAACTTATGAAGTTTGCTGTAGTGTCATGGGAGACAATTGACATGATCTGAAAAGGCTATGAAAATATCCTTCCCTTTCCAACTACATGTTAGTATAAGGCTGGATCTTCTTCATATACTTCAACCTAAACCACAATCCCTATTGTTTAAATACAGAAGCAGATGTGAGACTCCAGTTGTCTTTCTCTCAGGCCAGGCATTAGAGAGACTTGCAAAACTGTAAAACAGTTTTCTTCTTATTCATTTTTTGTTTTGGAAAATAGTTATTTTTCAAGAATGTTTTGTTAGTTTGCATGCAATGGGTTTACTATTACTAATTTAAAAAAACTTTATAGTTTTAATTCCTAACATATTAGATGTTAGATATTGGTGGATGTAGTCTATTTAAACAAAAGATTTTTAGACTCCTAAATATTTCTTAAAAGTGTAAAGAGGTCCTGAGACCAAAAAGGGCTTCAACCTGTTGCCTTAGTCTAGCACCTCATTGTTCTGATGGGGACACTGAGATGAAAAACTAGGTAAAGCGATGGGATGTTAAACATCACTAGATTGTTTTCAAATGTAAGTGATAGTGCCTTTTATTTTTCAGAAGAAAGCGCTTTTAGATAGAAAACAGATAATTTTTTACTAAACTGTTTCTGTTGCGTGTTTTTATGGCCAGTGAGTATAGTGCCATCAGTGAAGACCCTAAGCTTGGATAATATATAGCATGGTGTAACTTACCAGACACAAGTAATTTATTTTATTATTCTAAATTTTAAAACCTTCGGTATGGATTTCCTTGTCTTTTGGGAAATTATGAAAGAAAATAACAGCAACAAAAAAGGTTGGGCATGTTTTTCTGAGAGGGGTGGGGAGCAGGCACCAATGTGTCACCCTAAGTCTGAAAAGTGGCTGAGGGTGGCCCTCTGAAGGGAGTTTGCATGGAACTCGGAGCATGTAATCTGTGGTGTCCATGCTCGAGCACCTAATGTCCCTTGTGGTAGAGATGGAGGCAAGACATGGATGGCTGTCCTCATGGGACATTATTCCTGCCCAGAAGTCTGAGGAGTCTAAGGACTCTAAGTTTGAATCTGACCTTTTCTTCTTCATCACCTCATTATTGTCAAGGTAGGAAGAAGGAACATATGTATATATATTTTTAACAGTGGGTCTCCATTTTTACTCTTGTTTGGGTCTCTACTTATGTTAGGAGCAGGTCTGTTCAAGACGGTGTTTGTGGACATATTGGCTGACCTTTTAGTGCTGGAATGTTCCTGGTGAGCCATGGTTTCTGTCTCATTTCTTATCCAGAAACTCAAACTGCAGGATCATGACCTTTATTCACACTGTGAGTCCTTAGCAAAATAAATATGTTTGTATCTAGGTATTATATCAAAGAACTTGAAAAGTCATTAAGTTATCAAGGGGTCCATAAATTTTGATTAGAGAATCAACTGGGCCAGTGGACTGTGTTCTGAGATAGTGAGCACAGAGTGTACATCCTCTTAGGAATATTCAGGCTGCTTGCCTATGTTGTTGCTGGAATCTTCCCCAGATATCAGTCCACAGAGATGGCTATCCCAGAGCCGAGTCACTGACTGGTCTGCAGCTTGTGGGGAAGTAAGGCCCGATAATTCATAGACTATCATACCCAGAGGAGTAGTGCACAAAACCGGAGCTCCTCAATCATGACACCGTCTGGGCATTTGCCACACGTTGGAGAAATGCCTGTTGACTCATCATCCTAACAGCAGATGGCTCAATTAACAATCAGAACTGTGACTACTGTTAGGAGTTAAAGATATGACATTCTAAATCTTTGCAAGTCACTCATAAATATAGTTGCTATTATGGAGTGCTTCTATGTGGCACTAAGCACTTCATGGTTATTATTTCCTTATTTTCATTAACATTTACATAACACCACCACTCTGAGCCAGCGCTGTTCCAGGCATTTTAAAATGTTAATTCATGCAATCTTCAGAACAATCTTATGTGGTAAGCAAAATGTTTAATTCTGTTTTACAGTTGAGGAAACTGAGGCATAGTGTTTGGGTTAGTGTGGCTAAGGTTATGACCTAATAGTGGTGAATTGGGTGTATGAACTGAGGCAGTCTGTCTCTAGGCATTAATATATTTAATCCTCCCAACAGTCCTTTAGGACAGATACTCTACTGCTCACAAAAATTAGGGGATATTTCTCAATGAATATGAAGTGATAAAATGTATTATCATCGCATTTCATGGAGAAGGACATGAAGTTAAATCCTCTAGGTTCCCCAGCTTCCCTGGGTAAACAAGTTGCTACGGTTGCAAAGATGGTAAGAGGTATGGGGGCTCGAACCCTGTCTACTAAATTGGCTGGACTGTGGGACTACCCCTACTTCTCTTCTGAGAGTTCTGGACAAACAAGAGTTTGCTACATATTAAAAGACCGACAATTGTTGAGGTCAGGCCCATTGGGTCAGTTGTGTCATTTGCATTCTCTGTAATGACTGATTTGGGGTAAGATTAAGTGGCTTAGGCTCAGTGATTGCTTTTCAAAACACATGAGATCTTTGAGGAGGTAAGATGGATATTGAAAGGATTGAATTGCCTTTGCTATCTAACGACTTTGGAGACTTGTGGTTACTAGATGCTCAGTTGGCACGTCTTGACCATAACCAGAATATATACAAAATGAAGTGCCTTATTGGATAGTGGAAATAATACATCTGTAGGTTTGAGGGCCTGGCAGTCCTGGGTTTGCGATCCCCTCCATTGTTTCCTTGATGGTTCAGAGTCTGGTGGTTTCCTCCCCTGTCACATGGGAATATAGCAGTGACCATGCTGGGTTGAGGTAAGGACCAGACACTGAGCAGGCAGCCCAGACAAATGCTGATTTCTTTTCCCTTTCTTTGTTCAGAGCCTCATGTGAGCTCTGAAAGGACCTGTAGAAAGCTCCCTCTACAAGGAAATTTGGCTGGCGAGGGAGTGTCATGCCAGCTTACAGGTCCCCTGGACTCCGGAAACTGGAGACCTCTCTGGCCAGCAGTGCAGCCTGCTGAGTCCACTGATGCAATGGCTCAGGCAGAATGCCCAGCTTCGCCTGGCTCTGGGCCTGAGCGGCTTCAGCAAAACAGAGAGCCAGGAGGCCTGGCTGGGGAGGTCCGGAGACCTGAGGCTGTCCTTTTTCTGTGGTACAGGTCTGCCTCTGATGCTCAGAGGGACACTTAGGGCACCTGCAGAGGCAAAATGAGGAAATTGTTGCCAGATTTCTGTTTCTCATACTATGTTGCTGGTTTGTTTAGTGTTGTCAGAGAAAGACAAATTAGCAGTAAAGCCATTCCTGAAGCAATGAAAGGCAGAATGCCCTTGGGCCAGGGCTGCAAAGGGCCAGGGAGCTGTAACTTGACATGTTTTTGAATTCTTCTGGGGAGAGTAAAGAGCCCAGGTCTAAAAGTATTTCTAACACATTTCCATTCCTCTCTGTGCCCGGAGGTAAGGGAGCTGGAGCATATGTTCCATATTGATTTGCATTTGCACACTTTCCTGCATCTATTATCTCGCCTCATTAGGGCTTGGAAGGGGAAGTGGAACCGAGCGGGTGGCAGCATGTGCCTTCCTGAGCCCTGTGGAGAATTGTCCCAAACGGTAACTGAAACAGTGGCGAGGGCTAGCCAGGGGCTCGTAGGTGGCTGGGCATCTCTGGGCCCAGATCCAGCAGGGCCCAGCCAGCTTCGATGAGTCCAGCTGCACCTGTGTCATGTGGCCCCGCAAGGGTATGTCCCAGGCCCAGTGGTTCCGTGATCGATGACCCTCCCAGAGCGTGAAGGCCTTGTGGGTCCCAACAAGTCTGCTCTCCCGGTTTAGTGTTCCTTGAGCAGAAAAGCAAATAGTTAAAACAAAGCAACCCCTTCTGTCTTTTACTGACAGAAAAAACTAAAACTGACCACCTTTTAAAAGTAGAAGCGGACAGAAAAACTACTGTTCTTAATCAAAATGATGTAAGGAAAATCCCAAGCTCAGGGCCAATCAAGCAGTGTGAGGCCAGCTGATGGAGTGGGGGGTGAAATTTGCCTGTGTCACTTTCATGCACACCCCAAGCTTATAGCCAAAGGGGCCTCTGTGTTCAGTTGTATTTTGTGTGTGTGTTAAAAATATACATATATATGTACAAGAATATATTCAACCAAATCAATAAAATATAGATAAGGACGTGGTCCTGGACTCACTAGACCTCCCTGCCTAGGACTGTCTTCAAATGTCTATATGATAGTGGCTTTGGATACTTGGGTACCTGTCTTATAGATTGCTTCTGAGACTCTTCTCTCTCTGCCTTGAGGTGAGATGGGTTCTAGATCTGGCTTTCTCACTCATCAGGTGTGTGACTCGCCTGGGTCTCAGTTTCCTCATCTGTTTAGATGGCACCATATTGATGGACCTGGTTATCATGTTGCACTTTTGTGAAAACAAAATGACTCACTGTCCTGCTGACATGCTTTATGATGATACAATGCCATGTAAAAGTAGAGTGGTAGCATTTAGGAGTAAAGAAAGCTATTTTTTTCCTCTTGTCTGTGAATAATTGTCTTTATCAATTAGCTATCGAATCTTAACCTTAAAGTAATTTGGACTAGCTCTGGGCTTGCTATAAACAAAGCATCACGAGACCAAAAGCTGGTCTTTGGAAATAAGAGGAGACCTTTACAAGCTTTCCCAAGGGGCAGGATGAAGCGAATCCAGGGCTTACTAAAGGAGGGCTGTAAATAATGAGCTGTTCAGTGATTGCTCTTGTTTTGGGGCTGGGAAGCGGATGATGGACCATTTGCTGACCTGCTTGGTGGTGTCAAGGAGAGAAGGATCAAGGCTGGAGAATGTGAGGAAGATCATGGATAACTTGTGGAAGGAGGTAAGGTCCAGCTGGCCCCGGAGCCATGGCATGGCACAGGCTCAGGGTGGGAGAACATTCCAGAGATTCTGATTTCCATGAAAGAGACACAGCTGTCAGGACTGCTTTTCACCCTCTATCCTCATGGGCCCATATTCTATCAGCTCAGAATTAAGTGGTTCACGGTGCCATTTGCTGTAAGATAGCTTGAAAAGGAATCATCAGGCCCTAGAACACACAGTACAGAAAGGGGGGGGTAGATTAGAAAGTAACATCAGGCATCAGGGTGACAACAGTTTACCCTCATGGAGAGGAATATTCTGCCAACTGTTCACATGGACTTTTTTTTTTAAATATCCCCTCATTACCATTTTAAAACATGTGCTTATTCAGCTGCTCTCCAATTCTTCAGTTTGGCAAAGTAATGTTGGTAGTATTAGCCCTTATGTTGTAGCTCAGGTGTGAGGTATGTTGGGTCCTTGGCATCTCAGGGCATTGGGGGTGGAGGTGGACGAGAGGAAAGGAGAGGATGGGCCTAGTTACAGAGTCTGAAAGCCATTATCCCCAGGTACAAAACTGGGAATAGGCCTATCTGAGGGGGATGCAGGGGACGCAGGAATGGTCACAAACCAGGGGCCAGCTGGGATGTGGGTGCTGTTCCCAGGAAGCAGGAGCATCCTACCTTCACCTTGGAAGGTGACACTTCACCCTAATAGACTATTCTTCAATACAACCTAGAAGAAGAGTTTTCAACCCGGCCAAGTAGATTGTGTTCCAGGTTGGCCTTGGGCACTAGAAAGGGCAGCAGGCTACACAATGGAGGCAGTGGTACCTGTGGGCAGCCAAGATCCAGGGACTAAGCAGAGCTTAGCCTACGGGTCAAGTCAACGCAGACACAGACAACAATATGGTGATGGCCAGAGGGAAAGGCGTTGGGGGTAAGTGGAGGTAGACAAAGTGGGGTGGGGAATGGGGATGAGGGACTTTGCCAGCAGTGATAGGTGCATGATACAGTAGGCAGATGATGTTTTTTGAGTTGCACCTGAACCTGTACCCCAATAAAATCATTTTTTTTTTAAAAAAGCTTGGTCTTGGCCCTACTATGTGCTTGGGTTGAGGGTACACTTCTTTGGCTGAACAAAAGCCCAGCAGTCTTGACAGGGCTACTAGTAATAGTTCAGATTGCTATTGGCTCATCCTGGCTATTTGAGGATTGGCTCAGCAGTTGGGGCTTTCTGAATCTGGAGGATGATGACTTTAAGACCATGATGGCGAGCCTATGACACACGTGTCAGCACTGACACACGTAGCCATTTTCAATGACACGCGGCCGCATACCAGAGAAGTATGGGGCCGCATGCCGAAAGGGACGTTTCATCCTCAGCTCCTGCACGGCCAGGTGCAGTAGCCAAGGAGAAAACATTTGCTGTAGTGTAGACACTCTGTGCTGGAGGTCTGGAGGCCAAAACAACAGAACTCTGACACAGAGCGTCTAGTTCTGGGACTTCCGGTTAGGCCGTTTTTCTCCAAGTGACACACCACCCGAGTTATGCTCGGTTTTTTTTGGCAACTTTTGACACACCAAGCTCAAAAGATTGCCCATCACTGCTTTAAGAGCTGCCCCTACAGGAACTTAGAGAAGATAGGAGCTGAGGTTTGGGGATAATGTGTCTGCATTAAATATTATTTGCTGGTGGTCAGGGACAGAATTAGCAGGTTTCCTCTTTGCAATCTTATACCTTTAAACACTGCTTTAGATGAAGATGGGATACAGGTAGGCTCTGAGGACGTCTTACCTTTTCTACCTACCTTACCGGTAATTATTTTCATGAGTTTGCTGGAGTTCAGTGCAGTCAGTTTGCATGACGTATAGTAAAACTAATGGATTCAAATAGGACTTTTGGCTTTGGCCTCGTTAGTCTCAGGCTTTAATTAGTTAAGCCAAACTCTTCACTTGGTGGGAGGTAGTTCTGACAACTGCTGCTGCTTCGAGGAGGCAGAAACAGTGTGCACAGATGTTTTGTCATAGTTGAGGTAGGAACGGGAGGGCTCCGGAAGGGAGTCGGGCTGTTGATCAACATTATATAAATGTGGCAGGACTTGGAGGTAACGGGGACTCTGAAACCACAAGAACTTTTAAGTCTCTGAAGGGAAGAAGTCAATCTTGTTGGAAAAAGCTTTGTGGGTTCAGAGCAGCATCCTGTCTTGACAATGACAAATGTACCTGGCTCAGCTGAATTCAATAGACATTTTCTTAAGTCTCATGATACTTTGGCCAGTACTACCTGAGCAGGGCCCACACAGCACCTGAGCAGGGTGTGTGTGTGTGTGTACTGTGAAACTCTTCAAAAGTGCTTAACACAACTTACCGTATAAATAATAAATTACAGTGACCATGATTATAATAAGCACTGAGGTACATTTCCTGGACCTAAACTAGTATGACATTATCCTGCTGAGCAGCTTCTAGCTGGATTGCTAAATTATTCTTTTTATTATATTTAAGGCACAATGTTTAGTGATTTTCTCCTCTTTGTAATTAGGCTGGGTGATTAGAGGAATCTTTCAGTAGTTCTTTTCCCTTTAATAACTTTCTCACAGTCTGAAGGCAATGTACTGCTTACTAAAGAGAGGAACATGTAAAGTTGGGTCGTAACATTTTTGCAAAGTGAAAAGAAGTTTAGAAAAGAAGTTTAAATCTTCTCCAGAGATTAACATCAATAATGTTTGTACGATATAAATGTGCAGCAAAATTTCAATGGCTGGTCTATCTACATTGAAAGATGTTTGGGAAAATAACAGCTCTTCAAAATGCAGCTACCTAGAGAGTTAGGTCAGACATCTCCAATTCCTGAAAACTTGCTTTAATATAAGCTAGAGGGGAACATTCGGTGTTCAAATGGTACTCACCTATGGAGATGTCATTTTTCAGAAGGGATGAATATTTTCGCCTCTACTATTATAGATCACGCACAGCATTCCCAATCAGAGTTGGACCCACACATGGAGGCTGTTTTATACATGGAGGAAAGGCATCCAGAATGCAGTGGCTTGGGGGGGAGTCAAGACTCTGTTTGAAACTACCACTAGCTACTTATATCTGCTTTCTTTTCCTCTGTGTGATAAATCATGGAAGAGTCTCAATCTACAGGATACTTGGCATATATTAGGTTTTGGGAAGTCTGTTTTCTCAGTAGTTATAGTTAGCACCTTTGAGAGCCTGGCGATTTTAGTATTAAAGACATACTTATGTATTATTTGGGTAATTTGCCTCTAGAATGAGAAAAGAGAGCACTTTATTTTGTGTCTACGGAAAGATGGGACATACAGTATGGTGAACCAAGATGATCTGATAGTTTCCACTTCCATATTTCCAGAGGCATAGCTTCAATAATTTTTTACTTATGCTATTTGCAGATCTTACTTTTTGTTGCTGTAACTATAGCATTCTAGAAAAAGTCACTTACGTTAAGGTGACATTGCTTTCTCTTTGGAACGTGCTCTTGGCAAGGAATTCATTAGCTAGACAGGTGTTTATGTCGCTGTCAAATTGCAATTGCAATTTTTTCTCTGCCTATGGGAATAACACAAGCTATTAGATGTTAATAAGTAGCAAATAACTTTCTATGGCCTTTTCTAAGTTTAGGCATCTGAAAGTAATAACAGCCATTATTTCAAGGTTTGCTTAAGATTATTGTTTTCACTCTAAAAACTTAAAATGACACAGTGGAGAGGTAACCTGAGATGAATATGCTTGGGGACTGCTCAAAAACCCTTCATCACAAATGCTGGAGAAGTTCATGCATAAGTGAAAACAATGTGGAGAGAGGCTGAAACAAAGGGAAGCAGAGGAATAGATTAGAAGTGCTATCATTCAGCAGAACTTGACATTGTTAGGCTATCATGTAGGCAAAAAGAAAAAGAATCAAAGATTTCTCCAAGGTTAAGTCATTAGGGAACATATTAGTTCTATGATCTGGGCCAAGTTGCTCAATTTCTCTGAACATCAGTTTCTTCATCTGTAAAATGGACTTAATAAAGCTAAGTATATCATTGGGGTTTTTTTTGTTGTTGTTTGTTTTTGTGTTCATGAGTAAAGTTTTATTGGAAAACATGCCCACATATTATCTATGGCTGCTTTCCTGCTACAACAGCAAGGCTGAGTAGTTACATCAGAGATTGTATGACCCATGAGCCTAAGATATTTACCATCCAGCCCATTAAGGAAAAAGATATTTACCATCCAGTCCATTAAGGAAAAGTTTGTTGAACCCTATTCTAGAGCAATGATTTTTAACCTTTTATAACCAGGACTCACAAAAGAAATAAATATATTGAATACTGTAATCTATCAAACATACTCTTGAAACAAGTTTTACAGAACAAAGTTTCACAAATTCTTACTATATGTTTTTATATTTTCTGGTCTGTTATATTTTTTTAAAAATAAACTACTGGTCAATCAACTTCTGTAACTCACTAAATTCACTTAGACATTCATTTACCATTAGTCATTTGAACATCATTGCTCAAAGATGTATACCTAAAAATAAAATTACTTTATTATAGGAATATCCCTGTTCAATTTTACAAGATTCATCAAAGTATTATTCAGAGTATCTCTGTGTGTGTGTAACAATCTTCACTTTTATAAATAGTACAAGAAAGTTCCCATTTTCCTTCATCTTTAACAATATCTAATGTCTCCATACTGATCTGATAAGTGTGAAAAGCAATCTACTTTTATTTATAATCTGATTATTAGTAAGTTTGATCATCTACTCATGTCAATTAACTTTTCATGTTTTTACATTTTTAAATTTCTTTTCACATTCATTGCTATTTTATTGATTTTAATTTTATTGCCTTTTTAATTGATTTTAATTTGTTGTATTTACATAGTTACAAGTGTACCCCTGAATATATCTCCTTCCTGCCTCCCCCGTTCTCCTTGATACCCCCTTTGCCCCCCTCCCCCACCTCCTTCTCACCTTCCCTCCATGATTTATTATTCTGTCCTCTATCTCTCTGTGTTATATGTATATACTTTCACTAATGTCTTTCCTTTCTTTGTTCCCCTCCTCTCATCTCCTTTCCCTCTGCTCACTTTCCCTCTGGACTCTTTGATCTCTTCTCTGCTTCCCTTCCATTCCTCAGTTAACACTGTTCATTGGATTCCTCATATGAGTGAAGTCACAGGATATTTTTCTTTCTCTGCCTGGCTTATTTTGTTCAGCATAATAGACTCCAGGTCCATCCATGATGTTGCAAAGGGTAAGATTTCCTTCTTTTTCACAGCCACGTAGTATTTTATTGTGTATATATTGCTGTGAGAGATGTCGGAGAGCTTACTGCCTATGTTTTGTTCTAAGATGCTTATGGTTTTACGACTTACATTTAAGTCTTTTATCCATTTTGAGTTTATTTTTGTGCATGGTGTAAGTTGGGGTCTAGTTTCATTTTTTGGAGGTAGCTGTCCAATTTTCCCAACACCATTTGTTAAAGAGACTGTCTTTACTCCACTGTATGCTCTTTCCTCATTGTCAAATATCAATTGTCCCTTAAGGTGTGGATTTATTTCTGGGTTCTCTGTTCTGTTCCATTGATCTGTATGCCTATTCTTATGCCAGTACCACACTGTTTTGAGTATAATGGCCTTGTAGTAAACCTTGATATCAGGAAGTGTGATACTTTCTGCTTTATTCTTCTTTCTCAAGGTTGCTGAGGCTATTTGTGTTCTTTTTGGTTCCATATAAATTTTTGAAATATTTGTTCTATATCTTGGAAGTATGACATTGGTAATTTAATCAAAATTACATTGAATTTATATATTGCTTTGGGTAATACAGACATCTTAATAATATTTATTCTTCCTATCCATGGAACGGTATGTGCTTCCATTTGTTTGTATCTACCTTGATTTCTTTTATCAATGTTTTATAGTTTCCGAGTACAGGTCTTTAACCTCCTTGGTTAAATTTACTCTTAGATATGTTATTTTTTTGGTTGTAATAGTGAAGGGGATTGTTTCCTTAACTTCTCTTTCTGACAGTTCATTCTTGGTGTATATAAATGTCACTGATTTCTGAATATTAATTTTATATCCTGCCACCTTGCTGAATTCTTTTATCAGTTCCAGTAGTTTTTTGACTGAGACTTTAGGGTTCTCTATGTACAGTATCATATCAGCAAATAATGAAAGTTTTACTTCTTCATTTCCAATTTGAATGCCTATTATTTCTTCTTCTTGTCTGATTGCTGTAGCTAGGACTTCCAGAACTATGTTGAATAAGTGTGGTGAAAGGGTGCACCCCTGCCTGGTTCCTGATCTTAAGGGGATTGCTTTTAATTTTTGCCCATTGAGTATGATGTTGCTGTGGGTTTGTCATAGATGGCCTTTATCACGTTGAAGTATGTTCCCTGTATTCCCACTTTGCTGAAAGTTTTAATCATAAATGGGTGCTGGATTATATCAAATGCTTTTTCTGCATCTATTGATATTATCATGTTTTTTTTTTAAAATTAATTTTAATGTGGTGATATTAATAAATCAGGATACATATGTTCAAAGGAAACATCTCCAGGTTATCTTGTCATTCAGTTATGCTGCATACCCATCACCCAAAGTTAAATTGTCCTCTGTCACCTTCTATCTGGTTTTCTTTGTGCCCCTCTCCTCCCCCCTCTCCTCTCTCCTCTCCCCTGCCCCCCCCCCATAACCACCACACTCATGTCCATGTCTCTTAGTCTCTTTTTTTATGTCCTACCTATGTATGGAATCATATCATGTGGTTTTAATTCTTCCTTTTGTTTATGTGATGAATCACGTTGATTGAGTTGCGAATATTGTACCAGCCTTGTATCTCCAGAATAAATCCCACTAGATCATAATGTATGATTTTTTTATGTATTGCTGGATCCAGTTTGCAAATATTTTGTTGAGAATTTTAGCATCTAAGTTCATCAGGGATATTGGCCTATAGTTATTTTTTTGTAGTGTCTTTGCCTGGTTTTGGAATGAGAATTATATTCACCTCATAAAAGGAGTTAGGAAGTTTTCCGTCCTCTTGAATTTTTTGAAATAGCTTGGGAAGTATAGGCATTAGTTCTTTGAATATTTGGTAAAATTGGCCTGTGAAGCCATCAGGCCCAGGACTTTTGTTTGTTGGGAGTTTTTTGATAAGTCTTTCAATCTCTTTTGGTATAATTGGTCTGTTTAGGTTTTCTGATTCTTCCAGACTGATATTTGAATGATTATATTTTTCAAAAAATTTATCCATTTCATCGATGTTGTCCCATTTTGGGGGATACAGTTCTTCATAGTATTTTCTTACAATCATTTGAATTTCTGCTGTGTCAGTTGTTACTTCTTCACTCTCATTTCTAATTTTATTTATTTGAGCTCTCTCTTTTCTTCTTGGTGAATTTTGTTAAAGGTTTATCAGTTTTCTTTACCTTTTTAAAGAACCAGCTCTTGGTATCATTGATTTCTGTATTGCTTTTTCTGCCTTATGTAATTTATTTCCACTGTGATCTTTATTATTTCCTTTCTTCTACTTTCTCTGGGCTTTGCTTGCTGTTCTTTTAGATGCAGGATTAAGTTGTTAATTTGAGCTTTTTCTTGCTTTTTAAAGTATTCCTATAATGCTACGAACTTCCCTCTCAGGACTGCTTTTGCTGTGTCCCATAAATTTTGAGTTGTTGTATGTTTATTTTCATTTGTTTAAGGAAATTTGTGATTTCTTCTTTGATCTCATTTTTAACCCATTCATTATTTAATAGCATGCTATTTAATATCTAAGTGTTTGAATACTTTTCAGTTTTTCTATTGTAGTTGATTTTTAGTTTCATGCCATTGTGATCAGAGTAGGTACTTGATATGATTTTAGTCTTCTTAAATTTATTAAGACTTGTTTTGTGTCCTAATATGTAGTCTATCCTAGAGAATGTACCATGAGCACTTGAAAAGAATGTTTATACTGCTGCTTTGGGGTGAAAGGTTCTGAAGATAGCTATTAAATGCATTTGATCTAGTGTATCATTTAAAGTCACTGTTTCTTTGTTAATTTTCTGTCTGGATGTTCTATCCATTGATGTTAGTGGGGTATTAAAATCCCCTACTATTATAGCATTGCTGATGATCTCACTCTTTTTGTTCATCAAAAGCTGTTTTATATATTTAGGTGCTCTTATATTAGGCACATATATATTTATAATAGTTATATCTTCCTGTTGTAATGCTTCTTTTATCATTATATAGTGACCTTCTTTATCTCTTACTATAGCCTTTGTTTTAAAGTTTATTTTGTCAGATATTGGTATTGCTACCCCAGATTTTTTTTCTTTTCTGTTTGGATGAAATATTTTTTCCATGCCTTTATTCTCAATCTATGTGTATCTTTTGTTTTGAGGTGGGTCTCTTGTAGACAGCATATGTACAGGTCCTGGTTTTTTATCCATTCAACTACCCTATGTCTTTTGATTAGAGCATTTAATCCATTTACATTTAAGGTTATTATTGATATATAGTTGTTTATTGCCATTTTTTTTCTTGAAATCTATAATCCTCTTTTTCTAGATAGTTTTCTTTGCTTTTTTTTTTTTTTACAGCAAGCCTCTTAACATTTCCTGCAGTACTGGTTTCGTTGTAATGAATTCCATGAGTTGTTTTTTCTTTTTTTTTGGTCTGGGAAGCTTTTTATTTCTCCTTCAATTTTAAATGATAATCTTGCTGGATAAAGAATTCTTGGTTATAGGCTCTTGTTTTGCATTACTTTGAATATTTCTTGCCATTCTCTTCTGGCCTCAAGTGTTTCTGTTGAAAAGTCTGATGTCATCCTTATGGGTGCTCCTCTGTAGGTAATTGGCTTCTTTTCTCTTGCTGCTTTTAGTATTTTTTCTTTATCTCTTAACATTGGTATTTTTATTATGATGTGTCTTGATGTAGGCTTCATTGGATTTTTCTTTACTGGGATTCTCTGTGTTTCTTGAACTTGCGTGACTTTTTTCTTCATCAATTTAGAAAAGTTTTCAGCTATGATTTCTTTAAACAGGTTCTTTATCCTTTGTTCTTTCTCTTCTCCTTCAGAAACCCTTATGATGTGTAAGTTATTTCTCTTCATATTATCACAGAGTTCTCTTATAGTGCTCAGCCTTTTTGAGCCTCTTTTCTTTTTGCTGCGCAGTTTCTGTCTTTTTATTTATTTTGTCCTCTAATTCGCTGATTTGATCCTCTGCTTCATCCAGCCTGCTGTTGATTTCTTCTAATGTAGTCTTCATTTCTGATATTGTAATTGCCATTTCTGATTGATTCTTTTTTATGATTTCAGTGTTCTTTTTGATGCTTGCAATTTATTTATTTAGGTGCTCATTAAGTCCATCCATTGTAGCTCTGAGATCCTTAAGCATCCTAACAATCATTATTTTAAACTCTGCATTCAGTAATTTGGTTACTTCCATCTCATTCAGTTCTTTTTCTGGGGATTTCTCTGGTTGACTCATATGATTTACATTCTTCTGTCTTTCCATTCTTTTTGTGTGTGGTTTGTAAGCTTGTTAGAGTTGTGGGTCTGAGGCTGGTTTATGGCTTTCACCTTCTCCTCCAGGACTTTATCCCTCAGGCTCTGCTGGTTGCTCAGATTTTAATTCTCCTTAACTAGTAGAGCCACTTAAAAGTCTTAATTTCCCTGCTGTTTGTTTGCTGAGCCCAGCAGGGAGTTTCTGTGTTTAGGATGGGGGAGTGGATTGTGGGCATATCTTGATATTTGGCCCCAGTTGAAACTCTATCCAGGTATGTGGTGGGTATGACCTCTGAGAACAAGAAGGGATGTTCTGCCTAGTGACCCTCTGGGGACGGGGTGTGTTTTCCATATCAAAAGGAGGAGGTATAGCTCAGGTCTCCCCAGAAACCTGAGTCACTGCCCCTCCTCTTTACTATCTCCTTTCTAAACAACCTTTTGTACTGATTGGAGCTGGAGAGCTTTTTGAAAGTGGGTCAACTGGTTCCATGCTAGGCTTCTGTTGGATGGAGGGAGCAACCCCTCCCCCAGCTATGGCTGCCTCGGCACTGGAGAATGACTCAGCTTAGGTATTCTTCTCCCTGTCACTGTTTGTGTTCCTATGCCTCTATCTCCCCATTATCTTCATGCAAGACCAGCCCTATCAGCCCTTCTTGCCCCTGGATCCTCAGGCAAGTGGCTGTGTGTGATATTTTCTGTGCTGACCCTTTATGGCTGCAACTTCTTCACCAGCTGCTTCCCACTGACAGAACTCCTGTTCTTCTCCCCACTCAATGCTGTCAGGCTGTCTCCTCCATTCCCTGGGTTTCTAGGCTGGGGCTTTGGTCCTAGGACCAAGAGCCTCCACCTCTCAGGGTCTCTCTCCTCGCAGTGAGAAACTCTCTGAACCCTCAGCCTCCCCTCACTCCTGGGAGGCGGGGGAGCTCCCACTGTCCCCCCACATTCCCTACCAGGCTTGGTGTGGTTTCTTCTGTGCTCTTTGGTTTTCGAATTTTGTTCTTTTAGTCCAAAGTTCTTTTTTCATGATGATTGTTTTAAATTAATTTGTAATACAGTTTGATTGTGGGAGGTGGAAGTCAGTGTATCTGCTTACTCTCTGCCATATTGTATTGTCTATCATTGGGTTTTAAGCAGTGGTGAGATTCAAATAATTTAACAACCAGTTCTCTGCCCTAATCAACATTTTAAGTATAAAAAGAGATATACCAAATAATAGTTTATTATTTTATTCATTTAATACTTAATAAAAACAATAAAAGAGGTACACAAAACTAGATTATAAGAGTTTTAAAATATTAACAAAAATATTAATGTAACATACATTTTCTTCATTTTATTGATACTAAACTAAAATTTCTAGGTTGAATTAATAAATGGCATAGGCTATGCAGATTAAATACAATTGAGTAAAGTGTATGTCAAACCTGTTTGTTGTGGGATAGTTGTGAGCATTTTTCTATGGCTTCTGAAATGGGCAATAAGATAATCCTTGCAATCTATATTGCTGTTGGTTTCACCATTTGGAGAACACCAGTGCACTCATAACATCTTAGAGAAATTTTGGGTGTAACACAAAACTGAAACAAATGACAGCTTGTCACCCCCTGGTTGTTTGGCACTTTTTCTCATTATGTTGTATGTTTGTTTACTGAGTAACAAATATGAAGAAATTAAAATGTATTTCATTAAAGGTATAATGAGTTTTATTAAGTGAATAAATAAATATTACAAGTATAGTTCCGTCAAATTTTTTTCACCTATAGACAGAATGAACATTACTACAGGCACTTAGAATATGGTATTGTGCAAATGAACATTAAAAGAATAAGGAATGTAAATTTGTAATTTTTAATTTCTTCCCAGGCAACCCTGATTACAAGTGCCATTTTAAAAGCCGGTTTGCTGAACTCAGAAAAAAATTAGGTATCAGTTCTACCAAACCACTGCAAACTGGCTGAATCCCACTACTGGTTTTAGAGATAAGTAAATGAGATAATATATATGGGGTGCTTAACATTGTGCTTAGCTCATGAGAAGCATTCCTTACAGGGTCAGGTATGGCTATTAGTACTGTGACTTACGGCAAGTGAAGGGTCTGGACTGTAGTTTGAAGAGTCCTTTGGAATTCTCAGCCCCGAGTGCTGTGTAGCAGTCTGGTCTCTCAGAATGGAGTAGGAAAATGGTGAAAGCCCATTTACTCAAGTGTTTATGAATTCAGAAGGAAGAAAGACCACAGGAGTAAGAGGTAAACTCAGCACCACTTCCCCTCTCCCTTAGGAAATGGGATATGTGTGTGCTTTGCAATGTTCTGAACCTTGGAATTAACTGGTCCTGAACACTCAACTGCCAGGAACCCCAAGGGTGGGGCTCTCTGGGTCTGGGTAATAATAGTATTTAGATGTTTAGAGGAGAGAGAAAATTTCAAAGTAGCCCAGCTTCAGTGGCCCAGAGGCAAGAGGCAAAAACCACATGACAGTTTGTGGGCAGTGGGGACAGTGGGCTTCAGAAGTACCTACGAGGAAGAAGGCTTCACTTCCTGGGGGAACCCAGGACCAGCATCCTGACAATCTAAGAGATCCCTATGAGTAAATTCCTGCTCCTTCAGGGCAGTGGCCTCAGAGACTTGGACCACTAGGGGATGAAGGGTGTGCCAGGCCTGGTTGGTGGGGCAGCTGTGTGGCATGGGGGACCCTGCAGGATACTGAGACTCTTGAAAAAACAGAAAATTCCTGCTGACCGCAGACATGTGGAAAAGAGCACAGAGGCCAGTGATGTTACCTTCTATTTGTCTGGCACTTTGTAATGCACTTCAATGTTGAGGACTAAAAACATAATATGAGCATTTTACTAAATAACACTTGTTTCTTTTACAAAATAATGAAATTATGTATTACATGCTTTGTTAAGAGCTTTGGGGTAGAATATGAGGTCCCAAGGGTATGAGTTTTAAACAGACAACAAAGAACTGAACTATTTTACATCAATGGACATAGATTTTTGGGTGGTAGGAGAGAGGAAAGATGAAATGGAATGAGGGGGAGAGAACAGGAATAGGGACTGGAACCACACTGCAGGAAGCTACTGGATGCCTTGGTGAACAGGGCCCAGGCAACACTGGAGCCTGTGAAGTCTCATATTGAAGCTATAGTTGTGTTTCCTTGCTGTGTTGCAATTCCTTCTTTTTTTTATATTAAAATTTTTTTTTTACATGGACAGAGGGAGAGTCAGAGAGAGGGATAGATAGGGACAGACAGACAGGAACAGAGAGAGGTGAGAAGCATCAATTATTAGTTATTCGTTGCCGTTGCGACACCATAGTTGTTCATTGATTGCTTTCTCACATGTGCCTTGACTGCGGGCCTTCAGCAGACAGAGCAACCCCTTGTTGGAGCCAGCGACCTTGGGTCCAAGCTGGCAAGCTTTTGCTCAAGCCAGATGGGCCTGCGCTCAAGCTGGCAAGCTCGGGGTCTCAAACCTGGGTCTTCCGCATCCCAGTCTGACACCCTATCCACTGCGCCACCGCCTGGTCAGGCCAATTCCTTCTTTTTATTGAAACTTTGTCATGTCTGCTACTCACCCGAAAGCCTTGGCGAGCTTGTTCAGTGTGTGTGCATCAAGGAGAATGACGTGTGTCCGGTGGCTGGGCAGCAGGGGAGAGAACACTGGCAGAGAGAACCACTCGGTGGCCAGCTCTGTGTACTGGGTGGGTGAGAAGTAGGAGCCCAGAAAAAGCAGTCCTGGTTTCATTTGTTCACCAAGTTAATGTAGAAAAAGATATCTTTTAAACACTGAAATAAAAATAATTTTTTTGATAGAATACATTACCATTGTCAGTTCTCTTAGGTGCTTAATTGTTTCCTTTCATAAGATGGGAATTCACTTGAGGGAGACAGTCAGCAACCCCATCAATAGATGGGCCGGGATGACATATTGTGCCACTGCTGTTGAAAGGAACCCTGTTTCTGCTGACATGTTCTGCAGTGAATCAGCATGTCTAGAGGGATCTTAGAGCCTCATTCACATCTTCTTCTCTGAGATCACCATTATCCACATTCTATCATCATTTATATAGTTTTGAAACAAATTGTTTTACATCTAGGGTTTCCCAGGAATTGCTACGCAAAGGGGTACCAGAATCAGTATAATGGCTCCAGTTCTTCTTAGTTTATTATTATTACTTTTTTGCAGGGTCGGGGAGCTTGGCATTCCACGCTAGTCATTCCTTTATATTTTCCAATGCATACTGGCTTAACCCTCCCTGGATTTCAAGTGCCACTTACAAATGTTAGCCTTTCCAAATCTTTGTGTGGTCAAACTAGCTTCGCTTTCCTCTCATTTGTAGTCCATTCACGATTCACCCTGTTCTTCACTTCAAGTGAGCTCTCTACTGATTTATAAGCTTTGCAGCTATGAAAAATAGAACTTCCACATTAGCTCATATGTGCTTACAGATATTTTTCCAAGTAAAATAGCTTTCCATTCTAGCATACAAATTAAAATGGCCTAAAAATATAAGCTAAATATAGTTTTAGCGATAACTTCCTTTTAAGTTTTTAAATTTTCAGGTGTTATGCATTTTCTTTGATAGGCTATTTCCTTTACTATTTCTTAAACATCAAATGCCACCACAAAGCTCAAAAAGCAATGTATTCACAAATTATTAGCTATCCTTTTCTTCAAACCTTTGGTTTTTATTTTCTTTCTATTAGATTTCAATGTGACAATTATAATTGATGTCAGAATATTTAGCCTTTAATATAAATGATCTTTGAACACAAGAGACATTCAAAGTAACTCCTACTGATAAATTTGGATTTTAAAAACTATTTTTAAATTTGTTTGTTTGTAAGTAATATGTTCATATCACTTTGAGAAAGACATTATAATCTTATGAATATACAATATATTCACAACTTTTTTCTAGGTTTATGCCTAATAATGTGTTACTACATAGAGTACGTATGAGAATAACAATATAAAAGTCACTGTTACTTCTGTTGTGTCCTCGGAGGACAAGATTGCTGTCCTATTTATTTATTTTTAATAAAGCACCTCTTTGCATGTTCTTACATAAAAACAAGTGTTAGCTCTTTCTAAACCTGTAGCCTGTGGGCACTGGCTAGATACATCCTTGTGGCTGTGCCTCTTCAGTGAGTGCGTGGGCAAGGCCAGAGCAGGCCCAGAGCAATTCTCTGAGCAAGGGGCGCAATGTGAGTATCCCACTTGTCTAGAGTGCAGGGCTGTGCTGCATCAGAGGTGGAGGAT
The DNA here is from genome assembly GCA_037038555.1 of Rhynchonycteris naso. Taxonomy (NCBI): domain Eukaryota; kingdom Metazoa; phylum Chordata; class Mammalia; order Chiroptera; family Emballonuridae; genus Rhynchonycteris; species Rhynchonycteris naso. The sequence continues at coordinate 159,890,853 of CM073000.1, read as the reverse complement.
GGACAGGGACGAATAAGAGATCCAATAAGAAATGGGAATGAGGTTATCAACTCTATATTGTCAATACTCTAATCCATCAGGATCACTGGTTTTGAAGTATATAAAGTTTTATTTTACTGCTAATCCTGAAAAGATTGTTAACCATAATCAATAATGACATGGGGTCAAACATTCATATTTTGGAATGACCTCCAAATGGTCTTCAAAGAGAAAAGTTATTTTTAAAACGTGTTATTTATATTTTTCTGTAAAGTATTATGGAATCCAAGTGCAAAATTCAAAGGATACAAAAGATGCTCAGTGAATAATAAGTATTATACTCCTATCCTCCCCACCCAGTTCTCCTTTCCATAGAGAATCATCATTACCAGTTTTGTATGTATCTTTCTAGGGTTATGTATTTAGTGCTTAAAGAAGTATAGCTATTGTTATGTACCTTGATTTTTAAAAACTTAATATACCGTGAAGATTCCATACCATATCAGTGCATTTAGAGTTGCCACAGTGATACTTTCTGCCTCTGTCCTCTGTTTTCTTTTTTCCCTGATAGTTGAATGGTTGTCTTGCACTTAAAGATTTAAGAAAGAAGATATACAATCTGTTTGAAAATATATAAAACTTGTGTATTGTATTTCCCACATTTCTTCTTTAAGCCTGCTTTCTGATTGGTTACTATAAAATGTACGAGTTAAAAATACAAAAGCATCTCATCTGGAACCATATTTAGATTCAATTTCTAGTTTGTAGTTTTCATTAAGTAGATAAAATGCATAGGTGAAGATAAAAAACAAGTACTGCTGATTATTCTGTTGAGACACATGAAGTAGGAAGATACTCTATCAAAATTTCCCCAATATCCCTGATAATAAGAATCAGCTTGGGGCACCTGGTAAATTAACAATTTCCCAGGCTTCTTCCTGCCTAGGAAATTTTTTTCAGTTATCTGGGCTGGGGGCAGGATATTTGTAGCTATTACAAGTACATTTAGATTTATTGTATTAGTTATCTATTACCTCAAAACTTCATGACTTTGAAACAATCATCATCTGGATATTATTTCTTAGGGTTTTTGTGGTCAGTTGTTCAGACAGGGCATGGTGCAGATAGCTAGTCTCCTCTCTACAGTGTTTAAGGCGTCAGCTGGAAGCACAAAGGCAGGAAATAACAGCTTTCTTTTCCTTTTATTTTTAATTTTTATTTATTTATTATTGATTTTTAGCAATACAAGAAGTGAGGGGGGTGGGGGGAAAAAAGAAGGAGAGAAGAGAGACAAGAACATAAATCTGGTCCTGTATGTGCCCTGACCAGGGATTGAATCTGTAATCTCTGCACTTTGGGACAATGCTCTAACTAAAGGACCTATCTGGCCATGAGGGAACACTTTTCATCATTGCAAACAACCTTGTTAAAAGTAAACTGCACACCTGAAGTGGAAAGTGAGGGCTCTGCTTCCTATAGTTGAGATATACAATGTCATGGAGCAGTATGGGGCTTGACCCCAGGGAGAACTAGAGATGCTTTAGCAACATTGTCAAGTGTTTTGGGAAAAGCAATTCTGGACTTTTTCCCAAAAAATATCCTTCAGGAAGAAAACTCCACTGTGGCTAATTTTACTTTAGGTTTTGAGTTGAGTCTTTATATATCTTGGCATATATTAGCCCTTAATCCCTTCTGGAATAGAACTAATAGAACCAATAGTGAATCACCATGTTTCACTATTGCCCCTGTGATCAAGTCCCCATGCAAATAAGGGTTTCCACCAGAGTTGTTTTTTCTGCAGACTGCATGATTGTTGTAATTCTTCTCCCAAGGAAGGTCGACCAGGCTGCTTCAGCCCTTCACTTCCCTAGAATCCACCAGGCAGTGGGTCTGGAAGCATGTTTTTGAAAGAATGGCAATAGTCAGTCTTCCAGTCAGAGAGTTTATGGTGCTATCAACTCCAGAATATATTGTAAATATTGTAGGTTAAAAAGGTTTTAAAATATCAAGCATATTCCATGATGTTTCTCCTTGGGAAATGGAGAACTGAAAGGTCAAACACGATATTTTCCCATAGCAGGAATAATAAAAAAATTTAAAAGGGTAGAATAGAATAAAAAAGGTGGAATAAATGTAAAAGATTCTCCTTGAGGTAGTGGGAGAACTAAAGAAGTGGGATCAAAACCCCAGGAGTAAACCGAGTATAGCACTTTTATCAACGATGGCTCATTTTTTGTTTTTTTGTCTGTAGGCTTTGGACCCCTCTCTACTGCTGAACATCACCTTAATAGTGACCATTAGTGAGGACTTAGCCTGTGGGATGCCACAGGGCCCAACACCCTCTAAGATACTCTCTGCATCAAGTACCTGAGGATCATGTAGAAATAGAGACAGAGTTGTCTGTGATAGAAGCTCTGAGGTTGTATAAATGATAAATGAGTGCTTGGATATCCAGAAAGATTCTTTGAGAGCTGGTTTATAAATAACAGCTAAAAGTTTTGCAAGTTATTCTCATTTTATACTCATATTGTGAATGAGTTGAGAAAAATCTAGTTAAAACTTTTCTGTGAAACTGCTTGTTAGTATTGTATAGCTTTGTCAGGTTCAATTCCTTAGTGATTGTCACTAAAGATCTGTGCTTTCGCAGAGTACTGAAACAAATTTCTTGGGTTTCCTACCCCCAAGGCTGTGGCCTACCTCCATCTCTGCTCAGGTATTAAACTATAGAATTCCAAGATGGCGATAGAGTAGGTGAACGTTCCAATTGCCACTTCCCAGGACCTAACTGAATTACAACTTAATATAAGAAAAATCATCTTGAAAAACCAACTTTGAACTAAACAAAGAGGAGTCTATAAGGATCACAGAAGAAGCCACATTGAGACTTGTAGGAAGGGTAGAGATGTGGAAAGGTCTACCCTGCTCCCAGGAACAAGCAGCAGCTGAAGGTCCAGAGAGACTCTCACTGTGGGGAGGGTTGCCATGAGAGGGGAGGGTCCTAGGCCCCAGACCGGGAACCCTAGCCTAGAGCCCTAGAGCCTAGAAAAGGTGTCCACACAGCATTTGGCGGTGAAAAGAACTGAGGTTTCTGTCTGCAATAAAGAGATGGACCTCTCTGAGACACAGGCTCTGTTTTAAAGGACCAGCGCAGAAAAATCTCATTCACAGTCACTTACTCGGGGCTCTGGTGGGGGAGAGCAGAGAGGACTAGAGTTGTATGAGGAGAGTGTGAAGTTGATGTCCCAGGGAGAGACACCGTGGGGAATAGCCACTGGAACTTGTGTGCCAAGTCATTCTCCTACACTACATTCACCATCTTTCTCTGGTGGAGCAGTCCCCTCTGTGCGGCATTAGCCTGGGGAAAAGTAACTGCCTCATCCTCGGGAATCCCTCTCGGCCCATGTAATGCCAGCAGCTGAGGCCAGGCAGGTCCACATTGGATTCAGGCAGATGATAGAAAAACAGCAGAGCTGAGAAGCATTGGGTCATTACTGTTTAATAGATTCTCATAATGGTAGTTGAGCAAACAGGCAGCAAATAACCTCTTTTCAGGCAAACAAACAGCAAAACCTGGCCCCTCACAGTGGTGGGTGGGGAATCCACAATCCGCCATCCAGTCTTCCTGAGCACAAGCACCCATAACGTTACATAGGCTATGCACACGTGCCTCTGCCATGTGCTCATCACTAATCAAGCAAAGTGCTTGTAGCTGGTACACCAGAGAGCAAGCCTAACACGGCTACTTCCCCACCCCCCACCCTATGGACAGTGGGCTGGTCTGAGAAGCCGGGGAGCAGGAGGTGCGTCAGTGACTCAGTTTTCAGTTGTTGAGGTTGGAGCCCTCACTTCCACCTCCTGCATGCTCCTGAGTCTATGACTGGTGCTTCTGCCTCATGGGAAACTCAGTAGAAACTGTCCAGACTGAGGGCAGACCAAATCTTTGGGTCTCAGAGGCCATACCTACTGGACTGTTGGGGGCCACAACTTACTGAGGTCTGTGAAAAAAATCTGACACCTGGGGCTGAGGGGCAGAGCCACATCCACCACCCTTCCTAATTCCTGAGTTGCTGTAGTCTCTAGACTCTACCAGAGGTATTTTTTAGTGGCTGAGCCCAACAATCAGCCATCAGACAGAAGCTGGAGAAGGTGGGACTGAGGGAATCTTGGCCTTTTGTTGATCTTCCCCCAGGCTCAGAGTGGGTAAAAGCCAGCCTAGCGGTGCAGCTTGATATTTGCATGTGCACATGGGCCCAGCAAAGGCAGCCACAAACTTTAGATTGCTTGTAGCTCCAAGAGTTTGCTGAGGGCCAGACTCAGGCAGTGTCTCCCACTGGTCCTACCAGGGAGACCCAGGGCTGGCATACTAGACTAGATGTCTAGTGGCCAGCTGAAGGAGAGCATCGGTTTGGGACCCAATGACCCTTGATGGTGGCGTGTCCTATGGGATGGCTCATTGGACACTGGGTCCAGATGAGGTAAGTTTCACTCTTTGTGATCCACACCAGCAGAGCAGCTTATGTGCATTGGACAAGGTAGAGCTTCACAGTCAGCTGGCTTGGGTGCTGATCTCCTGACCCACTGGGCTAAGTTCCACAGAAGGAAGGAGAGAGGCTTGCAGCATGGATATTTAAAGTGTGGGTGTCCACGAGCCTATCGTTGGGACCAGTCAAGGGGCATAACCACTTTCTGGGGGGCGGCACAGTCAACCCCAGGAGAGGACTCTCTCAGTCTTCCTCCCTGAGACCAGGGGTTCACCAGATGGAAGAACTTTTGCAGAGGGGATTGTAGGCCCTACCCAATCTGAACCTGCTGCTCACCTCGCCAAGGGAAAATAGAATTAGAGTATCCGGCAGTGACTGAGGGATTAGGCTTTGGAATAGGGGCCACCTTCCTCATACTGAGCTCCTGACCAAGAGACCCGTAAAGTAGGAGGTCCCATTAATGTATTCTCAACCTCAGCTGCCCTAACTCATCAAGCTTGTAACCTGTAGAGGCGTTGGTTGGGTGAGGCAGTCTAAGCCCACACTACAATCTTTTTATAGAAGACTCTGTGGGAAGACCATAGAGCTGCAAGAGGAGATAGAGAAGCTGAAGAATGGAGGCAAATATTACAGAGTTTGGGGCTTTTATGGAGCTATGGTCATCTCTAAGCAGGAGGAAGCTGATCCTTATAGACAGGTTGGCCCCTCCCACACTACCCAGGTGCAGAGAATGCAGACAGAAACAGTGAACAGAGCAATAGCCCCAGAGAGGTAGCCCATGGCAGGTTACAAACAATGGCTAATGCCAACCCAAGGAGACCAGTACCAACACAACCAGTAGTGGGTGGCATGTAACTCAAACACTAGACTCAGCTAGCTACACAAGTAGCATACCCAAAGGAGGAGTCCAGCAGGCACCAGACACTGCAGAAAATAAATACACCCAATAGAACAGTCATTACGCAGTGTCTAATACACATGATCAAGGTTGACTACCCTTAGAGCCAGCCAGCCTGAAGGAATAACCACACCCATGAAAGGACCAACTGCATTCAATACTCACATATAACAGAAGGATAAATACCACCCTCAAGAAGCATTTATAGAGCAAGGAACTCAGGTGGCCTGGAGGCCAGTACCACTGAGCCCATCTTTCTCATAAAGACACCACAACAAATTTCAAAGTCAGAGCAGAGCTACCTAATACACAGACAAAATAGGCAGGTAAAGAAATATGACCCAAGTGAATCAACAAGAGAAATCCCCGATACAGAACTAAGTGAAATGGAAGTGATCAAACTACCAGAGGTAGAGTTCAAAATAATGATTATTAGGATGCTAAAGGATCTTAAAGCAACAATGGGTGGTTACAATGAGAACTTAAAGAGATAGCAAGCATCAAAAAGGACACAGTCAGATATGACAAATACAATCTTAGAAATGAAGACTGCACTAGAAGGAATGACAACAGGCTGGATGAAGCAGAGGATTGAATCAGCAATTTGGAGTACAAGATAAACATAAGCACACAAGTAGAAGAGCAAAAAAATAAAATAAATAAAAATAAAAAAGAGGCTCAAACAAACCAAGGAAACTCTAAGAGATCTCTATGATAGCATGAAGAGAAACAACATCTGCATCATAGGGGTTCCTGAAGGAGAAGAGAATGAACAAGGAATAGAGAACTTGTTTAAAGAAATCATAGCTGATAATTTCCTGAAATTGATGGAGGAAAAAGTCACACAAATTAAAGAAACACAGAGTTCTATTACAGATGAACCCAAGAAGGCCTACACCAAGACACATTATAATTAAAATACCACACTTAAGAGACAAGAAAAGAATACTAAAAGCTGCAGGAGAAAAGTTAATTATGTACAGAGGAACCCCATAAGGATGACATCTGACTTCTCAACAGAAACACTTGAGGCTGGAAGGGATGGGTAAGAAATATTCAAAGTGATGAAAAATAAGAATGTACAACCAAGACTCCTTTGTCCAGCAAGGCTATCATTTAAAATAAAAGGAGAAATAAAAAGCTTCCCAGATGGCCCTGGCCAGTTGGCTCAGTGGTAGAGCGTTGTCCCGGCATGTGAAAGTCCCAGGTTTGATTCCTGGCCAGGGCACACAGAAGCACCCATCTGCTTCTCCACCCTTCCCCCTCTCCTTTCTCTCTATCTCTTTCTTCACTTCCCACAGCCAAGGCTCCATGGGAGCAAAGTTGGCCCAGATACTGAGGATGGCTCCATGGCCTCTGCCTCAGGTGCTAGAATGGCTCCGGTTGCAGTGGAGCAATGCCCCAGATGGATTGAGCATCGCCCACTGGTGGGTATGCTGGGTGGATCCTGCTCAGCCACATGCAAGAAGAGTCTGTCTGCTGTCCTCCTTTCTCACTTTGGATAAATATTAAAAAAAAAAACTTCCCAGATAAAAAAAGATTCAAGGAATTTGTTACAACCAAACCAGTACTACAAGAAATGTTAGGGGGCCTGCTATAAAAAGAGCAAAGGAGCCTGACAAGGCAGTGGTGCAGTGGATAGAACATTGGGTTGGAATGCAAAGGGCCCAGGTTCAAAGCCCTGAGGTTGCTGGCTAATCTGGGTTGAGTGTAGGCTCACCAGCTTGAGCATTGGATGACCAAGTTGAGTGTGGGATCATAGATATGACCCAATTGTAGCTGGCTTGAACCCAAGGGTTGCTGGCTTAATGCTCAAGGTTGCTGATTTGATCCCATGATCGCTGGCTTGGGCAAGGGGTCACTTGCTCTGCTGTATCCCTCCCCCAACCCCTGGTCAAGGCACAAATGAGAAAGCAATCAATGAACAACTAAGGTGCCGCAACAAAGAACTGATGCTTCTCATCTCCCTTCCTGTCTGTCCATCTCTATCTGTTCCTCTCTCTGACTCTCTGTCTCTGTCACACACACACACACACACACACACACACACACACAAGTATACACTAGAGTAAAGATAGTCTTTTTAATAAATGGTATTGGGAAAACTGGACGGGTACGTTAAAAAAAATGAAACTAGACCATCAACTTACACTATTTACAAAAATAAACTCAAAATGGATAAAAGACTTAATGTAAGTTGCGCAATCATAAAAGTCTTAGAAGAAAATATAGGCAGTCAACTCTCCAATATCTCTTGTAGCAATATATTTGCTGACTTTTCTCCACAGGCAGTGAAATAAAGGACAAGATAAATTAATAGGACTATATCAAACTAAAAAGCTTTTGCAAAACAAACTATTAACAAAATAAAACGACAACCCACAATGGAAAAAATATATTTGCAATATGTATGATAAGGGGTTAATAACCAAAATTTATAAAGAACTTCTAAAATACTAGGAAGGTAAACAATCCAATTAAAAAGGGGGCAAAGGACCTGAATAGACGTTACTCCAAAGAGGACATACAGATAGCCAATAGGCATATGAAAAAATGCTCAACATCACTAATCATCAGAGAAATGCAAATTAAAACCACAATGAGATACCACCTCACTCCTGTCAGAATGGTGCTCACTAACAAATCAATACACGACAAGTACTGGAGAGGGTGTGGAGAAAAGGGAACCCTCCTGCACTGCTGGTGGGAATGCAGATTTGTGCAGTCATTGTGGAAAACAGTATGGTGTTTCCTCAAAAAATAAAAATGGAACTACGTTTTGACCCAGCTATCCCACTTTTAGGAATATATCCTAAGAATCCCAAAACACTGATTCAAAAGAAGATATGCACCCCCATGTTTATTGCAGTATTGTTTACAATAGCCAAGATTTGGAATCAGCCCAAGTGTCCATCAATAGACAAGTAGATAAAAAAGCCATGGTACCTTGTACAATAGAATACTATGCAGCCGTGTAAAAGAAGGAAATCTTACCTTTTGTGACAACATGGATGGACCTGGAGATGATTATGCTAAGTGAAATAAGCCAGGCAGTGAAAGACAAATATCATATCATCTCACTTATATGTGGATTCTAATGAACACAGTCAACTGAGGGACAGAATAGAGACAGAGAGGAAGGGTCATAGGGAGCAGAGGGACAGCTGTCAGAGGGAAGGGGGATGAGGTGATGAGATCAGAGAAGGTGAAGGGATTAGTGAAATTATATACATAACAAGAGATACAGATAACAGGACAGCAAATCACAGATGGCAGGGGGGAGGGAGGCAGGGGAAGGAGGTAAAGGGGATGTAATGGGGGGCACATTATTGGGGTATGAAGGTGTTATATTGAGTGGGGCACTTGAATCCATGTTAACATAATAAATTTAAAAATTTAATAAAAATTAATTAACCCTCCCCCCTTAAAGTGTAGAAATTCTATTTAGATTCTTTCTACCTCTTGTCTGTTCAGTGGTTTTAAAATTTTGATTTTTCTGTTGCTCTCCCATATCAACTTCAGATTGGTTTTTGCAATACTATCAAATATCAGAATTAAAACAACAGTTCCCCCTCTTTTTGTGGAGTCTTTTCCTTGAGGCCAAATCCGGAATAAGGTTTTATTTTTTACCAATTTCTGTGTCTCACTTTGTTCTTGATGTAACACTGTATCTTGTTCATTCTGGATGAGCGGTTGTGCAGAAGAAGGAAATTGAGAAGGGAACACACATCAGTATCATGTCTCTCACTAATTTATGCATGTGGTGTTCATTTCTTCCAGCGGGTCCCAGGATTAGAAGTGATGGATGCCTCCCTGGGGCCCGATCCATCATCAGGCGAATCTCTGCCACATTCATGAGGAAGAGCCTGGTTCTTTGAGATGCTTCTTTCTCTGCTTATTTTATTTACTGTTTCTTGCTTGCAGGGGTTACCTTTTTCTTCAATAGCCTGAGCATTCTGGTGACCCTGAATAAGAAAATCATTCATTTATGAGTATATTTATCCATTTCTTTATTTACTCAATAAAAATGTACCAAGTGTCTACTTTGCGCTAGACCCTCTACTATGCACAGAAAATAGAAATGGGAAGAAAAATTAGTTCTAGTCCTCAGGATAGGCAATCTTGGAGAGGCAATGGCCAAATAAACCAGGCGGTACTTATAATGGGCTGAATGCCGGAAGAGAAGATTATCTCTGTGATGTTGCTGCGGGAGAATAATAGTCATTGATATTTTAAAGTTTTTACCATGTGCCAGTCACTGTTCTAACATCTTGGTATGTATTAATTTATTTCATCCACACAACAACTTTATGAGGAAGATACTTTATGAGGTAGAAAATTTTTTCTACTTTTAGAGCTGAGAAAATTGGGCATAGAGTTTTTAGGCAATTTGCCCATGGTCACAGAGATTATGACTTTATTTTTTTATTTTTTTTTTATGGAAAGTGAAGCTGAAGAAAATGAGTTGCTGCAGCTGGTGTGGGGGGTGTGCTAATAGTGATTAAATAGATAACTCTGCTGTGGTTTGGCCATAGGGCTGCCCTAAAAAGGCTGGCTATGTACCCTGCTGCTCCTCTAGGGAGGAGTCAAGGAAGGGAACTTAGATCCAGAGGAGGGTTTGGTCACACCTTTACACAGGACTTCTTGCTCTTAGGGGCTTTGACCCATAGATGCCCAAATGTAACTCAGGGTTACATCCTGCAGGGTTGGGCTGCTTTGTTTCTTACCACAGGGAAGCCAGGGAGTTCATCAGGAAGCTGACCCTAATGGGAACCTGAGACTATGGGCCAGGGCTTGTGGGTTCCCAGAAGAGCTGTTCTAAAGAACAATAATAATTATGATTACCATATCTTAGCTCTAGTCTTTTAACCATGCAGTGAGATAGGTATCTTTGCATTTTACAGATGAGAATATTGAGAAGTGGAGAGGTTAAATCATTCGCTCAGGGTTACACTAGTTAGTGAAGCATTTGACCCCAAGGAGTGAAGAAACAGCCTTGTGGTCATGCTCAGGTCAGAAATATTAAGGGAAGGGCAGAGAGTAATGCCCAGGCGGTACTGGCAGCAGTGGTCCAGGCCTGCTGTGATGATCTGAAACGGTGTGACACCAGCTCAAGAGGGGTCTTGAGAGCAGGAGCATTGAGGAGCAGTGAGATGGGCAGCTGGGACACATCAGCCCGCTTGTGATGATAAAGGAACTGGCGCAGAGCAGGGGGACATGGCCGTTGTGGCACAAATGGACTCCTGTCAGGTACCTGCTGGGCCTACCAAGATAGAAGAAGAAATGGTAGGCACTGAAAGAATGTAGCAGGGTTCTGTCAGCTCACAAAAGCTGAATACATATTAATTTTTTTTTCCAGTTTGCCAAATATGTACTGAGCACCTACTATATGCCTGGCATTGTTCTAGAAGCCGGAGGTTCAACAGTTGGGCAGAGTACACTTATATTCTTGTCTTCACAGAGCTTATATTCAAATAGGAAAGAAATCCATTAAAGAAGATAAATCAAATGCAATATATGGTGTGTTAAGTTGTGATACATGCCACAGATAAAGACAAAGCAGATGGGGGAGAGGAAGTGAGTATGCATGCCTGCACATGCATGTTTGCATGTGAGTATGTTATGCGTGTGTGTGAAACCTACAATTTTAGACTGGAAATCCAGGGAAGTCCTCACTAAAAATGTGACATTTGCTGAAATTCTCAGGTGAAGAAGGGGAGAGATAAGCCACACCTCTGGGTGGGCAGAGAGAATGGTAGGTTGGGAAGGTAGAAAGTGCAAAGTCCTGAGCAGGAGCGTTCCTTGCATGTTTCAGGAATGGCGGAGAGGCCACTTTGGTGTTGAAGCAGCATGATGTGGGGCAGGAGAGAAGGGGATGCGGTTTTAGAATCAGGGGCTGGAAGCAGATATGACAGGCTCACATAGATTACAGTAAGAATTCTTGCTTTTGTTGAATGACATGGGAAGTTAATGCAAAGCTTGGAGGATTTTGACAGAATCACTCTGGCTGCTGCATTAAAAATAGGGGTCATGAGGGATTTCTTAGCAGGAGATTCCTGAGGTTATATAATAGTCAGGTGACAGAGGACAGCGGCCTGGTGGTAGCAGTGGAGGTGGAGGTGAGGAGTAGTGGTCAGGTTCCGTGTGTAACTAGACGGTAGAGACAAAAAGTTTTGCTGCCGGATTTGATGTAGAGTCTGAAGTGACATGGGGGTCTAGGACAGTGATTCTTTTTTTTTTTTAATTTTATTTTTATTTTATTCATTTTAGAGAGGAGACACAGAGTGAGAGAGAGAGAGAGAGAGAGAGAGAGAAAGGGGGGAGGAGCTGGAAGCATCAACTCCCATATGTGCCTTGACCAGACCAGTGCAGGGTTTTGAACTGGCGACCTCAGTGTTCCCAAGTCGACGCTTTATCCACTGCGCCACCACAGGTCAGGCCTAGGACAGTGATTCTTAACCTGCGTTCTATCGAACCCTAGGTGTTTGATGAGTCGGTCTCAGGTTCGGAGAAGCCTCTGCCGTGGAGGTAAAGACACACTTGTGTAAAGTCGTGATTACATGCCCTGCTTGGCCATCACTTGCTGCGGAGGATCACGTTACATTGCTTGGCCAACCAGTGCTGCGGGGAATTTAGTGCGCGCAGTAGTCAACGGCTGTCGTAGTTGTACGTCAGTCATGTGGTTTCTTTCTTAATATTTTAATCCATACTAAATATGTCGAGCAAAAAAGAAAGTGGTCGGACGAATATGTACAACATGGATTCACACGTATGTCTTGAATTTGGAAAAAAAATCATATTTTATTTATCACTAAAGAAGGGTTCGGTGAATGTGCATATGAAACTGGTGGGTTCGGTACCTCAAAAAAGGTTAAGAACCACTGGTCTAGGATGATATCTGTGTTTCTGACCTGGGCATTTTCTTTTTATTATTTCAGAATGACTTTTAATAAAATTTAAATAAACATGGTCATCAACAAAGCGGAATTATAAATAAGTGTCAGAAGAGCAGTCTTGCAGGAAAAATTCATCTTTTAAATAGCCTTTTGGTATGTATTTTTTTACTGAGACATTCTTATCCTTTTGAGACTCAGACAGTTTCAGTTTTACATATATATCTTTAAAACTGAAATCATTAACCTCACAATGATGTACCGTGTACTGAGTAACAATAATTTAGAGACAGTCTGATTACCATCAGAAGAAGGCTGGTGTGTCCACAATATGGAATGTCATGCAGCTATTAAAAAAGTAAGTTACATCACATCTGCTTGTATACTTCTTGTGGAATGACTATGACATCCATTTTTGTAAAAAAGGAAATATGAAATATATATTATACACACAATTGATTATATAAAATAACAAATACATATCTGTAAGACTACAGAAACATGTTTGTCATGATACATATCAAACTGATACTATTTGGTCTGAGCATTTTGCGGAAGGGAACTGCCATTCTCTGTAGCGGGGAAGACAGAAGAGCAAGAATGTGGAATGTAGAATAAGGGGCTCAGTCTTGACTTTGCTAACTTGGGAGGCCTTTTTACATCCAAGTAATGCTGTGTGCTCATGTGCATTCTAAAACCTCTTGAGACTGAAGAATACTCTGAATTGGACTGAATCAAAGAAAGTAAAATACGTACTGAAAATTCTTAGAGATAACAGACAGACAAAGCAAGTTCTCACAATATCATGTCATTGATGTTGCTCACAAGTTCTAATTAAATAAATCTATGGCAGAGAAGTCCTTGCAGTGAAAGTCCCTCAGCAGAGTGGGGAGCAAGATGTATCCCCAGAAATATGCATTTGAGAAACAATCTTTCAGACTCACTTATCTTAAGGCATATCAGTATTAGATACGTGGATCGTCTTTTCTCTCCTTTGGGGTACTAGTAACACTTCTGAAGCTTACAGCCAGTTTATATACTTTAGGGAACCTCTTTGTATTTTACCATTTGGAAGTTCAAGTTCAGTCACAGTTTGTTATTAATATTGCACAGGTTGAGAGGTCTGTGGTCCAGACTTCTGATAGGATCTGGTTTTACTGTTAACTCTCCTTTGCACCTTTAAATGGGTTGTCAACAACTTCTCAGAAGGCGTACTGGACAATTCAGTGCTATGCTTTCTGTAATATATTGAGGCCACTGAATCTGACAGTCTTAGTGGTCAAGGGTACAGGACAGGATAAGACTAAGTTTTGGAAATGCCTTTTCTAAAACAAGTACCATGCTTCTGACTTGGTTCAGATAAATTTAATGATACTTTGGAAACCCGCAAGAGTTCATCACCTTCACCCAGAAGTTACTATTAACTCCATACAGAGATGTATCAATTACATTGGGGAACAATTTTTCTTTCATTTTCTGTTGCCTGAGGTTTTAGAACTTTTTCTATATATCTCTGCGTTGCGGATTCCAAATTGGAAATCTGGTTTTTGGTGCATGCTCTAGTTTTTATTCATTTTAATTTCTTTTTGTTACAGTTCATGGCATGCATTAATTTTAAAATTGGAGTTAAAGGGAAATGACTCTTGGATTGAACATAACCACAAGGCAATTAATGTTTTACAAACATCACTTTTACATAATTGTAGTTGTTTTACAATGTAAAAAATTATTATCTGAGAAAAACGCCCTCTTATTTTGTTTTAAGATTAAATCATGGCTTCTTCAAGTAGGTGTAAATGTAAGAATAGTCCTGACACCTTCTGTTATATATGTGACTGTTACATACTTCAACATCAAAGGCACAATATTTCATCATTTGTGACACATGTATATACTGCCTATTTTCAAGTTCCCCTTGGCGATTAAGACAAGAATTGGGCTCCTCATATTGTGTGTCATAATTTTGAGGAAATGCTTCATGACTGGACAAAAGGAAAACACAAAGGAATGCCTTTTGGTATTCTCATGGTTTGGTGTGAACCTAAGAACCACAGCAGTGACTGTTACTTCTGTCTGATCCATACAAAAGGCATTGGCAAGTAAAAAAGGCATATGATTGCATATCCTAATATTCCTTCAGCAATACGACCTATCCCACACTCTGAGACACTCCTGGTTCCAGTTTTCAATGGTTTTATTTCTTCTAAGGACAAAAAAAGTAAACATGGTGTTCAAGTGTATTTTGATAAGATGCATAAGGAAATGGTTGTAGAATCTGAAAGGTTTTCTTCTGATGCCAAGCAGTCATTAATCCCTCAGCAGTTTAGCCAACCCAAATTGAATGACTTAGTAAGAGATTTGGGCCTATCAAAGAAAGCAGCTGAGTTATTAGCCTCCAGGCTTCACCGGTCAGCTAAAGTATCCCATTTCAGGAAGCATGAACAAATTTTTGTGAACATTTTTTCTGAAGACAAACACTTTGTTTACTGTCACGATATCAGTAGTCTTCTCAGCCAGCTAGATATTACCACTTACAGTCCAACAGAATGGTGGCTATTTCTTAACAAAGTCTCTAAACAAAGTCTGAAATGTGTTCTCCTACACAACGGTAATGTTTATGCAGTGGTTCCAATTGGTTATTCAACTCATCTGAGAGAAGATTATAACATAAAAATTGTCCTTGACTTTCTGAAGTATGAGGAGCATAACTGGGTCATTTGTGTGGATCTTAAAATGGTACATTTCCTGCTAGGACAACAGAGAGGTTTCACAAAGTATCCTTGCTTTCTGTGTTTGTGGGACAGCTGAGCTCGGGAGAAACACTGGACACAGAAGGAGTGGCTAAAATGTGAAGCTCTGGAAGTAGGGATGCAAAATATTGTGAATGAACCTGTAGTTAATCGAGACAGGATCATTTTTCTCCCACTTCACATCAAACTTGGCTTAATGAAGCAGTTTGTTCAGGCTTTGAATAGAGAAAGTGAATGCTTTCAACATATTATTTCTGCTTTTCCTGCCTTGTCTTTCGAGAAGATAAAAGCACGTATGGTATATTCAATGGAGCTCAAATTCGAACCCTCATACGTGATGAAGAATTTGCCAGGAAGATGAATAAGGAGGAAAAAGCAGCATGGCAGTATTTTGTGGCAGTTACAAAGAACTTCCTTGGCAATAAAAAAGCAGAAAACTATGAACTTCTGGCTCAAAGGATGCTGTTGGCTTTCCGCGACATTGGATGTAACATGAGCATTAAGATTCACTTCCTGAACAGTCACCTTGATAAGTTCCCGAAAGTCTTGGAGCTGTTAGTGATGAGTAAGGAGAACACTTTCATCAAGATATGAAGACAATGGAAGAGCATTATTAGGAGCGATGGGACAGAAATATGACGGCAGACTACTGCTGGAGCATCAAACAAGATTGTCCTCAACAAGTGCAGAAATGCAAGAGCTATAAACACAAATTTTTTTCTGAATAGAATTTAAATAAGTTTTGCGCAAATTTTACGATTAAAATAAATGTTTTAATATGTTCTATTTTGAAATTGTAGACAAATTCTGATGCAATCATATCTTTTAGTGTATTAACTGCATTATGTAAATTATTATATTTTTCACAAAGATGATGTCCAAGAAGACATTCTACTTCATTGTGTTAAACTAAATGTTGAAAATTTTACAATAAGATGAAAACCTAAAATCATGAATTGAAAAAAAACTGTAGCTTACAGAGAAAAACTAATGTCAGATTTGAGATCAGCACACTCAAACTAGGTAAGAACAAGTGTTTTTGTGGATGCAACAAAAACTTCTTCCCCAGTGTTATGTAGATTTTTGAGGCAGTTAATTTTGATATATTACTGATATTATTATTATAGCTATAGGCAGAGGAAGTTTCTTTCTATATAATTAAAGAGTTCTAAGATGTTTGTAAGTTAAAAAAATATCTTCTAGACCTGTTATGAGGCATGAAATTTTAACCATAAAATGAGTTAAGGCATTATTTCTATAAGGTCATTATATACCTCAGTGCACACTTCTTTTATATACATTCGCTTCTTGAGCATGCTGCTTTATTACATTACTTTATCCAGCAAGGTCCAAGATATTGCACCTGGAGTGGCTAAATTTTGAGAATAAGATATTGTTGTGCATTTCTAATGCTGAAGACAGGGTGTTATGTCTGGGCCTCTGTGTCTCAGAATGAAACCTTGGGCACTATGAACTTGGACACCAACAATTTAATAGGACTGAGAGTGACAGTAGACGAGATGAATGTAATGGAAAATAAACATCATTTGCATAATAACTTTGCTTTAAACAAGCCCTGATCAAAACTCATGGCTTGCTTGAGAGGAACATCAAATCATACCTTGTCTAGTTCTCTTAGATCATGGCTCCCTGTGAAAACCTAGGGAGTAGAGGAGATTGGGGAGGAATTCAGTTGAAAAGCATGATCCCTGGACTCTGCCTCAAATTGCCAAGGGCCATTGGACATCTAATGCTGTGCCAGATGCAGAGGGTTAAGGAACAGTGCAGCCATTCTGGACCATTTTGAACTGAGGGCTCCAGCTGTCAAAGCTGACACCAGAGAGCACTTGTCACTATTAAGAGATCAAAGAGAAAATTCCCTGGTAGAAATTCCAGGGAAGTCATATCCCTATCTCACATTACCTCTCTGTTTGACATTCACTAGCTTGTGTATGCTATTCACCAAGTGCTAAAAGGAGCAGCTGGGGTGAAAGGTAAAGCTGGGGTGTCAGTCCTCACCACCTGGGCCTGTATGTGGTTTCTTAGGGCTCTTGCAGGTAGAAGGAGCATAGGGGGAGGGAAGTCCAGGGTCCCAGGGCAGTCAGTTGCATAAGAGGAGGGGAGAATGAGAACCTCCTTGGACTGGAGTAGACACCAGAAGGGGCAAGACCTTCCTATGATTTAGCTAAATTTTCTCACTGGGGAGAGCAAATTGGTCGAGGAGGTGTGTCCTTTGGTTTCAGAAGAAATCTCTGCAATCCCTGCCTGCATGAACAGTTTTAAATGGAGATCATTAGAATCCTAGGGAAACAACATTTTCAGATTACTAAAAGGACAGAAAGTTCAATATTAATCTGTCTGGCAGAAATTTTCACTACAAATATGTGGCAAATACTTAGAGAATCTGAACCTGCTCTATTAGGGTAGCCACTAGACTCGGGTGTCTTATTTAAATCTAAATTAAATGCGTTAAAAAGTTGAGGTTCTCAGTCACCCTGGCCACATGTTAACTGACCAGTAGTCACACAGGGCTGATGGTTATTGTATTGAACCGCACAGATATGGAACATTCCATCCTAACAGAAAGCTCTATTGGTCAGAACTGATCTGAATTATGAAATTGGCTACAGCCATTTTGTTTCTCCCAGTGAAAGGGCAAACACGGGGAAATTACGCACGTGTTTCTGATTCGGTACTTAAGCACTCTTCCTGGTTCTGGGGGTCGCTGGAGCCTGAGCTGCGCATCTTACCAAGTACAAACAGTTCTCTTCTCTGCCCTCTGTCTTTGAAAGTGTAAGGTAAGAGTAATGTAACTTATTTCTTTTGAGGGGTGGTTCTTGTAAATTTGTAGGATTTTACATCTGTCCAAGAACAGAGGTCTTCAAACTGTATCCTGACCCATTAGGTTGTGAAATAAATTTAGTGGGTTGTACTGACGTGAAAACAAAAGAATATGAATGAAAATGTTAGCATGTATAGTGGCAGCCAAAGCTATTTTGTAGAATTTGGTTTTAAATACATAGATAACTTAGGTATACTGGTTCACTGTGTAAAAATATGTATTTTACTATGAAACATGGTAAAACTTATTAGAAAGCCAGCTCTGAAGTTGGAAAACTAAAATAAACGATTTCCTGCCCCAAACCAAATGGCACACAGCAAGTGCTAAGAAATGCAGTAATTTATAGCAAAGACCATCCATGTATTAAGTCTCACCCTAAAGCTCCTAAGGAAGCAAAAGGGAACAGGGTTGGGCAAAAGCAAATTTACGGTTGTTCATATGAAAAGATAATACAATAATCAATAAATAATAATACAAGAATATACTCTGTGTTTTGCATACTCGCAACTGTAAACCTACTTTTGCACCACCCTGTATAATTGTATTTTATTGATTATCTTTGTGTGTAGTTAGGCCTGGGGGAAGAGTAGCTGTGAGATTCAGTTTTCTGATACAAAAAAGGCCTATTATTTTTCTCCTGTTTCTAAAAAGTGTAACAGTGTGCTTTCTAGATATGTAAATGGGAGAAATATTCTTTCCTTTAGCTCTGCTGGGTTTTTGGCCCAGAGTTAGTCTTTGCCTTGTTTGAGAAAGGATTTGTTAAGCCGTAGCAGAGACTGCGATCGGTCTTGCTGGCTTTATCCTTATATTATCTAGGGAAAAAGGACGCTGATGGAAAATGGGCACCAGCACTCTGTATTTGGAGATGTCATTTCTTAACCTAGAGAATTTCTAAGAGAATTTAACACTCAAACTGCCAGAAAATCTTGCTCACTCGGTTACTGGCTTGCTGTCTGATGTCTGTTTACTAGCAATATATGCTTCATTAGAGCAAGAACCTTGCTTGTCTTGTTTATTCCGGTTCTATGCACCTGGGACAGAACTTGGGCTATAACAAACACTCTATATAATCGTTTAGTGCATTGGTTTCCAGGTCAGCCACATTGGCCTCACCACGATGCCAGTGATGCAAATTCTAGGGCCCCAACCTGATTTACTAAATTGAAACACTTCAGGCAGGACCCAGCTGTCTGTGTTTTAACAAGCCTTCCAGTTGATTCTGATGGACACTGAGTTTGAGAACCATGGGTTTTGCGAGTCCTTGAAATTAGGAGAATTGAAAGCACAGTGGGAAATTTTTTTATGCTCTTCACAAATGTAAACTTTCTTCTTTAAGTTTTCACCTAAAGTCTTAGAGAATGGATTAGAAAACACGAGAATCAAAATTTTAGGATTAAGCCTATCAGCTAGTCTCTTGCAACCATCATCTGTCTGTGTTTGAATATATAATTAAAATTACCTATTATTAATGTGAGGAAAGAATACCAAATGTGAGAATTATACTTGATGGTGCATGGTTAATGTTAGTTAATATAATCACTGAAACAAACTTTATGATACCTATTTATATAGAAAGTTAAAATTTTTTTTTAAATTTTTATTAATTTTAATGGGGTGACATTAATAAATCAGGATACATATGATCAAAGAAAACATCTCCAGGTTATCTTGTCATTCAATTATTTTGCATACCCATCACCCAAAGTCAAATTGTCCTCTGTCACCTTCTATCTGGTATTCTTTGTGCGTCTCCTCTCCCCTCTCTTCCTCCCTCTTCTCCTATCCCCCACCCCGTAACCACCACACTCTTGTCCATGTCTCATAGTCTCGCTTTTATGACCCACCTATGTATGAAATCATGCTGTTCTCAGTTTTTTTCTGTTTTACTTATTTCACTCCATATAATGTTATCAAGGTCCATCCATTTTGTTGTAAAAGATCCGATATCATCATTTCTTATGGCTGAGTAGTATTCCATAGTATATATGTACCATGGATTTTTAATCCACTCGTCCTCTGACTGACACTTGAGCTGTTTCCAGATCTTCGCTATTGTGAACAATGCTACCATGAACATGGGGACACATTTCTTCTTTTCGAACAGTGCTATGGTTCTCTTAGGGTATATTCCTAAAAGTGGGATAGCTGGGTCAAAAGGCAGTTTGATTTTTAATTTTTTGAGGAATCTCCATACTGTTTTCCACAGTGTCTGCACCAGTCTGCATTCCCACCAGCAGTGCAGGACGGTTCCCTTTTCTCCACATCCTCGCCAGCACTTATTCTGTGTTGTTTGGCTGATGAGCGCCATTTTGACTGGTGTGAGGTGATATCTCATTGTGGTTTTAATTTGCATTTCTCTAATGATTAGTGATGTTGAGCATTTTTTCATATGCCTATTGGCCATCTGTATGTCCTCTTTGGAGAAATGTCTATTCATTTCTTTTGCCCATTTTTTGATTGGATTGTTTGTCTTCCTGGTGTTGAGTTTTACAAGTTCTTTATAAATGTTGGTTATTAACCCCTTATCAGACGTGTTCTCAAATATGTTCTCCCATTGTGTGGTTTGTCATTTTATTCTGTTCTTATTGTCATTAGCTGTGCAAAAACTTTTTAGTTTGATATAGTTCCATTTGTTTATCTTGCCTTTTATTTCATTTGCCCGTGGAGATAAATCGGCAAATAAATTGCTGCTACAGATGTCGGAGAGCTTGCTGCCTATGTTTTCTTCTAAGATGCTTATGGTTTCACGGCTTACGTTTAAGTCTTTTATCCATTTTGAGTTTGTTTTTGTGAATGGTGTAAGTTGATGGTCTAGTTTCATTTTTTTGCAGGTAGATGTCCAATTTTCCCAACACCATTTGTTAAAGAGGCTGTCTTTACTCCATTGTATGTTCTTTCATCCTTTGTCAAGTATCAGTTGTCCATAAAGGTGTGGGTTTATTTATGGGTTGTCTATTCTGTTCCATTGATCTATGTGCCTGTTCTTATGCCAGTACGAGGCTGTCTTGAGTACAATGGCCTTTTAGTAAACCTTGATATCCGGAAGAGTGATACTTTCTGCTTTATTTTTTCTTTTAAAGATTGCTGAGGCTATTTGTGTTCTTTTTTGATTCCATATAAATTTTTGGATTATGTGTTCTATATCTTTGAAGTATGTCATTGGTATTTTAATTGGTATTACATTGAATTTATAAATTGCTTTGGGTAATACAGACATTTTAATGATGTTTATTCTTCCTAGCCATGAGCACAGTATATGCTTCCACTTGTTTGTATCTTCCTTGATTGCTTTTATCAATGTTTTATAATTTTCCGAGTACAAGTCCTTAACCTCCTTGGTTAAATTTACTCCTAGGTACTTTATTTTTTTGGTTGCAGTAGTGAAGGGGATTGTTTCCTTAATTTCTTTTGCTGACAGTTCATTGTTTGTATATAGAAATGCCTCTGATTTCTGAGTATTAATTTTATATCCTGCCACCTTGCTGAATTTATTTATCAGGTCCAGTAGTTTTTTTTACTGAGACTAGGGTTTTCTATATACAATATCATATCATCTGCAAATAATGAGAGTTTTACTTCTTCTTTGCCAATTTGGATGCCTTTTATTTCTTCTTCTTGTCTGATTGCTATAGCTAGGACTTCCAGAACTATGTTGAATAAGAGTGGTGAAATGGGGCACCCCTGCCTGGTTCCTGATCTTAAGGGGATTGCTTTTAATTTTTGTCCATTTAGTATGATGTTTGCTGTGGGTTTGTCATAGATGGCCTTTATCATGTTAAGGAATGTTCCCTGTATTCCCACTTTACTGATAGTTTTGAGCATGAATGGGTGCTGGATGTTATCAAATGCTTTTTTTGCATCTATTGAAATTATCATTTGATTTTTGTCCTTCCTTTTGTTTATGTGATGTATCACATTGATTGATTTGCAAATATTGAACCAGTCTTGCCTCTGCAGAGTAAATCCCACTTGATCATGGTGTATGATTTTTTTCATATATTGCTGGATCCGGTTGGCTAATATATTGTTGAGAATTTTAGCATCTAAATTCATCAGGGATATTGGCCTATAATTTTCTTTCTTTGTGTTCTCTGTGCCCGGTTTCAGGATCAGAATTATGCTCACCTCGTCAAAGGAGTTTGGAAGTCTTTCTTCTCTTGAATTTTTTGAAATAGCTTGAAGAGGATAGGAGTTAGTTCTTCTTTGAATTTTTGGTAGAATTCACTTGTAAAGCCATCATGCCCAGGACTTTTCCTTTTGGGGAGTTTTTTGATAACTGTTTCTATCTCATTTGTTGTAATTGGTCTGTTTAGGTGTTCTGATTCTTCCAGATTGATTTTTGGAAGATTATATAATATAAGAAATTTGTCCATTTCACCTAGGTTGTCTAATTTTTTGGCATAGAGTTCTTCATAGTATTTTCTTACAATACTTTCTATTTCTTTTGTGTTAGTTGTTATTTCTACACTCTCATTTCTAATTTTATTTATTTGAGGCCTCTCTCTTTTTTTCTTGGTGAGTCTAGTTAATGGTTCATTGATCTTGTTTACCTTTTCAAAGAACCAGCTCCTGGGTTTCATTGATCCTCTGTATTGTTTCCTTAGCCTCTATGTCATTTATTTCTCCTCTGATCTTTATTATTTCCTTTCTTCTACTAGTCTGAGATTTATTTGCTATTGTTTTTCTAGCTCTTTTAGATGCAGGGTCAGGTTGCTTATTTGAGCTTTTTCTAGCTTCTCATAGTATGCCTGTAGTGCGATGAACTTTCCTCTCAGTACTGCTTTTGCCTTTTCCCATAAATTTTGAGTTGATGTATGCTCATTATCATTCATTTCTAGAAACTTTTTTATTTCTTCTTTGAGCTCATTGTTAATCCATTTATTATTTAATAACATGCTATTTAGTTTCCAAGTGTTTTTGTACTTTTTAGTGTTTCTTTTTTGGTTAATTTCTAGTTTCATGGCATTGTGATCAGAGAAAATGCTTGATATGATTTCAATCTTCTTAAATTTGTTGAGACCATCTTTTTGTCCTAACATGTGGTCTATCCTAGAGATTGTACAATGAGCGCTTGAAAAGAATGTATATTCTACTGCTTTAGTGTGAAAAGTTCTGAAGATATCTATTAAATCGAGTTGATCTAGTGTATCCTTTAAGTCTGCTGTTTCTTTATTAATTTTCTTTCTTGAGGATCTATCCAGTGATGTTAGTGGGGTATTGAAATCCCCTACTATTATAGTATTGGTGTTAATCTCGCCCTTTATATCCATTAAAGTCTGCTTTATGTATGTCAGGGCTTCTATGTTTGTTGCGTAGATATTTATAATAGTTATCTCTTCCTGTTGAATTGTTCCCTTTATCATTATGTAGTGTCCTTCTTTATCTCTTACTACAGCCTTTGTTTTAAAGTCCATTTTGTCAGATATAAGTATTGCTACCCTGACTTTTTTTTCATTTCCATTTGTGTGAAATATTATTTTTCATCCTTTTACCTTCAGTTTATGTGTATCTTTTGTTTTAAGCTGTGTCTCTTGTAGACAGCATATGTATGGGTCCTGTTTCTTTATCCATGCAGCTACCCTATGTCTTTTGATTGGATCATTTAATCCATTTACATTTAAGGTTATTATTGATATGTAGTTGTTTATTGCCATTTCATTCTTAAAGCTGTATTCTTCTTTTGCTATATTCTTTCCTCCCTTTAAACTGTTCACAACAGGCCCCTTAGTATCTCTTGCAGAATTGGTTTGGTTTTAATGAATTCCTTGAGGCTTTTTTTGTCTGGGAAGCTCTTTATTTCTCCTTCAATTTTAAACATTAGCCTTGCTGGATAGAGTAGTCTTGGTTATAGGTTCTTGTTCTGCATTACTTTGAATATATCTTGCTTTTCCTTTCTGGCCTCAAGTGTTTCTGTTGAGAAGTCGGATGTCATCCTTATGGGGCCTTCTTTGTAGGTGATTGCCTTTTTCTCTAGCAGCTTTTAAAATTTTCTCTTTATCCCTTAGCTTTGGTATTTTAACTATGATGTGTCTTGGTGTCGATTTTTTTTGGTTTCTCTTTAATGGAGTTCTGTGTGCTTCTTGAACGTGTGAAACATTTTCCAACCTTTTTTTAGGGAAGTTTTTAGCTATGATTTGATTGAACAAAGTTTCTATTTCTTTTTCTCTCTCCTCTTCTTCAGGAACCCCTATGATGCAGATGTTATTTCTCTTCATGTTGTCACAGAGCTCCCTTAGAGTTTCCTCAGATTTTTTGAGTCTCTTTTCTTTTTTCTGCTCTGCTTCTGTGCCTTTGTTTATTTTGTCCTCTAACTCGCTGATTCGATCCTCAGCGTTATTCATCCTGCTTTTAGTTCCTTCCATTGTGGTTTTCAGTTCTGATACTGTATTTGTCATTTCTGTCTGATTCGTTTTTATTATTTCAATTTCGTTTTTATACTTGTTATCTCTTTATTTAGGTGTTCGTAATGACTATCCATTGTTGCTCTAATCTCTTTGAACATCCTAACTATCATTATTTTAAACTCTGCATCTGGTAATTTGGTTATATCTGATTCATTCAGGTCCTTCTCTGGGGATTTCTTTTGATTCATTTGGGTTGCATTTCTATGCCTGCCCATTTTGTCTGTGTATAAGAAGGGTGTGGCCACTCGAGGCCAATGGGTGTTGCCTATGTGTTCCCTGGGTGTGGTCTGTCTGCAGGCCTGCCACCCCCTTTGCTGCTTCCTAGGGTGGTATGGTATGGGTTTTGCCAGTGCCGGCCCACTGAGGCTGTTGCTGTGATTTCCGTGTTGTGGTGATTTCCACCTCTCCTCTACAGGAGGGGCTCTGTACTGGTGCCTGGCTCTACAGTCCTTCACCTCACCCCCACAGGTGGGGTTGTGCACTGTACTCAAGCCACAAGCTTTAGCACCAAGGATAGGGGTTAGCACCTTTGCGGACCCAGCCTGTTCATGGTCTTCTGCCCAGCCCCTGCAGTCAGATCCTGCTCACGGCAGTTTCTCAGGTCAGATGGGGCTGCTGGCGTGCGCTCATCTGTGAGCCTCCACCTGTCCTTGGCTTTAGCCCCGTTCCCACGGTCAAGGCCAGCTCACACAGGGTTGCAGATCAGATCTCTGCTCATTTCTGGCCTTCCGCTTTTCCCCATAGGTGGGGCTGCAGGCGGGCCACAGCTGCCGGACCCCTTTCGCGGGTCCTTTCCACCCCTTCTGGGCTAGACTGAGCTCACACCGGCTGGGCCTCCACCCCCGCCAACAGAACCACATTTCAGCATCCTGCTGCCTCTGTCCCTCCAGCAAGCCCTCAGCATTGTGGGTAGGGACACTGCAGCTCAGACCCTAACACTCCATACTGTAGTCCTGGAAGCTCCCTCCGTCTAAGCAGCTCTGTTCTAAGTGCTGCGGGAGAGCTTGTTTGGCTGGTGTCCTGTCTCCCTTTGCTGGTATTGCTAGTTCTAGGGGAAATATTCATTTTCGATTAGGGAAGTGACTCAGCCCAGGGGTTAGGGTGGCTGTCCCTCAGAGTGTTTCTCCCTGTGTCTTCCAGTCCACACTCTCTTCCTGCTGCTCTGGTCCTCTCCTCTGACCCTGTTCCCCGGAGCCCCGGGTAAGTGGTTATGAGAGAGGTTTTCTGCGCTGTCCCTTTAAGAAGAATCCTGGGTCTGAGAAAACTGTCTCTTTCTCACAAACAGTATTCTCACTTGTTTCACAGCTCAATACTGTCCAAATGCCTCTTCTAGGCTCTGGGGATGCAGGCTGGGGCTTTGTTCCTGGGACCCAGGTCCCCCCTCTCTCAGCCAAACTCTCCTCCCACCATATAAGTCTCTCCAGGCTGCCATTTGCTCCAGGGAGCTGGGCAGCCCTCTTCGCATTTTCGCTATTCCTACCAGTCTCAATGTGGCTTCTTCAGTGTTCCTTAGTTGAAGAGTCCACTTAGTTCAGTTCAAAGTTGGTTTATCCAGATGATGGTTCTTAAAATTAAGTTATAATTCACTTTGGTTCTGGGAGTTGGAAGTTGGTACGTCTGCCTACTCCATTGCCATCTTGCCATCCCCGATAGTTTTTAAAAATTTGAACTAGCAATTCTACTTGCAAAAAATCTATCCTAAGTAAATGGTCAGAAATGCTATGATTGCTATGACAGAATTTGTCCTAATTTTTTTGCTATTATAACCTCTAAATGTCTAACAGTAGTGGAATAAGTAAGCAAAATTCTTGTATAGGCTTTCTTGGGATTATTGTGTAGCCAATAAAATATTCTTAAAGAATTTTAAGTGACATAGACTACTTAAAACATAAGATTTAAATAAAATAACTCCACAAAATATCACATTTTATGAAATGTGTATGTATGCAAATAGAATGACATCGAAAGAAGACAGAAAGGAAATAAATCACAAGAGTAACATCTTTCTGGGATGGTATAATAGACTATTGATTTCATTAACTGTACTTTGAAATTTTAATTTGTTTATAAGAGTATAAATTGTAACACAACATTTATATTTATGTTACAAAATTCTAAAAAATTCAAAGAAACTTAACCATTGTTCTGTGCCCAAATGTCAATTATGTTCATATTTTCTTCTAGTTTTAATCCTTTGTACTTTCTTATAATTGTGTTTATAATCACATTTTAGTATTTTATAAAGAGCCCTAAACATATGGAGATTTGAAATTTTTTGTTAATTCCTAATATTTTCTTTCTCAAACTCACATTTTAGGATTGCAGAATTTTAAATGCAGTTAGAACAGTTTCAGAATATTTAATGCCATGAAATTTATATGGAAAAAAAGAACGCACCATATTGAACACTGTCAGTTCAAGAGATCCTTCTTGGATAGGGATTTGAATGGGTAAAGCCAACTTTTCCAAATAAAGATAAGAGGCTGCCTGGTCTGTGGTTGTGCAGTTTATAAAGCGTTGACCTGGAATGTTGAGGTCGTGGGTTTGAGACTATGTTTACCTAGTCAAAGCACATAAGACAAGCAATCAATGAACAATTAAAGTGAAGAATCTGTGAGTTGATACTTTTTGCTCCTCCTACCCTCTCTCTTCTTTCTAAACAAACAAAAACAAAATAAAAAATAAGAGGGTGAAGATAGTGCATGGAAAGGAAGCATGGGAGAAAGGATAGGCAAGGGTCTAGAGAGGTCCGGAAGCCTGAGATGCCCTTCTGTGAAGATGAGATTGGGGCTCACATCACAAACTGTGAACATCAGTTATGTTCCAAGAACCAAGCAAAGTCACTGCCTTGGCTTTTATGGCAAAATCTATTGTTTATATTATTTTTTCGAGTGAATATAACTCAGAAAAAGGGAAAGAAATGGTGTTCTAACTCATAGTTCTGAGTAGTGGAAGAAGTAGACTTAGGTGGTTCGAAGTTAGCTAGGAGAAACACACAGGGTGGTAATCACAGCGAGGTTTTTCTTCAGAGTGGTTCATGTCTGAGAACTTGCCTTCTACCTGGGAAAATACACACATTGTTAACTACCACATAACAAAATGGGCAAAATATTCTGCAGTCTTAATATAAAAATATATATAGAAAATTTTGATTTATTTGGAATTTGCACTAGTATAAGAAATCAGATAAAAAATATATTTTTAGTTCCAGTTACCCTAATATCATTGGTTAATTTGGAATGCCCAATAAGTTGTTCCTATATTTAGACCTATCTCTGAGCTCTCTACTATGTTTTAATAATCTCTTTATTCTGACATCAGTACCAACTATTCCATTTGTGATATGTTTGTAGTATTTTATTATCTGCTAAGGTTAGTTCTCTCTCAGTACTCTTATTTTTGTGTGTTTTTTTTTCTTTTAAAATAAAGAATTCTGATTGTTTTATAGATGGTCTTTAGAGTCAACTTATCCATCTTCAAAACTAGGGACAAAATTACTATCTTTACAACTTTGAGTCTTAACCAAGAATAAGGTGTATCTTTGTATTTATTCACCATCATGCATATTATTCTTTGGTGTTTCAAACTTTTCTTTATTTATAATAGGACATCTCTTACAAATTTCAGATTCATATATTTTATCCCTTTGTATATTTTCTAAATGAGCTTTTCCCTTGTATTTTGTAATTTCTCATTGTTTTTCCATAAGAAATGATATATTAATATAATAACATACATTTTTATCAGTTTGGGGGAGGTTATAGGTGAGAAGTCATATATTTTAAGATGGTGAGTGTTTAACTGTATGTATTTCAATTTTTAGTGTCTTTTATTTCTCTTAGCTAATTTAATTGATGAGACCTTTCAAAACAGTGTTAAATATTAATGATAATAATATGAATATGTTTTTTTAAAAATGTAACTTATACTATGAAAATGTATTATGTTGATTATAAATAACAGTGAACATGTGTGTGGTGCTAATTATGTTCCAAAACTCTTCTAAGTGCTTTGCATACATTAAATTATTTGGAATAGCTATCATTTACCTGAGATATATGTGATATCATGCAATGGAGTTTTCATATATTTATTAAAAATTTATAAGAAATCAAAACTCTAAATTTTAGATTTTAAAATGCAATGCCATTTCAGCATTTGTATAGCTAATAATATAGAATACTTTTCTCTCTTGAATGAATTATATTAAAATATGTCTTATTTTTAAATTTTCCTTGCATAGTTAGTGATATATCATCCTTTAAGTGTGATTTTGGCTTCTATTTGCTTCTATATTTATATAAGATTTTTTGTATTAATATTCATGAATCAGATTAGACTGTGATTTTCATTTTTTGCTATGTTTATCATATTTCTATATCACTGTCATGTAGGCTTTTAAAAAACATTAGCAGTTCGTAATCTTTGCATATGTGTTGGGAGATTTTAAACATTTTAGATTCTTGAAGGTTTTATAGAATTCACCTGGATGATGTTAGCATAAGGGTGGCATAAGAGATACTCCTGATAGCTCCTCTTGAAATTTTAACAACTTGAACAATTACAACAGTAAAGTAACCCCAGCTAGACTCACAGGTGCAATAGAAAGATCCACACACCAAATGAACTAAAGTTGTTGTTTTATTTCTGTTCTGGTTCTTAACAATACCATTCTCAAATGCCATCAAGAGAGGAGAAATTGAATACCATGGCTACAAAAGACAGAGAAGTAGTTCAGAAAGAAAATGAAAAATCTCCAGAAAGAAATCACAACAGCATAGAAACCTTAGAGTTAAATGATAGAGAATTCAAAATTGAAGCTCTAAAACTACTCAAAAAGATGTGAGAAGACACCAATAGGCAACTTAATGAGCTCAGAAAACAAATTAATGAATAAAAGAAACATTTCACCAATGAAATTGAAACTTTAGAAACTTTAAAAACAGATGAAGAACTCAATACATGAATTGAAAACTGAGGTAGCAAGGTTGCTAATAGAACAAACCAGATAGAGGAAAGAATCAGTGACATCGAAGACAGATAACTAGAGATGCTACAGATAAAAGAGGAGAGACACTCATGAATTAAAAAAAAATACTGAGAGAGCTCTACAAGAACTGTCTGACTCTATCAGAAAGAGCAATATAAGAATAACAGGTGTATCAGAAAATGAAGAGAAGTAGAATGGTATTGAGAGCCTATTTAAACAAATAATTGATGAGAATTTTACAAGCCTATGGAAAGAGAGCCTTGAATCCAAGAAGCAAACAGAATACTGAGTTACCTCAACCCAAACAGACCTACTACAAATCACATTATAATAAAATTGTCAAAAGTCGATGACAAAGAAAGAATCCTCAAGGCATCTAGGGAAAAGAAAGATACAACATATAAAGGAAAGTCCATTAGGTCATCATCAGACTTCTCAGCAGAAACTCTACAAGTCAGAAGAGAATGGACCCAAACATTGAAATTACTGAAAGAGGAATTACTAGCCAAGAATACTATATCCATCAAAATTGTCCTTCAAATATGAAGGAGAAATAAAAACTTGAATAGACATAGAGAAGTTGAGAGAATTTACCACCAGAAATTTCCACTGCAAGAAATACTCAAAGGAATTATTTGACCATATACAAAGAACAAAACAAATCAAAACTACAAGTAAAAGCTCCAACAAGGTCACGATGAAAACAAGAATAAAAGGGGAGAGGATAAAGATTTGTAGTAGCAAATGAGAATGAAGTACAGAAACACTCATAAGACGAAGGACTCTTGTACATATGAACATTTTTCTTTTAATATATTACCACACACGAAAAAGCCACTATTGAAACACAGATTAAAAAAAGAGAAAAAGGAAAGAAGTATGGAATACCACCAAACAAAAAACAACTGATAAACAGAAAAGATAAGAACCAAACAAGACACAGCTACCAGAAAATAAAACATAAAATGGCTATGGGGAATCCTTAAGTGTCAATAATTACCCTAAGTGTAAATGGACTGAACTCACCAATAATGTCACTGAGTAGCAGATTGGATAAAAGAGCAAAACAGAACCATATGCTGCCTTCAAGAGACACATCTAATCTTCAAGGACAAAAGTAGATTCAAAATGAAAGGTTGAAAAAACAATTCTCCAAGCAAATAATATCCAAAGAAAAGCAGGTGTAGCAGTACTCATATCTGAAATGCTGACTTCAAGACAACAAAGGTAACCAGAGACAAAGATGGACATTTCAAATGATAAAGGAGACATGGTATTAGGAAGACATAACACTTCTTAATATAGATGCACAAAACCAGGGAGCACCAAAATATATGAGACATCTACTAACTGATCTCATACTTAGAGATTTCAACACACCATTGATGGCTTTAGATAGATCATCCCAACAGAAAATCAATAAAGAAATATTGACCTTACCTGACCAGGTAGTGGTGCAGTGGACAGAGCGTCAGACTGGGATGCAGAGGACCCAGGTTTGAAACCCCAAGGTTGCCAGCTTGAGCATGGGCTCATCAGCTTGACCCCAATGTTGCTGGCTTGAGCAAGGGATCACTTGGTCTGCTGTAGCCCTCCAGTTAAGGCACATATTAGAAAGCAATCAATGAACAACTAAGGTGCCGCAATGAAAAATTGATGCTTCTCACCTCTTTCCCTTCCTGTCTGTCTGTCCCTATCTGTCCCTCTCTCTGTGTATCTCTGTCTCTGTCACAAGAAAAAAAAGATATTGGCCTTAAACGATACTCTGGACCAAATAGACACAATAGACATTTATAGGACATTTTATCCCAAAATGTTAGGTTATACATTCTTCTCCAGTGTGCATGGAACATTCTCAAGGATAGATCATATGTTGGGCCACAAAACTAACATCAACAAATTCAGGAAAACTGAAATTGTACCAAGCATATTTTCTGATCATAAGGCTTTGAAAGTAGAATTTAACAGTAAAAAGGAAGTAAAGAAACCCACAAAAATGTGGATATTAAACTACATACTTCTAAAAAATGACTGGGTAAAAAAGAGAAGAAAAGCAGAGGTCAAAAGATATAAACAAATGAAAATGACAATGGGACATATCAAAATATCTGGGATGAAGCGAAAGCAGTAATTAAAGGGAAGTTTATATCACTGCAGGCTTATATCAAGGAACAGGAGAGATCCCAAATAAACAACCTAACATCACACCTTAAGGAACTAGAAGAAGAAGAACAAAGACAGCCAAAAGTCAGCAAAATAAAGAAAATCATAAAAATTAGAGCAGAACTAAGTGAAATAAAACCCAAAAACTATAGAAAAAAATTAATAAAACAAAGAGCTGATTCTTTGAAAGGATTGATGAAATTGATAAAACACTGGCTAGACTCACTAAGGAAAAAAGAGGAAGGACTCATATAAACAAAACCCAAAATGAAAGAGGAGAAATTACCCCAAACATCATAGATATACAGAAGATCATAATAGAATATTATGAAGATTATATGCCACCAAATTTAACAACCTAGAGGAAATGGATAAATTCCTAGAACTGTGCAATCTTCCCAGACTGAGTCATGAAGAAGTGGAAAACCTAAGTAGACCAATAAGCAGGGAGGAAATAGAAACAACTATCAAAAACCTCCCCCAAAACAAAAGTCCAGGACCAGATGGCTACTCTAGTGAATTCTACCAGTCAAAGAAGATTTGGTACCTGTCCTTCTCAAAGTCTTCCAAAAAATAGAAGAAGAAGCAACACTCTCAAGTACATTTTATGAGGTCAACATAACCCTCATGAACATAACCTGCCATGAACAACACAAAAAAAGAAAGCTACAGACCAGTATCTCTAATGAATAAAGATGCAAAAATCCTAAACAAAATACTAGCAAATTGAATACAACAACACAATAAAAAGATAATAAAATACAATCAAGTGGGATTCATTCCAGGTGCACAAGGATGGTTCAACATATGGAAATCAATCAACATAATACACCATATCAACAAAACAAAGAACAAAAATAATATGATCCTATCAATATATGCAGAAAAGGCATTCAATTCAGATACAATATCCCTTTGTGTTTAAAACACTCAATAAAATTTGAATAGAAGGAAAGTACATCAACATAATAAAAACCATATATAACAAACCATCAGCTAATATACTAAATGGTGAAAAAATAAAGGCTTTTCTTCCAAATCAGGAACAAGACAAGGCTTCCCACTCTCTCCACTCTTATTCAACATCATTCTGGAAGTTTTACGC
The DNA here is from genome assembly GCA_037038555.1 of Rhynchonycteris naso. Classification (NCBI taxonomy): domain Eukaryota; kingdom Metazoa; phylum Chordata; class Mammalia; order Chiroptera; family Emballonuridae; genus Rhynchonycteris; species Rhynchonycteris naso. The sequence goes on along the minus strand of CM073000.1, from coordinate 159,858,348 downwards.
AGAGTGATCAGGCAAGAGAAAGAAATAAAAGGCATCTATATCTGAAATAAGAAGTAAAGGTACTTCTTTTGCAGATGACATGATCCTGTGTATAGATAGCCCCAGAGATGCCACCAAAAAATGCTTAGAAGCAATAAGCCAATACATTAAAGTTGTAGGATACAAAATCATCATACAAAAGTTCACTGCTTTTCATTATGCCAACAATGAAACATCGGAAAATGAACTAAAAAAACAAACAAAAACAATTCCCTTTATAATTGCAACAAAAATATAAAATACCTAGGAATAAACTTAATAAATGATATGAATGACCTCTATACTGCAAGCTATAAAACATTATCAAAAGAAATGGAAAAAAACCACAATGAAATGGAAAAATATTCCATGTTCATTGATTGGAAGAGTCAAAACAGTTAAAACGGCCATATTACCAAAAGCAATATACAAATTTAATGCAATCCCCATCTAAGTCCTAGTGTCATTTTTTTGAAGAAATAGAATAAATAAACAATTACTAGGTTTTTATGGAACTGTAAAAAAACCCTAAATAGTCAAAGAAATCCTGAGAAAAAAGAATGAAACTAGAGGTATCACACTACCTGAGTTCAAATTATGCTGTAGAGCCACAATAATCAAAACAGCATGGTATTGGCAAAAAAAAAAACACAAAAAAACAGACATACAGACCAACGAAACAGAATTGAGAGCCCAGAAATAAAACCACATATGTATGGACAAATCATCTTCAACAAAGGAGCTAAAAACACACAATGGAGAAAAGAAAACCTCTTAAATAAATGATGCTGGGAAAGTTGAAAAGCCACATGCAAAAGAATGAATCTTGACTACAGTTTGTCTACTGAACAAAAATTAATTCAAAATGGATTAAAGACCTAAATATAAGATCTGAAACAATAGATTACAGAGAAGCAAACAGAGGTACTAAGCTTTAGAGAACAATTTATGAATTTGACCCCAAAGGCAAGGGAAGTAAAAGCAAAAGTAAATAAATGGTACTATATCAAACTCAAATGCTTCTGTACAGAAAAAAAAAAAAAGACAACAAAACAAATAGCCAACTAAATAGGAGATAATATTTGCAAACAACAGCTCTGATAAGGGGTTAATATCCAAATATATAAAGAACTCAGAAATTTCAGCAACAAACAAGCAAATAATCCAATTAAAAAATGGGAAGAGGACCTGAACAGACACTTCTCCCAAGAAGCAATACAAATGGCCAACAGGTATATGAAAAGATGCTCATCTTCACTAGCTATTCGAGAAATGCAATTCAAAACTACAGTGAGATACCAACCACCTCACACTGTTAGATTAGCTATTATCAACATGACAGGTAATAACAAGTGTTGGAGAGGCTGTGGAGAAAAAAGGAACCCTCATTCACTGTTGGTGGAAATTCAAATTTGTACAACCATTATGGAAGAAAGTATGGTGTTTCCTCAAAACATTAAGAATAGAATTAGCATATTACCCTGTCATCCCTCTACTGGGTATGTACCCCCTAAAACTCAAAAACATTGGTATGTAAAGACACATGATCCCCCATGTTCATCGCAGCATTATTCACAGTGGCCAAAATGTGGAAACAACCAAAGTGGTCCTCAATAGAGGATTGGATAAAGAAGAAATGGTACATATATACAATGGAATACTACTCAGCCATAAGAAATGATGACATAGTGACATTTATAGCAACATGGAGAACCTTGAGAACATTATACTGAGTGAAATAAGTAAATCAGTAAAAGCTAAGAACTGTATGATTCATGCATAGGTGGGATATAAAACTAAGACTCATGGACATAGACAAAAGTGAAGTGCTTACCAGAGGGAAGTGGATGTGGGGGAGGGGGACAGGAGAGGGGGTTGGAGGGACGGTATATAGAGGGACAGATATAAAGTGATGGAAAGTGATTTGACCTTGGGGGATGGGTATACAACATTATCAACAGTTCAAATGCTGTAAAAATGTTTACCTGAAACCTATATACTCTTACTCATCAATGTCACCACGGTAAAGTTAATTTTCTAAATAAAATTAAAAAATTAAAAATTAAAGTAAAAAAAATTCACCTGGGAAATTATCAGAATTTGCTTTTTGTGAGGAAGTTTTTTGATAACATTTTAAGTTCTTTTCCCTCTACTTGTCATTTCTAGTGTTAGTTTTGGTAATGTATATTTTCTTCTGTTTCTTTTTGGTTTTCATTTTTATTTGCATAGGTTTGACAATGCATTCTCACACTTAAAAATAAAAATTTGTCTGATATTTTTGTGCACTTAGTTTCTGCTCTTCACAAGCCCTCTCCCCCCATGCTTCTAAATTCATTAGGTTAGTGTTTTATTATATTTCCATCTTTCATTCCAAACAAATTTTACTCTTAGATACAACATTGCAGTTCTACCTATTTTAGAAAGAGTACTATAGAAGTTTTTATTAGCATGTTTTTATAAAAGACTTTGCAAAATATTGACTCTGTTCTTGTCAAGGATTCAGGAAGGATCTTTAAAAAGATAATAGAAAAGTGAGGTGAGATCATCAGCCACATTGCACTGCAGTGTGGAGTTTGGAAGCGCTGAGAGTTCTTAGCAGGGGAAACAGATTTGGCCTTAGAGATAACACTGTTCTTAGGATTTGAGGCTTTTAAGCTTTAATGGTAAGTCAATCTCTCTCAGCCTGCCAAACTTCACAGACATAAAAGGTCATATAGCACACTCCTGATTTTAAGTTGATCTTGAGAAATTTTTACTTTTAATTCCCACTTTAGGTAATGTCCCCCTTCACTCCCTACCCCTGTTAAAATCAATAGGATTTTATGACAAGAGATGAGGGGCAGGAGGGAGGAGTAATGTTGGAATTTTCACTTGTTTGTGACTGGGAAAATGGATAGGAAAAATCGAGGACCAGATTTGATTGTAAAGGTAATGAGTCATTCTGTATATGTAGAATTTGCAGAGGGTAAAATGTTCAGTCTGTATTTTGATACCTATAGACTTATTAAGCCTGTCTCAAACACATCTCAACCTCCAAATTCATCCATACTTCTGCCTTATTTCAGACTTACAATCTCACCCATAATTAGTGTGTTGGCTTTGGTTTTTCTTTCAGTGTGATCTGGTCCAGATTAAGCTTCTTCAAAGCCCTCACAGTTTCTGACTGTGTTCTTTATAGTTTTTGCTCCCGATTTCCTCCTTTCAAGCTTAGCTTTTGCTCCCTACTTCTGTGTTCCAAGCTTACTTCCACACTGAAGTAACGTCTGCCGACAGTGTGACTTCCCAGGCCAGTCACACTGAACTATTTTATTCTCTAAATATTTTATCTCTGACTCAAATGAATTTTACAAATTTGCTCTCATAAATTGCCCTTTTGCTTAGAGGATGTCTTCCCCAAAACTTGTGCAATCCTACTCACCATTCCTTCCAGGCTACCTAAATGCTGCCTCCTCTGTGGCATGTTCCAGATTGTCCACTGTAGTGTTAACAGTTCCTTTCTTTGTTGACTCATAGTGTGTTCACTGATCATCCAAAAATAGTCTGTTTTCTTATCAATCAAACTTACTAAAAAACAGACTCTTGGTAGCAGAGATTCACCTCTGTGCCTCCAGCATTTGGGTTTGTTTTGGTATATATTGAGTGCTCTGGATTGTTGACTAAATAAATGAATGACTTTCTAATCAGGATAAAAAACATCTAGTGAGACTTTCCTGTTGAGTGATCACTGAAAGTGAACATTAAAATAAGCAGCTGAGATGTTTGGGGCTATAATGGGTATACCTAGTTTGGGGACCTATAAAACAGCCAGATCCACCTATCTTCTGGGGTAAAGATGAGTCTTAAACTCATTAGACCATAGCAGTCACTCTGAATCCATATGAATTTTAGTCATTATACCCTCAATCACAATCCTGCCAATAACCCACAGAGTGTAGAAGTTGATTCTAATCTCACTTCATTTGAATCTTCATTTCTTGCTGGCTCTCAGTACCATACTTTCTTTTTTCTTCTAAATTTTTATTTATTGATTTTAAATAGAGAAGAAAGAAGAAGGAGAGAGGAACATTGATTTGTTGTTCCACTTATTCATGTATTCATTAATTTTTCATGTGCCTCAACTGGGGATTGAACCCACAACCTTGGCATATCTGGATGATGCTGTAGCCAACTGAGCACCTGGCCAGGGTCTCTGTACCTTTCAGTACTGGTTTTCATCCCATTTCCTTTGTTTGAGGCAGGAATTCCTGCCCTTCCTAAACCTGAAAAACCCATTTGCCAGATGCGTAATTGGATTCTTGGTGGAGTCAGGTCTGGCCTACTGTGAAGGGGAAATTGATATGCATAATGCTTTAAACCTATGGTTCTTAACCTTTTTTGAGGTACTGAACCCACCAGGTTCATATGCGCATTCACCGAACCCTTCTTTAGTGATAAATAAAATAGGAATTTTTCCCCCAAATTCAAGACATAGGTACATGTTTTTTTACTGGTGCACAAAATGAGCCGTGCATGAACATCACCTTGCTCAAAGAACAAAACCAACAAAGTGCATGAACTCACAACAAATTACAGTATTACTTTATTTTGGCCTCCGCGGCAGAGGCTTCTTCGAACCCCTGAGACCGACTCATCGAACCCCTAGGGTTTGATAGAACCCAGGTTAAGAACCACTGCTTTAAACAATTGTGTTTTTATCCCAAACTCCTATTTTTTTAAATCATAATTAGCCATACACACACACAAAACAAAACCAGGGATAAGGGAGATGAGGCAGAGGTGGTAAAGTATAAAAGAGGTCAAATATATGGTGACAAAAGGAGATTTGACTTTGGGTGATGTACACACAATGCAATATACATCATGTATCATAGAATGGTACACTTGAAACCTATGTGATTTTATTAGCCAAGGTTACTCCAATAAACTTAATTTAAAGAATCACTAAAAAATCCTAGGGATAATGATTTTAATGTTTGAGGGAATAATCAATCTGGAATACCTGATTGCAAATCTGTTTTCTGCAAGTGGGTTAATGATGACATATATATTTGCAGCTGTTGTGGTTGCAGGAGGTTCCCAGACAACAGTGATTACCTAGGTAGCATCAGCCACTGTTGTCCTGCTGAGAACTCTTTGGAGACTGTCCTGAGGATAAGGCTTAGAAACAAAATTAAGACCTGTTGCTATGTGATGAGTTTTAAGAGGTGTTTGGCTTCCCAAGTATTTAACAGGATATGCATAATATTAATGGCCACACTTACTAATAGGTCAACAAGAATAATCAAAAGTTTCCACGAAGGGACAAGGTATTGACTATACTTCGCACAGAAAATGCAAAAGAGAAGTCCCAGTTACTGAGGAGTTAATAAAAATAGTTTCTCAATTGGCTTTGTTAATTCCCATTTCATTGGCATACACCTTTCCTCTTTTTCTTTGTGCTTTAATTTTGCTTTAATTTTAATTTTAAAATCATTCAGGGGAAGTAATTCACTAAAATTTCCTGACAATTTTTCCTATAAAGACACCTTGTGGATTAGGCCATTTATTTCACAATAATCCTGTAAAGAAGGCAATCTTTTTTTAAAAATTCTTTTAAAATTTATTTATTCATTTTAGAGAAGAGAGACAGAAAGAGAGAGAGAGAGAGAGAGAGAGAGAGAGAGAGAGAGAGAGAGAAAGGGAGAAAAGGGGGGGGAGGAACAGAAAGCATCAACTCCCATATGTGCCTTGACCAGGCAGGCCCAGGGTTTTGAACCAGTGACCTTAGCATTCCAGGTCAACGCTTGATCCACTGTACCACCACTGGTCAGGCTAAGGCAATCTTATCTACATTTCATAGGCTAATAAACTGAGGTTCAGAGGATTATTGCTTTGTGTAAGTGATACAGTCAGTAGGTCACAGAGTCCACCATTGACTGTAGAAAGCTACACTCTAAAACCTGCACTTTTATTCTGACACTCCAACTTGAATCCATGTTTAAGGACTGCCTGCTTAGCCTCCCAGTCTGAGAAGGGAGGTGACTAAAAATAAGCTCTTTGGCTGGGCTATGTATGTTTAGAAAGAGAAACCATTGTGACAGGCAATGGAAATGCAAGCCTTTGACTGTTCTAGGAAAGAGTGAAAAGTGGGGTGGAGGTGGACCAGAGATCGGAATGGATTTGTATGCTGCAGAACTGACCCTGGAATGATCAGCTCACCACTGCCCTGTATCAGGGAGCACAATAAGATGGACTGTGGGTGTAGGTTATAATAGTGATGGGGAAGGGTTAAGAAACCCAGACCAGGGGAAAAGCAAGGGGAGACAGTGACAGAGTGGTAAAAGAATAAGTTGCTCAGCCAAAGGGTGCAGAGGTTTAAAAAAAGCTGTGGCTTCTGGGAAACATTTTGACTGACTCTAAGGAGATGGTCAAAATTCCCACGAGCTTCCCTGTGGCCTTACAGCAACAGGACTTGCTTATCCTGGTAGATAGGAGGGAGCCACCAGAAAAGAACTTAGGAGAGATTTCTATAGATTTTCTTATAAAATTTCTATTTCTAATAATTTTTCTTTTAGAAGGACAGAGAGAAAGTCAGAGAGAGGAATAGATAGGGACAGACAGACACGAATAGAGAGAGGTGAGAAGCATCAATCATTAGTTTTTCGTTGCCGTCGCAACACCTTAGTTGTTCATTGATTGCTTTCTCACATGTGCCTTGACCACGGGCCTTCAGCAGATGGAGCAACCCCTTGCTGGAGCCAGCGACCTTGGGTCCAAGCTGGCGAGCTTTTGCTCAAGCCAGATGGGCCTGCGCTCAAGCTGGCGAGCTCGGGGTCTCGAACCTGGGTCTTCTGCATCCCAGTCCGACGCTCTGTCCACTGTGCCACTGCCTGGTCAGGCTAAAATTTCTATTTCTATAAAATATTCTATTTCAATCTTATAAAACATTTTGAAGTAGAATCATAATTCTGAACTTCATTCTCTATTAGAACTTTTGAATATCACTCACTTTAGGAGCTCTGATTTCCTCTCATGTCAGGAACCTGTAGTTTTACAACTAAAGATTGGCACTATACACATGGGGACTTATCTAGGTCATGTTTCATGATTAATATACCCTACCCTCAGGACATTAATAGCTTCTTTTCATTTATAATCAGTTTTTTTTTTATTACTGTTAATGACCTTTTAACCTATTTTCATATAAAAATAAGACTTCTCCCCTGGGAACAACAATTCCTTAATAGACTTGGGCATTAAAGTTCTTTATAGAAAAAATATTTTTCTGTGGAGGGATCTGGGGAGAGCATTTTATGCCAAGTGTCCTCATGTTTGGGAAAATGTATAATTTGGCCCATTTTCAAGTAATGAGAACTCTAAATAGAACCGTACTCTCTCTAAAAAAAAGGAACTTACTGGTTTAAAAAAATTAGAAAGCTTGTTCAGATATAAAAAAAAATGGTAATGGAAATAAAAATAGGGACGCAAATGAGTCCCAGATTTAGCAAAGATGACAGCCCTCTTTAATGCTTCCTTCCTAAGCCACCCTTTGCAAATTCTTTTCTGTTATATGTTTTTAATGGAAAGCAGCTGCCTTGGAAGGCATTGTTTACAATGGATCTCTGTCATAGCTCTGCATTGTAGCTATAAATAATGTCAACATGTTCTCCTACTCAGCAGCCTGGATGCTGATGCCACCCATCCATAACAGATGAGGTTATATTATTCTTCCCCAACATATTCATTAGCATCCCATGCTGTCCCCCTCTCTGAGGGTAATGACAACCCTTTGTCACCATTTAACACCATTCATCACTGCCTATGATTGTTTGCAGCTGAGGCTGTTGGCCTGTGGGTCCTCTTCCACCCAGTTTCTTCGTTGCCCAGTGATATCATCATGTCTGCTCTGCCTTCTTCTTGATCTCTTTCTTGAAAACATTTTCAGTACTTCTCAGTATGGATCTATGGCAGTCAAAGCAGAGCCAATGCAAGGCACACTTATGTTAGCATCTAACCTAGTCATGTAGTGGTCTATGCAGTTTAACCAGGTAAGAGTTGAGTTGGAGGAGCCTAGAAATTCTCTTGAAAGGTGCATAGAATGTTAGGGTAAAACTGTGGGGTAGAATTTTTAAATGTTTTCTGAAAAAAAGTAGGAGTAAATAGAGACCACTCAGTGAGTGACATTGCCTTGTGTCCATTTTCCCCAGCAGGTTGGGGCCCTGAAACCTCAGCTCATATGCATTTTTTCTGGCAAGAGGGTTACTTTTTTGTTGGATTCTTGCGTTGGGAATCATGTATTTAAAAGATAATGAATAAATACATAGCAACAATAAGAAACAAAGAGAAGCCATCGATAAAAGAGAATTTGAAGAATCCTCGAAAAAAAGAAGACAGTGGGATTTAATTGGTAGAAAAATAAGTTTAAACCAGGTATAAGAGGATATGGTTACTGCCTGTGGAGATGAATTTGGAGCTTCTCTAAAGTCAGTTTGGGGTATCAAGTGCAGAAAGAGGTACTAGGGGAATTACCAGAGAACTGATGTTTAGACCAGCAGGTAAACTAGCCTCACCTACTACATTGGCCAGTGGAAGGAGTGTGTGGGGGACTCTTTAACCCAGAAGATTAGCTATTTCTATAGCATAATGTACCTTCAATAACTAGAGAAAGGCTGTGGTAAAAATAAGAATAAAAATAACATTAACAACGAAGCTAACAGTGATCAGCCACAAAGATTAGCCAGCAACCCAGATTTCTCTATCTCTATTTGAAGAACAGACACCATCAACTCAACAGACCCTAATATCTGAGGTTATAATGAATTTTAGAGAAAGTATACTTATTGTCTTCCATGAGAGGCTATTATATTTATAAATAGAAATGTAAAATTATATATTACAGTATCTTTAGGAATAGAGGATAAGATTATCTAAGTTAAAAAACCCCAAAGCTCTGCTAACTTGAAAAGCAAAAGGAGCACAATTTATGTACCAAAAGAATAACCAAAAATATGAAGCCAAAGAATTTTCTAAGAACGAGCACAAAAAGTCTCTAAAGCAAAAAGTAGGGAGAAAAAAAATGAAACAGCCCAGAAGTTTCAAAATCTAATTGGAACTCCCAAGGAAAAAAATGGAAGAGTACATATACTTACAGAAACAATAGAAGATGATTGCCCCCAATTTAGAGATAGAGATTATTTGAATGGGCATACTAGGTCTGACCAAATTGGAAAAAACAACAGATTCCTCCTCAACACACCAGGGAGAACTTTGGGAACACCAAGCATAAACAGATACTCTCAAAGAGAGAAACCAATCAAAACAGATACATGTATAGGAAAAAGAATTGAATTAACATATTTCGCATGGGCAACATTAAGCATAGGAAGAACAAGAGATTTGAACCCTGATTTATATGTTCAAATTCCCATTCATCTGTAAGGTTGTAGTTAAAATTTTTTCTTTTACTTAGAGGCAGGGAGGCAGAGACAGACTCCCACATGCTTTCAGACTGAGATCTACCTGGCAAGCTTTCTATAGGGCAATACTCTACCCATCTGGGGACGCTGCTCCATTGCTCAGTAACTGAGTTATTTCAGCACCTAAGGCAAGGCCATGGAGCCATCCTCAGCAACCGGGGACAACCTGCTTGAATCGAGCCATGGCTGTGGGAGGAGAAGAGAGAGAGAGAGAGAGAAAGAGAGAGAGAGAGAAGGGTGAGAGGCAGAGAAGCAGATGGTTGCTTCTCCTGTGTGCCCCAACTGGCAATTGAACCTAGGACTTCCACACACAGGGTTGATGCTCTACTGCTGAGCCAACTGGCCAGGGCCAATCTTTTTAGATATTAAAAAAATATATAAATGCCACTCCCTACAAACCTCAGTGAGAGAATAACCAGCATATATTTCAGCAAAATGCAAAATATACCTAATGAAAAGCCATGAATTATAAGAACCAGGTCAAGGAAGAATCAAGGATAACAGTTTTGCAGTTATGTGCATTTGACTTATTGTGCATTATTAGAAAATAATCTTCATTACCTTAGTGTGGCATTCAAAGAGATTAAAAGGAAGTATAAGCTAACATGCATTTCTTGTTCAATGAGATAATGTGATATTAACTAACTCTATGTGGTAGGAAAATAAGTATAACTGTTTATATACAAATAGGATGTTTGAATACCAAACCATCAGAATGGATTAATCTAAACTTGATCACTCTAATACAAGTGAGAAAGAGAAACAAGAAAATATAGTAAATAGAAAAATGAGGTGACTAACATAACTTCAAATATAGTGGGAGAACTGTAATTCTGATTACTGTGAATAGGTTAAAATTGCCAATTCTAAATAGAAATTAGGAGCCTGACCAGGTGGTGGCGCAGTGGATAGAGCATTGGACTGGGATACAGAGAGCCCAGATTTGAAACCCCAAGGTCGCCAGCTTGAGCATGGGCTCATCTGGTTTGAGCAAGGTTTACCAGCTTGGACCCAAGGTCACTGGCTTGAGCAAGGGGTTACTTGATCTGCTGTAGCCCCATGGTCAAGGCACATATGAGGAAGCAATCGATGAACAACTAAAGTGCCACAACAAAAAACTGATGACTAATGCTTCTCATCTATCTTCATTCCTATCTGTCTGTCCCTCTCTCTGACTCTTTCTCTGTCTCTGTAAAAAAAAAATAATAATAAAGTAAAATAAAATTAAATAAATAAAAATTAGGAGATTGGGTTCAAAAATCAAGGTCCAGACTACTTTATAAGGAAAAATAAAGCCAGAAGTTTGGAAATCAAGTCATGAAAAAATCTATCCTCACATTGCCTTTCAACAGAAAACAGGTAAGGCAAAATAAGCAAAAATGAACTTTAAGGCAAGAAGCGCTAAAAGGGACACATTAATCTGATAAATTAATTTAAAAACACAAATCACAAACCTTTATGAACCTACTTACATAGATTATGATATGTAAAGCAAATATTATAAACTCTTAAATAGAAATGGGCAAATTCACAATCAATGTGGAAGACTTAAAATTTTACTCAGAAATTGATAGATCAAGTAGATAAAATTAATTAGAATATGATATAATTTTTACATTTCCAGAATGATTATATATATAATTGTAACCTATAGAATACAGAGTCTTCTCAGTTACAAATGATATAATCATAGAGAAATCAAAACTAAAATGAGAAGTTGTCAATGAATTGGAATGACATAATTTTGATAGAAATTTATACTTTTAAGTATATTTATTAGAAAACTAGAAAAACTCAAGCTAAAAAAAAAAACATAATATCTGTAAAAAGGAAAAGCATAAAGATAAAAGCATAACTTAGTAAAAATGAAGTATAGACTTTATTAGTTATTTTTTTCTTTAGAATACTGAAAACTTCAGGACAGATTTGATTAGAAATAAAAAGAACCAAACCTTTTCAAGAATTAAAAAGGGGTTAGAATTAAAATGTTTGAAATTTTCAGTGGGAGAACAAGTATAGCATTTTATAAATAAGCTTCAAAATCTAGAAGAAATAGATGGATTTACAAAAATAAAAATAAACTAAAGGTGATTCACAAAGTAGTTTATCTGAATAGAGCAATAGCATGAAAGTAAAAATGTAATAAAAAACCAGAACACTCCAAAAATATTTGTCAAAGGATTAAAAAATATGAGGAAAGACTAACATACAAGCATAATGAATGTCAGGAAAATAAAAGTAATCAATGTCTTCTTTTTCCGTGGTTTTGCTAGAAATTCTTGAGGAAAAAAAAGGAACATTTTTTTTCTTTTTTCAGAAAATTCTTGAACATCTTACAGATTTAATAATGAAATTATTTTCTACCTATCTACTCCAAAACACTTACATTCCTAAGGAATCAGCTTAATCATTTTAAAACAATCAGAAGGAAACCCTTTCTTTCTTTTTCTTTCTTTCTTTCTTTCGTTTCCTTCTTTTCTTTTTTCTCTCCTCCTTTCTTCCTTCCTTCTTTTTTCTTTCCTTCCTTTATTTCCTTTCCTTCTCTCCCCTCCCCTCCCATCCCCTCCCATCCCTTTCCCCTCCCCTTCCCTCCCATCCCCTCCCATCCCTTTCCCCTCCCCTTCCCTCCTCTCCCTTCTCCTCTCCTCTCCTCTCCTCCTCCTTCCTCCTCCCTCCCAGCTTCCTTCCTTCCTTCCTTCCTTCCTTCCTTCCTTCCTTCCTTCCTTCCTTCCTTCCTTTCTCTTTTCCTCTTCCTCTCTCTCTCTCTTGCTTTCTCTTTCTCTCTCGCTTTCTTTCTTTCTAATGGTATTTGATCCCTAAAGAGAAAAAGGAAAGATTAAAGTAGTGGTGATAGGCCTGACCTGTGGTGGCGCAGTGGGTAAAGCGTCGACCTGGGAACACTGAGGTCGCCAGTTCAAAACCCTGCACTGGTCTGGTCAAGGCACATATGGGAGTTGATGCTTCCAGCTCCTCCCCCCTTTCTCTCTCTCTCTCTCTCTCTTTCTCTCTCTCACTCTGTGTCTCCTCTCTAAAAAATGAATAAAATAAAATAAATAAAATAAAAATAAAGTAGTGGTGATAATATGAGAAAGATACTGTTATCTGATTAACACAAAAAGTGAAAATGAAGTGTTTTTAATTATATATATATATATGTATATATATATATATCACAGAGTGAAGAACATATAACATTTAATGAGTGAGTTAATTGTTTACAATGTTCAGTTGGTGAAAACAACGTTGGAACACTCAGCAATGCTGGTGATGTAAGACAGTCCTCTGAGTGTAAGTGATGAAGTGTCAGGTGGCAGTTGCATTAAGCTGGGCACACATCATTAAACAGTATCTGACATGAGCAGATGTTCAATTTTTCACACTGAGGGAGTGGTTCAGGAGATTCTGTTGTAACATAACGTGATGTAATGGCATAATTTGCCATGAAAGTAAAATAAGCGATTCATCTTGAATGTGGCAGTTGGTATCTGTGAAGTATGCTGATAATTTTAATGTTTCTGTCTGCAGTGGAAACTAAGGACGATTCAGAAGGTCCTGAATTTGTCTACATTTGTTATTATCCATATAGTGCTGGTTCAGTGCCATAGGCGGATAGCACCTTTAAATGTCTGATAATGTTATAACTGGTATCCTTTAATACTTACATATCCTCAAACTTGCCACTACTAGCCCCTCTCTCTGCTCACTTCCTGTGTCCTGAATGTCATGGGAAGGTTACTAAACTTCGAGAGTGGTAAATTCCACAGAAACTCACCTCCCTGAGAGAGCTCCTCTTTACACTTATTTTTCTCTTGAAGGCTGGGTCCTCTAGTCAGCTATTTTGAATGATTATATCCATCATCATATCAGTTCCTCATTTTTGTGTCAGTATCTCAAAGAAATGGAAAAATCGCTGAGCCAAGGGTGGATATGTAAATTTGACTCTCCAAAGTTCTCAAAAAAAAAAAAAAAAAAAGATAAAGAATAATAAAACTGCACAAACTCCATTCCCTCAGCATAACTTGAAGTTGGACTCTTTAAACTTTAAATGACCAGTAAGTGAAAAAATGAACACACAATCCCAGTATGCTATCTCCCTGGCTCCCCACTGCAAGCCTTTGAGGGCTGCATGGGCAGTTAGTTCAGGAAGAAACTGCATGAAAGATAAAATGAGGAGAGGGTGGTGATGGTGGTGGGCAATAAATCTAACAGAAACCACCAACAGAAAGAAAAAGATCATAAGGAAATACAGAAAAAGTCCAGTGATAGGCCAGAGCACTGACTACAGGGAAGGGACTTGAAAGGATGTGTGGAGAATGAGTAGAAGTTGTTGAGAAGTAACACCCCAGGCAAAGAAGGGGGTTAAAGCAATGAAGAGCCACCTCTAGGAAAGTGTCTGGTAAGGGGTAAAGAAACAAGATGGAGAAGTTTGGGTAGAAACAAAACAAAAATACTACAATTTTTTCCACTCTAAAACACACCCTAAACAACAACAACAACAACAAACAAAAGAAAACAACTCCTGGTAAAGAAATTACTCCTCCCTGACCAGTGGTGGCGCAGTGGATAAAGCATCTACCTGGAACACTGAGGTCACCAGTTCAAAAACCTGGGCTTGCCTGGTCAAGGCACATATGGGAGTTGCTCCCCTTCTCTTTCTCTCCCTTGCTCTCTCTCTGTAAAATGAATAAATAATAACAAAAAAATTTAAAAAATGAAATGATTCTTTGCCACAAGATTTTTTTTTTTTGGCAGGGACAGTTTATGATGCAGAATAATATTTTCTGCAGCAGCAAAAGGAGAGGATCTATCTATCTATCTATCTATCTATCTATCTATCTATCTATCTATCTATCATCTATCTATGTATCTATCTACCTATCTATCATCTATTTATCTATATCATGCAGGTACTTTGTGCAATAAGAGAAGAACATGGATTTAAAGAGTAAATGCCAGAATTCCAATAAAGTTAGTAGAAAGAAGATACATCTGAGGAGCTAAAAACTAACATTAGACAAGAGAGGTCAAAATTAGATTATTAATGAATGGAATGTGAGACATCTGATCCTTTGCAGCTACACATTTAAAAAATACTGGTAATCTCTAGGCTGATTCTACATTATCTCTCTTCATTTATAACTTCTATTTTTCTCAATTTCAGTTGCCACTTTGTCTGCATTCCAAAAGATTTGAAGTTTGTTTTTCATATAACTGATTGTATTTTTCAGCAAAGTAAGATAGAATTTCTATTGCTTCCCCTGCTGGTCTTAATTCTAACGTTGCATTTCACTGTACAGTCATTTCTAACAGAAAAGTTAGCTTTTCTGTTATGTAAGTTATCCTGAAATTTTTTATCACCTTCCCTATAGTGTATTTTCAGAAGAAAGATTTTCTTCTCTAGATTGAGTATTGTGTCCTCATTAAGTTGTAGACTCTCTACATCAGTGGTTTTCTACTTTTTTACTCTTGGGGATTGTGTACTAGCTGGCTGGAAAATGGAACATGCAACAAAAAAAGCTTTATCTTACTGCACACAATAGTGCAGCATGGTACAAGCTGTTGCTTGATCTCCAAACTCCACATGCACCAATGAATTGAATACTACACAAGTTTGCCCCAATGCTTTTTGTCTGTTGTACATGATTTGTAAATGCTCTGCGTGATACAGAAGGTTGTTCGAATGAGCCTACAAATTCCAAAGATTGGTAAGAAACCTTAACAGTATTTTCATCAATGATATAGACTGATAAATGGCAATCATCCTAAGCATCAGCAAATTCAACTAGGATTCTTAGGTCTATAATTTTCATACAGCATCAGAGTGTTAACTCTTTCATGTACTAGCACAAAATTTCTGGCAGACCAGCACTGATCCGTGGACCAAATGTTGAAAAACACTGTTCTACATAACCTTATGTCTGTTTCTGAAAAAGAATAGGCCTATGTATTTACAGTAGTATTTGTTACCAGACTAAATAGTTAGTTTTTACCTTATCCCTTCTGCCTTTTCATCTGTGAATTAACGCATTGCCCTGATGTTAGTCTGATGGACAGAGAGATGTGCTCACTTTCATGCCATATTCGTGGTAACTTTACTGGTACAACCATCTGAGTGTGATGTTGCTAGACTCAGAAGCCCTTCTCTCCCCCCTCCTTCCTAACAGTCCATTGCTATTAGACTATTCATAAGAGAACACGTTTTATCATTTCCCCCTTTCCGGTATTAGCACACACACAGCATCACCTTCCCAGAAAGCAACGCTTCCGCAGCTCTCTCACTTAGTCCCGTTCTTATTACCAAGTATGTAAGATGTGTTGCTATGCCTGCTGACTTCCACAACCAAATATGTCACATTTCTAAGAGTTATATTCATCAAGTAACTGCAATAAAAGAAGCACTGCTAAGGATAGTGGGGATAAGAATTGTCTTTGACTCAATCAGACTTGAGTGGTAGTTAGGTAACTCCTTACTTTGGATCAGAGAAATTGTCTATCTCTCAAATACTGGTCTTCAATGCTGTCAGGTAGAAATTTCCCACATTGTCTTCAATTTCAGATACATTTCATTGTCTCAAGTCAAAATTCCTCCCTGAGTATTGCAGGCAGCTGTTTGCTATTACCTATGCTGCTCTACTTTGCATCTCTCAGGCTTCCATGCATATTTTAATAAATGAGTGAAGAAAGGAAAGACAGAGTGCTCCTACTATCTGTCTTTAAATCAAGAAGTCTCAAATTTCCTTCATTTTAACAGAATATTCATGGTGTTAGGAAGTTACTGTTTCACCAATAACTGGGTTCATCTGTACATTGAACAACAAATGAGTGAACCCCCAGAAGACATATGAGGGCAGCTGACATCTTATTCAGGACTTGGTCTGATGACACTCACTATTACACATGTCAAATTTGGGATGACTCACAAAAATCTATAAACCTCTGCCACAGACAATCAGACAGTGTTTCAAAGCAGTTAAGTTTGTATTGTTTATTTTGCAGAGAAATACAGTCATTCAAAGGAAACTTTTGGTTCCTTGCTGGAAAGAATTATGGATGTGCAAACTGTCCTCAGAGATCAGTAATGAAATTTAACAGCATGCAATGTATGAAAATTGTGGCGTGTGAAACCTTGACTGGGGCGGTTTGAGGAAATCAATGCTGATTTCTGTTGTTAATCAATATAGGTGTAAACACAGTTCCCCAGGGCTCCTCTAAAGGGCAAGAGCTTTATTCTGCTATGAATAATATAGCCTTCGGGGTAAACTGAAGACTAGCTCTAGGGTTGGGAGAATAAGGCAAGAGTTTTAAAGGAGAGAGTTTTGAGGAGTTGCTGATCAAAAGGATGCAGTTGCTCAGGAAGCAAGGCCACACATTTACATAGTTCATTTCTGATTGGTGGAGCAACTGAATTTTCAGGTGTCTGCCACCTCAGTGGTCAGCAAATGGGGTTGTGAGATAAGAACAATGGGTAGTTTTGATTAATTCCTGGTCAGCAGGTAGGGTCACGGGATATGGCCAACAGATGAAGCCATAAGACACGGTTAACCAAAGAGACAAGGATGACAAACAGGGGCCAAAATTTCAGTTTCTCTTGGATTCTACAAAATAAACGAGTAAAACAAGTTTAAGAGTGAAATGAAGATTGCAAAGAATGCAGCTCATCAGGTAGACAGAGCTTAAACTGTAGAATGGTGTAGTCACTTGAGCAAAGTCAGAGACCTAATTGTTTCATGACTGCACTTAGCAAACAAACACTTGCTGTGGCTTTCTAGAAATTAACAGAACAGTGGCAGAAACTTGCTTTAGTAAACACACATTGCTGGTGCTGCAAAGGATCTGACAGCTTACCTGGTTCTTTTACTTGATTTTACAAATGAAAAAATTCAAATTTTAAGAGCAGGTAAAATAACTTCTCCCAGATCAAATGTGAGTTTAAGAACATATTCTGGGCTCTAGTCAGTTGTCTGAGTGGTAGAGCATTGGCCCGGTGTATGGAAGTCCCAGGTTGATTCCCAGTCAGGGCACACAGGAGAAGCGCCCATCTGCTTCTCCACCCTTCCCCTCTTTCTCTTTGTCTCTCTCTTTCTCTCCTTCAGCCAAGGCTCCACTGGAGCGAAGTTGGCCCCAGTGCTGAGGACAGCACTGTGGCTTCCGCCTCAGGCACTTGAATGGCTCTGGTTGCAATGGAGCAACGCCCCATATGGGCAGAGCATAGCCCCCAAGTGGGCTTGCCAAGTGGATCCAGATAGGGCGCATGCGGGAGTCTGTCTCTCTGCCTCCCCACTTCTCACTTCAGAAAAAAACAAAACCCAAAACATACAGTGTGTTTGTAAAGTCATGGTGCACTTTTGACCGGTCACAGGAAAGCAACAAAAGACAATAGAAATGTGAAATCTGCACAAATTAAAAGGAAAACTCTCCCAGTTTCATACCTATTCAGTGCAGTTCGATGTGGGCTCCATTTGTTGCCCTACACACATCCAAACGATAGTGAAGTTCTTGCCACACACGGGTAAGAAAGTCTGGTGTAACAGAGTGAATAACATCTGTGATTCTCTGTTTTAAGTGATTAATGTCATTGATATGTTCAATGTACACACATTGCTTCACATAACCCCAAAAGTAGAAATCTAAGGGCATCAGATCCAGGGATCGTGTTGGCCATGGCTTGACAGAACCCCTGGCTATCCATTGCCGGGGGGAAGGTTCTATCCAGAAACTCATGAACAATGGTGGCATAGTGTGGAGGAGCGCCGTCCTGTTGAAAGATGACACCTTCTGGAAATTGTGGCACTGCATACAATTCCAACATGTAAAGATAGGTGTTTGCCGTCACAGACTGCTCCGCGAAAAAAAATGGGCCTATCACCTTATCATGCATCAGGCCACACCACATGTTCACTTTAGGGGTGTTACATTCATACTCAATGTAGGCATGAGGATGTTCAGCAGCCCATATTCGGACGTTATGGCGATGAACATGTCCACGAATATGGAGGGTCGCCTCATTGCTAAACACAATCTTCTGCAAAAATCTTGCCTCATTGTTGATCTCATGAAGAATATCTGTAGCAAACGCGCATCGTGTGGGTCTATCCGCCGGTTTGATAGCGTGCAACAGCCGCAATTTGTACCCCGTAAAACAGAGACGTTTCTTTAACACCTTATTAACTGTAGTCTTGCTTAGGTATAATTGTTGAGCACACGCACGCACAGATTTTTTTAGGGCTCCTTAGGTAGCTATCCCGTATAACCTCTACAGACTCGTCACTGACTGATGGCCTACCAGAATGGGGTTTCTCCACCAAACTGCTGGCTTCCTTCAACTGCTTATCCCACCAAGTAATGTTATTCCTATGTGGTGGCACTTCGTTATAAACGCGCCAATATTCACGTTGCACTTTGGTCACGGATTCAAATTTAGCGAGCCACAGAACACACTGAACTTCTCTCTGTACCGTCCACATCTCGACTGGCATGGCCATGGGCTGCTCCGCTGTATACACGATGTTATGTCATTATCTGCACATGTGCACATGCTGCCACATCATCCTACAGAAACTGGGAGGGTTTTCTTTTTATTTGGTGCAGATTTCACATTTCTATCGTCTTTTGTTGCTTTCCTGTGACCAGTCAAAAGTGCACCATGACTTTACGGACACACTGTAATCTGCGCCTAAACTCAAGCCCATTGCGTTCTAGACCAGAGCTTTTCCATGTCACCACACTTTACTTCTGCCATGAAGAGCCCCATTAAGAAAGGCAACAAAAAACTGTCTTGAATATTAAAAGGTGACACATTATTTGGGGAAGAAACTAAGCAGAAAGTTAAGGAAAACAAAACTCTTATTTAAGTTTAGAAGCAGAAAGACAAAAAAGGTCAACAGGAAAAGCTTTGTTCTAATCTTATTATTTAACTCTCTTTTATTTATTATTTAAAAAATGGCCAGGAATATTTTTTTCTGGCAGAATCTAACCCAGCCCTACTGTCATGCTCCCCCCACTCCCCTTTTAGAGAGTGATGTTCAATCCTTGGCATGGCAAAAGTCCAGTAGTTTAAGCTCCCGATTGCATCCTCCAACTCTTATTTTAGTATATTATATGTATTTTTGTAATATTGTTTAAATCATTATTGTTGGACAGTGACAGAATAAATAAATGCATGACTTAAAACTCCTATTTCCTTATTTAAGTTTCTTCAAGATCATTGTTTTCAACATTAATTAACATCATGAGTAGATTTAAAATATTCTTATAACCTGTTAGCTTCATCAGGGTAGATAATAAAACCTCAAAACTTGATATAAATATCTTAAATTATTATTTTTTGTAATTTAAAAAAGCAGCTTATGGGAAGGAGAAAATTCTGCTTTAGTTTATTTGATGAAAAGGTAAAATATTTGTTCTAACTACTTTTTAAGGAAGGAGAAAGAGAACTTAACTACTCCTGGCTCGTTAATATGCTTTTGAACTCATCAGTTGTAAAATTCAAAGGAGCAGAAGCTTTGAGAATTCTGAATGAGGATGGTCCCACCCAACGCCATTCTCCTCTCCATAAAGGACTTTGGAGGCTGAGCCTTAAGCACATGGACTAAATGGCAATATCTTGGGAAGAACACAGGCTTAAAGCTCAAGTTGAGATAAAATTTAAGTCCAAGATAGGCAGAATAACAATCTGTTGGACTTTAGTTATTTAAAGAGAATTTAAGAGGGAAAGATGTCTTGGTTTTAGATTATTTCCTATGATCCAAGATATCCTTGGTTCCTATTCTGTTTCTGTGTGAACTCTGGCAAATTAATGAACCTCTCTGGTGCTGTGTTTCTTTAACCTGACAAATGAGTTCTACCTTCTCTATAAGGAGATATTTGTAAAAATATCTTAAAATAAAAAGATTTTGTGAGGTATTGTCATTTATTAATCTGTCATTCTTGTTGTCAAAGGTAGTTCACTGTTCTTTTTATGAGCATCATGCTTGGTGGGTTTTCTTTCATCATCTCTTTTTTGTATACCCCATTTCTCATCTTTTTTTATTTTTTGAAGTGCAGATTTTATAGTATGGCTGAAGGACATAGCTAATGCGCCTGAAAAGCAGATGTTCTGAGCTTACCATCTCATGAATTCTCAAATGGCCCCAAAATTTGGAGGAAAAGACTTTTGATGATTGTTTGGCAGATAAAATATAATATGCTCACTTTGTTAAAGATGGTGCTGCCCACATGGAAGCCCATCACCCAGGTGATATTATTTGCCCTTATGCTTGGGATGGGTGTAGGGGAAAGGCTGTAATGTAAGCAGGCCAGGTCGTTATAGCCTAAGGCTTAGTTTTAAGAGTAAGCTTTTCCCCACACCCTTGACTGATTGGATGATGTAGGGTGGTGCACTCTCCTGAGGAATCTCATTATGCCTCAGATGGGTGACTATGTGTCAGAGACTTACTTGTTTGTAGATTAGATTAAGGGTTTGGGTTTCTACACTATAAAGTGGGACAGACCAGTAGCTTGCTCTCGCTTGGTTCCTGAGGTATTAGAGAGGAGAGAAGATTAAGGCCACATGGAGGCCAGGAGAAGCAGCCAAGATGGCAAGAGTGCTGAGGGAGAAGCCAGTTTGTGCAGAGTTTGTGCTGGAGAAGGAGATGGGGAACAGAGGTGAATAAGTCTGGTGAGCTAGAAACCTTTGGTTCTAGAAAACTCGGATAAGTCAGTAGCTTTGTGAGCACTGAATGAGTGGGTTTTGGAGCCCAGTGTGTGTTTTTGCTTGCCTGCTGGGTGCAAGCTAGAATTAAAACTGATGGCTCACCAGTTCTTGACTTTGTTGTTTCATTACTGACTGTCTGAATCTAATGCGAACCTGCACTGGCCTGGCGGCTGTGATCCTGACCGCGACTAATGGCTTTACATTTGGTGTAGTCTGTGGCAGGATTTGATACAGATCGGTATGGAGCCGGCACCCTTGAGGTGCATGGTAGAGGACTGGTTGCTGTTATGGTTTCCCATAGCTGTTTTTTGGGGGATGGCTGACTTTTACAGCCATGTGTGAGGAAACCAAGAGCTCTATGGAAGAGGCTGCCTGGGACCTGCAAACCGAGCAGTGGAAGGAGCTGGAGCAAACATAGGAGAAAGAGATGCCAACCCTGGAGCTGGAGGAGGAGACCGATCAGGTTTGTGAGATACACCTGGAAATGGAGCAGATGCTGGAGAAGGAATCACAAGTTCGTGAGTTGGAGATTGCCCTGGAGGTTGTGGAGAGCCAGCAGCAGCATGAGACTGGGCCTGAGGCCAGGGCCGGGGCTGAGGCCAGGGTTGGAGCTGCAAGACCTGCTGAGCAGAAGGCAGCGGTGGCCTGGAGCTCAAGCCCAGCAGCGGGTGCTGGTGTTTTCAGTTCCTCTTTGGAGGATGAGGAGCATCAAGCTAGAGTTGCAATCTGCAGTCTCCAGAAGGTGAGAGCCCAGCAGCAAGCAGCTCCTATTACGCCGCTGGTGGGTTCGCTGACATTTTGGGACATAAGGGTGGATGCCATCATGCTCCCCAGAGCAGAGATGGAAATGCTGTCATTGCCACATGCTTCTCTTTAGGACAGAGTGAGACCTGCCATGACAGCAGGAATGAGGGGGGAGGCTAAAGCCCTATGTGTGTGGACTGATTTCCTGCACTATGACCAGATGGGCACAGGCTCCTTTGTTGAATGAACTTATGGATTTTGGACAATGTGAAATACCCTGATAGGGGTGGGGTGGCTTTGCTGGAGGCCCCCCTACCCCAGGAAGCTTTTCTGATGGCAAGAGAGAAGGCTCAGGACATTTTACACTTTTGACAAAGTGCTCAGAGACTGATGAAATGTGTGTACCTTTGTTATTGAAATTGTATGATTTGTCATGCTGTTGTAATTTGCATAATGTGCCTAATTTCCTTGTACAGGAATGCCAGTGGTGTAAATTATGAATAGTAAAGTGAGCATAGGGGTGGATTGTTGGGCAGATAAAATATAATATGCTCACTTTGTTAAAGATGGCGCTGCCTAAATAGAAGCCCGTCACCCAGGTTATATTATTTGCCCTTATGCTTGGGATGGGTGTGGGGGAAAGGCTGTAATATAAACAGGCCGGGTCGTTATAACCTAAGGCTTAGTTTTAAGAGTAAGCTTTTCCCCACACCCTTGACTGATTGGATGATGTAGGGTGGTGCACTCTCCTGAGGAATCTCATTATGCCTCAGATGGGTGACTATGTGTCAGAGACTTTCTTGTTTGTAGATTAGATTAAGGGTTTGGGTTTCTACACTATAAAGTGGGACAGACCAGTAGCTTGCTCTCGCTTGGTTCCTGAGGTATTAGAGAGGAGAGCAGATTAAAGTCACATGGAGAAGCAGCCAAGATGGCAGAGTGCTGAGGGAGAAGTCAGTTTGTGCAGAGTTTGTGCTGGAGAAGGAGATGGGGAACAGAGGTGAATAAGTCTGGTGAGCTAGAAACCTTTGATTCTAGGAAACTCGGATAAGTCAGTAGCTTTGTGAGCACTGAATGAGTGGGTTTTGGAGCCCAGTGTGTGTTTTTGCTTGCCCACTGGGTGCAAGCTAGAATTAAGGCTGATGGCTCATCAGTTCTTGGCTCCATTGTTTCATTACCGACTGTCTGAATCTAATGCGAACCTGCACTGGTCAGGCAGCTGTGATTCTGACTGCGACTACTGGCTTTACAATGATTGTATTTTCATAATGAAGATTCAGGAAGGCTTGAATATTTCCCATGAATTGTTGCTCTTAAACAAATTACACACAAACTCTTAGCCAATAATCACAGGCTAGATCCCAGAGGTTTTTCATGAAGGAATTCTTAGAGGTATTCTCTGCTTGCCTGAGAGGAGTGAGAGTACTTTAATTAGAATTATTGTAAGAGGTGTGGTGGGAGGTGGGTCTTTGCTAAATGGTGGTGAGTTATTTTCTCAGTAGGAATGGAGGAGGGGAAGATGGAGAGTAAAGATAGGGAACACTGGGAGAGAAGGGCTCTTGAATGCCCACTGAGAGTGTTTCTAGGCAGGGGAAACACCCAGTGGTCGCCCATTGCAAGAATTAAAAAAGTGACTTTTGGCTTTAATGTATGGGAGAAGCTGGGAGCTATTCTTCCAAAGCTAGGTATTTGAGGATTCTTACATTTTCTTTGTGGAACTTGACCCATGAAAGCCAAATGAGGTGCTGTGGGGTCTCTAATTCCCTTGAAGGAAATGCAGTGAGGAGACTGAGTTACGTGTTTTATGCATCTGTTGTCTTTTGTTTTGTACCTAGAAGAGCATTAGAACTACCAAAAACAGGTTGACTCTCTTTGAAAAGGCTGGTAGGCACATAAGAAGTTAAAATTCAAGTTAGAAGCTCAGGTTCTTTCAGTTTTGAATTCTTAAATGTCTGTAGACAAAATAAATTTGAGGGGTAACTATAGGTGTGCTTTAATTTACTTTTCCAGTGATGAGTATATCGGGTCATATCTTGGGCTCTGGTGACATAGCATTCTGGGAAAGCTCAGCATGGAGGGAGCCGCCAGGGAGTTTTATTACCTGAAACAAGAACTAAATTGAAAGGAAGCCACTCTACTTTCCAGGAAAGGCAATGCCCTTAAATTAACTGCTGACCTCCCTTTCCCTCTTTATCAGCTGTCAAGAAGCAGCTTTACCTTGCTCAGGGTTCATTTTAATAGTCACTCTTTAATTCCCCCCCTTGGACTCTCAATCTAAGTAGCATTTCCCATTATTCTTAGACAAAGTCTCTGTCAGAAGGATGCAAGAACTTCCTATGTAAGCACAGAGATTAAATTTCCCAGGTTTTGGTTTGCCAGCTTGTTAAGTGGTGAGTAGTTTCGCCTGTTCTTATTTGATCAGCATGAACTGCAGATTGCAAATTTATTTTGTCTTCATGGACTCATTTTGTGGCATGGGAAAGAACACTGAAATAGGAGTGAGGGACCTGATTTTGTCCTCTGTTCTTTCTTATGCATCTGAATTATTTAACCTCTTTGACACTGAGTTTCTCATCTTTAAAATCAGAATGGTAACAATATGAAAGATAGATGGTCTAGCACAGGGGTCGGGAACCTATGGCTCATGAGCCAGATGTGGCTCTTTTGATGGCTGCATCGGGCTCGCAGAAAAATCTTTAGTAAAAAAATAATAACGTTCAAAATATAAAACATTCTAATGTATTACAATCCATTCATTTACTACTGCTTATGTTCATGGTTGCGGATGGCTGGAGCCAATCACAGCTGTCCTGTGGGACAACACCAAATTTTTATTGGATAATGCATAATGTACACAGGTCGTTGTGAGGGCAGAAAGTAAACTTCCCTCCTTTTAATCAAGTAGTCAGCTAGCTAATAGCAGAAACCCTTTTGACGAAGAAGATGGCTAAAAGTAAAAAGATGAGTATTGTACTTTTCAGCAGGAATGGACAGAGGAACTTGCCTTTGTGGAAAGAGCAGGTTCTGCAGTGTGTCTAATATGCAATGATAAAATTGCATTGATAAAACTGTCAAATATAAAGCAGCACTTAGACACACACCTTACTACATTTGCATCAAAATATCCAGCAGGAAGAAAGCATGTCAAGAGCTACTATGAAGAGTGCAAGCTAGTTAGTAGTAACTCCATGTTTGGACCCAACAAGGTCGCTGGAATTCAGCTAGCTTTGCTGGTGCTTTAGCAATTGTGAGAAACAGAAAGCCATTCACAGATGGAGAGTATGCCAAAACATTCATGCTTGATGTTACCAATGAACTTTTTGACGACATTTTGAATAAAGACAGGATAATTAAACGAATAAAAAACATGCCTCTGTCGGCAAGAACTGTTCACGATCGTACCATCATAATGGTAAATTATACTGAGGCAACACAAGTGAAGGACATAAATGCAGCAGCATTCTTTTCTCTCACTTTGGATGAGTCAACAGACGTAAGCCATTTATCCCAGTTCAGTGTGATTGCCAGTTATGCTGTCGGTGACACACTACGTGAGGAGAGTCTTGCTCTTTTGCCTATAAAAGAGACAACAAGAGGGGAGGATTTATTCAAGTCTTTTGCTGAGTTTGCTAAAGAAAAAATGTACCGGTGGATAAACTTATTTTGGTGTGTACTGATAGTGCTCCGTGCATGGTGGCTAAAAACAGAGGATTCATAGCACTTTTTTGTGAATATGAAAAGAGACCCATCCTAAGTTTTCACTGCATCCCACATCAGGAGGTGCTTTGTGCTCAGATGTGTGGCAAGCAGCTTGGTGATGTGATGTCGCTGGTCATTCGGGTGGTCAACTTTATTGTTGCCCGAGCTTTAAATGATTGCCAGTTTAAAACACTGCTGGATGAAGTTGGGAATAATTATCCTGGTCTGCTTCTGCACAGCAAATGTGTGTTGGTTGTCAAGAGGGAAGGTGCCCAGCCATTTCACGATTGTCTGAGCGAAATCCAGACTTTTGAAGTGAAAAACGTCGAGCATCCTGAGTTAGCTAACGCTGAGTGGCTCCTGAAGTTCTACTATCTCGTGGACATGACTGAACATCTGAACCAGCTCAATGTAAAAATGCAAGGTGTTGGAAATACAGTCTTATCCCTTCAACAAGCAGTGTTTGCATTTGAAAACAAGCTGGAACTCTTCATTGCTGACATTGAAACAGGTCATTTACTACACTTTGAAAAACTGGGAGAGTTTAAAGATGCATGCACAGCAAGTGACCCTGCTCAACATCTTGATCTCCAGCAGCTAGTGGGCTTCACACCTAATCTCCTGCAGTCATTCAAAGTGTGCTTTGGAGAATTTTGTGAGTGCACTCGTCTTTTTAAGTTCATCACCTATCCACACGAGTGTGCAGTGGACAGCGCCAACCGGAGTTATATCCTTGGTGTGTCCGTCAGAGATTTTGAGCTACAAGCTGCTGACCTGAAGGCCTCAGACATGTGGGTGAATAAGTTCAAGTCACTGAATGAAGATTTGGAAAAACTTGCACGACAGCAAGCAGAGTTGTCAAGCAAAGACAAGTGGGGAGAAATGCAAAAACTACCCGTGGACCAGCTGATTGTGAAAACTTGGGACGCGCTTCCCGTCACATACCACACACTGCTGCTGTGAGTATTGTACTGACAATGTTTGGCTCTACGTATGCACGAGAGCAGTCTTTCTCACATATAAAGAATGTTAAGACCCACCTACGATCATGTTTAACGGATGGAAGTCTCAATGCCTGCATGAAGCTTAACCTCACCACGTATCAACCAGACTACAAAGCCATCAGCAAAAAAATGCAGCACCAGAAGTTGCATTAATGGTAAGAAGTACTGTATTCATCATTGGTTAGCAACAGCGTAACAACGTTATTAAAACGAATTCAGAGACTTATTGTACTTTAAAAGTGTTGGTCTTACATAAAATGCACACATTTACTTGTATTTAGTGTTAAACATATTGTATGGCTCTCACAGAATTACATTTTAAAATATGTGGTGTTCATGGCTCTCTCAGCCAAAAAGGTTCCCGACCCCCGGTCTAGCACCATATGTGTACCAATTAACTTAATCTCACAACTCTGATGTGACTACTCTATGTCACAGATGGGGAAACTAAGGCACAGATAGTTATTGTAACTTACCTCCAAGGTAATTCAGCTAAAATGTGGATCCAAGCAGACTGACATTCAGTCAAGCTGAAGGAAATATTAAGACTGTGTAGTAACTGGGATGGGATCCTAATGACTATATTTAGACCAACCAATGGAAAAGTATAATGAAGGAGTTCTTCTCCCATCTAAGCAGAGATAGGCATTTGTTGTCCTAGGACACCTTATGTGTTCACTAATTCAGCTTCCTATTGAATTATAAACATTGATAAAATAAATTTTGCCTACTTATACTTGACCAAGAGTACCAGAAAGTTTTTTTTTAAATCTAATATTTAACACAGGACAATACATGTTCTCTTGCCTGAATTCCTTT
Organism: Rhynchonycteris naso; assembly: GCA_037038555.1. Lineage (NCBI taxonomy): Eukaryota > Metazoa > Chordata > Mammalia > Chiroptera > Emballonuridae > Rhynchonycteris > Rhynchonycteris naso. Next base: position 159,830,917 of record CM073000.1, on the reverse strand, counting down.
AGTATGTCATCTCAACACCTTTCCTTGAAGCTTAACTTTATCATTTTTTGGTGGGACTTTATTCTGCATTATTTATATACTATACTGTTTATACTTAAAGCATGCAGTTTGATTAATTTAGGCATATGTACATATTATACCCATGAAACTATCCCTTTAATCAAGATAATAAAAATATTATATTCACACAGTTGCCAAATACCCTTTTGATCCCCATACCTAAGCCTATCCCTGAGAAAACGTGATCTGCTTTCTGTCTCTTTAGATTAACTTGCATATTCTAGGATATTTTATAAATGGAATCGTACCATAAGAATTCTTTTTTTTGGCTTTTAATATCCATACTCAGCATGACTATTTTGAGTTTCAGCTGTGTTGCTGCATGTAACACTAGTTCTTTTCTATTGCTATAAACATTTTTGTTGTATGGATATGCCACAGTTTGCTTATACATTCACTTATTGATGAACATTGGCATTGTCCAATATTTTTTTTATTGTATTATAAATAAAAGTGTTATGAATATTCATGAACAAGTTACATGAGTTTCTGATATATTTTGGATACTAATCCCTTATAAGATACATGATATGCAAATATTATTTTCCATTCTGTAGGTTGCCTCTTCTTTATTTTATTAAATTGAATTTATTGAGGTGACTGGTTAATAAAATTAGATAGGTTTCAGGTGTATAATTCTATTATACCTCATCTGTATATTGTATTGTATGTTCACCACCCCAAGTCAAGTTTTCTTCCATCACCATTTATCTATCCTATATCTTCTATCTTTTTCATACCCCCTTTCCCCTCTAGTACTCACCATGGTCTTGTCTGTGTCTATGAGTTGTTGTTTTTTTCTTAATTCCTTCACCGTTTTTTTACCCAGCCCTGCTAGCCCCCTTCCCTTCCACCAGCTGTTATCGTGTTCTCTATTTATGATTCTGTTTCTAAGTTTTGTTAGTTTATTTTGTTCATTAGATTCCACATGAGAGAAATAATGTGATACTTAACCTTCTCTGACTGGTTTCTTTCACTTACTATAATGCTATTCAGGTCCATCCATGTCACAAAGGGTAAGATTTCTTTTTTACAGCTGAGTAGTATTCCATTGCATAAATGTACCTCAGCTTTTTTTATCCACTCATCTACTGATGGACACTTGAGCTGCTTCTATGTCTTGGTTATTATAAATAACACTACAATGAACACAGGGGAGTGTGTGTGTGTGTGTGTGTGTGTGTGTGTGTGTGTGTGTATATATATATATATATATATATATATATATATATATATATATATATATTTGAATTAATGTTTTTTTTAGATAAATCCTCAGAACTAGAATCACTGGGTCATAAGGCAGTTCCATTTTTCATTTTTTGAGGTAACTTTATACTGCTTTCAACAGAAGCTGCTTCAGTATACATTCTCACCAATAGTGCATGAGGGCTCCCTTTTCTCCACATTCTCATCAACACTTGTTATTTGTTGATTTATTGATGATAGTCATTCTGACAGGTGTGAGGAGGTATCACATTGTGGCTTTAATTTGCATTTCTCTGATGATTAGTGACATTGAACATCTTTTCATATGTCTATTGGCCATCTTTATGTCTTCTTTGAAGAAGTGTCTATTCAGGTCCTTTGGCCATTTTTAATTGGATCATTTGTTTGTTTTGGTGTTTCATATAAGTTCTTTATAAATTTTAGATATTAGCCTCAGCAGTTATATCATTGTTCCCAATTCTTTTTGGTTGGTTAATTTTTTTGAGAGAGACAGACACAGAAAGGTGAGGGGTCATGGAAGCATTATTTGCTGTTCCACTTAGTTGTACATTCATTGGTTGATTCCCGTGGGTGCCCTGACTGGGTATTGAACCTGCAAGCTTATCAGTGTTACAACTGACTGAATTAACAGGCTAGGGACAAGAAGTTTGTTTTCTACCTCAACCCAAGAAGTTGTCAATGTACAATGACATTGCCAATACTGTTTAATCTATAGTCCATAGATGATTTCAATGGCCTAAAAATCAATGAAATGGTGAAAGAAACTCTAAAACTTCTTTAGATCTTGCCGTTAGAACAAGGGTAGTTGAAAGTAGGAGGCAAAAAAGAAGACATGCTGGCTGACCTGTGGTGGTGCAGTGGATCAAGCATCGACTTGGAACGCTGAAGTCACTGGTTCAAAACCCTGGGCTTGCCCAGTCAAGGCACATTTGGAAGTTGATGCTTCCTGCTCCTCCTCCCTTCCTCTCTATCTCTCTTCACTAAAATGAATAACTTAAATTAATAAAAAAAGAAGACATGCTGACAACAGAAAGAAACTAAAAAGAAGACATGCTGACAACAGAAAGAAACTAATTTCTTGAAAATCCTGATATTTTCCTCATGTGTTTCTCCTGCAAAAGAGTACACTAGTATTTGAGGTGGAGAGGAGAAGGAGCCAGATCAGGGGCCTGAGCAGGGGTAGCCAGTGCGGTAGGACAAGAAACAAAAGACTGTGGCTCATGGATGCCCTGCAAAGATGGTTCATTGAAAAAGCGTGAGACATAGTCAAAGACTGTTGAAAGCTGAGTGAACGAAGAACAGAACTAATCACTGGCTTTGGCAACATAGAAGCAACTAGGGATCTTGTGAAGTTTCAGAGGCCTAATGAAGAGTGGAAGCATGATGCATGATGGGAAGGGACTAAAGAGAGATGAGGGAGGAGAAGGAGGAGACCATAACTACAGCCAGTTCTTTGAAGATGCTTTACTGCAAAATAGAGCAGACAGCAGCTTTAATAGCCTGAAGCACTTTTCCTTCCCCTTAGTAACCATGTTCTAATAAGGATCACCTCAGTTACACTCTCAAAAACTAGATTAGTTTCCCCTTCTCCCAAGGGATGGAACAAATGAGGAGATTTTCCAATTCCACTCACTCTGGAGACTATAGAAAATATTAAAGTATGTGAATAAGCCCTGTCTCCAATGAAATTCAGTATTTTTAACTCTTCTGTAGATAGCTTAACCTCTTTCTGATAGTGTAGCTGACTATCAGATGGCAGACAAGGAAAAAAGAATGAAACTTGTATTCTAATGCTTATCTTTAGTAAATAATTTAAAAAATATTTTTTTAAAAAAGCAGACAAATTTTTTCCCCTGAAAAGAAACACATACACTGGGATAAACTTTGTTACACTTCATGCTTGTGGGATAATTTGCTATTTTCATTATGTCAGAAGTTTGGTGCCAAAATTAAAACCCTCTTCTTGTAAAAGGAAAAGGGCCAAATAGCAGAATTTGCATTTTTTTTAATGCCTGCATTCGATGTAATTTTGTGTGTGTGTGTGTGTGTGTGTGTTTGTGTGTGTGTGTGAGTGTTTGTGTGTGTGTGTGAGTGTTTGTGTGTGTGTGTGTGTGTGTGTGTGTGTGTCTGTCTGTTTCCAGGGACAAAGAGAGAGTCAGAGAGATGGATAGATAGGGACAAACAGACAGAAACAGAGAAAGGTGAAAAGCATCAATCATTAGTTTTTCATTGCCGTCGCAACACCTTAGTTGTTCATTGATTGCTTTCTCACATGTGCCTTGACCGCGGCCCTTCAGCAGACCGAGTAACCCCTTGCTTGAGGCAGCGACCTTGGACTCAAGCTGATGAGCTTTTGCTCAAGCCAGATGAGCCTGCGCTCAAGCTGTAGACCTAGGAGTCTCGAACCTGAGCCCACCACATCCCAGTCTGATGCTCTATCCACTATGCCACCGCCTGGTCAGGCTCTTGTTTTTCTAATACTGGCCAGTGTCACCTAATGAAATATTATTTGAAACCTTTTTGAATATTTATCTTTAACCTCAAAGGTAAGAGTATTTTAAGGAGCCTTTTGATTTCTTTGAGAAACCCTCAAAGAAAGAGTACCTCAAAGAAGAGGCTATAAGGAGGCAAGGGCAGGGACCACTGAGAGAATTACCAATTACCCGTTGACCTATAGTCACATAGTCCTTAAGTTATGGTTGAGAAAGTCATCTACCTTTTCTTTGGAGAGCTGTGCTATATTTAATTCTAAATTTTAGAGTTATATAATATTATAGACAAAAAAATTCTTTGTTCTGCTAAATAAATATCTCCTTATGATTTTCAAATTTTAATTCAAGGAAAATTGGTGGGCAGAATATGCTCCTGGATTTGCTTCTTGTTCTACAACACTGTTGACATAGTGTTTATCTTGAATTCTGTCATAATTCCAATGTCTTGTATTTCAAACCTGATGCATTTTGTATAGGAAGATTGTGGTATGTCTTTATTGAATTGGTCTACATTTATCTCCAATGATAATCATTTCCTTTATTCCACTTCATTTTTCACCATAACCTGAGTAATTTCTATTGTATTATGTTTTTTAAGATTCAAAGTGGTAAATATTATTGTGAAGTGATAATTTCTGTTAAATACCAGACTATGAAACTTTAAAAATACCATTTACAAACAAATATCTAAACCTGGATTGGCTGAAGTAAAGAAATGCTGAATAAAATTGTTCATGGAGATAGACTTATAAAGTTAAAAAATTTTCTTTTCATTATTAAATTGTATCTCCTGACTTTGAGAAATTACTATCTCTGTTTTAAATACTTTAAAAATATTTATCTTTTACTGAAGAATTTCTTTTTATTTGGCTAAAATTTTGAAAACTAACAACTATCATCCAATGTCATATCTTGTAATGTTCTGCTCTTAAACACATTTTGTTATTGAGTGAGACATTTTTGAAAGCTGGTTTTTCTCTTGTTTTCTCTTGACTGACTTTTAAGTTGCTTCATAGCAATATGTGTTTTGTCTCACAGTGAGTCTCAATAGTATGCTCTTTAAAAAAGAGATATTTTTTTTGCAAAGAGCAAAACTTTAAAAAATTATTTGGAATTTTCAAATGGACATGAAATATAATGAATAGGACAATGAATCTTCATTTGCCTCACTCAGTTTTATCACTTATCAAGATTTTGTCTCATTTGCAATATTTACCTGTGCTTTATATTCCTTTGCTAAAGTATTTAAGAGCAAGCTTCACACATTACATCAATACCCTTCTCTAAAAAATATGGACCACAATATAGCTACAATCTTGTCATTATACCTATCATAATTTTTGAGTATCATATGATATCTATTCCACAATCAGATTTCTTCAGTTGTCACTAAAGGTCATTTGAACAATTGGTTCAGTTGAATCAGGACACAAACAAGATCCACATATTTGGTTCTTAAATCTTTTTCATTTTTTCATTTAAAGTAGTCCTCATCCTACCTCCTTTTTACCTTCTGCAGGTGATTTGTTGCAGAAACGGACTTCATTCTTTAGAATTTTTTCCTTTTTGATATGTCTGTTTGCTTTTTTGGAGGGGTTGATATTTAACTTATTCTTCTATGCCCCTCTTTCAAATAAATGAGAGATGTCTGTTGATTCAATTCTGTGTAATCATTTTGAGAAAATCACTTCATAGGCCTGGCTATGTGCTTTATGTTGTTTGAATCCCATCATAAATCACACAGTGTCTGCTTTTCTTAATTCTATGGATGCTAAGATTAACCATGGGCTCAGGTGGTTAACAGTTCCTCCATTGGAATGCTCCCATCTTCATTTTATCAATGTCTTTATCCATTGATGACTGCTGCATGGGATTGCAAAATGATAATGTTCTAGTTCTATTTTTCCTTTCACATCAGTTAGCTTGAATTCTTTTTCTTTCTTTTTTATAGGGACAGAGAGTCAGAGAGAGGGATAGACAGGAATGGAGAGAGATGAGAATCATCAATCATCAGTTTTTTGTTGCGACACCTTAGTTGTTTATTGATTGCTTTCTCATATGTGCATTGACCATGGTCCTTCAGCAGACAGAGCAATCCCTTGCTCGAGCCAACGACCTTGGATCCAAGCTGGCAAACATTTTGCTCAAGCCAGATGGGCCCAACGCTCAAGCTGGCGACCTCAGGGTCTCAAACCTGGGTCCTCCACATCGCATCCTAGTCCGACGCTCTATCCACTGTGCCACCGCCTGGTTAGGCTAGCTTGAATTCTTAAGCAAAGAACAATTTTTTCTCTGTTAAACAGACTATATGGTTATCAAACGTATATTTCTACGAGGAAAGGTAGAATAAATGTTTAATTCTTTAATTACTAACAACTGCTTCTTCAGCTTGAAGGCCAGTTTGCTTCTTTTAACACTTTGCCTGCAGAACTCACAGTTGCTATCAGGCAGAGTAACTGGCAAGTTTCCCTTGTCTGTCATGTTCAGCCAGAGAGCACATGGTTAGAACATTGCGTCAAAGATTCTGAGTCCAACTGATAAAGATCAAGCCCTCTCTGAAAGGTTTCTGAAATTATATTCTAGCTCAGATTGCAAAACTGAAAGAGTTTGCAGATTGTTCAGCCACTAATTTAAGGTTGGTTTTCAAGGTTTGATGACCATACTATATGAAGTGTTAAAATCTATGTCATAGCCCTTCACACTACTTCCGCAGTTTGAAATTGCAGATTTGCTTTTCATTTGGTTGATGTTTACTCCCCAACTGTAATGTCAGAAGATAGACTGGCTCCATTTGGCCTCCCTGTTGAAGTAGTCAGAATTAGTCTGGTTTTAAGGGACAGAAACTCAACTCAAAGTATATGTAACACACACAATGAGAAAGTTACAGAACATTCAGCTTCTCTAGGGATTTCAAGGACTTCAGTTGGATTTTAATGTCATCAAAACTGTTTCTCTTTTCCTTTTACCTCTGACAGTTTTGTTCTCTCAAACACTTCCATGTGGTTGTGACCATGGCAACCAGCTGTACAAGGAGTTGTGCCCTTTTAACATCAAGATTCTGACTAGTTCTTCCTGAGACATGTGCACATCTATAGACCAATTAATGTCTCCAGGAGAGGTGGGTGCTCTGCTTGGCCTACCTTGGGTCAAGTGTCCATCTCTGTGTGTATGATGGGCCTCCCCACTCTCGATGATTAGAAGAGGAGGGAAGCAGTTACCCACAGAAACAGGGAGTGCTATTATCCATAGAGGAGAAAATGTTTGCTGAATAGGCAAAATAATAGATATCTACTATGTATTTTGTAGTTCCAGCACTCAAAAGAGAATTTGCATATATCAAATGCTTACCACAATTTTGTAGAAGAATCAAGGCATTGCTTTCATGTAATGCATTAGTTTTGTAGAAAGACTGTATTTTGAAGTAACATACTACATAAAGTCATGCTGACTTTTGCTTGCTATATGGATTCTTCAGTCCTCAAAATATTTTACTTATAATTGCTGTGTTTTTATTTTTACTTAAAAAAAACACTGTTTCAACCTTCAGATTCTCAAAGATAATAGTTAAGTTTTACAATGACATAAATAATTTCTCTACTAATAAATCAAGAACCTACAGATCTGAACATCTCTCTCTCTCTCTTTTAATTCAGTGAGAGGAGGGGAGGCAGAGAGACGGACTCCCACATGCACTCCAACCAGGATCCACCCAGTAAGCCCATTAGGGGGCCATGCTCTGCCCATGTGTGGCTGCTGCTCCATTATAACCAGAGCCATTTTTTAGCACCTGAGGCGGAGGCCATGGAACCATCCTCAGCACTCAGGGCCAACTTGCTCCAATTGAGCTATGGTTGCAGGAGGGGAAGAGAGAGAGAAATGAGAGAGGTGGAGAAGCAGATGGGTCCTTCTCCTGTGTGCCCTGACTGGGAATCAAACCCAGGACATCCACATGCCAGGATGACACTCTACCACTGACCCAACCGGCCAGCGCCTGAACATATCTCAATGTATATTCAAGAGTTTGCCTGACCATTGGTGGCACAGTGGATAGTGTTTACCTGGGACACTAAGGATCCAGGTTTGAAACTCTGAGGTCATAGGCTTGAGTGTGGGCTCGTTCAGCTTGAGTGCTGGGTCACCAGCTTGAGTGCAGGGTTGCTGGCTTGAGCATAAAATTATAGACATAATCCTATGGCTGTTGGCTTGAGCCCAAAGCTCACTGACTTGAAGTCCAAGGTCACTGCCTTGAGCAAGGCATCACTGGCTTAGCTAGAGTCCCCCAGTTAACGCACATATGAGAAGCAATCAATGAACAAGTAAAGTGATGCAACTATGAGTTGATGCTTCTCATCTCTTTTCTGGTCTAGTTATCTCTCTCTCCCTCTTTCTTTTTGTCTCTATCTTTCTCTTTCTCTCTCTCTCACTTAAAAGGAAACCTCAGTCCTTTCCTGCTGGTTATAGTACCTGGCCACTTCTCTGTGCTTCAACACAAGAGAAAACACACATAAAACTAAGCCAAACAAAACTTTTTCTTTTCAACTTTGTTCATCAAGTGATTTTTTATTTTACTCCAACAATTAAGAATATATTTTTTTTGTTCTGGGGCAACAGAGGACACATACATAGTTTTCATCATCATTGTTTTTCTTACTTTATATATAACTTAACATGGACTGATGGTTATAACTTCCTGCTACTTAATGCTGCAGACTTGACCAAGTTTATCTAATAGGAAATTATGATTCTAAATTTATTCCCCATGCATGGATTCATTCAGATAACTTAAAATCATGGAACTCTGGGAAGGAACAGTGCTTGCTGTCAATGCAGAGATGTATAACATTTTTTCTTCGTTTACCAAGCTAATGAAATCTTCATGCATCTGAATGCAGTTATTTTTTTCTATTAGTAAATGTACCACAGAACATTGTATATAAAGTTTGGGCTCTGTTTGCCTTGAATCATTTATTTTCGGTTTTTAAATTTTATATGGACTCTCCCCATCACTGTAAAGATATAAATTTGAAATTATTTAAAAAAGTACTCAAATGTCTTTAACATTTTATTCTCTTAACTATTTGATAGGTGTTGTCAAATGGAACATCACATTTCAAAGGTAACAAAGTATTGAATTTATTGTCCTTTCTCTCCCATCATGGGAAATGTTCATCAAGTTGATCATGAAATCTGTAGCAACATCATGTTGTTTTGATGGCTTTAGATGCAGGAGAATTTGGAAGCCAATATGCAGTTCATTTAACTTGTGCCCAAGCCATCTGCTTATGTGTATCACTCAGCCAGCCAGCCTGCTTCTTTTTCCCAGAGTCTACAGAGATGATAAACCTGGATGAAGATTCCTGGCACCTCCAGTTCACTTCCTGCATCTTCTACACCATCCAGAATTCCCTGGTGGAGCCTGGCAGGATATTTGGAAAGGCAAAAAGGTTCTTTTGGCCTGGGAGAGAGTAGATATAAATGTCAGCTTCTGAACCATCACTAGGGAGAAGACTTCAGGGATCAAACCTTGTTAGAAATAAATTTCAAGTCACCAGCTAACTATACTACAGAACCAGCAAGAAGGGGAAAATTCTGGTCTTTACCAGCTCATTTCTTTATTCTGCAGTAGTAGAAATAGTGTAGTTCAACTATGTTTAATGTGCCAATGAATTGTTTGTTATCAAAGTCACTTGGAGAATAAGACAGGAGATTTCTTTTTCACCTTCCTTCCTCACTCACATCAGTGAGATCTGGCACTAGAAGTCTTATTCCACTGGATGGTGGGGTTGTGCTCTTTAATACGTCCTGGGACATCATTGTTTTAAGATCCATTATATAGGGTTAGCCAGGGCATTGGCGGAATTTGGCCTGAATAACGCTGAATCCTCTCTTAGTGAACCACGAAGTGGCTGGCCTTCAATTTATACTGTGAATATGACTCAGGGACCTGCCCTGCCATTGTCCTCCATAAATATCATTTTAGTCATTGTGCCTATTTGACCTTTGGACTGTGTGACTGCCAGAAATTATCCTGTTGTCTGAGTCAGAAGGAAGGAAGAGTGTGAAAACTGATTATAGAATGCAGGCCTGTAAATCAAAGGACAAAAGTCCCTTACTGCCAACAGCCCTTAGGCAGTGGAACCTTCTCTGGCCCATCGTCATGCTGGTGCTGAGCACTCCACCACAGTGCACAGCAATCCATCATGGGTCATCAATCAGAATAATGCATGGCAGTCATACGTTACCTTGTGTGCAGTCCAACAGCAATTTTTACATTCGGCATCTGAGTATCTTCTTTAATAGTAACTGTGGAGAAAAGAATATTTTTTTCTGATGAAAGTTCTCAGTATAAATAAGAATGAAGAAAAGAAAAGGAAAATAAAAAAGGCAGGTCTCAGCTTATTGTGTATCAAGACACAGGGGTGGCTTTATGATAAAAGCCCAACTCTGAGTGAAGAAAAAAGCATCCCTTTGGATGTGATTAGGACTATAGTGTGTAGAGTTATTTGGCATTTCTGCACACCATCGCTCTAAGCTGACCCTCCTCAAAACTGTGAAGTCAGCTGAGCTCGCTTTCAGTGCCTCTGAACTTGCCTTTTTTAGCACCATGTCTATCCCGTGACTCTTCTCATGGGTACTCAGAGCTCTCCCACCACAGCAATTCTGATTGTTCATTACTGGGCAGCTCCATTTACTGCAGTCTGAACCTCCCTCTGTTCCTCCTTGATCTTATGCCTTTTTCTAAAAATACTACTGTACCAGTACGACTAACTGCCTAATAACTGCTGAGGAGTTAGGGATAAAGGTTTATGGATTTATGTGCCTCTTTACAGAGAACCCAAGGATGTCAAAGGTATTGACACTATGAGAGGCCACATAAATCATGAGATATCACAATTTTCATCCCTCTTCAATCCAAGAGATTTAGTCCCAAATTTTGATGCCAGTTGAAGCTAATGAACTATACTCCTTTGTTCCTCAAATTATGGTTCACTGACCAGTGGCATTGACATCACCTGGGAGCTTATTAGAAATGATGAATTTCGGGCCCCACTCCATTACTGAGTTGGAATCTGCTTTTTACAAGATCCCAAGTAGTTAGGAAGATCAATCTCTTTCAGACCAACTTTCAGTGAAAATAAATGCTTGATTGTGTCAGGCTTCAGATGAAAACAGAAAATGGCCCCTTTTCATGCAAGACCATGAAAAACTTCATATGGAGCAATGGCTCTCAAAATTAAGTATGGGTAAGAGTCATCTGGAAGGTTTACTAAAACCTGTTTTGCTGGGTCTCACCCTCAGAATTTCTAATTCAGTATGTCTGGGAGGAGCCTGAGACTGTGCATTTCTAACAAGTTCCCAGGTGATCCTGATCCTGCTCGTCTGGAGACCACTCTTTGAGAAATATACACAGAGGTTGTTTCCATTATAAACATTTCTGTTAGTTAAAGTCCCTTTGTGGCAGGAACTCTGTTAGGTCCTTGTGTGTACATCAGGAACACTCCAACTTAGAAGCTTTAGATGAGGGTATAAGGACAATCTTTACCTCTGCTTATCTGGTAACTTTGCACAGGCCACTCTGACTCTGTGGACATCTCTTTCTGTACCTGCTAGCATAAAAAATGGTCTAGATGCTCTTTCATACCTGCTATTTCTAAAAAATCTATGCTATGTCATTTGTCATAACTTCTTGAGACCTAACTGAAATAAGAAATTCCAATTAGATGTTCCCAGACCTAGGAGATGGAAAGGAACATGAGCCATGATGAGAACTAGGAATTAATTGAGGCAATCAAAGGTTTATTTATTTCTCTCAAAGGAGGCCACCATTGTACCTGCTGGTAGACCTAGTCTTACCCATATTCCTAACAATTGATAACTCTTGAAATTCTTATTTTTGTGGAGAATTTAAAAAATTCAAAGTAGAACTTTTCCAGAATTATGATGTATCTTGGAACAAAAGAATAGAAAGGTTCCAACGTATTTGGAACCCAGCTCTATAGTTTTAGTCTTTTAAATTTCAACCAAATGGGAAAAATACATTTCTCAGTGTATACACAGCTCTAACAAACAACTATGCTCTTTTCCTAGAATATGAGTTAATGTATAGAAATAAGTACACTCAGAAATTTGGTTTTTTTGTAGCTATGTTTAGCAGCTTTAGAGGCTGAATCTGTGCTCTAATGAAATTCCGCTTCTATTGTTTGAGTAAATGCATGAGGTATCAGGCATGATTGTGGAATTTGATGGCTGGTGTCAAGGCTCCTACATGTTTAAGTACTTTAAGTATGTAAACCTGAAATGTTACCAGTTCTTTTGTTGAGATGATACCCCTTCAATAAAAGGAGACCTAATGGGTCAGGTTAAACCTTCCAGAGCAATAGTTTAGAAGTGGTCTTTGGTTTTGAGTCTTATATTTAAGTCTTTAATACATTTTGAGTTTATTATTGTATATCTTGTAAGAAGATGGTCTAATCTTGTTTGAATGTATCTGTCCAGTTTTTCTAATACTGTTTATTGAATAGACTGTCTTTACTCCATTGTATATTTTTGCTTCCTTTGTCATAGATTAGTTGACCATATAGGTGTGAGTTTATTTCTGGGTTTTCTATTTGTTCTATTAATCTATGTGCCTGTTTTCATGCCAGTATCATGTTGTTTTGATTACTGTAACCTTGTTGTATAATTTGATATCAGGTAGCATGATACCTCCAACTTTGTTCTTCTTTCTTAAGATTTAGCTTTAGCTATTAGGGATATTTTGTGGTTCCATATACAGTATATTTTAGGATTATTTGTTCCAGTTCTGTAAAATATGTCATTGGTATTTTGATAGGGATTGCAATAAATCTACAGATTGCTTTGAGTAGTATAGACATTTTAACTATGTTACTTTTTCTCCATGAGAAGGGTATATGCTTCTATTTATTTGTGTATTTTTTTTCAGTTTCTTTCTTCAGTGTCTTATAATCTTCCAAGTACAGGTCTTTTATCTCCTATATTAAATTTATTCTTATATATTTTATTTTTTATGTAATTGTAAATGTAATTTTCTCTTAATTTTTCTTTCTGATAATTCATTATTTATGTATAAAAATGCAACCACTTTCTGAATATTACTTTTGTATTCTGCTACTTTACTGAATCTGTTTATTAGTTTTTTGGTGGAGTCTTTATGCTTTTCTAAATACAGTCTCATGTCTATAACATATTTTTTAGATTTACAACTGTATTCCATTTTATGATTATACCATAGTATGTTTCACCAATAGTCTTTTAAACAAATTTCATAGAATATTTTTTTAATTACAGGAATTCCCAGTGTCTCAAAAGAAAATTATAACCACCAGACAACATATGTAAGAAAGCAACATAAAATGCTGGCAGTAAACCAATGTGGGTAGGAAATTACCAGCCAGGGAAATTCTGCTCCTCCTCTAGAGATTCTGTAATTGTTCCAGGAGTGTTATTCCTGCTGCTTCAACCATACTATCAGTTTACTTTTTTAAATAAACTTTTTATTTTTGAATAATTTGGGATTTACAAAATAATTACAAAGATAGCACAGCAAGTTCCCAACTACCCTCACCCAGCTTGCACTAATTGTTAATATAACCGAAGTATGTTCATCAAAACTCAGAAACTAACATTTGTACATCACTATTCATTAAACTCCAGATTTCATTAGGATTTTACTAGTGTTTCCATTAATATCTTGTTTTCATTCTAGGAGCCAGTCCAGGAGACCACATTGAATTGACTTGAACCACTTTCTTAGTTTCTTTCCTTTTTATTTCCTTTTTATGATCTTGACCATTTTTGGAAGCACTGGTATGATATTTTGTAGAATACTTTTTAATTTGGGTTTGTATTTTAATGATTAAACTGGATAATGGCTTTGGAGAAGAATAACACAGAAGTGCCCTTCTTCTCATATTGTATTGAATATGTGTGGTATCAACATGCCTTATCCTTGGAAATATTAACCTTGATAGTCCAGTCAAGGTGGGTTCTCCAGTGTCAACTTATTTTTCCTCCCTATATCCATTCTTTATTTATTAGTAGGAAGCCTCTAAATCCAATACAAACTTAATGACAGGTGAGGTAGAGGGGTTGGAAACAGCGAGGGTCGTCTTTTGGAATGAGTTATTTGTGTAAACTATCTGGAATTCTTGTGTAAGGAGGATTTGTCTCTTCCCCCCTTTTTAAAATTATTTATTAAATCATATATTTGTATCAGTGGACACTCTTACATATTTATTTTATACTTTGGCTTACAATCTATTACTATATGATTACTTTTATTATTATAACATTTATATTAAAATATTCTAGCTTTGGGCACTAGCAGATCTTTAAGTTGGCTGCTGTGTCCCTTTGCTATTCCCTGTATATTGTTGTTTTTGGAGTATTTTCTTAGTTTTCTCCATGCTCATCTCGTATTTTTCCTCCCAAGACCCAGAATCAGCCATTTCCCCAAGCAGCCATAGTTCTATTTTTGAAGAAAATTCACATTTAGAAACCAAGATCTGGGGAAACAATTCTTTGATGGTTTCAATCTTATTTATAATGTTGCTCTAACTATTCTTTGAGCTAACTTTTTGCACATATCCTTGATTATTCCTTATGATAAATGCCTAGATGTGGACTTTCTGGATTAAAGGGAATTTAAAAATTTTCAATATATTGCAAGTTGTCTTCAAGGAAGATTATGCCTACTTGTATGGTTATAAGCGGTCTGGAGATTTGTGGTTTTGGGTTTTGAATAGCCAGTACATTTCATTTTCATACCAAATTATCCCGTAACTTGCCTGCACTGCCAACACGCTAGCCTAAGCCACACTTATCTCTCACCTGAATGTCCTCCAGGGGGTTGTAACTAGTCTCCTTCTCACCTCCACCTTCTCTATCCTTTAGAGAAAAATTGGAACAATGTTTTGAAGATACAAATAAACATCGTTCTCTTGCTTTAAAATCTTTCAAGAGTGCTGATACATGAGGAGTTCTTACAAAACCAAAAGGAAAATACTTCAGTTTTAAACACCTTGCAAGAGAGCATAATGCACACAGATAGTAAAATATAAAATCTTTAATATGATTATAAGGGCATGGTTGGTCTAGGTGCTATCTACCTCTGGTTTCCTTTTGCTTTTGTCCTTCGTACTCAGAAAGTACATTAGACAAACATTAAGCCACCTTTATGTTTGTCTAACATGTCTACCTGTTTCCTGGTTCATGGCTTTTAGATAAATTCTCCTCACTATCTAGAATATCTCTCTACTCCCAAAATAGTAAATTTCTAGTAATTCTTAAAATATTCAACTTAAGCACCAATTTCTTTATCACTAATACAATTCTACCTAAAAACTTCTCATAGTTCCCTTTACATTGCTTTGAAAGCACTTCTCACAGGGCCTAATTATAACTATATAATTACTTAACATTCACTTCTCCAGTGGAATCCACCCCCAAGAGCAGGCATGGTCTTAGTTTGATCAACACCTACCAGAGCCCCTGGCACTTAGGAGAAGCTCAATACTTATTTGTTGAATGAACAGAAAAACATATTCCAGGAGAAAAATCTGCATTAAACGAGGTGCTATGAAACCTTAATTCTTTACATGTAGTAAGTTGTAATTGATGTATTTGAGAAGTGAAATAAATCCATCCATTACCCTGTTAGAATATGATTTAGAAGGAACACTTACTTTGCAAAAAGGAGTTAGACCATTTATAATATCCCTGAGGGCCAGTTTAACCCTCAGAAAGATAAGTTTACATTTGGCATTCTATGAGAGAATGCATTTTCCTACTGTTTTCTGAGGCACATTGTATCTTATAAGGATGGTTACAACAAAATCTTCCCTCTCATGTGGTCTTCACACAATATGACTTTGATACTCCTTCCATTGAGAGACAGTCTGTTTCTTCTTCTTGAATCTGGGCGGGTTTGTGACTTCAGCAGATTTGATACTATGCGACTTCCAAGGCTAAGTCATAGAAAGTGATAGGCTTCCCCCTGCTTGCCTTAGGACCCTTGTCTTTGGAGGCCTGAGCTGCAATGTGAGAAGAGTGAAGCTTTTATGTCTGTCCATAGAGAGGACCTAGGTAGGCATCTGGCCCACAGCCCTAGATGAGTTCCTAGTCGACAGCCAGCATCAACAGCCAGTGACATAAGTGAAGGTACTTTTGAGTGACTTCTGTCCCCAGCTTTCTAGTCACCTCAGGCTTATGAGTCTTGCCAGCTGAGGCTGCAGAGATCATGGAGCAGAAACAAGCTGCAGCAGAGTGGCTTTGCTGAACTTCTGACCCACAGAAGTTGTAAACAGAATCACTGTATTTTTCACTCCATAAGACACACCTGACCATAAGATGCACCTAGGGTTTTAAGGACAAAAAAAAAAAAATCTGAAGCAATTGGTGTGTTAAAATATTTAATAAGATATACCACAATAATATTTCAGCAATGTAAACTCACAGCAGTATTTTTTTAATAGATTTGTTTTAAAAGCCACTTTTATTTTATTTTTTTATTTTATTCATTTTAGAGAGGAGACATAGAGTGAGAGAGAGAGAGAGAGAGAAAGAGAGAAAGGGGGGAGGAGCTGGAAGCATCAACTCCCATATGTGCCTTGACCAGACCAGTACAGGGTTTTGAACTGGCGACCTCAGTATTCCCAGGTCGACGCTTTATCCACTGCGCCACCACAGGTCAGGCAAACTCACAGCAGTATTAACAACCATTAACACTGTTATTAACAAATGAGAAGAGACTTTAATGTTCAAATATTCTTCTAGTTGTCCGGGAACCCCAGGAATTCATCATCGCTAGTGTCAGAATTTAAGAAGCTCAGTTGCTCACAATCACTGGTATCACTTTCTCCGCTATTTTCATGTATGATGCCATCTTCAGTGCCATCTAAGGCATTGCTAATGCCACATTTTTTGAATGATCATACCATGGTTTCATTCTTCACTGACGGCCATGGTGTTTTCACACATTCACAAACTTGAGTGATAGTGGGTCTCTTCATTCGTCCACTTGGTGTCATATCATGATTAGCAGCAGCCATCCATTTGTTCCACTCTTCTCGCATAAAGACTTTAAACAGTTTGTTGATGGAAACGTGGAGAGGTTGCAGCAGGCTGGTAAGACCCCAGGAGATCACTCAGCAGATGCCGGGGTTCCGCATGTTGCCGTGGCGGGTATGATTACGCTCCCACTAGCGCTCATTCTACATTTGTTTACCGGCGCAGGGCCCCACAGCAGCTAAGAAAATGAACATTCACTCCATAAGACGCATGAGCATATTCCCCTCCACTTTTTTGGGGAAAAAAAGTGTGTCTTATAGAGCGAAATATATGGTATATGTTTGTTTTAGTTACCAAATTTGGGGAGAATCTGTTATGTAGCAATAGGAGCTGAAAGAAATTTTAGCAGTATGATTTATTTTTTTCTGTCCTCAGTCTGAGAATAAAAACTAGTAAGATTAAATACATCTTTAGAGAAATATTAACCAGCCTTGTTATTATTCTTTCCCCATTTTAAAAAATCAATTCTTCTTTCGGATTTGTAAGAATTATTTGTGAACTAAGGATGTTAAACTTCTTTTTTTGTTATGTGTTCCAAACATTTTGCTATTGTTATTGTTGATGGTATTATTTACAGTGTATATTCTTTAAAGTCAGGCTGGAATATTTTCTAGTTCTTTCTAGTGAGTTCATGACCTTAAACCATTGTTTCTCTCACTCTATGCCAATTATATTTATTCCCTGCTTTTATTTCAAAGTGTGCAATGTCCCCTCAGCTACAAGAATGATCCCCTACCACTTCTAATTTTTGTTAAAACTTTATCCTACTTTGGTTAAATGTATTTTCAAAAGCTATATTTCAGTAAAGCTTATGTTTATTTTAATATTGAGTCTCTTAAAAGGAAAATGATTTAGTATAATCTTAAGAGTTCCAACACAGTGAAAAAAGACTCAGTTGTAATTTGATGTTAGCTATAGGCTAATGACAGTGATGTAACAATGAAGACTCTTAATAGAGCAAGATAAAAAAGAGTTTTTGAAACTTTAGAAACAAGCTATGAGAAAATTACTGGTGAGCATGCAATAATTATGAAACTATGTGCTAACAAAAATCCAGATTAGTTGTGGCTGATCTGTTTCTTATAAATGCTGAAATAGGGGAAAGTCTGAATGCAAGGTGGGTAGAATAAGCATAACTAAAATTTGGAAAATGAGAAAGTCCAAAAATAATAGGCTCTCCCTTTCAATAGCTGACATTTCAGAAGATCACTGGATGGTTGAAGTAAGCCATGGGCAGATATGAAAGTTAGCTACTTTGATACAAAGTTATCTAAAGGCTTGAAATGCAGTTATATAGTTCAATTCTGGTATTGAAATTTTGGAGTATTTATATTCTATAGTGAATACTGGTAAAGATGAAAGCCATCTTAAATACCTCATGAGTTTTTCTTTAAATTATGTTCAAGTGCATCTTTTCAAGAATGATCATCTCTGAGTCTGGCTGATTTACATTTAGTTGTATAGAAAAGCAGATATAATTGAGATGAAACACAAAATAATCTCTACCTTCAGGTAACGTTCAGGATATGAAGGTGGTTAGACCTGGTTGTAATAGCTACAAATTCATCCATTTACCTTTTGTAATTTTATCCTAACTGCACACCAAATTCTTGTAACTAGCTATGTCAACAAACCTACAAAGACATAGCAAGTACTACACGTGGGGATAAGCAGTAGCAGCAGCATCAACTGCGGCTCAGATATTCATCCAAAGCCAAAGGGGGATCCACTAGCATGTCATATTTTACTTGCATGATTAGAAAGAAATGTGACTGACAGTGAGCAATTTTGTAATTTTAACATCTTTTTACACATAATGCAGCATTCATTGATTTAAGGATGTTTTGGAAAAGTTAAATAGAATAATTTCTGTTACATTAAAGCACTTGAAACATAGTATTCTTAGAAACAATGGCCAGAGAATTTCCAATGCTCTTAATAAAGGAACTTCCTCTATCAGGCATGATTCCTTTTAAATAACAATATTTTCCCAACAATGTGATAGGCTCCTAATAGGTGTGAGCTGATGTCTTGTGTTGCTTTGCATTTTTGATGGCTAAATGTTAAGCATCTTTTCATAAGCGTCTAGGGCATTTGTATATCTTCTTTGGAGAAATGTCTATTCTGATCATACCTGTTTTAAAAATTTGGATTATTTGCTTTTTCACTTTTGAGTTATGAGCATTCTTTATATAGCCTAGATACAAGTCCACTATAGGTAGACGATTTACAAATAATTCTCCTGTTTTGTGGGTTATTTCTTTCTCGATGGTATCCTTTGAAGCATGAAAATTTTGAGTGTTGATGAAGCCCAATTTATTTTTTAAATTGTTGCTTATGTTTTTGGTTTCATATCTAAGAAGACTTTAACTCAGGATCATAATGATTTGGTCCTATATTTTCTTTTTAATTATTTAGCAAAGTTGTTGGGGAATAGCTAACCTATCTCACATGAAACTTTTGGGAAACTACCATTATCTGTCAGTAATAATGTAAACATTGTGCTTGATCAAATTGCCTAAGATCATTTTGGAACCGCTTTGAGCCATGGGATGGAGACTTAACAAATAGCATAAACAGAAGCTCAAAATCCAGGGCAAATCAGAATATCCAGCTCACTCAGGTTGCTATCAAGTTACTGCGTAATGCCCACAGCAATTACATAAACCATATTGCTATACTCCCTGTACAAACTTCCATAGTTCTTTTCTGCATAGCCAGATGAACAAAAACTAAAAAGAAGAAAAATGTCAATGGCAACCTACAGCTTAATGTGAAAAGGTCCTAAAGAACACAGCCCTCTTGTTTAATCAAAATAACCATGGTTTAACAAGTTATAGCAAGTATTTTCAAATGAGTCCAATGAGTCTAAACCTTTTCTGTTCCCTGTGAGCTTAAAAGTCTAACGAGGTGAAATTATTGTCTTGCATAATTGATTAAAATTAATGCATTCCTGCAGTGACATTCTAATTTCCTTGATCTTAATCTTTCCCCAAGTGTCGTAGATGGGAGAGTTGTTATGAATAGTAACAGTTATGAAATACATTAAGCCTGCTGAGTACCATAGAATGAACATAGGAGAGCACACAGCAGTGACCTTAATGAGTATGAACCCTATAGCAGTTTCTTTCCATAGCTTGTCCTAGCTGCTGTGTGCGAAACATACTGCTGGGGTTCTTACCAACTTAGACTGAGATCGGAGCCACCCACTTATTTGCTACATTACAGATCATTTAGCTGGATCCTCCAAATCTACAGATGAGGAGATTATGAATACAGAGGGTTGGGGAAGGGCAATCCAGGCACAGAACAATACACTCGAACATGATTGTCCAGCAGTTAATTCTCTACCTTTTAGAAGTCATCTGTTTTTATGATTCCCAAGCATCAATTTGGTTTTGAGTAACCTAAGCAGGAAGACTAAAATAGAAATAGGCTGTCATTATATGGTTTAAAATGTCAAGTAAAGAGCAAGATATACTGAAGGTTCGAACCAGGGCTATTAACCAAGAAAATGATGTCACACTTATATCTTTTTATTTTGTGTATTCATTAACAAATTATTGTAAGTATACTTATTTTTAATACTCTGTTCTTTAACCTTTTTACTAGAGTTTGGTGAGTAACACATGACTATATTATGGTATTAGAGTATTCAGAAAAAAATTTTTTTTGTGACAGAGAGAGAGAGAGAGAGAGAGGGACATATAGGGATAGACAGACAGAAGGGGGATAGATGAGAAGCTTTGGTTTTTCATTGCAACACCTAAGTTGTTCATTGATTGCTTTCTTATATATGCCTTGACTGGGGGTTATAGCAGACTGAATGACCCCTTGCTCAAACCAGCAATCTTGAGCTCAAGCTGGTGATAACTTGCTCAAATCAGATGAGTCCACGCTTAAGCTGGTGACCTCGGGGTTTTGAATCTGGGTCCTCTGCGTTCCAGTCTGACACTCTATCCACTGTGCCACTGCCTGGTCAGGCTACAGCAGGGGTCAGGAACCTATGGCTCGTGAGCCAGATGTGGCTCTTTTGATGGCTGCATCTGGTTTGCAGACAAATCTTTAAAAATAATAATAATAACATTAAAATTTAAAACATTCTCATGTATTACAATCCATTCATTTCCAACCGCTCATGTTCATGGTTGCGGGTGGCTGGAGCCAATCACAGCTGTCCTCTGGGACTACACCAAATTTTTATTGGATAATGCATAGCACACACAGGTAGTTGTGAGGTTAGGAAGTAAACTTCCCTACTTTTAATCAAATAGTCAGCTAGCTAATTGCAGAAACTCTTTTGACAAAGAAGATGACTAAAAGAAAAAAAGATGAGGACTATCATACTTTTTAGCAGGAATGGACAGAGAAATTCGCCTTTGTGGAGAGAGCAGATTCTGCAGTGTGTCTAATATGCAATAATAAAACTGCATCAATGAAACCGTCAAATATAAAGCAGCACTTCAACACACGCCACATACTACATTTGCATCAAAATATCCAGCATGAGGGGGGGCCGAGGGGAACAGCAGGAAAAAAGCATGTCAAGAGCTACTATGCACAGTGCAAGCTAGTCAGCAGCAACTCCGTGTTTGGACCCAACAAGGTGACTGGAATTAGGCTAGCTTTGCTGGTGCTTTAGCAATTGTGAGAAACGGAAAGCCATTTATAGATGGAGAGTATGCCAAAACATTCATGCTTGATGTTGCCAATGAACTTTTTGATGACTTTTTGGATGAAGACAAGATAATCAAATGAATAAATGACATGCCTCTGTCAGGAAGAACTGTTTACAATCATGCCATCATGATGGCATATCAAATTGAGGCAACACAAGTGAAGGACATAAATGCAGCATCACTCTTTTCTCTTGCTTTGGATGAGTCAACAGACGTAAGCCATTTATCCCAGTTCAGTGGGATTGCAAGGTATGCTGTCAGTGACACACTACATGAGGAAAGTCTTGCTGTTTGCCTATGAAAGAGACAACAAGAGGGGAGGATTTATTCAAGTCTTTTACTGAGTTTGCTAAAGAAAAAAATCTACCATTGGATAAACTTATTTTGGTGTGTACTGATGGTGCTCCGTGCATGGTGGGAAAAAACAGAGGATTTTTAGCACTTTCTTATGAACATGAAAAGAGACCCATCCTAAGTTTTCACTGCATCCTACATCAGGAGGCGCTTTGTGCTCAGATGTGTGGTGAGCAGCTTAGTGAGATGATGTCACTGGTCATTCGGGTGGTCAACTTTATTGTTGCCGAACTTTAAATGATTGCCAGTTTAAAACACTGCTGGATGAAGTTGGGAATAATTATCCTGGTCTGCTTCTGCACAGCAATGTGAGTTGGTTGTCAAGAGGGAAGGTACTCAGCCATTTTGTGCCTTGTCTGAGTGAAATCTGGACTCTTCTTGAAGTGAAAAACATCAAGCATCCTGAGTTAGCTAACACTGAGTGGCTCCTGAAGTTCTACTATTTCGTGGACATGACTGAACATCTGAACCAACTCAATGTGTAAATGCAAGGCATTGGAAATACAATCTTATCCCTTCAACAAGCAGTGTTTGCATTTAAAAACAAGCTTGAACTCTTCATTACTGACGTTGAAAAAGGTCATTTACTACACTTTAAACGGAGAATTTAAAGATGCATGCACAGCAAGTGACCCTGCTCAACATCTTGATCTCCAACAGCTAGTGGGCTTCACATCTAATCTCCTGCAGTCATTCAAAGTGCACTTTGGAGAATTTTGTGAGCGCACTCATCTTTTTAAGTTCATCACCCATCCACACTAGTGTGCAGTGAACAGTGCCAACCTGAGTTACATCCCTGGTGTGTCCATCAGAGATTTTGAGCTACAAGCTGCTGACCTGAAGGCCTCAGACATGTGGGTGAATAAGTTCAAGTCACTGAATGAAGATTTGGAAAGACTTGCATGACAGCAAGCAGAGTTGGCAAGCAAACACAGTGAGGAGAAATGGAAAAACTTCAATCCTCGGACCAGCTGATTGTCAAAACTTGGAACGTGCTTCCCATCACAAACCATACACTGCAGTGTGTGAGTATTGCTGTACTGACAATGTTTGGCTCTACGTATGCCTGTGAGCAGTCTTTCTCACATCTAAAGAATGTTAATACCAAGCTACCGTCACGTTTAACAAATGGAAGTCTCAATGCCTGCATGAAGCTTAACCTCACCATGTATCAACCAGACAACATAGCCATCAGCAAAACCATGCAGCACCAGAAGTTGCATTAATGGTAAGAAGTACTTTATTAATCATTGGTTAGCAACAGCATAACAACATTATTAAAAAATAATTTAGAGACTAATTGTACTTTAAAAGTGTTGGTCTTACATAAAATGTACACATTTACTTGTATTTAGTGTTAAACATATTATATGGCTCTCACGGAATTACATTTTAAAATATGTGGCATTCGTGGCTCTCTCAGTCAAAAATGATCTTGACCCCTGGGCTATAGTATTCTGAATTTGACCACATACTTATGTTCTATATTTTCATAAGTGATCATTTTACTAATTAGTCTTCTTACATTTTACCCTGAATAAACCCTTTTCTGCATTTTGTGTAATACAGGTATAATGGGCACGAAGTCCCTCATCCTTTGATTGTCTGAGGAAGTATATTTCTCCTTAATTTCTAAAACTCTTTACCCAGTAAAGTTCTTACCTGGATGTTTCATTTCTTTCATCACTTTGACCATATCATCGGAGTCACTCCTTTTCTTGTATATAAAGAATTTTATTTCTCTTGCTGCTTTTATATTTTATCTTTACCTTTAATATGGTTTGATTATAATATAACCTGAAAAGATCTTTTTGAGTTGAAATTTTCAGGGTCTTAGGAGCTTTAGAAGCATAGATGTCCAAATCTCTCCTCAGGTTTGGGAAGTTCTCAGCCATTTTGTTTTATAAAATAACCTTCCAACCTGTTTCACCTTCTTTTATCCTCATGGGACTCCAATAATGCATAAGCTGTTTCTCTTAATGGTATTTCATAGTTTACGTATTTGGACCCTTTGTCATTTTTTTTTTGTTTTTATTGCATAATTTCAAATAAACTCTTTTCTGCTTCAGTGATTACACTAAGGAACAAAATTTTTGTTGCATCCACAAAAACACTTGTTCTTACCTAATTCGAGTGTGCTGATCTCAAATCTTGACATTTTTTTCTCTGTAAGCTACAGTTTTATTACAATTCAAGATTTTAGTTTTTCATCTTATTGTTAAATTTTCAAC
Source organism: Rhynchonycteris naso (assembly GCA_037038555.1). Lineage (NCBI taxonomy): Eukaryota > Metazoa > Chordata > Mammalia > Chiroptera > Emballonuridae > Rhynchonycteris > Rhynchonycteris naso. Next base: position 159,806,782 of record CM073000.1, on the reverse strand, counting down.
GTTTAGTTTAACATAATGAAGTAGAATATCTTCTTGGGCATCATCTTTGTGAAAATATAATAATATATATAATGCAGTAAATATACTAATACACTAAAAGATATGATTGCATCAGAATTTGTCTACAATTTCAAAATAGAACATATTAAAACACTTATTTTAATCACTTAAATTTTGTGCAAAGCTTATTTAAATTCTATTCAGGCAAAAATTTGCGTTTGTAGCTCTTGCGTTTGTGTAATTGTTGAGAACAATCTCATTTGATGCTCCAGCAGTAGTCTGCTCATCACTAACAGCTTCAAGATTTTCAGGAAACTTATCAAGGTGACTATTCAGGAAGTGAATCAATGCTCATGTTACATCCAATGTCGCAAAAATCCAACAGCATACTTTGAACCAGAAGTTTATATTCTTCTGCTCTTTTGTTGCCAAGGAAGTTCTTTGTAACTGCCACAAAAGACTGCCATGGTGCTTTCTCCTCCTTATTCATCTTCCTGGCAAATTCTTCATCATGTACGAGGGGTTGAATTTGAGGTCCATTGAATACGCCTGCTTTTATCTTCTCGAAAGTCAAGGCAGGAAAAGCACAAATAACATGTTGAAAGCATTCACTTTCTCTATTCAAAGTCTGAACAAACGGCTTCATTAAGCCATGTCTGATGTTAAGTGGGAGAAAAATGATCCTGTCTCAATTAACTACAGGTTCATTCACAATATTTTGCATCCCTACTTCCAGAGATTCATGTTTTGGCCACTCCTTCTCTGTCCAGTGTTTCTCCTGTGCTCAGCTTTTCCACAAACACAGAAAGCAAGGATAATTTGTGAAATCTCTCTGTTGTCCTAGCAGGAAATGTACCATTTTAAGATCCACACAAATGATCCCATTATGCTCCTCAAACTTTGTAAAGTTGAGGACAATTTTTATGTCATTATAATCTTCTCACGCATGAGTTGAATAACCAATTGGAACCACTGCATAAACATTACCGTTGTGTAGGAGAACACATTTCAGACTTTGTTTAGAGACTCTGTCAAGAAATAGCCACCATTCTGTTGGACTGTAAGTGGTAACACCTAGCTGGCTGAGAAGACTACTGATATCATGACAGTAAACAAAATGTTTGTCTCCAGAAAAAAAGTCCACAAAAATTTGTTCATACTTCCTGAAATGGGATACTTTAGCAGACGGGTGAAGTACCTTTTTTTCTTGAAGCCTGGAGGCTAATAACACAGCTGCTTTCTTTGATAGGCCCAAATCTCTAATTAAGTCATTCAATTCGGGTTGGCTAAAGTGCTGAGGGGTTAATAACTGCTTGGTATCAGAAGAAGACCCTTCAGATTCTACAACCATTTCCTCATGCATCTTTTCAAAATACACTTGATCACCATGTTCACTTTCTTCATCCTTAAAAGAAATAAAACCATTGAAAATTGGAACCGGGAGTGTCTCAGAGTGTGGCATAGGTCATATTGCTGAAGGAATATTAGGATATTTGATCATTTGCAGTTTTTTCTTGCTGATGCCCTTTGTATGGATCAGACAGAAATAACAGTCACTGCTCTGGTCCTTAGGTTCATGCCAAACCATGAGAATACCAAAAGGCATTCCTTTGCATTTTCTTTTTGTCCAGTCACAAAGCATTTCCTCACAATTATGACACACAATATGAGGAGCCCAATTTTTGTCTTGATTGCCAAGGGGAACTTGAAAATAAGCAATATATGCACGTGTCACAAATGATAAAATATTGTGCCTTTGACATTGAAGTGTTTAAGAGCCACATATATAACAGGAGGTGTCAGGACTGTTCTTACATTTACACCTACTCAAATAAGCCGTGATTAAATCCTGAAACAAAATAAGAAAATGTTTTATCAGATAATAATTTTTTACATTTAAAAACAACTACAATTATGTAAAAATGATGTTTGTAAAACATTAATTGCCTTGTGGTTATGTTCAATCCAAGAGTCATTGCCCTTTAACTCCAATTTAAAAACCAATGCATGCCATTAACTGCAACAAAAAGAAATTAAAATTGCTTAAAAACTAGAGCATGCACCAAAAAACATTTTAGATTTGGAATCAGCAATGCAGAAATATATAGAAAAGTTCTAAAACCTCATGCAACAGAAAATGAAAAAAAAATTGTTCACCAGTGTTATTTATTCTGCTTGATCTAGTATGTCATTGATGCTCTCTATTACAGTTTTTATTTTAGTCATTGAATTTTTTTTTTTTTTTACAGAGACATAAAGAGAGTCAGAAAGAGGGATAGATATGGACAGACAGACAGGAATGGAGAGAGGTGAGAAGCATCAATCATCAGTTTTTCATTGCGACACCTTAGTTGTTCATTGATTGCTTTCTCATATGTGCCCTGACCGCAGGCCTTCAGCAGATCGAGCAACCTCTTGCTGGAGACAGCGACCTTGGGACCAAGCTGGTGAGCTTTCACTCAAACCAAATGAGCCCGCGCTCAAGCTGGCGAACTCAGGGTCTTGAACCTGGGTCTTTTGCATCCCAGTCCAACCCTCTATGCACTGCGCCATCACCTGGTAAGGCCATTCATTGAATTCTTCAGCTCTAGAATTTGAATATTTTTCTGTATGATTTCTATTTCTCTGTTAAACTTTTTGTTTGGGTATTTTTTAAACTGATTTTGTTGAATTGTATTTCTGTTATTACTTGTGGCTCAGTGAATTTCCTTAAAAGAACTATTTCGAATGCTTTATCAGGAAAATCACAGATCTCCATTTCTTTGAAAGTTTGTGTTCCTTAGCTGATGTCATGTTTCCTTAATTTTTCATGTTCCTTGAAGTCTTGATTTGCTGTTTTTGCATTTGAAGTAGTGGTCACCTCCTCCAGTGTTTATGGATAGGTTGAGAGAAATACCTTCCATAAGCCTTTTATGAATACTGAGGCTCTCAGACCTTTTCTGTAAATATGCCTGCCACACATTTCTTGGACCCATCTGGCAGAAAATTATTAAGATTATATGCCTTCTCTTGATCCTTTAAAGTCAGGCCAATTGCTGAAAGTTACATGCTTGCTTTCCCTAGGGTGGTGCTGAATGCCTAAATTTGCATGCTTTTTCTCAGACCTGAAGAGTTGGCCTAGCTTTCTGCACATGCTTACTAGTCAGCTGCAAAGACTCATTCTCATTGCCCTTGGTGGTATGCACAGAGAGCTGGCCTCAGGATGAGTATGTGTGTGTGTGGGGGAGTGCCTGTTAGTCCATTGTTGGTATCTGCATGTGAGGCATGTTGTTTATGGATGGGCTTTCTAATGGAATCTAGAAGTGGTTAGTAGGGACTGCATCCCTTTGATATCCTTCAAGAGCCCTGGTTGCTGGTCTTCCAGACATTTCCTGCTTCCACCCCCTCCCCACTGTCACATAGCACACCTCAGTATTTTGCATGGTGTGAGAATGAAACGGGACTCTTTGGCAGCATCCTGTACAACTGGGTGAGTTAGGTATTCACTCACGTGTTCTCATTTTTCCTATGGTGAGAAATCCTGGACTGAGAAGGTCTCTTCTCTCACTGAAATATGCCACTTTTTGGAAGAGATGACATGACAAAAATAAAACTATTTTTCTTACCTTCTTCAATGTATTCAATATCACTGATTATTTTGCTCTAATAGTGTGCTGAAACTTCCCTGCTGGGCTTCCGAAATTCCACAGAGGCACTCTCATCCTTTGGTGATTGTGAAAATTAGAGTTTTTCAGGTGAGGTAGGGTGAGATGATAGAAAAGTCTTTTTCCTGCATTTTGATGACATTACCTCACAAGTCTCAATATCACTCTTTTCACCAATATAAATGTAATATTGTAATTGACTATGCTCATAGGAGTAACCTCTGGTGTTGACTGAGTAAGGGATGGAAAGCTACCTTTGGGATATAGTCTCTTAAATGAAATGTATTGGTCCTCTGCTGGAGTGGTGCTTAAGGCAGTTGGTGTCCTTGGAGTGCTGCTTTAACCCCCCCCCCCCCCCACACACACACATACTCATCCTGAGGCCAGCTCTCTGTGCATACCACCAAGGGCAATGAGAATGAGTCTTTGCAGCTGGCTAGTAAGCATGTGCAGAAAGCTAGGCCAACATACACCTTATATAACCCTGCAATAACTTAAAGGAATTTACAAATATCATAATGGATGGGTTGGGGCTACAAAGATGGAAAATGCTCTTCTTTCTCAAACAGCTGATGGAGAGGGAGAAATGCATGAAATGAACAATTAGCAGATGCTTTCTATGGAAGAGGCCATAGTAGGCATTGGGATGTGGAGATGAAGAAGATGCTAGTAATGTTTTCAAGGACACCCTGTCACAGAAGAGAAGAACATGTGTACAAATAATTACTGTGTGAAAAGGACAAAACTAGAAAAGAAAACATACATAGGTAGTTCACATTAGTAAAATATTGACCAGAATTCCTTCTAGTGAAAGCCCTGACTGTGAAAGAAATACATGAATATCCTCCTTGGAAACAGGGTTGAACCACAGCACATGCTAAAGCAACAGAGTACTCGGAAAGAAGTTATGACTAGCAACAGAGGAGCCATTTGTTTTCCAGATAAAGAAAGAGTTAATTGAGAGAGAGAAGGAAAGAGAGAGGGAAAAACAGGGTGAAAAAGGGAGAGAGAGGCAGAGGGGGGTGGAGAGGTGGAGGCAGTGGGAAGGATGAGGAGAGTCAGAGAGAAGGCAACAGAAGACTAGTCTATGCTTCATGATGTCACCCAAATCTTCCAGTGAAAGTTTACTGAACTCCTAAAATGTTTGGTAAGTGGATTATGTATGGACCTTTTTTTGTAAATAATTGAAAAGGTCAAAGCTCACATGAAAACTGGTGTTGGAAGGGAAAGGAAGGTTTAGCTGGTGGCCATGAGGTACAACAGGCCAGAAGGACCCCCGTTCTTTGAATATTAGTAGAAATATTTAGAAGAATATTAACTTTATTCTGGCTGTATTAAAGTCAATTCCACTCAGGTTAAGGGGAGTTGGGATGGAGAGGATTCTCATCTAACATATGAATTGCGGTTGCATTTTCACACATTGCTTTCTGGAAATAATATATCAAACAAAAGAATAGCTATAAGGTTGAGAATTTCAAGTTATTATCTAAGGATATGTGTTGGGGATCAAGCCAGCCTTTTAAAACTCCTCTGTTCAAAACTTGGCTCAACAGACAGAGCATGGATTTCCCACTCATTAAGGCCAACCTAAAGCAGAGTATTTGAACTGGAGCCCCTGGTTAACTTTGCTCCTGAGACCTTTGTGCTATCTCTGTGCCCTATAGGAAACTTACTAAAGGCAGCTCTCTGCCTTTCCTGTATTGTTCAAATGTTGTGACCTTAAACCTGTGCCTTCCCAGGACAGTTACTTTACAAGTCAGATGAAAACTCCCTTATCAGGTATCCCCTTTTCTGCCCTCTCTCGCCTGCAGGGAGAGTGATCAATCAGTTAACTGTGCCTGGTAGGAACTCTGAAAAGGCTATTCTTCAAGAATGAAGCAATTCTTGTTTAATACACAGCCCGATACTCAACCCCCTCTCCCCCTCAGGACGCTCTGGAGAAAGAAGTGAGGAAACAATAGATAATCCTTTGGATTCTCTGTTATACTCACTACTTTCAAATGATGAATTTTTAAACTAGAGAATCAAAGAAGACAGAGAACAGAGACTCTCAGCTCCTGAGAGTTATAAAAAAATATACTTCTATTCTTGCCTTCTGACTGGGGAAGCTGCTGGCCGACTTATAATTTGAACAAGTGGTTTCTTGTAGACTTTTCTTATGGGGTTTCCCAGGTTTTCTTGTACTTATGTATTACATATTAATTTACATGGCGGCAAGTAGAAGGCTTTAAATTCAAATTCCAAGGGAGTAAAAAAAGTACAGAATCATCCTTATAAGGATCACAGTTGTTACAAATACAGTTTCTAAAGTAGCTTAGTTTTTGACCTTGTTACTTTAACATTATAAATATTAATCAAGCTTTGACAAGTTTGTCAGAAACAGTCCTAAAGAAATTGAATTTGTCATCCTGGGATTTGGCATGTTGTGATAATAGTCAAAACTCAGGATAATAAATAACAAAAAGTGCATTAACAATTTATGAAGTACTCACTATTACGTCAAGAATTTTACTTTGCAAAGAAATGGGGAATATTGGATCCTGGGTTCACAAAAATTTTAATTTTAGTTATTGAGAAGGACGTGAAATGTAAATCACCTAGTGTGGAGTTTACCTTTTAGCAGAATCAGGGGAGGGTGGGATTATCAGAGAAAGGAGATTTGAGCTAATCTGAATTTGGGAAAAGCATGTTCTAAATGAAAAAAAGAGTAAGGGATGAGAAAATAATATTGGAGAATTTTCAGGACAAAGGTGGCCAGGTCCCCTGGAGTGGAAGGCATGTCTGGAGGAGGAGAGGGCGATGGACCAGATGGTAGGAGCATTAAGGTCACAGTGGCCTTAAAAGACAGGTTGGACTGATGCAGTATGTTGGTGTCATTGAAGGTTTTTGAACAGGAAAATAGCTCAATCAGATTGGTGAGAAAGTCCTGATTTCCCTTTCATCCACTTTACTGATATTTAATTATTCTGGTGATAGCAATCACACATTCAACTAACCAGGTCTCTGCTGTTACTTAAAACATTTGTGCATTGGAGGAGTCAGGATGTCTGGGCTTATGTAATTCTTTATCCTAAACTCTCTTTCTCTCTCTCTCTCCCTCCCTCCCTCCCCCATATACTTTCAAACTCCCTCCAGTTCTGCTAGCGTATTTCTCCATATCGAAATGGACTTATCACATAACATGAAGTAGGTTTCAGTTTGCGGAGGACGTACGTACCTGGCATAGAGTGGTTAACAGGCTGAGTCCAGGGTGCTTGGTGTACATTTTGTCTGGAGCCAGGACTAGAGTACTTGCCCTTCTTTTAAATAAAACATTTAGAATGAGAAATATTAGAGCTGATTTCTCCAGCTAACAGCCTCATTGACCTAGTTAATTTCTAGTCCAAAAAAAAGAGAAGATTTTTCAAGTTCCTAAAGATTGTGTTCCTTGATTCCAAGCTGGAAACACAGGGTTATGGTCCTGAATGTTTGTTTTTCAAGTTTTGCTTTGACTTCTTAGCTGCCACCCTGTGGCACTGACCGCCCTGCAGCTTCACTGAGAGTGAAGGGTTCAGTGGGAACACCTTATCCCGAGTCTTCTGAGAGGACACGATCCTCCTTTCATCTACACACCCTTGTCCATTCTCCACCCGAACTGTAAACCAAAATTGTGGATTTGGGTTTAGTTTAACAGGGTTGAAGTTTCAGATTGGCTTGGAGAACAGCTATGCTATAAAGATTCTTGGTTCATCAGTCTCCCTTCCAAGGTCCTATTGTGCTGGAATTATGACAGGCAGTGAGGAGGCTGACAGTTCTCTCTCCAGGAGACTTCTCCAAGTCATGAGTCAAGGAGACCCTTGTGTTTAGCTACATGGGTTTGATACTGCAAATATCGTTATTTAGTCAGGTTGCTGTTTGGTTCTAAATGCAACCCCCATTGTTTTTCCTTGTTGTTTTTTTAAACAAAAGATGAATGTTCCTGGAAGGGGCAAATTTTTATGTAGCTCTATTAAGAAGAAATATTTCATGTTTCCTTCACTGAGACAACCCGATTTTTAAAATTTTCATTTGGTGTTTTTTGTTTTTTTCTTTTTCCTGGTACAGCAGTGAGTTACTATACTATAGTTCTCAGCTTTGAATGAAGCTCTGAGCTTTTATCAATGGGAAGAGTCATAAGGCAGTTTCATTTATAAGTTTTTGAGGTAACTCCATACTGCTTTAAACAATGGCTACCCAAGTCTGCATTCCCACCAACAGGGCTCCCTTTTCTTCACTCTTTCACCAACACTTGTTTGTTGATTTATGTTGATTTACTGATGAGAGCCATTCTGACAGGTGTGACGTGATATCTCTCGTGGCTTTTAATTTGCATTTCTCTGGTGATTAGTGATATGGAAGATCTTTTTATATGTGTATTGAAGAAGTATATCCTCTTTGGAGAAGTGTCTGATTCAGTCATCTGCCTATTTTTAATTGGATTGTTTGCTTTTTGGTGTCAAGTTGTATAATAAGTTCTATATAAATTTTGGATATTAACTTCTTATTGGATGTCATTCAGTACATTGTCATTTCATTTTGTTGATGGTTTCCTTTGCTGTGAGAAAGCCTTTTAATTTGATGGAGTCCCGTTTGTTTATTTTGCTTGTTTTCTTTGCCTGAAGAGAAATATTAGAAAAAATACTGCTTTGAGAAATGTCTAAAATTTTACTATCTAGGTTTTCTTCTAGGATTTTTATGATTCAAGACTAACATTTAAGTCTTCATTTTTACTTCATTCTTGCGTATGATGTAAGAAGGTGGTTTAGTTTTATATTTTGCATATATCTGTCCAATTTCCTCAACATCATTTATTGAATAGACTATCTTTACCCCACTGTGTTTTTACCTCCTCTGTCAAGTATTAATTGGCCATAAAAGTGTGGGTTTATTCTGGGTTCTCTATTATGTTCCCTTGATCCATATGTCTGTTTTTATGTCAGTACCATGCTCTTTTGATTACTATGGTCTTGTACTATAGCTTAAAATTAGCTTATGTGATTCCTCCAACTTTGTTCTACTTCTCAAGATCTGGGAATTTATCCAAAAAATCCTATAACACTAATTTGAAAGAATATATGCACCCATATGTGCATTGCAGTGTTATTTACAATAGCCAAGATTTGGAGGCAGGCTAAGTGCCCATCAGTAGAGGAGTAGGTAGTAAAGCTGTGGTGCATATACATGATTGAATACTACTCAAGTGTAAAAAGGAAGAAAATCTTACCCTCTGTGACAGCATGGATGGACCTGGATGAGCATTATGCTAAGTGAAATAAGCCAGTCAGAGAAAGGTAAGTACCATCAGATTTCACTCATATGTGGAATCTAATAAAAAAAATAAAATAACAAGCAAAATAAAGACAAACTCATAGATAGAGAACAGACTGTCAGTTGCTTGGGAGGGGGCTGTAGAGAGACGAATTGAGCAAAAAGGAGAAAAAAAACTCATGGACATGGACAACAGTGTGGGGGTTGCCAGGAAAAGGGGGGAATGGGGAGTTGAAGAAGAGTATAGGGGGAATAAATGGTGATGAAAGGAGATGACTTGGGATGGTGAACATACAATACTGTGTACAGATGATGTACTATAGAGTTGTGCACATGAAACCTGTATAATTTTGTTAACCAGTGTTGCCCCAGTAAATTCACAAGAGAAGATTCATACCACCACCTTACAGGGATTCATCGGGCCTTGGAGTTGTTCAGGACTAATTGACTCAATTAGCAACAATGGCAGGTAATTGCTTATGTGTTGGAGTCTGAAAAAATACAGAAACTCACTAGCAATTTGACTTCTTAGGAGGACAAATCATTATATATATTTAACTTAAATAGCTTTAATATTGCTGCATTGTGAATCTTATTACTATAAGTGGTTCAAGAACCACGTGGAATGATAAATAATAGCATAGTATATCATTCTTTGAAAATAAATATTATTAATACAAATGGAGCTAATAAATATAGCATTCAGTTATAATGGTAAATCAATTGAAACTGAATAACTATCTGTTGATTAGACTGCTCCTAAATAATTCTTATTAAATTTAATGTTATCAATGGGCAGCCTTTAGAATTTATCAGATAGTATATTTTCTTTGAAAAGACTTTATTACCAAATATGAGTATATATATTAAATGTGATACAGTCTTACAAAATAAAAATCTCATTAAGAATGACAAAATAAAATGTGGTCCACAATATCCATTTTTACTTTTCATTATCTTCTAATAATTCTTAATAGGATTTCCCTTTTATGAAAGTAAGGGATTATAGGTAAGTTTCTGGATTGTTTCAGCAGGTGCGATTACATGATGATCTCTGCTTCTGATGACCTGTGGGTCTTTGCATGAATCATTGTCCCTCTCTAAGTCCCATATTGTTGCCAATAAAATTTACTCATTCAACCAATGGAATGAGGATATAGTGGTGAAAAAGGAAGGCATGGTCCCTATACTTAAGGAGACAATATTGCTAGAAGGTGACACAGACTAGTAAACGAACAAGCTGATTTCAGATGGTAATGAGTGCTGTTAAGATTATAAAAAAATATAATGTCAGATAGTGACTAAGAGATGCTTTTAAAATAGAATGATCAGGGAAGACTTCTGTGGCACAGTGACATTTGAACAGAGGCCCAAATGACAAGGAGGAGCCAAGCTATGAAAGAGCTGTGGTAGAGGCATATGGAAGAGCAAGTGAGAAGGCCTCATGGCCAGAACACATGTGGTTTGTTCAGGAATAATGGGAAGGTCAGTGTGCACAGTGAGGAAGGGGACAAAAAGAGGAGAGGGCACAGAAGTGGGGCAGTAATTGACTATGTTGCACCTCAAAGGCCATGCTAAAGATTTTATTCTAAGTGCCTAAGAAGCCACTAGAAGATTCTGAATAGATGAACATTGATGGGTTATGTTTTTAAAGAACCCTTGCCTTCCCTATGGGAGAATGGACTACAGAAAGGGCAAGAATGGTGGCAAGGAGGCTGCCGGGAAGTGATGGTGCCAAACTCTGCTCAGTGTGCCTTTATCTTTGAGGGTGCAGATCTTCTCTCAAAAAGAAGAAGAAGGAGGAGAAGGAGAAAGAGAAAGAGAAGAAGGAAGAGGAAGAGGAGGAAGAGGAAGAAAGAAGGAGGAGGAGGAGGAGAAAGGGGAAGGGAAAGGGGAAGGAAAAGAAGAAGGAGAATGAGAAGAAGAATGCTTCAATCCATTTGTACAGCATCATAAATTCTTCATCTTGAAGACTAGCCATATATTGCCTCTGGCTAAGAATGGACCATCTTTATACGTTTCCTTCACCTCTGATACCATGTTTAAGTGTTTTATAAAAAGAAGCTACGTATATATATTGCACATCCAGATTACCATGAAAACCAAAGCAAAATAAAACAGAAATAAGAGTAGGTTGGTTTAAAGTTCTCTCCATTGTGTTGCCCGATTCTTCTATTAATACATAGACCATTGCTAATGTTTTGTGCGCGATATCATAGTAACATCATTTTCTAAGGGCTTCAAGCATTTTTTTAAAACAATTTAATTTCTAATGCTCAAACATTTTGAAATATGGTTTTCTAACTGCCTGTTTTAGAAGTGGAAGATATCAACAAGTCAGGTAAAGAAAACCTCAGGGAGGCCCTGGTGTGTTAGCTCAGTCAGTTAGAACAATGTTTTTACATCCTCAGGTCTGTGGGCCAGTGTCAGTCCATGCACTGGAGGCTGAAAAACTACTGAGTGTGTCCAGAAACACCAAGCTTGGGGGTTACATTCCTGGTCAAGGAACATAGGGGAAGCAACCAATGAATGCACAACTAGGTGGAACAACAAATAGATGGTTTTCTCTCTCTCTCTCTCTCTCTCTCTCTCTCCCCCCCTCCTCTCCCCTTCTTACTCCTCACCTTTCTTCTTTCTGTCTCTAAAAATCAATCAATAAAAAACAATTAAAAAAAGAAGACCTCATGTTTATGATGAAGTAAAAGCATGTTTGCTATATTTCCCCTCTTTAAACATACTAAATAATAAAAGAAATAACAAATAGAAAAGTGGACTCCAAAAATTTTAAATAAAAAGTAGAGAATTGAAAAATAGAAACCCCAAACATAAGGTATAAAAGCAATTTGTCAAAGAGTGCACAGTGTCTACCCAGGGAGCAGCACAATAGCACATAGCTCCTCTAAAACTGGGGGGCAGGTGACCAGCTGACTCTCAAGGGCTCAAGGGGCCGAATTTAAGGCAACAGGGACTAGGGAAGTAGAAGCCCATGGCATGCCCATCTGAAGAGAACAGCCATAGCTCAGACCTATCCACATTTTGTCATGCCAGAAAAGTTCCTTTGATGATTGCCAGATCATCTCATTTTTTAAAAAAGAAATTGGAAAGATGGATTTCTTTATGAAATGTTCCTATCTTTCAAAAACTGTGTGGGCCAAACAGAATTGTCTGCCAGCTGGGGATTCCATCTGTGGTCTGCCAGTCTGTGATCCCTCCTCAAAAATAAGTGGCATAATTCTCCAAGGCCCACCTGATGATTCTTTGGTTAGATATATGAGATCCAGCAGTGCAAGAGCAGCATCCCCAGGGACACCTAATGCCACGTTACAACAAGGTGGGAGGCAGAGCTGCGTATGGCTGGGTTGCTAGGCAAGGCGATTGTGTTGATTGGATGAGGTGGGTGAGAAGGATCCATAGCATTGCTAAGATTTCTGGAACTTTCAGAGCTTCACTGTGAGCTTCCTTGACTCCCCAAAGTGTAGACACTGCAGGGAGGTGTGGCTCATGGCAGAAGATGTATTCAATTTAGTTGAGTGTAACAAACCCAGATAAAAACTGAACTGCCCAAGCTCCTTCGCTTCGCCTTTCCACTCCTGCTCCGTAGCGGTAGTTGGCCAGGACCAGGCTGCCACAGAGATGATTAATAGCCAGGAGGCGGCAGCACAACATCTTTGCGTCCACACAGCGAATGTGGGCAGTAACCCGGCGCACACTGACACCGTAAAGAGAGGAACGACTTACCTCAGATTGGGAATCCTCTGAAATAACAAGGTAGAATTCAGACAGATACTTTTCTGCAGTTACAGAGAAACACACAACAACAAATAGTCTGCAAAACATTAAAAAAAGAAATTTAATAACACAGGAAAGCTATGGGGCTATTTACCATTATTCTCCTTGGAAATCACTAAATCAAGGATTCACTTCTCTGATCATAATGCTTTTTCTTTCCAGCTAACTTGTTCACTGTTTCCCACAGTAACTGATCTTTGGACCCACAAACACCTCTGTCCATCAATGTGTCTCCTTTTTTCCTCATTTGTCTCTGCTTCTTTTCCCTGCTCTTTAGTCAACTTCGATTTCAGAGGCCATTGTTTCAATAACACTCTCTTCTCTGGGATTAAGTTTGCTTACCTTACCTGTGCTTCACCCATTTTTTTCAGAAAACATAAACTATATTTTCTCTATTTTTTTTGTATTCAATATACAACCTCTCACCCTGATCAGGAATTGATCTTCTTTAAAAATAATGCTTAATTTTTCTCTTTAAAATAAAAATATGCCCTGGCCATTTGGCTCAGTCTGTTAAGAGCATCATCCTGAAATGACATGATTACGGGTTTGATCCTCAGTCAGGACACACATAGGAAGTGATCTATGTGTACAACTGAGTGGAACAACAAATGCATGCTCTCTTTCGCCTTCCTTCTCCCCCATCCTCTTCTTCTCCCAGTCTCTTGAAAAAAAAAAAAAAAGAAGCTCTGGCTGGATAGTTCAGTTGGAGCATCATCCCAGAGCATGGAGGTTGTCAATTTGATCCCCAGACGGCACATACAGAACAGCTTGATGTTTTTGTCTCTCTCTCTCTCCCTGTCTCATGTGTGTGTGTGTGTGTATGCCTGAGCTGAACAACAAAATGCTTACATCCACCCCCATCTCTAGCTACTGAATCTCTTCCCTTTTTATTCTCTTCTTTTCCTCAACTTTCTTGATGTTCAACTCTTTCCAGATTGCCTCACCTCTCCACCAAATTGCCTCTGCTAAGCCAGCAGTGCCCCCATGCTGGTCTATCCAGGTGGCATTTTAGTCAGCTTGTCCTCTCGGTTGCATTCCTGGTTTCTGCCTTTCTGGCTTCTCCTCCTCTGCCTGTGACATAGGTTCATGGAGCCATTGCACACTGGAGCCCTCACAGCTTGGTTTGGTCATAGGTCTTCTCTTCTGCTCAAATTCCATCTTTCTCCCTAGCTGTTGCATTGATAGTCACCACCTCAGTATAAACTGATATCCTGAGTCCCCATTGCCAGTCTCACCTCATTTTCCACCATGAACCCTGCTCTGGGGAAGTTCACATGGCCTTCTTGTAGAGCCATGGTTTGTCCCAGCCCAGGCCCTTCACACACTCGCCATGTCCCCCGCCCCGCACCCCAGCTATGGCAGTGCTCCTCAAATTATCATCTGCAGTAAAACCACTTGTTTTGTAATTTTCTAATCCATTCCACACTGACACTTTTATAAAGACAATAACAATAAAATACCAGAAAAATGAAATGAATAAAAAAGCTACAAAATTCAAGCCTCACTTTAACTAGATTCAAGTGATATAAAATGACTCTGTTAAATTGCTCTAAAACTTACAAATGCTTACCCTCAATTATTGCCATAATGTTGTTGCAGATTATTAACAAACATCCCAGGACTGGAATGGGTTTGAAAACCTTTAGTAGAACTCTTGTCCCCTTTTGCTTGGTGTACCCCATCAGATTTCAACTAAAAAGAATCTAATTCAGAGACACTTCTCCAAAGAAGACATACAGATGGCCAATAGGCAGATAAAAACATGTTCAACTTCACTAATCATTAGAAAATGCAAATTAAAACCACAATGAGATATCATCTCACACCAGTCAGAATGGCGCTCATTAACAAAACAACACAGAATAAGTGCTGGCGAGGATGTGGAGAAAAGGGAACCCTCTTGCACTGCTGGTGAGAATGTAGACTGGTGCAGCCACTGTGGAAAACAGTATGGAGATTCCTCAAATAATTAAAATTCGAACTGCCTTTTGACCCAGCTATCCCACTTTTAGGAATATATCCTAAGAATACCAAATTACTGATTCAAAAGAAGAAATGCACCCCCATGTTGACTGCAGCATTGTTTACAATAGCCAAGATCTGGAAACAGTCCATGTGTCTGTCAGTGGATGAGTGGATTAAAAAGCAGTGGTACATATACACAATGGAATTCTATGCAGTCATGAAAAAGAAGGAAATCTTACCTTTTGTGACAACATGAATGGACCTGGAAACTATTATGTTGAGTGAAATAAGCCAGGCAGAGAAAGAAAAGTATCATATAACCTCACTCATTTGAGGAATCCAATGAGCAATGTGAACTGAGGAGTGGAATAGGGGCAGAGGCCAGATCAAAGGGAGCAGAGGGGAAGTGGACAGAGGAAAAGGGGATGAGAGAATGAGATCAGAGAAAGGAAAGAGATTCATGAAATTATATATACATTAGACAGCATTATAGAGAGCAGGAAAGCAAATCCTGGTGGGAAGGGGTGAAGGCTTTGGGGGAAGGGGGGCTAGGGGGATGTTGAGGGGAACACGGGGAATATATTCGGTGGGAGACTTGAATCTATGTAAACACAATAAATTAAAATCAATAAAAATTAAGTTAAAAAATAACCTCATTCAGGAAAGCCTTCCCTGATCTTTATAAGTCACTTACACCATTGTTTATTCTTTCTCTCTTTTTTTTTCTTTCCCAAGTGAGAGGAGGGGAGATAGAGAGACAGACTCTGCATGCACCTAGGGATTCACCCGGTAACCCCTGTCTGAGGCCAATGCTCTGCCCATCTAGGAACATGGTTGCAACTGAGCTATTTTTAGTGCCTGAGGCAGTGTCTCCATGGAGCCATCCTCAGTGCTGGAGCTAACATGCTCAAATCAATTAAGCCATAGCTGAGGGAGGAGAAAAGAGAGAGAGAAAAGGAGAAAGAGAAAGAGAGAAGAGGGAGGGGTGGAGAAATAGATGGCTGCTTCTCCTGTATGCCCTGACTGGGAATTGAACCTGGAACATCCACATGCCCCAGGTCTAACACTGATTCAACTGGCCAGGGCCATTGTTTATTCTTAAAACCCACATGACTCTCTCTGTAGTACTTTTAGTAGCACATCTGTAACCTTTGTGTCCTCCACATAAGCTACATGATGGCAGAAACTGGATTTTTTCTTTCTCTGATCACTATTGTATTCTTGGCACATAGTGGGCACTCAGAATTACCTGTTCACTGTGTAAGAGGACAGGCACACACAAAGAGTTAGGTGAATACAGAGGCAATAGATGATTCTGCCCAAAGGTTTCAGACAAATCGACATTTAAGTGAGGGTTCCAGGTGCAGATGGTGGGAAAGAGCATTATGGGTGAGTATACTGGTGTCTATAAAAGCACAGATGCACAAAAGCACAAAGCTTGTCTGAGGAAGGGTAAGTGCTCTGGGTGCTTAGAGCATGAAGAGTGCTGAGGTGGAGAAAAGGGCTGTGATAGTGAAGTGTGGGGATAAAGATGAGAAGACAGACTGAGTTGTTAAAGTCCACAGATGCCACACTAAGCTTTTACTGCTTCTAGATAGATTGAAAGTCATTCTTTCTATCTAGTAATAGGAAGTCATTAAATAATTTATAGTAGTAGAATACATGATTAAATTTGATTTTTATAAAGATATTGGTGGTGATGTGGAGATGAAATGGAAAGGGTCAAGTTGAAAGGCTCTTGGGACAATTTGCTTCCAGAGTACCTGGATGGACAGGGGGATGGAAAAGAGGAGGTAGGCTGGGGAGGTATTGAGAACTTGGCAACTGCAGGATGGGGCTCCTGAACTCCTGGGGATCTGAGGATGAGGCGGGGATGCTCTGCATACATATTATTTGGGATGGAAGCATTGTGAATTTCTTCTTTATTGTTTCAGCTCCCTGACCATGGTACTTTTTGCTTTTCTAGAGCATAGAAATAAGTTCTAGGAGTATACCTTTCTTAAGCCCCTGGTTATAATACTAGTGCAATTCATCACCTGACAGAAAATAGTGATAGTAGTTATGCTTCATCCTCTGGATGTGACACATAACTTTATCAAAGATCATTTCCTCTAAATAACAATAGACAATGGCAAAGTAGTCTTTTATGCTGGATGATGATTGATAGTTTTACGTTGATCTATGGTTCCATGGTCTCTAAAGTGTCAGCATCAGAGTTGTAATATTGTACCTCTAAGATTTTGGCAAAGTTATTTCATATGCCCTCGGATCTCATCTCAGTCGTTCTGTGCTACTCCAGGAGAGCTGTTGGAGATTTTCACCACACATGGGTCCCCAGACCAGAACCAGGATATGCCCTAGAAAGGCTGAATGAAGGAAGCCAGGGTGGAGTGGGAGTTACCGACCTTCGAGTGCTGCTTTCCTGTGCTCTCATATGTGCTTAATAACGCCCACCTCCAACCCAAGTTACAGTATGAGTTATTACTACCTTTTGAAATCCTATTTCATCTGCCTTATTCTATAAAAAGTTGCCTCACAGTCTCTTCAACTGGTTGAGGGTGCTGTGCTTTACACAAAAATATCTTCACCATCACAATCATCATGGATATCATATGTAATTTATACTATACATAATCTGATGCATTGTTTGTTAGTTTGTTTTAAAGAAAGATCTGGGATTATTATTCTGTCATGTTTGATGCTTTTCCTCGGAGCTTTAAGAAATGGGCTGAAGCTAAGACAAAGACATTTTTAGCTTCAAAGGAAATTGATGTGGAAAAAATTGAGAGAAACAGATGAGCTGGTTCAGCATGGTGTGGCAGGGACACATTTACTGTGCCTTGCCTAAGTGATGCTCACTGTTTCCTATGAACTGCTCTCTCCTGGTGGAATCAGACCTGATTTTGCCTCCCTAACCAGGTTTTTCCAGATATTAAGATAATGAGGTGAAGCTAGGGAGAGTGAGGGAGAAAGTCTAGCAGTCCTGAAGGGTAAATATTCTTATTTTCACTGTGTGGGTTTCTGTTGCTTGGGGGTGGAGCTTACGCTGTGGGATTCTTCCTGCTGTGGACCCTTTAGTTATTTTCAGATTTCGCCAACAGCAAAATGAGGCCTCTGCTTTCATGTCCTACTGCTTCCAGATGGAGACCAATGCTGAAAAGTAAACCAGGCAGCTTCTCTAGCCTTGGGAGGCAGCAGAGCTCTCTTTCGTTTGACTTCAAGGAAGAGAGTCAGCAGATTGCGTCCTGGTGGCTTTGCATGGTCTCTCACTTCTGTCTGGGAAAAGTCAAGGGTAGAGGCTTAGAAAGGCCCTTCCTGTTCTCTGTAGCAGCAGCTACAGTGATGAGTTCGACAGCTGGAGAGGAGAGTTCTGGGAGTAAAGGCAGGCAGGCAGTGCTCATAAGATACTAAGAGAAAGTCACAGCCGCTTCTATGCACAGTAGAAGGCAGTGGCCCAACTCCTCATTCAGCTGATCTGAGTTAAGTCAGCCTACTAGTAAAGTAGCATTTCATACATAGATTTGGACAAAAATATCATGGAGAATCCAGACTCAATAAAAAAAGTCCGACCTTTTGGTCGTGGGATAGTCTATACAAAGCAAAACAACATTAAATGTCTCTATGTTTATCAGTAATGGCTGAGTCAAGTTCTCCATCTCCAGTCATTCTCCTTTGGAGCCAGACAGTTATATCAGATCACAAGGCAAAAGTAAACAATCTCTTTCTCTGTGGTTCCATGATACCTGGCAATTGAGTTCATGTGACACTTATCACATTGTATGATTGTATCTCCTTCTCCAGCTGGAGCCTCTTGGGCTGCTGCTTAATCATCTTTATGTCCACTCATGGAGCAAACCCGAGAGTTTGCATTCTGTAAGCATTTGTGGAATTAATTTAATAATGCTGACTTCTCTTGAAAGTCCCATGAGGAAGAATCTTCAGACCACCTCTGTGGTTGGTAGTGTTCCCTGTGGGAGGTGGTCATTAAGACTCTATCTGGATGTAGGGTCATTCATCCCTGATGAAACATTCTGAGCTGAAATGTCATATTTAAGTGCTCTGTTTGTTCTGAAACTGATACAGTATTATTAATCAATGTCACCCCAATAAATTCAATTAAAAACTCTATAAGGTTCTTTCTTAGCCACTTAGATCCCACAGGCCAATATGCATTTACATGCCTATGGAAAAAAAATAGGTTCATCAAAATTTTATGGCCAGTCCAACAAACTTGCTTATAATGGAACCCAGGAATTATACAACACAGGTAATACTTGTCTGGTGCTCTGCATTAAGAGGAATGCAACTGGCAATCATGGATGATCACATTGGTTCTCAGTCATTAGCTTATTTGTGTGACCACTTTATTGTTAGCCTCTGGCAATAGCATGTAGACTCCATGACGGTAAAAACCATGTCACTTTTTGCTCACCATTTTTTCACAATGTCTCGCAAACTGCTCACAGATAGCAGTCACTTAGTAACTACTTGGGGAGAAATAGGAAGAGGGAAGAAAGATATATGATAATCTACTTTGGCTCTAATCTTAGTTTTCATCATTGCCTTTTTTCTAAATCCAGCCACTTGATGTTCTATGTCACAGAATTCCACAGATATTACTTGTACTTAAGGATTTTCTTCTATTATTTTCTATTTATCAGGTATGCATATCACCTAAGTAATTCTTTTGACCCCTTTTAATGGGACAGGGTAGAGTTGAATTGCAGCATTTCACTTAATTAAAAGTGAGAAGGAGACTATGACTTACCAACATTTAATTTGTTTATCCAGAAAAATAGACAGCTGTCTAAGGTAGTATCATTCTATAAGGATGCTCTCAGTGCTGTTTCAGTTAGGAAGTTCTCCACTATGCAGCAGCATTCTATGGCTCATTGCAGGGCATTTAGTATCCCTAGATGACAGTCATTAGATGCCAGCAGTACCTCTCAAACATTGTGAGCACTCATGGAAGTTCCTGACGGATTCCTAGTCTCTTAGTGGAAGGAGCATAGTGCTGTGCTGCGGTGGGAACCACCAGGGGGCGACTCTACAGGAGATAAGGATGATATTGCTTTCTCTGGTGAATTGTAGAGGAATTCAGTGTTACCTTCTGAAGACTACATTTCTCATTTCTAATGTATGATTTGCTTCAATTAACTCTAAGCCATATTGCAGGGCAGGAAGTTCTCTCACTGGATTTTAAATACTGAATGCTACAGTTCCATCTCAATAAGCAAACCTCCTAATCTCAGGATTTAGTGCTTTCAAGCATTAACAATTTACTGATAGAGATTAATGATGGTACATTTGTGATACTCTTGTCTTCTCTGGCATTAACCTAACTTTGATTTCTATTAAATTAGTCTAAGTGGCTAGATCTAATGGTGGCAATCGATGAAAGTAATTTTACTTGCAGTTCTGAGCTCTTCTCTCACCTGAGCAAAAGGACTCTCAATCCTTTCACCAGTTGAGGAAAGAGTAGAGAACATGATGGATGAAGATTAAACCTCATCTCTGGCACTGATAGCTGACCAAATACATAACCGACAAGAAACAGAGAGAGGTGCATTTTCAGAACTGGCCCCAGATTCTGTGCTGATGTATTGATTGCTCTGGTCCTTGCAGGGAGGCCTCCTGACACATAGGCAGGTCAAATGGTCAGAAGCCCACCTCCTGAGCTGCACAGCAGTGTCTTAAGTGAGCCCAGGCAGCAGGCAGCTTGATTTGGTGACACAACCCTTGGTTTTAGAAAATAAAGGAAGAAATGATGCTTCTCAAAGGTGAAAATTTGTTTTCCTAGCAGTTTTTCATTATTTACCATACATTTTGAGTTACTTTAAATAAACATTAGAAAAATAATTTTATGTGTTATTTTTGGAGGAAATATTATTTTAACACCATTTTTAATTTTATAAATATAAAGCACACACAATATAAATTCTAACAATACCAGCAGTAATTCAATAAATAACAACAGAATGAAAATTTCCTTTGTCAGAGGGAAGAACTGAAAACAGGTGTTTATCTTTTTATCATGTTAGTATGTTCTCTGCATATATAAGCAGTTAGGTATAAGACAGTCCCTGGCAAGCACACAGTGTAGTGATAAAAGGTGGAGGTTCTGAGTTCCAGCTGTTTGACTGCCCGGGTTCCTGGGTTCAAATTCTGGTTTTGCTATTTACTAGCTGTGAGACCCTGAAAAGTCTATTTGCCTTCCTGCGCTCAGTTTCCCAGTCTCAAAAATGGGAATAATAAGAGCACCTACATCGCAGGGCTTTTGCAATAACTAATGAACTAAATGTGTAAAGTTCTCAATATAAACTGACTTATAGAACGTACAATATAAGTATAAGCTATTTTTTTTTTTTTAGTATAAGCTATTTTTTATCTCCAATCTTTTCTGCACCTTTCGTGAGTGGGTAAAGCTTAAATCAAAAATTCCTCTTTTAATTCTCTATGCTATGCACATTGATTCCTTAATAATGTCTTTTCATCATAGACTTAATAATTGTGATGAAAAAAATGTTAATATAAAATTATTGAAAAGGTAACTTTAGGAAAATGTACTTGCAATGTATCCTTTGGCTTTCCCCACACTCCCTCTTTTGTTTGTGCCTTCTTTTTCCCTCCTGTAAACAACCTTCAGACCATTATGAAATTAGGTAGGCATGCCCTGCCTCTTCATCCTTCTCTACCCTTGGCATGCCTCTGCTTCTAGGCACAGATAACCTGTCTACAGGGGACACACTTGCCTTACTAGCCCTCACAGACCTCCAACTTTTGTTTTCTCCTGGCTGTTCAGAGGCCCTGGTTTCATCATTGACCTCATGTTGGGAAGCTTATGTATGATGATGACACCTCTAGTTCCCATATCCTAAAGCAGTGGTTCTCAAACTTTTTGAAGTCGGGGCGCATTTACATTTTTACAAATAATTGTAGGCACACTACATACAAATTTCTGAGAAATATGTTATAATAATTAAGTCAAATATTAAAAAAATAGAAAGTCTAAGTGTGCTTTTATGGTAACTAAAATAAATATGACAAAATTAAATTTATTCTGACATTAAAAATTTTTTGTTATATTTTTTGAGTCATGCTTTTTAGAATTCATAAAAAAGAAGGGTTAAAAAGAAAATGACAAAAAATTATCTTTATATATATATAGATACATTCTTAGTAAGATTTAGTAAATTTGGCAGGTCCTGGCGCGAATGTGTTAAGTTTTTTCATTCTTGTGTTTATGAGAAACATGAGCCTGATGTGTCCTAGTGATTTCTTCAATGTTTGGGCATATATTTGAAAGGCAAACTCTCATTTCCTCATAATACATTGAAGAATTTCTCTCTTTTTACTCGTAATTGTGTTGAGGGTAGAAAATCCTAATTCACATAAATAGGATGTTGAGAATTACAGTAAAATGTTCAAAGCTTTTTTAGATATTGCCACATATTCTTCTTTTATAGAAATCCAAAAGGCTTCAAGAGACAATTTCTTATCTTTAATCATCAATCCATGATCAGTGGATATAGCTGCCAGTTCTTCTTCTGTTAGTGTTAAACCAAAATCACTTGAAGCCTCCATGAATGGGTTTCTAATCCAATCATACTGTTCAGTGTTAAGTGATGGAAAATGCTATAAATTAAATTCTACCCATCAGTCTTCAAGTCCTATTTTATTTACACTTAACTTTTGCTCACTTTCAGAATTGGATTCTTCAATATCACACTTCTTTTTGAGAAATCTATTCATTTTATTTGTGTGTATTTATCTAAAAATAATATAATGATGTGTTAATAATAAATATAATAATTATGTGTTGACAAAAATGTGGTATTTCCATAAGGAAATGGTATAATAGAGTAACTATATTTATTTCAATATCTGGGCACATGCCATGAACCAGCGCAGCAAGTAATTCCAGGTCTTGAGTGGGAACGGTGCAGAATTAAGAAAATACATGGAATTAAATACGTGGACTAAAATATGTGGAAGTGCCCTGCCCTGTAATTGCTGCTGGCAAGAACAAAGCACACCCAAAATCCGCATCTTGCTTTATTTATAGGGCAAAGTGAGGCTATTAGCAAATCTTAACTTCACACCAAACAAAGGATAAAAGAAACTTGCCTCCAGTCTTTCTGGGAAACATGGAGGGTAGTGTAAACAATCCAGCACCACAGTTTAACAGCCTTTTGCAACCTGATCAGGCAAGTGAGGTGGGGGGCTGGGCGGACTGTCAACTTAAAGCCAATTCCCCACACCTCTGTACCCCAAAAATCTAAACTCCAAAAACCCTGTTGTTTTTTTTTGTCCCCAACAGGCACATATTTCTCTGGAATACCATAGGGCGCACCTGGAAATCTTCTAGGGTGCTCCAGTGCGCCCTGGCACACACTTTGAGAACCACTGTGCTAAGGTATTTGCATTCTGTCCTTGAAGTCAAGGAGAGTCAATACCATAAGCAGATGAAATGAATCTCTGGGGTGAAATTTCAGGCATCATGTCACAGCAGCTGTGAGGATTATTTGGGGGCAGGGTCTTTCCTTTGCATCCCTTGGGATGTACCACACAGGCAGCTCCCAGCCCACTCAGCTTTCCCTTATGTGTCAAGTCCTGAATGAGGCAAGAAGGAGAGCTGGTTCCCTTAAGGGAAGGTGACAATACTGTTAAATCAGTATTTAGCTTTTCACCCTTGCCTATAGCTAAATTCAGCCTCCGAGGTCACTTGGATTGTTGATAAGGATGATTCTTGCTTATTCCTTGGGAAGAAGTGTAAGAGAGGAATGAAAACGTGAACTGAACTAGAAGTTTAATTTATAATTTACTGAATAGCCATAAAATACAATTTGTTCAAAAAGAAACTTAACATTAATCTAGGATACATTATTCTAGCCATCTCCTAAAGAGATATGCTTAGAAATTGAGAAAATAAAATGAATTAAGTGCTCTATTAGTCTCTATGGGAGGGGTCAGTAAGGGGGCTTTTCCTTTGTCTTTCTAAACAATCATGTAGTTTGATAAAAAGGATCAAGTTTTGAGTTTGCTTTAATAGGGCCCTCTTTGTCAAAATGATGTTGACTCTTCTGTTTACTGCCAATTGAAGCTGTGGAATGTCAAGTGTTGGATATTTTGGTAGATGGTTTCCAAAAGTAACCTACTATCTATGCGGATGCTTTTTGAAGGGGTTGAACAAAGGAAAAAAACTTACAGACACAGACAAGAGTGTGGGGATTGCAGGAGGGAAAGGAGGGTACCCGGAGGTAAAAAAGTTAGAAGGGGAATAGATGGTGATGGAGAGAGACTTGACTTGAGTTAGTGAACACACAGTGCAATGTACAGGTGATGTATTATAGAATTGTACACTTGAAACCTGTATGATTTTATTAATCAGTGTCACCCCAATAAATTAAAAAAGAAGAGGTGAAGTCTAGACCCTTAAATCTGGGCTGGTCTTGCAACTTGCCTTGACCAATAGAATATATCACAAGTGATGTTTGCAAATTTCTAAGCTGAGACCACAATATAACTGGAAGTTCTTACTTAGCATCTCTTGGTACCCAGTTGCCCTGCTGTCAGAGGTCCAGACTAGACTCAGGAATGATGTGAGAGATGTGGAGGATAAGGGGATACCTTAAATATTTTAGTTCCAGCTAAGTCCTCAGTTGAATGCAGCCACATGAGTGACCTTGGATATACAATATGGAGCAAAAGAATTGCACAGCTGAGACCAGTCAAGTCACAGAATTGTGAGCTGTACTGAATATTGGTTTATACCTCTCAGTGCTGGGTGGTTTTAAATGAAGTAACAGCTAACTGGACAGGGTTGATCTTACCTGATTCCCTGCACGTCTCTTGCACTTTGCCCCAAGGTCTTGCCTGAACTGAATCACTGTTTTTTCAGACTCAGGCACTGGAAAGGCCAACTGAGAGGTAACTGGGAAGGTGGTACTGGGCCAGGGACAACCCAGGAAAGGACTGCTGCTCAGGTCACCTTCCAGCAAGTCAGAGCTGAGTTTTTCCAATGGCCCTGAGGGATGTGAAAAAGGATTTCTTTTCTTGCATGTCTGGGGATCAGACTACAAATTGTCTGATCATAAATCTGTATAGTGTGCTTCAGCCTACTAATTTCTGGCACATTTGGCTACTCAACCTAAATGTAGTAATTCATGCATAGTAGCAATAAATTGAACTACCCAGATGTGCCTGTGGGAAAAGCTCTCCCCTTCCCTTCTCCTCCCTTCTCCTCCCTTCTCCTCCCCTCTCCTCCCCTCTCCTCCCCTCTCTTTCCCTCCCCTCCCCTCCCTTCCACTGTACTGCACTGCACTCCATTCTGCTCCCCTCTCCCTTCCTCATCTCCACTCCCCTCCCCTGTGCTCCCCTCCCCTCCCATCTCCTCATCAGCATTTGGGATAGGAAATGAGAGTCAAGTCACCCAAACATAATTCTAATATTTTTGTGCCTATAAAGTTACAGGACAGAATTTCATAATATATGTCCCTCTGAATGTCAGTTTTGTGATATGGTGTGGTAATAGCTATTATATGGAAAAGAAAGATTTATGAGCATTCACTTTTGTGGAAACACTAAGTTAAAAAATGTTAATCAGCTATTTGGGGTACTTTTTTTTGGTATTTTTTTTAGAGCCTTTGACATATTAACATGCCTTGTGAATCTCCAGGAAGGGTTTGCTATTTTGCTTTTAAACATTACATTTGACCATTGCAAGCTCTCCCTTTGCCTCAAAAAGAAAAAAGAAAAATAAGAAAGGAAAAGAAAAAAAAGGGCATCTCTCTGGACTAGTATTTCACAGAAGATTCTTTAGGCCCTGCCCATTTGTAATAGGAGATGGTCGATGGAGTATAGAGACATCCTGTTGGAAACTCAGTCACAAATTTGCATGAAGTACAGGAGTTATAATCAATCATATCTTGAACCAAGACAATAATAGTAAAATTGATATTCTGCCAGAATATCAGAAGAACACCTTTTATGGAAATTAGTTCTTTTTGCATATAGAGAGAGTGAGAGTCAATTATCCTTAAACACATGCTTATCCTTATTCTCTTTTTTGAATATCCTGCTCTATAGTAAAATGTCAAGACAATGTTTTCACAGTCAGCATCGCCACCTAAAGTGTTTGGTGTTGCTAGACAGCAGTCGTCATACTGACCTTAGGCACAGGGTTCCCGTTAAGGCTTTATTCTGAGGCGAGAGGCAGAGAAACCTTTGACCTTGGTCTCCATGACCTCTTCCCATGCTCATTGAAGTGATTGCTTTTGTCACCTGAATGGTCAACATTGACAAATCATTATAATCTGTGATGTTGGGTCAGATATTTCCCTAGCTGGCTGATCATGACTGTTGCCTGATTTCTGACCCCTCAGGCTTTAACCTGATACTACATTCTGTTGATTTGGAGTTCTGACCTAACTGGTAAGTCTCATTGTATTTCCATTCTAAGTTTCTTAGAATAGGCATTATAGGTAGCTAGGGAAGGTTGATCATACTTAGCTACAAGCCTTAGCACATGGAAAGGGAGTCTACTCATGCTAAGTGAAAGCTGGCATTAATATTTTCTGCAATAGATACTTCTAGAGGATGACTGATTTTGAGGGAATTGTTGCATCATCCAAGAACATTGCCAGTGCAGGTGGGACTGGGCTGTGGGCATGAGCTGCATAAGCCTGTCCTTTCCCTCAGAATTACAGGGCATGTACTCAAATTCATGACCCTAAATTAAGGCTCTAAACTGCCCTTTTAGAGGCATTTTAATGGGAACACACATAGGGTTTTTATACTAGTACTCCTAGGACAAGAAGTACCCTATAACTCTAAATGCAAGGTTGTTTGGTAAAAATAGATAGAAGACCCATCAAAGGACTAAGGCTGAATGTGAATATTCTATTTTCTTTGATGAATTGAAGATGATCAGGCCTGCAATGTTAGCCTGAAATGAGTTATTCATCCAACTTCGTGGATTGGAACCATGCCCCTGCCTTATATAGGAGGACAGAAAGAGATGAAATGTCCAAAGTTTTGACCATGCGCACCAGTGAAATGTATTGCTCTGAGAAATCAGGTCAGTGCTTCCTCTTCCTTTGGTAAGGATGAGTAAGAGTGTGGAAAGAAACAAAGGAATAGGCCCTAACATTCCTACCTTCTGGGGAGAGTGATCTCCAGGTGAAAGTCAGTAGAAATATGAGAGGAAAGAGAATAAACATCTCCTTTTCAACACAAGTAGAGTGTTTTGTTTTTTTTTTTTAATGAAAATCATTCCAAGTTAAATGAAACAGGAAACATCAACATATCAGTTGCCTATGCTGTGTTCCCCTGTAAGGAGGAACTAATGAAGTTTGTCAGTTTTACTCCAATGATGTTCCAAAGCATGCAGTCTGGTATAGGCTGTGGCCTAGCCTTAGGACTAGGAAATATTTCTTTACTTGTGGCTCATAATCATTTCTGTTCAAAACCTTATGCCTTTCTGATGCCATCCTGATGAATGGTGTCACTCATTGATGTCAGGTTGACTTGTCTTTTGGGAGGTGTCTATCATCTTGTGATCTGCTTGTAAATGGCACATATTTATTTCAATCATAAGATAGCATCTGGAAAGTAAGCTCAGAAGTGCAAAAGCTCAAATAACTTGATACTTCATAGTGTGTTATGAGGATATTAAACAGACTGTGAAGAAGATGTGAAAAGAACTGGAAGAAATGAAATCAACATGTAATGACTAATGCCCATATAGGGAAAAAAATGAAACCTAACTTAAAGATAAATTAGATAGTGTGTTCAAGGCTTTGAACTAGTAGTTGAGCCAATAATAGGCATTTTCTTTTACTGCCTTATGCCCATAAAATATTCTCAACATTTCACAGCATGCAAACCACATAAAACTCTAGAAAGAAGCCCTATCTCACTCACTGGCAGACAGTGAAAGAACTCATAGAGGTTAAAATGAGTTATTCATGGTAGATCAGCCCAGCAAATCAAAATTATAATACAGAGTTTCTAGCTTGTAAACCCATGTTCTTTTCACTATATTATACCTAACTTGATATCTCCATGTAATATACTTACACTATGTCTTCTTGGATCTATTTATGATGTCCCCCCCTGCAGCCCCTCCTCACCCCCAGCTTCTAACTGGGCCTAGAGCTAGGAGAGAATTGGAATCAATGGAGGTCAGGGACAGGTTCCCTAGAGCGTACTCATAGAACCTGTTTTTCATAGGTTGAATGCAGAAATTTGGGTTGGTTTGCATCTGTTGATAGCTCTTCAGTTGGTTCTGTCCTGCCATGGGAGTCCATTCCCACAGATGATATGAGGGAAGGTGAGTATTTCTAGCCAGTCTACCTCTGATGTAAGAGAGGAAGCCATTTCTTAAATAGGGGTGAGCAGAAGGTTAATGGAAACTTAGTGAAAAGTCCCAACATTTCTGGTAGTTTTCTTTTTTCATCTTCTAGTGAATTTATTGGGATGATACTAGTTAATAAAAGTATACAGGTTCCAAGTGTACTGTATATTGCAGAGTGTGTTCAGCACCCCAAGTCAAGTTTCTCTCCATCACCATCTATCCCCCCTCCACCCTCCTATTCTTCCCCCCAGCCTCCCTTCCCCTCCTGCAGTCCCCACACTGGTGTCTGTATGTCTTTTTTCTTTGCTTAATTCCTTCACCTTTTTCACCCAGCACCCCCAGCCCCCAACCTCTCTGACAGTTGTCAGTCTGTTCTCCATATCTATGAGTTTATTTCTATTTTGTTAGTTTATTTTGTTCCTTAAATTCCACATGTAAGTGAAATCATATGGTACTTGTCTTTCCAGACAAACATAATAATCTCTAGGTCCATCCATGCTGTTACATACAGTAAGATTTCCTTCCTTTTCTATGGTTGTGCAGTATTGCATTGTGTAAATTTATCACAGATTTTTTATGCACTCATCTACTGATGGGCACATGGGTAGCCTCCAAATCTTGGCTATTGTAATTAATGTAGTGAGCATAAAGGTGCATATATTATTTCAAGTTAATATTCCAAGTTTCTTTGGATATATTTTCAGAAGTGGAATTGCTCAGTCATCAGTTGTTCCATTTTTAATTTTTTGAGGTAACTCTGTACTGCTTTCCACAGTGACTGCACCAATCTGCATTCCCACCGATAGTACACAAGGGTTCTCTTTTCTCTACAGTCTTACCAACAGTTGTTGTGCATTCTGACAGGTCATATCTCTTGTGGTTTTAATTTGCATTTCTCTGATGATTAGAGACATTGAGCAGATGTCTATTGGCCATCTGTGTGTCTTCTTTGGAGAAATGTTTATTTATCCAGGTCCTTTGTCCATTTTTTTAATTAAATTGTTTGGTTTTTTGGTGTTGTGTTTTGTTTCTTGTAAACATAAAATTCATATTCTTGTAAACATAAAGATCATATGGATATTAAGTCCTTATCAGCAAGTATGTATCAGTGAGTATGTATGTATCAGCAAGTATGTTCTCCCATTTATTGAGTTGTCTTTTCATTTTGTGAATGGTTTTCTTTGCTGTGCAAACACTTTTTTAGTTTGATATAGTCCCATTTGTTTATTTATTCTTTTTTTCCCTTGTCCAAGATGATATTTCAGAAGAAACATTGCTTTGAGAAATTTCAGAGATTTTACTGTCTGTTTTATTTTAGAATTTTTATGCTTTCAAGTTTAACATTTAAGTCTTTAATCCATTTTGACTTTATTCTTGTGTATGGTATAAGAAGATGGTCCAGTTTCTTTTTTTTTTCTTTTTTTGCAAATATCTATCCAATATTTTCAACATCATTTATTGCATAGATGATCTTTACCCCTCTGTGTGTTATATCCTCCTTAAAAACTGAGCTCAAAAGACAAAAGGAAGAGTGAAAATACACTGTCCCAGCTTTGCATCTGCAGCTGAGGGGCTGTCTCTCAGGGGCCTGGCGAGTGCAAAGTTAATTTTATTTATTTTCTTTTCTATGATTTGGGATCAGTGAGAGGTGAACAGAACCATTTATAACTTGTTTTTCAAGAAACACCAGACTTTGTTGGAGACACATAGGGGCAGTATATTCATTCTGAAGCTGTAATTTCAAAAGCTGTAATATATAAGAAAGCTAAAACAAGTTCTCCACATTTTGCACAATTTTCTCAAACGAAATTGAAGGGCTTGTTGCAAGTATCATATTTTGCCTTGGCAGGGAGCAGAATGAAAAGTCTACTGGGAAAGGAGGAGCTTTATACCATTTGTAAAAGGTGTTGATAATTATGTGAGTTAAACTGCCCCCTCAGTAGATCCAATCCCAATTCCAGATAACACACATTAGTTTTTTGAAAGTATAAAACATCTGAAAAAGTACAGAAGAAAACAATGACCTCTGTACTTGCCAGTATCAGAGTATACCGTTTTGTGATATTTGTTTCACTGTAGTTAATATAAATAAAACATTACAGATATAGGAGAAGCTCAGCTGTGCCCCTCCCCCACTGTGTTCACATGCTACTTTTCTTCAACATATCAGTATCTAGAAGTCAATGTTTACTTTTTAGCGCATGTTGGATTTTGGGGTGTTAAACTTTTGAATTATTCACACATAGAGAAGTGCAAAAATTAGGCCATATACTGATATTTAATATACGCCAATGGTCACATCCATCTCAATTTATTTTTACTATGTGAACACTCCCATGGAACCTTTGCACTGATTAAGACACAGAATTTTACGAGGACTCTATAAGCCTCTCTTGTGAACCCTCATAATTAATATCCCCCCTAAAACTAACCATCATTCTGACCGCTATCAAAATTGATTGGCTATCCCTGTTTTGGAACATTCTGTGAATACAATCATGTGCAGTACAACATATTTTATGACAGGCTTCTTATGCTTCACATTATGTTTGTACTATGTGCTGTTGCACAGAGGTGGGTTTAACGGCAGCTGCACCGGGCACATGCCCTGGGCCCCGACTTCTGAAGGGCCCCACAAAACCCCAACTTTACACATTTTTCTAATGACACCAAGTTTGGTTTCATATGTGCAATTTTAACATGAATAGTACATAATATTTTATATTTATTTAAAAATATGGTTAACATGCATTTTTATTTTCCCTGTCTCTTCTTTTTAAGGGGCCCAATATTTTCTTCTGCACCCGGGGTCTCAATTGGTCTTAATCTGCCTCTGCTGTTACATGTTACTAGCTCATTCTTTTCACTGTACATAGTGAATTTTTATAAATATAACACAGTTCGCTTATATATTCTATAGGTGTAGGATATTTGGTGCTTTACCTATTATAAATACTGCTGCCAGGACCAGACTGGAGACTTGGGTGAGGCAAAGGGGTACCTGGAGTATGAAGTTTACAGAAGCATCCACTTTCAGGATCACATTGAGAGCTTTATCACCCTGAGAATAAGCACCTCCTTAAATTTTGAGCACTACCTATCTCTTACTTCATTCTGCTGCTGTTACTGGCCAGGAGCACCCGTGCCTACGTCTTTGTATGACTGCGTTGCTGTTAGTAAATGCCAGAATGACATTGATAGATCACAGAACCTGTGAATGTTCAGCCTTTAATGGGACTGTCAAACAGTTTTTCATAGTGATTAAACCAGTCCTACACGCCAAAGTGCATGAGAGTTTCACATCCTCCCATCTTTGCAACACTTGATATGGTCAGGGATTTTTGTTACTGTTGATTGGTCATTGGATATTCTCTTTTTTGAGGCGTCTTTTTCTCTCATTTTTTAATTGGGTTATCTGTTGCGTTTGGACACTGGACATTTTTTTCTTTTGCTCTGTATGGATTTCAATGCCTTCTTTCTCTCTATGGCTTGACTTTTCTTTCCTTAATGGCCCATTCTGGTGAACAGAAATTGTGTATTTTTAATAAATTTTAATTCATCAATCTTTTATTTACCAATACTGTGTTTTTGTCCTGTTTAGGAAACTTTGCCTAACTCCAGGTCATAAGAATATTCTCCTATTTTACCTTCTAAAACCTTTACTCTTTTATCTTTAATATTTATATCTAGAATCTATGTGAAGTTAACTTGTGCGGATGATGCAAGGAAAATATCAAAGCTCATATTAGCCAACTGATTTCACATCATTTATTGATGAGGTTAACCTGTAACTGCTTCGTCATATATTAGGATCTGTTTCTAGACATTATATTGAGTCTAATTGGTCTATTTGTTTATATTTTCACCAATGAAAGAAAATTCAACTTTTTTCTTTCCAACTTTTATGCTTTTTTATTTTTATTTTTCTCTTGCCTAATTGCAATGGATAGGCTCTCCAATACAATGTTGAATAGAAGTAGTAAGAAAAGGCATTCTTTTATTACCCTGATCTTAGGGAGAAAATGTTCAGTATTTCAAAGTTAGATATCTTATTAGTTATAGGTCTTCCTTAGATGCTCTTTATTTTATCAAAAAATTAGTTTGTAAATTTGTAAATATTTTTTGTCATGAGGGGCTGTTAACTTGTGTCAAATAATTTTTCTATTCCTATATAAATGATACAATTATTATCTGTAATATATGATCCTGGTGAATTATATTTTTTGAATTTTATAAATTAAGTCAATTTTTAATCTTGAGATAAAACTTCTCCACTAATTTTATCCTTTTTACACATTTCTATATTCTATTTGATAATATTGTTAATTATTATTGAGTCTATGTTCAACGAGGAATACTAGCCCTAATATGCTTTTCTTACTTTTGAGGTCTACATATTTGCATTATGTAGACCTCATAAAATAAGTTGGTATTATCTTCTCCTCCATTTTTGAAAAGAGATGATATGAAATCAATATTTTCTTTTAAAATGTTTGATATAATTCACCAGTGAAACCACCTTGGAGTAGAATTTTCTTTTTAGGAATATTTTTATTACTAATTTAATTCTCTAATAGATGTATGGACAGTCATATTCTATTGTGTCAGTTTTTATAAGTTTTCAAGAAATTTATGTGTGTAGAATTTTTACATGTATTTATGAACATTTTAACTTTTTATGATATTCTTTAGTTATTCTTTGATAACCTTCTTTCAACCTAAGGGTTTTTCAGCATTTCTTATGTGTATGTATGTGTGCACATGCATGGGCATATGTAATTTTCTTATGAGGAATTTGCTCCCATAATTATAGATGCTGATAAATTCTCCCATCTGCAGCACAGATACACAAGAAAGCCAATGGTCTAATTTAAGTTCATAGTGTTGACAATTATGAAGAAACCTTACAGTAAATATCCATGTCAGGTTTCTGTGTGGGCATAAGTTCCCAACTCTGTCAGATAAATACCAAGCAGCATGATTGCTGGATGTTATGGTAAAAATACTCCCCCCCTTCGGCAAACTGTTTTTCAAGGTGGCCATATAATTTTGCATTCTCACCAGCAATGAATGAGAGCTCCTGCTGCTCCACATCTTCCCCAGCATTTAGTGTTGTCAGTGTTCTGGGATTTGGCCATTCTAATAGGTGTATAGTGGTATCTCATTGTTGTTTTACTTTACATTTCCCTGATGACATTTGATAGGAAGCATCTTTGTATATGCTCATTTGCCATCTGTACATCTTCATTGCTAAGGTGTCTATTAAGGTCTTTGACCCGTTTTGAAATCAATTTGTTTCTTATTGTTGAGTTTTATAGTTCTTTGTATGTTTTAAAAATAGTTCTTTATCAGACCCGTCTTTTGCAAATATTTTCTCCGAGCCTGTGGTTTGTCTTCTTAGTCTCTTGACATTGTCTTTCACAGAGCAGGAACTTTTAACTTTAATAAAATCCAGTTTACCAATTTTTTTTTCATGGATCATGACTTTGGCATTGTATCTAAAAATTATCACCATACCCAAGGTAATCTAGGTTTTAGAGAGCCCAGAAATAGATGTACATAAATATAGTTAACTGATCTTTGACAATGAAATAATGATAATACAATGGAGTAAAGATCATCTTTTTAATAACTGGTGCTGGAGCAACTGGGCATCCACATGCAAAAAACAAAGTGAATTTTGACATAGTCTTTCATGAAAATGAATTCAAAACAGATCTTAGACATGAATGAAAAATATATATTTTTTCTTGGAATAAAAGTTCTGACCACTTATTTTTTCAGAGTATTGGCCCAGACTTTTGTTGTTGGCAATATTTGGTCTAAGTAACACAAAGACGTTGCTATTCTTATTAAAGTCCTTTGCTCATCTGTGGCTTTTCCCACTCAGGCCTCTGTTTTCTCATTCATAAAGAATAGTTAAAATAGAATTTACTTGCAAAATATAATACGCTTACTATCAGCTTCCATTTTAGAGCCAAATCTGTCACCCTGGAAATAAAACACACACATATACCTAGTACTGATTGTCAAAATCCCTCCTTCAGGGTCTCAGTATCAATGACAATACAGAGAAAGCTGTTCAAAGAGGTCTGTTTTTGCAGCATCTGAAACCAATCTCATAAACCTGCAGATTTGGACAGATTACTTAGAATTTGTAGAAAATAGGAAGTTAATAGCTGCTGTTTTGTTAGACTGAATTGTAAACAGATAATTTCAACCCAGTGAAATGTGTAATATTTTATGAAATCACAGAGGAGGGTCACTAAGTTACCTTGGTGAAAGTGGGTGGTAGTCATGGAAAGTTTTTAGAGCAATTGCTGGTCCAGCACAATATACCAGACATAGAGGAGAAATTTTTGACTCTGTCATCAATGTCAGTTAACCAAGCAATTAACCAAAAAAATCTAATATTAATTCCGAAAACATTTTTAAAGTTAGATATTTTCAGGAGGACACACTTACGTGTCCTTTCCAGCTGTGATCAATATATGACAAGAACCCAGGTCTGTGAACACCCAAAACAAAGGAAAAAACACCAGGGAGCAGGAGACCCATCCTAAGCAGAAGTTTTCTAGCCCTACTTGGTTTAGCTGCTTTTGTTTGTTTTGTTTGTTATGTGGAGAGGGATACACTGTCCACATAACTTGTGATAACTTCCAGCTTCTCTTTGTCTTAGTTGATTGGATTTGACTCCTCTGTTTATTCCCAAGTGCCAATCCTGGCTCAGCAGGCTCTCCTTGTCTCACTACCACCTATATCTAGGTTTAATATGTGCTCTTCTATATTTTTAACCATTTATTGACTAATCCATTCTAATATCCTCTTGGGGTTCTGTGTTTGTACAAATGTATATATGAGATAAGGGTTTTGGAGTATGTCGTGTGAACATAAATATAATTTTCTTTCCTTTCCTTTTTTTTTGACAAAGACAGAGAGAGAGAGAGAGAGAGTCAGAGAGAGAATAAGATAGGGACAGACAGAGAGGAAGGAAGAGAGATGAGAAGCATCAATTCTTCATTGTGGCATCTTAGTTGTTCAATGATTGCTTTCTCATATGTGCCTTGACCTGGGGGTGGGGTATAGCAGAGCAAGTGACCCCTTGCTCAAGCCAACAACCTTGGGCTCAAGCCAGTGACATTGGGCTTCAAGCTAACAACCATGGGGTTAAGTCTATGATCCCACGCTCAAGCCAGTGACCCCCTCAAGCTGATGAGCCCAAGCTCAAGCCAGAGACCTCGGGGTTTTGAACCTGGGTCCTCCGCGTCCCAGTTCAATGCTCTATCCACTGTGCCACTGCCTGGTCAGGCCATACGTATACTTTTCAAGAGGCTTTTTCAGATTTCAGAATATCCATCCTTAGAAGCATGCTGCTTGATAGGTGATAGTTACGCAGCTACCCCTCACTTGTGGACCTAGTGGCAATGAAGCAATAGCTCTCTAAGGGGTGATTTGTCATGGCAGTCAAGTTCTGTCAACAGTTCCTTTGCATGCTAAAGATGAGGTATTTCTCCTTCGTTCTTCTAAATGTACTGACCTTCCAATTAGCTCAAGGATCCTTGAGCTTCTTCTTTTATGGTTTAAAGTTAATACAAATCCCAAGTTCTTATCCACTACTAACCTTTACCTCATATTTCTTTTCATGATATTTTTCAGGGGCTAATCAGTAAGATCCATGACTAAGCTATCATCATAAAAGCCCCCTGAGTAATCTGTGAGTTGTTTCTAATTATATCAATCAATCTTCCAGCAGAAGAAAATGCCATGCCACAGCTCTGACAGAAAATTGTAGAGTTTTGAGAATCACTCAGATAAACTTGCTAACCAACAAATATTCTTTTCAAGTTCACAGTTATCATTGATTTGGGTAGGGCTAAGTTTCTGAGCAATGCCAACTAAAAATGAGAAATAAATTCTTTGCTATCATTAGGACTGTGTCTACTGTGGCCAAAGGAGACTGACCATCAGAGAATTAACAAGTGCCCAGATGACCTAAAATTTTTACCGAATAAGAGGTTTGTTGAGTCATTCTGTCTAAGAAATTCTAAGCACTAGTCATTCTGGTCATATCAGTAATTCCTACTATGTGCTGGGCAGTACGTCAGTGCTGAGAATAGAAAGGTGAACAAGACTATGATAATCATGAAATTCATAAAGTTGTCAGTGTATAGATAATAGATATATATACACATAATTATTATACAGTGATACCTTGGTTTTTGTTGATAATCTATCTGAAACAATTGGCGAAATCTGAAACTGATGAAAATCAAGGCAATTATTTTCATATAAATCAATGTAAATTTAATTAATTCATTCTAGACACTCCAAAATACATACCAAAACCACATTTTATACAGAATAAATGTAGTGTTTAATACTAAAAACAATAAGAAATTAATATAAAATGTATATAAAAGACTAATGTAAAGAATAAATGAATATTTAGCATGGCATTTTTCTTTCTGAAGACTCTTCTTGACATATGGAAGATGGTGAGGAGGGGAGAGAAAGATGCAGATATTATTATTTGGAAGGGGAATCCCCCTCCATAAGGACCTTAGGTATCAAGGCACTATCTGGGGTCACTTCCCTTCTTAGTCTTTTGGAACTAGGACCAGCTTCAGAGTCAGTGGATCCATGTTGCACAAGAAAGCTGTTCAAAGAGGTCTGTTTCTGCCGCCTCTTTAAGATTTGCCTAAAATGGGGCAAAGCATTATCATTAAACAAGTTGCCGACATGGCCTGCAACAGCTTTGTCTGGGTGATTTTTCTCCACAAACCCCTGCACCTGACTCCACATGGAGAAGGTGTCCTTAATCTCTGAAAAAGGCACATTCCCCCTGTCTCTTCGTCCTCTTCTGAAGCAACTTCTTCATCTGCCATGCCGCACTTTTAGGTGAAGGTCTTGCAGCTCTTCTGTGGTCGTCCACCAGCTCTTCCACATTCTCACCCCTCACCTCCAAAACCCATAGACTTCCCCAAATCAACAATGGACTGCACCACATGTGTCAGGTCATCAGGGGAAGGCTCAACCCCTTCAAAATCTCTCTCATGCACACTTCCTGGCCATAATTTCTTCCAGGCAGAGTTCATCGTTCTGGATGTCACTCCCTGCCAAGCCTTATCTGTGAGGCTAATGCAGTTGAGAATGTTGAAATGTTTTTTCCAGAACTCTTTTAAGCACAATCCTGTATCTGATGACATCTCAAAGCACCTTTGAAACATTGCTTTTGTGCACAGTTTCTTGAAATTTGCAATGACATTCTGGTCTTGGGCTGGATGAGTAGTGTGGTATTAGGGGACAAGAACTTCACTGTGGTAAAACTGAACGCCTCCATCAATGTGTCTTCCAAACCTGGAGGATGTGCTGGAGCATTGTCCACTACCAGGAGACACTGAAGGGGCAACTGATCATTCTGGAGGTATTTTTTCACACTTGGGCCAAACACTTCATTCATTCACTCAATGAAAATTGGCCTCATGACCCATGCTTTCTGGTTTGCCCTTCACATCACACACAATTTGCGTACTTTTAATCACATTATTTCTGCTAAACACTCTAGGAGTTTCTGAATGGTACACCAGTAAGGGCTTCACTTTCCAATCACCAGTAGCATTACCACACAACAAAAGAGTTAGCCTACATATCTGTCATAGGCTTATGTCCTGGCAGTGCCTTCTCCTCCTGTGTAATGAATGTCCTCTTTGGCATTCTCTTCAAATATAGGCCAGTTTCATCACAGTTGAAGACTTGTTGGGGGATGAATCCTTCAGCTTCTACATAATCTTTGAATTCAGACACAAATTTTTCAGCCCCAGACTTGTCCGAACTCACACCTTTGCCATGCCTAGTAACACTGTGTATGCCAGTGCACCTTTTGAATTTTTCAAACCAGCCTCTGCTGGCCTTAAAATCACTAAGTACACTAGCACTTGTCCCAGGCCTTTTTTAATGAGGTCGGCATACAACAGTCTGGCCTTTTCACATATAATGGCCTCTGAAACAGAATCGCCATTTAACTGATTTTGATTGATCCAAATGAATAATAACTGTTCAACATCTCAACATCTTCATTGTTTGCGATCTCTGTTTTGTTAGCACATTCATGCCTTTCGCTACATTAGCCTCCTTTGTTGCTTCCTTTTCGCCACAATGAAACTTATCATGAATGGCAACTTTCCGTACATGTGGCTGATTTCAGCAATCTTTTTTTTTTTTTTTTTTTTACAGGGACAGAGAGAGAGTCAGAGAGAGGGAGGGATAGATAGGGACAGACAGACAGGAACAGAGAGAGGTGAGAAGCATCAATCATTAGTTTTTCTTTGCCGTTACAGCACCTTAGTTGTTCATTGATTGCTTTCTCACATGTGCCTTGACTGCGGGCCTTCAGCAGACCGAGCAACCCCTTGCTGGAACCAGTGACCTTGGGTCCAAGCTGGCGAGCTCTTTGCTCAAGCCAGATGGGCTCGCGCTCAAGCTGGTGACCTCGGGGTCTCGAACCTGGGTCTTCCGCATCCCAGTCCGATGCTCTATCCACTGCACCACCGCCTGGTCAGGCCGATTTCAGCAATCTTGAAGCCACTCTTGTATTTTTCAATGATTTCATTCTTCAATTCGATCTTGTTCCTAGCCTTCTTCTTCAGAGGGCTCTGAAAACTTTCTTTGGTCCCATGATGGAGCTAAAAGGAAAGGGTTAACTTATTAGCAAGGGAAACACTTAACAGGGACAATGAGATTTGAACACATGTGATTTTATTTTATGTGTATTATGTACATTTTGAAACTGAAAAACGCAAAATAAACACATTACAGCAAATACTGTATACACAGTAATCACTTACATGTAATTGTAATATTAGCACTCACAATCAATAAAAAAAAGCACAAAAACACTAAAAAGCAGTAGGAATTGTTTGGCTAGATGTGTGGGGTGAAGCTCACACAATGAGAAACACCACCATACTGAGCAGGAGAACACGTGGGTCATCTATTGTTTTCGCAAAATTAATGAGGTTATGTGGGCATGCTAACAAAATCCGAGACAAATTTTTTGCAGAAAAAAATTGATAAAAACCAAAACCAACAATAACCAAAATCAACAAAAACCGAGGTATTACTCTACACGGTTTTAAAAGAGCACAGGAAACTTTGCAAGCATAAAGCAGGTTCCTCTCTCCAGTTTAGGAAGATTCCCTGGTAGGTGAAAGATATTTCCTGATAGTCTAAAGAGAAGACAAGAGTGTTTTAGGACAAAATAACATGAGGGAGGGCCACAGAGTGGAAATGAATGGAAATGGGCTTGGTACCTTTAGAAAACTGAAAGGTAACAGTCTTTGTATATAGTGTGGTAAAGGAAACGGGCATTATATGATTTGGGGAGAATGTTCAGGGTCTGCTTATGTTCAGGCCATTAGATACAGCATTCTCAATGTTAACAATAGCCAACTGAGATTCTCCGGAGGTGGATGAATTGGAAGAAGGAGGTGTGTTTTATATAGCCATGAAAACATTTAAGTTATCTAAACTACCTGTGCTTTGCTTAATTAAATATTTTTTAAATGTTCTACAAAATCCTTTTTACCTAAAGCATGTTGTTTGTTAGTGCTGTTAACTTTTAAGGTTACTTTTTTCTGGAGTTGAGATGGGGATTCTCTTGGGTAAGAGTTAAGGATTAATGTACTTGGTTGGCAATGGCCTTGGCTTGAGACTAATTTTCAATGAGAAAAAGATGTGACGCATTTCTAACTTACTTCTTGGCATAACAAAGTACTCACCTCAAGCATGAATGGAGAAAAAACCTTTTTAGAATTCTGAGGCACACCCTTCATATCATTTTTAGTGGTTTTCACACAGAGAATGTTTGTTTCAACCCAGCAGGTTAAACTCTGGTCATAATTACACAAATTTATCATGTTTTAGAATTTCAAATAGATTAAAACTTTCCTCTGGAAAAAAGGCTCTGACCCCAGTTTCATCTGTTTGTTCAGGCCAAACTATTTTAGAGACCTATGAACGGTGGGAAAAGGCTTTAATGTGGGGTCCAGCAGTGTTATCAATACCTGCTTGGATGCATTTCCTTTGAAGTATTTTAATTCTTTGTGCTCTCTCAGTGCCTCTCAATTTGCTAGAAAGAGCTCTTAAATAGAGAAAGGTTAAAACCAATTGCCGAGGCTCTGCATAAACCAGAATTAGACTGGGGGTGCATTTCTGCGTGTTTTAGTCTCATTAGAGACTTCTAGCTAGCAGTCATTAGTCAGCATCTCTAAATGGCTTTTCTGCTTTTTTGGATTTTTTATTTTTGTCATTATTGTTTAATTTTGCTTGGATGTCTGAAATGTTGCAGATGCCATAATGGCAATAGAAAAGTGCTTTCTAAAACTCCATCTGCTTTTATATTTTCCAACATAGCCACTTTAGTACGTGCTTCTACTTAGAAAGGGTAGGTGGGATAAAGGGAGATAATAACAAATCTATTCAGGAAGAGGCAAGATGAGGTATAATATGGTATATGAATAGAAAGATTTGCTTTGAGGATGTGGGAGGGGACAGATATGAATGTGTATCAAAAGCAAAATGGTAATGAGAAACTGGAGCACAGAGCTAATAATCTCCATTTTCTCAGTGACCTGTGTGGTTGGATCACCTAAGTGTATGAGGTGAGTTTTATGAATAATCAGAAATCTTGAAGGAACCAAATGTTTGCAAGATACTTTGGTTAAGATGTATTATAATTTGTATATTTTGAGATGTGTTAATCTAATATGTAAATATTTGTATTGCTACATGATGTTACCTGAGGTAAATTGCAGGTTGGATACTATCTTTTTTTTTTTTTGACAGAGACAGAGAGAGACAGAGACAGAGAGAGAGACAGGAGGCGAGAGATGAGAACCTTCAGTTCTCTGTTGCGGCTCCTTAGTTGTTCATTGCAGTTTAGATACTTTCTTATGATTGATGTTAAGAGTTCTAACGAAAGCCTTTTATAATTATACTAGAAAATGTACGTGTATATCAGAAATTTTACTTGAATTTATCTTCTTATTTGTATTATAATTTTGTAATACATTTTAACTGATCAATTTTTAATTGACGGTGACTTTTAATGTACTAGTTTTAACTTCATTTTTCATGGCCCCCACCCAGCATAAATATTTATGTATAACTAAATAATAAAATAGTTTACAAGTGCAAATATCTGAATTCTACCAATAATCTGAATGAGCTTGGAAGAGGACCTGGAATAGCAGGTAAAATTAGAGCTTTGGTCAACATCTTGATATCAGCCTGGGGAGACCCTGAGCTGGAAGACCCAGCTAACTAAGGCTTGGAGTTAGACCTACAGAATCTGTGAGATAACACATGGGTAATGTTTTGAACCCTAGACAAGTTTGTGGTAATTCTTACACAATAATAGAAACTAATGTGGCTTCTAAACCCCAAGCATCTATTCAATATTTGAATTATGTTCGTAGGGAGTGGGATCTTAGAAACTTCTGCCTCATTCATTGAGAATTCTCAGATGGGGTAAAAAAAAAATACTGAAATTTTGGCAGAGTAGGAAGTGCCAACAGTATGGATGCAGTGATGGTCAGCTCAGAGCTGGAAGGAGTGGAAGAAGAAATAGTACCATGTGTGGGGATTGGAGAAAACCAAGTAAACAGCCTGATGTATGCCTCTCCTATCTGCAGTTGAGTATATGAAAAACCAGTTTACAA
The DNA here is from genome assembly GCA_037038555.1 of Rhynchonycteris naso. Classification (NCBI taxonomy): domain Eukaryota; kingdom Metazoa; phylum Chordata; class Mammalia; order Chiroptera; family Emballonuridae; genus Rhynchonycteris; species Rhynchonycteris naso. Next base: position 159,765,020 of record CM073000.1, on the reverse strand, counting down.
ATGCAGGCTGGCTAACCAAGTTCAGTGTTTCTAACAAAGGCAGTATTTCAGGATTACACAGTATACATGTTGTGTATACAACACATAAGGTAAACATGGTATCTTGATTCTGATTTTGGTTTTAAATAAAGTGGTTCCATCAGGGTTAAGAGTTCCTATTTTATATACTATGACTCTGAATTTAAGATAGAAATCTTTAAGATGCCACTGTGTTTTTTATATACGTTTTACTTGACTTCCATTCCTCTACCTCATTTTATACCCCAAGTGAATGAATGAATCACATTTCACCAAGGAAATGTACTCATCTTAATTGTAAAATTTACACCACACTGTAGGATTTATCCTGTTTTTTTTTTTTAATTACACAGGCAGCAATTGGCTGGCCTGAGCTTCCAATCTTAGTCTGACTCTTGCCATGGAACTTCCTTTTTATTCAAAGAATGTGTCATAGTCTAGTCCCTCAAGGAGCTCTATAATGTTCAGAAAAATCTTTTTTCTTTTTTTAAAAAAGGCATTGTTTTGACAGTGATGTTTCCTACAAATACAATTAAAAGATGCACATCCCTATATGTGATCACTGGGATGGAATGCCCATTAATGCTAAGAAATAGCTAATGCAGAATGATCTTTCTGTTTTTGGATTACTTGTAGGATCAAAGCAAAGCAGTTGTTCTCACACCTTTGGATGATTCAAAATTCCCACTTATTATACCTATTGCCCCTATTAAGTAAAAAACAAAATTAGAGCTTGAATTTTGAATGTATTTCTAGTCCATCAGCAAGAGAGTAAACCATACTTTGAGAACTACTGCTGTAAAAGCAATATTTAATTGTTTTAAAAAGATGTTAAGAAGACTATCATAGTACCATGCTAAGTCAATGCCAAAAAAAGGTCATGAACAAGATGACCCATAGTACAACAGAAAGGCAGTGATGAGATTAACAAAACAAAAACAATTCGAATCCTATATAGCTTTAGAACACTTCAACATCATGGAAACTTCTATTAAAATTGACTTATACTCTGCAAAATTACTTGGCCAGCCTTGAAATTGACCAAGTCACCTAACTTTCTTACAGTGGCAAATGGGTGTTGATCTAAAAAGGTCTTGTGTTACACTGGAGAGGTGCTGGGGCTTGAGTTTTGCTAAAAACAATTCTATTATTCCTTTGCACTTCTTTGATCTCTGATATTATTTCTAGGCAATGAGATCTATCTAGGGCTCATGGTCCAGTGGCTCACAGACCATAATATCACTCACATATAGCTTGTCATACATCAAAGGCCATCTAGAAAACCCAGCCCACTCAGAGTTTATTGTGAATAGCCTCTTTCAGAAACCCTGGGACATTCCTGCCTCTTCTTAATATGTTAGTTTTGAGTTATTAGAAGTAATTATTACTTTAATTGCTAGCTTTTTTTGACCAACTACCATGAGCCACGTATTATTTGGTAAGTACTTTATGTATTTTAACCCATTTTACCACAATCTGTGAAGAAAATACTATAATTATATTATCTTGACATATTAAAAACTGAGGCGAAAGAAGAGGACATTTGCTGAAGATGACAGCCCGAAAAAAGTAGAGTCAGGATTTTAAACTTTGCCTGACTCCACTGACCTGGCCCTTATTAAGCATGCTTTATTGCTTTCCATTCTGGCAAAATGTAGTGTTTCTCCACCTTAAGTTATTCATGAACCTTTTAAAGTTAAAAAAAAAACAAAACAAATCTCCTAAACTCCCGAGGTAGACTTAAATTATTTTTAGAATACCATTACTTAAACATGTACAAACATAAAAGTAGGAATGAATTCTAGCTTATACTATTTTTATAATTACAAAACTAAAATAACAATAAAATTTAAAAACAACTCCAAAACCCATGAAGTTGAAAAGAACAATATTAGTCTAATGCTCTAGATGATAATGTTGGAGGCAAAATTGTCAGTGCTGGGAGTAATAGTAGAAACATGTTTCTTTCTGATCTTACATTTATTTGGGGTCAAGTAGGCCTTTTATTACTTTGAGTATGATGTGTTATTATCATTACTATTGATGTTTATCTTCTAAATCATTAAACTTATCTTTAGCAGCTAATACATTATTTTGAAATGATAATCCATTGCTGAATACATTCCAAAAATATCATTTGCCTAATATTTCCAATCATATCCATAGCACTAAATTTTCTAATAATGCTGTGTGGCAAGTTGTTGGAGCAAAGACGACACCTAGAAGCATTACTGTTATACTGACTATCAGAAGAGAGTTTCTTTTTGGTTTGCAGTCCCTTGCTTCTCTGATGACAACTCAATTTCTTTGCCATTTCTTTTCTCTTTCAGAACTGCCATGACCCCTCTTTAATAGCTTGCTGTGAGGTCATTTACCCTTCACTTTTGCCACCCACAAGTGCAAATGTGGGAACTGAAACTCAGCATTTGATGTCAGTACTACCTTTGAAATTGTATGCATTTTTGATAGTAACTGCTATACAGTTCAGTTCCCACATGAGAAAAAGGTTCTGTTTGGGGGTTAGTTTGGTAGATCAGTGCAAAGGCTCTGAGGTCCTTCAGGAGGCAGTAATACTGAACAGTTGGAAGTTGTGGACAGGGATACTACCAGACCCTGAGGTGTAGTGAAAAAACACACACTCACACCTCACCCTAACCCCCCCCCCCCCGCCCAAATTTAAGATCAGTTTACCTAGAGGTAGAGGGAGGCTCCTTTGTTTACTCTGAAGGGGATTATAAGTGCTTCTGTCCCACACGGCTCTCCTCTCATTGCTTTACAGACTCCTCTGTAAGGTCAAAATCTTCTTTTACCATGAAGTCTACCCTCTCAAGCTCAGCACATTTTATTTTAAATGCAAATGCCCCTGGGAAGAGTCTAAGTGATTAGACATAGGATCATAGCGCAATTTTTTTATGCTGCCATTTGCCTCTGGAGGTGGAATCAGATTAAATTAGAAAGCATTAGTTTTCTGAGTAGCAAAGGCAAAAGAAAGAAAGAAAGAAAGAAAGAAAGAAAGAAAGAAAGAAAGAAAGAAAGAAAGAAAGAAAGAAAAAAGAATAATAAGAAGAAACCATAAGGGTGAAATTTTACTTTTGTCTGCGACCAGTGTATGCTGCATTCAAATGTGATATTTGTGTGTCTGACAATGTTTGTGGTATTATAATTCCAGCACCTTAATTTCAGGTTAAGGAAGGGTTAAGGTAGGGAAGGAAGGGCTACTTCTGCAAGCCCTGGCTTGGTTTTGTTCCTCAGCCTTCCATTTCAGGGGTGAAATTAACTTTTCTGCCAGGAGACATAGTCTGTGTCCCAGGGGTGAGTCCTGGGGCCCCTGAAGCCTTCACCTCATGGTGTTCCCAGACTTCCCTCTTCTCCTCAGCACTGTCTTTGCTACCATGCCAGCCCTGACTCTTACATGAGTAAAATGACATAGGAACAGAACGATTTGGGATTAATTCACCCTGATGCTGGCATCCCCACAATGGACCTGGGTCTTGTCCTTCAGGAGGCCCATTCTTTATTTCTGTGCACTGTTCTGTAGACTTCCAATAAATTTGCTTTTTGATCAAATTGGCCACTTGGCCTAGAATCCAGATACCTTCTCTGGTTTCTGTCCACCCTTTGCTCCCAGAGACTGGATTCAGTGTCTAACCATGACCCACTTTCCCCAACAATGGGTTTGCTCATCTGGCTTATGTACATGTAGCAGTCAGGCCCACATTTGTTCTCTCTTGCTAAGTGGAAAGTGCTCTTCTTTCACCTTGTAGTTCACATCATTTCCTACCTGAATCAGAGCTAAACATGTCTGTTGGACGCTACACCTAGGTACACAGGTGCCCCGCTGTACGTGGGTTCTGTGTCTGCAATCGTAAATGCAGCTTTCACTCTGCCTCTTGTCTATTTGGCCTTCTGTCTTCCTGTCTCAGTTTCTGTTTAGCTCCTGTCTCATGTAAGAGGGGGGAAAAAGTGGTGTGTTTATCATGTTGATAAGAAGAAAAAATGAAGAGGATGGTAGAACTTTTCAGTAGGGCTAATTATTTCAGATGAGAGGAAAAGAAAAAAATAAGGAGGTAAGAAAAACCAGGCACAGAAGGACAGAGAGGCAGAGAGAGATTATAAGTAGTGGGATGTTGAGGAGGAAGTTGTATAAACAAAACTTTCAGAAAGACTTGCTTTATGACTTTCCTGTGTGCTGCCTTCTCAAGAAACCTTCAGTAAGGAAGGCCTTTGCTTTTCAGGGTTTAGCAAGTAGGGCGTATTTTTCTTCTGAACGTGTTTCTGTACTGGGATGAACCCAAAGGAGGGAGTAAGTGGACTGCTTTGATTGGCAATAAATTTCTGTGAGTTTTTTCCTCCATGACAGGAAGCTGGTCAGAGTGAAGAGTACCTGGCCTGGGTGGCAGTGAAGAGAATTCTGATGTTTTCTGTTGTTATTCTTGCTCAGGACATTACATTCTACTGAAAGTTGTGATAAGTTCCTACCTCATTCCAAATGTATTTTATTTTTATTCATACAGATATATGCAGGCCACTGGTGAACGTAGGCCTAGGCAGGTGTCTCAGTGCTCTAGGAAGGAATCACCCTGGCTTCTGCACTGCCCTCAGGACACCTAGAGAACTTTAAGGATTTACTTTCTCCCCCTTCCCCCCAGGAGGTAGCATGAGTGCTTTCATCACTACAGTCTTTCACTGTGAATTTGTTTATTGGGTTGATGTTCTTTTTCACAGCTCTCTGAGAACCAAGCCTCACTGTTTAGGGCTCAAAGAGAAGAGGGTTTTTTTGTTGTTGTTTTTTTTTAATTTGAAGCATATAGTGGGCATAGTACGAAGTCCCAGAGTATCAGTTGAGGAGGAAAGTATGGTGTTTGGAAGGCCCTGAGACTCTCCTGAGAGGATTCAGTCCCTGAATAGCTGGGAGCCATCAAAGGGTTAAGTTTCTTTTAGGAAGTCTGCAAAGGGTAACCAGTGTTTTAGTGATGGTTTTAGAAATTCACATCTTGTAGTGATTAGAGTTTGAAATGATTAGATCCATTCTTGTGCTGCTAAACTTAGAAGTGGAAAAGTTTTAAAAAATTTAAAAAAAGCTTTAAACTTTTTTAAGGCTCAGAAAAGCTTCCTAAGAAGACAATTTTCCATTTTAGTAAGAGAAAAAGGTACAAAGAATGTCAGTTAAAAAATTCATAAAGGCTGCATTATGCTCAGTGGAAGCACTTCTTTGAAAAAGAGGTTGGTATTTTAAAGATATAGACATAAACATTTTACAGAGCCCTTCCAAGAAACAAGACCAAGCCTCTCCCCAAATAAGTTCTACAGAAACAGGAAGTGATTGATTTTACAATTTGTATATGACAATAGTGGGTTCCATTATGAATTTTGCAATCAAAACAGGGACGTTTTAAATAAAAGAATGTATTTTGCCATTCACTCATAGTAATGATTATTTGAGGGCATTCTGCAGACATGGTGAACAATTTAATCCATATGGGCTGTGGTTCATTCTGGTGGTTCTGTGAATAGTCACATCAGAATTTCCTGGCCCCTGCTTCTCAACATTTGTGCAAAAACACTGTAGGGAATTGGAATGCTTTTTAGTTGTGTATATTACTGAATGAACAGTAGCTGCATATATGGCCAACACAACTTGTGTGTCATTGACTCCTGTGAAACTGGAGTGTCAGTGTTCAATATAATCAAGTAAAAACAAGGCAGGCAGGACTAAGTGATCATCTCTTCCTTGATTCCATATATCTCACTGGAAAAATCCCAAGTGCTTCCTGACAACCCTCTCTCACCCAAATTACTTCTTATGTCACTAGATGAGACTTTCTCGTTCACAGATTTCTGCTTGGGTGCTTCATTATTGATCATAACATTGTCTTGGATGTTGGATATAAGTAAATCTTCACCAAATTCAAGAACTAAACATATCCTAGGAATAATTTTTAACATTGCCTTCTTTGTGAAAATGAGAAATTCAAGACCTGGGAATGGAAAAGTGATGACCTTAGGTCATGCAAGTGGTAGTATTGGTGATGTTGGCTAGATCTTTATATATTGTTTTTGCTATTTTGTCCTGTGTGTCAAATATTAAACTGATTAATATCATTTTTTATCTGGGATCTAAAATTAAGAACAATGAGGTTCATTGGTATTGATTTAAAGAACAATACAAGATTGAAATGAGGCAAGGCTACTCTGAAATGGTATTTGGCTGATTGATTATCTTCTTATCTATCAAACAAGAAGAGCACCTAATAGCTATTTTGTTTTTGAAGAGTTTTATCCAGTGGAATATTACCAGTAACATCACAATCATGCGATTACTTGTCTAGAAGTAACACGTCCCTCTGCTTTTATGCAATGTGCCTCATAAGGGAACTTTCTTGAAAATAATTTTGAAGGGGTTTCTTTTTATAGATAACATTTAAAACAATAAAAAGCACTATTTTTCTATTTATTCTAAATAAAATATACTTATGAAGAAAGCAATTACATTAATCTTCAGAATACCTTATTATTTCTCTTTTAAGAAGATAAGCTCTTGTTTACATTGAAGATTTTTGTTCCTTATAAAATTTATCAGCATTGAAATGTAGCTATAGTATTGAGACCCCAGCTATAAACTAAAAATATCTTTTTATTCTTAGCTTTTTGTTTCTCTATGATACAATCCACCTAATCCCAACATAGCCTAAGGCATCAGTGCGCCTTTCATGAATGACATTTCCTTTCTTAGGGATTTGCCAAGAGATATTTTTGTGGAAATTTCAAAGCACCCACCTCTGACTCCTTCCCTTGTCCACCTTTATTGATTTTTTCACCAAACAGTTATGGAAAGCCTAAACTGCTTATGTTGCTTCTCAACCTTACCGGCCCCACCCATAACTTCCTGAGAGAACGGACCTATGCCAGGTAGGGACATGGTGGGGAACAAAGATGGGAAAATTTCTACTGCCAAGAAGTTTACATATTAATGATATGAGACTTGTTCTAAATAAGCAAGCAAAGATAAACAAGATAATTTTAGATAGCTATAGGAGAGAGAAGGAAATAAAAGAGTGGCCTCTGTGAGGAGACAATATTGACACTGAGCTGTAAATAGAGAGAAGGAGCTCACTAAAACAAATTTTGGGAAATGGGATTTGGGGCCGAGAAGACAGCAAGCGCAGAGATGCCAGGGTGGAAAGTGCTTTCTATGTTCTGGTAATTAAGACAGCCACTGAGCCCAGGGGAACACGGTATGAGATGATGCCAGAGAATCTGGGACAACCCGGTCATATTGGTTTTGTAGGCCACAGTAAGGTTTGAAACTTTATTCTGAGGCATAAATCTGGGTGTTTACCCTGCTTTTCCCCTTGTGAGTTTTGCTTTGCTGATGCAGAGTTTGATTCAAGACTTAGGCAAGCTTCATGTCTATTGCCTTAAATCAAAACCTGTAGATGGGGCATTTGATCTATGTGATACAAAATCACTCTGACTGCTATGTAGAGGGGATTGTAAGAGATCAATAGCAGAAGTACTTAAAAGAAGCCCTGGCCTGTTGGTTCAGTGGTAGAGCATCAGCTCAGCGTGTGGAAGTCCTGGGTTCAATTCCCGGCCAGGGCACACAGGAGAAGCACCCATCTGCTTCACCACACTTTCCCCTCTCCTTCCTCCATATCTCTCTCTTCCCCTCCCACAGTCAGGGCTCCATTGGAGCAAAGTTAGCCCAGGCACTTAGGATGGCTCCATGGCCTCTGCCTCAGAGGCTAGAACGGCTCTGGTTGCAACAGAGCAATGCCTCATATGGGAAGAACATTGCCCCCTAGTGAGAATGCTGGGTGGATCCTGGTAGGGTGCGAACAAAAGTCTGTCTTTCTGCCTCTCCAATTCTCACTTCAGAAAAATATAAATAAATAAATAAATAATCTGACCAGGCATTGGCGCAGTGGATAGAGCATAGGACTCGGATGCGAAAGACCCAGGTTTAAGACCCTAAGCTCGCCAGCTTGAGCACGGGCCCATCTGGCTTGAGCAAAAACTTGTCAGCTTGGACCCAAGGTCTCTGGCTCCAGCAAGGGGTTGCTCGGTCTGCTGAAGTCCCGTGGTCAAGGCACACGTGAGAAAGCAATCAATGAACAACTAAGGTGTTGCAACAGCAACGAAAAACTGATGATTGATGCTTCTTACCTCTCTCCATTCTTGTCTGTCTGTCCCTATCTATCCCTCTCTCTGTCCCTGTAAAATAAATAAATAAATAAATAGAAATACTTAAGAGACTTCCTGAAGATTGAGGAGACAGGGAAAGAGAAAGATCAAATTTGACTCTTAGTTTTTTTTATAGTACCATTGGCTAAGGTAGGGAAGAATTGGAAAATAGCAAATTTGGGGAGGAAATCATCAGTTCTATTGGATATAGTAAGAATAAGATGCCTGCAGAAGATACTGCTGTTTCTTTACTTTTGAGACCATTTAATTGGCTTGTCCTGAATTCTCATGAGACATGTTTACATAGCACTGATCCCTTTTCCTTCCTGTCTCCATATATACTCCTTAATATCAGGAATTCAAATATGTCAGACCTCTATTTCTGATAAGCAAAAGCCACTGATCTCAAAATGTTTAAAAGCTAATGTGTACAGCTGAACCCATATCTGAATAGATAATTTAGAAATAGGGAGAGAAGGTTAAATCCTTATGTTTAGCAGCCAAAAAATGATAAATAATAAGCCCTTGAGAGTTTAGGGAAGATGTAGTGACTATAGGCTGAGGTGCTAAGAACTTCTTGGAAAAATTGGAACTTGATTTTGGAAAAGAGAACTTGGCCTATATCCAATGTGTTAGAACAAGATTAGCATAGTTGACAATGTCTTAAAACTAGGATTTTGCTGATCATGTCTCATGTAAAAGCTGACCCTCCAAGGTTCATTTCAGAAAATTAACTTTGCCCCAAATGCTCTCAAATAAGATAAATAAAATTTTTGAGCATGTAGAGAGGGAAATAACCTAACTTTGCAAGGACATCTTAAGATTTAGATTTTAATTATTTACCTAATTTAAATTGAGATGATCTGGAGTGTGATAGGAATTTTAAAACTGTAGGAGGTAATGTAATGAATGCGATGAACGTCTGTGCTTTCTTTAATGAATATAGGCATGCATTTGAGAAGCGTATAAGCGGAGATTCTGAGTACTATCTAGAAAATAAACTTTTTAATATTTAGTTTGAGTGTTTCCTGCAGATAGAAGAGGCATATGCTGAATAGCTTTTCTTGTAATGAGCAGTATGGAGCAGAAGAAGCTGAAGTAAACTGTATGAAATCAGATTTTAAAGGAGAATATATGGGCCACCAAAGTCTTATGGAGAAACAAGAAAAAAGCAAGGTGGAGAGAGGAGTGTCCTCTCAGAGACCAAGAAAAGATGAACCAAGAAATAGTTGAAGTTCGACCAACTAAAGACCAGACTTTTCCTATTCGTCCATGAAATGAAGCTCTTTTCTCACAACAATGACATAATAAGAAAAACCACATGGAAATGAAGTACATTATAATAGTTGGAGTCAGAGGCTCCCCTTTGGTGGAATTCTAGGGAGGGTTTTGGGATGACCATGTCTATGAAGAAATCATTTGAGCTAATACTTTCTGTGTAGAATATGTGCCTATTGTTTCCCCTACAAATCAAAGTCTATTTAAATTACACATCATTTAGATACATATCCACATTGTCTCACCTTTTCTACTTGTCATCCTCATTACCAAAGAGGAACTTTGGACAGGGAGACTGGGAATTCACTCTCCCATCTTGGTGACTGTACAGCCTGCTTCGTGCATTGCTATTTTTGCCTCTCATAATTGAGGAGATTAGAGCACATCAGAGTGGATAGTCAATGTGGAACAGTACAGAGAGTCAGAGTAATGATTATTACAATTTTATCAAAAGACAATTAGCCACCCAGCTTCAGAATTGTAATCTTTCCAAACCTTGAGACTTTTAGCATCATGATTCTCCAGTGTCAGCAGGCTCAGGGAAAGATAGTATTAGTGGACAACAGCACAATAACTAGTTCAGAGCTTGAAAAATGTCTTGCTGTTTCAGGTGCCCTGTAGGTCAACAGGGTTTTAAACTGATAGTTTTGTGTTTCTTCCTCATTTTTCTTTAAAAGAAAAGATATAAACAGAAAGATGCCTGATTAATCTTGACCCCCACTTAAAGTTTCCTTGCAGTTAAAAATAAATAAAAAGCCAATAAACTTAGACTTCTCACATTCATTACAAATAAAGTTATTAGAGATGTGGGTTCAACTGAAAATACCAGGTCCTTGGGACTTGCTATAATAGTCAAGGGACAATGGGAAAATCACTATCTCAGTGCTTTTGGTCCTTTTAGGATATTTACAGTGAAATTAATAGAAAGTCAGACCATCTAAGACTTACAAATAGAAATATTGTAAAGCCATTATTAGTTCCTAACCAAATAAGTATTGATTTAAATATGTATTAGCATAAAACAAGAAACAGGGATTTAGCACAACTAAACTACCCAGGGAAACATAATCTCAGAAACCAGTACAACCACTCAGTACATAAGATAGTCAACAAATTGCAGCATATGGACCAAATCCAACCCTCCACTGTTTCTATATGATTCCCAAGCTAAGAGGGGTTTTCACATTTTAAATGGCTGAAAACAAAATAGGATACTATTTTGTGACATTAAAATTATATAAAATTCACATTTTAATGCCCATAAACAAAGTTTTATTAGAATACAACCATATTCTTTTATTTATGTATTTTCTATGGCTACTTTCACACTGCAGTGGTAAGAATTGAGTAGTTATGACAGAGACCATCTGGTCTACAAACTCAAAAATGCTTACTATACATTGCTGTCCTCAGCTCTAAGAGCAAGACAGTAAACTGAAAAGTATATTTAACCTGGAGCAGAATTATTGGAACAGAGAGCTAGTGTAATATATTTAAGAGATATAGAAAACTATAAATAATATGAAAAGCAATGAGTTATATTTTTAAAACAATTAAAAATATTAGATATGGGAAACATAATTAATATAAAGACATAATAGATGAGACAATTACCAAGGTAGACAGTGCTGAAGAATGAATCAGTAAGTGATAGTCACTACTATTTGGTTAACCAAAATAAATACTTGATTCTTTTATTTACCAATTTTCTAGATAATGAAGTGGTTTCTTATTATTCTCTAAAGTTAATCAATTAGTTTATTATCATTATTAACTCATGGATATAAACATATTTAATGGGTGTTAGTCTGTCTCAACCATTATCCTTACTGAGGCCCCAATCTTCCAATTTTGGGCCAGTAGAAGCCTCTTTAAGGTTAGCTCTAGTGTCTCTTGATATGAATGAAATAGTCCTTAGGTTTGCTTCCTCTCTATGTGCCATGACAAGATTTTCCAGGATCATCTTGTCCATTTTCTGCTGTAGACCTGAAATTAATCATGAAGCCCCAGTCTCTTGTGACTGGAGCTAGGATTTCAAGACCATGATCTGTATATTAGGGATGTTCATTATGATTGTTTCTAGGCTATTCCAGTGGTCAGAGCTACAATGTATGTGAGTGTGCTTGTCTGAGTGCTTGTGTAAAACAGATTGTGAAATAAAATACAGTGGTCTCTCATCTATCATGGAAGTTAGGTTTCAGAACCCCCTACGATAGGTGAAAATCTGCAAAGTAGCAACCTTATATTTATTATTTATGTATTTTTAAGGCTTTATAAACCCTACCCACACTCTTATAAACCTTTCCCAGTCTTATAAACACCTCCAATGCTCTTAAACACTTTCTACACTCTTAATTAAACCTATGTAATTTTAACAACATATAAAATTCTATATGGGTACTCATCAGTGAATATACAGTAATATTCTTTTAATATGTTTTAATTAATACTTTTTATATTGTTTTCATTTTTTTAGGCTAGAAAATGCTTATTTTACCACAAAAATAATTAAAATAATAAATATATAAAAATACCTATATACCGCAAAATCTTGTGATATAGCAAGAAATACACGGTACAAAATTAGATATATTCAATTTAAAAATCCATGATACAGTGAGACTGCGAAAAGTGAACTGTGATATGGCATGGGACAACTGTAATGATAATTCTCCCAGTTTAAATCAGAATTACAGAAATTTACTTAATACTTCTGTATTGCTTATGGACCTCTTTGTTTCACGCTAGGAATATCCCAGAAATGCTCAGTTGTTTTATCCCATATTTTGTACATAACAGTAGTCTCAGGAGACAATAGGAATACTTCACAATCAATATGGTTAATGTATATATATGCATAAGCTTTTCTTATTCTCCCTTTATTTTATATAGTTATACTTCATCTGCACTGTTGACGAGTGTATAGCCATCAGTTGCTACACTTTCGTTTTTAACTCTCATTTAGAATTATATTTTAATATAGTTAACACTCACCACCAGCCTTTATGTTAATATCTCTCTAAATATTTTAGTTGTTTGAACCTTCTTCTCTAGTTAATTCCTCAAAAAGTATTGATTTAAATAATAGTCCCTGAGTTCATGAATTTAAGTTTATTTGTAACTTTTACTTAAAAGTAACTTTGCATAAAATAAAAATCTTGGCACTTATTTTATTTTTCTATTCTTCTTTTATATCTTAATTGTCATTCCATTATCATCTGAGATAAAATGCTATAAAATTCTTATCATAATCCAATTTTATATTTTTATTTTATTTTTTTAAATTTTATTTTATTATTATTAATTTTAATGGGGTGACACCAATTAATCAGGGTACATATGTACAATGAAAACGTCTCCAGGTTATCTTATCATTCAATTGTGTTGCATACCCGTCACCCAAAGTCAAATTGTCCTCTTTCACCTTCTATCTTGTTTTCCCTGTGCCCCTTCCCTCCTCCCTATCCCACTCTTCCCTCCCTCCCCCCACTCCGTAACCACCACTCTCTTGTCCATGTCTCATAGTCTCACTTTTATGTCCCACCCATGTATGAAATCATGCTGTTCTCAGTTTTTCTTTATTTCTGATTTACTTATTTCACTCCGTATAATGTTATCAAGGTTCATCAATTTTGTTATAAATGATCCGATGTCATCATTTCTTATGGCTGAGTAGTATTCCATAGTATATATGTACCAAAGCTTTTTTTTTTAATTAACTTTAATGGGGTGACACCAATAAATCAGGGTACGTATGTACAATGAAAACATCTCCAGATTATCCCATCATTCAATTGTGTTGCATACCCATTACCCAAAGTCAAATTGTCCTCTGTCACCTTCTATCTGGTTTTCCCTGTACCCCTCCCCTTCTCCCTATCCCACCCTCCCCTCCTTCCCCCCATCCCATAACCACCACACTCTTGTTCATGTCTCATAGTCTCACTTTTATGTCCCACCTATGTATGAAATCATGCAGTTCTCAGTTTTTTTCTGTTTTACTTATTTCACTCCATATAACGTTATCAAGGTACATCCATTTTGATGTAAATGATCCGATGTCATCATTTCTTATGGCTGAATAGTGTTCCATAGTATATATGTACCAAAACTTTTTAATCCACCCATCTTCTGACGGACACTTGGGCTGTTTCCAGATCTTCGCTATTGTGAACAATGCTGCCACGAACATGAGGGCGCATTTCTTCTTTTCGAACAATGTTATTGTGTTCTTAGGGTATATTCCTAAAAGTGGGATAACTGTGTCAAAAGGCAGTTCGACATTTAATTTTTGAGGAATCTCCAAACTATTTTCCACAGTGGCTGCACCAGTGTGCATTCCCACCAGCAGTGCAGAAGGGTTCCCTTTTCTCCACATCCTCGCCAGCACTTATTCTGTGTTGTTTTGCTGATGAGTGCCACTCTGACCGGTGTGCGGTGATATCCCATTGTGGTTTTAATTTGCATTTCTCTAATGATTAGTGATGTTGATCATTTTTTCATATGTCTTTTGGCCATCTGTATGTCTTCTTTGGAGAAATTGGTATTCATTTCTTTTGCCCATTTTTTGATTGGATTGTTTGTCTTCCTGGTGTTGAGTTTTATAAGTTCTTTATAAATTTTGGTTGTTAACCCCTTATCAGATGTGCTGTTGAATATGTTCTCCCATTGTGTGGTTTGTCTTTTTATTCTGTTCTTATTGTCTTTAGCTGTGCAAAAACTTTTTAGTTTGATATAGTCCCATTTGTTTATTTTGCCTTTTATTTCCCCATGGAGATAATTCGGCAAATATATTGCTGCTACAGATGTCGGAGAGCTTGCTGCCTATGTTTTCTTCTAAGATGCTTATGGTTTCACGGCTTACATTTAAGTCTGTTATCCATTTTGAGTTTGTTTTTGTGAATGGTGTAAGTTGATGGTCTAGTTTCATTTTTTTGCAGGTAGATGTCCAATTTTCCCAACACCATTTGTTAAAGAGGCTGTCTTTACTCCATTGTATGTTCTTTCCTCCTTTGTCAAATATCAGTTGTCCATAAAGCTGTGGGTTTATTTCTGGGTCCTCTGTTCTGTTCCATTGATCTGTGTGCCTGTTCTTATGCCAGTACCAGGCTGTCTTGAGTATAATGGCCTTATAGTAAACCTTGATATCTGGAAGAGTGATACCTCCTGCTTTATTTTTTCTTTTAAAGATTGCTGAGCCTATTCGTGTTCTTTTTTGGTTCCATATAAATTTTTGGAATATGCGTTCTATATCTTTGAAGTATGTCATTGGTATTTTAATTGGTATTGCATTGAATTTATAAATTGCTTTGGGTAATATAGACATTTTAATGATGGTTATTCTTCCTAGCCATGAGCACGGTATATGCTTCCACTTGTTTGTATCTTCCTTGATTTCTTTTATCAATGTTTTATAATTTTCCGAGTACAAGTCCTTAACCTCCTTGGTTAAATTTACTCCTAGGTACTATATTTTTTTTGCTGCAGTAGTGAAGGGGATTGTTTCCTTAATTTCTTTTGCTGACAGTTCATTGTTGGTATATAGAAATGCCTCTGATTTCTGAGTATTAATTTTGTATCCTGGCACCTTGCTGAATTTATTTATAAGGTCCAGTAGTTTTTTGACTGAGACTTTAGGGTTTTCTATATACAATATTATATTATCTGCAAATAATAACAGTTTTCCTTCTTCTTTTCCAATTTGGATGCCTTTTATTTCTTCTTCTTTTCTGATTGCTATAGCTAGGACTTCCAGAACTATGTTGAATAAGAGTGGTGAAAGTGGGCAACCCTGCCTGGTTCCTGATCTTAAGGGGATTGCTTTTAATTTTTGTCCATTTAGTATGATGTTTGCTGTGGGTTTGTCGTAGATGGCCTTTATCATGTTAAGGAATGTTCCTTGTGTTCCCACTTTACTGAGAGTTTTGAGCATAAATGGGTGCTGGATTTTATCAAATGCCTTTTCTGCATCTATTGAAATTATCATGTGATTTTTGTCCTTCCTTTTGTTTATGTGATGAATCACATTGATTGATTTGCGAATATTGAACCAGCCTTGCCTCTCCAGAATAAATCCCACTTGATCATGGTGTATGATTTTTTTCATATATTGCTGGATCCGGTTGGCTAATATTTTGTTGAGAATTTTAGCGTCTAAATTCATCAGGGATATAGGCCTATAATTTTCTTTCTTTGTGTTGTCTTTGCCCAGTTTTGGGATCAGAATTATGCTCGCCTCATAAAAGGAGTTTGGAAGACTTCCTTCCTCTTGAATTTTTTGAAATAGCTTGAGGAGGATAGGAGTTAGTTCTTCTTTGAATTTTTGATAGAATTCACTTGTGAAGCCATCAGGCCCAGGACTTTTCTTTTTTGGGAGTTTTTTGATAACTGTTTCGATTTCATTTGTTGTAATTGATCTGTTTAGGTGTTCTGATTCTTCCAGATTGATTTTTGGAAGTTTATATGATTCAAGAAATTTGTCAATTTCACCTAGATTGTCTAATTTTTTGGCATAGAGTTCTTCATAGTATTTTCTTACAATGCTTTGTATCTCTGTTGTATCAGTTGTTATTTATCCACTGTCCTTTCTAATTTTATTTATTTGAGACCTCTCTCTTTTTTTCTTGGTGAGTCTAGTTAAAGGTTCATCAATCTTGTTTACCTTTTCAAAGAACCAGCTTCTGGTTTCATTGATCCTCTGTATTGTTTCCTTAGCCTCTATGTCACTTATTTCCAATTTGATCTTTATTATTTCCTTCCTTCTACTTGTCCTGGGTTTTATTTGTTGTTTTTCTACTTTCTTTAGCTGCAGGGTCAGGTTGCTTATTTGAGCTTTTTCTAGCTTCTTATGATATTCCTGTAATGCAATGAACTTCCCTCTCAGTACTGCTTTTGCTGTGTCCCATAAATTTTGAGTTGATGTATGCTCATTATCATTTGTTTCTAGAAACGTTTTTATTTCTTCTTTGATCTCAATGTTAATCGATCCATTATTTAATATCATGCTATTTAGTTTCCAAGTGTTTGAGTATTTTTCTTTTATTTTGTGGTTAATTTCTAGTTTCATGGCATTGTGATCAGAGAAAATGCTTGATATGATTTCAATCTTCTTAAATTTATTGAGACCATTTTTGTGTCCTAACATGTGGTCTATCCTAGAAAACGTACCATGAGCGCTTGAGAAGAATGTATATTCTACTGCTTTAGGGTGAAAAGTTCTGAAGATATCTGTTAAATCAAGTTGATCTAGTGTATCCTTTAAGTCTGCTGATTCTTTATTAATTATCTTTCTTGAGGATCTATCCAGTGTTGTTAGTGGGGTATTGAAATCCCCTGCTATGATAGTATTGCTGTTAATCTCGCCCTTTATATCCATCAAAGACTGCTTTATGAATGTCGGGGCTCCTATATTTGGCGTATAGATATTTATAATAGTTATATCTTCCTGTTGAATTGTTCTCTTTATCATTATGTAGTGTCCTTCTTTATCTCTTACTATAGCCTTTATTTTAAAGTTCATTTTGTCAGATATAAGTATTACTACCCCGGCTTTTTTTTCATTTCCATTTGCATGAAATATTTTTTTCCATCCTATTACCTTCAGTCTATGTGCATCTTTTGTTTTAAGGTGTGTCTCTTGTAGACAGCATATGTATGGGTCCTGTTTCTTTATCCAAGCAGCTACCCTATGTCTTTTGATTGGATCATTTAATCCATTTACATTTAAGGTTATTATTGATATGTAGTTGTTTATTGCCATTTTGTTCTTTAAAGCTGTATTTTTTTTTTTTTTTGCTTTATTCTTTCCTCCCTTTGAACTGTACACAACAGGCCCCTTAGTATCTCTTGCAGAATTGGGTTGGTTTTAATAAATTTCTTGAGGTTTTCTTTGTCTGGAAAGCTCTTTATTTCTCCTTCAATTTTAAACGTTACCAGTGCTGGATAGAGTAGTCTTGGTTGTAGGTTCTTGTTCTGCATTACTTTGATTATATCTTGCTATTCCCTTCTGGCCTCAAGTGTTTCTGTTGAGAAGTCCGATGTCATTCTAATGGGGGCTCCTTTGTAGGTGATAGTCTTTTTTCCTCTAGCAGCTTTTAAATTTTTTTTATTTTATTCATTTTAGAGAGGAGACACAGAGTGAGAGAGAGAAGGAGAGAGAGAGAGAAAGGGGGGAGGAGCTGGAAGCATCAACTCCCATATGTGCCTTGACCAAACCAGTGCAGGGTTTTGAACTGGCAACCTCAGTGTTTCCAGGTTGACGATATATCCACTGCGCCACCACAGGTCAGGCTCCTCTAGCAGCTTTTAAAATTTTTTCTTTATCCATTAGCTTTGGTATTTTAACTATGATGTGTCTTGGTATAGATCTTTTTGGGTTTCTCTTTAATGGAGTTCTTTGTGCTTCTTGAACGTGTGGAATGTTTCCCAGCCTTAATTTAGGGAAGTTTTCTGCTATGATTTGATTGAACACAGTTTCCATTTCTTGTCCTCTTTCCTCTTCTTCAGGCACCCCTAAGATGCGAATGTTGTTTCTCTTCATGTTGTCACAGAGCTTCCTTAGAGTTTCCTCACATTTTTTGAATCTCTTTTCCTTTTTTTTCTCTGCTTCTGTAACTTTGTTTATTGTGTCCTCTAACTCGCTTATTCGATCCTCAGCGTGATTCATCCTGCTTTTAATTCCTTCCATTGTGGTCTTCAGTTCTGATACTGTATTTGTCATTCTTGTCTGATTCTTTTTTATTATTTCAATTTCATTTTTTAAACTTGTTATCTCTTTATTTAGGTGTTCATAATGACTATCCATTGTTGCTCTAACTTTTTTGAACATCCTAACTATCATTATTCTAAATTCTGCTTCTGGTAGTTTGGTTATATCTGGTTCATTCAGGTCCTTCTCTGGGGATTTCTCTTGATTCATTTGGTTTGTATTCCTCTGCCTGCCCATTTTGTCTGTGTATAAGCAAGTTGTGGTCACTGGAGTCTAGTAGGTGTTGCCTTTGTGTTCTCTAGGTGTGGTCTGTCTGCAGGCCCGCCACCCCCTCTGCCACTGCCTAGGGCGGTTGGGTATGGGTGTTGCCAGTGCCGGCCCACTGCGGCTTTTGCTGTGATTTCTGCCTCTCCTCCGCGGGAGGGGCTGTCACTCAATCCACAAGCCTCAGCACCAAGGGTAGAGGTGAGCACCTTTGCTCAGCTGCGGACCCAGCCTGTTTTCAGACTTCCGCCCAGCACCCACAGTCAGAGCCTGCTCACCACTGTTTCGCGGGTTGGGTGGGGCTTTTGACTTGCTCTCAGCTGTGAGCCTTTGCCCATCCAGAGCTTTAGGCCCGCCCTCGAGGCCAGGGCCCTTTTGCACAGGGTCATGAACTGCATTTTATTGGACCGGGCATGTTTGCTGGCTTCCGCTCAGCTGCGAGCTTCCGCTCGTTCCGGACTCTACCCCGCCCCTGCATTTGGAGCCCGCTCGTGCACGCAGAATGGCAAACCACGGTTTCTCCGGCCCGGTGGGGCTTGTAGTGTGAGCTCAGCCACGAGCCCCCGCCTGTTCTTGGTCCTAGCCTTGTCCCCACGGTCAGGGCCGACTTGCGCAGGGTTGCAGAGCAGATCTCTGCCATTTCCTGGCCTCCCGCTTTGTCCCCACACGTGGGATTACAGGCGGGCCCGCAGCTGCCGGACCGCTTTCGTGTGTCCCTTCCTCCCCTGCTGGGCTAGACTAAGCTCACACCGGCTTGGCCTCCGCCCACGCTGACAGAACCGCGTTTCAGTGTCCTGCCGCCACCATACCCTTCAGCAACCCTCAGCAGAGTAGGAAGGGCCCTAATACTCCACACTGTAGGCCTGGAAGCTCCCTCCCTTGTTTCACAGCTCAAAACTGTCCAAATGCCTCTTCTAGGCTCTGGGACTGTAGGCTGGGGCTTGGTTCCTGGGACCCAGGTTCCTCCCTCTCCACCAAACTCTCCTCCCGCCACGTGGGTCTCTCCGGGCTGCCATTTGCTCCGGGGAGCTGGGCAGCCCTCTTCGCGTTTTCGCTATTCCTACCAGTCTCAATGTGGCTTCTTCTGTATTCCTCGGTTGAAGAGTCCACTTAGTTTAGTTCAAAGTTGTTTTATCCAGATGATGGTTCTTAAAATTGAGTTATAATCCACTTTGGTTCTGGGAGTTGGAAGTTGGTACGTCCACCTACTCCGTCGCCATCTTGCTCCGACCCAATTTTATTTTTATTTTCTTTATCAGTTGCTGGCTCTTATGGCCTAGTTAACAGAAAAAAATTAGAACTTTAAAATATTTAAATTTTATTAGTTTTACCAGAGTAAAATTCTCTTGGTTATTTTATATCTGTATTCTCTGTTACATAGTGCACTTCTTTTATCTATATTTTCAAAGTTTATATATTTATGTGTGTGTGTTAATTAGATTCGAACAGTCGGTAGTGAAACACCGGAGCCAAGAACTGGTGAGCCATCAGCTTTAATTCTAGCTTGCACCCGGCAGGCAAGCAAAAACACACACTGGGCTCCAAAACCCACTCATTCAGTGCTCACAGAGCTACTGACTTATCCAAGTTTCCTAGAATCAAAGGTTTCTAGTTCACCAGACTTATTCACCTCTGTTTTCCATCTCCTCCAGCACAAACTCTTAACAAATTGGCTTCTCCCTCAGCACTCTGCCATCTTGGCTGCCTCCTCTCCTCCACATGGCCTTAATCTGCTCTTCTCTCTAATTTCTCAGGAACCCAGAGCAAGCTCCTGGCCTGCCCCACTTTATAATGTAGAAATCCAAACCCTTAATCCAATCTACAGACAAGGAAGTCTCTGATACAAAGTCACCCATCTGAGGCATAATGAGATTCTTCAGGAGAGTGCACCACCCCACATCATCCAATCAGTCAAGGGTGCGGAGAAGAGCTTACTCTTAAAACTAAGCCTTAGGCCATAACAACCTGGCCTGCTTACATTACATCCTTTCCCCCGCACCCATCCCAAGCATAAGGGCAAATAATATAACCTGGGTGACAGGCTTCCTTGTGAGCAGCGCCATCTTTAACAAAGTGAGCATATTATATTTTATCTGCCCTACAATCCACCCCTATGCTCACTTTACTACCCACAATTTACACCACTGGCATTCTTCCTGTACAAGGAAATTAGGCACATTACACAAATTACAACAACATGACAAATCATACAATTTCAACAATTATAAAGGCACATTTCACCAGTCTCTAGGAATGCCAGTGGTGTAAATTGTGGGTAGTAAAGTGAGCATAGGGGTGGATTGTTGGGCAGATAAAATATAATATGCTCACTTTGTTAAAGATGGCGCTGCCCACATGGAAACCTGTCACCCAGGTGATATTATTTGCCCTTATGCTTGGGATGGGTGTGGGGGAAAGGCTTTAATGTAAGCAGGCCAGGTCGTTATGGCCTAAGGCTTGGTTTTAAGAGTTATTCTCTACACCCTTGACTGATTGGATGATATAGGGTGGTGCACTCTCCTGAGGAATCCCATTATACAGAGACTTTCTTGTTTGTATAATTGGATTAAAGGTTTTGATTCTATGGTATAAAGTGGGAGAGACTGTTAGGATCAGAAGAAGTTTGAATGTTCAGAGTAATAGGATGTGTGTTGAGTTACAGTGAAAACAAGGAACCTGACTGTTATAATTCCCTCCCCCCCCCCCAAAGTTTAGAGGTTTCTAAAAAAAAAAATTTTCTATTCCATATTTGGGTTGTTATGCTGCACTTGTATGAATTAGCCAAAAGCTAACGGCCACATCTGCTTCTGTAATCCCCTTGCTTGCTGGGCTATATAAAAGGGAAAGGCTGTAAGCGCGATGCGCGACTCTCATTCGCCGCTCCTCTGTGGGTGAGGTGTCCCCGAGCACCTAGAGAGCTCGCTCCTGCGCAGGCTAAAGCTTGGCCAATAAAGTAACATCTTAAGCCCTGAAAGTCTCCGATGTCTGTTCTTGGCCCAGCGAATGTAACATTCGGGGGCTCGTCTGGGATTTCCCTCTGCGGAGCTTCCGTTCGGAGATCTGAGGGGCAGCTCGAGCTGAGTAAGTATCTGTTAAGGATCCTTATTTAATTTGGGATAAGCTCCGGAGCATGAGGAGTGCCTGAGGTGGTAGGTGGGATGCCGCCGGCAGCCACCCAGGCTACCCCGGTCGGGACGCCGTCCATGGGTTTGGTTTTATTTCCTGATCAAATTGTGAAGGTGACCGGTCCATTTTAATTTTCTTGCGCTGCCGATAGGGCGCACTGTGTCTTAGGTTGAATGTCTGAGTTGAGTGTGAGAGGAACTATTCTCCTTGGAATAGCTTTTGTTTGTATTAGTATTTTGCTTCCTCTGTTACTAATTCTTGAACTTCTAGAAGGTTCGTCAGCTGCATCTAGAATGGGACAGCAGGATTCCACGCCTAGCTCCCCGCTCAAGTGCCTATTAAAGAATTTCTCTGATTTCCAGAAGAGGGCCCAAGGGTACGGGGGGCCATCCCCCGACCCCGGATTTCTCCAAAACCTAAGTCAATTAGAATGGCCTACCTTTAATGTAGGCTGGCCATCAGAAGGCACTTTTGATCTCCCGACCCTATTTGCTGTCAGGGCTACCATCTACCGGACACCTCACCCTGACCAATATTTGTACATAGATGTATGGGTGGATATAGCCACCGAATGGCCTGGGTATATTAGAAAGTGCCTAAAGGATAGCAAGCGAGGCAAACAGGCATTTTGTCTCACCACAGGAAACGGGAAAATAGGGAGAGTTAAAGAAAAGGAAGCAGGAGAAGCCCGTCTCCCAACAGGGCCTAGTGCGCCATCTAGACTTTACCCTGTTTTACCTGGGCCGCTAGAGGACCACCTAGACCCAGTGAATACCCCTCCACCCTATCGGCTGCAGGAGGAACCGGATTCCTCAGGGCAGGACGCAGGCGGTCTTTCAAGCCCGCCTCATACCCAAAGGGGGGCGGTTTATGGAGCGGGAGGCGCCGCCATTGTGCCTCCTCCTCCTCCGGTGGCAGGAGGAGCCGCCATTTTGCCTCTTAGGGAAGCGCCACCGGCACCAGATGCTGGCCCACGAGCACCTCCTCGCCTCATCTATGTGCCTTTTTCCACTAGTGATTTATATAATTGGAAGCATCAGAATCCTCCATTTTCTGAGAAACTGCAGGGATTAATATCCCTGCTCGAAACCATCTTCAGGACCCACCAGCCAACATGGGATGATTGCCAGCAAGTCTTGCAAACTCTCTTCACTTCCGAAGAGAGGGATAGAATAATGAGAGAAGCAGCTAAGCTGTTTTAGGAGATGGGGGGGGGGAAAGTGGGGTAGTTGAGAATATTCTCCCTTTAAAGCCCCCTACTTGGGATCCAAATTCCTCTGGCGGAAGCGAGGCACTCCTCCAGTACCGCCGGGCAAGAATCCCCCGCGGCCTTTTTAGAGCAGCTAATGGAGGCCTACCGGGTTTACACCCCTATAGATCCAGAGGTTGAAGAAAACTGCAGATTAGTGAATATAGCCTTTGTGACTCAGGCAGCTTCAGACATTAGGAGGAAGCTTCAAAAGATTGAGGGATTTGAAGGAGAGAATAGAAGCAAGCTACTTGAGATAGCTTAGAAGGTATACATAAACCGAGACGACCCTGAGGTAGGGAGAGCGAAGGAGGTCGCCAAGATCCTCCTGGCCGCCCAAAGGCCCCAAGGGAAAGGAAAGGGAGGGCAACAACAACAAGGCAAAGGAAGAGGTCCACCAGAGAAGCGAATAGACAAAGACCAGTGTGCATACTGCAAGGAAAGGGGGCATTGGAAAAGGGAATGCCCAAAGCGACAAGCTGAAAGCCAAAGGTCCAGGCAAATCCCTGAGATCCTGCTCCAGACCTCAGACTGACGGGGCCAGGGCTCCATCCCCCTTGGCTCCCAGGAGCCCTTGGTCACATTAACTGTCGAGGGAAAGCCAATAGAATTTTTGGTTGACAGGGGAGCCACTTATTCTGTTTTAAAGCAACTGCGGGGCCAGCTGCAGAAGGCAACTATGAAAATAGTAGGGGCAACAGGAAAAGCAGAAACCTACCCATGGGCCACCGCAAGAGTTACTAACTTAGGCCGAGGCACCATCACCCATTCGTTTTTAGTCATTACAGATTGTCCTTACCCTCTCCTGGGCCGAGACCTCCTACAGAAACTCTAGGCCATTATTACCTTCAGATGGGAAATTGGCAGTTCCCCAGAAAAAGAAGAAATTAACCTGGAGGTAACTGTACCCCTCTCCGAGGAATACCTACTAACAGCCATCCAGGAAGGTAAGGACGAAGCCACCGGGGTCCCAGAGGAATGGCAGGAAAAAGTGCCCAGAGTGTGGGCTGAAACCAACCCTCCAGGCCTAGCTGCTCACCAGCCACCTGTCATAGTGCAGCTGCTGAGCACGGCCAGCCTGGTGCGGGTAAAGCAATACCGCGTACCTGCACGGGCTAAGCAAGGCATAGCACGGCACTTGAAGCGCTTGTTAGAGGCAGGCATCCTCCGCGAATGCCAGTCAGCCTGGAACACACCTTTGCTCCCAGTCCAGAAGCCTGGGACTCAGGATTATCGCCCGCTGCAGGATTTGCGAGAGGTAAACGCCCGGGTAGAGAACATTCACCCCACGGTGCCAAATCCCTACACTCTGCTGAGTTCATTGCCTCCTACTCATACTTATTACTCAGTACTAGATCTGAAGGATGCTTTCTTTTGTATTCCACTGGCCCCCAGGAGCCAGGAGATATTTGCTTTTGAATGGAGTGATCCGGAAAATGGACTAGTAGGGCAGTACACATAGACCAGGCTTCCCCCGGGGTTCAAAAACTCTCCTACCATCTTTAATTAAGCTTTAAGCAAGGACTTACAGGGTTTTCGCACTGCCCATCTATTGATTGTGCTGCTCCAATATGTGGATGACCTCCTCATCACGGCAGCGGACAAAGAACAGTGCAGGGAAGCCACCCTGGACTTACTCCAAGACCTCCAGCGAATGGGTTATCGAGTCTCTGCCAAGAAGGCTCAGATTGTCACCCAAACCGTAAGTTATCTGGGGTATAACTTGCAGGGGGGACAAAGGACACTATCCAGTCAAAGGATCCAAACTGTATTACAGATCCCAGAACCCACTAACAAGAGGCAAGTACGAGAATTTCTAGGAGCAGTAGGCTATTGCAGACTTTGGATACTAGGGTTTGCAGAGCTGGCCAGGCCCCTGCACGAGTTGACTCGGGGCAAGGAAGAACAGTTCATTTGGACAGAGAAGGAAAGAAAAGCTTTCCAAGAATTGAAGGAGGCCCTAATAGCTGCCCCAGCATTAGCCCTACCGGACATGGCCAAACCCTTCCAGCTGTACATTGCTGAAAAGAGAGGGATAGCCTTAGGGATCCTCAGCCAAGAGCTTGGGCCATGGAAGAGGCCCGTAGCATATCTGTCCAAGAAACTAGACCCCGTGGAGTCTGGCTGGCCAACCTGCTTGAGGGCACTTGCAGCCACCTCCACCCTAGTTAAGGAAGCTAATAAACTGACATTGGGCCAGGACATCCAAGTTATTGGAGAGCACTATCTAGAACAAGTGCGACGAGCCCCACCGGATAGGTGGCTCTCCAATGCACGATTGACACAGTACCAGGCACAGTTGCTGAACCCGCCGGCAGTGCAGTTTTTGAAAATGGCAGCCCTAAACCCTGCTACCTTGCTACCTGACCCAACAGTAGTCCATGATTGCAGACAAATGCTGGACACTGTCACCAGGGCTAGACCGGACCTTCGAGACCAGGCCTATAAGAAGGCAGACCTCACGCTGTTCACTGATGGAAGCAGCTATGTCCGAGATGGCCAAAGATATGCAGGAGCAGTGGTAACCACCCAGGACAAAATCTTGTGGCAGGGAGCGTTACCAAAAGGAACGTCAGCGCAGCGAGCAGAGCTGATCGGACTAACGCAGGCCCTCCAGATAGCAGAGGGAAAAGTAGCCAACATTTATACGGACAGTAGATATGCCTCTGCCACAGCCCATGTTCTCGGTGTCATTTACAAAGAAAGAGGCCTGCTAACTACAGGGGGAAAATAAATTAAAAATAAAACTGAGATCCTGGCCCTACTTGATGCCATCTGGCTTCCCTCTAAAGTGGCCATAATTCATTGCAAAGGACACCAAAAAGGGGACTCACCAATCATTCAAGGAAACCGTTTTGCTGACACTGCAACCAGAGAAGCCGCAGAAGAAAGGATTACAGAAACTTTTCCGCTCTTGCCTCAGCCCTTGCTGCCCCCAGATCCTAAGTATACTCCTGAAGAAGAGCAAGAAGGAAGGCAATTAGGGGGTAAGAAAAATAAGCAAGGGTGGATAGAACTTCCCGACACCAGACTCTACCTACCTCAAGGAGTTATAGGAGAGATAATAAGGGAGATCCACATGAGTACCCATTTAGGGCAGAATAGGCTAGAACAATTGATCAGGAAATATTATTTAGGACCCCAGATTAGAGGCATAATCCAACCCACAGTCTCTAGATGTAGGGCATGTGCTAAAGTTAATGCTCTAAACAAGAAACTTCCCCCTCTAGTTAGATATAGGGGGAAATGCCCAGGAGAATTGTGGGAAATAGATTTTATGGAGATGACTCCAGGGAAGGCAGGGTTTAAGTATCTACTAGTGTTTATAGATACCTTCACCGGATGGACAGAAGCATTCCCTACAAAAGGTGAAACCGCTTCCACAGTTTGTAAGATTCTATTAAGGGAAATAATCCCTAGATATGGGATTCCAATAGCAATTGGATCTGATAATGGGCCAGCTTTTATATCTAAGATTTCTCAGGAGTTAGCTAAAAGGTTAGGAATAAATTGGAAATTACACTGCATTTACAGGCCTCAAAGTTCAGGGTAGGTAGAATGAATAGAACTTTAAAGGGAACTCTAATCAAGTTAAGGGAGGAGACCGGCGAGAACTGGGTAGAGCTGCTCCCTTTCGCCCTATTCCTAGTTAGATGTACCCCTTACACTAATAAGTGGACCCCTATGAACTCATGTTTGGACAACCAGTTCCTTTATTCCCCCAGCTCACTAGGGAGGAAATAGAAGTATCTAATCACAACTTCCTCAAGTCTCTACAGGCACTGCAGCAAATCGGAAGGAAGTCAGAGAACTAAGAGAACAGAGGGTAACCGCATCGGGAGACAATGCCCAGAGGCTCTTGCCACTGGAGCCTGGACAGTGGGTATGGATCCTTAACCACCGTCGAGGAAACCTAGAACCGCGGTGGCAAGGACCGTTCCAGGTGTTGCTCAACACTCCCTCTGCAGTCAAGGTAGCTGAGAAGCCTTATTGGATACATCTCTCTCACGTGAAGCCCGCTATGCTCGCTGAGCAAAAGGCTGACCCCAAGCAATGGAGAGTACATTCAGACCCCAAGGATCCCTTAAAGTTAAGATTTTCATCTATCTCCTAGGTATATTGTTAGATTTTGCTAAAGGTGGACTAGACCCAACCATTTACACTGAGACACTGCTTAAGAAATTGTATGGGTCCCCATGTGAATGTAGGGGAGGAAATTATAATGTTGACCCTGACCAATGGACAAGGTCTGTAGATTGTACCAATAAGGTAGCCTATCTCACCTACCAAAGGTGGTTTGAACGTTCAGGGTGGGGACGCGGTACTCAAAATCAACTGCCCACGGAAGGGTTAAAACAGTGCTGGATTTGCCGCATCAAGCCCCGAAGTAAACCCTCCACCCAGGGAGGACCCATACCTTGTCCAGAGCAATGTAATACTGTCTATGATCAAATGCACTCCACTTGTTACCAGGAGCTCCAGGAGTGCAATATGAATGGTAACACTTATTACACTGCTATCTTACGTAGGACAAGAAAAGGAAAAGCTCCAGAAATTGGAACCCATCAGTATATGCAGGCTTTGTGCAGGGGAACGCCAGGACAGCCAGTTTGTTGGACCAGGGAGTTGCCAATACATATTTCAGATGGAGGGGGACCACAGGATGCAGTACAAGAATTTCAAGTAAAAAAGAAAATCGAACAAATCATAGAAAACATGTACCCTAAATTACACTATCACCCTCTGGCACTGCCTAAGGGCCGAGATATTGACTTAGATACCCAATCCTCTGATATATTATTAGCTACCTATAGAGCTCTGAATGTCACTAACCCAGCCCTAGCTACTGACTGTTGGCTGTGTATGACTCTGGGCACGCCGATGCCTATTGCTATCCCCTCCATTTTTATTAAGTCATTACTTGCTCTCTACCTCAATAATAGTAATTGTAGTGTAAATGTTCCTTTTAGGGTTCAACCCTTAGATTTCTTCAATGTCTCCTGTGTCATAAGTTACCCACAGAATAGTATTTTTGATATAGATGTTGGGCTTGCAGATTTTGCCAACTGCAACGAGTACGTTAACTCCAGCTCTCCCCTCTGTGCTAACAAGGGACAAGTGTGGCTATGTGGAGGTAACTTAGCTTTCTCCTATTTACCCACCAATTGGACCGGGGTTTGTGTACTTGCCACACTATTACCAGACATAGACATTGTACCCGGAGATGAGCCTGTCCCAATCCCTACTTTAGATTTTATTGCTGGCCGGTCCAGGAGGGGCGTCACACTATTAGTTGGCCTAGGCATCTCAGGAGTGGTAGCCACTGGGACTGCCAGATTAGGAGTTGCCGTTCATTCTTATACTAAGCTTGCTAACCAACTAATAGATGATATCCAAGCTGTGTCTAGTTCTACCCAAGATATCCAAGATCAATTAGATTCCCTGGCCGAGGTGGTCCTGCAGAATAGGAGAGGTTTAGACTTACTTACAGCAGAACAGGGAGGAATTTGCTTAGCTTTGCAAGAGCGTTGCTGCTTCTATGTTAACAAATCTGGTACAGTTAGAGATAAAATCAAAGGACTACAAGAGGACTTAGTAAAAAGAAGGCGGGAACTTTTTGAGAGCCCCTTATGGAGCGGCCTCAATGGAGTCTTGCCTTACCTCCTCCCGTTGCTAGGCCCGTGTATCGTCCTCTTGTGCCTCGTGTCTTTAGGTCCTATAATTTTAAATAAGCTTCTCGCATTCATTAAAGAACGCATAGAAGTAGTCAAGTTGATGGTCCTATCCCAACCGTATACTATCCTCCTCACCGAAGAAGAATCAAGGGTTTGATCTATGCCCCAACAGGAGTAGGGAGTGTTAGGATCAGAAGTTTGAATGTTCAGAGTAATAGGATGTTGAGTTACAGTGAAAACAAGGAACCTGACCGTTATAATTTCCCCCCTCCCCGATAGCTTAGAGGTTTCTAAAAAAAAAAAAAAAAAAAAAAAAAAAAATTCTATTCCATATTTGGGTTGTTATGTTGCACTCGTATGAATTAGCCAATAGCTATCGGCCACATCTGCTTCTGTAATCCGCTTGCTTGCTAGGCTGTAAGCGCGACGTGCGACTCTCATTTGCAGCCCCTCTGTGGGTGAGGTGTCCCCGAGCACCTAGAGAGCTCGCCCCTGCACAGGTTAAAACTTGGCCAATAAAGTAACATCTTAAGCCCTGAAAGTCTCCAACGTCTGTTCTTGGCCCGGCGAATGTAACAGAGACCAGTAGCTTGAGCTCTCTCTTGGTTCCTGAGGTATTAGAGAGGAGAACAGATTAAGGCCACGTGGAGGGAAGAAGCAGCCAAGATGGCAGAGTGTTGAGGAAGAAGGCAGTTTGAGCAGAGTTTGTGCAGAAGGAGATGGGGAACCGAGGTGAATAAGTCTGGTGAGCTAGAAACCTTTGATTCTAGGAAACTCGGATAAGTCAGTAGCTTTGTGAGCACTGAATGTGTGGGTTTTGGAACCCAGTGTGTGTTTTTGCTTGCCCGCCGGGTGCAAGCTAGAATTAAAGCTGATGGCTCACCAGTTCATGGCTCCATTGTTTCATTACTGACTGTTCGAATCTATTGCGAACCTGCATGGGTCAGGCTGCTGTGATGGTGGCCCTGACTATTGGCTTTACAAACTATATGTATGTGTGTACACATATAACATTTCATTTGAAAGCCCAAGCAAGAGAATATTTTCTAGGTAAATGTATAGTCAGCAGTTGTGGCCATTGTGGCCATGCACATGCAGGTTCTCATTGAATTTGGGCAGATGGTGAAGAAACAGTGGTGACAAAAGTTGGTGGGTCATGCTTTTATTAAAGTCTCACACTGGCTGATAAGCAAACACACAGGGCTCCTAAAGCCACTGACACATTCTCCAATTCTACAAGCAGTAGAATCTTCTCCAGTTTCTTCTAGAGTCAAAGGTCGCACCAATCCTCAGTAGGGATCCCAAACCCCTCACCTCTGGTTCCCCATCTGCACACCTTCTCTCTCCCTACCAACATGGCTTCTTAGCACTCTGCAAACATGACTTCTTTCTACTCTCTTCCTTCTTCTTTCCTCTTTTCAAAACTTTCTGGCACAAAAACCTTTCCTCCAGCAAACATTAGCAAAACAATGGCCCTTCCAAAACAGGAAGGTAATTTGCAATTTTACAGACCACATATACCTGGCGCTGCCCAGCCCCCAAAGCAAACTATAAGCGATCAAAGTAAAAATCCTATTTTATAAACTTATTTGACCAACAGTAAATGTAAAATATAAAACCTAGCTCAAAAAGTATGAAAGTAAATAGAACAATGTGCAAAAAAAGTTAACATAACTGTCCTGAAGCTGCTTTCATTAGAAGAACCTACTCATTGGTTGTCCTTTGGCTGGCATCTGAGATCTTCACACTTGAACCATTCTTTGCACTGATTAAAAAAACACACACACACACACACACAAAACAAACAAAAAAAACACTTCCCTTATTAGAAGTGGTTCACTGTGCTAGATTGTGAAATCCCTCTGATTTATAGAGAGTACCTAGTTTCTTTTTGGGAATCTGGGATTTTGAAATGTGATGGAAAGAGGTTACCCATCTGACGAATCCACCATAAAAACCTTGGTTGCTGACTTTCTAACGGGCTTCACTGGGCAAACACATTGCACATTTGACTGCATTTTTCATTGCTGGAGAAAGGAGCATGGTGTTTCTGAGAATGCCCATCCAGGTAGGAAAGAGCATAAGGAAGCCTGTGTGTGGATTTCTCCAGACTCCGCCCATGTCTCTATCTTCCTGATATCCTTTTACTGTAATAAGCTTTAGCTGTGAGCACAACTACTTGCTGAGTCCTGTGACTCTTGCTTGTGACCTTTTAGTGAATCACACACACTAACAACCTTAAAATAAATAGGATAGTCAAATTTCTAGCCCCCATATAACATACCAGGTTTAGGTAGTTTCAAGATACGCTCTACCAAATCTTTAAAATTTCAGGCTTATGAATTGTCTTATTAAAATTCCCTATTGTCTTCTTTTCTTCTTGTATGTATTTCTGAGTAGTGTGCGTGGATTTGTCACATTTTCCAGCATTTTTAAGTTTTTCCTTTATTTCAAATTTGTTGTTAAGCATAGAAAGATTTGTGACTGTTAAATCTTTTAATAATTTAAACTCAATCACAACAATCAAAATCTCTTCTTTTATAGAACATGTGCTCTGAAGTATACTTTGGAATATTTGCTTCAGAGTATGATAACCTCCTTACAAATAAACTCTTTAGGTTAAATAATACCTATAGCTTTTTACAACTAAGTCACTTTTAAATTCATTATTTGTTTCTCTTTTAATTGTATTAGT
Organism: Rhynchonycteris naso; assembly: GCA_037038555.1. Classification (NCBI taxonomy): domain Eukaryota; kingdom Metazoa; phylum Chordata; class Mammalia; order Chiroptera; family Emballonuridae; genus Rhynchonycteris; species Rhynchonycteris naso. The sequence continues at coordinate 159,733,824 of CM073000.1, read as the reverse complement.
GACTATAAAATTGGTTAAGTATCAATCAGTTGTGCAAGTAAAAACTTTCTCAGACACATGAAGCAAAATTTTTGTGTCCTAGATTTTTTGAAAGGTTCCTGCTAATAATTTCTTTTCTTCTTTGTATATGTGAAAGTCTTTATTTTGTCCTCACAACTAAATAATTCATTACTTGGCATGAAAATCTTGGATCAAAACTATTGTTTCTTCAGAACTAGGCAAATTCTTGCTTCTATTGTAACTGGTAGAAATCCTGTTAATCTATTTCAAAGTTCTTTTTTAAAAGAGAGTTTTTCCCCTATTGCTAGAAGCTTGTGGATATTTTCTTTAACTTCTGGTCACCACTAATCTGTCCTCCATTTTTATTGTTTTGTTACTGTAAGAGTGTCATATAAATGGGATCATATGGTGTGCAACTTTCTGAGATTGGCTTTTCTCACCCACCAGCATCTTTCCTTTGTGGTCCATCCAGGCTGTTGTGTGTATTAATTGTTCGTTTCCTTTACTGAGTTGTATTCTACGCAATGGATGTGCCACCATTTGTTTAACCATTCACCTGTTGAAGGACATCTGAGTTGTTCCCAGTTTGAGGCTAATGAATAAAGCTTTTATAAGCATTTGTGTGCAAATGGAGGCTAGATCTATGGCAGCCACCTCTTTAGAGTAATTTCATTCAAAATTGATGGAGTGTTCCACAGTTCCACCCTTGGTTATCAGAACCTGAGGTCATATTGGTCCAGTGAAGTATTTTCCCCAGTGTTCACTCAGAGTGCAGTGTTTTCTGCTCTATTAAACTAAGTCACCCTGTGACAACCTTGTACTATTTTAGCTTAGAATGTGGACTTTTCCCCACCTTACTTGTTCCCAAACTGTATGTACATCAGGCTCATTCAGGGAGAATGCTAATTCATGGCATCTGGAGTAAGACTCTCCCAGATGACTCTTACAAATACTGAAAGGTGGGAATTGTCTGACACCCTATGAGAGAAATTTAAAAAATATATTGGGAAAAGGGGTTCATCCCTCTATTAATATAAGCTCTGGTCAAAACATTTGGCTCTAGCTTGGTACCATCTCTGTGCTAATTATCCTGTTTTCCTGTCAGACATATAATCACAACCTCTCCTGAGATTCTTTTAACATAGTCTAGGAACAACAAGGAACAGAGCTACTGGATGAGATAAGCAGTTAATGGATTATAAGCATCAGAGAGATATAAAGTTAAGAAATTTCAGAATTTCTGAAATTAAAATTGTCGCTGAAATCACCCATCTTTATAGATACTTCAGGAAAAGGGGTTTAGAAGTAGCTTTATGAATAAGCTTTTTCTGGGGAACAAAAAGGAGAGGAGGCTCACCGCATTGATTTATTTTCCCTTCCCCTCTTAGCTCTCATTCCCGTCTACCAGGTCTAAAGTGCTCTGTTATCCACACCTCATCTTTATCAGCATGACTAATATTTTCCTGGGTATCCTTGCTTTGCCAACATATGAAATGGAAACTTCTAAAATGCTGGGAGAGGCTCAGGAAAAAATTACTGTGCCAGGCTGAGCTTGATGGTAAGATGGTATAATAAAAACTGTTTCCTCTGAGCACTTTCTAGCCCCTTGGGTGATATCGTCAAAGATCCAGTAAGTAGACCTCTCAGAAGTTGAAGATCCATTGAGTACTTTCATGCCAAGAAAAGTGTGTGCTCACCTCTGCTCTTTTTCCTGTGAGTATAGGACAGAGGCATTACTTTGTCAGCACACTGTATTTCTAAGATAAAGGTTACAAAGAGGCAGAAGAAAATGTTTATGTGATTGAGATTATGGTTATGTGATCAGCAGCACTAGGAAAATGTTCTAAAAGGCATACCCCAGGCAGAAAGCAACCTGGGTTCTTGGTCCTGATACTGACCGGTCGTGCTTCTTTTCTTGGTATATTTTCCCCATCTCTGAAAGCAGTAGGTAGATTAGTGTGAGGATGGAGACTAGTAGTTCACAGATACACTTTATATGTTGTTTCACAATATTTCTTTCTTCCCTTTGTTCTCCCTCACCCTTCACTTTTAAATTTCTTTTTCCTCATTCTCCATTAAATTTAAAACAAAATCTAAATATTGAAAATTCTATATAACAATATGTGTTGTTTAAATTGTCTTGGGAAATGGGAAGGGATGATGCCCCTGCCTCTTAGAAGTGGCCCATCTAGCTCTGTGATGTTTCCATCACTCTCTGCAGCCTCCCAACACCAACACCTAGTGTCAGCTTCTACTCATCCCTGCATTGTTGCTTGTCCTGCATAGAGAAATGCTATTCTGTACCCATGTCTCTGTAAAAACGGTGAAACTGAAAGACCATAAAGTCTGCATTAAAGAAAAGAGTGGTGAGAGAGGGCATTCAATTTACTCTCTTCTCTATTAACTTGATCGCATCTATAATGGTTTCCTCAAAAGAAATAAATGTTATACATATGTCAAAGTCACCATTTTAGTTTAGCACACATTAGATAATGTGCAGTGTTGTTTTAGTGAATGAGATGGATTCTGTGACTCGACATCTCTGAGAGCATTGGATGTGGTCTGGGCCCATGACCATGCAGCGTGGCTTGGGTGCTTTCCTGTTGGCATGCTGCTTTATATCTTCTCTCAGGTGAACATTCTTGGCATTCTGTTTTGTTCCTGTGTTATTTGCCTTTGCTTCTATTCTTTCACTGACTGAGCATTGAATTCCTCATTAAAACAAACTGCAAACTAAACTCCAGATGTTACATTTTAATTCCACGAAGTTTCAATTTTGAACAAATTCAATCACTCAATAAGCGTTGAGTGTCTACTTTTTTCGAGGATTTGTGCCTCTTGGTAATAAAGAGAACAGTTGAAGTACCCTCTGACTCATAGGCTAGTGAGAGTGAGAAACAAAAGATTTCTGGTCCTATGAAACCCAAGGTCCTGCCAGAGAGTGGTAGGGAGGCCCATTGATCGCACAAAGCTGGGTTTATTAGACTTGCTGAAGTAGGGAGAGCATCACCCTGGCAGAGTATTAACCATGTCTACAAAAGGGGAATTAGTAAAACATTCTTACAGAAATTGTGGTGGTGGGAGGGGGAGGAGGGCAGAAATCATAAGCGGGATCTAGATAAAGATTAGTCAAAATTTGCAAACTAGGGAAGTTGCTGGGCCATCGAGTGACCTTATTTTTTAGAATTCATGTAGCACATGTGATCAGATGGCATAACTAGGCTGATGAGTTTCTGAGCCATCATGTTATGAAACTCCTGACTTCAAAGTTACCACAGAGCTATGGAAAGACTAGGGAGCCATGAAACTTGCTGTTCTTACTGAGATTAAGCTGGTTTTCTTAAATTAATGTTTCCAGAGTTGTAAGGAAGTTGACTTTGATCATTTTTTCCAGTATTACCATTGCTTTTATAGAGCAGATTTTTAGAGTGGATTTCTGTTCTGGAAGTGTTTCTCTAGGATCTTCAAATCAGTTGGTTCAGGGTCCTACCTCATAAGGCATGGATCTAAATGAGCTGATGTTCAAACATTTTCAACTTAGTTTATTTTGACATTTTATTTTGGTATAGATATTGTGTTTTATAAGTCACGGTACGTTATGAAAGTTGTGATCTATTTCTTGTCAGCAATCAGGTGCTTTGGATGGAAAGGTAATGAACTGAGCCTGGGTTTGGAAAGGGGTGCAAATAAAAAGATCAGGCAAGGCATCCTGGAAAAAATGATGTTGGAGAAGAAGAGAAACAAGCCATGTGGAAGTGTTTGTGATGTGCTGGGGTGCTGCAGAATCATCTGGCCCATAGTGACCGAGCAGCTGCTGTGTGCCAGGCTCTGCCATGGGCCCTGAGGATATAGCTATGAACAAAAAGAATCCCTACTTTCTGGGAATTTATATTCTGGTCCTGGGATCAGGTGGGGGACAAAAAGTGAACAAAGGTGACAGGGAGTGAAAATTGTGCTATGAAGAAAATAATCTGGTGGTTGATGTATACTGTGCTATTTTCCCAGAAAGATCAGGAAATGCCTTTCTGATTAGGCATTGGAGCTGAGACCTGAAAGAAGTGAGCCCCCTGGTTGTCTGGGGCAGAATTTTCTAAGCATCAGCAATGGTGAATGCAAAGGCCTGAGGTGGGAACAGAGGAGTGAATAATCCTGGTTTTGGAGGAATGGCAAATTTGGGGCTTGATGTTTGGGGGGAGAGGAAAAATGCTTGAGAAAAGAAGATGAGGCTGTCAACTCTTGGGGAAGAGAAGAGATGCAAACGATAATAATACAGGCAAACTCAGAGATAACACATTTGTTCCAGAGTGCCACAATAAAGTGAGTATCATAATAAAGTGAGTCATACAAATGTTTTGGTTTCCACTGTATATAAAACTTATGTTTAAACTATACTGTAGTCTATTAGGTGTGCAATAGCATAATGCTTATAAAAATAATGTATCTACCTTCATTTAAAAATACTTCATTGCTATAAAATACTAACCACTATCTAATCCTGTTAGAGAAATGGCACTGACAGCCATGTTCGAGGCAGTGTTTCTACAAACCTTCAGTATGTTAAAAAAAAAATACCCACAGTATCTGTGGAAAGCAATACAGCGAAGTACAATAAAGTGGGGTGTGCGCATAGTAGGAGCTAAGAGTAAGGCATGTAGATCATCAGAAGGGTCTGTTGTGCTGCATTTAGAGGGATGTGCATTTAGGAGTGAGAGAGTGGCATCCATTGCTGCAAGGTTCCCTAAGGTTCCTTGATCTGAAGTTGTTAGTCAGTGGGTGATACCCGTAGAAGGGCTTGGAGAACTGACCACAGTGCTTAGTTGTTGCCATGGCCTTTGTAACTGCTGTTGTAAATTCTACACTGTCTTTCTGAAACAGAGAAAACTTCACAGGGTCAGATTTGCAGAAGCTTCTTCTCTGTCTAATCCTATTCTGATATCTTGATCTCAAAGCAGTTCCTCCGCTTGGTCTAGAACCCAGAATTCCATGGTCCTCTGGAAAAGAGGCCACTAATGCCTCAGGGGACTGTACTGGGCAGGCATTCACAATAGCCACATGAATGTACAGGGGTGGCCAAAGTAGATTTACAGTTGTAATTCAAATAAATAACACATGAATAGGCTCTGGTTTTGCACACTCTCAATGCAAACCTGTTTGTGCCCACCCCTGTATCTTCATTCTGGGGGCTTTTCTGATGAGACAATGCCGGAGCTTTTCCATGTTTTTCTATACAAGACACATTTTCTGAAACTGCAACTAAAATAAGTATATCATCAGTTTCTTATTTGAATTATTTTGAGTCACTGTAATATTTTTACTAGAAAAATATTGTTTCTCTACTTATTCCCTGCTATGTCCCCAGTGTTGGAATAATGGACACTAAAAAAAAAATTCTCAAATCATTAAGTCTGTTAGAAGTGACTTTTAAAAAAAGTTTACTATAGCCTGACCAGGCGGTGGTGTAGTGGATAGAGCGTCAGACTGGGATGCGGAAGACCCAGGTTCAAGACCCCGAACTCGCCAGCTTGAGCGCAGGCCCATCTGGCTTGAGCAAAAAGCTCGCCAGCTTGGACCCAAGGTCACTGGCTTCAGCAAGGGGTCACTCAGTCTGCTGAAGGCCCGCGGTCAAGGCACATGTGAGAAAGCAATCAATGAACAACTAAGGTGTCGTAATGGCAATGAAAAACTAATGATTGGTGCTTCTCACCTCTCCTTTCCTGTCTGTCTGTCCTTATCTATCCCCTGTCTGACTCTCTCTCTGTCTCTGTGTAAAAAAAAAAAAAAAAAAAAAAAAAATTTACTATATTATTAAATGTGGTTATTATCTCCTCTCGCAGTGTTTTGAACCTCTTTCTCTCTAAAGGCTCTGCCTATTCAGCCTGTATGTACATTGGGGTCTGTGCATCCTCTGACAAAATGTCCTCTTCTCCTCTTACTCCATCTGGCTGCTCCAATGTCTCTAGTTTTCACTCTGTTTACTTATATTAGTCACTTCTGAAGCCCCTGCAGGTTTTTTCCACATCTATAATGCCAGATCCCAGTAAATAGACTGTTTTACTGCTAAAACCAACTGATGACTTGGGAACCTCATTTTATTTAGTATATACTACTCTTTATCTTTAAATATGTATTTCCTTGGCCTGACCTGTGGTGGTGCAGTGGATCAAGCGTCAACCTGGAAATGTTGAGGTCACCAGTTCAAAACTCTGGACTGCCTGGTCAAGGCACATATGGGAGTTGATGCTTCCTGCTCCTCCCCCCTTCTCTCTCTCTTTCTCTCTCTCTCCTCTCTAAAATGAATAGATAAAAATTTAAAAAAAAGTTTAAAAAAATAGCAAACTTCTTAAAAAAATATGTATTTCCTTAATCCTCATGACATATTCTCTTCTAGTTCTGATCTCTCTCTCTCTCTCTCTCTCTTTGAACAGTTTTCTTCCCCTGTTCATTTCTTATGGTTGGCCATTCTCTGACGTTTGTCTCTTTTTATTCTTCTCTTCTCTGTATTCTCTTCCTAGAGAAAGATAGTTAGTCTAGGAAAGTATCTGACCTAAGCACCAAACACAGATGCAAACAGGAACCTCAAATTTAACTGTCCATGAAATCAGATTTATATTCTTCTCTCATTTCTCTCCTTAAAGTATTGCCTTTTTTTACCTTCTCTTTCTCCTTCTCCATCACATTAAACTTTCTTTGTTCCTTTACCATCTACATTCAATCAGTCACTAGAAGCTGCCAATTCTGCCTGTTAGGCATGTCTTGAATTGTCTTCCAACATTATTCCCTCTATATTTACCTAGATTCAGAGATTCATTGGCTCTAGCCTGTATTATTTAGTTAATCTCTCTTCTGTTCTCCTCATGCCTCTGATCCAATAAGATGCAAGAGGGTTATATAGGAAAGTATAGGTTGATCTCTACTATATTATTATTTTAAAATTTCTCTAGTCATCAATCATGAACTATAAAGAGGCAGCAGTACTCCTTGGTATTGTAATTTGCTAAGTATACCCTTGTAGGATAATGGCAAATTAAGGAGTGTCTAATTTTATGATGAATCGTTGGTCTAGCTAATTCCTATAAAATAATGTATTGTTGTATGTTTTAGAGACCTTCTCTGTGCAGCAATTTTGGTTTTCTCTCAAAAGCTATTCCTCGCCTGACCAGGCGGTGGCGCTGTGCATAGAGCGTCAGACTGGGATGCAGTTAACTGAGGTTTGAAACCCCCAGGAGGTTGTCAGCTTGAGCGCAGGTCATCTGGTTTGAGCAGAGCTCACTAGCTCTAACTCAAGGTACTGACTTAAGAAAGGGGTCACTTGGTCTGCTGTAACCCCTCAGTCAAGGCGCATATGAGAAAGCAGTCAATGAACAACTAAAGTGCCACAACGAAGAATTGATGCTTCTCATCTCTCTCCCTTCCTGTCTCTGTCCCTGTCTCTCTCTTGGTCTCTGTCACAGAAAAAAAGCTATTCCTTCACTTCTTTCCTAATAGCACTCCTTTTCCACACAGCCATGGCTTTCAAATGGTAAAAGAATATGTCAAAATTCTGTCTGAGACTTAAATGGAAATTTGCTGGGGACTTTTGGGAATTTTTTTCTTGCTTATATAATGAGCCATACCAAACAGAGAAAATGTGGCTCCTGTTTTTGTCAAAGGGTGTGTGATTCCTGGAGTTGCTGCAGTCACCTCGTAAGCATTAAATAAGTAAGTGGGAGGAAAAGGCCCATTTGCTGAAGGTGACAGTTTGGCAAAATGTAAGACGTGTGTCTTGGATAACATTTTTCAGTTGCACTACATTTTACAATCTTCTAATGATAGAAGAAAAAATTCTCTTATTTAATGTGTTCAGGATGTCTATTTCTTGAGTTCAAACTCATCCTGACATCCTAAATGGTGGTTTTGCTATGGTGGCATTTGCTTGGTGACTGAGGATCTTATTTGCCATCACAGAAATCTTGTCTCAAGAACTATTATTCTCACTTAATTTGACTTTTTACAAAAGATCAAAATCATGTAAGAGAGAAAAGTAAATTTAGAAATCTACTAGTCCAACTTCTAAACAACCTCAAATCCTTTTCTGGAACTGGTGAGGCATAAAAGATAACTAAATCAATACTAAGTGTTCAACTTCTTCATTGTTATACAATAAGAAACAGGGGCCCAAAGAGTTTAATGGCTTCTGAGTGATCTCATCACAGTAGCAAACCTGCAGTAAACAGGAGCAAAATTCAGCTTTCTTCTCCATTTCTCAATTCTCTATTGTTGTGTACATTGTTTTCATCTATACTTTAATATACTGAGTCATCTGTGATTAATCCTGCTTTTAATTAGGAAGGATCCACTTGTCAGTCACCCAAGTGCTGTTCCTTCTAATATGCCTGCTGATGGCCACTCTCAGCCTCCATGACACTAAGAATGCATATGTGTAAATGAGTTTGGCCCATACACAAAGACGTTTTGTTTTTATGAAAAGTGACAGCTAAATCTCTATGAGTGAAGGTCAAGCATTGATACCTCAGAATTCAAGAAGATTGCTAGATTTGCTTTTGACTAGTTTATCCAAGTAAGAAACCTGGCAAATTCAGGTAATTATCTGAAAAATTTGAGTCAAGAAAGAAGTACTTGGCTTTCATGTTTTGATGTCAGAGACCAGGGTTTTTGTTTGTTTATTTTTGTCTCCAACCTCATGTGCTAGTGTAGTCCTGGGTCCAGTAGTATGCTTGAATCTCCCTTGTTGAGGTCTTTCTAAACAGATGGAACAAAAGTAGCCTGATGACATGAAGCCAGGTTGGGCTGAGTGTATGGCAGCGAAGCAGGATCCAGTAGTGTGACCCCTGACCTCCAGGCACAACTATGCAGTCTGGACTATTCAGTTTCAATCTGATTCTCTACTCGTTCAAGATTCATAGACATCCCAACCAGTCTTCATAAGCAGCCGATACACAATGAAAGCAAAGAGGTCTTGCTTGCTTCTGAACTTTCTCTCTGATGTGCTGACTAAATTCTCCATCTACATGCTCACATAACATTCCATCATAACTTCATTTGCCAAGGGCTCATTTTCTTGAGAAGGGAGTGAAGTGAAAAAACTTATGGGGGCAGTGTTGGTGTGAGTACTTGAATTGTACACATATTTAATATTGAGATCCTAGAGCAACCTAACTTAACTTTTCATTTGTTCAATGAATCAGAGGTTCGTTAAGTTTCAAGACACACTTTGAATTTTACTGGAGGTACAATTTCCTTGTCTGTGGTGAATGCCAGCTTGCCAATTGTGTGACAGCCTGATGACCAAAACTAAGGTGTGGAGGGCTGGTATGGGAATTGGGGTACCAAGAAGTAGTTCTGTTTTTTGAGATGTCGCTGTGCCTTTGGAATGTTTATAACCTAGAATAGCATTTTATTCTCCTTAAAATCATTCAGTAGTCATCAGGTGTTATTGGGTCAAAGCAGACCTTGATAATTTATGTTTATTTCAGCGTAAGGTTAAAATCCCTTTGGTTTTTATTGCTAATGGCATTTCTCTTTCTTAGTCATGTGGCAAAGGCATCTGTAGGACAGAGGTAGGCAAGAAGGTGTCACATTTTAGTACTTTTCTATTCTCTAAGATGAAAAGTTGCTATTACTATATTTCATTTGTGGCTAGAAATGGAGTGAGGGGTTTGTCCATAAGAATCACATCTTAAGACTTGACTTGGGGTAGTAAACACGCAATACAATATACAGATGATGAATTATGGAATTGTATACCTTAAACCTAAATAATTTTATTGACCAATGTCACCCCAATAAACTCAATAAAGCCTGACCAGGCAATGGCGCAATGGATAGAGCGTCGGACTGGGATGCGGAAGACCCAGGTTCGAGACCCCGAGATCCCCAGCTTGAGCGCAGACCGATCTGGCTTGAGCAAAAGCTCGCCAGCTTGAACCCAAGGTCTCTGGCTCCAGCAAGGGGTTTCTCAGTCTGCTGAAGGCCTGCAGTCAAGGCACATGTGAGAAAGCAATCAATGAACAACTAAGGTGTCACAACGACAATGAAAAACTGATGATTGATGCTTCTCATTCTCTCTCTGTTCCTGTCTGTCTGTCCCTATCTGTTCCTCTCTCTGACTCTCTCTCTGTCCCTGTAAAATAAAAATAAATAAACTCAATAAAAAAGTAAAAATAAGAAAAAGAAAATAAAAACTGTTTTCCTTCTTGCTTTCCTGTGCATTCTATGGTTGTGCTAATACTTGGTTAGAAAAGTAGAAACTAAAAGCTTAAGGATTTCTGCTTTGTTTTTAGTTTAGATAGGTTTTTCTTATGCAGATTCTAATACCAAGGGACATGACAAGGGTGAGTGTTTAGATTTTGTCATGTCCAAATCTAGTTTTTTTGGGTTATATGCTATCTTTAAGGAAGAGGATAGAAAATGATTGTGAGTTGGGAGGAAAGAATAAGAACTATTTAGCAGTGATATTTGTGAATGGAGACTAAAGGGAAAAGAAGGATTAAGATGCCTATAGAGAGAGCAATGGTGATGTGAGAGATACTCCTGATCTCTCCCCTTAAAATTTCAACAAATTGAACAACTATAATACAGTGAAGGAACACCTGCTGGGCTCACAGATGCACCTGCAATATCTATGCACTAAATAGACTAAATGTGGGACGGGTTCAGAAGGGGGTCAGAGATAAAACTCATTTCTCATTGGCTATGGAGGGGAGACAAACCTGGAGCAATTGGGTTGTTTTTCTCTGCTGAAATATGCGGAGGAGGGAAGCTTAGGCTGTTTACATTTTGTCTGAGGGGTACAGAGAGGGAGACCCAGAGTGACTAGGTCTCCTTCTGCCAGGAGGAGTGGTGAGGTGGAAGGACAGAGAGAGAGATAAATCAAAGTGGTCAGAGCAAGGAGTCATGGTCAGTGTTCTCACAGCCTGTCTGCAGCCCATGTTTGCCAGAGAGAGAAAGCTAAAGTCTGGGCCCCTAGCCTCCCAGATCATGCCTCCCTCACCTCATGGTCTGGAGAGTGGCAGAGACATGCCCCACAGCTAGCTTTCCAGAGACCCTCTATTCCCTGAAGAACAGAGATGTTCCACGTCTGGTTCCCAGAAACCTGAGATTGCCATTGTTAGAACCGTAAAGCTGTAAGGCCAAAGCCATATAGCCAAAGCCGTAAAGTCTTCACAACATGCTCCATCCATCAACAGGACTGTGGCCCCATGTACATTATGGAGACAGCAACATCTCAGTGGAAAACAGCGCAGGGACTCCACAGAGCTAAAACTTGTAATATAGTGACACCTACTGGAAAAAACCTCTCAAAACTGATATTTTTCTTTTTTAAAAAATATTTTCCTTTTTTTCTCCTTATTTTTTTCTCTTTTGAATTTTATTTTTTTAAATTTATGTGTGTGTGTGTATATATAATTCCTTTTTTGTGAGTGTTTTTTATTGTTTTTTATCTTTTTTTTCTGTGGTGTTTATTTTACTTGTCATAAGTTTTAAAATTTTTATATTCTTTATTGTATTTTTCTAAGTTTTCAATTTTATTAGTTGTTTTTTTTTGTTAGGGTTCTTAACAACACCACTCTAAAATGCCATCAAGGAAGAAGAAATTGAATATTATGGCTACAAAAGGCAGAGATGTAGTTCATAAAGAATATAAAAAATCTTCAGAAAAAATTTTCTATCACATGGAAACCTTGGAGTTAAATGACAGAGAATTCAAAATTGAAGTTCTGAAAATATTCAACAAGATACGAGAAAACACCAATAGACAAGTTAATGAGCTCAGAAAACAAAATGAACACTTCACCATGGAAATTGAGACTTTAAAAACAGAAATAAAGAAATAGAGTCTGACATTTATTTGGGGAAAATTTTCAACCTTTATTGTTTGAAATATTTTTTCTGTTCTTCTCTTTTTTCTCCTTCTAGTATTCCCATTGTACATGTTACACCTTTTACAATTATTTCATGAACCCTGTATATTATGTTCTGCTTTTATTTTTAAGTTCTTGTTTTTTGTTTTTTGTTTGTTTTGCTTTTCAGTTTTTGGGAATTTATACAATCCTTTACCTCAGATATTCTCTCCTCAGTTGTATTTAGACTACTAATAAACCCGTCAAAGACATTCTTTATTTCTATTACAGTGTGTTTGATATCCAGCATTTCTTTTTGGTTCTTTTATAGTTTTCATCTCTCTACTTACATTGCCCATCTATTCTTACATGCTAGTATCCATTGGAACCCTTACATCATATTAATCATAATTGTTTTAAATTACCTGTGTGTGAGGGGGTGGGGAGTCATTCTAACATCCTGTAATTTCTAGGTCTTTTAGTGATTCTGTGTTCTAGACTGTGGACTTCACAAAGTGTTTCCCTTTTGGTAGAGAAGGATGGCTATATGAGTCTGGTTAGGTTATTTCCCTTCCCAGATGGTTAAGCTCTGATAATACTCCAGCGAGTTAGGCTCTGGTTAAACACTCTTCCTTGCAGCCAGGCCTTGCTAAGAAGACTAAAGTGCTGTGGTATACATTTCAAAAATGGTCCTTTCTCCCTCTTTCTGTCTGAAGCCTGAGAATATTCTTTTCTCTTCCATATTTCTTAAGGGAACCTGGTTGAGCTTCTGGAAGTAAATCTCCCAATATTGTGAAGTCCCCTTATGACTGGGTCCCCTGAAGTTGTTTTTTTCTTTTTTTTTTAACAGAGACAGAGAGAGAGTCAGACAGAGGGATAGATAGGGACAAACAGACAGGAATGGAGAGAGGTGAGAAGCATCAACCATTAGTTTCTCGTTGCCATTGCGACAGCATAGTTGTTCATTGATTGCTTTCTCACATGTGCCTTGACCACGGGCCTTCAGCAGACTGAGTACCCCCTTGCTGGAGCCAGCGACCTTGGGTCCAAGCTGACGAGTTTTTGCTCAAGCCAGATGGGCCCGCGGGGCCCGCGCTCAAGCTGGCGAGCTCGGGGTCTCGAACCTGGGTCTTCCGCATCCCAGTCCGACGCTCTATCCACTGCGCCACTGCCTGGTCATGCCCCTGAAGTTTTTAACTCACAGTTGTCCACACTGAACCCCTGCCAGTTCATCAGCTGCTACTCTGGTTTTCCTCTCTCAGCACGGGTTCGCATGGTTGCCCCTCCCGAATCTCTGCTGTGGGAAGCCATGACCCCTGTATTTGCCAGTCCATTTCTCCAGTGTTGGGGGCAGCGGTTTGCCCTATGTTCTCTCTCCTCTTACAGATTCAAAAAGAACTGTTGATTTTTTTAGTGTGTTCAGCTTTTTACATGTTGTTAGGACTGAGTGGTGACTCTGGGATCATTACATATAGAACCAAAGCTGAAAATATTAAGTGTGGATTTTGAAATTTCTTCTTTATGGTTTATTTCACTAAACTAATAGTAATAGTTAGACCTAGAATAGGTACAGTTTACCCTCCTCATATATTAATATGTATGTATTTATATGTATATATGTTTTTAATTAGAAGCTAAAAAGGCATAGCTTCTTCATTTCACACCAGATTTTTGAGTGGTTATTTTCTGAAATAATAATATTATTCAGAAATACACTTGTATTCGCCAGCACGCCTTAAATTAAGGGCTATGCTGTAGTTTGGTGCTGTAAAAAATCTAGGCACAACAAAGAATAAAAACAAAATAAATCAGGAACTTAAAATATATATTTTTATGTGAGAAATAATTTTTATTTTCTTCGGTCTGAAAAGTCTCTTTGCTTTGAGAATGCCTAGAATAATTGGGTCCACTCTTATGATACTTAGAGAAGCCCTAGCCTGGAGAAAGTATTAGTATTTAGCTCACAAAATTTAGTAAAACATGAGTAAATTTGTCCTGGAACTCAAACCGTACTGACTGAGTATAATGAATGCAGGGCATTGTTAGTAGGTATTATGGTATTTTTTCCATCTATAAAGAAATAAAGTCTTCCTCAAAGATCTATAGTGGTGAGAAAATAGTGATCTGACCACTGACTTTTGGAAAAATATCAGATGAAGTGGTACTCAACACTTAGCAAGTTATTTTCTTTCTATTTATTGATCACATTCTATACTTTGCTGGCCAGTGTGGTCCTTTATTACTTATAGTCAACCATTTGCAGTTCAATTCCTCCAGAAAATTATTTCTGAAGATTCTCAGAGCCTGACCCTTTTCTTCTGTCTCTGTTGACACTTGAGGCTAATGTTTTCTATTTATTGAGTAATTTTTACACCTCCTAGTGGCCAACTTAGCCTGTATGCTATTTCTAGCCTAGTCTATTAACCCCACCTTAATTTACTCAACATATACTCTTCCAGAGAGATCTCTACTGTACCCCTGAATTAGAACACCATCACATCTCACTGACCAAGTCCTGTCTCTTTCTTCATTTGTCTTTATAGAACCAAATTTCTCCACAAAGATTTTTTTATTAATTTTTTAATTACAGTAGATATGCAATATCACATTAGTTTCAGATGTACAACATAGTATTTAGACATTTCTCTGCCTTACAAAGTTATCACCTGTTAAGTCTAGTGTTCATCTGACACCAGAGTTATTAAATATTATTGACTATATTCCCTATGCTGTACTTTGTTTTTTTCTTTTTTCACACACTTCTTCTATTTGCTCCTGAGCACATGATATCTGCCTGTCATGTAAAACAAAAGCTTTAATTTAGTTAATTATCTTCATACCAGATTATCACAGTAGCTGATTCTCTATATTTTTATGTCTTTGCTTATGGTAAAATGGGTTGGTACAAGATTTACTATTTCAATGACCTTATTTGTGTGGAGATCAGGGCAGGGAGTGAATATTGCAAAGCAATTTATTAACTAAATTATAGCAAACAGTTATTAAGAATCATGATACACAGGGAGGACCTCTGCCTAGTTCAAAATACTTCAAGTTTTAAGGCCTGGGTCAAACCGCATTCTCAGAAGGGTACATATGTTTCTAAGGCTACAACTCATTCTCATAATAGTTGATGCTGTTTGTAGCCAAACTCAACCAAATGAGCCAAAAATAGTCCATATTTTACTGTATTCTGGATTATAAAATTTTCTCACTACAATTTATAAATAACCTGACCAATGCAGCAACATCTATAAGGTGTTAAATTTTTTCCCATGTTGTAACTAGTCTTAACAATTGGTATGGGAATGAATTCTTAAAGGCAGAGCCCATAATTTTAAATATTGATAAATTTTACTAACGTGAAGCTTAGCTTAGTATAAATTTTCCCAGTGGAGTCTTCCATGAAGGGTGGAGTAAACAAAAGTCAAAATTCTCCCAAGGCTATTATTACCCTTTTATACCAGACTTATAACACCTTTCTCATGATCGCTTACAGCAAAAACTATACACTTCTGTCCAAAGTAATAATTAACACATGGGGCTTTTCTTGTTCTTGGTCCAAACAGTACCAGGAAGGCCACATCCTTATCACTGGAGAAGGAAAAAGGGCAAGGATAAAAGGCAGCTTCATTGTCCGGGTGCCCTGATCATATTTCTGCCCTTAGCTTGCCAGATTTTTCACCTCCCCAAACAGATCTGTCCCTAATTTGATTTTACATAAGATTAATTCTTCATCACCTCAAATGCAAATTTTATTTCTTTTATTATTGCTTTGTTTTCTTTCAGTCTTTTTCATTTTTGTCTTTCTCTATCTTTCTCTCGCCTTCCTTCCATGTTCCCTTCCCCATGCCTCCTTTATTCCCATCTTCTTTCTTTCTTCTTTCTCCTCTTCCTTTCTTGGTTGCAGGTGGTTGAGTCAGTCAGGTGTCTCAAATTTTTACTCTGGACTTCATTGCTCCATGAAAATCCTCCTGTATTTATTCTTCACTCTCACGTGTCACCTCTACTCCATAGGACACACCCATCAGTGTTTTCTGCATGTCCTTTAATGTATAAATTATTGAAAAAATATGTTATTCTTTTGTGTGCTTGTGGGGAATGTTATAGCTCTCAATCTGTTTTACTGTTTTCATACAGTTTTGAGTATTTATGAATTATTTTGTTCTATGTTCATATAGTTTGTTGCTTCTAATTCCTGGATAATATTTCATAGAATTCCTCCACATAATTTATTTATTCATTCCCCTGTGACAAACACCTAAATTCCAACTCCCCAATTCCACAAATAATGCTATAATAAACGTCTCTAAGCAATTGACATAGATCACAGAAAGTGGTTACTAGGAATCACAATACATCTAAAAGGACTTCTATCTTGATGCAAAATATTTTAAGCTAACAAGAGCTGGGTCAAACCCCATTCCAGGAAGAAAACAAGTGATTCCTATTAAGTCTATATTTCATGTAGTGTTTGGCCATTGAAGTCTCTGCTCAGTTAGCTTAGTGAGGTCAATTAATGGTTTTAAAAATTCTTAAATACTTTGAAACAATAAGTCTTTTAGCCTTTGTCGAAGGGTTTTGTGTGTGTATGTTGGAACATATATTTAGTCTTAAGGAAGCTTGCAGATAAACCTTAGTCTTTATTTCTGGTTTGTATAGGACGTGAAGTTGGACTAGAGAGGGATCTCAGAGCCCTCTGAGTTTCCTCCTGGTCATCTACGTAGCCCTGATCATTTGTGTGGCCTTCTGGATCCCCAGGAATACATCTGAACTTCTCAAAGTTATCATGTTCCCCATATCTTCCTTTTACATTTTAGTTAAGCTATTGTTTGCCCCCACTGGGATTACAGCTTTAGGCAGCTTTATTATCAAACAATGGCTGCTTATTATTTTCTATGAATATCCTTGAAGCTGGACTTTTCCTATAGACTACGTTTTAAGTCAGGGCAAATTATAACAATGTTCCACAAAGGGAATTTTTTCAGGAACTTGTGAAACAGAAGGAAATAGTGATGATGTTCTGACAACAGGACTTGCTGAGGACTGTCAAACTCATTTGCCCTGCTGTGGTGTGACAGCAGGCTGATGATTTTCACAGCTACTGTGTTCGTAAGGATGCTAGTTATCAAGGTAACATGAAACTGAGAAGAGAGAAATAGGGGTACACCTAGTTAAATGCTAGGAACCCTGCTGTTCTGAGATTTTGCAGTTTATATTTTGAAAATATCAGTTCTCAGATTGATGAAAGCCTTTGGTTAATAAAGGTTTCCATCCTGCCATTTCAGAAGTCCCAGCTTTTACATTTCTATCTTAACTCTACATCGCTTACTAAGACTTGTTTGGCTTCCGTGAATCCATGTTTCTGATATATCAGATTATGGATCCAACTTTTTACAGGGATCCGATGGATGACACAAATGACAGAATGAGCTGTGATAAGACTCTAAGGAGTGGTGGTGAAATGCCATGAATCCGTGTCAGGGACTGGCTGCTTCTTGGCTCCTACCATTGATCTACATTTGGGAACAAGAACTAAGTATTGCGAGATAACTCAATTTATCAACAAGAGTAAGAACCTGACCTGTGGTGGCACAGTAAATAAAGCATTGACCTGGAAAGCTGAGGTCACCGATTCAAAACCCTGGGCTCACCTGGTCAAGATACATACGGGAGTTGATGCTTCCTGCTCCTCTCCCCTTCTCTTTCTCTCTTTCTTTCTCCTCTCTAAAATGAATAAAGTCTTTTTTAAAAAAGTAAGAAATTCAGATTTTTAAAAAAGCATGAACTGTCTATAATTCACATATATTACACACATCAGTTGGTCAAGTCAAATATAAAACTTCTGTGGGCCAGATTTCACCAGCAGATCCCTGACCAGTATCCCTTATTAAATATTAATAATGTTATAAACTAGGCATTATCTTCACTTTTTTTTTATAGAAAATATTAAGTTACAGGCTTTTATTTATAGTAATTTCCTCTTTTTATGTGGGAGAATGTTTTTTATAAACCCCATATTGAAGATTTTGCTTCTAACTCATTTTGAACAAGGAGAGGTCTACCTTTTTGGAGTTTGCTGATAGGACACATGAATTGTTTATGGATAACTTCCTCTCTACCACCCCTACCTCCAGGGCTCTACCTCAGCATGGATTTGAATGTGTAGACCTGGGCATGACTCTATCTTCAACAACAAAGTACTTAGTTCCAGGATAAAAGTCTGGAAGAGATCAGCAGAAGAAAGATGCTGATTGATTCTGATGGGCTTTTGCATGTGAGATTCCGGTAATTCTCTGCCTTTTCCAGTCAAAGCTGTCCCTGTTGAAATATTCATTATTCAACTGGAGCCATAACCAAGAACTATACCTCTTGTAAAGAAAAGTAGAATTGTCAGGGAGGATCTGCCGTCATTGTATTCAGTCCAGACCTCATTTAAATCATCTTATACCTGATAGATGTTTTCTAGGCTTAGCTCAGTCACTTATTCTGGGGAATGATAAACACTGAGCTTTGTTTACCTGTCAAGTGTGGCAGTTGGTCCTGACACCCTGTGAGTATTCAGTAAAGAGAAGCAGTTGATTTTCATTCCAGGCAAATTAACATGAGGTTCTCTTCCATTCTACCTTGCCCAGGCCAGGGATTCCCTGTGTGTTAATCTTTATTTATTAATTATGCTGTTCTTTCCTGTGGTAAGTGCCATTGCTCCTTGTCAAACCTTCCATAATGCTCTAATGAGACACTGTAAAATAGGAATGACTCTCAGTTCTCTTTTCCATTACAGGTTGATATTTTTCTCTCTAGAATGTATAGCTTTAATGCTAAAGTAATATTTCTTTGTGGCTGTTCCAGTAATAAACCCTAAAAAATTATTTTGCCATAAAGTCAAATATAGCTGAGTAGCTTAGAATAAGATGCACCATTCTTCAAGAATAGACAGAACTTTTCTTCCCAACTTTTCTAGTCTTTACTGGCAAAAATCAATTTGTTCCTGATATCTGGCAAAAATCAGTTGGATGTCAATTTTGAAATGAGTAGAAAAAGAGAAAATTAAATGGTTGAGAAAAAAAAGTCTGAGGAACAAAAGTCTAGTTAAATTAATTTGTGATTGAGATAATTATAGGTTGGGGAAAATAGCTGCTTTTCTGAATATGGGAGAAGCCAGAAAATAACGTATTTTTTGCTCCATAAGACGCACCTGACCATAAGACATACCTAGGGTTTTAAGGAGGAAAATAAGAAAAAAGATATTTTGAACCAAATGGTGTTAAGCTATTTAATAAAATACACCACGATAATATTTCAACAATGTAAACTCAACAGCAGTTTTAATAACATTAGTACTGTTGTTAACAAACAAGAAGAGACTTTAATGTTCAAATATTCTTCTAGTTGTCTGGGAACCTGCAGCAGCTTAAAAAAATGAACATTCTCTTCATGAAATGCACGGGCATTTCCTCCTCCACTTTTTGGGGAAAAAAGTGTGTCTTATGGAGCAAAAAATACAGTATTTCTTTTAGAATTTTAGGTGGATATCTGCATTGTAATGGAAGATATAGACTGTCAGAAATATCCTTTTCTCCCAAATAAGCACATTTTTCTGTGAGAAGTAAAGATCAATGTATCAAGAGAATAAGAAGACAAGTCATAGCTTGGAAGAAAATATTTGCAAAAGACATATTTGATAAGGAACTGTAGAATATACAAAGAATTCTTAAAATTTAATAAGAAAAACAAATCCAGTTTAAAAATGGGCAAAACTCCTGGACAGACACCTCACCAAAGAAGATATCCAATTGACAAGTAAGCATGTGAAAATATACTTAACATCCTATGTTATCAGGGAACTGAAAATTAAAACAACAATGAGATATGCCTGCACACCTATTTAGAGTGCCCAACGTTCAAAACACTGACAATACCAAATGCTGGTGAGGATGTGGAGCAACAGGAACTTTCATTCGTTGCTGGTGGGAATGCAAAATGATACTGTCATTTTAGAAGACAGTTTGGCTGTTTCTTAAAACAAAAATTAAATATATTATTACCATATGATACAGCAGTTGCCCTCCTGATATTTATTCAATGGAGTTGAAAACTTATGTCCACACAAAATCTTTCATGTGAATGTTTATGGAAGATTTATACATAATTACCCAAAGTTGGAAGTAACAAAGATGTTCTTTAGTAGCTGAATGCATAAACAAACTAGATGTGGTACATTTAGACAATGAAATATTATTCAGTGCTAAAAAGAAAGAAGCTGTCAAGATATGAAAAGACACAAAGGAAACTCAAATGCATATTATTAAGTGAAAGAAGCCAATCTCAAAAAGCTACATCCTATATTCCAACTATATGACAGTCTGGAAAAGGCAAAGCTATAAAGATAATAATAAGATCAGTTGCCAAGGGCACAGGGGGTGGGAGGAAATAAATAGGTGGAGAGCAGAGGTCTTTTAGGGAAGTGGAACTATTCTGTATGGTATTATTGTAGATACATGTTATTATAATCTTGTCCAAATCTATAGAATGTACAACACCAAAAATTAACCCTAATTTAAACTATGGACCCTGTGTGATAATGGTGTGTCAGTGTAGGTTCATTGGTGATAACAAATGTACCACTCTGATGTGGTTATGTTAATCACGGGGGGAGGCTATACGTATATGAACAGGGCTATATAGGAACTCCATGCACCTACCACTCTTTTTTGATAAAATTTAAAACTGCTCTAAAATATAAAGCCTACTTGAAAAGAAAACAAACCAAACTTCAAAGTGTAGCTTGGCTCCATGTTGTTATATTTATTCCAAAATATGAGAAAGGCAATTATCAGGGTTGCACCAATCATCCAAAGGCTTGTTTGTGTATTTATTGTAAATAAGTTTGTTCTAAGGCTCAGAGGAAATGAAATAATCAACAGAGTCTTGCAAATGGGCAGGAAATATGATAAGCCATTTTTCAATGGGAAATACTAAGTTCTTCTCCCATGTGGTTCCTCTTCTCTCCTTTCCATCTTTAAATGTGAGTACCTTCATCATTTTAAAAGATTTCTTCACATTTTCTACCCATGTATTTTTTATAGAGGTAATGGTGCCAAGAACAAAAGCATGGATCTATTGGAAGGCTGCTGTAGCACAATTAATTAAAGCTTTTAAGTTAGGATCGACATCTTGAAAACCTCCACTCAGTGATGGGCTCTTTATTTCACTGGTGTTTCTAAGGTCTGACTCTGCAAATTAAAAAATCAACATGCCCGGTTTCTGGTGCCATTACAATGAGGGACAACAGTTCTGGATGAGGATAAACAACCTTCTCTGTGGATGCCTTATTTTACAGAAACTTGGCAACAAATATACATATTGTTTTTAACTCAGAGGCAGTGGTATTGCAAGATGTCCTTATGACCCCTTGAATGGAATGTATCTGAAGTTAGAATTATCCAAGTATGGGCTCTTCTGACTCCAAAATGGAGCATCTGCTGCTCCTCTAATACTTGCTCTACCAGCCACTCTATTTACACTTGAGACCTGGGGTCTGGGAGTTATATTTTGCTACATTCATTTAGCCAGACTGACAAAAGAGATTGGATCTATTCCAGCATTGAGATACCTAGGAAATAATTTAGATTCCTTAGTGTATTTTCTTCTCCAGCATAAAGGGCAATAAAACTGCTTAAGAAAGCTCTAGCCCAGTGGTTCTTAACCTGGGTTCTATCGAACCCTAGGGGTTCAATGAGTCGGTCTCAGGGGTTCGGAGAAGCCTCTGCTGCAGAGGCCAGAATAATGTAATACCGTAATTTGTTGTGAGTTCATGCACTTTGTTGGTTTTGTTCTTTGAGCAAGGTGATGTTCATGCACGACTCATTTTGTGCACCAATAAAAAAACACATACTTATGTCTTGAATTTGGAAAAAAAATTCATATTTTATTTATCACTAAAGAAGGGTTCAGTGAATGCGCATATGAAACTCGTGGGTTTGGTACCTCAAAAAAGGTTAAGAACCACTGCTCTAGCCACAAGGCCTTCACAAACTGTAACCAGAATGGAAAGGGAGCATCCTGCCATTTTTTCTAGGGGGCTCTGGACAGGATCCCTCTTGAGTGATTCAAGGTAGGATGTTTAGAAACAATGTTATAAACTCTGGGTAAGGATTTGCTTTGTATTTAGATAATAAGCCTTTTTGTTGGATCACAGCTGAGTTCTCTTCAGGGGAGCACTTTCTCTCCACATCCTAGTGGCAATTTTAAGAGCACAAGTAGTTACCATTCACCTACCGTTGCTCTCCTAAGAGTTTTGTAGCATAATCCCTGGAGTAATACAAGATTTTTAAGTTTGTAAAATTATGGCTGGAATCTATTTATTAAAATAACTCTACAGAAAATCTTGGGGCCATACTTCCTTAATATGTTGGGTGTCTATACACTTAGGATGTGATAGATGTCATTGTTGATGATCACCAGTGCAATGGACGAGAGCTTAGAAAAACAGATGGTGTGTTGATCTAGCTCGCAAAAGGGAAAGGTGACTAAAGATATTTATTAGTTATAAAATATATCAGGCCACATATTTTCCTGACAACTCAATTCTGCATCAATCTTTAGAACTCTTGTTAAAACAATAAAAATAATTAATATTTTAATACAATATTAAAATAGTATTATCCAGTGACAGTGACCAGAAAGGGGGTGGTGGGGATTGAGGGTTTTTATTGGGAGGAAGACACATTTCTGTTAGTGCTTTACTCTGTGAATACAATATGTGTTTTTATTTTTAGTATTTCATTTCCAGCACCTGAAAAATGGATACAAATAATGCTATTTTTATTTATTTCACCATATCATTCTCTATTTTTAACCTAACACTTTGAATACTTTGAAGAAAAGCAATAGAAAAACACAGTCCTATCTTCTTCCTCAAACGTCAGTAATTTTTTCTTGGTTCCTGCTAAGTAAGATTCTTGCCCACAGTGACTACATCCAGGGAAACAGCCATACATGTTCTGCTCCAGCGTGTTTGCCATTAATCATTTCACATATGGATGAGCCCCCTCAAGGCAGTTACTCCCCTTTCTCCTTCTAGATGAGATATATGCTGCTGTAAAAAACAAAGAAATGAATTACATATTAGGATTGAAATCATATTTTCAAATATTCTTTTAAGTGGAAAAGCTTAAGAAAAATGTGAAAAACTATTTTTTATTTTTTTATTTTTTAGTTTCTGAGCTGTGGATAGAGGCTTGATGGCCTAAAAATGTTTGATTTGAATAAGAGTAGGGGAAAATTACATTGTTTATTTATTTTTAAATAATACTCTTGTTATCTCCCTTCTTACTTTCAGTGAATATCTCTGCAACACAATGCATTTCCACATTCTCAGCCAACTTTTAAGACTTGAGGTCATATGCATGATAGACTAAGGCTAAAGTCATGGTTTCAATTTCTTTTCTGAGGAGACACCAAGAATTTCCAGTCTGGGAACTTCTGCCTATTTTCTTCCCCCGATTTCCAAAGAGGATCATCTTCATATTGTAGGTCTGAGGGATCTTTACGATGTAGATACCAAAAAGTTGAGACTTGTTATAGATGAGGAGGGAGAGGAAGAGAGTGGCTACGACTCTTTCTTCTGAAGAAAATAACTTTGTAGTAATGAAATCAAATCTACGTGCCACTTATCCACCTCTATCTATAAGACCAGTGCCTTCAAGTACCTTTCAATGATATGATCAGCATCTATCAGAGACTTACCTTCTTTTGTATTCAAATAAAAGCATATTATAATTGTAAACCTTGGCCTAAACACAGCTCAGCTGTCATCTCCTCAAGAATGCATTTTTTTAAACTTTTAGACTGGGCCTCCTAGCCCCTGGTATATATCTCTGACTTAGACAATCACCATTATATTGAAAAGGTCTCATGTTTTAGTTGTTATTTTGTGTTCCTAGGATGCTGTGAACTTTGGGCAATGCACTGCTACATGACAACTGTTCATATCTGTAGCCATCTTAGATTTGTATATTTCTTACAACACTTTATAGGTAGATGCAGTAAAGCTTCCAGAGAAAGGAGTGGCACTTTCCATTTTCTAAAATGATGGTATTTGGATTGGTGACAGGGTAGGTCTTTTCATTGCTTTATTCTTAAGGTACAGAACTTGACAATGCACTATGAAATATAAATAAAATATTTGTAGGATAAATAGATGAATGAACATATTATGCTCTCAGTAAGCACTTTTCAAAACAAATTAAGATGTCCAGTTTTTTGTTTCATTCCAAATCTATGTTTTCTTTCCAAATATTTCTCCAAGTGGCTACATGTGTAACATCTACATTTATAATTTCCTGGACTTCTGAGTGTGCCTAAATAGAGTCAGGTCTTCTCAAGATCTGGCTCTTTTCATCATATTAATTTATCCCATATCCAGACCAATCATCCATATAAAACAAAAGGCCATAAATTAAACTGGCTTCTGGCATTGCTAAAAACTCATCCAGTTTGGCCTTGAGATTCCCTCTTAAAATGCTGATTTGTTAAGAGAACATCAGTTAAGGTCCCCTTAGGCCCATTAAAGCTAGTGCTGTTTTAATTAGATTCAGTCAACAGGATTGATTAGAAGTCAACAGGAGCAGCTTCGGTGAAGTGAACTCTTGGGCTGTACATTTTGTGTTCTTTCCAAATTGTGTTATGAATTTAATGAGTAGAGACCTACATTTGTTCATTGAAATCCTGTAAATTATGGCATTTAATAAAACAACATGTGTATTAAAAAGTACATACTAAATATTAAATAGGCATGCATCTATGATTACCAAAAAATAAACATTCCTAATTACAAAAAAATATTTTTAATAGCAAATAAATAAAATAATATGGCATACCCTAAAAATACCTATCCTATTTCTTGCTATTGGAATGAAAATCATTTTTAATGACATTTTTTTTAATTAAAAAGAAATATATGGTTAATATAACAAGTAAAATATTATAAAAATGAGTAAATAATTAACCTCTCCTTTCATCTTCCTAAAATAATCTAGTGTGTGCCTTTACCATTATTCCTGCACATTCAAATGTAAATCCAGCTATGGGGATGTATATAAAAATTATATTTTCCTGTACATGTTTTTCTACTGCTTGAAATTTTTTATGGAGTACATACAGATATGTGTTGTAGAATTAGGCACCTCAAACCTATATAATTTGTTAACTAGTGTCACCCCAATAAATTCAATTAAAAATAAATTTATTTTTCAATTACATTTGTACTTCTTAATTTCTTCACCCTTTTCATCCAGCTTCCCAACCCTCTTCCCATCTGGCAACCAATAGTTTGTTCTATGTATCTATAAGTTTATTTCTATATTGTTTGTTTGTTTATTTTTTTTTAGATTTCACATTTAAGTGAAATAATATGGTAGTTTTCTTTCTCTGTATGACTTATTTCACTTAGCATAATACCCTTTAGGTCCATCCATGTTGTCGCAAATGGTAAGATTTCATTCTCTTTTATGGCCAAATAATATTTCATTGTACATATGTATCACCTCTTTTTTATCCAGTCATCTACTGATGGGCATTGGTTATTACCATATCTTGGCTATTGTAAATAATGCTGCAATGAATATAGAGCTGCATATGATTTTTGGAGTTAGAGTTTTATATTTTTTCTGATAAATGAAAGTAAAATTACTGGGTTGTATAATAGTTCTATTTTAACATTTTGAGGAACTGTTTTTCATAGTGGCTGCACCTTGAGGATTCTCTTTCTTCCACATCCTCACCAACACTTAATGTTTATTGGTTTATTGATAATAGCTATTGTGACAGGTGTGAGGTGAAATCTCATTTTTGTTTTAATAGGCATTTCCGTGATGGTGATGTTGACCATCTCTCCATGTTTATTGGCCATTGGTATGTCCTCTTTGGAAAAATGTCTATTCAGGTCCTCTGTCTATTTTTAAATTGGTTTGTATGTTTGTTTTTTTCTGATGTTATATAATTTTAAAATATATTTTGGGTATTAATTCTTCTCAGATGTGTCATTTGCAAATATATTCTCCTATTCTGTAGGTTGTCTTTTCATTTTGTTGATGGTTTCCTTTGCTGTGCAAAATCTTTTTAGTTTGATGTAGTCCCATTTGTTTATCTTTTCTTTTGTTTTTCTTGCCTGAGGGGGCATCCAAAAAGTATTGCTAAGGGAGACATAAAAAATTTACTGCCTATATTTTCTTCTGGGAGTTTTATGGTTTTTGATCTTACATTTATTTATTTACTTACTTTATTTTTATTATTATTTTTATTAAGTGAGAGAAGGGGAGTCAGAGAGACAGACTCCTGCATGCACCTAACTGGGATCCATTCAGCAAGCACTCTACTGAGGCAATGCTCTGACCATCTGGAACTGCTGCTCCAATGCTCAGCAACTGAGCCATTCTATTACCTGAGGTGAGGCCATGGAGCCATCCTCAGTGCCCAGGGCCAACTTTGCTCAAACCATTTGAGCCATGGCTGTTAATGGGGAAGAGAGAGAGAAAAAGAGAAGGGGGAAGGGTGGAGAAGCAAATGCACTTCTGTGTGCCCTGACTGGGCATCGAACCCAGGACTTCCACAAGTCAGGCTGATGCTCTACTGCTGAGCCAACCGGCCAGGGCCAAAATCTTACATTTAAATATTTAATTTATTTTGAGTTTATTCTTGTGTATGGTGTAAGAAACTGACCCAATATTATTTCTTCCTTTGCATGTATTTGTCTAGTTTCCCAACACCATCTATTGAGGAGACTCTCTTTACCTTATTGTATATTATTGCATCTTTTGTCATGAATTACTTGTTCATATAATATGGGTTTCTTTCTGGGTAATGTTTACTGTTCCATTGATATATGTGTCTGTTTTTATGTCAGTACTGTGCTGTTTTGATTACTATAGCCTTGTGGTATAGTTTAATATCAGGTAGTGTAATACCTTTGTTCTTCTTTCTTAAGATTGCTTGGCTGTTCAAGGTCTTTTGTGGTTCCACATAAATTTTTGATGTATTTGTTCTAGTTCTGTGAAAAGTGCCATTGGTATTTTCATAGGGATTGCAATGAATTTGTAGACTTCTTTGGGTAGTATGGAAATTTTTAATGATATTAATTATTCATATCCATGAGCATGGTATACACTTCCATTTATTTGCATATTTTTTAGTTTATTTCTTTAATGTCTTATAGTTTTCTCAGTACAGGTCTTTTACCTCTTGGGCAAGTTTAATATTAGGTATTTTATTCTTTTTGATACAATTGAAAATGAGATTGTTTTCTAATTGCTCTTTCTGGTAGTTTGTAATTGGTGCATGCAACTGATATCTGAATATTAATTATGTATCCTTTTACTTTGCTGATTTCATTTATTAAATCTTTCCATTTTTTTTTCTGGAATATTTGTAGTTCTTTCTATGTAGCATCATATAATGTGCAAATAATGACAGTATTTTTATTTTCCAATTGAAAGGTAACATATTAATGAAATAGTCTCAGATAACTAAATTTTTAGTCTGTGATGAGAGAATAAAGGAAAAAACATATAAGTACATATATATTTACAAAGGAGTTGTATAGTGTAGTGAAAAGGCAAACTATTTAAAATTAGTTATTCCTGAATTCAAATCCCAACTCTGCTTCTTATTGATTTGTCACTTTGGACACATCAATTAACCTATAATTATTTTTTCTCTTGTTATAATTAGAATTATGAAAATTAAAATCTAATTATACATAAATTACTTGGTACTATGCATAACATAAACTGTTAATAATTTGAAATTAATAATAATGATACTGTGGAATTACTTAAAAGTGCTACATGATACAAAGTTGTGATTCATTTTATGTAGCAGATAAAGGCCTGAATATTTGGGGGGAGGAAAACAACTTTTTCTATGTGCATGTGTATGTGTTTGCAAATTAGATAACATTTTCTTATTGATTTACCATACACTGTAATTTTAGAGACTATTTAACTATTTACTGATTGATTAGTATATGGCTTTTATCTTACCTCACTCCAATTATTTTTATTAATTTTAATGAGGTGACTTTAATAAATCAACTTATTTCACTCTGTATAATGTTATCAAGGTCCATCCATTTTGTTGTAAATGATCCGATGTCATAATTTCTTATGGCTGAGTAGTATTCCACAGTATATATGTACCAAAGCTTTTTAATCCACTAGTCCTCTGATGGGCACTTGGGCTGTTTCCAGATCTTCGCTATTGTGAACAATGCTGCCACAAACATGGGGGCGCATTTCTTCTTTTCGAAAAGTGCTATGGTGTTCTTAGGGTATATTCCTATAAGTGGGATAGCTGGGTCATAAGGCAGTTCGATTTTAATTTTTTGAGGAGTCTCCATACTGTTTTCCACAGTGGCTGCACCAGTCTGCATTCCCACCAGCAGTGCAGGAGGGTTCCCTTTTCTCCACATCCTCAACAGCACTTATTCTGTGTTGTTTTGCTGATGAGCGCCATTCTGACTATGTGTGAGGTGATATCTCATTGTGGTTTTAATTTGCATTTCTCTAATGATTAGTGATGTTGAGCATTTTTTATATGCCTATTGGCCATCTGGATGTCCTCTTTGGGGAAATTTCTATCCATTTCTTTTGCCCATTTTTTGATTGGATTGTTTGTCTTCCTGGTGTTGTCACTCCAATTTTTGACTTCCCTTGTTCTGTCCAGTGTCTAATTATCTACTGTATAGCAAAACTTCTGAAAAGTGAGGAAGTTTTCTATTAGAGTGTAGAATATTATGTAATGCAAACCATCACTCTATATCCACAGATTTACTTAAATCAGGCCATCCCAGTGTACATTGCAGGGCAATTTTTTCTTTACTCTGGTGTATGCTTAAAGTTGCAACATTAAACATGAGTGTACTTAATGTATTTTTTTGCAATATTTTTTAATATGGTATCATTTATGTGAGAAACATAATGTTTTGGTTTTTATTTTAAGATGTGGTTTTTCTCTCAAAGATTTTACAAGCTATTTTCAAAATCTAAAGTAGTAAAATGGGATATACACTGGAAAAAATTAAGTAAATGGAAAAGTTCAATAATCAAAATGATTGCCATATGAATTATCAAGAACACAGATTTTTAGAGATATAGAAAAAATAAAACATATTTTAAAAGTTGGGGGAAATACCTATCCAGGTTTAAAGGAATTTTATCTAAAATTTTATTTAAAATAATTATTTTTTTGTTCTACACTGAATATGTGATAAAATGGCTGCTTAGGGAAAGATTTTTGCTTAACACATGTTTATATTTGTTACTTTTATTAGCACAATATTCACTTATTTTAATGATAGGATATCCTCTATGTTTATCTTTGTTGTAAAATCTTTTTAATTGTCTATTTATGGTTTTAGGAGATTATAATAATATAACTGAGATAAGTGTCTTTTTTTTAAACAATCAA
Source organism: Rhynchonycteris naso (assembly GCA_037038555.1). Classification (NCBI taxonomy): domain Eukaryota; kingdom Metazoa; phylum Chordata; class Mammalia; order Chiroptera; family Emballonuridae; genus Rhynchonycteris; species Rhynchonycteris naso. The sequence goes on along the minus strand of CM073000.1, from coordinate 159,704,515 downwards.
AGGGATTTCCATATTTATTAGTGAACCATCTGATTATCAAAAAATTTTCTCTAAGATATAAAAATTTTGGCCTAAAATAAACTTAACTTGAGATATTATCTATGAAAGAGGGTCAAATTAGCTAAATTCTTAGGTGTGGAATTACTAGTTTAAAGGTTACAGGTGCCCTTATAGATTTTTTTTAAAATGTAGTGCGTATATAATTTTAATAATATTTAAAATCCAGGTATAAAATATCTCAGACTTAGTTTCTTTTTCTGCAAAAGGAAGAGGTTGGTAAAAGAAGCATCATATCTTTATCATAGGATGTGGGGGAATAAAATAATCAGTATCAAAGACTTTGTAAAGCATAACTCAATATAGGAATACTAACCATGGCTTGAAAAGTTATTTGCGTTTTGTCTTTTATTCTCTGGACCTCCATGGCCTTTGTATGACTCTTTATAACATAATTGACACTGCTATCACTGAATGGTCTTTATTTGTGCATTAATCTACCTATTGAATTCTGTACCCTAAGAAAGAAATAATTTTATCTTTTTCTTAATTCATCTTTGCATTATCAACCTTAATTGATGCCTAATTCCATAAATGTTTGAGTGAGTTAATAACGTTAATAGAGGGTAAAGGATTTAAGCTTACATCTTTCTTTCTTCTGTCATGATGATTTATTCATTCATTGTTTTACATTTTCCAGCTCTCAAAAGGAATTGTGTAAATGAATATGAGCTGGCATTTTTACCTTTATAATAGGAATCAATAAGTTCCTAATTGAAGAGTTGTAATATTTTCTTAAGAAATTAATTTATTAAAGAAGGATGAGAAAGAAGAAAATGTTCTAAGAAATACTAGTACTGCTCTCCTTGTCCAGGTTACTGTAATAGCCAGGTACTTGCTTCCCAATGAAATTAGAGCAGCCACATTTGGCATTGCATCATGCATTTATCATTGATTCCATAAATTCAGAAATGGTTGGAAAGAATCATGAAAACTGTTCACTATAGTCCAGTACAGATCAGAAAACAGAAGCCCAGTGACCTCACATCTCACATCAACTTAATGGTCTAACTTAATTACTTATCAGCCAGTTCCAGTGATGTGCCCTTGCCATTCCTTCTAATTTGATGGTGTCTGGATAATTTCTTCTTTCTGTTGAGCTGGAATGATTAGCTCTATGCGACCCAGTATATAGTTACCTAATTTTTCAGGGCATTGAAAATGGGCAGCATCTTGAATGTACATACATCCTTTCACCTTGTACATACCCTTTCACTCATAGGTAGGAAATAAGAAGAGCAAGAGATGGTTGCTATTGCTAGAGAGACTCCTCTGTATTGGATAGTAGTATCTTACTTAAAGGACCACATAAGAATCATACAGCAGGTTGGGATAGAGAGATTATATAAATTTAGCTCCTAAAACCTGGAATGTAGAATATAGGGTCCTAATAAAATGCCTCAGTGAGTCAGACATGGGATTTTCCTTATCAATAAAACATGGTTTATACAGCTTAGAAGTTCATTAACTCTGTCCAGTTCTGTTTTACTCCTAAGGAAATGTGTTCCTGTAGCTCAGACTATGCTCTGTGCCTCCGGTCTCAGTTTCTGTTGCCTGTCCACCAAAGGGGTAACGGGAAAGTGAATGTCCTGCAACGCATCAGAAGAAAAGTTGGGCTTGCACTTAGTTTGGAAACTTCTTAGCCCCACTCCCAATCAGAGTACAGCTAGAGACAGGATTCTCAGAGAAAAACATCACTCCATCCATTATTATTATCACTTAAATTCTTTGTAAAGGCCACTTAGCTTCAGCTCGTGATAAAGTTCCTCTTGTGTGGTTTCGTGAATGGTACCGGAGGGTAACGTGACAAATAAAATCATCTTGCTAGCTTGAGATGTAGGAGGTCTCGTTGTAGACTTCTCAAACATGGTGGTAATTACTTGCCATCGGACAAGTAGTAGAGTGCATCTTCCTTGTGTTCAGATTCTTTGCCATATGATGTTGCAGTTTCTTCCACAAAAGATGTTTTTCTACCCCTTAACTTGAAATTCCTACATGATTGGCTTCAGTCAGTGGAATGTTAGTGGTCCTGACATGACTGACCTCTTAGGAAGTATCATGCAGTTAGTCTTGCTCTCCTCCGTTATCATTGGGAGAAGCTGCCTATGTTAGCCACTGAGTCTAATAAGGAAGATGAGAGAGAAGTGAAAAAGCTCACCTGGGTTTACCTTAGCTAACAGGTAACCAGTACTCACACTTGTGAGCTAAAGAAATACTAACTTTTCCCCGCTTAGTTTTATTGTGCTTCACCTTGTTATACTTCCTAGATGTTGTGTTTCTTGCCAAATTGAAGGCAATCTCCTCCACCAGCAATAAGATCATGACTCAATTTGTTTCGATATTTGCTTTATTACAGGGATCTGGAACCAAACCTGCAATATTTCTAAGGTATGATTGTACTGAAATTATAAACTGCCCAGTAACTGAGATTTTAGTAATGAAATTGAACTACAAGCCTAGAAATCTTAAAAGGAGTCAAATAAATTGTTACCCTAAACCTGTGGAGGAATCCAGATAAGGAAGGGTTAATGCAATGATGGGAATAAAGCTAGTTTTATGTCTGCCTACATACCCATGAAGCTGTTTTGTTGTTACACAGTATTATTGTGGCTCTGGTTAGCTGATACAAAACCATTTCTTGACATAGAATAACCATTTGAACTTCTGTACAAACTGGAATTTTTAAAAGTAAAATAGAAATTATTAACAATTTCCTGGGACAAAATAAAACATGTAACATGAGATTGTCCTGTGTAACCAGAATGTATGACTAACTTAAACGTAATAATCACAAAGCTTTTGTTAGTCCTAGAAGACTTTGTGATGTGTCAGAATTATATAAGTTGAAAAATAAATAAGCATATTCCATTTTTTTCCATTTCACTTATTTTGTTAAAATTATTCAATGTTTGTGGGGAACAAAACTGGTCTCAAGTGGCTTACATTTGTTTAGGGAAGATAAGAAATGGAAAATACTATAATTGCCTATTATGTTGGCACTTGTGGATTTTACAGTTGGTGTTATGTCTTGCTTAGACAGCCATATTTGTTGTATGTAGAAATTTGAAATTGCAGGGGCATGGCTTAGAATTGCTTATACCTGAAGGCTGGTGCGTATAAGCAGTTAATAATTTACTGAGAGGGCCTACCCAACCACCTCGCCTCACCTGCTCAACTCTGCCTACATGATCTTTTCTTTTTAATCTCTCATAAGAAAATTGCTTCGTTGTGGAAAACTCTGACCTCCAAGTGACAAAAACTCTGTAACAAAAAGCTGAATAGGTGGCTAACTGGTAGTATTGGTAAAGTCACAGGAAATATAAAACTCCCAAAATAAATAGAATTTGGGAGAAATCCAGAACATATAGAAATTTTAATTTACAAATTCATCTCTCAGGAACCTCAAGGATTTAATATTATAAACAGTAGATATACATCATACACACACATTCATGTATACATACATATACATGCATATACATACATACATATCTGTGTTCCATTATGGTAATCAGAGAGCACTACATGTAAATGGAAGATTAAAGCCATGACCTACACAGGCTGGTTAGTTTTTAAAACTTTTTCTTTAAAGTTAGAACAGAAATAGAAAAGTACACAAATGAATAAATTACTATATTTTTCCCTTATCCATGTTTTTGCTCTCTATGGTCTCAGTTAACTGCAGGCAACGACAGTCTAAAAATAATGAAAAATTTCAGAAATAAACAATTCATGTTTTAAATTGTACACTTTTCTGAGTGTCGTTATGAGATCTTGACTGTCCTGCTTCGTTCCCTTGGGACATGACTCTTCCCTGTATTCAGTATTCTGTGCTGTGTGTGCTCTCTGCCTGTTAGTTACTTAGTAGCCTTCTTAGTTATCAGATCAACTCTTGTGATATTGCAGTCCTTGTGTTCAAGTGATCCTTATTTTACTTAATAGTGGCCCCAAAACAGAGTATGATGCTGACAATTTTGATATGCCAAAGAGAAGTCATAAAGTGCTTCCTTTAAATATATATGCATAAAATAATATAGTATACATAGGGTCTAGTATTTTTCACAGTGTCAGGCATCCATTGGGGCTTTCGGAGTCTATTTTTCACGAACAAGGTGAACACAGGTATTGAACTCCCAATCTGCAAGACCTTAGACTTAAATTGCCCATCAAACTCATGACACACAATTAGGTTTATGCAACAAAGAATTTACTTAGTTTTTAAAAAGCATACAGATCAAGAAATAATCTTCAAAACAGAGACTCCAGACACTCAGATGCAGCTTCTTTTGCCCCAAACTACCACACACAGGTACATTTTGGTCACAAGTTTAACAAAAGACTGACACAAATATGGATCAAATCAGTGTAGGGAAGCAAGCCTGAGGACCTTCAGCTTAAGTGCCTTGCTAGGCAAGTAGCCTCATTCTTTTGCACTTAAATTATAAATTATACAATAAACATTATGGTGGGGTAACCAATGTTCATAGATCAGTTTTCAACAATTGGTAGGCCTCGCTTCAGATTAATGTTATTAGAAATAGAATATTATGGTCTGACCAGTGGTGGCGCAGCAATTATAGCATTGACCTTGGATGCTGAGGTACCATGTTTGAAACCCTGAGGTCACCGGCCTCAGTGCATGTAAACTTTAGGAGCTTGTCAATTTCTCCAAGCAGTGCTTGCTTAAATTGAGATTGCACTGAATCTACATATTATTCTAAGAAGGAGAGACTGATGATGATCCTCACTGTAGTATGTTACCTAGTTTAACACAAATATCTCTCCATTCATTAAAGTCTATTGAAAATTACTCCAAATAATTATTTTATTTTATGATTAGCAATCCTATATGTTTTTGTAGATGTTTTTAAGTATTTGACATTTTTGTACTATAGTGAATTATATCTAATTTTTAACTTTTGTATCCCCTACCCCTTTCTCTTCTGTTTCAGTTTTGTTTCGTATATTCATTCCTTTTTTTTTCCGATTCCACATATTCGTGAAATTATATGGTAGTGGTCGTTCTCTTTCTGACTCATGTCATTTAGCATAATACCTTCTAGATCATAAATAGCATGATTCCATTCTTTTATATGTCTGAGTAATATACCACATCTTCTTTATCCATTCATCTACTGATGGACGTCTGGGTTGCTTTCATATCTTGACTATTACTAGTAATGCTGCAATGAACATAGGAATGCATATATCTTTTTGAATTAATGTTTATGTTTCCATTAGGTAAATACCCAGAAGAGAAATTGCTGGATTATATAGAGTGTTATTTTTAATTGTTTGAGGAAACTTCATACTGTTTTCTGCAGTGACTGCACTTATTTAACTATCCCCAAAACAGTGTATAAGAGTTCCCTTTTCTCCACACACTCATCAGCATTGATGATAGCCATTCTGACAAATGTGAGGTGATATCTCACTGTGGTTTTAATAAATCCTAAATGAATGTTTAGTTTTGTCAAATGCTTTTCCTTCATCTATTGAGATAACCCATATGATTTTTTATCCTTTATTTTTTTAATGTGGTATACAGTGGTCCCTCATCGATCATGGGGGTTAGGATCCAGAACCAGCTGCGACAGGCAAAAATCTGCGAAGTAACGACTTTATTTTATTGTTTATATGTATTTAAGGCTTTATAACCCCTCCCCACACTCTTATAAATCTTTCCCACACTGTTATTAACCTTTTCCACACTTATTTTATGGCAAAAATAATCAAAATAATAAATATATAAAAATGCCTATAGACCGCAAAATCCTACGATATAGTGACAAATCCATGATACAAAATGAGATATATATAATTAAAAAATCTGTGATACAGTGAGACCACATGATAAGTGAACCACCATATGGCAAGGGGCGGCTGTATTATGATGGCTGTTTTACTGATGTTGAAGTAGCCATGTATACATACCTGGAATGAATCCCACTTGATCATACTGTATAATCCTTTTACTGTATTTTTGATTCCAGTTTGCTAATATTTGGTTGAGAATCTTTGCATCTATGTTTACCAAGGTTATTGATCTGTATTTTATTTAATTTTTTGATAATTTTATTTCTTTGTCTGGTTTTAATATCAGGGTAATGATAGCTTCTCAGAATGGGTGAAGCATTTTCTTTTCAAATTTTTAAAGTAGGTTAAGAAGGATAGGTATTAATTCTTTTTTGACTGGTAGAATTTATCTGTGAAGCTATTTCCTCCTGGGCTTTTATTTGTTGGGAGTTTTTTGACTACTGCTTCAATTTCCTTGTAAATAGCCAGTTTATTTAGATTTTTGTGTTTTTTGCTGATTTAGTATTGGAAAGTTGCCAAGTTCTAGAAATTTATCTATTTCTTCTAGATCGTCAAATTTATTGGCATATAATTGTCTATAGTATTTGTGAATGATTGTTTTAATTTCTGTGATGTCTGATGTAACTTCACCTCTTACATTTATGATTTTATTTATTTGGGTTCTTTTTTCTTTCTTAATGAGTTTAGCTAAAAGTTTGTCAATTTTATTTATTTTTTTCAAAGAACCTGCTCTTACATCTATTTTAAACTTTTATTTTCTAATTGTTTTTTGCTGTTATACAAATGCAACTAGATTTTGGGTTTGTAACCAGCCACCTTGCTCAGTACATTTATTAATTCAATCAGTCATCTGTATTTTCTTTTGAATATTGTGTGTGTGTGTGTGTGTGTGTGTATATTTATAGCATTACAAGTAACAGTATTATTTCTTCCATTTTGATTTTTGGTCTCCTTTCTTCTTTTATTGCCTTTTATACTGAGCAGGACCTATAATGTAATGTACAATATACTGGTAGTGTTAGTCAGCTTTCTTGTATCATTCTTGATCTTATAAGAAAAGGTTTTTAACATTTTTTTTATCAAATATGATTTTGCTGTATGTTATTTATTTATATTTTTTGACAGAGGCAGAGAGAGTCAGAGAGAGGGACAGATAGAGGCAGACAAACAGGAAGGGAGAGAGATGAAAAGCATCTTTGTGGCAGCATCTTAGTTGTTGATTGCTTGTTCATTGATTGCTTTCTCATATCTACATTGACAAGGGAAGGGGGGCACAGAAGAGTGAGTGACCCATTGCTCAAGCCAGTGACCTTGGACTCAAGCTAGCAACCTTGGGCTTCAAGCCAACGATCTTTGGGCTCAAGCCAGTGACCATGGGGTCATGTCTATGATCCCATGCTCAAGCCATCAACCCCATGCTTAAGCTGGTGAGCTCACACTCAAGCTGGCAACCTTGGGGTTTTGAACCTGGTTTTTCTGCATCCCAGTCCAATGCTCTGTTCATTGTACCACTGCCTCATCAAGCTGCTGTTACTTTTATGTGTATGCTTTCTCCTTTTTCAATTTAAGAAATTATTCTTTTGCTCCTAGCTTTTTAATAGTTATTTTTTATTTAATATGAATTGGTGTTGAATTATATCAAATACTTTTTCTGGATTAATCGAGCTGATCACATATTTTTTTTCTCTTTTATTCTGTTAGTAAGATGAATTACACTGGTTATTTTCAAACATTGACCCCATGTGAATAAACATAATCTCTTTATGATATATTATCCTTTTTATGTTACTGAATTTTATATTAAACTTTTCCACCTATTGTTATTAATATTTTATTGCCTATAAATTTTTTCCTTTAATATGCGTGACAAGTTTTGATATTAAGGTTATGCCAACTTTATAAAAATTTTTCTCTATTTCTATTCTTTGGAAAAGTTTCAGTAAGATTAGTGGTCGTTTGTCTTTAAATATTAAGTTAATTCATTGATAAAGCCATCTTGGTTTGGATTTTTCCCCATAGATATGTTTCTAATTTTAGATTAAAGTTTCTTATGATAATAGGCTAGTTATTGTTTACATTTTATAATATTTTAATCAAATAAATTTTCTAGTACTTTTTATTTCATCTGAATTTTGATGGATAGAGGCATAAAATTGTTCATTATATCCTTTTATTGTTTTTTTTAATATTTGTAGTATTTGATATGTAACCTTTATCATTATCCATATTCTTTATTTTGCCTCTCTTATATTTTTAAAATAACTTTCATTAGAGGTTTATCAATTTTAATAATGGTTTAGTGATTACAATATGTGTTTTTGACTTCCTATATATTTATTATCTCTTCTCTGAGAATATAAGAATCTTAAAATTCTTTAATTCTCTTAACCCCCTTTCTGACTTATACTTTTGGTGTGTATATTAATTAAATATGTATGTTTGACCCACAATAATATATACATTATTGTTAATATTTTCAATTGTCATTGTTTATTTATAGTTCCCATTCATTAATCTTTTATTGCTATTCATTTTATGTATCACTGAACTTCTCCCTATTGTAAAGTTTTCTTCTGCCTAAGGAAGTCTTTACTATCTTTTTTATAACAAGTCTCTTCTTTTATTTTTTTAGAAAAAATACTTTATTTTACATTACTTTTTTTTTTAATTAATTTTAATGGGGTGACATTAATAAATCAGGGTACATATGTCCAAAGAAAACATCTCCAGGTTATCTTATCATTCAATTATGTTGCATACCCATCACCCAAAGTCAAATTGTCCTCTGTCACCTTCTATCTGGTTTTCTTTGTGCCCCTCCCCTCCCCCCTATCCCAACCTCTCCTCCCTCCCCCCACCCCGTAACCACCACACTCTTGTCCATGTCTCATAGTCTCACTTTTATGTCCCACCTATATATGAAATCATGCTGTTCTCAGTTTGTTTTCTGTTTTACTTATTTCACTCCGTATAACGTTATCAAGGTCCATCCATTTTGTTGTAAATGATCCGATGTCATCATTTCTTATGGCTGAATTGTGTTCCATAGTATATATGTACCATAGCTTTTTAATCCACTTGTCCTCTGATGGACACTTGGGCTGTTTCCAGATCTTTACTATTGTGAACAATGCTGCCACGAACATGGGGGCGCATTTCTTCTTTTCGAACAGTGCTATGGTGTTCTTAGGGTTTATTCCTAAAAGTGGAATAGCTGGATCAAAAGGCAGTTTGATTTTTAATTTTTTGAGGAATCTCCATACTGTTTTCCACAGTGGCTGCACCAGTCTGCATTCCCACCAGCAGTGCGGGAGGGTTCTCTTTTCTCCGCATTCTCGCCAGCACTTGTTCTGTTTTGTTTTGCTGATGAGTGCCATTCTGACTGGTGTGAGGTGATACCTCATTGTGGTTTTAATTTGCATTTCTCTAATGATTAGTGATGTTGAGCATTTTTTCATATGCCTATTGGCCATCTTTATGTCCTCTTTGGAGAAATTTCTATTCATTTCTTTTGCCCATTTTTTGATTGGATTGTTTGTCTTTCTGGTGTTGAGTTTTATAAGTTCTTTATAAATTTTGGTTATTAACCCCTTATCAGACGTATTGTCGAATATGTTCTCCCATTGTGTGGTTTGTCTTTTTATTCTGTTCTTATTGTCTTTAGCTGTGCAAAAACTTTTTAGTTTGATATAGTCTCATTTGTTTATCTTGCCTTTTATTTCATTTGTCCATGGAGATAAATCGGCAAATATATTGCTGCTACTGATGTTGGATAACTTGCTGCCTATGTTTTCTTCTAAGATGCTTATGGTTTCACGGCTTACATTTAAGTCTTTTATCCATTTTGAGTTCGTTTTTGTGAATGGTGTAAGTTGATGGTCTAGTTTCATATTTTTGTAGGCAGATGTCCAATTTTCCCAACACCATTTGTTAAAGAGGCTGTCTTTACTCCATTGTATGTTCTTTCCTCCTTTGTCAAATATCAGTTGTCCATAAAGCTGTGGGTTTATTTCTGGGTTCTCTGTTCTGTTCCATTGATCTATGTGCCTGTTCTTATGCCAGTACCAGGCTGTCTTGAGTATAATGGCCTTATAGTAAACCTTGATATCTGAAAGAGTGATACCTCCTGCTTTATTTTTTCTTTTTAAGATTGCTGAGGCTATTCTTGTCCTTTTTTGGTTCCATATAAATTTTTGGAATATGTGTTCTATATCTTTGAAGTATGTCATTGGTATTGCATTGAATTTATAAATTTCTTTGGGTAATATAGACATTTTAATGATCTTTACTCTTCCTAGCCATGAGCACAGTATATGCTTCCACTTGTTTATATCTTCTTTGATTTCTTTTATCAATGGTTTATAATTTTCCAAGTACAAGTCCTTAACCTCCTTGGTTAAATTTACTCCTAGGTACTTTATTTTTTTAGTTGCAATAGTGAAGGGGATTGTTTCCTTAATTTCTACATTAGTTTTTGAGGGAAAATATTTCCTAGTTGTGAAATAGTGGATTGGTTGCTATAGTTTCTTTGATTGTTTCTGTTAAAGTTAGCTATAAATTCCATTTCTGATTCTTTGAAAATAATTTATTTTTTGAACTTTAGGAAAAAATCTCTTATTTTATAGCTCTCTGTAACTTATTTTAGTGTTTTCTTTTATTTGTATTTTTTGTGCTTAAGGTGTATAGGCTCCTTAAATTTTTGATGACAATTTCTCACTTTTGAGGTATTGTCGGACATATTTTTAAATATTGTTTCCATTTCATTTTCTACTGTCTCTTTATCTGGGATACTACATAATATACAGTATATTATATTTTGTTTTTACTGCATTCCTCTTACTTTTATATCATATTCTTTTTGTCTCTTACACTTCTTTCTGTGTCTTGAGCCTTTAAGTATTTTTTGATCCTCCATAGTAGATATTCTCACTGATATTTCTTCCAGTTCATAGTATATATTCTCACTGATAATTCTCCCTTTTGTGATATTTAATTTTCTTTTAGTTTTTTCTTTTTAATACTTACTATCAGTTATTTTATTTTTTTAGATTTAGAATTTTAATTAATTCTTTTTTCCTTCCAGTTTTATAAAACATTTCAATATCAACTTTTATTTTTGAATATATAGTTAATTTTAACTTTATGTCTTATAATTATATTATGAAGGTCTCTATGGGTTTATTTCTATCATCTGGTGTGTTTCTTGGCTTTATAAAATGTTCTCTCTTCTCTGTAGCTGGTGATTTTTAAAACTGGATTCAGAAATCATATATGAAATTATTTAGAGATAATATGGGCCTAAAATTGTGTTTTCTGTTTTAGCATCCTTTGAAAAAGCTTTACTGTTTTTATTTAGAAAGTTATGGGCACTAGCAATCTGGGTCATCTTATTCTATTTAGGAATGGAAACAATATCCATTTGGGGTTTAGGCTCTGAAGTGAGATTGATTGCTATTACAGAATTATTGCTAAAATGTCAATCTCTCTCTCTTCCCTTCGCTCTGAACTCTAATTCATGTCACTCTTTTCTTATAACTTTCAAAAGTTATGCTCAGTTTCTCAGTGTCTCAACAGCCTCGTAAAAAACTGGCAGATACGATGGACAAAAGTAGTCCCAAATATTTTGTTCAGTTATCTGTTTTTCTTTTCTTTTCCAGATGTTGATCTATAATTTTTACTGTTTTTTTTTAATTTTTTTATCTATGTAACAATTTCAAATGAATATTTTTAATTAATTTTTTCTAGCTTTGGTTTCATTAAGGCAGTAGGTCAAATTTTCTTGTCTATCATTACTGGTAACAAAATTCTATGTTTAGTAGGATTTTAATTGTGAGAAAGAATCATATCCTGAGCATGATGTGAAGGGAGTCAAGTCTAGGGATACTGACAGAACTTGGCTGATTAACCTGCCTAAAATAGAATGTTGTTTGGGGATAATGGGAAGAGCCAATGTTCGCTGGGCTCAGGTAGTTGGTGAATTTCATGTATACAGACAGAAACTTGGAGTTTATCCTACTAGTGAGTAATGAGACATTCAGGATTTTAAAGTAGAAAAAGAAATTATGTAAGTGGCATTTAGTCTCACAGGAAGTACTTTTGTATTTTGAATATCATCATCAATTCTTGTGACTGTTCTTGCCTGAACATTTTCTATTTTTTTAACCTTATTTTCTATAAGTATCCCTTATATAGACTTGGGAATCAAAAGTATTTTGGCTATTGGACTATTCCCAGTATTTAGATTATGTTATTAGTCAAATAGCCATTGTAGAGAGAGGCAATTTTCTTTTTTACACATTGGAAATCTCAGAAGTCCTGAAAATTGATACATGTATAAGCTATAAATCTGATTTTTGGACTTCTGCTGATATCTGCAGTGTTTAGTTGTTTTTTTTTGTTTTTTTTGTTTTTTTTTTTAGGTGAGAGGAAAAGAGATAATGAAGCAGACTCTTGCATGCACCCTAAGTATTGAGCTATTTTTAGTGCCTGAGGCTGATGCAGTCCAATGGAGCTATCCTCAATTCACAGGGCCACACTCAAACCAATAGAGCCACTGGCAGTGAGAGGAGAAGAGGGAGAGAAGGGGGAGAGACGGGGGGAGAGAAGTGGATGGTCACTTCTCTTGTGTGCCCTGACCAGGAATCAAACCCAGGATGTCTATATGCTGAGCCAATGCTCTATCCACTTAGCCATTGGCCAGGGCCAAATAATATTTTAAAAATTATTAAACCTTTCATACAAAGTATGGTGGTTCCTCAAAAAATTAAGAATAGAACTACCATATGACCCAGCAATCACTCTACTGGGTATATACCCCCCAAACTCAAAAATAATAGTGCATAAAGACACATGTATCCCCATTTTTATCACAGCATTGTTCACAGTGGCCAAGACATGGAAACAACCACAGTGTTACTTGATAGAGGGTTGGATAAAGAAGATGTGGTACATATATACAATGAAATATTACTCAGCCATAAGAAATGAGGACATAGTACCATTTAAAACAACATGGATGAACCCTGAGAACTTTATACTGAGTGAAATAAGTACATCATAAAAAGTTAAAAACTATGATTTCACACATAGGTGGAATACAAAATTGAGACTCGTGGACATAGATAAGAATGCTATGGTTACCAAGGGGAGGGAGATGTGTGTGGGGGGAGAGGGTGTTTAGGGAAGGGTATAAAGAGGGACAAATATAAGGTGACAGAGGATGATTTACCTTTGGATGATGGGTATACACATAATCAACTGTTCAAATAATGCAGAGATGTTTTCCTGAAACTTATGTATTCTTGATCACACTGGGGAACAACTTTTGTTTTCATTTTCTGTTGCATGATGTTTTAGAACTTTTTCTATATATGTCGGCATTGCTAATTTCAAATGTGAAATCCATTTTATGGTGCATGCTCTAGTTTTTATGCAATTTAAATTTCTTTTTATTGCAGTTAATGGCATACATTGGTTTTTAAATTGGAGTTAAAGGGCAACGACTCTTGAATTGAACATAACCACAGGCAATTAATGTTTAACAAATATCACTTTTACATAATTGTAGTAGTTTTTAAATGTAAAAAGCTATTATCTGATAAAAAAAAAACACCCTCTTATTTTAAGATTGAATCATGGCTTCTTTGAGTAGACATAAATGTAAAAATAGTCCTGACACCTTCTGTTATATATGTGGCTGTTACACACTTCAACACCAACGGTGCAATATTTCATCATTTGTGACACGTGCATATATTGCCTATTTTCAAGTTCCCCTTGGCAATCAAGACACGAATTGGGCCCCTCCTACTGTGTGTCATAATTGTGAGAAAATGCTTCATGACTGGACAAAAGGAAAATGCAAAGAATTACCTTTTGTTATTCCCATGATTTGGCGTGAACCTAAGGACCACAGCAGTGACTGTTATTTCTGTCTGATCCATACAGAGGGCATCGGCAAGAAAAAATAGCATATGATCACATATTCTAATATTCCTTCAACAATATGACCTATCCCACACACTGAGACACTCCTGGTTCCAGATTTCAATGGTTTTATTTCTTCTAAGAACGAAGAAAATGAACATGGTGATCAAGTGTATTTTGATAAGATGCATGAGGTAATGGTTGTAGAATCTAAGGGGTCTTCTTCTGATGCCAAGCAGTCATTAACCCCTCAGCAGTTTAGCCAACCCAAGTTGAGTGACTTAGTAAGAGATTTGGGCCTATCAAAGAAAGCAGCTGAGTTATTATTAGCCTCCAGGCTTCAAGAAAAGAATGTACTTCACCAGTTAGCTAAAGTATGCCATTTCAGGAAGCATCAACAAATTTTTGTGGTCTTTTTTCCAAAGACAAACACTTTGTTTACTGTCAGTAGTCTTCTCAGCCAGCTAGATGTTATCACTTACTGTCCAAGAGAATGGCAGCTATTTCTTGACCAAGTCTCTAAATGAAGTCTGAAATGTGTTCTCCTACACAATGGTAATGTTTATGCAGCGGTCCCAGTTGGTTATTCAACTCATCTGCGAGAAGATTATAATGACATAATAATTGTCCTTGACTTACTGAAGTATGAGGAGCATAACTGGATCATTTGTGTGAATCTTAAAATGGTAATTTTTCTGCTATGACAACAGAGAGGTTTCATGAGGTATCCTTGCTCTCTGATCCATTCAAAGTGCATAGGCAAGAAAAAATAGCATATGATCGCATATTCTAATATTTCTTCAGCAATACAACCTATCTCACACACTGAGATACTCCTGGTTCCAGTTTTCAATGGTTTTATTTGCTTTCTGTGTTTGTGGGACAGCCGAGCTTGGGAGAAACACTGGACACAGAAGCAGTGGCCAAAACGTGAAGCTCTGGAAGTAGGGATACTAAATATTGTGAATGAACCTGTAGTTAATCGAGACAGGATCATTTACCCCCCACTTCACATCAAACTTGGCTTAATGAAGCAGTTTACGCAGGCTTTGAATAGATAAAGTAAATGCTTTCAACATATTATTTCTGCTTTTCCTGCCTTGTCTTTTGAGAAGATAAAAGCAGGTGTATTCAATGGACCTTAAATTATTATATTTCCACAAAGATGATGCCCAAGAAGAAATTCTACTTCATTATGCGTTAAGATTCACTTCCTGAACAGTCAACTTGATAAGTTCCTGAAAATCTTGGAGCTGTTAGTGATGAGCAGGGAGAACGTTTTCATCAAGATCTGATGACAATGGAAGAGCGTTATCAGGGGCAATGGGACAGAAATATAATGGCAGACTACTGCTAGAGCATCAAACGTGATTGTCCTCAACAAGTACACTAACACAAGAGCTACAAACTCAAATTTTTGCTTAAATAGAATTCAAATAAGTTTTGTGCAAACTTTATGATTAAAATAAGTTTTAATATGTTCTATTTTGAAATTGTAGACAAATTCTGATGCAATCATATCTTCTACTGTATTAGTGTATTACTGCATTATATAAATTATTATATTTTCACAAAGATGATGCCCAAGAAGACATTCTACTTCATCATATTAAACTAAATGTTGAAAATTTTACAATAAGATGAAAACCTAAAATCTTGAGTTGCAAACAAAACCTGTAGCTTACAGAGAAAAACTAATATCAGATTTGAGATCAGCACACTCGAATTAGGTAAGAGCAAGTGTTTTTGTGGATGCAACAAAAATTTTGTTCCCAATGTCATTGTCACCCTGTGAAATTTAATTTTCTAAAAAAACCCCACAAAAATCTTTGATGTTTAGTGCTTACCTTCTATGTAAATAAAGTTATTATTTACATTTCATATATTCCTTCCTTCATCAGAGAAATTACAATGCTTTGGAAATGAGAATTTCAGAGCCATAAGGAACTTCAGAAATTAATTCAACAGCCTTAATTTACAAGTCTGGAACCGAAGCCCAGATTGTGTATGGAACTTATCCAAAGTCATGCAGCTGATTAATGGTATAACTAGAAATATAAGCAATATAATTTGGATAGTACCCTTCAAGAGCATTTTTATTTCAAAACAAATCTTAGGAGATCTAATGGGTTAAATAGCAGATTATTAATTTACAGACAAGAAAATACATATTAATTTTATAACTTTTTATATAAAATTAATATGTAGACCACAGATGAACTTCAGGGTACCCCTGAAATAGCATACCTATTACTGTATTATATGCACCTGTCTCTGGTAAACAGATGTTATTTTCCATTTCTCATTTCTCAAATGAGTTCATGAATCAAAGATTAAGAACCACAATTTGTAACTTTTAGATAGTGTGAGTTAAATGTTCATATATTCAATAGTGTTTAGTTTAATGCCTACTCAGTGCCAGAGAATTTGTTAGAGGTGGGGGATAAAAAGATAAATGATGCATTTTCCTCCATGAAGGCCCTCACATTATAGTCAGGGGGATAGATAAGTTGTAAAATGACAAGTAAGTAATACAAAATACTGGTTAGATGATCCAGAATGGTATTGAATTTATAGTATTATTAGTTTACTTTAAACAGAATTGTCTGGAGACCCATTAAAAATATATATATAACCTTACAGAGAGACAAATATTCTTTTTTTTTTTAATTCAGTGAGAGGAGGGGATGCAGAAACAGCCTCCACAAGCACCCCAGCCTGGATCCACCCTGCAAGCCACTAGGGGGTGATGCTCTGCCCATCTGGGGCTGTTCTTCCATTGCTCAGCACCTGAGCTCTTCTTAGTGCCTGAGGCAGAGGTCATGGAGCCATCCTCAGTGCCCAGGACCAACTCACTTCAATAGAGTCACAGCTGCAGGAGCAAAAGTGAGAAAAAGAAAGAAAAACGAGAGGGGAAGGGATGGAGAAGCAGATGGGTGCTTCTCCTGTGTGCCCTGACCAGGAATCAAACCTGGGACATACACACGCCAGGCTGATGCTCTACCACTGAGCAAACCGTCCTGGGCCTAAGAAAATATTCTTTGAACTACCAAACCCCATGGCATTTTAGAAGACTGAAAACCTGTGTCTTAGTTTCATTGATGTCACTTAACATCATGGAAGTAAAGAGCAGGAGCAGCTGCTCTGATCTACCTTTAAATTCAGCATGAGTCTGGCTCATGTACCAAGCATCCATTGAGTAGTGTTAACTATGAATTCAAGACTGAAAATCAAGTAGAGATAAAATTATTTCCTCAAATCCATCATTAGATTGAGCTGCAATCTGATTACATTTAAAAATTTAATTAAATACAATGTAATTTATATACAGTAATATGTATCCATGTATGTAAACATATGCACACTTAAATCATATAGAGAAAGTTTTCATCACCCAGGAAGGTTTCTTCATACCCCTTGGTAGTCAATAACTTTCCTTTCTCCCTGTACCACATAACTGCAGATCTAATTTCATCACAATGGATTGATTTTTTTCTCCCATAAGTGGAGCCACAATGTTAACTCTTTTGTGTTTGGCTATTGTTGCTCAGCCTAATATATTTGGGAGTCATTCATGATACTGAATATAATAGTTCATTATTTTTCTTATTGAGTAGTATTTCACTTATGAATATGCAAAAGTTTGTTTACCAATTTACCTCTTGTTGGATCTTTTTTTTTTTCCCACTTTTTGGCTTCTATGAACATCCACATAAAAGTGTTTCATAGATATATGCTTTTATTGGTTAAGATTTAGCAGTAGAACTTCTGACTTATTTGATAAGTATATATTTAATTTTAGCAAAATATGTCAAAATGTTTTCCAAAGTGATTGTACATATGTAAACCATGACAAGGTTGTCTTTTAACTACCATTAAATTTTGATAAAATCCAATTTATCAATTTTTTTGTTTTACAGTTCATGCTTTTGTGTTCTGTCTGTAAAATCTTTGCTAATCTCAAGGTCAGAAAGACTTTCTACTATGTTTTATAGTTTTATGTTTGGATATATGATCTAGTTCATTTTTTGTGCATTGTGGGAAGTAAGTCAGTGTTACTTTTTTAAATATGGATATTAAGTTGTTGAACCTATTTATTGAAAAGTATCCTTCCCTCATTAAATTTCTTTGTGTGTGCCCATACATACACACATACACACAGAACACATAACACACATATGTGTGTGTATATATTCATATATATATGTTCTCTGAATATCTATATATTTATGCTTTTATAAACTCTGTTGATTATGCCAAAAATCACAAATCAGGTGATTTGATTCTTCCATCTCTGTTATTTTTCATGTTGTCTTGGTTATATTAGGTACTTTGAATTTTCATATACATTTTTAAATCAGCTTGCCAATTTCTATGGAAATACCTGCTGAGGTTTTAATGTGATATCAAGTCAAATCTATAGATTAATTTAGGGAAAATTAACTCCTTAACCCTCATTGAGTACTCGAATGCATGAACATAGATTACCTGAAAGATTAGAGAACCAGAAAGGGTTTATTGGGCAGTTTACATAGTCAGTTGTTGGCACAGATGGAGGAAGTCAATTATATTAGACAATTTGTTCTTTGCTAAATCTTTCAGCCCAACATCCTAAAATGTGTGCAGACCATAACATGCCTTCAGCTGGTTCATGTTGGATATGAATGTTTGGTCATCTCTTGCCTTTCAGAGGGTACTTCTCTTATTCAGAGTGTTTCTTCTCACCTCTTTGAGCCACCTCTTAATCATTATTTCAGTGACCATGGAAAAGTATTTTCAGTATGCAGCTTCACTGTGCTGTCTGATAGCTAAAGGAAGGAAAACGTAGTTATCAAATGAAAAGTTTCAGAAAACACTGATATAAAAATGTCTCTGCTATGAGCTTAACTTGTTCCAAAAGTTGATGGATTGTAGATAGCTGGTGAAACAAGCAGTAAAGATGGTTCTATATATAAGTGAAGAGTTTTATTGTGTACATAAGGTTTTGGGCATTGCTTCATTTGCTCCTCCTCAAGATCAAAGGGTGGTGATGCAGGGCAGTAAAATATGGATTATAGATTCCATCATACAGAATATCAACCTCTTCCTTCTTCCAGGATGAAAATGTCAGTTTTCATTCAAATATTCTTTTTCTTTAATTCATCATGCTTATAATTTATTTCTTAGCACCCTGGAAGATCATAGCTCTTCCATTTTATCTTTACATGGCCCTTGCTCAGCATCTAAAATAACATTTTTTGTAAAGTCTCCTCTGATTTTCTAAGAAACTCAAAAAATTAGGTGGTTCCTCTTGATGTCTGCTTTAATGTCTGATGATTCTTAAGTTTGATTGAATATGAAACAGTAGTAATTATACTATCAAATGACCCTGACTCTTTATACTATTACTTTGCATAATATAGTAGGGTGACATATCCCAAACAAACACAAAAATGACTGTTAAGACTAGAAGAATTCACAGATCCCTCTATGTCAATGGTTCTTAACCTTTCTTGAGGTACCCAACCCATCAGTTTCATATGCACATTCACTGAACCCTTCTTTAGTGATAAATAAAATATGATTTTTTTTTCCAAATTCAAGACATAGGTATATGTTTTTTACTGGTGCACAAAATGAGCCATTTATGAACATCACCTTGCTCAAAGAACAAAACCAACAAAGTGCATGAACTCACAACAAATTACGGTATTACTTTATTCTGGCCTCCGCGGCAGAGGCTTCTCAAACCCTTGAGACTGAGTCATCGAACCCCTAGCATTCAATAGAACCCAGGTTAAGAACCACTGCTCTATGTGAAGGCTGTTTTCAGTGGAGGAGTAAAGCTGAAAATGAGATAACTTCCCATACAGTAAAATTTCCTAGAAAATTCTTTTGAGTCATGTCATTTACTAAATCCAATATGATCAAGTAATGTTTCTTCTTCTCTCTTTCCATATTTTTATTTTTCTGCCCCTGAATCTTCTCCAGGTACCTCTAGTTATTTATTCTCTTTGAACCAGCAAGTACCTTTGAGCTCATTCTTTCATTTCTACTTCCTTACGTTGACCTTGGAAGTAAAACAATGGACCCCAGCTAACCTCCTCCTTAGAAGGTGAGGGAAGAAGAAAGTTTGGGAGCATTTATATTTTATTGCCATTGTCTACACCACAAGTGTTCCATAGACTTAATGGATGTTTTAGTTTTTACGTCCTGTGATGTAAGGACCCAGCTATAAACAGTTATAAACAGTGAAGGAGGTTGACTAGAACAAAGAAAGGGTGACTGTTTTGTTTCCAAGGCTCTGCAAGTGTGTGAGAAACTATGAAAAACCTGGTCTTAGAGTTAGAAGACAAGGAATCAAATTGCAATGGTGCTCATTACAAGGTCTATGCCATTAAATATACTTAACCAACTTAAGTCTAGTTTTGTCACCTGTAAAATGGTGATCCTTGACTTAACAAATGTTAACTCAGTCCAGCGCTCTGCTAGTCAGTGTGTATATAAACAATTTTGAGACTGACTTTTTCTGAGAAGACTGACAATATGGTTGAGTAGAGGGACATAAGCATCGTTGTCCCAGTTTTGTCCATGCTATTGTAGAGGTATGAAGAGTATGGGAGGGTGACCACTCAGTGCAGCGGCCACCTTCCTGGGCAAGCCATAACATGTTTTGAACTGGTAGCATATTTGTTCTAGATTATGAAAGGTGGAGATTTAATTACCAGGAAGGAAATGTTCTTCCTGTTCAAGAGGCATAAGTTAAATGCCTTCAGGGGTCAGGCAAGTGTTATAAATACACAAAGTGGAGGAGGGTAGGCAGAATATTAAAGAAGCCTGTGTCAAACTGGAGAATGCATGTCTATTTAAAGCTATTCAAGCTCAAATAATTTTTTAAAAGCTCTTTTGACCAAATGAAATCTGTGGGCAGATACTAGTAATTTCATGCATAACATGTTAGAAAGACAGCTGTAGGATGTTTGCAGGTAAGGGGGTAGGGACAGCTAGCACTGTCAGGGGGATGTGCAAGAAAGGAAGGACATTTCATACTAGATGTGAAGGACCTTCTATGTTCATCTAAGGAATCTGAATTTTATCTTGGAGACAGCAGGGAGGCAGTTGAGTTCTTTAATTAGGTAAAATGACATAATAAGGTTTGTTTTGTAGTATAATTTATTGCCCTTGATAAAGTAAATAGAGTGAATGAAATGCCCAGTGATCACAGACACACTGCAAAATCCACGTAAGCTGTGATGAGGACTGTTGGGCAGATAAAATATATTATGCTCACTTTGTTAAAGATGGCACTGCCCACATGGAAGTTCATTGATATTAATGTGTGTTCTGGAACAGGCTGTGGGCAGGCTGGGTCATTATAGCCTAAAGCTTAGTTTTAAGAGTAAGCTCTTCTCCACACCCTTGACTGATTGGATGATGTAGGGTGGTGCACTCTCATGATGAATTCCATTGTGCCTCAGATGAGTGGCTTTGTATCAGAGACTTTCTTGTTTGTATAACTGGATTAAAGGTTTTGAATCTATGCTATAAAGTGGGCAGACCAGTAGCTAGTTCTCGCTTGGTTCCTGAGATAGAAGAGAGGAGAGCAGATTAAGGCCATGTGGAAGAGGCCAGGAGAAGCAGTCAAGATGGCTGAATGCTGAGGGAGAAGCCAGTTTGTTAAGAGTTTGTGCTAGAGGAGATGGGGAACAGAGGTGAATAAGTCTGGTGAGCTAGAAACCTTTGATTCTAGGAAACTCGGATAAGTCAGTAGCTTTGTGAGCACTGAATGAGTGGGCTTTGGAGCCCAGTGTGTATTTTTGCTTGCCTGCGGGGTGTAAGCTAAAATTAAAGCTGATGGCTCACCAGTTCTTGGCTCCGGTGTTTCATTACCGACTGTTCAAATCAAATGCGAACCTGCATGGGTCAGGCGGCTGTGATCCTGACAGCGACTACTGGCTTTACAAGGACCAACCAAGGCAGTAATAGTGGGAATGCAGAGGGGACTCAGTAAAAGGTGAGGCTTCTGATATATAATGAGGTCAGTCTTCTTGCAGTTCTTTGAAAGAGATAATGGGAGTGAACACAATTTGTTACCAGCACAGTATGGTGCAGATGGAAGGTGATGTTAACCTCTTAGATGGAGAGTGACTGGGGTCAGGTTTGGAGAGGCTGGTTGTTGGGCAGATAAAATATAATGTACTCACTTTGTTGAAGATGGCGCTGCCCACATGGAAGTTCGTTGATATTAATGTGTGTTCTGGAACAGGCTGTGGGCAGGCCAGGTCGTTATAGCCTAAGGCTTAGTTTAAGAGTAAGCTCTTCCCCATACCCTTGACTGGTTGGATGATGTAGGGTGGTGCACTCTCCTGAGGAATCCCATTATACAGAGACTTCCTTGTTTGTATAATTGGATTAAAGGTTTTGATTCTACGGTATAAAGTAGGAGAGACCAGTAGCTTGATGTCTCGCTTGGTTCCTGAGGTAGAAGAGAGGAGAGCAGATTAAGGCCACATGGAGGCCAGGAGAAGCAGTCAAGATGGCAGAATCCTGAGGGAGAAGCCAGTTTGTTAAGAGTTTGTGCTAGAGGAGATGGGGAATAGAGATGAATAAATCTGGTGAGCTAGAAACCTTTGATTCTAGGAAACTCGGATAAGCCAGTAGCTTTGTAAGCACTGAATGTGTAGGTTTTGGAGCCCAGTGTGTGTTTTTGCTTGCCCGCTGGGTGCAAGCTAGAATTAAAGCTGATGGCTCACCAGTTCTTGGCTCCATTGTTTCATTACCGACTGTTCGAATCCAATGCGAACCTGCATGGGTCAGGCGGCTGTGATCCTGACCTCAACTACTGGCTTTACACTGGTCTTCCTTATTTCATTGTCACGGCCTCATGGGGCACT
This sequence comes from Rhynchonycteris naso, assembly GCA_037038555.1. Taxonomy (NCBI): domain Eukaryota; kingdom Metazoa; phylum Chordata; class Mammalia; order Chiroptera; family Emballonuridae; genus Rhynchonycteris; species Rhynchonycteris naso. The sequence continues at coordinate 159,681,842 of CM073000.1, read as the reverse complement.
CAGAACTCTCTAGGAGGAGATTGGGATTGAATCCCTCTGAAACTGGTCTCTTTTCTGCCGAAGATAGGCCCTAAATTTGGCCACTTCATCTGGGCCTGGGTGCTCAGGACTTCCTGCTGCCTCCATGGATAGCTTCTTTTACGAGTTTTCAATTTTCATCACTAAGAAAATAAGCTAAAAAGAGCAGACAGTCATATCTGCAGAAATGTTACTCCATGTTAAGAAAAAAAGAACACTAATACATCTTACAACTTCTAGCCAGAATCTGCTAGGCTGCTGCTATAGCAACCCCAACAGAGAAGATTCACCGAACACCCACCCAGTCCCCTCCTGAAATCGCACACCTGACAGTCACTCTCTAGTGAGGCTGTCTCTCTTACATTACACCCACTAAGTGAAGATCCAAAGCAAAGAGACAGAAAATAACATCTAACAATCTGCTTGTCATTTAGAAAACGCTCCCTGTATAAATGTCATGGAAACAAGCTGTTCCTGCAGAAAGGAAAGAAGAAAGCCCTGCCATACTTGCTTCCCTTTTAATTTTAATCTTCGGAATAAAAGGGTAACACAAAGCAAATGTTAAGTGTTTGAAAGCAAATATCTCCGGAGCCTGGCCGTGGTGTGGTTCAGCTACATCCAGCCTGCTGCCTGGCTCCTGGCAGCAGGAACTCAGACTCAGGCTCTGTGTGAAGACCAGCTGACTGTTCAAGATGCCATCCCGGGAACACGAAAACTCAAAGCAGGATGATATGAGACAATGAGTATTTTTTTTCTAATCAGGACCAAAGATCCTTGCTAGGAGACTGGCTGTAGGGCCAGAACATTTCTGCTCAGCTGGTAAACATTCACGGGCATGTAGCATGTATAATTCATTGTGCTTTGATTCTGTGAGGGAAGCCCAGATAAACATGACTCTGTTCTCTGTTCATGGGTGAGAGGTCTTGTATATTTCAACTGCCACAGGAGACAGGGTATGTTAAAAATGCAAGAAGAATGTGGTGGAAGCTGTTTGACAGCCTGAGGAAGGAGCCTTTATTTTCAGCTGGGATTAGCCAGGAAAGCTGCAGAGGAAGTAGCATTTGAAATGAGCTCCAGACAAGAGGTAGGATTGTAATAGCAGGATTAAGGGAGGACAATGGAATTCCAAGGACACATTAAATGAAATCAAGGTCAAGGAAGAAAAAATTACTGTTTCAAAGTTCATGTGCTGGAAGCTTCCAAAGGCCAAAACTGAAAATGTCAGAATTAGGAGTAAAGGGAGGTTTATTGATCAAGAAGGCACCAACTGAGAAGATTGGAGACTTAATAGTACCTCAAATCCATCTTCCCAAAGCACGGAGTTCAGGCTTCTTTTAAATCAAGAAGAGAACGGGGAATTAGGAGGGACAAGAAGTGATTGACAATAACCTCCAGCAGAGTTCTGAGGAAGACTGTGCTTTGCCTGTTGACCCTAGTTGATGTGAGTTCAGTCTCCAATCACCAAGTTTTTCCAAATCTTTGATAAATAATACATATTTCCCTTATCTCCTTGGGAGAGGTACTTTCTGGTAAGTAGATATTCTTGTAGAACTTAAGCCACAAACAGAATTTGACTACTGATTAGCATATCTACATGCAAGAAACTATTAACCTAAAGGCCGTGGGAACAATGTTGGCTTAAACAAGTTGAAGTCAGAGAGGCCAATCGTTTCACTCTTACAAAAGGGCTATATTGGGGGAAAATCATGGAAAGTCATTAATATCATATAAGCACAATCCTATATAGACTGGAATAGGGTTCAGATAGACCTAGGGTATGTGTTGTTAGTCAAATCCACCCCAGAATTTTCTGATTTGCTTAGGGACATAAGAGTGTCCTTGGAAAGGAACTTATTCATGTCACTGCTTAGGGCTGACCTATATCAAGATGCATAGTAAAGTGGTGGGAAATGCTGTAAGGCAGTAGTCGCGACCACAATCACAGCCACCTGGCCCATGCAGGTTCACATTAGATTCAAACAGTCGGTAATAAAACAATGGAGCCAAGAACTGGTGAGCCATCAGCTTTAATTCTAGCTTGCACCTGGCGGGCAAGCAAAAACACACACTGGGCTCCAAAACCCACTCATTTGGTGCTCACAAAGCTACTGACTTATCCGAGTTTCCTAAAATCAAAGGTTTCTAGCTCACCAGACTTACTCACTTCTGTTCCCCATCTCCTCCAGCTCAAACTCTTAACTGGCTTCTCACTCAGCACTCTGCCATCTTGGCTGCTTCTCCTGGCCTCTTCCACATGGCCTTAATCTGCTCTCCTCCCTTCTACCTCAGGAACCAAGCGAGCACTAGCTACTGGTCTGCCCACTTTATAGCATAGATTCAAAACCTTTAATCCAATTATACAAACAAGAAAGTCTCTGATACAAAGCCACTCATCTGAGGCACAATGGGATTCATCATGAGAGTGCACCACCCTACATCATCCAATCAGTCAAGGGTGTGGAGAAGAGCTTACTCTTAAAACTAAGCCTTAGGCTATAATGACCAGGCCTGCTTACATTACAGCCTCTCCCCCACACCCATCCAAAGCATAAGGGCAAATAATATCACCTGGGTGATGGGCTTCCATGTGGGCAGCGCCATCTTTAACAAAGTGAGCATATTATATTTTATCTGCCCAACAGATGCCATAAAAAAACTAAATTGTGGAAAGAAACCACAGAGCCTCTGGAAAAGAAACTTCCATAAAGTTGAGTATGGTGAGTTAGACTCAGCATAAGGGTCTAGGGCAGTGGTTTTTAACCTTTTTTGAGGTACTGAATCCACCAGTTTTATATGCGCATTCACCGATCCCTTCTTTGGTGATAAATAAAATATGATTTTTTTTTCCAAATTCAAGAAATAGGTATATGTTTTTTTACTGGTGCACAAAATGAGCCGTGCATGAACATCGCCTTGCTCAAAGAACAAAACCAACAAAGTGCAGGAACTCACAGTAAATTACGGTATTACTTTATTCTGGCCTCCGTGGCAGAGGCTTCTCCGAACCCTTGAGACTGACTCATCGAACCCCTAGCGTTCAATAGAACCCAGGTTAAGAACCACTGCTCTATGTGAAGGCTGTTTTCAGTGGAGGAGTAGAGCTGACAATGAAATAAGGAAGACCAGTGTAAAATAAAGCCAGTAGTCGAGGTCAGGATCATAGCCGCCTGACCCATGCAGGTTCGTATTGGATTTGAACAGTCGGTAATGAAACACCGGAGCCAAGAACTGGTGAGCCATCAGCTTTAATTCTAGCTTGCACCCAGCGGGCAAGCAAAAACACACACTGGGCTCCAAAACCTACACATTCAGTGCTCACAAAGCTACTGACTTATCCGAGTTTCCTAGAATCAAAGGTTTCTAACTCACCAGACTTATTCATCTCTATTCCCCATCTCCTCCTGCACAAACTGGCTTCTCACTCAGCACCCCGCCATCTTGGCTGCCTCCTCTCCTCCACGTGGCTTTAATCTGCTCTCCTTTCTAATACTAACCTCAGGAATCGAGAGCAAGCTCCCAGTTTGCCCTACTTTATAGTGCAGAAATCTAAACCTTTAATCCAATCTACAAACAAGGCAGTCTCTGATACAAATTCACTTATCTGAGACATACCGGGAGAATTTCTCATGAGAGTGCACCACCCTACATCATCCAATCATTCAAGGGTGTAGGGAAAAGCTTTCTTTTAAAACTTGCACGTGGGCAGCGCCATCTTTAACAAAATGAGCATAATATATTTCATCTGCTCAACACTTGAGCATCAGCAAAAATCATAATAGAGAACAAATGGTTAGAAATATTTCATCATTTTGAAAGAAACCTTGTTCCATACAATAATGCACTAAAAATTGTGGAATACATGCTGTTTTTACCAGGACTGATGCTGCGACTGAACGTGTTGTTTCTACGCTAAATAAAGTGTGGACATCAGAAAAATCACAATTAAGTGTTGAGACTTTGAAAGCCATTTTTTTAAATTTACTTTTTTATTAATTTTAATGGGGTGACATTAATAAATCAGGGTACATATGTTCAAAGAAAACATCTCCAGGTTATCTTGTCATTCAATTATGTTGCATACCCATCACCCAAAGTCAAATAGTCCTCTGTCACCTTCTATCTGGTTTTCTTTGTATCCCTCCCCTCCCCCTCTCCCTCTTTATTCTCCCTCCCCCACCCTGTAACCACCACACTCTTGTCCATGTCTCAGTCTCTCTTTTATGTCCCACCTATGTATGAAATCATGCTGTTCTCAGTTTTTTTCTGTTTTACTTATTTCGCTCCATATAATGTTATCAAGGTCCATCCATTTTGTTGTAAATGATCCAATGTCATCATTTCTTACGGCTGAGTAGTATTCCATAGTATATATGTACCAAAGATTTTTAATCCACTCGTCCTCTGACAGACACTTGGGCTGTTTCCAGAACTTCGCTATTGTGAACAATGCTGCCACTAACATGGGGGAGCATTTCTTCTAAGATGCTTATGGTTTCAGTGCTATGGAGTTCTTAGGGTATATTCCTAAGGTGAAATATCTGGGTCAAAAGGCAGTTTGATTTTTAATTTTTTGAGGAATCTCCATACTGTTTTCCACAGTGGCTGCACCAGTCTGTATTCCCACCAGCAGTGCAGGAGGGTTCCCTATTCTCCACATCCTCGCCAGCACTTGTTCTGTGTTGTTTTGCTGCTGAGCGCCATTCTGACTGGTGTGAGGTGATATCTCATTGTGGTTTTAATTTGCATTTCTCTAATGATTAGTGATGTTGAGCATTTTTTCATATGCCTATTGGCCATCTTTATGTCATCTTTGGAGAAATTTCCATTCACTTCTTTACCCCATTTTTTGATTGGATTGTTTGTCTTCCTGTTGTTGAGTTTTATAAGTTCTTTATAAATTTTGGTTATTAACCCCTTGTCAGACGTGTTGTCAAATATATTCTCCCATTATGTGGTTTGTCTTTTAATTCCGTTCTTATTGTCTTTAGTGTGCAAAAACTTTTTAGTTTGATATAGTCCCATCTGTTTATCTTGCCTTTTATTTCATTTGCCCGTGGAGATAAATCGGCAAATATATTGCTGCTACAGATGTCGGAGAGATTGCTGCCTATGTTTTCTTCTAAGATGCTTATGGTTTCACGGCTTACATTTAAGTCTTTTATCCATTTTGAGTTTGTTTTTGTGAATGGTGTAAGTTGATGGTCTAGTTTCATTTTTTTGCAGGTAGATGTCCAATTTTCCCAACACCATCTGTTAAAAAGGCTGTCTTTACTCCATTGTATGTTCTTTCCTCCTTTTGTCAAATATCAGTTGTCCATAAAGCTGTGGGTTTATTTTTGGGTTCTCTGTTCTGTTCCATTGATCTATGTGCCTGTTCTTATTCCAGTGCCAGGCTGTCTTGGGTACAGTGGCCTTGTAGTATACCTTGATATCTGAAAGAGTGATACCTCCTGCTTTATTTTTTCTTTTTAAGATTGCTGAGGCTATTTGTGTTCTTTTTTGGTTCCATATAAATTTTTGGAATATGTGTTCTATATCTTTGAAGTATGTCATTGGTATTTTAATTGGTATTGCATTGAATTTATAAATTGCTTTGGGTAATATAGACATTTTAATGATGTGTATTCTTCTTAACCATGAACACGGTATATGCTTCCACTTGTTTGTATCTTCCTTGATTTCTTTTATTAATGTTTTATAATTTTCCGAGTACAAGTCCTTAACCTCCTTGGTTAAATTTACTCCTAAGTACTTTATTTTTTTGGCTGCAATAGTGAAGGGGATTGTTTCCTTAATTTCTTTTGCTGACAGTTCACTGTTGGTATATAGAAATGCCTCTGATTTCTGAGTATTAATTTTATATCCTGCCACCTTGCTGAATTCATTTATAAGGTCCAGTAGTTTTTTGACTGAGACTTTAGGGTTTTCAATATACAATATCATAGCATCTGCAAATAATGACAGTTTTACTTCTTCTTTTCCAATTTGGATGCCTTTTATTTCTTCTTCTTGTCTGATTGCTGTAGCTAGGACTTCCAGAACTATGTTGAATAAGAGTGCTGAAAGGGGGCACCCCTGCCTAGTTCCAGATCTTAAGGGGATTGCTTTTAATTTTTGCCCATTTAGTATGATGTTTGCTGTGGGTTTGTCATAGATGGCCTTTATCATGTTAAGTAATGTTCTCTATATTCCACTTTACTGAGAATTTTGAGTATGAATGGGTGCTGGATTTTATCAAATGCCTTTTCTGCATCTATTGAAAATATGTGATTTTTGTCCTTCCTTTTGTTTATGTGATGAATCACATTGATTGATTTGCAAATATTGAACCAGCCTTGCCTCTCCAGAATAAATCCCACTTGATCATGGTGTATGATTTTTTTTCATATATTGCTGGATCCGGTTGGCTAATATTTTGTTGAGAATTTTAGCGTCTAAATCATCAAGGATATTGGCCTATAATTTTCTTTCTTTGTGTTGTCTTTGCCCGGTTTTGGGATCAGAATTATGCTCGCCTCATAGAAGGAGTTTGGAAGTCTTCCTTCCTCTTGAAAATTTTGAAATAGCTTGAGGAGGGTAGGAGTTAGTTCTTCTGTAAATTTTTGGTAGAATTCACTTGTGAAGCCATCAGGCCCAGGGCTTTTCTTTGTTGGGAGCTTTTTGATAACTGTTTTGATCTCATTTGTTGTAATTGGTTTGTTTAGGTGTTCTGATTCTTCCAGATTGATATTTGGAAGATTATATGGTTCAAGATATTTGTCCATTTCACCTAGGTTGTCTAATTCTTTGGCATAGAGGTATTCATAGTGTTTTCTTACAATACTTTGTATTTCTGTTGTGTCAGTTGTTATTTCTCTACTCTCATTTCTTATTTTATTTTTTGAGGCTTCTTTCTTTTTTTCTTGGTGAATCTAGTTAAAGGTCCATCAATCTTGTTTACCTTTTCTAAGAACCTTCTCCTGGTTTCATTGATCCTCTGTATTTTTTCCTTAGCCTCTATGTCATTTATTTCTGCTTTGATCTTTATTATTTTCTTCCTTCTACTAGTTCTGGGCTTTATTTGTTGTTGTTTTTCTAGTTCTTTTAGATGCAGGGTCAGGTTGCTTATTTAAGCTTTTTCTAGCTTTTTTTGGTATGCCTGTAGTGCTATGAACTTCTCTCTCAGCATTGCTTTTGCTGTGTCCCAGAAATTTTGAATTGATGTATGCTCATTTTCATTCATTTCTAGAAACTTTTTTATTTCTTCTTTGATCTCATTGTTAATTCATTCATTATTTAATAACATGCTTTTTAGTTTCCAAGTGTTTGAGTATTTTTCAGTTTTTCTTTGGTGGTTAATTTCTAGTTTCATGGCATTGTGATCAGAGAAAATGCTTGATATGATTTCAATCTTTTTAAATTTGTTGAGTCCATTTTTGTGTTCTAACATGTGGTCTATCTTATGGAATGTACCATGAGCGCTTGAAAAGAATGTATATTCTACTGCTTCAGGGTGAAAAGTTCTGAAGATATCTATTAAATCGAGTTGATCTAGTGTATCCTTTAAGTCTGCTGTTTCTTAATTAATTTTCTTTCTTGAGGATCTATTTAGTGATGTTAGTGGGGTATTGAAATCCCCTACTTTTATAGTATTGCTGTTGATCTCGCCCTTTATATCCATCAAAGTCTGCTTTATGTATGTCAGGGCTCCTATATTTGGTGTGTAGATATATATAATTGTTATATCTTCCTGTTGAATTGTTCCCTTTATCATTATGTAGTGTTTTTTTTTATCTCTTACTACAGACTTTGTGTTGAAGTTCATTTTGTCAGATATAAGTATTGCTACCCCGACTTTTATTCATTTTCATTAGCATGAAATATTTCTTTCCATCCTTTTACCTTCAGTCTATGTGCATCTTTTGTTTTAAGGTGTGTCTCTTGTAGACAGCATATGTATGGGTTCTGTTTCTTTATCCACGCAGCTACCCTATGTCTTTTGATTGGATCATTTAAACCATTTACATTTAAGGTTATTATTGATATGTAGTTGTTTATTGCCATTTTATTCTTTAAAGCTGTATTCTCTTTTTCTTTGGATTTTTTTTTTATTTATTTTAATGGGGTGACATTAATAAATCAGGGTACATATGTTCAAAGAAAACATCTCCAGGTTATCTTGTCATTCAATTATGTTGCATACTCATCATCCAAAATTAAGTTGTCCTCTGTCACCTTCTATCTGATTTTCTTTGTGCCCCTCTCCACGCACTTCTCCCACCTTCTCCTCCCTCCCCCCACCCCGTAACCACCACACACTTGTCCATGTCTCATAGTCTCACTTTTATGTCCCACCTATGTATGAAATCATGCTGTTCTCAGTTTTTTTCTGTTTTACTTATTTCACTCTGTATAATGTTATCAAGATCCATCCATTTTGTTGTAAATGATCCCATGTCATCATTTCTTATGGCTGAGTAGTATTCCATAGTAAATATGTACCAAAGCTTTTTAATCCACTCATCCTCTGACGGACACTTAGGCTGTTTCCAGATCTTTGCTATTGTGAACAATGCTGCCACAAACATGGGGGCGCATTTCTTCTTTTCAAACAGTGCTATGGTGTTCTTAGTGTGGAGAAAAGGGAATCCTCCTGCACTGCTGGTGGGAATGCAGACTGGTGCAGCCACTGTGTAAAACAGTATGGAGATTTTTCAAAAAATTAAAAATTGAACTACCTTTTGACCCAGCTGTATTATTCTTTTGCAACATATTTTCCCCCTTTGAACTGTTCACAACAGGCCCCTTAGCATCTCTTGCAGAATTGATTTTGTTTTAAAAAACTTCTTGAGACTTTTTCTTTGTCTGGGAAGCTCGTTATTTCTCCTTCAATTTTAAATGTTAGCCTTGCTGGATAAAGTAGTCTTGGTGTAGGTTCTGTTCTCTATTACTTTGAATATATCTTGCCATTCCCTTCTGGCCTCAAGTGTTTCTGTTTAGAAGTTGGATGTCATCCTTATGGGGGTTCCTTTGTAGGTGATAGCCTTTTTTTCTCTAGCAGCTTTTAAAATTTTCTCTTTATCCCTTAGCTCTGATATTTTAACTATGGTGTGTTTTGGTGTCGATTTCTTTGGGTTTCTCTTTAATGGAGTTCTCTGTGCTTCTTGCACGTGTGAACTGTTTTCCAGCCTTAATTTAGGTAAGTTTTCTGCTATGATTTGATTGAACAGAATTTCTATCCCTTTTTTTTTCTCTTCATCTTTAGGAACCCCTATGATGTGGATGTTATTTCTCTTCATGTTGTCACAGAGCTCCTTTAGAGTTTGCTCAGATTTTTTGAGTCTCTTTTTTCTGCTCTGCTTCTGTGCCTTTTTTTATTTTGTTCTCTAACTTGCTGATTAGATCCTCAGCGTCATTCATTCTGTTTTTAATTCCTTCCATTGTGATCTTCAGGTCTGATACTGTATTTGTCATTTCTGTCTGATTCTTTTTTATTATTTCAATTTCCTTTTTTATACTTGTTATCTCTTTATTTAGGTGTTCGTAATGACTATCCATTGTTGCTCTAATCTCTTTGAACATCCTAACTATCATTATTTTAAACTCTGCATCTGCTAATTTGGTTATATCTGGTTCATTCAGGTCCTTCTCTGGGGATTTCTCTTGATTCATTTGGGTTGCATTTCTCTGCCTACCCATTTTGTCTGTGTATAAGAAGGGTGTGGCCACTGGAGTCTAATGGGTGTTGCTCTGTGTTCCCTAGGTGTGGTCTGTCTGCAGGCCCCCCACCCCCTCTGCTGCTGCCTAGGGCTGTTGGGTATGGGCGTTGCTGACCCACTGAGGCTGTTGCTGTGATTTCCAACTCTCCTCTGAGGGAGGGGCTGTGTTCCGGTGCCCAGATCTACATGCCTCAGCCTGTCTGGGCCTTTGCCTCACCCCCCAGGTGGGTTTGTACACCGCACTCAAGCCACAAGCCTCAGCACCAAGGGTAGGGGTGAGCACCTTTGCTCAGCTACGGACCGAGCCTGTTCCTAGGATTCCGCCCAGCCCTCGTGTTCAGAGCCTGCTCGCTGCAGTTTCTCGGGTCTGACAGGTCTACTGGTGTGCGCTCAGCTGCGAGCCTCTGCCTGTCCCGGGCTTTAGTCCTGCCCCAGCACTCAGGGCCAGCTCCCGCATGGTCGTAAAGTTGGGAGGCCAGGTGATGGTGTGCACCCACAGGGGCCCTGCTCAGCAGCAGATCTCTTCCTGTTCCTGGCCTCCCGCTTTTTCCCCGCAGGTGGGGCTGCAGGCGGGCCCGCAGCTGCCGGACCGTATTCGCGTGTCCCCTTCACCCCTGCTGGGCTAGACTGAGCTCACACCGGCTGGGCCTGCGCCCCCGCTGACAGAACCGTGTTTCATCGTCCCGCCGCCACCGTCCCTCCATCAAGCCCTCATCAGTGTGGGTAGGGTCACTGCAACTCAGACCCTAACACTCCATACTGTAGTCCTGGAAGCTCCCTCCATCTAAGCAGCTCTGCTCTAAGTGCCACGGGAGAGCTTGTTTGACTGGTGTCTTATCTCCCTTTGCTGTTATTGCTAGTTCCAGGGGAAATATTTGTTTTCGATTAGGGAAGTGACTCAGCCCAGGAGTTAGGGTGGCTGTCCCTCAGAGTGTTTCTCCTTGTGCCTTCCAGTCCACACTCTCTTCCCGCTGCTCTGGTCCTCTCCTCTGTCCCCGTTCCCCGGAGCCCCAAGTGAGTGGTTGTGAGAGAGGTTTGGGTCTGAGAAAACTGTCTCTTTCTCACAAACAGTATCCTCACTTGTTTCACAGTTCAATACTGTCCAAACGCCTCTTCTAGGCTCTGGGGCTGCAGGCTGGGGCTTTGTTCCTGGACCCAGGTCCCTCCCTCTTTGCTAAACTCTCCTCCCGCCACGCGAGTCTCTCTGGGCTGCCCTCTCTGCGTTTTCGCTTTTCCTACCAGTCTCAGTGTGGCTTCTTCAGTGTTCCTTGGTTGAAGATTCCACTTAGTTTAGTTCAAAGTTGGTTTATCCAGATGATGGTTCTTAAAATTAAGTTATAATCCACTTTGGTTCTTGGAGTTGGAAGTTGGTACATCCGCCTACTCCATCGCCATCTTGCCGTTCCCTGAAAGCCATTTTATGTGTGAAATATAATTTAAGAAATTCTTGTGAAAAATTTCATGACGTTTTAAATAACAACAGCAATCTACTAAAAAAAATTCACTCAAATGAGAAATATGCCAAAGAATAAAATAATACTATACATAATTTTTTATTTTATTATATTTGTAAATTTTACTTATGTTGAAATTAAAAAAAATATATTACAATACTATTTTTGCATTCTATGAAATTTTTTTTCTCCATAGAGACCAAATTTTTAATCAAGACACCCCCCCCCCCACGGTCAATGGTGTCCCTCTTTACCAATTTAAAAATCTGGTCACCTTATTCTATGGGCAAATTTTCCAACTGCATTGGGCAGGACACTTGTTCTGAGCAGTCTAGGACTTGATCAGGGTATCTTGGGATGGAAAGAGAGTGGGGTATATTGAATAGTGAGGAGATCTTTGCAGGAGATGGGAGAAATGTAAGGACCTGGGCTAGGCAGGTTGTATACAGTAGGAGATGGATGGAGAAACAACAGGAACCATTTTACTGAAGAAGCATCAAACAGAGGTAAAGACTTGTTGCTTGTTTAGTTGATTGATTAGACATGAGAGAGAAAAGAAGCAAAAATGAGTAAAAATTTTATTGTGGCCTGACCAGGTGTTGACACAGTGAGTAGAGCTTCAAACTGAGATGCAGAGGACTCAGGTTCAAAATCCCGAGGTTGCTGGCTTGAGCGCAGGCTCACCAGCTTGAGCACAGAGTTGCTGGTTTGAGAGTGAGATCATAGATATGACCCCATAGTCACTGGCTTGAACCCAAAGGTCACTGGCCTAAAGCCCATGGTCACTGGCTTGAGCAAGGGGTCACTCACTCAGCAGTAGCTCTCTGGTTAAGGCACATATGAAAAAGCAATCATTGAACAACTAAGGTGCCACAATCAAAAATTGATGCTTCTCATCTCTCTCCCTTCCTATCTTTCTGTCCCTCTCACTGACTCTCTCTCTATCTTTGTAAAAAAATAGAAAAAAAAGAGAAAGAAAAAATTATTGTGAAGGTTTAAGAGTGAAAAGATATATAGCATTGCTATTGAATGGATGAGCTTTAATATGCTTTAATATGAGCTAGATTTGATCTTTCCTGGGCCACTTACTAGTGAGGGACCCTGGGTGTTACTTTGCACTGCAAAATATGTTTTCTATCTTCAAATAAAGAGAATAATGCCTATATCTCAGGCTTAGCTCTTGGATTAAATGATATAATTTTATAAAATATAGTTAAAAAGATATTTTCCATGAAGTGGAATAAATTTGTGGGTAAAAGTGATAAGTTTGTTTTAAATAATAAAAATGTCTAGATATTTTTTTAGATCTTTTTCTGTGTGTGTATGGTCTTTGCCCTCAAGGAATTTATAACTTAACCATGCATGCTGGCTGTGGTTATAAATAGATATCCTGATGAATATTTTTTGGGGTGTGTGTGTGCTTTACATCTTCCATTAAGCTAACTTCTAAATATTTGCTATAATTTATGCTAGTGCAAATAAATTATAACTTTTAAACATTATTAACTCATAATTTTTTGTTACTGATTGAATTTTTAATTATTTTATTTATTCTTTTAATTAAATAAGAGGCAGGGAGGTAGACAGACAGACTTCTGCATGAACTTTGACCAAGATCCACCTGGCAAGCCCCCTACCTGGGGATGCTCTGCCCATCTGGTACTGCTATTCCATTGCTCAGCAAACAAGCTACTTTAGCACCTGAGGTGAGGCCATGGAGCCATCCTCAGCATCCGGCGCCAACTTGTTCAAGCCTTTTGAGCCATGGCTTCAGGAGGAGAAGATAGAGAGAGGAAAGAAAGGAAGGGGAAAGGTGGAGAAGCAGATGGTCACTTCTCCTGTGTGCCCTGACTGGGAATTGAACCTGGTACTTCCACACACCAGGCCCGATGCTCTACTGCTGAATGGCTTTTTTATACTCACCTTTATCCAGCAAACATGTTGACGTCTCCTATTTTATAATTGATTCGTCAATTGTTTTGTAATATCTATGTACATAATTATTTGTCTATATTACCATGTTATTACAACATAGTGTGTGAACAGTATTTTTTCCTCCTTTGTAGTCTTTATAATTTATTTCATTTTAGGTTCGTTGCTCTATCTAGAACTTCTACACAAATGCTGATTAGAAGCAATGATAATAGTCATCCTGTCCCCCACCTGATCTCAGAGGGTAAACTCTCAACATTTTAGTACCATAGAACTATCCCATTATCCGTGGTTTTGCTTTTTGTGGTTTAGTTACCACAGTCAACCATAGTCTGAAAATATTGAATGAAAATTTCCAAATATAAAGTATTTATAAGCCTTTTAAATTAAATTGTGGACTTTTTTGAGTAGCATGTTGAAATCTCATGCTATCTGGTTCTGGTGTGCCCTGAAAGTGACTCATCCCTTTGATCAGCATATCCATGAGGCATATGCTACCCCACCACTAGTTACTTAGTAGCTGCCTGGGTTATCACATTGACTGTGGTGATGCGATAGTGCTTGTGTTCAATGAACTCTTATAGTATCCTAATGCTATGGCAGATGCCTACATCATTTACCTTACTTCATAGTATTATGTAGGTATTGTATCATCTCATATCATTACAGGAAGGGTGAGTATAGTACAATAAGGTATTCTGAGAGAGAAAGGCACCACATAACTTTTATTACAGTATATTGTCATAATTTTTCTATATTATTTTGTTGTCTATTTTATTATTAGTTATTATTAATTTCTTCTTTTGCCTAATTTATAAATTAAACTTTATCATATGTATACATGTATAAGAAAAACATATATAGTATATATAAGATTTGGTGTGTTCTGAGGTTTCAGGCATCCACTGGGGATCTTGGAATATATCCTCTGGATAAGTTGGGACTGATGTAAGATGGGACTATGGTAGGTCTTGTGTAGATTCCTTCTATTGGATTAAGGAAGAAGCTTTATCTTCCTAGTTTGCCAAATATTTTAAGAAATAGGTGTTTAATTTTATCAAATGCTTATAAATTTGTTGAAATTATTATATATTTTCCCCTTTATTCTGTAAATGTGGTGAATTACTCAGATTGAATTTCATATTACTCTGATTGAATTTTTAATGTTAAACCAACTTTGAAATTCTTAAATAAAAACAGATAGATGGATAAATATATATATGCAAAGACATAGCTTGGATTTAGTGTGCCAATATATTATTTCATAATTTTTACTTTGGTATGTGTAATGGAGATTGGCAGATAGTATTCTTTCTTGTAATATACTTTTCAGGTGTTGGTATAAAGTTTTTTCTATCTTCACAGAATGAACTAAGAGGTGTTTTTGTATTTCTATTCTTAATATTTAAATGTCTGGTATAATTCATTGATAAGTTTATCTAACCTTGGAATTGTGGTGAATTCTAAATCTAATTTCTTTAGTAACACAAGATTCTTCATATATTCTATTTCTATTTTAGTCAGTCTTGGAAAGTTATATTTTTTCTAGAAGATTGTTTCATCTAAATTTTCAAATTTGTTTCTTATATTTTTTGATAATATCCTTCTTATATATTTTTAATGTCTGTGGTATCCTTTGTAATGTCTCCTTTATCATTAGTTACATCGTCTATTTGTTTGGCTTTGTGTTAGTCTTAATTACAGTAACTAAAAGTTTATTAATTTTATAAATTTAAGAAAACCCCACAAATTTTGACCCTGAATATCCTCTCTATTTTTCTACCTCATTAATTTATGATGTTCTGCCTTTCTTCTTAATATCACCCACCCATTTTAAGCGTAGATTTAACTGCATAATACAATTTTGATGTATTTTCATTATGAGTCACTTCTGAGAAGGCTATACTACAATTGAGGCCTAAATAACAAAAAATTAATTGTCCCCAGGGAGCTGTGTTCTGTGTCTGGGAGACAGAGCTTTCAAGCAAAATGCAATGGCCTGTGTAAACTCTAAGTCAGAAAATAGCTCAGTGAGTACCAAGAAGATAATAAAAGAAGAGCAGAATATTACCTAAAGTACAGACTAAACATGAAGAGAATATCCAGAATGCTGTGTAACAATGGAGGTTAGGAGACATAGAAATAAAATGAGCATGTCTAATAAACTAATTGGAATTCCAATAAAAGAGAAGAGAGAGACATAGAGGATCAATATTCAAATATAAAAAGGACCTTTTTAGAATTGCTAAAATTATATATATATATATATTTTAACAGAGACAGAGAGAAAGAGTCAGAGAGAGGGATAGATAGGGATAGACAGACAGGAATGGAGAGAAATGAGAAGCATCAATCATCAGTTTTTTGTTGTGACATCTTAGTTGTTCATTGATTGCTTTCTCATAAGGGCCTTGACCGTGGGCCTTCAGCAGACCAAGTAACCTCGTGCTTGAGCCAGCGACCTTGGGTCCAAGCTGGTGAGCTTTTGCTCAAATCAGATGAGCCTGCGCTCAAGCTGGCGACCTTGGGGTCTCGAACCTGGGTCCTTCCACATGCCAGTTCGAAGCTCCATTCACTGCGCCACCACCTGGTCAGGCTAAAATTATATATATTTAAAATTCAGGAAGTATATCAAATCTCAAGCAAAAAACATAATAGAAATTAATATCTAGACAAATCATAATGACACTACAGATCATTATTAAAATTAGCAAGAGAAAAATGTCAAAGTGTCTTTTCAAAAAATTGAAAAAAAGTTGCCTTTTAATTATAACAATATAAGCCAAAGTCAACAGATTCTTATCTGACATGTATAAAAGAATTTCTGCAAATCAGAAAGAAAATGAGTGCTCTCTCTCTCTATTCTAAATATATTTTAGTATGTTCAGAAATAATTTATAATAATTTTTTAAAAGATATATATTCTGGAATCAAATAATTTGGCAATGGGAAGGTCCTATCACAGAGCTCCATCACTTAGGACACAAAACTGTTGCGAATGGTTGAAGCCTAGGTAAGAGGCAGAGACTTGAGATTCTCTGACACACAGAATGTGGTTGTTAACATCCTCAAATCTCTGCTTAAACAATTTTAATACCAGAGGACACACTGCCTGTCAAGACAGCCTGTTCCATTGTTGGAAAGCCATGATTTTGAGCCATAAATTTACCTTTCAAGTTCTTGATGGTTCTTGAAGTCTTCTAAGAATTTGAAAACAATTATCATGTCTCTCATTAATTTATTTTCTTCAGACTGTTTATTCCGAAAGCCTCCTCTTTAACTTTAGTAGTTGACCTTGCATTCTACTATTAAGGAAAGTGAAGATCTTTAGATATGAAATAACTTTCCTCACCCAGACCTCTCCGAACATGTCTATATCTGTGCCTCACTTCACAAAATCTGTTTCTGGATATTACAAGTATAATTGCTCTATTCAGGGGCAATCCTTTCCCAGTACTCGCAAGTCCATATTTTTTCATTTTCTCTTGTTTTATCACTTATTTGCTTTTTGGTATGTTTTATATATTTTTCCTTTTATTTTGTTTTCATTAATACAAGAACACATTTTCCTTGAAAAAAAATAAACAGCACAAATGAAGTAAATGGCTTCTTTGATCACTCCAACTACATTTTCACTCCTGCTGAGAGATAACTAAGACTATATATTTTTAGTATATTCTGCCATCATTTTTCTATGCATTTGCACATATTTATATGAATGCAGAGACATCTTTAGTTTTGTGTGCTGCTTATGTGGGATAATAATTCATTTACCAAACAAAAAATAATCTATACTACTATATGGTAAAGAGCTTTCCATAACTGTATGTAGATTTATCCCACTCTTTTTTACTTTTTATAAAGAATTATTATTATATCTGTCTCCTATTGGTGGTTCTTTACTTTTCTGTAGTTTTATTTTTATATAATTTCAAACTTACAAAAATGTTGTAGGAATGATGCAAAGAATTTTTGTATGCCCTTTATTATTATTATTATTATTATTTGTGACAGAGAGAGAGACAGAGAGAGGGACAAATAGGGACAGACAGGCAGGAAGGGAGATAAATAAGAAGCATCACTTCTTCATTGTTGCTCCTTAGTCTCCTTAGTTGTTCATTGATTGTTTTGTCATATGTGCCTCGAGTGAGGTGCTGTGGCAGAGTGAGTGACCCCTTGCTCAAGCCAGAGACCTTGGGATTCAAGCCAGCAACTTTTGGGCTCAAGCCAGGGACTTTTAGGCTCATCCTAGCGACCATGGGGTCGTGTCTATGATCCCATGCTCAAGCCGGCAACCCTGTCTGTGCTCAAGCTGGTGAGCCTGCACTCAAACTGTATGAGCCTGCTCTCAAGCTGGTGACCTCAGGGCTTTGAAGTGGATCCTCTGCCTCCCAGTCTATATTCCCTTTAACTTAATTATTTATTAACATTTTTCTCCTTGCTTTATCAGTCTCCCTTTCTTTGCTCCCTTTCTACCTCATGTACAGTTGAAATTTTTCTAAACCATTTGAGAGTAAGTTGAAGACATTATGTTCCTTTCTGATAAACTCTTGAATGTGTATTTTTTTTTTAGAATAAAGACTTTTCCTTTATAATCACAATATATTTAGAAAAATAATAAAATTTAAGAATACTATTACCCAATCCACTGTTCATATTCAAATCTTGCCAGTTGTGCCTATAATAAGGTGACCAGATTTTAAAATTGGTAAAGCAGGACACCATTGACCGGGGGGAGAAGGGGAGTTCTTGATTAAAAATTTGGCCTATATGGAGCAAAAAAAATTTTCATAGAATGCAAAAATAGTATTGTAATATATTCTTTTAAATTTCAACATAAGTACAATTTACAAATATAATTCACTAAAAAATTATGTATAGTATTATTTTATTCTTTGGCATATTTCTCATTTGAGAAATATGCACTCATCCTTGCAGTGGCTGCACTCCCCGTGTCCAGCCCTGCCGCCCGCTGGAGACCTAGCAGCTTGTGCCTCATGGAGCCCGGAGCCACAGGCCAGCATCCAGGACGCGGGCCTATGGGTAGTTAGGGGACTTGACAGCCGCCACCCCAGCAGGTATGTCCTGCCCAAAGTTCTTTGTTTTGGGGCCCGCATGGAGCAGCCAGCTCTTGTGGCAGTGCGGGTGCTTCCAGGTGGAGGCAGGGTTTCCCCGCCGAAAACCATATATTCCCTCCCAGTTCTCCCGCCATTCCCTAGCTTTTCGTGCATTCTTTCCAAAAATTGGGAGTTTTTTAAAACGCTGTGGGATGCGGGGCAAATTGTTAAAAATCGTGACTGTCCCGCCAAAGGCGGGACGTCTGGTCACCTTAGCCTATAATGTCCCTTATGTGTTTTCCTCCTGGTCCAGGATCCAATCCAGAAAAATGACTCACATTGAGTTGTCATGTCTATGCAGTCTCCATTAATCTGGAACATTTCCTCAGGCTTTCTTTGTCTTTTTTAAAATTGCCATCTTTGAAGGACAAGGCTAGTTTAAAAAAATCAATTTACATTTTATTTGTTTGTTTAATTTTGGTCTGTGTTTTGGATTTGTCTGATAGTTCCTAGTAACTAGATTCAGGTTATACATTTTTTTTAGCAGAAATATTATATAAATGGTGTGTCCTTTCTGCATTATACCAGGAGGCATATGACATAGGTTTGTACCAATATTGGTGATGTAACCTGGTTTCCTTGGGTAAGGAGCTAGTCCCTAGTTTTCCCTTTCCTTTATTTAACAGTAAAAATTACAGTTAACCCTTTGTAATTGGTAAAATAATGTATTAAAAGATACACCCTGTTCTTTACAAACTTTGGCCTATTATAAGGACAAGTTTTCCCTTTTTATTTATTAAGCAAGGACTTACAAATACTTTTATTTTATGGGTGATACACTATTAATAATTTTGATGCTCAGATTACTCCAGATTTATAATTTTATTATTTGTTCAGGTTGGTCTTTGTGTCCTTCTTGTCCTCATTTAAATGTGTCTTACTTTCTTGCAGAAGATGTTCCAGGCTCATTTGAATTTCCCTGCTACACTCCTGAAATTGGTCATTTTACAAGAATGGTATTCACAAGACAAGGTCAAAACAATAGGTTTGGGCCTGACCAGGCAGTAGCTCAGTGGATAGAGTGTCGAACTGGGATGCGGATGACCCAGGTTTGAAACCCTGAAGTCACCAGCTTGAGTGCAGTCTCATCTGGTTTGAGCAAGGCTCACCAGCTTGAGCTCAAGGTTCCTGACTTGAGCAAGGGGTCACTGGCTTGGTGGTAGCCCCCCAGTCAAGGCACGTATGAGAAAGCAATCAATGAGAAACTAAGGTGCTGCAATGAAGAATTGATGCTTCTCATCTCTCTCTCTTCTGGTCTGCCTGTCTCTCTCTGTCTCTGTCACAAAAAAACTAACAAACAAGCAACAACAACAAAAAATAAGTTTGGGATATATTTGCTTCTAGGTGTTTTTAGCAAATGAAATTAGAAAATGATTACACAAGCATATGTTCATGTAAACATGTATCTATATATATTTTTATGTTTATGAGTTCATATTGATGCCCTCAATTCCAATTAAACACTATGGTTTTTCCCAGCCCAACTCTATTCAACATTTTTAAAACGTCCACCAACAATTAGGTACCTGGTTCCACTGTCTTTAATATATTTATTCATTTTCTCAAGCTTCCAATATACAGAACATAATTTGACAATGCTAACTCATATTACTGTAAGAAACACAAACCTAATAAATGTTGTTAAACTGAAATTATTTATTGAAAGTAAAGTATGTAGATTTGTTACACCAGTGTTAATGCTTTGTTTTCATAATTACACTAAGGCTATGTGAGGTGTTAAGATTGGGAAAAGTGGAGTCAGGAACATAAGGAAACCCTTATACTGTTTTTGTACTTTTTCTGTAAATCTATTATTAGTGCAGAATAAACTTATAAAAAATTACAAAGGTTGTTTTCCATCCAACACACACATTTTAATATGGTTATATTTTTCATTTGAAATACAAGCTTTATTTAATTTTTCTTGTATTCTGTTTTAAGACTCTCCCCATATCCTTACTGGTATTAATTTTTAAGTATAAAAATATTAACATGGTTCAAAAGTAAAAATTGTTAATATTATGTCAAAAAAGTATCAGTCAATATTATCTACTCCATTCTTTTCACCCTATTCCCACTTACTCATGTAGGTATTCAGTTTCATTAGTTTCTAGCTTATCCTTCCAGTATTATTATTTTTTTTACAAAAATAGATGTTTTTCTTCTCCATTTTACACAAATATCTATATTTGTGTGTATATATATATGTGTGTGTATGTGTTGCATTTTGCTTTTTTGACATTTATCAACAAATCCTGGAAGTGATTATCTAGCTGTTTATGAAAATCTCTCACTCTTTTGTACATTTCATAGTATTCCACTTTTTTATTTTATTGAATTTGTTGGGGTGACACTGGTTAATAAAACCATGCAGATTTCAAGTGTACCACTCAATAGAACATCATCCACATACTTCCCCATGCAATCATTATCCGAAATCAAATCTCTTTCTGTCACCATTTACCCCCCTTTGTCCACCTCCAACTTCCCCCACCCACTTCTCTCTGAGGACCATCGCCAGCCACACTGTTGTCCATGTCTACATGTCGTATATATAAATATTTTGTTTGTGTTAATCCTTTCACTTTTTTCACCCAGTCCCCCAAGATCCATCCCCTCTGACATGTGTCAGTCTGTTCTAACTATGAGTCTGTTTCTATTTTGTTTGTTAAATTACTTTGTTGGGTCTGACCTGTGGTGGCGCAGTGGTAAAGCGTCGACCTGGGAACACTGAGGTCGCCAGTTCAAAACCCTGCACTGGTCTGGTCAAGGCACACATGGGAGTTGATGCTTCCAGCTCCTCCCCCCTTTCTCTCTCTCTCTATCTATCTCTCACTCTGTGTCTCCTCTCTAAAAATGAATGAAAAAAAATTACTTTGTTGATTAGATTCCATATATAAATGAAATCATATCGTATTTGTTTTTCTCTGACTGGCTTATTTCACTTAGCATAATTATTTCCAGTTTTATCCATGCTGTCACAAGGGATAAGAATTCCTTCCTTTTTACATCTGAGTAAATTTCATGTGTAAATGTACTACAGCTCTTTAATCCACTCATCTACTGATGGATACTTGGGCTGTTTTCCGATCTTGGCTATTGTAACTGACATTGCAATGAATATATTCTTTAGAATTAATGTATTGGGTTTCTTTGAATATATTCCCAGAAGTGGAATTGCTGGCTTAAAAGGTAGTTCCTTTTTTAATTTTTGAGGAAACTCCATACTGTTATCCACACTGGCTGCACCAGTCTGCATTGCTACCAACAGTGTATGAGGGTTCCCTTTTCTCCACACCTTCGCTAACACTTTTTGTTTGTTGATTTATTGATGATAGCCATTCTGATAGATGCGAAGGGATATTTCATTGTGGTTTTACTTTGCATATCTCTAATGATTAGTGATGATGAGCATCTTTTCATATGTATCTTGGTCATCTGAATGTCCTCTTTGGAAGTGTCTATTCAGATCATTTGCCTATTATTTAGTTAGGTTGCTTGTCTTCTTGGTGTTGAGTTTTCTAAGTTCTTTGTATATTTTGGAAATTAACCCCTTATTAGATACATCATTGGTGAATATGTTTGCCATTCAGTGGGTTGCCGTTTCATTTTGTTGATGGTTTCTTATGCTGTGCAAAAGCTTTTTAGTTTGATGTAGTCCCATTTGTTTATTTTTTCCTTTGTTTCCCTTGCTTGGGAGATATATTGCCAAAATTATTGTTATGAGAAATGTCTAAGATTTTACTGCATGTTTTCTTCTAAGATTTTTGTTGTTTTGCAACTTATATTTAAGTCTTTTATCTATTTTGAATTTATTCTTGGGTATGCTGTAAGTTGGTGGTATAGTTTAATTTTTTTGCATGTAGCTATCAAATTTTCCCAACACCATTTTTTGAAGAGTCAGTCTTTACTCCATTGTATGTTTTGTCAAATATTAATTTACCATTGTATGGCCAGTAGCCACTGCCACCATCACAGCTGCCTGGCCCATGCAGGTTCACATTTGATTTGAACAGAGGGTAATGAAACAACGGAGCCAAGAACTGGTGGGCCATTAGCTTTAATCCTAGCTTGTACTCAGCGGGTGAGAAATACACACAGTGGAAAAACACTTCCTTTCCATCCAGGGCTCCCAAAGTCACTAACTTCTCTGAGTTTCCTAGAATCAAAGATTTCTACCTCACCAGCCTTATTCACCTCTGTTCCCCATCTCCTTCTCTCTGCACAAACTGGCTTCTCCTTCAGCATTCTGCCATCTTGGCTGCCTCTCCTCTCCTCCACGTGACCTCTTTCTGCCCTGCTACAGCATAGACTCCTTTGCCCCATTTTATAGTGTAGAAATCAAAACCTTTAATCCAATATACAAACAAGGAAGTCTCTAATACAAAGTCACTTAGGGTGGGAAAGGCTTAGTCTTAAAACTAAGACTTAGGCTATAATGACCCTGCCTGCTTACAGCCTCTCCCCTACATCCAATGCAAACTATAAGCAAGCAAACATATATATCATATTTGCAAACTTATTTGGCCCACAACCATAAAAGTATGAGTTTAATTTTGAAATTTTGGTTCTCTTCTATTGATCTATATGCCTGTTCTTATGCCAGTACCAGGCTGTTTTGATTGCATGGCTTTGTAGTATAGTTTGATATCAGATAGCATGATACCTCTCACTTTGTTGTTTTTTTCTCAAGACTAGTTAAGTTCTTTGGGGTCTTTCCATATAATTTTTTGTAATATTAGTTCTAGATCTGTGAAATATGGCATTGGTATTTTCCAAAGAATTATGTTGAATCGATAGATTACTTTGGGTGATGTAGGGCCAGTAGCCACAACCACCATCACAGCCGCCTGGCCCATGCAGGTTCGCATTTGATTCGGACAGATGGTAATGAAACAACGAAGCCAAGAACTGGTGGGCCATTAGCTTTAATTCTAGCTCGCACTCGGCGGGTGAGAAATACACACAGTGGAAAAACACTTCCCTTTCCATTCAGGGCTCCCAAAGCCACTAATTTCTCCGAGTTTCCTAGAATCAAAGATGTCTACCTCATCAGCCTTATTCACTTCTATTCCCCATCTCATTCTCTCTGCACAAACTGGCTTCTCCTTCAGCATTCTACTATCTTGGCTGCCTCTCCTCTCCTCCACATGACATTTTTCTGCCCTGCTACAACATGGGCTCCTTTGCCCCATTTTATAGTGTAGAAATCAAAACCTTTAATCCAATATACAAACAAGAAAGTCTCTGATACAAAGTCACTTATCTGAGGCATAATGGGATTCCTCATGAAAGTGCACCACCCCACATCATGCAACAGTCAAGGGTGGGAAAGGTTTAGTCTTAAAACTAAGCCTTAGGCTATAACAACCCTGCCTGCTTATAGACCGTCCCTCACACCCAATGCAAACTATAAGGGAGCAAACATATACATCATATTTATAAACTTATTTGACCAAAAGGTGACAAGGACATTTTAATGATGTTAATTCTTCCAATCCAGGAACACAATTATATTCTTCGACTTGTGCCTTCCTCAATTTCTTTCTTCAGTATCCTATAATTTTCCAAGTACAAGTCTTTTATCTCCTTGGTTAATTTTTTTTAAATGTTTTATTTATTTATTTATTTATTTATTTATTTATTTATTTATTTATTTATTTATTATAGGGACAGAGAGAGAGTCAGAGAGAGGTATAGATAGGGACAGACAGACAGGAACAGAGAGAAATGAGAAGCATCAATCATTAGTTTTTCGTTGCTGTTGCGACACCATAGTTGTTCATTGATTGCTTTCTCACATGTGCCTTGACCGTGGGCCTTCAGCAGACCGAGCCACCACCTGCTGGAGCCAGTGACCCTGGTTCCAAGCTGGCGAGCCTTTGCTCAAGCCAGATGGGCCCGTGTTCAAACTGGCGATCTCAGGGTCTCAAACCTGGGTCTTCTGCATCCCAGACCAATGCTCCATCCACTGCACCACCGACTGGTCAGGCCTCCTTGGTTAAATTTATTCCTAGGTGCCTATTTTTGTTGTAATATTAAATGAGATTTAAATTTTTTTCTGATAGTTTATTATTAGTATATAAAAATGTCACTGATCCAACTATTAATTTTGTATATTGCTACTTTACAAAGTTCGTTTGTCAGTTCTAATAGTTTTTGGTGAAGTTTTAGGGTTTTCTATGTACAGTATCATGTCATCTGTGAATAATGACATTTTTACTTTCTTTTTTCCATTTGGATGCCTTTCATTTCTTCTTGTCTGAATGCTGTGGCTAGACCTTCCAGTACTGTGTTGAATTACAGTGGTGAAACATACATCCTCGTCTTGTTCCTGATCTTAAGGGAAACATCTTTGGTTTTTGCCCAAATGAATATGCTGTTGGCTGTGGGTTTGTCATATATGACCTTTATATAGATATAATCCCTCTAGTCCCACCTTGCTGAAAGTTTTTATCATAAATGGGTGCTGGATTTTATTGAATGCTTTTTCTTCATCTATTGATATTATCATATGATTTTTACCATTGATTTGGTTTATGCGATGTATCATGTTTATTGATTTGTGAATATTGTGCCAACACTGCATTTCTGGAATAAATCCCACTTGATCAGGGTGTGGTCTCTCTAATATATTACTGGATCCTGTTTGTTAATATTTTGCTGAGGATTTTAGCATCTATGTTCATCAGGGATATTGGCATGTAATCTTTCTTTATAGTGTCTTTATCTTGTCTTGAAAATAGGATAATGCTGTTCTCATAAAAAGAGATTAGAAGTCTTCCCTACTCTTGAATTTTTTTGAATAATTTGAGGATAGGTTCTTTAAATGTTTGGTAAAATTCATTTGTAAAGACATCTAGTTCAGGACTTTAGTTCGCTAGGAGTTTTTTGTTTGTTTGATTGTTTTTTTTTTTGTTTTTCATTACTGCTTCAATTTCTATAGATGTAATTGGACTATTCAGGTTTTCTGATTCTTCCTGATTTAGTTTTGGAAGACTGAATCTTTCTAGGAATTTATCCATTTTGCTCAGTTTGTCCAATTTGTTGTCATTTAGTTGTTCATAGTATTATTTTCTTACACTTCTTTGTATTTCTGTGGTGTCAGTTGTTACTTTTCCTTTCGTCGCTTCTGATTTTGTGTATTGGTGCAGTTACCCCAAGTCATGTATTAAAGAGTACATCTTTTATGTATCTACTAGTTCTTGGGCCAATTCTGATACTTATTTTTCTTAAAAAACTGTGAATCTTAATTTTTGGTTTATTTGATCTCTCCAGGGTGAAAGAGATATTAAAATCTTACACATTTTTTTCTTTTACTTTGGGTAGTTTTGTTTTATATGCACTGCTATTATTTAGTACATAATTCATGTCAGGTTTCAAGTTTAGTGTGAAATAAACTTTATTAATCTAATATGGCCATCCTTTTGTGCTTTCATATTGTTTCCCTTAAATTCTATTAATATGAAATTAATTTTGCCTCTACTTTTGTTTACATCAACCTGAATTATTCCATGTCATTTGGGTTTTAAAGTTGTCTATCATTTTATATGTCTTTTGTGAAAATACAGATGTATTTTGTTTTTAACTCAATCTTGTATGTTCTATTCCTGAGAATATAAATTCAACTATTGTTTACTTATTGTCAAGCTGTTACATTTCGTCTTTCTTTGGACACTTTGCTTATACTTTCACTTTTTTCTTGCTCATTTTTTTTTTGTTTTACACAAATCATTCAAAATTTTCTAATTCTCAAAGTCCAGAATAAAAACATGTTATTACCTATAGTCTCATTTTTATAAACAAGTCTTTATTAAATACCTTTGCAAATAATTTTTCTCTAAATATTTAATCTTTTAACTTAAATACTTTTTAAAAAAGTAGTATTTAGCATTTTACTAATTTTTCAGGTCCTCTTTATTATTAAAACAGAAAAAAAAAACACCCTTTTAACATGCCTCTTTTTAGAAGTAAGATGGGACAGGAATCTTATAAAGATACAAATGATCCCACCCTGGACCTGTTCACCAATCACTAGAAAATGTTTGTCCTGCTGTGTTCCCACTGCAGGCTGCTTTAAGAGCAATTTCTCCATTATCACCAGTGCTCTCTGTTAAGTGACCTATAGAGCTATGTTCAAATTCCCTGAACATGTTTTATGCCTCATATAAATGGCACAAAATTATGTTTGTAATGAAATAAAGTGAGACATACTCTATTTCAGTTATATTTAAGGAATGCCAATATATATGCATAGTGTATATTTCCCCTTCTACAAACTCAAAAATAAAAATATTGGCTCACTGCCTGACCAGGTGGTGGCGCAGTGGATAGAGCGTCGGACTGGGATGCCGAAGACCCAGGTTCGAGACCCCGAGATCGCCAGCTTGAGCACGAGCCCATCTGGCTTGAGCAAAAACTCGTCAGCTTGGACCCAAGGTCGCTGGCTCCAGCTAGGGGTGGCTCGGTCTGCTGAAGGCCCGCGGTCAAGGCACATGTGAGAAAGCAATCAATGAACAACTAAGGTGTTGCGATGGCAATAAGGAACTAATAATTGATACTTCTCACCTCTCTCCGTTCCTGTCTGTCTGTCCCTATCTATCCCTCTCTCTGACTCTCTCTCTGTCCCTGTAAAATAAATAAACAAATAAATAAATAAAATATATTGACTCATTAAAATTCTTTTATCTATTCACTGTTAATTTCCACTATGAGGCAATGATTTTATCCAATAGAAAGGTTAAGCATAGACTTACATTCCCATAACCCCCAAATTATGAATGTTTGATATAACAATTCTGTTTTATAAGCAGTAAAACACATAAAAGTGGGAATAAATGAGGTAGCAAGACAAAAGAATCAGAATTATGCATAATCTCATTATATTTATAAGAACTGAAGAGAGAGGCCTGCATGAATTCTAGCCCCTTGAAGGAATGTTAGGTGGCACAGTGGAAGTTCTGGTTTTTTAGACAGAATCACATAGATTTAGACTGTTATGGCCAGAAAGTGTTAGATTTTTGTTGTACATTATACCAAATGTTTTCTTACTAAAGAAATTTTGATTCTTCCTTTATAGTAAAGATATACATCAGATATTTTTCTTTAGTGTTTCATATTATTCCTCATCCACCATTGGAGGAAGACGGGTGGCTATGTTCTCTTCAGCATGTGAGGTATGCCTGAGTGGCCGAGGGTTTGCTAATGGGCCCAGTTCTAGCAGAGGTTAATAGGGGGCATTACCTCGGAATCTAGGTGACAACACTGAGTTTGTTCTGTGACCTGACTCCATTGTCACTCATACCCACAAAATACGCCACTGTACTTGTGTATTTCCATTTGAGTTAAACTAATTTAGAGTCTTCAAATGTTTTCCTTCTTCTACATTTGCTGAAAGCACTAGATTTTCATTACTCCAAAATAGTGTTTTAAGTATTTAATAAGAAATATTATTATATATTTTTCAGTATGGCTTTGTTTTTTTCCAGGGTAGGAGACCCCCAAAGAAATGAATATTTATGTAATTGGGCTAAGGACAGAGACAAGAGCTGCTTTCCTAACAAGGTTGTAGAGAAGTCAAGTGATTACAAAGTTAGAAGATGGGCAAAAGTATCCCTCCCTTCAGTTTTCCACTTGGCCACAGTCAACTGACCACAGCCTCCCTCGCACTCGACCTTCACGCACCTCAAGTTGAGCGAGCGCCAATCTGGTACTGATAACACCACCAGGTAAGTGCCCTGGTTATTTCTAGTTACTTTTGTAGTTGTCCCCCCTGACCCCTCGCACCACTGTTTGGGGACCATAAACATTGGAACATTGTGGCAGAGAAAAATACATAACCAGAGAAAAAGCCATTTTCTGGGGAAAAATTCAAAGTATTTCTACATATTGAAAGAGAAAATATCTGTGAAATTATCATTTGTATGTTCTATTTCTGCATTCCCTGACTCAGGGCATATTTAACAGAAAGAAGCACTGGGAAGCAGCAATGACAGACTTTTTTTCTCCCTTGGTCTAAGAAACTGACCAGCAGTAGTGACAACAAGATGGACAAGAGCTCCTCCCTTGGTCCAGGGAGCTCCAAGCCCCACAACATTTATCAGGACTCTTATTTGTCAAAGAACCAGTTTGGTTACTTTTTTTCCTTTGAATTAACTTGACAATTCAGTTAAAACACACAGACTGGATCCGTGTGTTACCTGGGCTGGGAGAAGCACATGGTAGCTCATAAACTACAGGGATGGATTTGGAGATGGAATTGAGCCCTCTGGTCCAACTCTTAGGTGACTGTACCAGCACATCCCCAACCAAGTACCCCAAGTCCTAGACATAGATGACAGGCCCTCTACATTCCTAGATCTTATTCATGAACAGATTTTGTGAAAAGCCAGGAAAAGGGAAAAATATGTCAGAATCACGAAGACAAAGCACACATACTTATTGATCTTCTAGGTTACATTAAACAAAAATTGGTGATAGGACCAGGAAATAAAAAATTAATTCAGAACCTAGTCACTTGATTTAAGAATTAGACAGGTTAAGGGGAGATTTTATAACCTATACTGCCAGCTGTTAAAAATTGTAATAAAATAGGCATGTAACAGTGTATTTAATATTTATTGCCTTTTTTTGGAAATAGTAGTGAAAAGTATCTGCCATCATTTGGTAAAATGCCAGGCTTTGCAGAATGTCATTAATATCTTTTAGAACTAATTTTGCAGATGAGAAAGAGGTCCACAAATATTAAGAATGTTCAAATACACAGAGCTAGCAAGAGGTAAAACTAATTTCCAAACCCCAGTCTGACTTTTAACCTCATAATTTTCCACTTTGTCATTCTTTGTCTTCTCAAGACTGGCCAAAGTTAAAAAATAGGAGGGCTATAGTATTTTAATCCATCCTTGGAGATTCATATTAACCCTAACCAATTAGTTTTCCTTCCAATTTCCCTGTTCTGTTTGGAACAAAATTATTTGATTATTCCAGATGCTTTGGAGAGTGTCTGGAAAAAAGATTACCACGGGAGGAGAAACTAGGGAGAAAGTACATGAAATTTGGTGGATCTGCTATCTGTTCTGAATTTGGTTCATCCTTATTAGAATCTTCTTTCTAGTGACTAACTTGTGACACTGTGGATAAGTAGGGGAAGTGAAGAAAATTATTGAGGAAGGTGGTGCCATTGTAATTCAAACTGTTTTGTATAGTCATATGCTCTTGTACTGATTGTGGAGAAATAGGGAGGCCAGGGTGTGGTAGGCTGAGGTATAACTACAGTCTCAGTCATTATTAGAAATTCTGAAAAACAAAGCACAAATTAGAGCAAAGCATATAACATCACAAAAGAGCAATCAAGTAGCCTTAGAAGGGTCTGCATAATGTTAATGTAGGAGTCTTGGTAATGTTGGGTGAAGTAGGGTTCATTCAGTCTATTGCCAACCATAACGTCTATGCAACAGGTGGGTCCTCTCTTCCTTTTTTAAATTGTGGTTATTTGGTAAAATACAGTGTGTCCGTAAAGTCATGGTGCACTTTTGACAGTGTGACTGGTCTAAAGTGCACCGTGACTTTACAGACACACTGTACTGAGACAAAAGATCCTACATTTTTGTTGAATCATTACCAGTCTTCATATACTTTGCAGAGAGAAATGGAAAAAGTAAGATCAATTTAGAAGACAAAAGAAGGACACATTATGTGAACTGCAGCTAATTTGGAAGAATAGAATAAACACAAGGTAATGAAATCTAAATTAAAACTCTCTTTGTCCTCTTCAACAAAAGGAGAAATAGTCTAGTATTTTGGAATGGTAGTGCTACTTGGATCAGTAAGAGAATAATTACTCTTAATTATCTGCTACTTTGTCTTTTAGTCACAATACAGGTAGAATATATAAGAATTAACTGCATCAACTGTAAGAACCAATTAAGCATCTTTTCAAAACTTTCTTTCTTACATCCAATGTTTACACCAAATACTTGATATATTCTTGTATGCAACCCAGAATAAAGAAAAAATTTAATTTCACCCATGAAGTAGAAATCCTGATAAATGCAAAATTTCGAAGTTCATTTAACTCAGCAGTATGTTCCTGTAAGCAGTGCTCTAACAGTTTTTCTTTCACTTATTACAGGACTTTCCAGGTCTTGTCTTCCTCCTATACAGGCATATTGAAGATGTGTAAATGAGCTTATTTTCATTGACTTTAGATGGGCAATAATGATAAGCATTTCTCAGCCAATCTAAAGGAATCATAGTTTTATATTCTTGATCTTGAATGGAATCGTTCAATTTTGCATCAATTACGGAGACTAGCTATGAAAGTGATTTTGTTGAAATATGCAAGGTGATGAAATATATCACTCTAGTTTTGTGTTAAAAGATATTTGGTTATGTTAGCAACTTGAAATGTTATAAAGTAGAACCCCAAAGGGTATGGTGTAAAATAAAGGGAAGGAGGAAAAAGCAGCTTTTTCTGAAAATGAAGGATCATAGTCCAACCCATGCAGGTGGGGTTAGAGCTAATTGAAGCCTTATTCTTATGATGTGCTACCCCTACCACCTCAGGCCAGTTTTTCCTGTAGACTTCGGTGAATACCACCATGTGAGGGAATTCCGCATTGCTATCGTTTCAGAGATGGTTCTTCTAAAACTAGTGGAAAAGAAAAGTGTTT
This sequence comes from Rhynchonycteris naso, assembly GCA_037038555.1. Lineage (NCBI taxonomy): Eukaryota > Metazoa > Chordata > Mammalia > Chiroptera > Emballonuridae > Rhynchonycteris > Rhynchonycteris naso. Next base: position 159,650,952 of record CM073000.1, on the reverse strand, counting down.
GCAGTGGTAACTCCCCAGTTCCCTTTTACAGAAACCGACCTTAATCACCCATGTAACAAGTGTAATGAAACTCAGGAAATTTGCTAGGTGCCATTTACTTCCTTGACCCAAATATATATGTAAGTATAGATCAAGAGGGGACCAATTATTAGGTGATATGTGAAATGTGAAGAATTACGCTCATTTATGTTTGTTAAGCTGTTAGGAAGTACCCAAATGCATGTATATAATCCACTTAAGAGTACACCGTGGGTCCCAAATAATAAAAGAATATATTGAAAGAGATAATGTAACTAGTTTAGACCTAACTGCAACATCAGTTCACAGACAATGGTGTAACCCGATACTTTCTTCAAATTAGTTTTTTGGTAAACTTTGAATAAAATAATTCTTAAACTTCTTTGCACCTCTTGTTTTTATATGTTTTGATAGAAACACCTCATTTTCCATATAATTGGGAAACAAACCAAATTAGAAATGAGAAACTATAAAGTAGTAAACTGGGCTGGATCAAATTATTGTGACTATAATATTTCATAATAAGAAAAAATCTTAGTGAATAATTGAAAACTTTTTTCCCACCAGACTAACTTTTGGTAATCAAAATTATCAGCATGTATCAGGTGATAATGTCATTGTAGCTTGAAAATAAGGAGGAAAATGTCAACTGACCAAACCAGTATGTGCAGAAATTAACTTTTTTATTATATATCATATAATGTAGTAGTAAAGTTTGTTTGAAGTGCATGAATAAAAAGTTAGTGAAATTACAGGAGGAACAATCTATATAGCAATAATAGGTGCATTCCCTGTGCATCTGAAAGAAAAAAAAAAGAGTTTTCACTCATTTTGGCCTAAAACTTAGTGTTCAGGTTCCCAGGATTCTGACATCAGAACCCGGATAACACTGATTAGAACCATAAGGGCTTTACAATAAAAGCTAAAATATTGACCATATGATGGCAAAAAGTCTTATTTTGTGGTTAACTGATTCTCTTCTAGCTACTCTCTGATGAAGTTGGTGGTGCTGTAGAGGAGGACCGCCGCCTCCTGGACGAAGACCGGGACCGTTCTGCATTGTAAGTGACATGCTTGTCGTAGTTCTCCATCTGAGCCTCAATGAAATCTCTCTGCTGCTGCCTGATGGTCTGGCTGATGAGCCCAGGGAGGGCGTGGATGCTACCAATCAAAGTCTCTAATTTCGTTTCCAGGGTAACAATCCTCTTCTCAAAGTCTTCACTCCTTTCATTTAAGTCGGAAATCATGTCATACATGATATTCTGGGTCTGGAAAACAGGATTGAGAAGAATAGAGAAACAAAGAACTAAGGCTTAATTACACTGCCCTGGAAGCAAACTGTCAACGCTCAGAGCTTGAGGGTGCAATGGGGGAGGTGTGTCAGCTAACCGAACAATTTATCTTACGAAGAAAATTCAATGCTAGGATTCAGACTTATAAATCTTAGGCATTAATTTGACCCAGCTGCAGAAAATACTGTGCAGGTACTGTAGGTGGTATGTCCAATGATTTCTGCTGTGTACAGATAAACAAACATGTTTTGATTTTATATATATAACAACCATTAATATATATATATATTAATGGTTGTTACAAATGTCAGCACATTGAATTCATTTTGTACATGTAACACTAATTATGGCAAGGCTAATTTTTAAAAACAAGAGGCTTAACAGAAAACAAATAGTATGGATAGTATGATGGTATTTGGAATGTAGCAGGAATTCTGAGGGGGGAATACTAAATTTAGGACAAACTGATTTAATTATGTAATTTGGGAACATAAAGCTGTGCAAAATTTCTGAATATCTTTTGCTGTCCCGTGTTTCAAGTTATGGCTCTCCATGGGTCAGAAAGCATTTTGACAGATAATCATTGAGAGAAAAAAATTAGAAGTTACCAGGCTACCTTCTTGGCTATGGTTTAATTAGATGCTAACAGAGGAATAGAAAGATGTTTCTGGTGTCCTAGTGAATTTTGCAATTGATTGTCTTCATCAGAGAGTGTTTATAACTGTGACTTTGAGTTATATCTGCAGAAGTATCCCAGAAACAAGAAAAGAGGAGCTCAGAGCTGATTGGTGCAGAGAGGCAAGAAGTTGGCCGAGAACAGAAGAAGGGGGATGCTAACTGTAGGTGCGCCTTCCCCAAGGCTCGGTCCATTTAGTCTGAGCCTTTTTTTCTTTCCCTCATTTCCTCCTGTAACATGTGCTCTTAGTCTGCTTAACAGTCCTAACATTCTCTTAATGATGATAAATGAACTGATTACATAGGAAATTACTATTCAGAACACAGGTATCTAGTTTGAGTTTGGCCATGGAGACAAAATGCATTAACTTTATTTTTACTCTGTAGTCTTGGGACTATTTGAACAACATCCACTCACTCAGAAACATACTGAACCCTTGTGGCATTGGACAGTCCTGCAGTTTTAATAATAAATATGGCACTAAAGAATTAATTTGAACGAAATAGCATCTTGCCTCATAGATAATATTCTTAAAGAACATAAATAAAGTAAAATTATATAGCTGTTATATATAATAAATATTATATAATATATATAGTAAAATGATAAATATATTATTTCCAAGTGGTCTGTTTATTTTTCCCCATAAAAACACCTCATTTATTTTATCATTTGACATAATGATGAAAGAGCCTGGCCCATCTTTGTTCATGATGTGCCCTAGCAAGAATCATGTTCAAATACTAATCAAGAATGTCTTCAAGCCTCATATATGTGTGCTTCCCAGCTTAAATGTGTGATATATACTCTCCTTGAGGTAAGATATTAAATACTTCACTTATCTTCTATTTATGAGATATCAAATACAAATCTCCGTTTATATTGTATGTGTTATTGATATACATTAAAGTGATGTGTAATTTAGATGTTATTTCATGAGACTAGATAAGAAATGTGTGCATTTTTAGAGTATACTTGAGGGTGTATAGAGAACATAGCTGATTTATCAAACAATAGAATGTACTGGTCCAACTGAGAGTTGTGTTAAAAGGTTGAACACTTACATAAATGCTATTCTAATCTCACCTTTAAAATTAGTTCAAGAAATTGCAATGTTGTGATTGTTGACAAATACTCATATTTTCAAAATGGAGTTTACTTGGCAGAACAACCAAAAATCAACCAGATACATCTCATAAATGTGACAGAAGAATCTGGGGACTGTTAATGTACTTTCAGAAAGAGGTACAATTTTTAAACTATGAAATGGATAAAGAACCATAAATTATTAAAAAAGTGATTACTGTTTTTGAAAGACAACTTTCATTTTAAGATGTAATTTATATATATTTCAAAATTCAACATTAAGTTCTTCTGAGTTTGCTTAAAATACATAAAAAAATAATTTTATTAATGAGTTTTGTTTAGACTCATAGTCAAACCCAGGATGTAGTTCTGTTCTCTCAGGGATAAGACTGAACTACAAATAAGAATTCCAAAAGTACTGTCTCATATTCCACTTATGTTTCTTACTGTGTGTGTAAATCACTGCAAGTAGAAAAGCTTTTAAAATGTGGTTGAGTAATGGCTATAGGCAGGAAAAGAACACAGTAAGTAAGACATCTAAAAATATTATTCTAAGTTGGACCATCACTTTATGGCAGTTGGTTGGCTGATTTGCCATGGAAATTTGGGGTGGCCTCTTCCTGAAGCATCATTAGGTGTATGCCGTCATTAATTACAACAGATGCAATCATGAGGGCTAAGACCCCAACCTTACCTTTGCCAGGTCCACCAAGGTATTGGCTTGGTCATTCAGTTTCCTCTGCTCCATTTTTACACTTCTTAATCTAAAAGACAGGATCTGAAGTCAGAAAGGTTTCCTTCTTTCTATGGCTATCATATGCCTTCCAAAGAGCATGCACAAAATTGACAAGAGCAATAACTGCATGAATAATGCCTTGAATATTTGGGGTAAAGTCCAAACTGGTTATGTGTCTGGTACAATGAGAAGCATGCTTCCTCAACACCGCAAAAAGGAAAAGAGAAAGAGTAAGAGATGAAGTGTCCATAGGACAACTATTCACCAGGTAGTTAAAGTTGAATTAAAAAAGGCTCATAAGGATTTAACCGTATGAGAAAAGCCAAAACATTCCTTAAAGCCCCAGTATCATGACAAATAGACATAGGAAGAAATATGCAAAGCAACTGTAATTGCATTAATGTTGGAGCAGTGAGCACCTTCCTATGCCTACGTGACTAGATACAGGTGTTAGCCCTGTTTAGTCTGAAATGGATTGGGTTAGGTATTTGAACCTGATGAAACACAGTGATAAGTGAGATTCTTATTAGCAAAAATAAAACTTTTATTCAACCAGCAGCAAGATAACTCAAAACACATAATTCTCTTATTCCTCACTTGACTTTTATCTTACACTGCCATTGATTTTGAAGCCTATGTCCCTGGGAAATTTCCCCCTAATTTTTATTGTACACAAGTCAGAGGCCAATTAAAGTGTCTGACAAATGTAATCGTTACTTGTAAAATTACTTTAAGATACTTTTAAATACCATTGCATATATCTGATTAATAGTAAAAAAATCCACTGTTTACAAAAAAATCTTTCTGAATGAGGACTCTGAACTATTCCTTAACTTATTTACTGTAATATTTTAACAAATACTTAACCCTTTGAGTAGAACAAACATTCATGTACGTCCTTGTGCCTCCTGACCATCCAGAGTATAATCAATTTATTTTAAAAATGTGTAAGGCAATATTAAAAAAAGGCAAATGTCTGTTCTTCTTGTTTCCATAAATTGGTTATCAAACAACATGATTTTAAATTAATAAAACTGAAACTGGAACTAATTTCATTTTTTGAAAAAAAAATTACTCCTGGGGGTCAGCGAGCATGAAAAAATCTCACTACCCAAAGGGTTAATTCAGTGCTTTTTATGATACCAAGAAATTTATATTTTCCAACAAAAAGTGCTATATTGTTCTTGAAGCCAGTAACTCAAAGCCTTGCTCTAAAAGAGAAGGAGGTCTCTCTGAGCTACCTAATGAAAAAAATATACATATATTTATGCTAACCTTATTACCTTCATGATGAGTCATTTTACAAAGTATAGTGGTAATGCTGGAGAGAATACTTTTTATTATTTCCCAATTTAAATTAAAGGTAATTACAGAAAAGAAAAAGAAACCCACGGGGCAAGATTTTACTGCCAGGGAGATTTTTGTAACGAATGTTCATGATGCTCACTGATTTTTGTTCTGAAACTAGGATATCCAATATGTCACTAAATCTGCTCTACAGTGAATGTATAGATCCTTCTGCCAGTAAGAATTTAACTGACGCCTGCCTACATTCTGCTCTTTAACAATATAAGACAGTTTAAGGTTACGACTTGTCATTGAGGCTATGTGCTTATTAGAATGACTCCTTTTCATGCTATTATTATAGAGATGGAATATGTTCTAGTCTAAAAGGAATTTTCAAACCTGTATCTAAATCTAATATGTTGTTGAGAAATGTTTCCCTAAGGACTTACAAGTCTTGATGTATGCGTTTTAAAAACAAGCCAAAAACAAAAACAATCCTCCCATCCCCCCAAAAAACTTTAAACATGCGTGTGTCACTATGGAGAAATGTACTGGAGAGGCCCACATGTCAGACCTAGATTCTATCCTCTTCCCGGCCCTAGCTTGTCTGTCCACTTCTACATGTAGGAAATGAAGTGGGTTAGGTGAGGACAGTTATTTCTGAAGAGCTGGATTTATACCGAGATGTGTTCTCAATGACTAAGTGATACTCAAAACATTTAAAAATACTAAAACAGACTGAGGGAAAGGAATTCCCTTTAATTCTCTTCTAATTCTGGGTTATTATAAGAAAAAGGTCTCAGGATGGTCCTATAGTGTTTTTATCTTCTAACACCTGCTATCTTCTCCTTTTTCAAAAAGAGAGAGCAGGCTGTGAGTGCAGAGCTTTCTGCAGATGATAGCCTGTGGCTAGAATTCAATACTAGTGCTTCAGATTGCCAATTGATATTAATTTCACCTGCTTTGCTGGAAACGATATATTTTTTAAATCCATTTATGATAGGGATTTATAGGAAGCTTTATTTTCTAGTTTAAGTAGGTAATACTATAGCTTGCACATGGATGTCTGATATTTGGGGTCATTAGACCAGAAGTCTCCAGTAACTAGTAAGTACAGAGAAAAGTCCTGAACTCAGCAAGTCTGGTGGAGGGCCCAGAGCCGGTTCCTTGGCTGGGGTGGGTATGTCATATTCCAATCCATGGAGCCTAATTTATTTCTCCTGGGTTACTGTATTATGTTTTTTGACAGTAGAATTTTGCCCATGTTATTTTCTACTAATCTAGAAAGCTGACCTAGAGCAGTACTATTTGCCTGGAATCCCTTCAGTCATCTCGCCCTGCTGCTTCTTAGCCTGCTTGGGATGCAGGAGGACTGGTAGAAAAGCCTATTTCAGCTGCAGCTGCCAGAATAAAAGGTAACATGCAGATGTGTAGTTTACTTTTTTCTCCCCCCAAAGGAATAAGAAAAGTATGTTGATTTCTTCCTTGTGAACTTCACTTATCACAGGAAAATATCATGATTTTGGATCACATTTCCATAGCAGCAATCAGACTACTAAAATTCACAAATAAAGGATCTGCTTGGGTGCATGCAGCCAGAAGAAAATTCTGCACATGTTGAAAGGAGCGGCTCACACAACTTACTTTCGAGCTCTATTTTCATTTTGTTGAAATAAAAAGACAAAACAAAAGAAAAGAAACTGTAAAATATTCTGGAACAAAATTACACAGTGTGGTGTTCAGTTGTGCACAGGGGGCTCGATTCATTGGCGGGAAGATATTGTTAAGATTCTGCAGGATTTTGGCATATTGATCAAAGAGAAACACTATGCAAATATATTATCATCCTTCTTCATTGCTACTGTTCTCTCCCCACCTAAAAGCCCACAGTTTCCTCTAGAACTAGAGTTTAGAAGGAAGAACTTGTATCTTGGCCTCTTAGATATAGAATGTTTAAGTAAAGAATAGGAAACAATTTTGCCTAATATGAATGTGATGTGTTTAAAAGGACAATATTCTAAACATTAGGATTATAATGTTTGTTATTTTTTGAAGGGGGACATCTTTGCTGAGTTTGGGCTGTTTAGAAGCCTGGCTTTCTGAAAGATAGGTAATGCAATACTCTGTGTTACAGAAATTATGTTTATTGAATTTCTTGGCTCTAAGACAAGTTATGTTGATTGATGGTTCTATAGTTGAGCCAGAAGAATGATAAACTTTAAAGTTAAAGTTGCTACCAGAAAAAGGGTAGAAAGTTATAGGAACAGACTGCTTCATGGCACTAAGTGATAATCGAAAAGACAGACAAGTTACTGAGAAGAGGTCACAAGTTGGCAAGAGAGGTCACATGCTGGGGAGAGAGCTACAACACCTGGAAGAGAGAACAACTTGAACTAGAGGGGCTGGAATAAGGGCAGAGAGATACTGAAAAAACTCTCAGAACAAATCAGAGAACAGGAGAGGCCAGCAGAGCTCTACAGAGCAAATGAATTTGTAAATTTTTTCTCCACTAGCAGAGTCTGACTTTGCCCAGCGCTGACAGACAAGGCCGACAGTCTCACTGGGTGTGAACTGTGGGCAAAAAAGGCCTTGCCCTTAGGAATCGAGCCCTGTGTGCTTTCCCTTAGGACTTCACTAACTTAAAATGAAAGATAATTAAGCATGATTAGAATAAATTAGTCAAACCCAGCCCACAGACATTCCCAGCTGTACTTTTTCACAAAGTGTAAAGTCCCTCCCACCTTAAAGGCAACCCAATAACCCCAAGACTAATTTATAAAACAATGCAAATCATTTTGAGTTGCTTGAAGCTCATCTGCTTTAGAAGTGTACATTGCTGCAGAAGAAACAGAATAAGAAATGTCTGAAAGCAGAGGAAGCACATGGTTTCCTGTCAGTCTATCCAAGGAAGCAGTGCTGAAGGAGCCGGGGAACGGAGCCTCGTTGCCCCCATCAGGGCACTGTGCCGGGAGCTACATGCCAATAGCCTAGGGACAGGTTTTAAACTTAGTTCACTGAAAGGTTTTCTTCTGGCATATTATTATGAAAAATTGCAAACCTATAGCAAAGCTAAAAAAATTGTATAGTAAACACCCCTAAACTGTCCCCTAAGTTTTTTGAGTGTGAATGTATTCAGAACTTAAGAGCTCTATAACAATATATAAATAGAAATACCTATATAAATCCCCACCATTTACATATGGTTGTGGAATTATACTACAAAATAAAATCAAAGCATTATAAAAAATTTTGTGATATGAAAATTTATCCAAGGCATCAAAGGCAAATCACATTTGACTTGTACATTTACCAGGATACAGGGGCAGGAAGGGACACCAATACAGTCCTGGAGGACATGGGCTATGTGACTGCTGGACATGTGGACTGACTGACCTCGCTCACTTCTGCGTCATCTCACTGCACACAGGTGAGTATTCTTAATATAGTAATCTTAATATAGTAAATAGAGGTGAGTCTTGGAACATTAAAAGTGCAAAGAATGAATCCTCCACAGCATCCCATGAGTACTTCTTGTATGAACGTTGGGGTCACTGTGTTACATGGTTTTGGGGTATATGAAAGTTGTGTCAAGTGGCCCTTGGGGAGCTAGCTTCATGAGGTAAAAAGCATAGTTGTGTGTCAAGTTGAATCACAGAGCAAAAGGACATATGATGTCCCTTAGGTGTTGGTGGCAACAAGGAAAAGTGCCCGAGTGAACAGCAATGTGGGCAGCTACTCTATCATGTGTGCAGTCTCCCTCTATTTTCAATCTCAGAGGACTTGAATTTTCTTGTCACTAAAAAAAGGTTGCAATTTCTACATAGTACATATATGGCCATGATTACAGACATAGTCCACATGTTCAGTGATACCTCATTAAAAAAGGGAAGTTTGCTGGACTGGTACAAAGGTAATATGAATACTGATTTCCAACAGAATATTAGCATAATATATTAATACAAATTACTTAAATATATAGAAGAAAATGCCCAGCCTCAGTGATTTTTCATCTGCTGTGCTGGTTAGCACTGAGAAGGCACATTTCATTGTTCGTATAGCCAAGAGTACTAGGATGTACCTACCTTTCCATAATTACCCTGGGAGGCTGCATGAGGAAAGCCCCTTTCCTGAGCCACAAATGTGACCATGATGGCTCTTCCTCATTTGAAATGGCATGAAGAGCAAGTCTGCATGGCATTGTAATTGACATCCATGTGAATGTACTTACGGTGAGGATGCTGCCAACCTGGGGAGGAAGACCTAGTGCTTTCGGATTATCACCGAAACTTGCTAGATATAAATTTGTACTTTAAAAGTCTGTGATAGATATATGGTATAACAATGAAATGGCATGAAAGACTAATCGCTGGTAGTTTGGAGAAAGTCAGAATAATGATAAAAGAGTACCAGGTCTATAGGGACTGTAAAATCTATAATGAATGTGTAGCATATAGAAAATTCCCCAAGTTCGATTAAAAACTCATCTAAAAAGTCAAGTATTAAATCAAGTAGTACTACCTTCCTATAAAGATGTCTGGCAATGTGTTAAAAAAATCTAGATAGATGATAAAATGTTAAATTTTTTTCAAGATTTTGCAATAGGTACTAATGAAACATCTTAGAGCAAACTATATGAATAAATATAGATTATAAAATGTTAAAGTTTTTTCAAGATTTTGCAAAAGTACTAATGAAACATCTTAGAACAAACTATATGAATATAAGTTAAATTAAGAAATACAATTTTAACTGAAACTATTGTTTCTAAAGAAACTGAGAAGACATTTAATTACTATATGTATATATGAAATGACTAGTATCCCAATAAGAAATGATTTTTAATCATACAAGAAATGACAGATTTTCTCAGGATTTCATTTATAAAAGTATTAAATTGCCAAACAATATCTTCTGGGAACAAGCATGATGACGTTTTCTTTTTACCTCCCTCATGAGAAAAGAATAGCCAAGTGCTGGAATTGAAACCTACAGCTACAAAAGCAGGATGAAAATGCAAAATGGTACTTACTGATGAATAGCTTGCAAGAATTTTCGTTGATGTTTTCTCACTTTCGCATGATCTATCTTTTTTACTAGCTTTGTATTTTTGTAAATGAGCCATGTTTCCCTGAGTACATTGGCAGCTGCGTTTTTCACCTATTAAGAAAACAAGCAAACAAAATAAGCAGTCGATAAATTCCAAAGCAGAATCCTTGACAACTTTGGAGGGGTCACAGTCTTCATCCCAAAGATCGTGCTAAGTTCTAGCTCTGTTTAATAACTATTTCTCAGAAAACCTATTTGTATGAACCAATAGGTTTGAAAAGATACCGGTATCTGTGTGGAAACAACATTTAGATTGAAATATTAGGGAGCCATTGATATTTTCCTGGGCTAATCTCTACACTTTCTCGGACTTTCTTTTCATTTAATCACTTTGTTCTTTTTTAAATCAGGAGGTGCTTATTTCTCCACCTTGTATTACAATTTTTCATTTTGTGTTCATTTCCTTGGAGAAAGGCAAAATGCCAGAAGGCCAAGGTTAATCTTGTCCTTTGGGAGCGTGCTGGGCATTTCTGGCTGTGCACTATAGAAAGAAGGGCACATTTCCAGTGCTGCATGGACACGGGACCTGGTCCTCTAGCCTCCCAGAGTGACTTAGCAAACTAGATGCTTGGTAGCACATTTTAATTGACAGAATGTCTATGTTGTCATGATTTTGTTGGTAATTTATACTGCATTTCAAACAAATGGGACAAACCTAAATATGAAAGCATTACAGCAACACTGCCTAGATTTATTGCAGCTGGTGGAAAGTGTGAATACTTCCTAGAGATATTCAATCACTTGCTTTCTTGATTAACATCTTCAAAAATCCTAGAACCCATTTCTGAAAATGACTGGTTTCTTACAACTGCTTTTAGGAGTGACTTTGGTCCCATCCTCTGGATATTCACTATCCTCTGCATGGACAGCATTCTCAACTATCAAAAAAATGACTAAAACATTAGATGCTGAACACCAGCAGTAGGGATAAGGAATATCAGCACTGTCCACAGTGAAGTTCAAAGGTGTTCCAGGTAATTCTTGGCTCTTCATTCTTTCAGAAACACATTTCTCTTCCTCATAGCGGTAGGAGCCACCCTTTGGAAGACTTTTCCATCTGACCCTTTTACGTCCTTTTCAACAGTAAGGACGTGAATTCAGCATAAGTTGTTGAGAGTTGAGGCCTTGGCTTTTAAAAAGACCAGTGCAACATGACTGGTCAGCACTGCCTGGGGTTGGAGTGAGAAGGGCCCACTAAGGGAGGTCTCACTCAGCTCTCCATTAGCTGTCTTGAAAAGTTGTAGGTGCTGAAAGACCAGTAAGACCTTGGTGGATGTCCCCTCCTGATTTCATTGCCCTGAGACACAGAGGAGGAGCCCAGAACCCAGGATAGTGAGGAAGCTAGAACACTGGGTAAAAACTGATGTACAGCACACAGTTGAGCACAGCAATATTTGGAATAGAACCTAGCAACTGATTTTGGTTTGGATTCCCTTCAGGGTGGGGCAAAAGGAGGTTTACATTTCTAAGTACATGAAACACAGGGTTTATTCTTGTATTATTATTAAAAATTGTGTTATTTTCCATATGAGCAACTGTAAACCTATTTTTGTTCCACCCTGTAAAGATAGCAAATGCCAAATTACTATAAGTCTATAAAATTTTACAAGGGTGATTCAATGCTTGTCCTCCATGTATTTTAAGTGATTCTTGTTGGGATGGTGGAAGAATGGCTGGCTGAAGGGGAATAGGGACCACAATCTCAGGGTTCAGTGGGGTGGGTGGTGCCGGAGGCCTACGCTGCAGTATTTGTATTCACTCATGTTAGCTGACAGGCTGAAATGAAAAATGACTCCTCATTTGAAAGTGAAATCTCTACAGCTGCTTTTAAAACTTGTGAGATACAAGTCCGCATTTATGTTGACACATTCCCACTCTAACTCCCTAACAGGTTTTCAAACATAGGAACTAAACTCTTAAAACATCACATTTAACTGCTACATTTCCAAAACAGCAACCACAGAACAATATGTCCAAGAATAGAAGAGTGTATCCCCCTGCGTAATGCCCAGATATGTTTCCAGTAGGTCTCTCTAGTCCCTCATAGGGTTGAAAGGGCAGCAGACAGGGAGAAGACAGGGTGGAAATTACTTCAGCGTTTTACAGGTTTGAACTGTGGGGAATGGTTAGAGGAAGGTGGTCTGCAAACCCACAGGAAAAACTGGGAGAGAAGCAGGTGTAGGCATTTGTGATCATTAGCAAGAAAGAGTGGCTCTGGAAGAATAGGGTCCTTTGTTTGCACAGTTAAGAGCCCTACAGTCAGCCATTTAACAAAGTTACCCTGCAGCCCTGCTCTCTTTCCCAGGATGTCTACAAATTTATAGAGGGCAAGAGGCCATGTCACAAACCTTTGTGTCTGCCTAGCTGGTGCTAAATAAATGTCTCCGGGGTTAAATTTGGCACTAGAGTATGGACAATTTGCACCGTAACACAACTAATCACCACAGATGCATATTTATCAGCCAAAGGATCCTCTTGATAAGAAGGTTGTACAGGTTAGAGAAGGGACCTGGGATCTAACTGGGTCAGTGCATTTCCATTGAATAATTCAGCGTATTTATTGAGTCTCTACCACAGCTAGATACCATGATAGTGTGTATGAGGGAGTCACAGATATATCTCAAACATTTAATAGCTGTAATAATTCTAGTGCCAGCTAATGGGCCAACACACTATGAAATAAAACTTACTTCCTATACTTCAAAAAATAAGGAGGGTGGAGGATTCTTTCTTAACAGAAAAGAACTCCGCCCCCACCCTCTATCCCCTTTCCACACACACAGGGAAAGAGGAGAACAAGACATATATTCAGCCTCACTAATGCTCAACTTTAATTCAAATCTTTTATCAGAAAAAAATGTGAATGGCATAATAATAATCATCTATTTTAATAATAATTTGAGAAAACAAAGGTTCTAAAGACAATTCATACTATTAAAAGTAATACTACGTACCCAGATGCCTTAAACCCATTTTCATGAGTCTAAAGGATATGAAACGTTATATTGCTGACTCATAAGTAACTATAAAATATTAAGGCCATAAAGTGTAACAGTACTTTATAAACCACAAAAAGCTTTGAATGCTGATACACTTTTAACTGAAAGTTTGCTTTGTTCAACCCTAAATGACACAAGTATTCACAGCACTGTTTAAAAGGCTTCTTGGATTATAAATTTCCTTTGCTTTCTATTATTGTGGTTCTTTTTCAATTTCTATTGCTTTGTTTTCTTCCTCTTGCCACTCCCTTCAGTGGTGTCAGTGCGATACTTCTACTCTTTCCAAATGTAAGGGAAGGACCAGAATCTCCGACTTAAGAAGCAGGACAGTATTTTTTTTTTCAATAGTACCATTTCTTTAAAATTTATTTTCCAATATGTTTGTATCATTATCCACAGATGCATATTTATCAGCCAAAGGATCCTCTTAATAAGAAGGTTGTACAGGTTACAGAAAAGACCTAGGATCTAACTGGGTCAGTGCACCCATGTAATATTGACGTACAATATTACTGTATATTAGTTTCAGGTGTACATGTGATTAGATGTGTATATACCTTATGATGTGATCACCCCAATAAGTCTAGTACCTGTCTGGCACCAAATATAGTTAATACAATATTACTGACTAGATTCCCTATGCTGTATTTTACATCTGCAGTACTATTTTTATAACTGACAATATATACTTCTTTATCCCTTCTTTGTTCACTACTCCCCAGCCCCCACCCCAGCAGGAGTTTATTGCTTCTCACTCTGAGAACTACAGTCAAATGTTGCCGCACTTGTTGCTGGTGATGACTCTTGACTGCCTGGAACAAATGCAGACAATGTTATTGAGCCTGTGCACCAGGACGCCCCGTGCTCTCAGGGGCCCTGCAGCAGCTGGACTGGATGTGCTCAGGGCTCCCACGTTGCTCACCTAGTTCTCCTTGAGCCCAGGTACCTGGGGTGGTGGGAATGTTGTGACTGTGGAACAGGACAGGGCCAAGGGATCCACTCATTTTGTGTTTTAACCCACTGGGCTGTTTAGCCAAGGACAATGGGAGAGCTACACAGTAAATCCTCTAAGATTTCTGTGCAGTCGTTAGAAGTGACACACAGGAAACAAAATTACATAACCACAGTAGTGTTCTTAATATGGATCTTACTGAGAATTCTTAACAGGATTAGAAACACCCACAGTGGACATTAATATGTATAATTTTCCTTCGTGGTACATCTAGCTACTTTAAAAATTATGTCAAGTTTCTTTCCAAAATGAAAGGATTCAGGGGCTGAACTCCAAGATTTCCTCTTGGTTCAGACCTAAATGAATAGTAGTAATATATTTCCCAAAGATAGCATGATCAACACTACCTCTGTGAGGTGGTAAATTGCAAATCTACTAGACAGCTGTCAGACTATGCCCAGTGACAAGTTACTGCTACTACGCTTTCGTTTTGAAATCATCAGATTAGTCTGTGTGCATGTACCTGTGGGCCACTTTTGAATCGCAGAATGTCATGTAAACTTTTGGAATTATAGAGAACAATCTTCCTTCATGCTGGTGCACAATAAGTAGTGTTTTACTTTCAAAAACAATATTTTATGTGGTTGAGGAAGTCATAGAAAGAATCAATTTCTGTATAAGATTGTTTGTCTGAAACTTTATATGAGGTGAATAATTTTTCATGAAAATGTAATTATCCAATCCAGTTAAGACACACAAATACTGATAGCTGAATTCTTCTTTAGCAATAAATAGCAGCCTTGAATTTGTATTTTTAATCTTTCATGTTAGTAACATTGTATGATTTTTAGTTCCTTGTTTCTGTTGGTTATTCTCCAGAAATTATTCATTAATGATCATTAACTTTTTTAGATTATTTAAAAAGTTAAAAATTATAAATGAGCCCATTTAGACATTCCACAAATAACCAAATAGAACCAAGTTTTATTAAATAAACAACACTCATGAAGTAGATGACTTTGTATAAAATAATGTAGAGAACTATAAAAGAACGATTATTTTCAAATATTGTATTACTATAATATTGAAATGAATATCCTAAGCCAGAAGTTTACTTTTGATTCTAGGGCCATTTAAACATTTGTACCTGACCTTAGCAACATCTTGCCTATTAATATGGATCTGTCAGCAAGTCTGTTGGGAGTGTCTTCTATAGACCTATAAGAGACACTGGTCTGAAAAAAATACTACAAAGTAACTACCGTTGTAAGTAGTAATGAAATAACAGAATAAAGCATAGTGGAGAATTTGAAACTAGACAAGTACTTCCTACTAGAAAAGGTATTTCTTTTTCTTTTTTTAAAAAACAATCTGACTCATAATGGAAGATTATCTATAGGAGGTTATCTAAAGTATACAAAACTAACAACAAAAAAGCTGTTTAACATCAGAAAACTTGGTCAGTTTGGGGAAATAAGATGCACGCATAAAAACCAAGGTATGGTAACCTAGATCCTGGATTCCCAGTCTTGTAAAGAGGGCCTGGGGTGGATTTTAAGAAACTCGTGAGAAAGAATACAAGTGTTTTTTAATTTTTATTTTCTTTGAAAAGCAGAGGAAAAATAGAGCCTTCATCTGATTTGCTTAAAAGAACAGTACTATAAAAGTGTAACATTTGGAGTCCTGAATGTACATCAGCTCTCTATCCTCAGCAGTTAACACAGAACCCCGACTCTATCAGGTACATAGTACATGTTTGTTAAATGGATATCTATTATTCCCAGGAAGGAGAGTATAATAAATTCAGTACACTCAAAGACTATCTGTTAAAAGGTACTGTCTCAGTCTCCAAATCTGTGGGTAACAACAAGTTAAAGCAGTGGTTCTCATGCTGCATGATTTTGTACCCTTCGGGGACATTTGACAATGTCTAGAGCTATTTTAGGCTGTCATAAGTGTGTGGACAGAATTTCTACTGGCATCTAGTGTGTAAAGGCCAAAGTGCTGCTAACATCCAACAATGCACAAGAAAGTTCTGCCCAAGAAAGAATTATCTCGTCCAAAAGGTCAATAGTACCGAAGTTGAGAAATTCTGAACTAAAGTAACTAAACTAAAAAACCAACCTGGAGCCTGACCAGGCGGTGGTGCAGTGGATAGAGCATTGGACTGGGATGCAGAAGACCCAGGTTCGAGACCCCGAGCTCGCCAGCTTGAGCACGGGCCCATCTGGCTTGAGCAAGAAGCTCGTCAGCTTGGACCCAAGGTTGCTGGCTACAGCAAGGGGTTGCTTGGTCTGCTGACGGCCCGTGGTCAAGGCACATGTGAGAAAGCAATTAATCAACAACTATGGTGTCGCAACGGCAATGAAAAGCTAATGATTGATGCTTCTCACCTCTCTCCATTCCTGTCTGTCTGTCCCTATCTATCCCTCTCTCTGAGTCTCTCTCTGTCCCTGTAAAAAAAAAACAAAAAAAACCCCAACCTGGATTGAGAAGATTTCTGAATTTCACAAAAAATCTTCAATCAAAGGCAGTATATAACAATGTAATACTGTAGATTTTAAAATTGAAGTCTTTGTCTTATCTAAGTCCTAAAATACTTAAAAAATATAGATGTGCAATATCAATACCCCAAAGTAAATTTCAGTAAACTACATAATTTCTTTCTTTCTTTTATTTTTTATTGAGAAGCAGGGAGGCAGAGAGACATGCACCCTGACCAGAATCTACCCAGCAAGCCCACTAGGGGGCAATGCTCTGCCCATCTGGGGTCCCTGCTCTGTTGCTCGGCAACCAAGCTATTTTATTAGCTCCTGAGGCGAGGCCATGGAGTCATCCTCCATACCCAGGGCCAACTTGTTCAAATCATTTGAGTTATGTCTGCGGGTAGAGAAAAGAGAGAGAGAGAAGGAGTGGAGAGGCAGATGGTCGCTCCTCCTACATGCCCTGACTGGGAATAAAACCCAAGACTTCTACATGCCAGGCCAATGCTCTACTGCTGAGTCAATTGGCCAGGGCCTAAATATTTTCCTTAGAAAAAGAAAACAACTAAATATCTTCTTGTGAATCTGTGGGAAATCTACCTAAACGTGACAGTTGGTTTTTTTATTTGTGATTCTGTTACTTTTTATTTTTATTTACTGTTGAAAAGCTTTACATGCACATATATATGGTGTTTTAAGGTATTTTTCTGCCTAATATTTAAAGTGTGGCATTAATATAATTCCTTTGAAAGAATATAATGTATAACCTTCATAGTATAATTATTTGGATTATACACAGGACTTTATGGGAGGATTCTTTTGATACTGTACAACTTCTGTCTCTTAAACACAAATTGTACAGTGAACAACACATCTGAACAAGCACATTATGAGAGTCGTAAAACAGCTACAATTTTGTATTAGATGCGGGCTAATAATGTAATATGTATTTTTATTTCCTAGTATATCTTTGAAAATGACAAGACCCCTAACCCTCCATTTAGCTCATATACCTTTCTCCACATGCTTTTCTTTAGTATTTAGAAATGAGTTTGGAGAATGAATTCAGGAGTTGAGAGAAAACTATGATGTAGATGATGTTCTGAAGTGTTAAATCTAGCACAAAAGCATGGCATCTGCCTGGCTCTGATCATCTCATATATGGGAACCTACTAATTGCAATGAAATCTCACAATAGTGTTTGACAGGTAAAACAGGTTTAGCAAGGTAGTTGGAATTCATCTTTCCATTTCATAAATATTATCCAAATAAGCAAAATATGCATTAAAGTGACTGATCTTTTAGGAAGCATTTTACCAGATTAAACATGATTACTTTCACACACAAAACCAAAGTAAAAAGTGAGTGAAACACTGAAAATTGGAACTCAGCTTGAGATGTCTCTTGAGTCTTTTATGGATAAAGTTACCAAACGACAATGTTTTTTGTTATTTAATGACAGCGGGATTGAATTCTACTTTGGGATGTGTTTATGTAGCAAGAGGACACTGCTATAAAATAATTTGTAGTTTTTTTCTCATGTTGGTATTTTGGTATTTCAAAATATAAAGAAAGGTTAAAAATTTAGGGTGGTAAAAATCTTTTTCCTTTTATATAGCTTTCTTCCTTAATGGAATGACTCTGAGCACATTACCTAACCACTCAGTCTTGGAT
This sequence comes from Rhynchonycteris naso, assembly GCA_037038555.1. Taxonomy (NCBI): domain Eukaryota; kingdom Metazoa; phylum Chordata; class Mammalia; order Chiroptera; family Emballonuridae; genus Rhynchonycteris; species Rhynchonycteris naso. Next base: position 159,632,643 of record CM073000.1, on the reverse strand, counting down.
TCCTCATTTAAAACCAGACATAGTACTAGCACTACCCTCATCAAGTTGTGAAGATGAAAGGAGTTCCCATGCATGACACATTCAGAGCAGTGGCTGGCACAGGCTGAATGCTCTGCAAACATGTGGTTACTGTTTTCCTCTAGTCCTTATAATTGGACATTGACCTCCCCTGCAGAGGCTGTGCTATTTTCAAGATCTCTGTGATAGCCTTTAAGTCATGGAAAGAGTCTGTGTCTGCTCCTACGCCTTGAGGTCCTAACCATTACAATTTCTTTTGCATTTGTCTTTGCAACCCCTGTCCTTATAACTATGACTGGCTTATAGAAACTCAGTAAAATATTTGCTGAATCCCATTCCCATTAAATTTCTGTATTACATCGACTGTGTTCCCTCCTCTTTGATCCAATATTAGCTTCTCCTTGTATACTGCACACACTTAACTGTTAAGAATGCCTATTTTTATCCGTGAGTAAATACCAAGGATGTCTAATTATTTCCTAACTATACTTAGGAAGGGTTTATTCTCAAAATGTGAAAACATGGGCTTGGTTCCAAGACTACCTTAACTTTTTAAATCATGCCATTTTAGCTGGAGGTCAAAATAAGAAGCATATTACCCAACACCGAACAAACCCACAATAGTATTCCCTTTGAAGACACGGGTGAGGACTTACTCTTTTCGTCAGCTGAGTATCCATCATGAAGTTGTGCACATGCTTTTCTGCTTTGGTAAGCTCTAGCTTCCTTGCCACCACAGCTACCACCAGGGCTGTGCAACCAGCTCCCTGAAAACCAGGAGAGAAGAGAACCCTAGAGAGTTATTATTTTTGGTCTTAGCCACATTAGAATAAATGTTTAGCACCAAGTATATAGTATCTGGAAGTAAAATAACTATAGTATTCAGTGTCTTCAATAAATACTATAGAAAATGCATGGTCAATATGCAATGTACCTTTATACTAGGATTTAAAAAATTTAGTTTGCATATGTTAAGAACTAAAGCATGATTTGTGAATCAAACACATTTTAATTATAAAATATAGATTGTACATTTTAATTATAAAATATAGAGTCAGCTATTTGCTGAATATTCAGAGACTTCTTAAAAACAAGGTCAGTTATATACTTATACATATAACAGGAACAAATAATGAATAAATTAGCATAAATATACAGAGTAGAAATAAGAATTGTTTATTACATAATCTCTCAAAATAAGACCAGAAGGTCTTCAGGCCAATTAACTGTGCTATACAGGGAATGAAGAGAGGTGCATTGGGCATCTCTAACCTGTTCTACACCCATAACAGAAAGGACCACAGAAAGATCAGTGATCTAAACCTGGATAACAGATACATCAAGTGCTGAAGGTAAGAGATACCATCCTTCTATTCTAGTAATTTAATAACACTTAAAAATGTATGGGCTACCTTTGTTTTGAAAAATATCAACAGTGGTCCTTTTTGAATTATGGCCGCTGTACTGATCCCTTCAGAAGAGATGTGTGATACTCCGTGTGGTGCCCCAGAGGTGATAATCCCCCTGCTCCACGATTAAGGTGCACCCATTCCAAGATGAGGTGTGGGGTTTTCTTGGTTGATTACATTCCGAGTCAGGAGGCAAGGCTAGCGCACCGGTGGAAGGGCCTAGGCAAGTTCATGCTGCTGTAGCCACTTCACTGGTCCTGTGCTCAGCCAACCTACTGGTAGGGAAGAGACCAACTGAGGAGCTACATTGGGTGCTATGATAGGAAAGTCCAGAGCTCCAGACAGAATCTCAGCCCTGAAAGGACCACCGAACAGTCGAGTTTGCCAAACTGTCTTAGTGGACAGACAACAGTGTACAGGAGGGTCCAGCAAGAGCCCATTGAATAGAGGCACAAACAAAATGAGATGTTACAGTACTTGTGGGTCCTTCAATATATTGGAATCTTTTTAAACTAGTTTTTAATAGCACCCCCTTTATGTTATTCAGAATGATAGCTATCCAAGAGTGTTAAACTCCCATGCAGTAGCTGTTTTTCCTCATTACCACTAATAGGTCAAAATCACTAGTTATAATTGCAACTCTATACCTTTAAAATGTGGTAGTCTACATCTTAAATATCTAACACTGAGGAATGGTTATTACCTATAATATATTCATAATATAGCAACTGTATTAAAAATTTATTTCTATAATATTTAAATAAGCAAGTTGGAAAACTATATTTATCATTTGGTCCTAATTTTATTCTTTAAAAATGATCCACATTTGGAAAACTACAAAGAAGTAAACCTTACTGTGAAGAGAGGTTATATTTCAGTGGTTGAAATACCAGTAACTTATTTTGTTCCTTGTGCTTTTCTGTAAAGTCTACAATTTCTATAATAAATGCATATTACTTATACAAAAATTAATTATACATTTAAAAAGTAACAATTTGTGGTTTTAGAAAATATCTAATTCTAACCTTTACATATCTTTATTAATCTTAAAAAATTCAACATAGAAAAATAATCTATGAATCATGCTCATATTTTATTAATAATATATAGAACATATATTTTAATTAATACATGTAATTTAGCCATTCAGTTACAGACCAAAGAAGAGTTTTTTTTGCTCACTGAATGAGTTGCTGCAACAAATCTGGCAGGAGTGACAAAAGTGAGAATAAAAGAAAATTTATTCTCAAAACACTTGCCCTGTTTTGCCACACATGTTAATTTTGACCATAGTGACATGGCCTTATAAATGAGCCAATATTATTTAAATATAATATTGCCAGAGGGTTTGAATATCTCCCTCTATAAAGAAATCAGTATCATTAGGAATGAAGTGATACTGACTGTATGATCAGAAAAAAGAGGGTAGAGGGATTTAGACATTATGTGGTTTAGCCTCTGATGTTAGAAATGAGACAATGAAAACAAGTGATTATCTAGTTATAAACTGTAATTAGCACTGATATATTCTACCCCTCTTCACCTCATTTCGTAATACTTTTACCTATATTTTTATTTGTAGTCATTTCATATCTATGATATAATATGAAACATTCTATTGCAAAGCAAAGAATATCAAATTCACCTTACATAATAAACTCTTTTAATATGAATGTTTAAAAATTGAGCAATAAGGTTAATTACAAAAAATAAATCAACATTGTTCCTATTTAAAACTGGTATGACTTCTAAATCAGTAGTTCTTAACCTTGACTGTGACTAGATTCTCTTGGAGAGTTTGTCAAAATTCCAGAGCTGAGAGACCGTGTGCTTAACCAATGAAACCCTGATCTCCAGGGATAAAACCCAAGCATCAGTATTTTCTAAACTTTCCAGGTGATTCCAACAGAGTCACTGCTTTAAATGAAGCAGGAGGATAAAACTGGAATATATTGAACTCCTAAACTACTTTCTATTTTGAACAAGAGAGCTAGAGGTTTTAATCAGAGCCACTTCATTTACAAAGACATTTAGGAAATGCTAAACAAGGAAAGTATAGGCAGATGACAGAGTACAGGGACTGGTGTGATGGATACCTGATATTTTGTGTGGAATGCAGACAATGAAAGCAACATGACTTTAGAACTGGATACTAGTGAACGAAAAGAATGGCCTTTGGAAGGAGCTACATCTATTTTGTTGGCTTTAAAACATCTGCTATAACATTATGTTATTCTGATTCAGGCTTTGCCTGAATCAGAAGCCATCTGAACCTACCCACTATATGACTTACCACTTGCTTGACAAGTAGAGCAGGACCTGGAATAACGTCATTTTGTTTAAAGTTATTTCCTTATCATGTGATGAGGTGCTAGAGGAACTTAGCTCTTGTTTCTATCAATTAGCCTACAATAAGATTGGTTTTGTTAAATGTTGTGTATCACTTATAGTCACAGAATTTATAGAAGACGTTAGGTGAGGACTTACTGTACAGGATCACCTGATGCATGTAAGCTCCCAGGTACTCCTCAGTCAGTGAGCTGGGAGACTCAAGGGCAGTGATGGATCCTGAATTAGCAGAGAATGTAAAAACCTGAGGGGCTTTTATTGCTATAAAGTAACTATGAGTGGCACCTGGTGCTCTAAGTTGAATATTGTTCTCCCCTGGCAGGTGGCCACTGCTGAGATCCTTCTGGAAAAAAATCAAAATCCTAACAGGAGTGGAAAATCACTGGTATCAAGTGCCTCTGGAAGTCAATTTTCATTTGTCTTTTCCTGCTGCTGGCCATTTCTTGCTGAGTGTTCTCCAGCTTCCCAAAGTCTTATTCGTGAAAATGAGGACCTTTGTTGCAAACTGGAGAAGCGAGTGAATCTGACAATTTAGTAATTATTGAAACTATTATCTATATCTCTCATTCCACAACCCTAACTGTACCCTGTAAATTGTACCTCAGGAGCCACTTAAGGAATTTAACCTTATGATTATTCAAATACAAAGTTCTTTACTCCTTATCTGTAAGTCTTATTTTAATTAGGGAAACCATAAACTCCCCAGGTTCTTAATAAATCATAAGAGGGTTTGATATAGATAGAATTGGGTTTCAAAATGACTTATTTTTTTCTAATTTTTAGAGTTATGCAACATGAAACTGGCTCACCTCCAAAAGCTTTCTAAGTTCAAGGTAAATTCCTGCCAGTACATTAATGATTATAATAATTTAAGAAATGCCATGATATTAATGTCCACTGAGTGTCTATTTCCATGATCGTTCTGTTTCATAAAGTGAATAAGAATGAAAGTAAATATGCTTTCACAACATTTTTTCCAAGGCCTGTCATCATCACAATGGCTACAGAAACAGTTGGGACTAACATATGTTACTGTCTGAAATGAAGATTCCTGTATGCCTTTAACAAGATGAGTCATACTTTTTTCTCCAAAGTCAGAAAATGTATCCGGATTACTTCTCTCCCAATTCATTTATGTTATTAGGAAAAGCTAAGCAAATCACTAACCTGCCACTTCAAGATGCTCAGGCAATCAAAAACTAAATAAAGAAAACACAGTGTTACGAAGCCAATATATTAAATTAGCCAAAGAAAACCTATACCTTTTTTATTATTTTTCCTTTTAATAAATTAAATGTTGCAAGAAGGCGGGGGGAGACCTTGTCCTTAGAAAAGGTAAGTAATTATGAATGCTCATTACTCTATGCCAAACCAATGTGAACTGACAATCAGACAGCATAAGCTATAGTTGAATCCCAACACCTGCTGAGTCTTACACAACTGCCGAATTAAAATGTTGTGCTTTTCTCCACTGTGTTCTTCATCATAGTACAGGTGGTCCCTAGAATGTTTTTCCCCTTTGGTCCCTAGAATGTAAGAAATTTCAGGTTGCTCATTTTTCCCAAGATCATTTATCACAAATTATTTGAAAAATTCAAAGAAGTGACATTTTTTACTTTAGATGACCAGGTTATGCTGATCTTACAAATACTTTGAAGAATCATTTTGAAAAAAAATTGGGATCAAGCTTTAATAACTTAAGACTCCAAGCCTATGGAATAGAGAAACATCTTTAATAGTGCACTGACTGTTCTCAACCTAGAGTACAACGCTATAGTAATCAAAACAGCATAATACTATCATAAAAACAGACAATAAATCAATGGGACAGAATAGAAAGCCCAGAAATAAACCCACACCTAAATGGTCAGTTCATCTATGACAAAGGAGGCAGGAATATTAAAGACAGTCTCTTTAACAAGTGCAGCTGGGAAAACTAGATCACTTTCTTACACCATAAATAAGAATAAACTTAAAATGGATTAAAGACTTACATAAAACCCAAAACCCATAGAACTTTTAGAAGAAATCATAGGTAGTAAACTTTCTGATGTCAGAAAGTTTTCTGGGGGTGGGGGTTAATGTCTCCTTGGGTAAGGGAACTACATTAAACTAAAAAATTTTCTACAGTGAAAGAAACCATGAACAAATGAAAAGAACTGATGGAATGGGTGAAATTATTCATCAATGATCCATCTAATAAGGGGTTAATAGTCAAAATATTTAAGGAATTCATATAACCTAACACCAAAAAAACAACCCAATTAAGAATTGCTCAGAGGACCTGAATAGACACTTTTCCAAAGATGACATACATATGGGAAATAGACCCATGAAAAGATGCACAACATCACTAATCATCAGGAAAATGCAAATGAAAACCACAAGTAGATACCACTTTATACCTGTCAGAACGGACATCATTGATAAATTTAGTGGTGGCATTGTGCAACGAGTGGTAACCCATGTGCATTGTTGGGAGGACTTGCAAGTTCAAGCAGATGCCAGGGAATACTGTATGGAGGTTTCTCAAAAAAAATTAAGAATAGAACTACCATATGACCCATCAATTCCACTGCTGCGTATTCATATGAAGAAATCCAAAACACTAATTTGAAAAGACAAATGTACTCCTTTGTTCATTGCAGCATTATTTAAAATAGTTAAGATATAGAAGCAACCTAAGTCAATAGACAAATGGATAAAGGAGTGGTACATTTATATAATAAAATATTACTTTGGCCATCAAAAGCAAAAAATCTTAGCATTTGTAACACCATATATGGACCTATAGGGTATTAGACCAAGTGAAATAAGTCAGACAGAAAGACAAATACCATATGATTTCACTTATATGTGGACTTTAAAAGACCAGAACAAGATATAGGAACAAACAAAATAGAAAAATCACAGATTGTTTAACCTGAGGGTAAGGGGTTTGATTGAGTTGGGGGATGAATGGGAAAAGTAAAAGGATTAAGAAATACAAATTGCCAGTTATAAAAAGAGTCACAGGGATGTAAAGTATAACATAGGGAATATACTCAATAATACTGTAATAACTATGTATGGTATCAGATGGGCACTAGACTTATTGGAGTGATCACTTTATAAGTTAAATAAATGTCTAAGCACTATATTGTACTTGAAACTAATATTTTATGTAAACTGTAATTAAAAAGTAGAAATATTTTAAAAAGCATGCTGAAGTAAAGTTTTGATTCCCTACTTATTAAAAAGAATATCTGGAAAGGATTCAACCTAATAATGAAATTTATATATTTTTGGAAATTCCAGAATATTCACCACAGAATGAATCTGCTAAAAAATAATAAGGCTCAAAATATTTCCAGCATTAAATTATCTTGCTGTGTATAATGGCTCCTAAAAAGTTAAACTTGTTTGATATCATATTTATTAGACTATCAGTAGCTAAAATTTCTCATCTAAATATAGTTAATTTGAAAAAAATTATACTTTTTATCTAAAATACACCCAAATTAATGAAACAACTTTGTTTCATTTTAAAATATCAACTTGTCCTCCAAAAGAAAGGTAATATGAATATTTGAAACCACTGTCCTTTATTTCTGTCCCTGGGGTTGATTGACACGATATCCCAGAACAGTAAACATATTTTTACTGTACTTGCCTGACATACGTAATTATTCTTTCATAAAAAAATCAATTCTGGCAAATAAAAGTCCATAACATACTCAGCTATGATATTATATCCCAGGAGAGTTTTGCAAGATCTTAGCAGGTCATAAAAATAAATAATATGCAGGGGAATTTTGAAGACAAATTCCCTCTATCAAAACACCCTACCTTTGAGGATCTTCACATACAAGTTGATTATTTGCTGATAGGAGGGTAGAGGTCAACTCAATTGTCCCCATCCTAAGGAATAGGGGTGGTGATGTGTGTGGTTTTTTGGAGTTCAGCAATAAAACCTGGGCTTGGGAAACCCAGATCTCCCTTAGAGAGATTTGCTGTTCAGCTCATTGTTATGCTTTGGTGGCTGGAGAGACGGAAGTGCCCCACTGAAATGGTTATCAGTCATCCCTAGGTTTATAGCTTCTTACTAGCTATGGTGCCAATGGGAACAACCATACTTATTTTTAAGATACATTTATTGATTCTACAGAGAGAGAAGAGAGAGGGGCAGGGGAGCAGGAAGTATGTATCAACCCAAAGCTGCTTCACTTTAGTTGTTCCTTGATTGCTTGTCATATGTGCCTTGACTAGGCAAGCCTAGGGCATTGACCAGTGACCTCAGGATCCCAGGCTGACACTTTATCCACTGTGCCACAACAGGCTGGGCAGGAGCACATGTATTTTAGAGATGGGAAGGGCAACTCTTCCATCTAAGAGTGCTAATAATTTAGAAAAATTAGGTGGAAATGTAGAGACAACAAGTGGGATGCTAGAAGGTCACAACTTCCAGCTATACTTGCCTGTACCTGGAAGAAAGCAGCTGTCCTACTCACTAAAATTTTTATGGGGAGGTGTGCTTGGGGCACTGGTGGGGGACGGAGCCTTAAGACTACAAAGGCCTGCCATTCCCTTCTGTGGAAAACAAACTATTGTTAAGAGTTTAAAGATACTCTCTCCTCACTGGGCCTTAATTTGATGAACACACCAGAAGGAACCAAAAAATAAACAAAAACTGAAAACCTTCCAAATTATTATTTGATATTAACCACCTCATGTCAATTTTGATAAGACATATTAAATGAAGCCTGGGCTTTTTTGTGTATTAACATTTGCAATACCTGGGCTGACTGTGGTCTACTTTTTCAAGAGTTAGTGTACTTTCTTTATGTACACTAGTAGGGGGAAGAAATTCTTATATGTAAAGACAAAGTAGCAGAAAGTCTAAATCACACATGTTTTGGAGTTTATAGATCAGTATTAGAGGTCAACTTATCAGATAATCTGTATACCTAAAAATGGACAAATATTAATCTATATTTAAAGATTATTATGCCAAAAATTCCATCATCCATGCTCTAACTGGTAAGCACTGCTATAGTACAGAAAGAGAAGAAGATAATTGTACTAACGAGGCTGTATCTTACTCTTTAAACATCATATGCAAAGTGGTGCAAAAGTTGTGAGTATGCAAAATAGAGTTTATTCTTGTATTACTATTTATTATTGTATTATTTTCCATATGAACTATAGTAAACCTATATTTGCCCCACCCTGAGTACTCAGAGGTAAGAAAAAATTAAAACTTTCAGCCTATGTTGTATCTATGTATAAATATAAAATAGTAGATAGAATAACTATTTAAGTCCTAAGCAAAACAATTTATTCTAAAGTTGGAGATATTGACAACATAGCTGGTGCTCAAGAAAAGCTGAAATACCACGAGGAAATAATTGTATTTGCCTATCACCTTCAAGCAAAAGATTGAAAGCCATTTAGAATTCATTCGTTGGTTATCATGACATTCACAATAATAAGTCCTCATGTCCTTGGTACGTCCTGAAATAGAGGAAGAATAGAAGAATAAAGAGAAAGTAGGTAAATATAACCTCAATGGCTCTTGAAGGGTAATGAATAACTTTGTTTATTAGGCAAACCCCTGTTTTCAAACCCAGGATATCCAGGAGAGAGAAAGAGATCTTTGTCTTTAAGTTCTAATATTAGATAGGCCTCGGTAAAAAGAAAATTTCTTCTTGATTTATTTGAGCTATCACAATGGAATTTCTGTCAAAGCATTTCAGTATCTGAGATCCATACAATTTCCATTATCATCTATATATAAATTATAAACACAACCTAAAAAATAAGAACAACATGCCTGACCAGGTGGTGGTGCAAGGGACAGGGCATCAGCCAGGGACGCTGAGGACCCAGGTTCGAAACCTTGAGGTTGCTGGCATGAGCGTGGGATCATAGACATGACCCCATGGTTGCTGGCTTGAAGTCCAAGGTTACTGGCGTGAACAAGGGGTCACTGGCTCGGTTGGAGCCCCCTTCTTTGGGTCAATGCACAAATGAGAAAGCAATCAATGAACAACTAAGGTGCCACAACGAACTGATGTTCCTCATCTCTCTCTCTTCCTGTCTGTCTCTCTCTCTCCCTCCCCACCTCCATCTCTTCTCTCTTCTCTTCTATCTCACTAAAAATAACAAATACAAAAACATAAAACTTTGTATATTTGTCTTGCATTTATATTTCAGATAAGAATAGTCTATTTTTTATAAGGCCTTTGTTTCATTTTTTAAAAAGTGCTATGGAAATGTCCAATTGAAAACTATGTACTCTTGTTGATCAATGTCACCCCATTTAATTTAATTTTCTATATAATATGGGGAGACAGGGAGACAGACTCCCATAAGTATCCTGACTGGGATCCACCCAGCAAGCCCCACCTGGGCTACTTACTGCTCTGTTGCTCAGCAACTGAGCTATCTCAGGACCAGAGGTGAGGCCATGGAGCCATCCTCAGTGCCCAGGGCCAACTTGTTTGAACCATTTGAGCCATGGCTGTGGGGAAGGGAGAGAGAGAGAGAGAAAGGGAAAGAGAGAGAGAAGAGAGTGGGGTGGAGAAGCAGATGGGTGATTCTCCTGTGTGCCCTGATCAGGAATCGAACCCAGGACTTCCACACACCGGGCCAATGCTCTACTGCTGAACCAACCAGCCAAGGTTCTCCTCATGATTTAATAATACATTTCTTCCCCAGAGCATTGCAGGTTAATTTTAATGTCCTTGGCTCCCAAAAATATAACTCCCAACATAAATTAAGCTTTAAAATTATTAAATTACAACTTAATTTTGAGTTTTATCAATGAAATATGCTCATCTATGATGATGCTAAGAAATAATTCATTAGTTCTACTAGCTAACTGAAGAAAAGCAGCAGTGCTAATTTCTCTATATGGACATTTTTGAAATGGAAAAGCACTGTAGGTTTTAGCATTTAGAGCAACTGTATTTTACTCCAAAATAAACACACACACACACACACACACACACACGTATAAATTCTATCAAAATTTCATAACTGCAAGGACAAGAAAATCTAAAAGCAAAAGCCTGAAGAAGACAAATAGTACTTCCTAAATAATATACAAGATGATACAGGGATGACCCTGTACTCTCTCAGGACTGTTGTAAATTGTATTTCCTTTTCACAATTAACTAAAGGCCACGGGAGAGAGAGAGAAAAAAATGAGGGATGACTCATGAGAAATCTGACAATATGCATTTTACCTAAACATGTATTGCAGAAGGCCAGGGGGGTACAGGCAAATAAGTGCTTGAAATAAAAACAAATCCTTAATGGCTTAGATAATTCAAAAGTGACGAACTGGTATTTAAGCTTCCTGAAAATAAAAGCAAATAACATTTATCTGACAAAACAGAAACACATTTCATCTTAAGAACACTAATGTTTTATATGGACTATGAAAAAATATATATCTTCTTTTAGAAATCTATTATTGTCAGACAACACTTTCCACACTAGTTTCTGGGTAGCCTCCATCCATAAACTCTTGATCACTAGGAAATTTACACAGCATATAATCAACTCCCAGAAGCTCACACTTAAGACTGCTTGTAGTCTGGCTCTAAGTCTTGGTTTAGGCATAAGGCCGATCCAGCTCTACATGTGGTATTTCAAATAGGCTAGTGAAAGATGACTGAATTTCTCTAAATAGAAGCAAATGATATTTGATAGGATCAAATTTAGAAATGTCTGTTCTTTATGAGATAGATGGAGTAGAGTTCCTTAGTCCAAGAACAGAGACAATGTTTCACCATGACCTTAGAGGACAGGAGTGCCTCACTGTAAATTTAATTTCATATAACACTTTTGTGTCCATATTGATTAAAAGTCTCTTTTGTTTATAACATCTCCATTTTAAAAACAAAGTAAGATCACCAGTGAAACCTAAGCAAGGAAATAGTTTAAGAAACAAAATAAAAGATGTGTGCTGTCATATAGAACTTTGAATGAACTGTTCTTTAGACAATAACAAAGAAATATCAAGGAAAGATAAAACTAACACAAGATCCTGGCAAGGTTAACTTTTAATTTGGCTCTGATCCACGGCAAATGAGACTGTTTGCACAAACCCCGAGTCATACCTAATTCAAAAATAAAATGAGGGACATCTTGGCCCAAAGAAACACCGAGAAAGTTGTTTCTAAGAAGCATGGGGGCGGGGGAGGATACTGCAATTACTGGTTTTATTTTTATGAGTAGCATCTTTCTTGTCCCTTGTCAGCTTGTTATGAGCCCTCCAAAAATATATCCAGCCAAATTTTATTTTCCAAAGCATTAAACTGTATAAAAAAATGCTATCTTTTCAGGAAATGATTCAATAGTAAACATAATGGACCATACCATTGAAGTGAAAAGAAAGAAAAGGTCTTTAAAATTCACAAAACTGTAATTTTCTTTCACAGGCAAATAATGTTAAATTATGTCCCCAAATAATAGTTTCCACAAGTGGGACATGAAACTGTCATCTTGTTACTTCTTGTGACCTTAAGATTGGCCCCAGATTTTATTTTCACAGGAATGGTCTTATCCCAGTTCACTACTACCAAGCGGGAGAAGACTGTTCCTAACCTCTCTATGCCATGGGAGCTCAGTCCCTCTAGCTAGTTCTAACACTTGGAACAGTCTTTGTAGGCAACTTCTTTGAGGGTACATGCTTCCCTGGCCACCATCCAAAAGCCCTCATGTGGGAAGCCTGCCTCTCATTGGGCAGGAATGCCTAAATTCAGAAATTCGGAAAATTTCCTCCCATAGAGGCTTCCGGTACTGGTTCACTTCCTTACTTAGGCAGAAACAAAACAAACATCAAGATAGCACTCTTTGCTATAATCAAACTTCAAAAAGCAGAAAAGGAGAATCCATGTTACTTAAAAAGATGCATCACCTGACTAGGTGGTGGCATAGGATAGGTGGATAGTGTCAGACTGGGACTCGGAGAACCCAGGTTAGAGACCCTGAGGTCGTTAGCTTGAGTGCAGGCTCATCTGGTTTGAGCAAGGCTCACCATCTTGAACCCAAGGTCACTGGCTTGAGCGAGGGGTCACCTCCTGTCCCCCCGCTTCCTGTCAAGGCATATATGAGAAAGCAATCAATGAATAACTAAGGTGCCGTAACAAAGGATTAATGCTTCTCATCTCTCTCCTTTTCCGTCTGTCCCTATCTGTCTCTCTGTCACACACACACACACACACACACACACACACACACACACACACACACCAATTTAAAACTACCTCTGGCTTATACATTTAAAAGTTCATACCACATTAGTAAATTTTAGACAGCATGTTAGCATTCCATTTTCATATTTTGAAAATAAGTGGTATAAATCAGTTCTGGCCTAATCACAGTGTATAAGGGTCAAGGACATTGTCTGAACCTGTTATGCATCACTGATGGACAGTGGCACATCACCTCAGGAAGCACACCTTGCTCAAGTGCTCACAAGACCTGCCTCTGGTCCCCTGCCTCCAGTCCCCCACCTCACGCATGACACTTTCCCACTTCACTTTACACACTCCTGGACTAGTGGCTCGACTCAAATGTACCATGCTCCTCCTTTCCTCATTACCTTTAAATAAACCATTTCCTCTTTCAGAATGCCTTTCTTTCTTTTCACTTTGCCTGGCTACCTACCCTTCCCACTTCAGTTAAAAATTAAAAGATAACTTTCCATGGATCTATGTTTCTAAGTAGAACTCATCCCTCAGTCCCCAAATTAGATTAGAGGCTTTACTTTCTCATTTATTTGTCACACATGTGATTAACAATTATTTGTTAATTATTTTAAATATAGCTTCTTCCCCTGTAAGCTCCAAGAAGGCAGGAAAAGAACAGTTCCTGTTCTTTTGCTGTATTTCCAGTATCTGGGCCAGTGCTTGGCACTCACTAATATCTGTTAAAATAATAAATCTAATCTAATTGATAAAATGTCATATAATTCTTCAACCTTTCTGACACACTTCAAGATATTTATTATGATTCACATTTTACAGATGAGGAAAGTAAGATTCAGAGAGAAGAAATTTATTCAAGGTCACACAATGAACAGGAAATAGAACCCAGATGTGCAAAGAACTTTCTGACTTGGAAGCTGAAGCTCTAAGATATTTGTTCATCAAATTAGTGCATTGCCCACACAGAGCAATCTAGAAGTTCTATGTCCTCGTCAGAGCTTCATAATGAGAAGAATAAGATAAAAATTGTTGATGTTTTCTCTCAGCACAGAACTGATTTATTATACTAATTTCCTGCTGTTGGGAACCTGAGTAGCTTACAATGATTTAAGCACATGGACCCAACACTTTAAGTGGCTTCTTGAGTGTAAATTCAAGTCATGGAAAATAAAAAGACACTTACCATAATTCCAGTAAGCAAACAGACTCCTTTTCCACAGTACGTGTTGGGTACCATGTCACCATAACCAATGGAGAGAAAAGTTATTGATATCAACCACATTGCTCCAAGGAAGTTGCTAGTGACATCCTGTTGATCATGGTACCTGAAAAATAGCAAACAAAGCCAGTCCTTTATACTTAATCTATCGTGTGATTACTAAGACCAGTCTGATTCAATAAATTCACTAGATATCTTCTATACACTACTCTATTTTGAAGTTTTCAAAGCTCGTGATTATAAACAAAATTGAGGTTCCACCTATGCAATCTGGAAGATATCAGGATGTTCCTCAACTTTAAAAATAACCTGAAAGAGAAATGTAAAATATAAAAACTGTTTTCTTAGTGGTGTAAATTGATAGGTGCACATTCATCCTGGAAGCCTGCCCTGGCCCCTGGTCATGTCTCATTGTTCCTGGATGCTCACTGATGTGTCTTGTCTGACTTACAGAGTGATGTACAGCCTCCAATCTCACTCCACACCTTTGTAGCAGAAGGAGCCATGCTGTTCCCTTTGCTTAGATGATCCTTTGCAAACTTTATTTTCTTAATCGGCCAACTTTTAGTCATCTCTCAAAATTAATCCAAGTGAGGCCCTTTTGTTCTACTTTTGTCCCAGCTCCTCTCCCAGCTCCCTGAGTATCTGATATACAGTGTGACCGTGTGACCGGTCAAAAGTGCACCATGACTTTACAGACACACTGTATTTCTCTATCACAGGACTGTTTCACTGTCGACCTGGTGGTCCTGCACTAGCTGTTGTGTTCCTTGAAGACAATCACTGTATCTTTGATCACAAAGTTTCTGCCCTGAACCAGAGCTTAATAAAAGCTGTTGTCTCAGTAGTAGCACACAAAGAATTGTATGTAGTCAAAAAGAAGGGAAAATATACCATTTATCCTGATTACTCTTTGTGGTGTTAAGGTTTTCTAGTGAGGGGGAAGGTGTTTATATCGGAAACATACTCTATAATATTCTGCTTGAATTAGCAACACTAAACAGTAATCTGGCCCATCCTGGGGACATTTCTATCCATCACACACACAATAGGGAGGATGTGACAAGTAGAGGAACTTGCTCTGGATGCATGTTCTGTGTAGTCACAGGGCAGAGTGGCCCTTCTTATGTCTTTGTGAGAGTTAGACGCCAGACTCTGGCCACTAAAGGCATATCTTGCTCATCACCCAACTTCTCATAAGCGTCACCCTTCCTGCCCAGCTCTCAGATACTAGTGGGGAGGGCTTTCCTTTTTTGTTTCTTGCTCTTAAAGTAAGCTGAGAGTCTCCTGGCTTGTATGCACTCAGTCCTGCCTTTCAACTTGACTCCCTGTGCTGCCAGAGCCATGGTGGCAAGGGGGATGCCCCCCCGCCCCGGGCCTGAGCCCGAGGGTTGATCCTATATGCAGCCCACATTGGGTCAATGGATTCTCTGTAACTGTCCCCCAACCCCCGTCCTTCATTTCATGGCAAGGCTCCTGTGCCTATAACCAAAAGTTTAGATGTATAGAATATGAGCTTTCCTCTGTAGTATCAGTGGGCCTTACCACTGTCTTCAGATACAAAATGACCCATTCTTATCACTTCTGTGCTTTGTTTTATTCCAAAAAATAAAAGAAGCTAAGAAATAGTATGTCCAGTTACTCTGTTCTAGGGAAACGAAAAACCTGGCCAAAGTGGGGGCTGCCCAGAGCATGGAAGAATGAGAGCAATCACTGTGTCTTCTGAAAGAAAAGAGAAGGGCATGTGCATAGGTAGCCACCCTTGTGTGGAACATCCTGAGAGCTTCTGGTTGCATTAGGACAGACTCTCCCACCACTCTACCCTAGGGGACAGACACCATACTTGAGCTGTGGAGTCCCTTTCTCCCAGAATGGCTGGGTAGAGAAGCTATCATTGCCAGTATGGAGGCCAAGAAGCACTCCTAGCTTTCCAGCAAGACAGGTGAGCACATTTCCCCTGAGAAACTCTTAAATACCATGTATATACAAGTAGGGTGTGTTGTACTCCATTCCGCTACAATGTGAGCTCATAGGCTCTGTGAACTGCTCTGGGAGCCTGCTAGTCCTGTGTAATAGGACTTCCATTAGAGAATGTGGTTTTCATTTCAAACAAGGCCCTTAGATGTAAGCTTTGGACTCTAAGCCATTCATGATGTTGGGACTCTCTCTAGAGTATTCTTCATCAAGCAGTTGCCTAAAACAGGAATTACATTTCCCTGGCATAAGTATGGGTTATACAAAAGAGGGAAGGCAAAAGAATCACAACCTATCCTAGTGATTTTCAGCCTTTTTCATCTCCTGGCACATAGAAACTAATTACTAAAATTTTGTGGCAGCAAAAAATATATTTTGGCCTATATGACAAAGAAATAGGTATAATTCTGATTCATTCACACCAGATAGCTATTGTTGTGTTGGCTGCTGTCCTTTTTTTCTTTTCTTCTTTTTTTGACAATCTAAAGGAAAAGTGATCAGTGCCCCTGACTACATAGTCAGGTATCACATGTTTTAAAAATTCTGGTGGCCACTACTTGAAAATAGTTGTCCTATTCAATGTTTAATAGTGAGACAAAGTTTCTTCTTAACAAAGCATGAACAATTCCTCTGGTGCTTAAGAAATACTTGCTGAGTGCTCACTATGTGCTCTGCTCTTGACTTGTGTTCATTTACATTTTACATTAATGTTTTAAGACACAGACAATCTGAAACATGACTGAAAAAGTTGTATTCCTCTGCCTTCTCTATGTCAATAGTGTCCTCAATCACTAGATTCTTTGAAAATGTGACCCTGCTTAAATGAAATCGCCAAGTTATTTCCACACCACAAGTAACCAGAATAAATCTGCTGGACACATGCTTTTCCTTTGGTAGAGCGATGACAGGAGTTTGAGAGGTCTTACTTCCAAATAGGCCTCTGAGGGTGCCCTCACAGCTGGGGCCACCAGGAAACCGTCTGCTTTGGCACAAGTCTGCAAGTCTGTCCTTCCTGGAGCACTTTTGGTTTTCAAAGTTTAAAGTAGTAAATAACTTCAAAAAATGAAAGCATTCACTGGAACCTTCAGGGAAGCTGACCGCTCTCTAGTTGCTCACCTTTAATTAAAATGCCAGTTTTAAATACACAAAAGTCCTCCCATCCTCATCTGACTTTTTGCCAAACACTGTCAAGTATTATGCCATAATTATCATCCAGTCAATATTTATTATATGCAATGCACATTATACTGGGTCAGAGATTGTAATCCCGTATTGATGGGCCTAATTAGAAAAAAAATATCATTCTAGGGGTTTATATATTAGGGCTTGGAACTCAGTGTTAAATTATCCTTTTTTCCTTATGAAATAATAAACCTTGCTGAAAACAGTTCAGATTGGAGAAATAACAGCTCATGCTAATACTATGTTACACTCAGATAAAATGAATTGTGAATTGCCAAGAAGAGGTAGGCAATTAGGGATCACATTAGACACTATTAGAATAATCAAGAATTTCTTTCTTGTTAACTCAGACACAAATATTAGACCTAGCAACATGGTATTACCATGTATGTTAAATATAAAATCATCACCTATGATTATTATATTAAAACATGATGAGATTATTTCTTAGACCACTGCCAGGTTTGAATTTATCCCAGATTCACACCATGGCATTATAAATGATTAATATGTGTAACTTAAAACAGTTAAAAAGCTTCAAAACATTTCTTATAGAAATGCATTTCACAGATTTATACAGAGGAGAATGGTTCTGGGAAAGACATGAAGAAATGACTCAGATAGCAAATTTCCAATTCTGATCAATATGAATGCTTATTTAATTAAAAGTACATTAAATAAGATTAAAATTAGTGAGATGACATCAGAGTAATGGCGTGAGATATACTCCTGATCTCTCCCCTTGAAATTTCAACAAATTGAACAACTATAACACAGCAAAGGAACCCCATCTGGGATATAAGCATGTATGAAAGATCCATACACTGAATGGACTAATGGTGGGATGGGGTAAAAAAGGGGACAGAAGATAAAATGCACTCACGGTTGGCCCTGAAGAGAAGATAACCCCACTATGACTGAGTTTTTATTCTCTGCTGAACTACAGAGAGAAGGGAAGCTCGGGCTGTCTGAGGGGTATGGAAAGGGAGACTCAGGATGACTGGGTCTCCTTCTGCCAGGAGAAATGGTGAGATAGAGGTGCAGAGGGGGAGCGGCCAGAGCGCAGGTTAATGCCAGTGTTCTTGCCGTCTGCCTGCAGCCCGCACTCAGCAGAGACAGAGAAAATTAAAGTGAGGCCCCCAGCATCCCAGATCCCTTCTCCCTCACCTCATGGTACTGAGAGTGGCAGAGACAGACCCCACAGCTAGCTCTCCAGAGCCACTCTCTCTCCTTAAGAACAGAGGTTCTCCACATCCTGATTCCAGGTATGTTGACACATGGGAAGCACTGCTCAGAAGCCTGAGATCACTATTTCTGGAGCCATAAGCCAGAAAACTGAAGCCATAAAACCAAAGCCATAAGGCCAAAGCCATAAAGCCCTCACAACATACCCCACCACCAACATGACTGCGACCCTACCTACATCATTGAGATAGCAACATCTCAGCAGACAGCCCAGGAACTTCACAGAGCTAAAAGTTGTAATACAGAGACACCCACAGGATGAAACCTCTCAAAACTAAAATTTATTTTTCCTTTCTCCCCCCTTTTCCCTTTTTTTTTTCTCCAAGAAAATAATATCCAGAAAAAGCAGGGGTAGCCATACTCATATCTGACAATGCTGACTTTAAGACAACAAAGGTAATTAGAGACAGAGATGGACATTTCATAGTGATAAAGGGAACATTGTTTCAAGAAGATATAACACTTCTTAATAATATATATGCAACAAACCAGGGAACACCAAAATATATTAGAATCTACTAACTGATCTAAAAATAGAAGCAGACAAAAACACAATCATACTTGGAGATTTCAACACACCATTGACGTCTTTAGATAGATCATCCAAACAGAAAACCAATGAAGAAATATAGGCCTTAAAACAGTAATAAGAGGGACGTTTATATCAATTACAGGCTTATATTAAAAAACAAGACAGAATCAAAGTAAACAACCTAACTTCACAATTTAAAGAACTAGGAAAAGAAGAACAAAGGCAACCCAAAGTCAGCAGAGGAAAAAGAAATACTAACTAAATGAAATAGAGAACAAAAAAACTATAGAAAAAATTAATATGACAAAGAGCTGATTTTTCGAAAAGATCAATAAAATCAACAAACCACTGGCTACACTTATTAAGGAAAAAAAAAAGAGGAGAAATTCATATAAACAGAATCTGAATTGAAAGGAGAAATTGCCACAAACATCATGTATATACAAAGAATAATAGAATATTATGAAAGATTATATGACACTAAATTCAACAACCTAGAGGAAATGGGTAAATTCTTAGAACTATACAATCTTCCTAGACTGAGTCAAAAAGAAGTGAAAAACCTAAATAGACCTGTGAGCAGGGAGAAAATAGAAACAACTATCAAAAACTTCCCCAAAATAAAAGTCCAGGACCAGATGTCTACACTGGTGAATTCTACCAAACATTCAAAGAATATTTGGAACCTATCCTTCTCATAATCTTAAAAAAAAAAAAAAAAAAAAAAAAAAGAAGCAGCAGCAATACTCCCCAACACATTTTATGAGACCAACATAACCCTCATACCAAAATCTGGCAAGGACAACACAAAAAAAGAAAACTACTAACCAATATCTCTAATAAATACAGATACCAAAATCTGAAACAAAATAATAGTAAATCAAATACATAAACACATTAAAAAAGGATGGTTCAACATATGGAAATAGATCAACATAATATACCATATCAACGAAACAAAGAACAAAAATCATATAATCTTAACAATAGATGCAGGAAAAGCATTCAATAAGATATAACATCTCTTTATGTTTAAACAATAAATACGGAATAGAAGGAAAGTACCTCAACATAATAAAGGCCATATATGACAAACCATTAGCTAATATCATACTAAATGCTGAAAAAATGGAGGCTTTACCTCTAAAATTAGGAACAAGACAAGGCTGCCCAGTCTCACCATTCTTATTCAACACAGTTCTGGGAGTTTTATCCCGAGTGATCAGGCAAGAGAAAGAAAGAAACGGCATCCGTATTGAGAAGAAAAAGTAAAGGTACCACTTTTTGCAGATGACATGATACTATATATGGAAAACCCCAAAGACTCCCCCAAAAAACTATTAGACACAATAAATCAATACAGTAAAGTCACAGGGTATCAATATAGAAAAGTCTACTGCTTTCCTATATGCCAACAATGAAACATCAGAAAACAAACTCAAAATAACAATTCCTTTTAAAATTGCAACAACAAAAGAAATAAAATACCTAGGAATAAACTTAACAAAGGATGTGAAAGACCTATATACCAAAAACTACAAAGCATTATTGAAAAAAATTGATAACGACACAATGAAATGGAAGAATATTTCATATTCATGGATTGGAAGAATCAATATAGGTAAAATGGCAATATTACCTGAAGCAACATACAAATTTACTGCAATCCCTATCATAATCCCAATGTCATTTTTTAAAGAAGTAGAACAAAATATTTCCAGGTTTGTATGAAATCATAAAAAACCCAAATAGCTAAAGCAATCCTAAGGAAAAGGAATGAAGCCAGAGGTATCACGCTCCTGACTCCAAATTAAACTACAGAGCTACAATAATCAAAACAGCATGGTATTGACAGAAAAACAGACATACAGACCAATGGAACAGAATTGAGAGCCCCGAAATAAAACCATATATATACGGAGAAGTCAACTTCGACAAAGGAACCCAAAACACACAACGGAGGAAAGAAAGCCTCTTCAATAAATAGTGCTGGAAAAATTGGAAAGCCACATCCAAAAGAATGAAAGTTGGCTACAGTTTGTCCCTCTGCACAAAAATTAATTCAAAACAAACAAACAAAAATTAATTCAAAACAGATCAAAGATCTAAATATAAGATCTGAAACAATAAATTACATTAAAACAAACATAGGTACTAAGCTCATGGACCTTGACCATAGAGGACAATTTATGAATTTGACCCCAAAGGCAAGGGAAGTAAAGGCAAAAATAAATGAACGGGACTATATCAAACTAAAAAGCTTCTGCACAGCAAAGAAACAGACACTCAACTAAATGGAAGGTAGTATTTGCAAACAACAGCTCCAATAAGGGGTTAATATCCAAAATATATAAAGAACTCACAAAAAAGCAAAAATCCAATTATGGGAGAGGACCTGAACAGACACTTCTCCCAAGAGAACATACAAATGGCCAACAGGTATACGAAACAATGCTCATCTTCACTAGATATTCGAGAAATGCAAATCAAAACTATAAGGAGATACCACCTCACACCTGTTAGATTGGCTATTATCAATAAGACAGATAATAAGTGTTGGAGAGGCTGTGGAGAAAAAGGAACCTTCATTCACTGCTTGTGGGAATGCAAATTAGTATAACTACTGTGGAAGAAGGTATGGTAGTTCCTCAAAAAATTAAGAATAGAATTACCATATGACCCAGCAATCCTTCTACTGGGTATCTACCCCCAATTCTCTAAAACATTGGTATGTAAAGACACATACACCCCAATCAGTGTTCATCGCAGCATTGTTCAGTGGCCAAGCCATGGAAATAACCAACTGTCCCTTGATAAAGGATTGGATAAAGAAGATGTGGTACATATATACAATGGAGTACTACTCAGCCATGACATAGTGACATGTACGACAATATGAATGGAACTTGAGAACATTATACTGAGTGAAATAAGTAAATCAGATAAAGCAAAGAACTGTATGATTTCACACATAGGTGGGACATAAAACTGAGACTTATGGACATAGATAAAAGTAAAGTGGTTACCAGGGGGAGGGGTTGTAAGGGAAGGGGGGTGGGGAAGGAGGGGAAAGGGTGTAAAGAGGGACAAATATAAGGTGACAGAAAATATTTTGACTTTGGGTGATGGGTATGCAACATAATCAACAGTTCAAATGCTACAGAAATGTGTACCCGAAACCTACGTACTCTTATTGATTGATGTCACCATGTTAAAATTAAATTTTTAAATAAAATTAAAAATTATTAAAAAAAAAAGATAAAAATTAGTGCAAGGAATACCTGATGATCTCAAGTTTTTTTAAAAAAACTGATTTATAGCACTGCATCCTTCACGGATTGACAGCTGGGGAGGTCAGCTTTAAGGTTTTAATAGAGGCAAATGTTCCTTCTCTTAGTTTCCATTCATTTCTTCATTCATTGCTGGCTGTGGTTCTACCACAGTCTCTTTTCTTAGATCATAAATATGATAGCTTTCTATACAATTTGTTTAAATTCACAGGGGTTATCTTTCCATGGGAATTACTGAATCCTTCCCTCTGCACAAGGCAACTCCTGCCCAGCCCTCCAGCCTCACCTTCCAAGCCCTTCCGTAAGTAACCAGCCTCTGGCCACACAAATGGCTGGCAATGATTTTATCCTCTTTCACAGCTCTCTTTCTCTGCAGGTGCATTCATTTCCCTCTACCTGGAAACACCTCCCCACACCATCTACCCAGCCCTGTTTTGCACTTTAAGAATCTGTTCTTGGGTCCCCTTCTCCAAACTCTCCATAGCTTTTTGTCAGCATGACCACTAGTCCTCTCTTTGTATTGAAGGAGCTTCTTGTAGGTGTTCCTAGCACCTTCAATCAGTGTTAACTTGGGTCATAAGACATGTAATACATAATTTGCTCATCTAACTTGCCCCTAAAATCCAAATCATACAGATTTGAGGACAAAGACTATGCCTCTTTCATTGCTGGTTTTTCGCACAGTGCTTAGAAGAATAAAGCAGGGAATTGGTGTTTATTGAATTCATCAGTGTGACAATGTGTAACATTTGTTCTCACACTGGTTTGCCCTGGCTACATGCTAGGCCTTCAAAATCACATATATAGATACAAAAAGAGAATATAAATGACTCTTGCTCATTGTTCTATATGAATCAGATTTGTCATGTTATCTTCTAAGATCTGTATGCAACTTATATGGTATTTTTGCACTTGAAAAAATAATTCAAACATGGAGGTTAACAGACTATGTTCTTAATACTTTTCTATTAAACTTACTATTAGCACTAAAAATAGAAAAATCACATCAATTGTCGGCTCTGATCTCAAATGTTCACCTTAGTTATAAAGTAAAAAGTAATATGAGGATTTAAATGCATGTGATCAATCAACCTTCAGTTCTCTTTCCTGAATCTACATTTCTTTCCTGAAACACCACTAAAATGATAGTAAGGCTATAAAATGAAGGTGAACAAAAAAGGAAAGCAAAGAATAAATCAGAGAATGAGAACTAACACATTTTTATACAGTTAAAGTGCATGGGAATTCTGTTTCCAGATATGATGGAACAACAAGGGACTGGATTTATACACTCTTAAAACAGCCACAAAACCAAGAAAAATATTTGAAACAATGGTAAACAAGACACAGATAATCTAGTAACAAAGAAGAGTGTGATTCCTTAGAGACAGTAAACTACCAAAGTGAGTCAGACAATTATCCTGAACAGAATCTCTGGGAGAAACTCTGGGAGGGAAACCAGGTAGAACCTAGAGGACTGCCCAGGTGCAAGGACAGAGCTGGGAATGCAGGGAGGTCAAGAGTTCACAGGGCCAAAAACAGAACAGATCTATACACAGAGATCCAGAGATCTTGATTATATAGTCGAATATTGACTGATCAGTACATGCAGGTAAAAATGAAGAATTTGAAATACTATATCTAAAGTGGTACAGTATCACTTGAAGATAGGTTGTAGAAAGTGGTAATGTTAGGGGGAGATAAGACTGATAATTTCATTATATACCTAAGCGTATAGATATGCTATAAACCCTAAAGGAACCACTAGAATACTACATAGAGTAATGACTGATAATCCAACAGAGGGTATATGATGACTAATAAAAAATTATCTAAAAGGAAGCTTCAATAGAAAAAAAATGAACAAAGAATGGATGAAACAAATAGAAAGTCAACTGCAAGAGGACACATTTACCAATTAAAAGACATTAACCCTTTGAGTAGTACGAACGTTCATGTATGTCCTTGTGCCTCCTGACTGTCCAGAGTACAATTTAAAATTTTTTATTTTAAAAATGTGTAAGGCAACATTAAAAAAAAGGCAAATATATGTTCTTCTTATTTTCATAAATTGGTTATCAAACATGATTTTAAGTGAATAATACTGTAACTGGAACTAATTTCATTTTTTGAAAAAAAAAAAAAAAAAAACAGAAACAACTCACTCCCAGGAGCCAGTGAGCATGAAAAAAACTCACTACTTAAAGGGTTAATAGAACCCATGGAAGTTTCACAACGTGAAGGTCCCACACTGAAATGTACCTCCATTGATTATATCTAAATACATGGAATGATAGATGTCCAGGTTCCTGCCCCTGCCAGGAACTGCCAGATAACTAAGAGGACAAAGAGCAGGGGTCCCCAAACTTTTTACACAGGGAGCCAGTTCACTGTCCCTCAGACCATTGGAGGGCCAGACCATTAAAAAAAACTATGAACAAATCCCTATGCACACTGCACATATCTTATTTTAAAATAAAAAAAAAAACAAAACGGGAACAAATACAATATTTAAAATAAAGAACAAGTAAATTTAAATCAACAAACTGACCAGTATTTCAATGGGAACTATGGGTGCAGATGCATCCTGTGCTCTTCTCACTGAAAGAGGTGCCCCTTCCAGAAGTGCGGCAGGGGTGGATAAATGGCCTCAGGGGGCCGCATGCGGCCCATGCTGTAGTTTGGGGACCCTTGACATAGAGGTTTTTTCCTGTGGGGCTAGACTGGCGTTTCTAACCCAGGGCACAGCTCAAGTCAGAAAGGATGTTTGGGGCTGAAAACATGGGCTTTAAATTCAAGTTCTGAACAACAGCATCCCTCCCTAGTTTCCTTTCTTTACTCCCTGTCCCCAGCAAATAATCAGCACACATGTGAAGTATACTTTCTATAGAAAAGGCACAGGCAAAAGAGGGTATGGAGAAAGAAAGAAGAAAGGAGGAAAGAAAAGAAGGAAGGAGGAAACAGAAGAGTCTTGAGATAGCGCAGGGTGATAGGAGGTGGGACACCTGAACACTCTAGTTTGTATCGTGAAAGAACTGAAGGGAGCCTGACCAGGTGGTGGCGCAATGGATAGAGTGTGGACTGGGACGCAGAAGACCCAGGTTCAACAAAGGAGGGTGGGATAGGGAGGAGGGGAGGGGCACAGGGAAAACCAGACAGAAGGTGACAGTGGACAATTTGACTTTGGGTGACGGGTATGCAACATAATTGAATGATAAGATAACCTGGAGATGTTTTCGTTGTACATTCGTATCCTGATTTATTGGTGTCACCCCATTAAAATTAAAAAAAAAAAAAAAAGAACCTGAGTTCGCCAGCTTGAGCATGGGCTCATTTGGTTTGAGCAAAGCTCACCAGCTTGGACCCAAGGTCACTGGCTCCAGGAAGGGGCTGCTCAGCCTGCTGAAGGCCCGCGGTCAGGGCATATATGAGAAAGCAATCAATGAACAACAAAAAACTAATGATTGATGCTTCTCATCTCTCTCCGTTCCTGTCTGTCTGTCCCTATCTATCCCTCTCTCTGCTGACTCTCTCTCTGTCTCTGTAAACAAACAAAAACTAAAGGGATATGGCACCTCTAAAATGAGACGAGGATGCTACAAAAAAGTACCCTTAAAGAATAAAAAGGAGAAAATTTTTAATAGGACTAGAGCAAAAAAAAAATCATAATATGGTTAGAATATAAACTGTCAGAAATCTCCTCGAAAACAGAACAGAAAGACAACAAAAGTATGGAAAAAGGAACAAAAGATACAGCCTCAGAGAATCAACACAGAGGGTCTGGCAATTGACTTTCTACAAAAATATAGAAAGTGGAAGAAATAAAAATCTTCTTTTATTTCTTGGTTCAGGAAAAATGGAAGGCAGGTTTCCCAAAAGGAAGGTCCTACTGATTTATCTGAACACAGAACACGGCAAGATCTCTGCCAAGTGGGAGAACTGGATATTTTAAAATGCAAGATATAAATAAAAGATCTTCAAAAGTTTCAGTGAAGGGAAAAGGAGATCCCCGCTATGCTGTATCTGAAACAAATTACACAGGCATTGGCAAAAGCAGGTTTACAGTTGCTTATATGGAAAATACAATAATAAATCATAATGCAAGAATATACTCTGTGTGTACTGACAACTGTAAATTTACTTTTGCTAAACCCCGTCTATATAACATATATATGTATATAAAAGTTGTCTCCTTTGGGGCGGCACTGTTAGGCTTGCTGGCTGGTGTACCAGCTGCAAGCACTTTGCTTGATTAGCACATGAGCACGTGGCAGAGGCTCGTGTGCATAGCCTATGTAAGTTTATGGGTGCTTGCACTCAAGAGAAATGGGGATTGTGGACAGCGGATTGCCTGCCTGCCTGCCTGCCACTGCGAGGGGCCATTTTGCTCTTCCTTTGCCTGAGAAGAGGTTTCCTCTGCCTGTGTGCTTGTCCGCTGTTATGAGACTATTAAATGGAATGGCCCAGCCCTTTCCAGGTCCGCAGTTTTTCTACTGTCTGCCCAAACCCAATGTGAACCTGCCAGACCATGATGGTGGCCACCGGTATTACATCTCCCATAGAGTCATATCCTAGGTAGAAGCAAACCAAAAATCTGTACCCCATGTAACCTTTACTCATATATACTGTTAATTTTTCTACAAATTTTAAGTAATTGACAAACTGAGATATAGAGACTATATTGACTATCACAGTATTATTTTGATTTCAATATCTTATTTACACTTAAATCAACTTGTTAACCTTTAACTTTCCTGCCTTTAAAGAATCTAACTTATCAGTAATAGTTTAATACATTCTTTATTTTTTAAAATTTATTTATTAGAGAGAGACAAAGACAGAGATAGGGACACACAGGTTGGGAGGGAGAGGAGAAGTCAATTCTTTGTTATAGCATCTTTGTTGTTCATTGACTGTTTTCTCCTATGTGCCTTGACCAGGGTGGAGGGGGAACAGGAAGGGCTACAGCAAGCCAGTATCCTCTTGCTCAAGCCAGTAATCTTGAGCTTCAAGCTAGCAATCTTTAGGCTCAAGACAGCTACCATGGGGTCATGTCTATGATCCCATGCTCTCAAGCTGGTGAGCCCACACTCAGGCCTGTGAGCCCGTGCACAAGCTGGATGAGTCTGCGCTCAAGCCAGTGAGTGACCTCGGGGTTTTGAACCTGAGTCCTCAGCATCCCAGGCCAACGCTCTATCCACTATGCCACTGCCTGGTCAGGCTATTTATCTCTTTTTAAAATCAGTTATCATGTTTGACATTTTCCTTTGAACCAATGATATACATACACAATTTCAAAATTACTTTCAGATTACTAAAATGGTCTTTGCTAGACATCTCTGTGAATTTTAAAAAATCAAAGGAAAAAAGGTTTCCTTCTAACACTATTCGTTTTAACGTGTGTATAATGGTGGGTGGGGGGAGCAAGCTCTTTCTTCAGGATTTACGGAGCAGAGGGATGGAGACTCTGGGATGGTTACTGAGCAGTTGTGGCTGGGCCCTCTGTCTGCTCTGCTCGCCCCAGAGCAGGCGTACTTAGTTCTCTATGTGGTTAGCTGACCTGGGGATGCGCCTGTGTGATCCTCTAACTCAGCGGTGAGTCATCAGAACACGAGGCAGCCCAGTGGACTATAGTTTAAGAACTGCTTTATTTCAGTACTAAAGCTGGTATCTCTACTGAATGAAGACCCAGAGAAGTGAGAGAAGTATGATAAATTATCTCCCTCCAAACCCCAACTATGTACATGTACTTTTGATTTAAAATAAAAGAAAATAAGTGATTCAATGAATTAAAACATATAAGCACTAAAAGAAGTCCAATGAAGGCACATATTTAGGTTCTAAGGAGAAAAGTACTGACTTTTTAATGGCTCAGAGAAAGGTGACGCATATCTCTTATTTGCCACTAATCCATATCAAGGTCCTCAAAGCCCCATCCTCAAGAAAGCCAAGATCTCTGGGCATGTGGCCACAGCAGGGCTTTTTGTTTTTTTTAAACTCTTTAGGTAATTTTAATGTATTGTAAAGGCTGAGAAACATCTATTAGCTGTATTTCAAGAATTTTTTCTCACTTAATAACATGTTCAACATCTACATATATAAAGGAACTTTTGGAGGCACTGGGAACATACAAATGAATAAAAATTAATAAGCATTCGTGGGGGGCTTAAAATATAGCAGAGGAAAATTGAAAGGTGTAATACCAGTGGCTGAGGCCAGGCAGCTGCACATTGGATTCAGGCAGATGGCAGAACTGTGGAGCTGGAGAAGCGTTGGGCCATTTCATTTAATAAAGTCTCACAATGGCGGACAAGCACACAGGCAGGGGAAATCGCCTCTCAGGCAAACAAACAGCAAAATGGTCCCTCACAGTAGTGGGCAGACAATCCGTGCATCCCCAATCCCCCAAATCTCTCAAGCACAAGCACCCATAGCCTTTTATAGGCTATGCATACGTGCCTCTGTCAGGTGCTTACGTGCTAATCAAGCAAAGTGCTTGCAGCTGGTACACCAGCAAGCAAGCCCCACATAAGGTAATAGCCAAGTTGTAATAAATGAGGTAAAGAGATATCAAGAAAAATATATGTAACAGATGTAAGTAATGACATAAATATATAATGGGATAACACTACGACCTAAAATTATCATTTTAAATTAAAATAAAAGGTAAAATTCAGTAGGTCCAAACATTTTACTAAAAACCTCTCTGAATAAGGGTGTTCTAAAATAAAAACATTGTAATTCTAGGTATAAAATTATTCTGCAAATTATTTTACAGAAAGTTTCTTCGGGCCAGAGAATTTGAACAATAACTTTCTCCTATTTTTCCTTTGTATTCATACTTTACTTTGCACCACTCAACGGTGAAAACACAAGCATGGCTTTAGGATCATGGGGATCCCAGTATAGACTTCCTTCAACACCAATAAATATACAAAGGAAAGCAGCATAGATGAGCAGGATAATGCTACTTGTAAAGCCCAACTTTAATTCAGAAATGAGTCAGTTTCAATTTTTATTCATTGTATAATTCTTTAACTCGAAAACACCAAAGTGAATGTTCCACTTTGCTTTTATTTTGCTTGCTTCCCCTTACACATTTGGAATTATTTTTCCCATTCTTTTGTTAATTTAGAAAAATAAAAAAGCTAAAAGCACTTCTTTTTCTCTTCTCCCCCCTTCCTCCCTCTCTTCCCTCTTCCCTTCGCTCTCTCTCATGTGTATGTGGTATATGTTTCTGTGTATGTGTGTGTTTTATTTAACGTATCAGCTTTGGCTAATATAAATTTCATTCACAGTATGGATACAGAAGACTGGTCTTTGGGTACAGACTCTCAGTGGCTCTGTTCTACCCGTGCATAAGCTTCCTTTGAAAGAAAAGCTGAAAGTCCCCAAAAGAAATGGTGAGAGGTGGGGGCAGTAATAGAATATGTGATTTTCCATCATGAAGCATATATATGGATTTTCAAACCTGAATAATTATATTTGTTATATTTCCCTGAAAATATGACAAAAATATTTTATCTGACAATTCATTTATGCATTTTCATTTGTTAGAATGAGTTTGTATATGGCTTATCTGTCACTAAATTAATGATTTTAGATATAACAATGCAATTATTTGACAATTATATATGTTAAAACCTAGAGGGCTCCCAGTTAAACTGGCAGAGCAGGTACACACGGTGTTTACCTCCTTCCATGACCACGTCAAAATTAAACTAGATTTCAAAACACCCATCATGGGGAATCACCTGAAGATTAGCTGGACAGAACTCCTATAACTAAGGGTAGAAATAAGAAACTACATGAGACTGGTAGAAGGGACAAAGACATGAAATGAGCAGGTCCCAAACCCACAGTGTGGCAGGTAAGTAGGATATTTTCTGTGGATACAAAGTTGGTCCAATATTCTGAAATTACTTAATGTGAGAAACCACAAACAAAATGAAGAATAAAAATCATATATCACTAGATGCCGTAAAAGCATTTGACAAAATCCAATATTCATTCATAATAAAAACTCTCAGCAAGTAAAAATATAGGGAACACACCACAATATAATAAAGGCTGTCCATGATAAACTCATAGTTAGCATCATACTCAATGAGGAAAAGCTAAGAGCACTTTAAGTTCAGAAACATGAAAAAGTCCATTTTTACCACTTACATTCAACATAGTTTTGTAAGTCCTAGTCACAGCAATCATAAATGAGAAAGAAATAAAAGACATTCAAATTGAAAAGGAAAAATAAAACTGTCATTTTTCAGATGAGATAATACTATAGAGAATGCTAAGGAATCAACTAAAAAACTATTAGAATAATAAATGAATTCAGTAAAAGGTAGAAAGATACAAAATTAATATGCAGAAAACAGATGCATTTTCATACACCAGTAACAAACTATCCAAAAAACTTTTTAAAAATTGTGCAATTTATAATTGCACCAAAAAGAAGAAAATACCTAAGTATAAATTTAACCAACAAGAAAAAAGACCTGTACCCCCCAAATTATAGGAGATTAAAAGAATTAATTGAAGAAGATAGAAATAAATGGAAGTATATCCTGTTCTTATGGACAAGAAGAATTAACATCATTAAAATGTCCATACTACCTAAAGCATTTCTGATTCAATGCAACCCCTATAAAAAAACCACTGGTATTTTTCTCAGAACTAGAACAAATAATCCTAAAATTCATGTGGAACCATAAAATACCCCAGTTAGTTTAGAAGCAATGTTAAGAACAAATTTGAAGGCAACATGCTACCTGATATCAAACTGTACTGCAAGGCTATTGTAATCAAAACAACATGGTACTGGCATGAAAACAGATACATACATCAATGGAACAAAAGAGCCCCCAAATAAACCTACACCTATATGGTCAACCTATGATATGGCAAAAATATACAATGAAATAAAGACAGTCTTTTTAATAAATTGTGTTAGGAAAACTGGACACCCACACACAAAAGAATGAAACTGAATCACTTTATTATACCATATACAAGAATAAACTCAAAATGGATTAAAGACTTAAATGGAAGACCTAAAACCATAACAGACCTAGAAGAAAATATAGGCAGTAAACTTTTTGAATTCACTCTTAGTAATTTTTTGGGCTAAGTCTCCTCAGGCAAGGAAAAGAAAAAATAAACAAATGGGACTACATCAAACTAAAAAGTTTTGCATAGTGTTGAAAACCATCAACCAAATGAAAAGATAACTGATGTAATGGGAGAAGAAAATCACCAATGATACATTTGATAAGAAGTTAATATCCAAAATATATAAGGAACGCATACAACTCAACAGCAAAAAGCAATTAAATTAAAAAACAGGCAAAGGACCTGAATAGACACTTCTCCAAAGAAGACATACAGATGGCCAATAGACATATGGAAAGATGCTGAATGTCACTAATAATCAATAAAATGCAAATTAAAACCATAAGGAGATACCACCTCACATCTGTCAGAATGGCTAATATCAATAAATCAACAAACAACACGTGTTGGTCAGAATGTGGAGAAAAAGGAACCCTCTTACATTGTTGGTGGGATTACAAATTGAAGCAGCCACTATTGAAAACAGTATGGAGGTTCATCAAAAACTTAAAAACAGAACTATCATATGATCAAGTAACCCAGTTCTGGGTATTTATTTGAGGAAATCAAAAACACTAATTCAAAAAGACATACGTACTTCCATGTTAATTGCAGCATTATTTACAATAGTCAAGATATAGAAGCAACCTAAATGTCCATCGATGAATGGATAAATAAAAGTTAGTACATATACACCATGGGAATATTATCCAGCCATACAAAAGAATAAAGTCTTACCATTGTGACAACATGAATGGATTTAGAGGGTATTATGCTAAATAAGATAAGTCAGTTGGAGAAACACAAATACCATATGATTTCCATTTTATGTGGAATCTACAAATCAGGTGAACAAATAAAACAAACTCATAGATCAGAGAACAAATTGATGGTTGCCAGATGAGAGTGGAGTGTTGAATGAAAAAGAAAAATAGGAATTACAGATTGCCAGTTATGAAAATAGTCACAGGGATGTAAAATACCCCATAGGAAATATAATGAAAAACATTATAATAATATGTATGGTGTCATATGGTACTAGACTTTTATTGGGTAATCACTTTATAATTTATGTAAGTGTCTGATCACTATATGGTACATCTGAACCAATATAATATTTTATGTCAACTGTAACTGAATTATAAAATATTTTAAGAAATACCTTATAAAATAAAAAAAACACCCAAATGAAATCCAACAACAAAAAATCTTTATAAAGAAACACAATGTTATCATATTAACATACTCTAAACAGATCTGAAAAGTCTTATCAGCATGTAAGCTCTCATTTATAACAAGGTTTAGTGAAATATGTCTGGGTTTAGGAGATAACTTTCAGGTCAGAAAGCCATGTTAATAAGTCTGGTTCCTAAAAGTGAGACAGAGAAAGACCCCAGGGTATAGGTATCCATCCTGAGAGATTCCCCTGAATGGAAAACTCCATTTAATCAGTGGTTATCAATCCTAGTAGACCTAATGTCCTCTTTTAGTATTTTGAAATGAAATCCAGATAATATAACTTATCTACCTACATGATTTATAAAACAAAAGTCAATATACTATTTTAACTGTAATTTGGAGATGTAAAATAGAAGTAATTTACAGTAAGTCATCCATCTCAGTATCTAAAAAAATACTCAGGCAAGGCTAACCTGGAAGATATAAAAAGCGGTCAGTTGTTTGCACCTACGTGTAAACGCACCGGAGTGAAATTTAGTGTGATGGCTGTGTGTCATCTGGAAATTCAGATGTCACAGGGGCACTGCCAGAACTGATTGATGTCTTTTCCGAGATGGGAAAACCTTATGGTCAACTCACAAGTAAAACAAATGACAGTTTTCCTTCAATTTACACACTACAGTATATGTTACAGCATTATGTCAAAATTAAGTGTATATTATTACTGAGCAAAAATATTTTTTATATTTAAATTGGGTTTATGTTTAAACTAAGAAAATTATAATGACTGTAGTACACAGAATGTCCAGAAGGTCAGTTTAAGGTCAAGTGGGATGCAGAACAGTTCTTTGTTGAGTGTGGATGTCCCATGCAGGACAGAATACAGAGTATCCCTGGCCCCACCCAGTGACAGGCAATAAAACCTTCATACATTTACAAAGTGGCTTTGATGGCTAGTACTATTGCCACTGAGAACCACCAGTCTAGAGTTTCAGGGAAGCTGGAACTCTGCAATGGCCATCAGGAAATCTGGAGAGCAGTGACACAAGAAAACTTGGGAAATGGGACAAATTATCTTCTCAAGCCCTTGCAATGCCCCAGGAAATAAAAGAAATATCAACTTTCAGAGCAATGTTACAACTAGGACTAGCATTTCTGAGCAAGTTTCTCTTTCCTTCTGTTCCTTTACTAACTTCCTAACCAGTATTTATTTTAATTTTCTGGGGCATCCTCCAATCCTTCAGCTCTTGATGTGTGCCGATACCTTGCACATCCTGTGAGCTCCTTCAAGGGGAAGGTGGAAGACCAGGAGACAAAGATGCAGTCAAGCTCAGCCAAAATTTAAAATT
This sequence comes from Rhynchonycteris naso, assembly GCA_037038555.1. Classification (NCBI taxonomy): domain Eukaryota; kingdom Metazoa; phylum Chordata; class Mammalia; order Chiroptera; family Emballonuridae; genus Rhynchonycteris; species Rhynchonycteris naso. The sequence goes on along the minus strand of CM073000.1, from coordinate 159,598,586 downwards.
CTCTCACCAATAAATCAGTTTTTCAAACCCACTTAATATAGTTCATGTCAACTGCATGCCAGGCTCTGCTGATTGTAGACAGAGCGTATTTACTGCCTGACGGGCTAGATAGAGTCTTGGAAGCTAACTAGTAAAACTTACCCACATGAATAAATGCTTACCCACCATGATTTTCCACAAGGGTGGCAGTAAGCAGACAGATTCACGTCCCTTCTGGGAGGCCATCAAGAGCAGTGCGGCCGGCAGTCACTAGGTGGCAGTGCTATACCAGTTTATCTCCATGGCTGTCACCTGTGTTTGGCTTGCCAGAGCCAGGTCAGAGTTGTGGGGGGCACTGCTGGGAATACCTTCAAGTGAAAGCCCCCGTCTAGGGCATCTGGTGTTGCTCCACGTAGACAAAAGGAGTCACTGCTGATACAAACAAACCCGGGCACCCAGCAGCCCTTTTAGGGACATCCCCCGAGGCATGCATGCACGCATGTTTGCATTTATCTGGAATTCTGGGTGCTAGACCCAATCTAACATAATCAGAGGTGGCAGCCTAGCTCCATATTTCACTTTCCTGAGAGTCTTTAGACCAAAGACCCGGCTTTATTTTCTAAATCTGTAAGAAAAAAAAATTTTTTTCCCTGTGGATTTTTCTAACTAGGCCATGTTGGAATTGAACCAGTTTTTAAAAGTCAGGGTCTTTTTACTTACTCTGAGATGCAGTCAGAGGACTGCTCTGAATTCAGAGGCACTGACCCACCTCTTAATTCCCTAGTGACCCAGAGCAGCGAGTCTTAAAGGCTGAGCCTTCCTTTCTCCTAAGCGGAGGGTCATACAGGAGCACACAGGCTGGCGAGTGCACCAAGCGGATGAACACCACCCAAACGCTGCCTCATCTACTCTCGTCTGTGCGTTCTCCCCTGACCAGATCCTTCTCTGTCTGTGTAAAAGTAGACGAAGTCAAGTCATTCCTTTTGCTGGTGTGTCCTGCTAACAGATGAGGTGGCACACCTAAGGGCTTTTCTGAACACAAGCAGCTTTTAATTTCACTCCTCTCCACCTGCCCCACAATTCCTTTGTCACTCACTGTCAATGAGCACAGTGACTAGTATCTCTAAAATGTAAAAGAGCAGAAAGGGCTGCAGGAAGGGAGGAGGGCAAGGAGGGGTGAGTCAGGAGCTCTCTGGGCAGAGCAGCAGCACTGCGGGTGAGGAAGTGAGGAGGGTGAGGGGGTGAGGGGACTGAGGGGGGTGAGAGTGAGGGGGTGAGAGGGTGAGGGGAGTGAGGGGGGTGAGAGTGAGGGGTAAGGGGGTGAGGGGATGAGGGGGTGAGGGGGGTGAGGGGATGAGGGGGGTGATGGAGTGAAAAAGAGAGGGGGTGAGGGGAGAGAGGGTGGTGAAGGGGGAGAAGGAGTGAGGGGAGTGAGGGGATGAGGGGGCTGAGAGGGTGAGAGGGGTGAGGGGGTGAGGGAGGTGAGGGAAGTGAGGAGGTGAGGGGGGTGAGGGGGATGAGGGGGGTAAGGGGAATGAGGGGGGTGAGGGGAGTGAGAGGAGTGGGGGAGTGAGAGGAGTGAGGGGGTGCGGGGGGTAAAGGGGGTGAGGGGGTGAGGGGGATGAGAGGGATGAGGGAATCGGGGGGAGGGTAAGGGGGGTTAGAGGAATAAGGGGGATGAGGGTGGTGAAGGGGGTGAGGGGGTGAGGGAGGTGAGGGAAGTGAGGAGGTGAGGGGGGTGAGGGGGATGAGGGGGGTAAGGGGAATGAGGGGGGTGAGGGGAGTGAGAGGAGTGGGGGAGTGAGAGGAGTGAGGGGGTGTGGGGGGTAAAGGGGGTGAGGGGGTGAGGGGGATGAGAGGGATGAGGGAATCGGGGGGAGGGTAAGGGGGGTTAGAGGAATAAGGGGGATGAGGGTGGTGAAGGGGGTGAGGGGAGTGAGAGGAGTGAGGGAGTGAGAGGAGTGAGGGGGTGAGGGGGATGAGGGAGGTTAGGGGGTGAGGGGGTGAGGGGGGTGAGGGTACTTAAGTCCACATAGTAAGGTGAGTAGGAAGAAAAAAAGATGTTCAGCAACAGGAAGTTCAAAGAAACAAGCTTGCAACCTCTCTATACCATTCTGCTCCACTGCCTCCTCGGGCTCTTCCTCCCACCAACACTAGCACCTCCATCGTCCGGGTGCAGGTGCGGGGAGGAGGTACACTTCTGTGTCTAGTACCTATCATGCATTTCTGAGAGACAATGGACAGGCTCCTGTGCAGGGCTTCAGTCAACTGAAAGAGAATATGCCCAATGATCCAAACCAACCCAGCTCCAAGGTGCCAAGTCGACAGTATGCAATTATAAATGAATTCTAAATTTTTAATTTTCAAACTGCAGCAAATGGAAATTCCTACTTAGAAACCTTATTCTTCAACACTTCCCAGTTCCAGGCTATGCTTCTAGAGAATCAAAACATTCCTGAATGTCATCATTTTATTCCTCGGAGAGAAAGAAGCAGAGAGTCAGAATACTTGAGCCACCAAACCTGGAGTGTAGAGACAGCTCCCGGGGACACTGCGCTGAAGGTGAGGCCAGCAAGGCTGAGGACAAGGACCACACACTGTCTGAGAAGGTCATTTTCAAGGTTTACCTGTTAAATTTCCCCCTCCAATGTTAAAAATTAGTCTTGGATTTCCTACTAATTGCACCTTGCTTGACTCAGCATGGGCAGCTAAAATATAGACTGCAATACCACACATCACTCCTGGAACTGAAGCATAGGTCCCGGCTCAGGAAGAAGGAACACGAGCGGGAATGGAACCCAGCCAACCACCATGGGTCTGTTGATCCCCCACCATGTAAAGTCCTCAACAGAAACAATCAAATTGAACTGCAATTGAAACAGTATGTTCTGTTAAATGTAAAAAATAATTTTTATGCAAGCAGAAAAATAGGAAAGAATGAAGGATAACAAAAAACAGAGAGGCTGAAAGCAATGAAAAAGAGGAAATAAACAGTTAAAATTTCTGCAAATAAAAGTTTGAAGAATGTAAATAATTGTAGAAGAAAATCACTACATAAACCATGAAAACTCAAAAAACTGCCTCTAGCCAGCCTACTGACAAAACAGTAAGAAATCAGCCTCACTGCATAGCATCATGCACCAATATATAGATTGCAGAGCTTTCACTAGTTCTGACTGAAGTTTCCAACCAATCTGGGAAAAGAACAATGAGAACAGAAAAATACCCTCAAAATTACTTTATATTTTAGGAATATAAAATGGTTATCAAAAACATTTCCTGGCTGAAAGAGTATCACCTGGAGGAGCAAGGTGGACAGTGTGCATTCTTAGTAAGATGAGCTACGTACTCAGCTCACCAACCTACACTGGTAAATGGATGGCTGATACCAAATACAGTGGAGTTTGCCCCCAAAGAATCATGTTAGCTTGCCAATTCGGTTAGAGTAACTTTGTTACACAGAGTATTCAGGAACCAATAAAAAAGAATACTGCAAAGGGAAGCCGTGATGCAAAATGACCCCTGCACTTTAGCTGTTTGCTTGCAAACAAAAACCATCCAGGATCAGAATTACAAAAATCAAACCTGTGAGCTTAAGTGTAGTTGTGCAATGCTTGCCAGTTATCTCTTCAGTCTAACCACATGCCAATGATATGATCATCTTAAATTCTATTTGGGATTAGCCAAAAAACATTTATGTGTGTGTGTGTGTGTGTGTGTGTGTGTGTGTGTGTGTATACACACACACACACACACACAAACATATAAATAATACATAATCACAGTCAACAGTTTGGCGATGGCCAAAGGGAAAGGGGGTAAAGGCCAGGTAGAGGTGAGGTGGGAAAAATGGGGACAGAAAGAGATGTTGTTATGGGCAAAGGGCACACAATAAGGTGGGCCGATGGTGTTTGTTGAGTTGTACATTTGAAACCTGTATAATTTTGTGAGCCAATGTCATACCAATAAATCCTATTAAATATTCTATTCCTGTTCAACTGTACTAACCAAATGTGAGCTCTCCAAGCCCAGAAACTGCTTTTTATTAAAATGAAAAAATTAGGATTAAAGTAGTCAAACCCTTAGCCAAATGCAACAGCTGGATCTAAAAGCACAAAATCCTCTGCGGTTAACTTAGATGAAGGGTTAGCTAGCAATGCGGGTCAAGGTCAACAAGCAGGACCAATCCTACCTTTCCCCTCCATCTACCAAATCAGGCTAGCAATTAGCATGTGCAAAGCTTGGTAAACACCAGGGTACAGGCTTCCAGGGCTAAATTATTTGTATGTGTTCTAGATAGGCTTTGAGGCAGCTTACAGGAAATACCTAACCTGAAAACATACACATTAGAATAGGAAGTAGGAACTTCATTACAGTACTGTCCAAAAGAACTTTCTGAAAAAATTATGAAAATGTTTAAGTCTGTGCTGTGTAATTCACTAATCCGTAGTCACGTGTGCCTATTTGAGCACTTGAAATATGGCTAGTACAAAGGTGGAGCTTTAAATTTTATTTCATTTTATCTAACTTAAAATTAAAATTAAAAAGCCATGTGAGATGAAAGGCTGTCATGTGTGCACGGAAACTGGCCAGCATGAAGACCAGGGCAGGAGAGCCCCAGAACTCATGTAGTCCCGCCTTAACAACATGGCTGTTTTAATTCAGCCATAATGTTCACTCTGAACTTCTCTCCACTAAAGTGAAATGGGATAAAGAAGTACAATACATATCCTGACTTCCAGGATCTGTAAATACATATACATGATATTCAATGCTTCATTAACATTTGCTTGCTTATTTTGTTGTTATGCTTTTTAGGTAAAGGAAAAACACATGTTTTAAAGAAATAAGTTGAATTTTAATTGATTTGTGTATATTAATTCACTCAAACATGCAATGCTTCCCTAGTCCATGGACAAGATGTACGAGGTGCTGGGCCATCAGAAAAGACCAAATACCCCCGCCCAACAGTTCTGCCATCAACAATGCGTGAAGGACATTTTAGTCTCCACAGGCAGGCCACACTCCCTCGTTCTTCCCATCAGGCCTGCTTTCCACAGCCCTACCCATACTGGGCACAGCTGGTGCTTAAGACTCATATGCAGGTAGCACAGGGCAGGTGCCCTTTGGGTTGACAGTTTGCCAAACCAAACAACCGGATCATCCCAGAGTGCTGCTCTCATTATCAGTATTCAAATTCGGCTCACTTGGCATCCAATTGCAAAAACTGACAGACTGGGCTCTAACAAGTCATGAATTTAGAAGATAATTTTGTGACTTGTTTAGTGATGTGTATATTGATAGCAAACTACAGGAAAAAAGAAGTCTCGGGAATGGGTGCGTAGACGATCTTTTATTACTCTGTGTCTTTTGATATATGTCAAAATTATTTCAAAACAGATGTTTCTGTGGTGAGAATGAATATTTTATTTATTCAGCCACTTAGCTCATACATCGCCACAGTTTTTAAGCAGTGTTGAAGAACGATGCAGCCCACAATGGCTTTCTTTTTGCTCCATTTGATTTAATTAACATGTTTGTTTCTTAGCTTTTATGTTTTACTGAAAAGCAACATTTTTCATAAAGTCTCTCACTGATGTAAAGGCAGCCTGAACACTTTATCAAAGTGCTGACTTCTGAAATGAAAGACGGAGCTCAATAAAAACTGCCACACATTTTTTTCTCAGTCACTAAATGGAGATAAAATATGTTGTGGGCATTTTTGTGTCTATTATGTTAGGGATTTATTGGATTCTCAGTTAATAACCACACGCTATTAATATAAGGGATGATTATCCGGTAATCACTTGGCAGATGTCAATTCATATACAGGGTGAGGCAAAAGTAGGTTTATGGTTGTGAGTACATAAAACAATGAATTAATTCTTTTATTATTTATTAATTATTATATTATTTTCTACATGAACAACTGCAAACTCTCTTTTCTCCAAAATGTGTTGCCCAGGGCATAGCTTTTAAACTCACAAACCAATTATAGATATATGTAATATAACATATGATATAGGTTACTTCCGCAATTCAGAGTTGTGATCTGATACAACATAGGAACCATCTCCCCTTTGTTTTATGAGAATGACAAGGACCACAAGAATACCTGGTGGCCTTGAAGTGGCGGCTTAGAAACAGAACATAATTCACAGAGAATGAAGACTCACACTGTGCAAGTCACTGTGCTTGGTGTAATGTGGGGTGCAAGAAGGAAAATATTCTGGGGCAATGTGGGGGTTAGCTAGAAAGAGCAGCGGTCTTCCCGCGCATCTGTGTCCTAGTCCGCTGCCTGGATGGAGACACAGGGAGTTCAGTGTTCACCACGGCAGCTGGGGCATGCACAGGGCTCTGGGGAGGCTCTGGTTATTGCAGCACCCTAACATACCAATGTGCTCTGTCTCCAATCAGTGTCATTTATGCATCACATAGCTGTCCTCCCTCCATATCCCTCTCCTCTGTTAAGGGTACCTCTAGACATCAAGCTACCCCAAATCAGACAAGTTGGTGTTACCTTTAACTCTGACTCATCCCTGAAATTAAGGAGCCATGACATTCTGGGGCATCCACCTTCAAACGTTCCCAAATACAGCCATTTCTTCTTGCCTAGTGCTCTGCTAGCCATTCCAGTCTTAATTCTTGCTTGTCTCAAACTTGCATTCTAAGCTCCACCTAAAGCACTTTTAATTCATGGGGTACAGGTTGTTCTTACCCCTCCAGACCTCTGCACATTCTATCATTTCTTCTTATCCTTTAATCCCCCTTTTAGCCTGGCTTCTAGTTCTCAGCATCCCACCTTCAAATTCGCATCTTAGCACTTTCATCCCTCCCCCGCCTCAGAGTGAGCCAGGTACCCCCTCTTGCGTGCTCCCTTGGCACCAGCGATCAGCCCTGCTGCATTCTCACCACATGCAGGAGGGGTGCAATCTGTGTCTTTTCAAAGCTATATGCCCACTGCTGAATAGTGTCATGGCTATTGCATGGTACAGGCTCAAAAACTAGATTTTTAGTGAATAAATAAGAATTCCACCTTATTCCAGAAGATGATGGAGGCTTAGTTAGTTGAAACGGACACTTGACCAGCCTCCCAGTCTCCTTGTCTCAGGCCCATCCCTCTGCATCCTCAGTCCCACTGTTCTGAGTCACCTTTCTAAAAAGCATAAATTGAACCTACAATGGCTCCCCACTGCTAAGAAAGAAAAGCCCTATCTCCTTAGCAGAATGTCCAATGCCATTGAAAATGTGGTCCCAACCCATCTTTTCTGCTGCTTCTTCCTATCACTAGCTACATGCCAAACTCTGCTGCTTTTCCCTTGGCTCCGGATTGTTCTTACTTACCTCCCGATCTCCAGCACCCACACATCTGAGAAGCGTCCTATGCTTTCCTTAGGCACAAGTCCAGATGTCTACCACTGCATTTGTATTCAATTGCAATTTTATTTTGTTATTTGTCTCTTTTGCTGGTCATGGAGCACCCCAAGGGGGCACTGCCTCTTAAGTCCCACTGACTGGTTGACTACTTCGTTCCCAGCAGGAGCCCAACAAATGTTTGTATAACAGATTACAAAAAGTTCACATTCTGCACGCTTAATCACTAAAGACATTTAATTTTGGAAGTTATTTGCTTTAAATAGGGACATAAAAGAAGGATAAACAAGACTTAATACAGCTATATTTTTGCCATATAGTCAAATAGTAAGAGAAATATATTACTTAGAATATTAATATTCATGTTCTTACTTAAGTTTATACCATTTTGTGTTGTGATATGTTATAATTTATTTATTGCTAATGTGTCTTAACTTTAACAAATTAAAAAAATTTATGGACTTCTATAAAAACCTGGATTTTATATTAGTTTTAGTTCAATAATTCTAAACCCACCAAATAAATAACAATTATTAACTCCTTTCTCCAAGATAAAAGGGCAAGTTTGTCAATGTGTAAGATACTATATATTTTAGGCATTTGCTAATTCGTAATTCTTGTGTTTTTGTTCTTTTTTTAATTCTTCAGTTTTATTTTGACTCTAGAATATTCCTTACATAATACCAATGAAATAACAACTAATGATTCAAAAATTCTTTCTATATATCAGGGTTCGGGAACCTTTTTGGCTGAGAGAGCCATGAACACCACATATTTTAAAATGTAATTCTGTGAGAGCCACACAATATGTTTAACACTAAATACAAGTAAATGTATGCATTTTATGTAAGACCAACACTTTTAAAGTACAATAATTCTCTGAATTCTTTTTAATAACGTTGTAATGCTGTTGTTAACCAATGATGAATAAAGTACTTTTACTACCATTAATGCGAATTCTGGTGCTGCAGAGTTTTGCTGATGGCTTTGTAGTCTGGTTGATACATGGTGAGGTTAAGCTTCATGCAGGCGTTGAGACTTCCATGCATTAAACGTGATGGTAGGTTGGTCTTAACGTTCTTTAGATGTGAGAAAGACTGCTCACATGCATACGTAGAGCCAAACATTGTTAGTACAGCAATACCCACACGCTGCAGTGTGTGGTATGTGACGGGAAGCGCATTCCAAGTTTTGACAATCAGCTGGTCCGCGGGTTAAAGTTTTTTCATTTCTCCCCACTGTGTTTGCTCGCCAACTCTGCTTGCTATTGTGAAAGTCTTTCCAAATCTTCATTCAGTGACATGAACTTATTCACCCACATGTCTGAGGCCTTCAGGTCAGCAGCTTGTAGCTCAAAATCTCTGACGGGAACCGGGAATGTAACTCAGGTTGGCGCTGTCCACTGCACACTCGTGTTAATGGGTGATGAACTTAAAAAGACGAGTGCACTCACGAAATTCTCCAAAGCGCACTTTGAATGACTGCAGGAGATTAGATGTGAAGCCCGCAAGCTGCTGGAGATCAAGATGTTGAGCAGGGTCACTTGCTGTGCATGCATCTTTAAACTTTCCCAGTTTTTCAAAGTGTAGTAAATGACCTGTTTCAATGTCATTGATGAAGAGTTCCAGCTTGTTTTCAAATGCAAACACTGCTTGTTGAAGGGATAAGACTGTATTTCCAATGCCTTGCATTTACACATAGAGCTGGTTCAGATGTTCAGTCGTGTCCATGAAATAGTAGAACTTCAGGAGCCACTCAGTGTTAGCTAACTCAGGATGCTTGACATTTTTCATTTCATAAAAAGTCCAGATTTTGCTCAGACAAGGTGCGAAACGGCTGAGCACCTTCCCTCTTGACAACCAACGCACATTGCTGTGCAGAAGCAGACCAGGATAATTATGCCCAACTTCATCCAGCAGTGTTTTCAACTGGCGATCATTTAAAGCTCGGGCAACAATAAAGTTGACCCCCCAATGACCAGCAACATCACCTCACAAGCTGCTCACCACACTTCTGAGCACAAAGCATCTCCTGATGTAGGATGCAGTGAAAACTTAGGATGGGTCTCTTTTTATGTTCATGAAGAAGTGCTACGAATCCTCTGTTTTTCCCCACCATGCATGGAGCACCATCAGTACACACAGAAATAAGTTTATCCATAGGTAGATTATTTTCTTAGAGAACTCAGTGAAAGACTGGAATAAATCCTCCCCTCTTGTTGTTTCTTTCATAGGCAAAACAGCAAGACTTTCCTCACATAGTTTGTCACCGACAGCATACCTTGCAATAACGCTGAACTGGGATAAATGGCTTACGTCTGTTGACTCATCCAAAGCGAGAGAAAAGAATGGTGCTGCATTTATGTCCTCCACTTGTGTTGCCTCAATTTGATTTGCCATCAGGATGGTACGATTATGAACAGTTCTTGCCGACAGAGGCATGTCTTTTATTCATTTGCTTATTTTGTCTTTATCAAAAAAGTCGTCCAAAGGTTCATTGGCAACATCAAGCAAGAATGTTTTGGCATACTCCCCATCTGTGAATGGCTTTCCATTTCTCACAATTACTAAAGCACCAGCAAAGCTAGCCGAATTCCAGTCACCTTGTTGGGTCCAAACACGGAGTTACTGCTGACTAGCTTGCACTCTACACAGTAGCTCTTGACATGCTTTCTTCCTGCTGTCCCTCGCTGGATATTTCGAAGCAACTATAGAATGGCATGTGTCGAAGTGCCTCTTTACATTTGACCGTTTCATCAATGCAATTTTATCATTGCATATTAGACACACTGCAAAACCTGCTCTCTCCACAAAGGCAAATTCCTGCTGAAAAGTACGATACTCCTCATCTTTTTTTCTTTTAGGCATCTTCTTCATCAAAAGGGTTTCTGCAATTAGCAAGCTGACTATTTGAATAAAAGGAGGGAAGTTTACTTTCTGACCTCACATCGACCGGTGTACGTTATGCATTATCCAATAAAAATTTGGTATTTTCCCAGAGGACAGCTGTGATTGGTTCCAGCCATCCACAACCATGAACATGAGCAGTAGGAAATGAATGGATTGTAATACATGAGAATGTTTTATACTTTTAATGTTATTATTTTTTTATTAAAGATTTGTCTGTGAGCCAGATGCAGCCATCAAACGAGCCACATCTGGCTCGTGAGCCATAGGTTCTTGACTGCTGCTACATATGAACATGAAGATTATATGACAAAATGATAGAAACAGCAAATACATTTTAAAACAACTGTATTAAATACCCCGTTATTAGCATGTATATGTGTACAAATAAATAGCAACATGCCTCGGGCCCAAGGGTCTAATGATTACAAAATCTACAAGACACAAAGTAACACAGGGATCTGCAGCAAAGGAAGAAGTTGATAAGGCTGAGAACTACTAACACAGCAGCAGAGATTAACATCAGATAACAAAATAACTCAAATAAAACAAGATGTACCCATACAATGGAGAGATATCCTAGAAAGACTAAGAAAAAAATACCCTCTCTGTCACTTTTAGTTAAGAGAAAGAAAATTCAAATATACTAGTAACTAAGATTTACATTTCTTCTCCTCAAAGTTTTTTCTCTGCATAGTCATTGTCTCATTTCCCTATACTTATAAATTGATAATAGGATCTTAGAAGCCATTCATTTTAACTTCTTTATTGAATAGCTAAAGAAATGAAGGGCTAGAAATGTGAACTGAATGTTCGAGGTGACGTAATTAATCCAGGTCCCTCTACTTCCAATCACACACTCCGGCTTCCCCTTCTGAGTGAGTCTGAAGTTTGCCAACTGTATATCTTTTTTCAATAGGTGCTAACCATGGATCTATTTCATGTGCCTTCACAGATTATTTCTACTATAAAAATTTTAAAAGCTGCTAAAATCAGTATCCTTCATTAAATTGCTTTCCTGAGAGCCCTTGAGGACAGAAAAATAATTTTAGTGAAATCCACTTATTCATAAGAAATTAAATATTTTATGCAATGGATAATTTGAGATCCTTGTGTTCTTGTTCTTTTTTAACTCTTCAATCCGATTTAGAATCTGGAAGCAAGACATTCCTTACATAATCCCAATGAGGCAGCTCCTAATGATTCTAACGTTCTTTCTACATGAGAACAATGAACATTATGTGACCAAATGCTGAAAATAACCTACAAGGTTTCCACTGAAGCAGAAAATTTTTAAATCAACTGTTGGCACTGTATTAAAGACCCCCATGTTCTCATGAATTTAATTAGGCATTCTCTTGTAGAAAACCCTTACAAACACTCTGGTGCTGGCATTTGAGGTCCTCTAAATGAGGTTCCAATCTGCCCTCCGACCTTACCTTGACACACTATGTTCTCAAACAGAACCACCAACTTGTGTGTTCCCTTTTCAACTTGTCCCACATCTCTCCCTCAGTTCACAACTCCATTTCATCTTCTTAGGTCTTGTTCAAATGACACGTATTTCAGTCTACCACAGCATTTTCTGTTCCTCTCTTGGGCATTTATCTACTTGTAATGTGCACTGCTGTTACTGGAGAATGTCTTCCAGCTATCCTGTTAGCCTGTGGACTCTAGAGGCAGGTCCATGGTCCCAGTCTCCCAGTCTTTTTAAACAGCCATCCAACAGCCCTGGCAGCACTAGGCAACGTCTGTAGAGCAAGCAGGTACTCCACAAAGATTTGTTGAAAGAAGGTAGGAAGGGGACAGCTGTATCCCACATGAGAAGCCCAGATTTTGAATGACAGCAAGCTGAGGTCCAAGTTAAAGAAGGGTCTTGTTGAAGTTTAACTCACGTAAGTGAATGTTTGATCATCTAATCCCAAATAACCAGGCAACTCTCTACATCAAACTATTTTTATGGCTTATGTTTTTTTCCCCCCATAAGTACACTATATAAATGTCCCCATCCTCCTAACCTGAATATGTAGAACAGGAGATACTTTTTCCTTCTCTCTCTACAGTGTGTCCATAAAGTCACGGTGCACTTTTGACCAGTATCCAGTCAAAAGTGGACCGTGACTTTACGGACACACTGTATATTTGACTCTACACTGTCACAGTCATCCTGCACTGGGGTGGGAAGTTGTCCCCAAATGAAAATGTGCTAGCCTGGTTTCTCTTGTAGTGGCATTTTTACTGTTTTACTTGTTTTTCTGACTGTCATACTATCAGGTGTCACTAACTGCTGTTATCCCCACTCCGGCAGCTTTCTTACCTTTCTAATTTTCAGCTCTTGGAGAAATGGGATTTTGAGCTGCACTAAAATATTGCCTAATGAAAGGGAAGAAAGCTCTCATTGAAACCACCAATTATTATTTTTTCTATGAATAAAGCACATCGCAGCTGTAAAACATATATTTTTGGCTAGTCACTGACAGTCCTGATTCTTTCTTCATTGAATTCTAGAAGGACAGGCTATTGGATAATAGATCACTGGGAGCAAAGTGAGGCAACCCAAGGTCATGCATCTCTGTTATAATGTTTATGACTTAGATAGACGGTTATATCAGTAATCTTATTACAGAAGGACACTTATATGTATTACCATGGAAGTATATCTGTGATAGCCTGTTGAGTTAAAAATATACAGATGATGTAATCATAAGAATGACTCTGTTTTTGTTTTGGAAAAAATTCTATATTGATATATAGTTTGGAAGAATACAAGCCTGATTGCCATGGAGCTTTTGCTCGCATAATAGTGGCTATTGTCAAGGATTAGGAAGACTAATGGGGGATGATTTTAGTTTACTAAACGTTTAATGACATTTAGATTTAGTTACCTTTGGAATTTTTATTTCTAACTTCTCTGCACTGTTGTCCGAGAACATAGACTATACTTTGATGCTAATTATATAACATCCACTGAGACATTTCATGAATCACATATGGTCAACTATTGAAAGCAAACTATGAAAGGAATGTATATTTACCAATTTCTGGCTATAAGATTCAAAATATGTATACTAGCTCAAGCTTGTTAATTGTGATATTTAAATCATTTACAAATTATATGTACACCATACTAACTTTGTATTCACATGCCCCATTAAATGTTGAGTTTTATCAATCTCGCACTATGATGGGGCATGTGTAAATTGCTGGTTATAATTTCCTTATTGTCCTATTGTATGTAATTTTGAAGCTATAGAGTTCAATATATACAGATAAGTTTAGAATTATTATGTTTCTGGTGAACTTTACCTTTAGTGATGTAATGATCTTTTTTATTTCTAATAAAGCTTTTTGCCTTAAAGACTTTTATTTAATATTAACAAAGCTGTACCAACCTTCTTTTGATTAGTATTTGCCTATTGTATCTTTCCCCAATCTTTTATTTTCAACCTGTTGATGTACTTATGTTTTAGATTATCTCTTATAAACATTATATAGGTGGAGTTAAAAAATTAATATAATTTATTGTGGTTATTAATATCCATGGGTTTGTTTCTAACATATTACTTTGAAATTTCAAATTGCCCTATTTACTATATGCTTCCTTCATACCATAAATATTTTAATCCTCTTTTGGCTGTTTTATATTCTAGTTTTTATTATTTTACTTATTATCCTTATAATTTTCAAAAAGACTTACTTGACCTTAGATTTTAAGGTCAATAAGCCTCCTTCTTGCCGTATGGTATGTGCCCTGTAGAGGGCTTTAAATCTAAGCCTTTTGGAAAGATAGCATTTAGAAGTCCCTTTAGGGAGGATCGGTTGATGATAAATATCCTTACTTTTTGATTATCTAATAATGACTTAATTTTTATCTTGTTTTAAAATGAAATTTAGGTAGGTACAAAATTCTAGATTGACATTTACCTTTGCCCAGCACTCTGAAGATATGCCACAGTATTCCAGCTTCTGTTTTTTGTTTTTTTAAGTTGGGATGTCTACCTATATAGGAATAACAATCACTGTGACAAATTTATCTTCTGTTACCATTTAAGATCTATTACTTGATGTTTTCTAGTTTTACTACATGTAGATTTCTTTTTCTTTATCTTGCTCGAGATTTATTAGGCTTCCAGAATCTGAGGCTTCATCTCATCAATTTAAAGAAAATTCCAGGCCTGACTTATGGTGGCACAGTGGATACAGCAGGGATCTGTTGAGGTCCCTGGTTCAAAACCCCAAACTTGCCTGGTCAAGGCACATATGGGATTTGATGCTTCCTGCTCCTCCGTCGTTCTCTCTTTCCTCTCTCTCTAAAAATGAATAAATAAAACTTTAAAAAATAAAGAAAATTCCAAGCCACATACCCCATTTTCATTATTCCCTTTTTCTGGAAATCTCACTCAAGGTACTTAAACCTTTTCATTCAGATTTCTCCCATCTACTTCTAGAGACAAAGAATAACCAGCATTCGAGAAGTATTTCTTTGGCTCTATCTTCTAATTTACTAATTCTCTGTGAATTAGCTGTGTCTAAGTAGCCACTTAACACTGATATGCCTTTTAGGTATTTTTTTTTCTTGTTTTTGTTTTTTGTCTTTTGATAGTATACTTTTTACTTTATGCTTTTCATTTGGTCTTTCTTCAATCAGTTTAGATACATATTTTTTTCTATCCCCCATATTCAAAGTCCTGGGACCACGGTGTCCCATTTTTCTGTATATGTTCACTCTGCTTACTCTATTGGTAGTTTGTATGCTCACACATTTTGCAGCCTTAGCTGATTGGAGAAAGGCTATGTCTTATGTGGGGAAAGACATCCTGCTGGTCCTGGGTGGACGTGTTTGCTTCTGCTAGGGTCCTACCTTCCAGGGATATTGATGCCTCAATTTGTAGTAATATACAGTAGACCCAGAAACAAGTGTGAGGAGGCCTGTGATTATATATTCTTCAGGTAGCCCTCTTTCTACTTCCAACCCCATCAAACACACATAGCACTCAGGCTGTGAGATAGCTATGCAATTTTTGTTTGTTTGTTTGGTTGGTTGGTTTCCTTCTGTGGTGGGAAATTTTATATTTAGTCTACTCTTTCATTAAAGGTGTATTCCCTTGGAGCAGTGTTTTTCAAACTACTGTCATGTTCCATTAGTAGTGAAATCAATTTGGTGCTGTGGTTCTCAACCTTGGATATCCATTAGAATCATCCAGGGAGCTTTTAAAACCCTGATTCCCAGGCTACAACCCAAGACCAATTAAATCAGAATCACAGAGGATGGGTTCAGCAATGTGTATTTTTATAGCTCCCGGGCGACCTGAAGGAACAGGCAAGATTGAGCACCACCATCATGACCAGTATTTTATAATAAAACTGAATGGAATACAATATAACAGACAGTACTTTAACATCAATCTTCAGGACTGTGCCTGTTGCTATAAAATCTTCTGTTCAGTACTATGCATCATCACGTTCCAATATAAATTATATCCTTTTCTGTGGTTTTCCCTTTTTAAACAAAACCTAAAAGAGTTAAACCTCTTGGTGACCAAATTAGAGTACCTGAGCCTGAGAGCCAGTGTATACCTACATTCCTGCTGCCACCTACACATCTGTACATGGAGCGTCCCTGGCTTTCTTGCATGTTCAACGTTTTCATTTTTCTCCACCTCCTCTAGATGTTTTGTAAAAGGTAACCAGGATGTCAAATTAACCATATTGCTGATATGGAATTCCAGATTTCTTTACATACTTCTGGTTTCTTTGAAATTCATTCAAAAACATGCACTATAATGTTTAAGTTAATTTTATATTTAAAATATGTTGTAATTATACTCTAATATATTCTACAAAGACAGTGCAGAAGGCATGTCAAGCATGCCTTTCCAACAAACCCACTAAAGCAGTGGTAGTCAACCTGGTCCCTACCGCCCACTAGTGGGCGGTCCAGCTTTCATGGTGGGCGGTAACAGAGCAACCAAACGGTGCTGCGATTACATACTAATCAATTAACTGTTGACCAGTCAAGATCAGGACAGCGGTCAGACTCTGTTACAGGGCATTTGTATTGGGACTGCACCTGACCTCTTTCGTGACCACCTGGCCCACATCCGTGAGTGGCCAGGTACCTGACCCCGGGTCCACACCCGCCGCTCGATCCTGCAGGAAGTTTATGACCACTATTGTTGCCCCCAAACTAGCAGTTCATAGTTTTATTACCCTATAGACAAAGAACTCCATGGTTTGATGCTTCTTTCTATGACAGAAACTGCTGGACAATGGAGACACCAATTAACTCATATTTTGTCTCAATTCCCAGATTTTAGGGTAATAGGGTGACATTTTAGGAACCCCCCTTGGACTGCCAAAACTAGCCGATGTCTCGCTACTTCACCCCAATCGCAAAGAAGTAATGCCATTGGCCAACACCCACTACATAAAGTTTTATAAAACACACAACCACGGATACTCACTAACTTAGTCTCGTCTTGACAAACTCTCGCTCAACCACGACACTTGTAACGTCACGACCAGGCAACAGACTTCAAGCCCATAAGTTTTGTTCACGTTATGTAAGTATGTAGTTAGATTTCTGAGAGCAAGCACATGCTTACAGCTTCAAACAAAATATTGTGAAATATTGTGAGCCCATGTCTCAAAAAAAAAAACAAAACAAAACAACACGCAGCTATTCACCAGAGTATCTGAAAATGAGTTTCATAGAATCTGTTGAAAATAAACAACTTCCAATGTGTTTATTGTGCCATAAAACATTATCCAATGAGGCAATGAAGCCAAGTCGATTGCGAGAACATCTTACTACAAAGCATCCAAATGACAAGGACAAACCCATTGAATATTTTCAAGAAATATATAAAAAATTTCAAAATTGTTCAATTGTCATTGCATCATTTAAGAAACAACATACAATGAACGAAGATGGATTAATTGCCACTTATCACATTTCACAAATAATTGCAATAAGTGGTAAAAGCTATAATATTGGAGAAACTGTAATAATACCCTCTATAAAAGAATTTATCTCAACAGTAATGCATCAGGATATACCTCAAATTTTAAAAACGCTGCCCCTAAGCGATAGCACAGTAAAGCGACAAATTGATGAAATGGCAGTTAATGTTGAAAACAAACTTTTAAGTATTCTTCAATACTCTTCATTTTCCATGCAATTGGATGAATCTATCATTGCAGATAATGATGCTTTATTGATGGCATATGTACGCTATTTTGATGAAAACAATATATTACGAGAAGAAATGCCATTCGCAATAAATCTCATCACAGATAAAAAAAGGATTATCTATTTAATACTGTGAGAACATACTTTACAAAAAATAATACTCTTTTGAGTAATACTGTTGCATGCGCTACTGATGGAGCACAATCAATGGTAGGTCACTGTTGTGAATTTGTAGCTTATTTGAAGTGGCAAGTGTTTTATGTATTCATTGTGTGGTGCACAGACAACATCTTGTAGGAAAACATCTAAGTACAAGTCTCCATTCATCATTAACTATAATAATTCGAGCCATAAACAAGATCAAATCCAACGCAAAGAATGATAGAAGGTTTCGGCAGCTTTGCTAGGACAATAATGATTTTATTAAGTTACTTTAGCATACAGAAGTTCAGTGGCTGTCACAGGGTACATCTTTGGCTAGATTTGTAGCATTATATGATAAGTGTTGTACAATTTTTTGAAAGTAATAATGAGACCAATCTGTGTCAACAGTTAAAAACAGTAAAGAATGATGCCTTTTACTTGGCAGATATTTTCAAGAGATTTAACGATGTCAATTTGCAGCTTCAAGAAGCTAATAAAACTCTTATAGGTTGCCAAGTATTGTGCTATTATTTATTGACAAACTTGAACTACTTCGTCATAATCTATTGAAGAGAGAATTTCACCAGTTTCCTCAATTATCATCTATAAAAGATGATGTAACTCCAGAGGATATTGACAGATTCAGTAGCCACCTCAACGAGCTTAAATTGGACATGGAAAAACGATTTGAAGATATTTTGATATTAAAGTTATATGACTGGATAAAAAATCCTTTTACCGCAAATATTGAAGAGGCTGATACAACTTGCCAAGAAGAACTGTTAGAAATTAGATATGATAAAGAAAGTAAACATAAATTCGACAGTGGTGGATATGAAAACCTATGGCAAAATAAAAAAATGCCGGTCTTATATCCAAATATGTGGAATATGGTATTCAGTTTATTGATACCTTTCCTGACCTCATATCTTGTGGAATCAGGATTTAGTGCTGTTAATCATGTTATGATGAAAGAAAGAAACCTCCTGAATATTTCCGAAACGGGAGACCTTCGTTTGTTGCTCACAAAAATTGAACTGGATATTCAATATTTAGTTTCCCAGAATCAGCCTCAGGGATCCCACTAATAATTCAATTAACTAATGTAATTTCTATGTATGCAAAGTATAAATAAAAAGATAGATTTAACTACAGTGTGTCCATAAAGTCATGGTGCACTTTTGACCGGTCACAGGAAAGCAACAGAAGACGATAGAAATGTGAAATCTGCACCCAATAAAAGAAAAATCCTACCTGACCAGGCGGTGGCGCAGTGGATGGAGCTTCAGACTAGGATGTGGAGGGACCAGGTTTGAGACCCCGAGCTCACCAGCTGGAGCATGGGACCGTCTGGCTTGAGCAAAAAGCTCGCCAGCTTGGACCCAGGGTCGCTGGCTCCAGCGGGGGGTTGCTCAGTCTGCTGAAGGCCCACGGTCAGGGCACATGTGAGAAAGCAATCAATGAACAACTAAGGTGTCAAAACGGCAACGAAAGACTGATGATTGATGCTTTTCACCTCTCTCTGTTCCTGTCTGTCTGTCCCTATCTATCCCTCTCTCTGTCCCTGTAAAAAAAAAGAAAAACCCTCCCAGTTTCTGCAGGATGATGTGGAAGCATGTGCGCATGTGCAGATGATGACGTAACACGGTGTATACAGTGGAGCAGCACATGGCCAAGCCAGTCGAGATGTGAGATGTGGACAATACAGAGGAAAGTTCAGTGTGTTCTGTGGCTCGCTAAATTCGAATCTGTGACCACAGTGCAACGTGAATATCGGCGCATTTATAACGAAGCACCACCACATAGGAATAACATTACTCGGTGGAATAAGCAGTTGAAGGAAACCGGCAGTTTGGTGGAGAAACCCCGTTCTGGTAGGCCATCAGTCAGTGACGAGTCTATAGAGGCTAGATGGGATAGCTACCTAAGGAGCCCTAAAAAAATCTGTGTGTGCGTGTACTCAACAATTACACCTAAGCAAGACAATTTGCACCCCATAAAACATTTTTATGGGGTGCAAATTGCGGCTGTTGTATGCAATCAAACCAGCAGCAGATAGACCCACACGATGTGCGTTTGCTACAGATATGATTCATGAGATCGACAATGATGCAAGATTTTTGCAGAAAATTGTGTTTAGCGATGAGGCGACCTTCCATATCTGTGGACATGTTCATCTCCATAACGTCTGAATATGGGCTGCTGAACATCCTCATGCCTACGTTGAGTATGAACGTAACACCCTTAAAGTGAACATGTGGTGTGGCCTGATGTATGATAAGGTGATAAGCCCATTTTTTTTCGTGGAGCAGTCTGTGACGGCAAACACCTATCTTGACATGTTGGAATTGTATGCAGTGCCACAATTTCCAGAAGGTGTCATCTTTCAACAGGATGACACTCCTCCACACTACGCCACCATTGTTCATTAGTTTCTGGATAGAACATTTCCCCGGCGGTGGATAGGCAGGGGTTCTGTCAAGCCATGGCCACCACGATCCCCGGATCTGACGCCCTTAAACTTTTACTTTTGGGGTTATGTGATGCAACACGTGTACATTGAAAGTATCAACGACATTAATCACTTAAAACAGAGAATCACAGACATTATTCACTCTGTTATACCAGACTTCCTTACATGTGTGTGGCAAGAACTTCACTATCCTTTGGATGTGTGTAGGGCAACAAATGGAGCCCACATGAAACTGTACTGAATAGGTATGAAACTGGGAGGGTTTTCCCTTTATTTGGTGCAGAGCTCACATTTCTATCATCTTTTGTTGCTTTCCTGTGACCGGTCAAAAGTGCACCATGACTTTACTGACACACTGTATAGTAAGTCTTTCTATATTTATTCTGTCAAACTTAGTGAAAATGTGACATAAAGTACTTGGTAAGTAATTATTATTATATGCTTCAACTTGCTGTAACTCTGCTTTATAAATTTTATAAACTAAAGTTACTTCCCTACTTTATAAATCACCATTACTGTGGAACTGGTGGGCAGTTAGAAAATTTTACTACTAACAGATACAAAAGTGGGCAGTAGGTAAAAAAAGGTTGACTACCCCTGCACTAAAGCATCAATGTTGTGAGTACACACACACACACACACACACACACACACACACATACACACACATTAAGATTGGGGCTTTGAAGTTTTCATTGCCAAGTTCACAAGAGCAACAGTTTTCAGACAGGAAAATAAAACAGCCAGAACTCAAAGGGGAGGAACCAGAAAAGAATTTCTTTTTGATCAATTACTATGGTAAGATGAACAGTGAGCAGAGTGACGACACACTTGGCACATTTCTGAATCATGAAAACATTACCAACTTTTCCCAATAAACTTGGACAGGAGGAGGCATCATAGAGACCATGTCTGCTTTTGCTCTTGCTGGCACGGCTAAACTAGCCACTGGGAACACCCGGGAACTGTCCCAAAGCTCTTCTGGATAAATTTCTTCCTTTGTAATGTGAGTCGTGAGATTAGGGATGCTAACTGTTAAGCCCTTTTTCTATCCTGTTCCCAACACATCAAAAGATGCAACAGAAATATTTTTCTAATAATGCCATATCCAATTTCTGGAATTCAACACTTTCTCCTATCTTAATCGTTCCAAATGCCACTGATCTGGCCAAAATTCCACCCAGCCACATTGAGTAATGCAAACTAGTCCAAAAGGTAGTTATTCCACCCCAGGCTGGTGCTAAGCATCTCCATCTCTAAGATGGTTGGCCTCCCTATATGGTGCCATTGTGGTACTACTGCATTTTAAACTGTAAATACAGTAAGTGTGTTCTCCTGAAGTCATATGTTCAGAACTGTCACACCCAGACCACACACTAAAATTGGGCAGATTGCTGGCATTCTGTTTTCTTTCTGTAAGGCACTAAACAGCTGTACAGTTGCTTTACAAACAGCTAAGAAGGAGGCAGAGGTGAAATGAAATACACTAACAGCTTGACTGAGGTAAGTTGGGGCTTTGTGTTTTGTTTTCGCTTAACTGGTCAAAATATGTTGCCATGCTCACAAAACTGGATGATCATCTTTTGGAGAGAGAAAATAAGCAAGAGAAATGTAACTAGAGAAAAATAAATGTTTAATAAAAAAAACCAAAGTAATGGAGAAATAAAGCTTTGGAGAGGAAAACATTATACTGCCCAACCAGGCAATCTTACTCCTCAAACATTACCAGGCATTGCTGCACAACACACCCACTCCTCCAGACTCACAACTTGCTACCTTCCTAGGAGGACAGAAACCCTCTTACATAACGTAGTCTTGCAAGAATGTTGGTTCTTTAATTTCAAATTATACTAAAGGAACACAAACAGTTAAAAAAATATCATTCACATTCATTATCACTGATTTAAATTATGTAAGACTTTCAGTAGTTTCCAAACCTGTAATTTTTTTTTTAATAAGAGGCAAGGAGACAAGCTTCTACATGCACCCTGACCAGGATCCACCTGGTAAGCCCCCTACCAGGCAATGCTCTGCCCATCTGGAGCTGCTACTCCATTGCTCGGCAACTGAGCTTTTTAGTACCTGTGGTGGAGCCATGGAACCCTTCTCAGTGCCAGAGGCCAGCTTGCTTGAACCATTTGAGCCATGGCTGCAGGAGGGGAAGAGACAAGGAGGGAGAAAGAGTTGGAGAAACGGATGGTCACTTCACCTGTGTGCCCTGACTGGAAATTGGACCTGGGACTTCGACACACCAGGCTGATGCTCTACCACTGAGCCAACCAGCCAGGGCCCAAATTTGTAAATTTAACACCTTTTTATTTTCTACTTTTAGCTTTTTCTATCTTTAAACTGAGAGGAGATTATCTGTTGTGAAGGCACTAACAGAATTTGCAGAACAGTGTTTATTTCAGCATAACTCCTAAATCTTCACTACAGAAAGCAGCTAGCATAAAAGCTTCTGCCCCCTACTGTATCAGACAGCCAGTACAGTAATACCACCTCAGTTGGAGTTTCTAAAATTGTAATAAATAACTCCTACATTCAGCCGTATCCTCACTTCCTTTCTCTCTCCCACTGTCCCCTTTTCTCCCTCTTTCTAGCAGGCACTGTTTTCAATTCCTAGACTGCTCTTCCATTGTTCTGGGAAGTAGTCCATTTAATTTGGTGTACCAAATTTATTATGTTTTGAATTATCTCTTGGACAATTCTTACACATTCTACGTCTAAAACCAATGCTATAGTTTTTGTGCCAAGTTTTCTTCTTGATAGTTTTTTTTTGGATAAAAGACTTAAAGCTCAACTTTTCCTACAACACATGCAGCTATATACAATTTTATAGACATTAAAAAACTAACCAGCCAACAAACTCCTTAGTCTGTGCTGTCCAATATGGTAACCACTTGCTGAAAGTGACTGCTTAAATTTAAGCTCAATAAAATTTAAAAATCTTTCCCTTAATAATGCTAGCCACATTTCAAAGGCTCAGTAACCACAAATGGCCTAGTGGTTAATATTGAATAGTGGGGGAAAACAGTGCCATCACTGCAGGAAGTTCTATTGGACAGTGTTGTTTCAAAATACCTGTAGAATATGAGAATAACCCTGGAAAGCTGAAATATACGTACCGGTTCATTGTATCTTTTTTCTTTTCATGTTTACATGTCTTCATTTTACCAAATGTTCATTGTATCTTTTTTCTTTTCATGTTTACATGTCTTCATTTTACCAAATGAAGTCTACAGCCAGGTCTTTCAGTAAATGTCAGTCCAAAAGATAGAGGAACAAAGTATCAGGAGAATGAAAACCAAACCACTCTCAGATGGGTGTGTGTGTGTGTGTCTCTCTCTCTCTCTCCAGGTGGGGCTCCAGGACATGAAAACCAAATGACTCTCAGGAAGGTGTATTTGTGTGTCTGTGTATCTGTGTGTCTTTCTCTCCCAGGTGGGGTTCTAGGATATGAAAACCAAACGACTCTCAGGAGGGTGTGTGTGTGTGTGTGAGAGTGTGTGTGTGTGTGTCTCCAGGTGGGGTTCCAGAATAAACATAGAAGCCAAAAGCCAGCCAGAACTCTCTATGCTGACTTCATGGGGCTGATTTTCTGAGGTCTTATCCAACTAATCACATTACATATAAGTAACACCAAGATAGTTCAATTTAAGACATGCGCTACCCTCCTAATTTTATGATAGTTTAATGGTTCCATAAGGGGAAAGAATAGAATTACCTGTTTATTACCACATCCACACACTGAAGTCTGAACAGTGTGTCTACCAACTATCTCAAGGTTGGTAGAAAGCCATTCTTAAATCTATTATAGTTACGAAACAACTAAAACCTAAAATATACTACAAAAACCAATGCAAATACTATAACCACTTTAATATTTATAACCTAAGTTGATAGAGCCTTTTCATAAGGGCATGTCCTGTTTCTAAGTTAGAGGATGATGAGCTGCATGCAGGGTATCATTTCATGTCTCCCCTATGGTGAGATGACCTTGACTATTCCTGAAACATCACACATGAAATGCAGCGTTGCAAGCATGTGCCAGCAGGTTATAACAAACAAGCTACCCTGTGTCAACCAGTTCCATGTTTTCAGAGATAAAAAACCCCACCTGGGGGAAAACAATGACTAGCAGAACTTAAGGCAACCCTTACAAAGAAGCTTAATAATAAAAGTAAAATACTCAATAATTTATTTAGTAAATGAACTGCACCTTCTTGAAAATAACCCAAACTAAAGAACATTTCCTTGCAGAAGGAATGATGAAAATTTAACTATATTCATGTACAAATTTAAAATTATTGACTTTTTAATGATTGTCATCTAATATTCCATATTATTCCTAAAGGAGTGGAAGGTGAGGCTTAAGTGGAAAGAATCTAAAAGCTTGTTAATAAGCTTACGAACATCTAAAATAAAATAAATTTGGGGGGTAAAAAAAAGCATACGATTCTGTGATGCTTATACTTGGTTGTATGATAACATGAAAAGTTTTTTTTTCTTTTTTCATAAGGAAATTTTGTCCAGATGATGGAATACTATGCAGTAATCAGAAGTAAAGCTTCTAAATTACCAAGTTCTAGCCAGACTAAGAAGGAGCGTGGAAGTTGTTCCCATCCTCACAACAAGGAAAACCGAAAATCAACACCTCCTAGATCCAGCAGAAAACGGAAACCACAGTATACAAATAAGCACCCCCAAAAACTAGAGGCAGAGCAGACGCAGAAGGGCAAAGCTGATCTGGCACAGCAGGTGCTCAGGAATGTCCTGTGATGTGATGCCAGCGACAGGTAGGTCTACTTAAAGGGTAAATGACTAGTTGCTGGAGGTTGAGCAGGAATTGGCCGCAGAGAGAGGAACTCCTTGGGGCCAGCGCCTGGGGTGGCGGTGGTATCATCTTTTTGTGAGTTTCAAGATGCCATGTAAGGATTTTAGGGGGAAGACCACAGAAAAATCCAGTCTTGCTTCCAGAATGGAGAAGGAAAAAGCTATCATTTTACAATAAGCCCAGAGCATTTCTTTCCTTTAACATAAGCCTGGTCTCTTGGGGGACTACGTTAGCAGTATAACTGACTGGGGAAAGGGAAATCCCCAACTCCAGCCCTCAGCAAATCTAACAAGGGTGAAGGAAATTAACCCAACTCCAGCCCTTCTCCCTTTCCTGACTCACCTAAGGAAGGAAAAACCCTGAGAAGCCCTTGTGAAGATCACAGCCCAGGGGCATGTATTCACTAAAGACGAAGACCTCATCATAGAACACGGAATGCTCCCCCACATATCAATGGACTCCTGTTACAATACAGACATTTACAAGTAAGCAGTTTACCTCAGTTACTTTTGCTGGCGTTCCATATGTAGCTTTCAAAATAACAATAATAGTAATAATAACTATACATACATACATACAAAAAGGCAAAAAACAAACTTTGAAGAGATGAAGCAAGCATCATCCAGATTCAGATATGGCAGGTATGCTGGAGTGAAAGGCACGTTAAGCAGTAGGGAGGGTAATGAATAAAAAGATGCAGTCCCAACAGTCAACAAGCTCACAGTCTGGTGGCAAAGACAAACACCAAAGCCAAAGATCATACAGATAAATATACCCAAATGACCCTTCAACAACACAGGTTTGAACTGTGTCGTTCCACTTATATGCAGATTTTTAAAAAATAAATGCACAGTCAGTCCTTTTTACAAAACCTTTAGTTCCCTATCTGTAGATTCAACCAACTGCAGGTTGAAAACAGTACTTTCAATCTGTGTTTGGGAATCTGTGGATGCGGGGCAACTTTTCATTCTGCATAACGTGCATAAGAGAATTGAGCATCCATGGCTTTTGGTATCTGTAGAAGGGCCTGCAACCAGTTTCCTGCAGATAATTATAGTTAAGTTTTGGGGGATTCAAAATTTACATGCAAATTAGTGGAACAAATAGATGTTTCTCTCTTTATCTCCCACCCTCCTGATCTTTCTCTAAAATCAATCAATAAATACAATTTTAAAGAGATTTTCGACCTTGTGGGGGTCAGCACCCCTAACATCTATTGTTTGAGGTTCAACTGTAGTTGCAAATTGTAATGAATATTGTCAAGAAATGTCCCAGGAGCCCGCCATGTGGCCTAATTTAGATGGGGAATGGGAGTAGGATGTTAATAAGGCCAGGTAACGTGACTTTGAGGAAGTGACATTAAGGTCTAAATGAGGAGTTGGGCTTAAGTTTGTGAGAAGACTGATGATAGGACATGTATGAGAATATTCATCACGGCATGGCTTCAGTGCCCACTGCTGGGAGAAAGGCTAGTACACTAAATGCATGCAATGGAGTGCTATAGCCAGCACAGGAAACTCAAGTCCTGAGTGTGGTGATGAGGATTAAGGGAAACACAGAGACCTAGACAGAGTTTTGGCCAGGTAGGGCACTGTGTTCTGATGGAGACACAATGACCCCGACCCTGGAAACCCGTTTATTTTATATGCTTAAACAAGATGTTATTGTGCTGGGAGTGGAGGCGATAACTATGTAAAACTCTATCCTACAAGCATATCAGGACATCCTGAGCCTGTGGTAGCTCTGTGTGCTTGCCGCCCTGCTTTCTGTGTCAATAGCACAAACAGCCTTCAAGTTGTTTTAGTGACCTTGTCCTGCCAGGTCACTCGAGGCCGAGCAGGGCCCTTCCTTTGCTCTCAGCTGCATGTAGGCCGGATGCATTCAGATGCAGTGACTCTCTACAATGGAGTGCTACACAGCATTTGAATGAATAAGCTAGATTTGCAAACAGCAACAGAGATGAATCCCAAGACAGTGTTGGGATGAAAAAAGATAATGAGTAAGATCTATTATCACAATACCCATTAATAAAAATTAAAAAATACATGTACCCACAGAAAACATTCTATAGGTTTTAAGGATAGACATATCTCAAAATATATACTGTTGACCCTTAAACAACAAGGTTAGGAGCACCACCCACCCACTGCCTGTACAGACAAAGATCCACATACAACTTTTGACGCCCCAAAAACTTACCTACAAGTTATTTCTCGGTACCTGTGGGGTCTGGTTCCAGGGCCCCAAGGATACCAAAATCTGTGGATGCTTGACTCCCTTATATAAAATGGCATAGAACAATGTATACAGTCTGCCCTCTGCATTCCCAAATTACCAACCAGAGATCTAAAATACTGTTTGTGATTTGCAATTGGTTGAATTTGCGGGTGTGGATGTGAAACTGGGGGATATAAAATGCCAACTGTACATGTATTGAAAAATAATCTGAGTATGACTGCCCCATATAGATCAAAGCCATGCTCTTCAGGGGTCAACTGCACTTAATAAAACCGAACAGCTACCATTGTGAGGAAGGGGAAGGAGGCATGAGATTTGAAGAGAAAACATTCTAAAACTAATAAAGATGATATGAACTGTTGAGTATGACAAACTCAACTCTGCAACTGAGGTGCAGAAAAGGAACAGAAGATATTGGAAGAGGAATATTCTGGCACAGGAACATCATATTCAAGGCATGGAGACAAGGATGCTCGTGGCTTTCTGAAGAGCCCAAACATATGAAAGAGCCGTGTGGTATTTAGAGCAACAAAGTTGAGGTGAGAAGGAGATGGGGGCTAACGATGCAACTGGTGGAGGAAGCACAGTGCATCTTCATGATAGCATGGGCAGCTCTGGTTCTATCCTAGTTATAGTCTTCAGAAATGAAAGCCAACAAATAACATTTAAAAAAATATATTAGGAAAGACAGAATCATTAACATTGATTATATCCGGGTAATGTTTTTAGACAATCTTGTAAAACTTCTACCTCTGGTTTTAAAATACTTTCATATAGAAAACAGGTTTTTCTAAAGTATTCAGTGTTCAAAATGAGCATTTTGTAGGTTCAGGGAACAAAGTTAGAATTATACTTTAGGAGGTACCAACTATTCTGTGAGTATAATATATTGCAAATACAATATGTCTGAAAGAACTAATACTTCCCTTTAAAGTATGCCACAGAATCACTTAATGCTTATTTCTTTAAAGCACTTATAACTTTGTACTTGTTATTAAAACACATTCTTTCATTATTCTAACAAGAAAATCCTCATAAAACCCGAGATAGTGAAATGAAAAACCAGTCGCACAAAATTACTTTGTAAAAATTGAGACTGACTGCAGATAAAAGAGCTACCCTCTTTTCATTGAATAAATATGAAAGAAATGAAGAAACCGAGGAAGATAGAATAATCTTTGGCCAGGCCTTACATGTATTGAAATGAATATGGTTTATTCCTAACTTGTGACAGAATTGGGCCTGAGGCATTACACGAGCTCTTCATTATCTTCTCATGCATCTATTGCCCTTTCATAAGAGCAAAGGCCCATTATGATGTGTTTCAATTTCACAGGATAGAGACACATAAAATTTAGGTCTGAAATAGCACTTTTAAATTAATACTGCTAATTTATCTAGACATGTCTATGACGAATTCAATCTGTTAAGGTACAATGCTAACAAAAAATATCATTGAAAGATTAAACAGAATAAAACACTTAAGTGTCCAAAGGTCTATAGGTCGTTTAGACCATTCTCAACTTTATTATTTAGGCTATTTCTTAGTATTCCAAGACAATCTTCAAAGAGTTGCATGAAAGATACTTATCAGTATTTATTTATTAAAAGCTGTGAGGAAATCTTCCAGAAGAAATCAGCATATACAAGAAATATTCTTCTACAGTGCTTTTGACACCAACTGAAATAAAACAGCTTTAGAGACTAGAGTCTGTAATCCCTGAGACCAATATTAACATTACTTTGGCATTCATTAACAAGAATGGGATGGGTTTGATGGGAGTTTACAAACCAGAGAGATAGCTGAATAGCCACTTGGATGGCCCTTGTCACATGTAATTCACCATCCTCACTTCTTGGACAACCCACACATGGGCCAATCCTGCTCTCCCTCCATCCAGCCCTACTTAATATCTCTCCTTTCTCTGTTTTCTCCACTGTAGTCTGAGCACGCCCATTGCAGCCACATGTCAACTTTTGTCGTTGTTATTAGTAAGAAAACATGTCAAAGAAACAACAAGATGATGAAAGTACCCAGTGAGCAGAAAAGTGGAAACCTTGATGACCTAGAATTCAGGGCAAGTTTCAGACCATATGCTCTGGGAACGGGGGAAAGGTAAAAAAGGAAACAAGAGAAACACAGTGTATTCAGTGGCAAAACAGAGATGACTTCAGGCTCTGCAGGGTGACAGGGAACATGGATGTTCCCATTCAGTTCATTTAGAAGGAACCATTTAAAGTTTCCTACCCTATAATAAACTATTCTTTCTTATAGTTTATGAAATGTGAAACTTACCTTTCCTCTAAGAGTCTTACAGTGCTTCAACCCATGGAAAAATTCAGAAAGTTATTTTTTTCTACTGCCACTAGAGAATATGCCTAAAGACTGAGGGAAATGATTAGAAAGGTAAAACAATAACCTCAAAGAGCACCCTACTAGACATGAGGTGATGTAACTAGTCCAGGTGATTCTGCCCCTTCTCCCATATGAAATCATTGAATATACAACTCTAAAAAAATTCTCATTTGAGTGTTCTTCTTAAATTTCACAACTGCAATAAATAGTGCTACCATGTTTTAAAAAAAGTTCAAGCAACCATTGATGTTCCAAATATTCACATTTACCATGAGTATTAAGAAAAAGCAACATGAAACAGAATGCCAAAGCAGAGTCCTAAAAAGACATCAATGAAGTCTACCAAAAATTTAAAGAAGAATAACAGTTCTTCATAAAACTTCCAAAACAGAGGACTGAACATTTTCTATCTCGTTCTATTCACCAGGTTTGCTTGATACCACAGCCAAAGACATCACACACTCATGCAAATATAGACAATAACTCATATGAATATGGAGGCAAAAATTCTCAAAAAATACCAGGAAATCAAAACCAGATAAATACATATACAAATATAAATATATATAACATGACCAAGTGGGTTTTATCCCAGCAACACCAGTTTGATGGAACATCTGAAAATCAATAAATATAAAATATACCACACTGACAGAATAAAAAACAAAATCACCTGATCATCTCAACAGACCCAGAGAAAGTATTTGACATAATTCAACACCCTTTCATGATTAAAAAAACAAAAACAAAACACTTAAAAAATTAAGAATGTAAAGAAACTTCCTCAATCTGGAAAAGGCCATCCACGAAAAAACCCACAGAATATCAGGTTTACTGGTAAAAGACTGGACATGTTTTCATTAAGACCAGTAACAGGACAAGAACATCCACTCTCACCACTTCTATTTAACATTGTACTAGATGTTCTAGCACTATAATAGGGAGAAGGAAGGAAGGAAGGAAGGAAGAAAGGAAGGAAGGAAGGAAGGAAGGAAGGAAGGAAGGAAGGAAGGAAGGAAGGAGAAAGAAAGAGAAAAGGAAGAAAGGAAGATAGAAATGAAGGGAAAAAAGAAGGAAAGAAGGAAGGAAGACATTCATATTGGCTACATAATGTACCCTCAGATAACTGAAGTGCCCACATGGAACCATAGATATTTATTACAATATTGTTAACTATATCCTCTATGCTTTACCATACATCACCATGCCTATTTTATAACTAACAATTCCACTGTGCTGTATACTTAAAACTAAAACAAAAAAAATGTATTGAATGCAAACTAAAATTGAAAAATAAAAATTTCAAAAAGACATTCATATTGGAAAGGAAGAAATGAACCATCTATATTCACAGATGGTATGATCCGGCATATAAAAACCCTAAAAAATCCACTAAGAAATATTATAACCAAATTAACAAGGTGACAGGATTGACGATCAACATATACAAATCAAATGCATACTTGTAATGAACAATGTGAAAATAAAATTAGAAAAAATTCCTCTTAAAATAGCATCAAAGATTAAAGCATGAAGAAATAGAAAATCTGAACAGATCAATTAGTAAGGAGATTTAGTCAGCAATTAGAAACTCCTAATGCATACAAGTCCAGGACCATTCAGCTTCACTGGTGAATTAATACCAAGCCTCTCAAACTCATCCAAAAAATAGAAGAGGACAGAACTCTTCCAAGCTAATTTTATAAAGTCAGCATTACCCTGATACTGAAAACAGACAAGGACACAGCAAGAAAAGAATTTACAGGCCAATATTCCCAATGAACATAATCCTCAATATTCCTCAAAAATATATATTAGCTTACTGTATTCAACAACACAGTAAAAAGATCATACAACATGAGCAAGTGGGATTTATTCCAAAGATGCAAGAATGGTCCAGCATCTCTATATCAGTTAATGTAATAACTCACTTTAACAAAATGAAGGACAAAAATCATATGAGCACTTCAAGAGATGCAATAAAAGCATCTGAAAAAATTCAACATTTATTTATGATGAGAACACTCTACAAAGCAGGTACATCCACATAATAAAGATCATTATGACAAGTCCTCAGATAACATCATACTTAATGATGAAAACCTGAAAACTTTTCCTCAATAATCAGAAACAAGACAAGGATGCCCATGCCTGCCACTTTTATTCAACATAGTATTGGAAGTCTTAGCCAGAGCAATTATGAAAAAAAGGGAAAGATATGCATATTGAAAAGGAAGAAGTAAAACTATCACTATTTGCAGATGACATATTATATATAGAAAACCCTAACGACACCATAAAAGAACTATTAAAACTAATAAATAAATTCAGTAAATTTCCAGGAAACAAAAATCAATACACAAAAATCTTTTGCATTTGTATACACTAATAATAAACTATTAAAAAGAGAAATTAAGAAAAAACTCCCATTTACAACTGCATCAAAAATGCGTAATATAAATTTAACCAAGGAAAGAAAAAAACCTGTATATTGAAAACTATAAGACATTAATGAAAGAAATTGAAGAAAATACAAATTAATAAAAAGATATTCCATGTTCAAGTTCTGGAAGAAACAATATCATTATCATGTCAATAGTACCAAAAGAAACTTACAGATTCAATGCAAGTCTGATCAAAATTCCAATGGAATTTTTCACAGAAAAAAAAAAATCCTAAAATTTGTATAGAACCACAAAAACCCGAAATAGCCAATGCAATCTTTTTTTTTTTTTTTTACAGGGACAGAGAGTGAGTCAGACAGAGGGATAGATAGGGACAGACAGACAAGAAACAGAGAGAGGTGAGAAGCATCAATCATTAGTTTCTCGTTGCCCTTGCGACACCATAGTTGTTCATTGATTGCTTTCTCACACGTGCCTTGACCGCAGGCCTTCAGCAGACCGAGCAACCCCTTGCTGGAGCCAGCCACCTTGGGTCCAAGCTGACGAGCTTTTTGCTCAAGCCAGATGGGCCAGCACTCAAGCTGGCAAGCTCAGGGTCTCGAACCTGGGTCTTCCGCATCCCAGTTCGACGCTCTATCTACTGCGCCACCGCCTGGTCAGGCATAGCCAATGCAATCATGAGAACAACAAAACTGAAGGCATCATAATCCCTGATTTCAAACTATATTACAAAGCTATAGTAATCAAGACAGTATGATGTTGGTATTAAAAACAGACACACAGATCAATGGAACAAAATAGAGAATCCAGAAATAAAACCATGCATACACGGTCAATTTCTTTCTAACAAAGAAGCCAACAAAGTACAATGGGGAGTAGACAGTCTGTTTAATCAATGGTGTTAGAAAAACTGCATAGCAACACACAAAAGAATAGAGCTTGACCACTATCAGATGCCATCCATTAAACTTAACTCAAAATGACTTAAAGACATGAAAGTAAGATCTGAAACCAGCCTAACCAGGCAGTGGTGCAGTGGATAGATAGAGCATTGGACTGGGACACAGAGGACCTAGGTTTGAAACCCCAAGGTCGCCAGCTTGAGCACAGGATCATCTGGTTTGAGCACGGCTCACCAGCTTGAGCTCAAGGTCACTGGCTTGAGCAAGGTGTTACTCAGTCTGCTGTAGTCCCCTGGTCAAGGCACATATGAGAAAGCAATCAATGAACAACTAAGGAGCCACAACAAAAAATTAATGCTTCTCATCTCTCTCCCTTCCTGTCCCTATCTGTCTCTCTCTCTGTCTCAAAAAAAAAAAAAAAAAAAAAAGATCTGAAACCATAAACTCCTAAAAAAAATGTGGCAGTAAGCTCCTTGACATAGGTCTTGATGATAATATGTGCATCTGATAACTAAAGAAAAAGCAACAAAAGCAAAAACCAACAAGTAGGTCTACATGAAAACAAAGGCTTCTAGAGCACAACAAGTGAAACCATCCACCAAATAAAAAGACAACTTCTTGAATTGGAGAAAGTAATTGAAAATCATATATTTGACAAGGGGCTAATATCCAATATATAAAAATAACTCATACAACTCAACTTCAAAAAGCTAAACAATTTAAATATAGGCAGAAGCTCTTAATAGATTTTTTTTCAAAGAAGATATGCAGATGACCAACAGGTACATAAACATGCTCAAAATAACTAATCGTCAGAGAAATACAAATCAAAACCAAAATGAGGTATCACTTCACACCTATTAGAATGGCTATTATAAAAAACAAAAACAAAAAACAAGAGAAGATAAATATTGGCAAGGATGTGAAGGAAAGGGAACCCTGTGTACTATTGGTGGAAATGTAAATTTTTGCATTCAACATGGAAACCAGTGTAGAATTTCTCAAAAAATTAAAGATAGAACTACCACATGACTTAAATATCCAACTCTGGACCTGACCAGGCAGTGGTGCAGTAGATAGAGCATCGGACTAGGATGTGGCGGACCCAAGTTCGAGACCCTGAGGTCATCAGCTTGAGCATGGGCTCATCTGGTTTGAGCAAGGCTCACCAGTGTGAGCACAAGGTTGCTGGCTCAAGCAAGGGGCCATTTGGTCTGCTGTAGCCCCCCCCCCAGTCAAGGCACATATGAGAAATCAATCAATGAACAACTGAGTACCAATGAAGAATTGACGTTTCTCATCTCTCTCCCTTCCTGTCTGTCTATCCCTATCTGTCTCTCTCTCTGACCCTCTCTGTCTCTGACACACACACACACTCACACACACAAAATCCCACTCTGGGTGATTCTACGAGGAGCCAAATCTGATGAAATCAAGAACACTAATTTGAAAAAATATATGCAACCCACGTTTATTGCAGTATTATTGACAATAACCAAGACATGGAAACAACCCCTGTCTATCAGTGGATGAATGAATAAAATTTATAATATATATAGTATGTAAATAATATATACATACAATGGAATATTATTCAACCATAAAATAGAACAAATTCTTGCCACTTATGACAACATGGATGAAAGTTGAAGGCATTATGCTAAGTTAAATAAGTTTGATAGGCAAAGACAAATATTATATAAACTCTCTTGAATGTGGAACCTAAAGAATCAAATAAAAACATAAACAACCTCAATAACCCCACACCCCAAAACCAGGCTTACAGATATTGGAATTGCTAGTATTGGGGTTTAGAGTCTTAGAGAAATGAGCAGATGGGGTAATAAAAAAAGACTAACAAATCTTATACTACTCATTGGTCAATTTATTGAGTAGCAATGTGACAAGTTGCAGTAAAATAAACTATGCATAAAATTGAATAAGTAAAATAAAATCTAAGATTATCTTCAAAATTTTAAAATAGCATAAAGTAAAACAAAATATTTAGGAGTAAATTTGGGGAAAAAGTGTAAAACATATACATGGAAAAATACAAAACACTGTTCAAAGAAATTGAGAAAGATATATCATGTCCATGAATGAGTCTTAATTTCATTAAGTAGGCAATACTTCCTAACTCAATCTACATATTTAATGCAATCCCTATCAGATCCAAGCTGGCTTTTTTGTAGACACTGATGAAATGATTTTCTAATTCATATGGGATGCAAATGACTCAAAATAGCCATAATTACCCTTAAAAAGAGGATCAACCATAAAATTCCTACAAGAAAACATAGGCAGTAAATTATTTAACATCATTCTTAGTAATAGATTTTTTGCATATGTCTCCTCGAGCAAGGG
This sequence comes from Rhynchonycteris naso, assembly GCA_037038555.1. Classification (NCBI taxonomy): domain Eukaryota; kingdom Metazoa; phylum Chordata; class Mammalia; order Chiroptera; family Emballonuridae; genus Rhynchonycteris; species Rhynchonycteris naso. The sequence continues at coordinate 159,563,419 of CM073000.1, read as the reverse complement.
AAGCAAAAGAAAAAATAAACAGATAAAACCTTGTCAAATTAAATTTTGTACAGCAAAGAAAACCAGCAACAAAATAAAAAGACAGCCTATTGAATGGAAGAAGATATTTGGCAATGAATACATATGAGAAGGGATTAATATCCAACATGTGTAAAGAACTCATACAATTCAACACCAAAAAAACCCCAAACAATTCAATTAAAAATAGTAAGAGGACTGCACAGACATTTCTCCAAAGAGGACATACAGATGGCCAACAGACATCTGAAAAGATGTTCAACATCACTAATCATCAGAGAAATGCAAATTAAAACCACAATGATAGTGCCTCACACCTATTCAAATGGCTATCCTCAATAAAGGAACAAACAAGTGTTGAAGATGTGGAGAAAAGAAAATCCTGTGCACTGCTGCCAGCACTGTAAAGTGGTTCAGCCATTACAGAAAACAGCAGTGGAGGTTCCTCGAAAAATTAAAAATGGAATTGCTGCTATATGACCCAACAATTCCACTTCTGGGTATTTATCCAAAGAAATCCAAAACACTAATTCCAAAACATAGATGCATTCCTACGTTCACTGTGGCCTTATTTACAATAGCAAAGATATGGAAACATTTTAAGTGTACATCAATAGAAGAATAGATAAAAATGATGTAGTACTTGTATACAACGGAACATTAGTCAGTTATTAAAAAGAATCAAACCTTACCCTTTGGGACAACATGAATTAACATAGAAGGTATTACACTAAGTCAATGGTTCTTAACCTTTTTTGAGGTACCAAACCTACCATTTTCATATGCGCATTCACCGAACCCTTATTTAGTGATAAATAAAATATGATTTTTTTTCCAAATTCAAGACATAGGTATATGTTTTATTACTGGTGCACAAAATGAGCCGTGCATGAACATCACCTTGCTCAAAGAACAAAACCAACAAAGTGCATGAACTCACAACAAATTACGGTATTACTTTATTCTGGCCTTCGTGGCAGAGGCTTCTCTGAACCCCCGAGACCGACTCATCGAACCCCTAGGGTTCGATAGAACCCAGGTTAAGAACCACTGCACTGAGTGAAATAAGTCAGACAAAGAAAGAAAAATACCACATTATTTCAATTATATGTGGAATCTAAAAAATAAAATAAATGAACAAACAAAACAAATAAACTCACAGATACAGAGAACTAATTGCTGCTGGAAAGGAGGGGTGTTTGAGGGATGGATGATAAAGATGATGTGATTAAGAAGTACAAAATAGTCACAGAAATATAAAATACAACATAAGGGAATAGAGTCAATAATACTGTAAATAAATATTTTTGCCAGTGAGTACTAGACTTATTGGGTGATCACTTCTCAATTTATATAAATATCTAACCATTATGCTGTACATATGAAACTAATGAAATATTGAATATCAATTGTAATTGAATAAAATAAAGAAAAGAGGAACAGCATTGTAGACTCATTTCCCAATTTCAAAACTTACCACAAAGTAACTGTAATGAAAACAAAGTGGTACTGGAATAAGAACAGACACAGAGCTCAATGGAATAGAAATTAAGAATCCAGAAATAAACCTATACATTTATGATCATCTAATTTTCAACTAGGATGCCAAAAGTATTTGATGGAGAAAAGAACACTTTCAACAAATGGTTCTGGGACAAATGAGTAGCCACATGTATAAGAATGAATTTGACTCTTATACCATCTATGAAAATTAAAAACAGGTGAAAAATCTAAATGTAAGAACTGATACCAGATAACTCTTAGAAGAAAATATAGGTGTATAACCTCAAATTTAAAAATGGTTTCTTAGATGTGACATCAAAAACATCAAAAGAAAAAATACAAAAATTGGGCTTCATTAAAAACTTCTGTGTTCCAAAGTACTATCAAGACAGTGAAAAGACAACCCGCACAACAAGAGAAAGTATTTCCGAATCATGTATTGAATATCATTGGTTGCTAAAGAAATGCAAATGAAAACTGCAAGAAACTGAAAAAAATTTAATTTTACAGTCCTGGTGGCAATGTAAAATTGGGCAACCACTTTAGAAAACTGTTTAGAAGCTCTTTAAGTGATTAAACACAGAGTTACCACATAATGCAGCAATTCTACTCCTAGAGATATACCACAAAGAACTGAAAATGTATGTCCACACAAAAACTTGTTATAGCAGTTATTATTTATAATAGCCAATCGTTGGAAACAGCCCAAATGTCCATCAACTGACAAACAGATAAAATGTATATTTCTGCAATGGAATATTATTGGGCCTTAAAAAGAATGAAGTACTGATAAACACTATGAATACTGATACAATGATTTAAAACTCAATAAAGCTACTATTAAAAAATCAATTAACTGAAATACAAATAGTTAGATGGATATTGTCACTACAGTGACTCAAGCATGTGAGTCAGAGCAATGGGAAAGGCTGCAGAATTTAATCACACAGTCAGGGATGTAGTTGAAATGAAGTCCAAATGTTGACCCTGGTCGGCTCGCTCAGCAGTACAGCATCAGCAGAGCATGTGGAAGTCCTGGGTTCAGTTCCTGGTTAGGACACACAGAAGTGACCATCTGCTTCTTCACCTCACCTCTTCTCCTGCCATCATGGCTCCAAATGAACAAGTTGGCCCCAGGTGCTGAGGATGGCTCCATGGCCTTACCTCAGGTGCTAAAAATAGCTCAGTTGCCGAGCAGTGGAGCAACAGCCCCAAACGGGCAGAACATTAGCCCCAGATAGGGGTCACCAGGTTGATCCTGGTTGGTGAGCATGTGGGAGTCTGTCTCTCCGCTTCCCTACCTTTCATTTAATTTAAAAAATAAAGAGAAAAAAATTGCAAAGAATCAGGCGAGGAAGGGACATGAAGGTGAGACCTGGCCACAAGAATCAATTTCATCTGAGGAAAGCAGCTTGAGTCACCTCTTTTCAGAGCAACTAGACCAAAAGGCCGGGCATGTTCGTTTGAGGCTTGGGTAAATCTCTTCATCCGATGAGCACAGTCTCTATGTCCTATGCCCAACCTCAGTGAACCCCTGGATCATTGTTTCATCTGCCTAGGAGACAAGGACACTCTAAAAGGCGGGTTCTATATTTGCATACTAACTAGACCTAAAATTTTGTAGAAATAATGCCATATGTCAACCCTTTTGTATGTTACTTTAGTTTAGGTTTAGAAATAATCTATTTTATTCTATTAGAGCTATGATTTTATGCTCTGATGTTAAATAATTTGATTAAGTTTGTAAAACAGTGTTAGAATGTTTAAGTGAATTTGATTTGCTATAAGCTTAGTTTATTAGATTAATAAGAGCAATTTAAGTGTTTGAGAAGTTTGTCTTGTGTTGTAAATGTTTGTCAGGCATTTGAAATACATAAAAAGAAGAAATGAATACATTAAAATATAACAGAACTCAAAGTGAAGGCAGTTTAATTAACCAATTTGTAATTGAGACTTTAAGCATTTAATCTGATCAGCTTGAATTAATCAACCTTTAATAAACAGTAAAGCTGCTTGTTTTTTATTTTACTATATTTATCAATAGCATATGGAGATTTATAAGTTGAGCGTAAATTCTTAAGACAAGCTAGATTTTAAATATGTAATGTTAGATTTGGTGGTGGGATTCAGCCAGTTCGCACCAGTTTGGCAGAACCAATACCTAGTTTTTTGTTGAGTTTGACAAACCAGTTGTTAAAATGACACTTGTAATCAGGGTTCTCTCTAAGGTGGGTGCCTGGGCAGCCGCCCCTATGTGGATATCACAAACTTACATTCCTTACTCTTTTTTAATGTTCATCTGTGCAACAGCGTATTCTAATATTTTTTCTGTTTAGATTTTATTGATTGATTTTTTTGGGGGGGAGGGAGAGTGTTAGAAGGAGAGGGAGAGGGAGAATGAGAAAGAGGGGGAGAAGCAGGAAGCACCCACTCATAGTAGTTGCTTCCTGTATGTGCTTTGACTGGGCAAGCCCAGAGATTTGAACAATCAACCTGTGGGCTTTATGCCCCATGGGTCAGGCAACAACAGTGAGTGTATGCTCAGCGCCCACAGTAATACTCATTCCATCCATAGGTGAAAAGAATTGCAAGTGAGAATGCCATTCAGAAAGCAATATGGAAATATCTTAAATAAGTTTTATTATTTTTTTAGGTATTAATATTTTTTCATTAATACTTTAAAACTCTTTCTTATAACAATCTAGTTTTGTACACCTCTTTTATTGTTCTTATTTAAGCATTAAATGCATGAAATAATAAACTATATATTTTTTGATCTATCATTTTTTTATACTTAGGGCAGAGAAACAGTTGTTAAATTATTTGAATCCCACCTCTGGTTAGATTTATTAACGACTTATAACCTAAGTAACATATACTCATCTAATACAAAAAAAGGCCCATCAGACATTCATGAAGATACTAATCTTTATATAAATTACTCTAAACAACCAAATGATACTTTTAAAACACCAGAATTCATTCATTCAATAAATATTCTTGGGTGCCTACCATGTGCCAACCAGAGTTTTAGGTGCTAGGGAAACAGCAGTAACTAGCAGAAATCAAATCCCTGCCCACATGGAGCTTACATTTTACTAGGAGAGATAGGCAATAACAAACACATATTGATATATTAGATAATATTACTAAAATAGGTGTTTATATCATGCAAAGAGTGGAGGGCAGAGTAGTAGAGTGACTTAGAACATGAATTCTGAAGCTCCAGTTATGGCTCCAATATGTAATGGCTGTGTGATCTCAATAAGTGACTTAGCTTTTTGGTGCCTCAGTTCCTTCATTTGTAAAATGAAGATAATAACTGTGCTACTCCATAGGGTTATTAAGGAGTTAAATGAGTTGACACTTGTAAAGCACTCAGAAAGACCATCACCTGGTATCAGAAAACACTAGAGATATTTTGTCAGAGATAATGTCAGGTAATAAGTGCTATGAGGGAAAATAGAGTAGAGTACGTGGACAGACAGTGAAGCATCTGGGATGGGGGAGGGAACGATTTTAAATCGTGTTGTCAGAACCTATCTCCCTAAAGAGGGGACATCTGATCCAGCACTGGGGCCTGTGCAAAACTGGACAGGCATCCAGCGGAGCACACAGCCCTGGGGGAGGCAGGACTGATGAGGGTAGGAGGAGGAAGATCAGCGTGGAGAAGTAGCCAGAGGCAGGTTGTGGAAAGGCTTTTTGGATTTGTTCAAGGGTGTTAAAAGTCACTGGAGGATTTTAATTGGAAAGGTACATGATCTCGCTTACATTTTTAAAGGGTCTCTGGCTGCTGGGTCAGGATCTGCCCACAGAGGGCAGGGGTGAGCATGGGGAGCCCAGGTAGAAGGCACTCTCAGGAATCATTCCTGACAACATACTTTCCTTTAAGAATGAGAAATGGAAGGTGGCCTGGACTACAGTGACAGTAAGGAGGTGCTGAAAAGCGGGTGGACACAGGATATAATTTGAAGGGAGAGCCAAAAGAATCTGTAGGCAGGATGTCTTTGACAGTTGAGAGAGCCTTTATTATTCCAGATGTTGTCCAGGGACTACCAGCGTCAGTTTTTCCTGCGAGCCTGTAAGAAACACAGAATCTCAGGCCCCATGCCCGACCTACTGAATCTAAGCTGCGTTTTAACAAGATCCCAGGCGACTTCTCTGCACAGTAAAGGTTGAGAAGCACTGGTTAGGTTAAGGTTAGGGTAGCATCAGGGAGGGTGGGAGGATGAGGTGAAATAGAGGACAAGGACAAGAAGCTTAAAGACCTTGGGAGTCCAAGGTGATGGACGTACTGCTATGTGGGTATTTGAAAGCATCAGAATGATGACTGAAGTGGTGGGAAAGTCAGCAAATATGCAATGTACTAGGTAGAGAGGCCAAGAGAAAAGGGGAGAATTGCAACAAGGAGGAGCATCCACAGCATGTGTTGCAGAGTGCTGGGGTCTTTAAAGAGGAGGTGAGAGGGCACTATTTTGCAAGCAGAACTCAGGAGCAGTAAGGACGCCAGCAGCACCTGCAGCAGGGTGGTGACTGAGGTCCGTAAGTGAAAACAGCAGTGTCCTCAGAGGCAGCCTGTTCAGGTTGCCGAATGTAACAGTAACGCACCATCTGACCTGCAGCTGTCAAGGTGCCAAACGCATCAAAGGGGCAAATGGTCTTGTTTTTTGGGTTCTCTTGATAATTCAAACATACTATGCAAACAGCTGAATCTGTAAACATAAAATGTGTTAAAAGCATGCAAAAGTTTATTTAAATAATGTGCTTCTGGATATGTGATCTTAATATATGCATACAACTTCAAAGGCACTCCATAGTCTCTCTTTTTTTTAAAATTTTCTTTAGAAAATTATATTTAAAGGGGTGACATTGATCAATAAGAGTATCTAAGTTTCAGGTAAACATTTCTAGCAGTTGAACTGTCGATTATGTTGTGTAGCCATCATTTTTAAATTGCATTTATTGGGGTGACACTGGCTCACAAAACCATACAGGTTTCAAGTGTACAACTCAACAAAACACTTCCTGCACACTGCATCATGTATCCATCACCCAAAGTAAAGTCTCTTTCTGTCCCATTCCCCCACCCTTGCCCTCTTTTACCTCCCCTACCGCCTTTCCCTCTGGCTATCACCATGCTAATGTCTGCATTTATGTGTTTTATACACACATATACTGTATATATATTTTTGGCTTAATCCCTTCATCTTTTTTCACCCAGCCCCCAAACCTCACTTCTCTCTGACAGCTGTCAATCTGTTCTATGCATTTATGCTTGATAAGATTCTTTTCAAGTTATTAAATAAAGATGACATAAAATTCTTACATGTCTTTAAAAAACTTTATTTTAATAAACATTTATATAACATTTAAAGCAGTGGTTCTTAACCTGGGTTCTATCGAACCCTAGGGGTTTGATGAGTCGGTCTCAGGGGTTTGGAGAAGCATCTGCCGCGGAGGTAAAGACACACTTGTGTAAAGTCGTGATGACACGCCCCGCTTGGCCATCACTTGCTGGAGAGGATCACCTTACATTGCTTGGAAAACCAGTGCTGTGGGAATTTAGTGCATGCAGTAGTCAACAGCTGTCGTGGTTGTACGTCGTGTGGTTTCTTTCTTAATATTTTAATCCATACTAAATATGTCGAGCAAAATAAGAAAGTGGTCGGACGAATATGTACAACATGGATTCACATGTATCACGGAATGGGATGGGAGTCAGTGTCCTATCTGCATGATATGCAATGCCAAGTTGAGCAACTCTAGTCTCGCACCGGCAAAACTAAATTTGGGAAAAAAAATCATATTTTATTTATCACTAAAGAAGGGTTCAGTGAATGCGCATATGAAACTGGTGGGTTCGGTACCTCAAAAAAGGTTAAGAACCACTGACTTAAAGTATATCAGCTTCTTGAATCCTTATAACAACTGTACCGAGTAGGTACAATTTTACCCCATTTTACAGATGAGCAAGCAGAGATACAGAATTTAAGTCAGACCCACAAGATCTCACAGCTGAGCCTGACCAGGCGGTGGTGCAGTGGATAGAGCATCGAACTGGGATGCGGAAGACCCAGGTTCAAGACCCCGAGCTCGCCAGCTTGAGCGCAGGCCCATGTGGCTTGAGCAAAAGCTCGCCAGCTTGGACCCAAGGTCGCTGGCTCCAACAAGGGGTTGCTTGGTCTGCTGAAGGCCCACGGTCAAGGCTCATTTGAGAAAGCTTATCAGTGTACAACTAAGGTGTCGCAACGGCAATGAAAAACTAATGATTGATGCTTCTCACCTCTCTCCGTTCCTGTCTGTCTGTCCCTATCTAGCCCTCTCTCTAACTCTCTCTCTGTCCTTGTTAAAAAAAAAAAAAAAAAAAAAAAAAAAAAAAAGATCTCATAGCTGATCAGCAGTAGAGTCGGAATTCGAAGCCAGGTCACCAAGCTCCAGGGTCTATGCTACAACCACTGCACTGCTTCTCTTTAGCTCAATAATGTTGCTTAGAGAAAAAAGCATAAGAAAGCGAGGCAAATTGTGTTTACTTTCAAAACCAACTTATTCCAACTTCATTCCAGGCAGGTAAGAAATCAATCTCCTATTTAAAGAGCCTTAGAGAAGGCCATATCATTACTTCCCTTGATAACTGGTTCTGTACTGAATGACTCTCACTGCCAAGGTACTTATTCTTCTTACACTTAACCTGAAACATTGCAGTTGGGACTGAAACACACTTTGCCTTTGCAGTTCTCTGAAAACCAGCCTGCTAGGCTCTGAAAATTTAAGTCCTTTCCATTTCAGGGATGTCCCCCTCCCTCTTTTATTTCCTTTTGCATCCAAGAAATTTCCATGCTGAATCATTATATTCATTAGACTAATTCCAAAATGTACTAACTGTGATTCCCTTGCTAATCTTTTCTTAACTTGGAGCATTAGAAGTCAGGAACAACAAAGGTGTTTGGTGGAGCGTCCTTATGTGACTTGAATGGAAAATACCTCTATGTTCAGGCTTTGAGGACAAGCACATGTCACCAAGGAGATGTGCTGTACTTGGGTCTCATTCTCAGTAAAAACAACCCAGAGGTTCTGGCTAAATACATATACAGGACCCAAAACTACAATGCTGTTCTTACAAGTCACCTCAACCTGTGTCATTAACGAGCAACAACACTAATATCTGGAGTTATCACAAAAATTCAATAATAAGATTTCAGCGGCTCCTATGTTTGGGCTCATTAAATGTCTCAAGAGCTGAGAAGTAATGAATTAACGGAAGTCAAAAATGTGCAATGATCTGACTGTGTAGATTTAACCTATGCTAATGACACAGGCCTTAAATCTACAATGTTGTATCTTTCAGAATCTCTGAAATTCCTTTTAAAATAGATATATATTTTTTAAAATCCACCTTGGCTGTCATAGAAATAAGTAAAATGAATTTAATACATGTACCAGTACAGGCCACTCACCTGCACAACCCAACAGCCTGTTTAGAAACCCGGGGATCTTACCGCCGCCTGCTTCCCCAGTGCCTCCTTTAACATTTGGCTAAAGTTTATGACATAGACCTAATCCAAGTCCCTAAAACTTGAACTGCTGACCCGTTAGCCAAACAAAGTCAGCTAGAAAGTTTGTAATGCATAGTGGTCTTGGGGGTCAGACAGAGTGGGTCCAAGTGTCAGCAATGTCACTTGCTTGCCAGATAACCAAGTCAGGCCATCTTAACATTCCGAGCCTCAGACTCTCCAGCTGCAACTTGAGCATGATCTGTATTTCTCAACCATTTTTTCATATCACACATCACTCCACTAAGAAACCACCCCTGTGGGGTTTTTTTTCTAATCACCCTGCATGATATCTTAACACCACAGGATACTATAGATCACATTCTATACTTTATGTATATTTAAATTTTATACATAAAGACTAAACTTTGTTCATTCCAAGAACCAATGCTCACTCCCTTGGAGGTGATATCTCCCCTATTTAGAATGTATGGGATACTGATGTCTATTTCCCAGGGTAGTTCAGCAAGGAATTAATGAGCATGATAAGGCACAAGACAGAGTCCAGATCTTTCTCTCTTGAAGCTCACATCTTAGCAGTTTATCTAAGTGTACCCATGCTTCCCCGAGAACAGGGAACCTGTTATTCTTTATCATAATGTATCACTATATTACAGATTGCTAGATAGGACAAAATAAAGTCAATGGATCAACAAAACTTAATCACTGTACTGAAGATAAATCTCTAGAGGGTATACTGACAGCCTCAGATCATCCCAGAGCACAAAGCACAGAATTTGATATGGTGGGGCGGGAGGGAGTCTGAACCAGTTAGTCCAACTCCTTCATTTTGCAAATGAGTAAATCAGATCCATTTCTGATGTGCATTTTTTTAATCTCAGTTCTCAGGAAGGAGGCTCTCAACAGAGCTAGAAGCATATTTGAGTGTTGCTTGGCAGTATAGATAAAATCCTTATAAAAATGTTTACATTCTTTTTAATTTACGAAACTTCAGTAAAGGCAAGGCAAATCATAACATTTAACTGTGCTTTAACCTGATAATAAAATTCCAGATTAATTTTTAAAAACTCCTTTTTGTTAATTATTTAATGTAAAAGAGACTGGTAAACATTTAGACATATCTATGAAACGTGCTTTCTTCATTTTTCCATGCCTCCTAATTTTTGAACTTTTCAATGATGTTTTGGAATCACTGAAGCTAAAGTGACTAAAGCGCACATATATTCGCATACAATTGTGTCATGGGCATAACTCAAGGGAATGTCATCCTCTCCCTTTCTGCAAACCGAAGTTCAGGGTTAGTTCTTCTTGACTAACAATAATAAGAAAATCACTGTTTTTCAGTTATTTGGGGGAAAAAACACTATCTGCTAATTTTTGTAGAGGCTGAATGAGGACACTGAAGACTCATTTGCAAAGCATTGCAAGTTTTTACCTCCTCATGGGAAAGATGGCAAAACTATGCCCTGAGGAGCCAACGGGCAGAATCTATTGCTACTAGGACGGTGAAGAGTGAAGAAACAGTAGAAAAGAGACCCTGTGACAGGGCTGAAGCAGATGCTATTGTTAGAGAGAAAGTACAACCTGCCCTGGAATTTGTCTCTTCGAGCTGCCAACCTGTGTAAGCAGTAGGGGCAGACAGGGAATGACAAGTGCCCCCACACTGTGACAGGTGGCCTACTGAAACATGTGTATCAGTTTTCCCCAGTTTCCCACAACACTGAAGGGCAGTGCAACTCTGTACTGTTTCACACATGTGCCCAGCCCAATTCAGCCATCCTTTCCAACATTTTTGAGAACAAATGTTCTACCACTGGCTTTTCTTCTTTTTAACCCCAGCTGTGCAGGGGGCCGGCGACCTCAAGCAGAAACCACGTGCTCATCAGGCAGATAAACGGCTGAGCTGAAAGGGTGACGACTCTTGGGGAGGATGGAGGAGAGCAAGGTTGTCAACTATGCTCCTTCAATTGCTTTTTCACCCACCCCTCACCTTGGTGGCACTCATATGTCCTCAGGGCTAGGTACAGGCACCATTTATGTTTATTTGTTTTTGACTGTATTACCAAGCCTTAAACTCTAGGGGACATCTGCCTTACCCTTCTCACCCAGCCACAAAACAGCTTATCATCCATCCCCTCAGCCACCAGCCAACACATTCCACTGATTTGTCAGCTATTTCTGGAACAGTTACAATGTGCCCAGCACTGGGCTAGGCTGCTGACTCATCTACAGAGGGGTCCAGAAAATGTAGGCAAACTGTCACCGATCTCAACCAAGACGTGGAGTAGAGCCTAGCATGGTGCAGTGGACAGATGGATAAATGAAGCAATGCATGAAAGAGAAATGGCTCTGCTTTAGATAGCTTTTGGTCTGGTGGGTCCAACACAAATAGACAAAGTAGTATATATAATCCTAGCTACAAGAGGGGAGAGATGCTTAAGTAGGTTAGAGATGAAAGTGTTTTAGCAGCCATGAAGAGAGAAACACAATGCCTCTTCAAATCTGTATTCAAACGTTCTTTCACTGTAAATACTTAATTCAACCATTCCAAACATCAACAGAAGCAACCTCATATTTGTATCAAGTAAACTCTATGGCCATTAACCAAAGTGTCGGTATGATTCTTCTTCCAATGGCTTCAGCTGGGGAGGTGAGGGGCTGTCACCTAGACTTCAGCAGGGGTCCCCAAACTTTTTACACAGGGGGCCAGTTCACTGTCCCTCAGACCGTTGGAGGGCCGCTACATACAGTACTCCATACACTGACCACCAATGAAAGAGGTACCCCTTCCGGAACTGTGGCGGGGGCCGGATAAATGGCCTCTGGGGGCCGCAATTTGGCCCGCGGGCCGTAGTTTGGGGACCTCTGCTTTAGGGTTTAGCCAGCCAGTAAGGCACTAAAATTGTTTCTATTGTACATACTATGAGAGGATTTCAGTATACAGTATTTGAAAATAGAGTAAGTTGGTCCAAGGAAAGAACAGGCTTTTCCAGGAGTTGGTAAGGGCATCCTTGGAGGTTTCAAGAATGGTCTGGATAACCCTGTCATGTTGGCAGGATTCAAGAGATAAATAGTTGGACAGGTCACCTTGAAAACCTTTCCCATGCCTATACTTCAAAAATCCTACGACTCTGACCCATAGAGATGTGCATTGTAGAATTGTGGGTTTAGGTCACACAGAACTGGGAATCTCACATGTGCAAGAATCAGAGTGTATTAGTTTCTAGCTGAATTTCCTTAGTAGTTGTCATGCGAATCTGAAGTTACAATACTTTGAGATTTATTAAGTATTTAATATTTAGAAGCATGATGGGTAGGTTTCTTATCCATACCAAGGTCTTGAGCAGAATAGATATTACCTTTTCTTTACTGAATTTAGATAGTCATGTCTTCATCAAGCTTGCTTTACATACAAAGCTTTATCTTCTATTTCACAAAGACTAAAGGTCATCGGATGGGAACTGTATTAACTTCACTTATTTTGAGCCTTAACCTATTTTCCCCCCTTCTTCTCTTCCCGTCTTATTCTCTTCTTTCAAGATCTTTCTGGGATCTCCATAAATCCCTAATTGCTCCCCCTTCAACTCTTTCCTGTGTTCAGTGTATCTTCAAGTCCTTACAACCTGCACCATTTCATACAAGTTAGAAGTTCAGATTTCTTTTCTTTTTTTTTTTTCTTTGTGTCAGAGACAGAGAGACAGAGAGAGGGACAGATAGGGACAGACAGACAGGAAGGGAGAGAAATGAGAAGCATCAATTCTTCATTGTGGCATCTTAGTTGTTCATTGATTGCTTTCTCATTATGTGCCTTGACCAGGGGGCTACAGCAGAGCGAGTGACCGCTTGCTCAAGCCAGTGACCATGGAGTCATGTCTAATTCCATGCTCAAGCCAGCAACCTTGAGTTCAAGCTGGTAAGCTGTGCTCAAACCAGATGAGCTCATGCTCAAGTCGGCAACCTCAGGGTTTCAAACCTGGGTCCTCTGTGTCTCAGTCCAACACTCTATCCACTGTGCTACCTCCTGGTCAGGCAGAAGCTCAGATTTTTTTGAAGCCTTCTTTCTCATTGCTCCCTTCTCCCCCACTACCTCCACCTGTCATGGGTCATTGAGTGCTACTGTTTCAACACCTGGCATGTGGAAGGATCCATCCCTGAGTCCAGACTCCTCTTCCCTGGTCTAGATCCTGTGATAGGCTCTCAGCTGGATTTCCTGTTCTTGGATGCCCTTTACAACAATGATGCCAGAGTTTTCCTTATAAAGTACTGGCAGTCTTTATATTACTCATATACCTGAAACCCTCCAGGCCCTCTCCAGTGTTTCAAGTACAGTTTCTGGAAGTATAAGATTGGGCAGTAGCACAGGCCACTGTTTCAGGAGGTATTCGAGATAAATTTCATTAACAGAGAGACTCAGAATTTAAAAATATAATTTGTAGTTAGTCATTTATTTTCATTTTGGTCCTCTTTGATATACATCTAAGAAAGAAAGTATCAATTTAAAGCTAACATAACAGGTCAGGAGCAACCCTTACACATTTGTTCATTTCTCACTGTAACAAGCCTACAGGATCAGCTCAAGCAGTAGAAAAGGAACATGGTCAAATTAGAATTTAATAACAGTGTTTGGTTTCTGGATTTATTTAGAGCAGGTAATATAAATTTATTATTTGCTATAGTGATGGTAAGCTCCTTTTAAAGGGAATATATTAAGAAAAATAAATGTCAATTTAATCAAAGTTTTAATAAAAGATATAAGGCTGGTGACACAAACATTATGAAGAAGGTATTTGGGAAGAGACCTATAGACTAAAATCACCCTCCTCATTGTCCTGCACATCAGCCCCAAGTTAGCTCATCTACAACCCCCATCCTTTATAAATTCTTTGCTGTGACACAGATGGCCCATGGCCATGTCTTCTGCCTCCCCTTCTCCGTAGCCCTTATTCAGGCCGTTCCTCAGTCTGGTATAGACTTCCTTGCTTTTTGGCCTTTTGAAATTCTAAGTCCCAAATCAAATGTATTATTCTTTAGGGAGTCATCCCTAGGTTTTTAAATTATGATTTAATGATATGTTCTTGTCCCTCAGCTATGGCGCTTATCTTATTCTTGCTGATATTATAGTTTATTTACACATTTACCTTACTATGTTGCAAATTCCTGGAGAGCACAGACTATGCTCTTTTTATATTTATGCTCCCACAACCAAGTAGAAAAGCCAATATATATATATTTGTAAATGAGCTAGTGGGTGGGAATTTTCTACCTCATCCCACTGCCTGCTCCAGGACCCATTTGTAGCATTTATTTTTCTTTTACCAAGTATCTTTAGAAATAGGTTTTAATAGAAATAAAGGCAACTCGAACTTACTGAGTAGAGAACAACTTATAAAATACTTTTTAAGTCTCTGAAGAGGTTAGATTTCTAGTTGTCTTATTTACACTTCTATGAGTACTTTTGCTCATATTTTGGGGGTGGTTGGGTGGGAAATAAGTAGGTTAGAAGCTGTGTTACAATCTAATTAGATCTGAGGACTTAAGGGCAGGACCTTAAAAAATAGCAAAACATCCATAATTAACCACTGAAGCTCTTATTCAACAACTATTTATTGACTGCTGGCTTTATGACCCAGGTTTTATGCGGGGTTCACAAGTAAAGTCAAAACCACCAACCTGCCCTGGAGGAGCCAAGCTGTGAGTCCGTCACACAGTACTTGAAAATGGGGATTTGGGTCTTGCTGCTTTGCTTCAGGTCACTCTCAACCGACAATTAATGGACTTACTGAACGATGTCTTTGTGCCAGCTCATGTGCTGGGTCTTGTGGTCCAGTGAATTTCTCTCTTTCAACTTTATTTGCAGCAATATACGATTAGTGACTTTTATCTCCTAAGACAGTATCTGACCTATGAACAGTAATAAGCCCCCAGGCTTGTAAAACTATGTACTGTAAAAATTGTAAAAGTGCTAGTCATTTGCCAGGCAAAATGCCAACTGACCTTAGTAGAACTTCCTTTCTGTGTAATTCCAGTTAGATTTGTGCCAGTTATCTATAAGTCTCTGACAATGGTCTCTGTTCCATGAGGCCTGTGTTTGCTCAGAGAGAACAGCTTATAGCTGTACCCAAAGCAAATTCCAGGGGACAACATAGCCAGACTTACCAGCTTGGCCTCATCAACAGTGTCCTTGATGATGATAAGCACTGACTCCCCACTGATCCACAGGATACTGAAAAGATGAAATTCATATGCACCATTTGGAGTATAATTATTATTATATATACCAAATTATTTTTTATATATATATGTATATTTATATATATTTACATATGTATTTCTATATATTTATATATAAATTCTGTCCAGCCATCCCTAGTTCTCAAGAGACTTGCACACACAGTCTCTTTCTGTTTTTATAGAAGATTAAGACATATCTAAACAATCTCTTTAATACGGCGCTGCCACCTTGTGTAGCACAAGTTCTCCTTCTGAGTCATGTTTTTCCTTTGTGCCTAGTGGTGATTTTAGAAAGACTCATTAACAGAATGGTTTCAGTAGAATACCAGTGACTAAATATTGGTAATGAAAAACTGGGAAACATAAGGGTGTCTCAAACACAGTGTTTCCTTTCAAAATATACCCAGGAGATTATGATTTCTTTTTATTAAGTTAGAGGTGGGGAGGCAGAGTCAGATTCTTGCATGCGCCCCAAACTGGGATCCACCGGGAAGGCTGGGCTGGGCCCCTGCTCTGTTGCTAGGCAACGGAGCTATTTTAGTGCCTGAGGCTTAGGCCATGGAGCTATCCTCAGTGCCTGGTGCCAACTTTCATCGGACCATTTGAGCCACGCTGTGGGAGTTAAATAGAGAGAGAAAGAGAGAGACTGTAGGTGAGGGGTGGAGAATCAGATGATCACTTCTTCTATTAGCCCTGACTGGGAATCAAACCTAGGAATTCCATACCCTGAGCCAATGCTCTATCACTGAGCAAACCAGCCAGACCTGATTAATTTTAATTTAAATAAAAGCAAGCAAATCACAGATACATTCTTTTAAAATTTAAGCTACCATAATAAGGCTTAACCCACATGTTGGCTTATTTTTTTCATTTCTTTTTGTTTTTCACAAATTTTACATAAATATGTTGGTTCACTAATAATCATCACTCTGGATTTCTTTCTTTCCAACAAAGCTGATCTATAAAAAGCAAATGTAATACATGCTTTTTTAAACAAGAACATCCAAGGCCTTGTGCAAAATAGATTGTAAGGTGGTTAAAGGCTGTATTGGAAAGGTACAAAAATCTGCAGCACTCAAAATATAAACTATTTTGAGATAGAAGCTCACTGCAATTTTTAGTCACATCCCACCTATGTGTCTTAAGGATGAAAAATGTGGCTATCAGAAACACTGGTGAAGGAAGGGAAACTTTATTTTTACTGAGCTTGAACACTGCTATGAAATGATAATCCTTTGGGGTCAGAGCAGGCTCAGTCAAAATGAGATAGATCTACAGCCAATCAGAGCAACCAGATGGAATGAGGAAGTGAAGAGGGAGGAAGCTACGATGCAACAATAATATGAAATTCTTATCAAGCAAAAATGCCATTAAAACTCTGGATCTCCTATAAAACAAGTTCTGTGAATGCTTTCTTAAAGTAATATAATGTTACCAACAACCATGATATTTTACCAGGTAGCTGGTATTTTAGCCAAATAATAGCTTCTTTTTATATTCTTCTGAAGAACATTATGTTTATGGAAAAGACAGTCATGCTTAAGAGAAATAGCACCCCCAAAAAACTCACAAAGGACTTACTAGAGATTCATACAAGAAAATCAAACAAGAATTATTTTAATCTCTTGCTGGTTAATTTCTCCCATGTTAAGTGATATATGCTAGAAACAGTCCTGTATTTGGAACAGCGACGATAAGACAAAAACAATCATGGTATTTTATGACAATACTCCATTACACCAAAGCAATAAATATTGTTTTACCCTTAAAAATGCCAACAATAAGCAGCATCAGTCACACACTGTGAAGGACAACATGGTAAGAAGACTTTAGATAATTTTTCTAGTCAAAGTAAAGTCATTCTCCCAATGTTCAATAACTATATTTTGGAGACCTCAATTCTAAATCCATCCCAAGATCTGTTCCTCCACAACTTCCAGATGAGATTTCTTAATGATTCAGTGTTTCCACTGATGTTACTCAAGACTAATGAAGTCAAAACCCCAGAGACTAGATCCCTCAATTGTGATCTGATGAGCAAGCACTTCTTTCATATCTTGCTGCATTACCTTTAGGTGGACAGAGGAGGTGGTCTTTCTTTAGCATATATTCAAAATGAATTACCAATACCTAGCTGGAATGAGTCAGTATAGCTTAGGTCACTGATTCATATCCATATGACACTTGAACCTATCACTTAAGCCAATGTTAATGTTCGATCCTTGGTCACCAAAAGCAGTTTATATGTATTTAATCCTAAATATATGATAATGATCATTTGAAAAAGGAAACAAACTCCTTATTTAGCTGTGACCAATAGCAATTTATTGTCCAAAATAAAATTAGAAATTTTTTTTTATAATATCACATAGTGCTTGAAACAAATTTGACAAAAATGATGTGACTTTAAGCTCAGTAAACTTGCTTCATAAAATGATAGATACTAAATATTTTAGGCTTTGCAGGCCACAGAAGGTCTCTGTGACAATGACCTAAAAAGGTAAAAAGTATTCCTTGTTCACGGCTGTCCAAAAACAAATAGGGACTGAATTTGGATCATGGGCCATAGTTTGAGAACCCCTGCTTTACAGAGCTCAGCACACTGGAGAGAATATTTTTCATTCCCTCAGTTCTCCCTGGTATTTGTCCCCCCAAAATGATCAGTAAGATACACAGATTAAGACAAAGACTATAAACCAGGTAAAAGAAAAGGCCGTGAACAAAAGTCTTACTTTATCTTTCAAATAGTCTACTTGGACCCCTTCAAAGCCGTGATTACTTAAAGACATGATTGCATGGGAAAGTTAAACCTGCTGGTTTAAAACTTGTCATGCTTTTTCCTTTTTTCCTGTGGCTGGGATTCTCAGAAGTCCTGCAGACCACGGCGAGCGGCCCTTGCTGTGTGCCTTTAAACTGGAGCGAGGCTAGGTTGCTTATCACCTATGAGGTTGCTTATTACTATTACTTATTAACGAGGCTTTCGGGAAGTACCCATAACATTAAGCATGCCACAGGACCTAAGCTGATGGCAGAAGGAACAATAGCAGTGATCTCAGAACATGGGAAGTTCCGCGAACAAAGGCTGGCTGGCATGTTGCTTCAGGTGTATTCAACCTGCATGTTTCACTGCCCTTGGGAGTGCTGTCACTGATGTCGCCTGGACGGTGTTCCCTCTGCCCTCCATTTGCTAATCCCAGTCAGTGACTGTAGCCATACAGATGCTGAGAGCCCATACAGCAACACCCAAGATAAAAGACCGAGAAAGTCTATCAGAAGTCTGTGTGCTCCAGCAGAGGAAATAAAAGTCCTTCCAGACTGAACACTGAGGAGGGTTTCAAGCAGGACAGCACTGCCTGTCATCTTTGTTACTGGGAGGCCTGGGGCCTGTGGGGCACATTCAGAGGTTTCAGATTTCCTAGAACAGTGTGCCTGCAGCCTTCAAACATTCAGCCAGTGCTGTTTTCACCCCCCACCCACCCACACTCACCACTTCAAAGAAATTTTAAATTAACACAGAGTGCCTTATTAACCTTTGTTAATTTACTAATAGTAAACTCTAATTACTTGCAAATGAACCAGTTCCTAGAAATAGAGATGCAATCATTTTTTCCACTTTTATCATACATTATTCCTCTTAGTAGTATTCCTTATGACTCTTATAGGATTGAACTTTAACAGATGAAGTAACGCATGAAGTGTTACTAATCACCTTCTATTGTTCTGACTGATGGGAACACACTGTGCACAACATTTACCCCACAGGCCTTCATGGAGTGATGGTAGTTGCTGTTACTCTTGACCTGATAGAATTAGATGACTTATAAGGTCTTTTCTGATCCAGATATTAAAGGGCTCTGGGGCATGGGGATCAGGATGTAGCAGATATGGGTCCTGGCTGGCTAGAGAGTCGTCCCAGTGTGCTGAGGTCGTGGGTTCAATCCCTGGTCAGAGCACATATTAGAAGTAACCAATAAGTTCACAAATAAATGCAACAACTAAGTGGAACAATGAGGTGATGCAGTTCTCTCTCTCCTTTCTCCTCTCTCTTTCCCTCTCTCAAATTAACAACAAAAATATATATACTAGATATAGTGAAAAGTTGGATCAGGTGGGGCTTTTATAGATCCATTTGCATAAGCTGTAAAATTCCATTGGCACTCAAAGAATACATTTAAACTGGAGAACACATCCCTTAACGGTTAATAACCAAACCAGGATCAGACACAAGTTTTGAGTATATTATGCCAGTGATTAATGACTACAATAGTCTTCCTGGTTCTTCAACACCACAACAAACTTGCATCATGACACCTTAATTTCTTTTACCATCCAACCATTCATCATCACACACCTAACCAAAACACGAGCCCCATCATGATAAAAGCCCATGAACTTGGTAGGGCAGAAAGATTGGAATTCAGATGGAACAGAAGGTGAATGGTGTATGAGAAGAGGAACAAAAGCTGTGAGAATATAAAAAAACGAAAACTTTAAACTGGAATAAAAAACCTGACAGAGTGGCCTCTCATTTCAATCTGACACTCCTAAGCTTCTTAGACCCTATTAAAAAAAAAAAAACACCTTACTAACCAGTAGAAAGTACAGTAGGCACACTTCCATAATAACAGTAATAAATCTAAGAATACTCAATCCTTTCCAGACATATATAAAGTCAGAAATTCTAAGGACTGGTCACCACTATTCCAGGTTAAATTATTGACCAAAGTTGATCTTTCTGTACTAGATGCTTCACTGTATAATGCCATAAAACTCCCAAAATAGTAAGTGGAGATTCAGGATAATTCTCCATAGACACCTAACAAATCACCAGTTTTGTTCAAAAACACAGAAATTATGATCATTAATATGCCCAATCAGCTGAAATATTAAGAAGCATATATTTAAAATCAAGAAAGCTACTAAATTTAACTTTTCACTATGATCACAGACAAGAGATTTTCTGCCCATTCACTCAATTTGAATACAATGCACCTTACTTTGTGGCTTTCATATTTATACATCATGATTCTTACATGAAGTTTCATAAGAGGTTCTACAGTTACATTAGATACCACAAAGTCTGCAAAAACTTATTTTTAAATTGCATCTTCTTCTGTTAGAACATTAAATACAATTTCATAAATGGAAACAGTACTATTTTCAGGTGAAAATAGTAACACAGAAAGCTTTTAGAACACTAAATCTATAAGAGGAGACCTGAAAACAATGTTACTAATTAGGCAGTAGTCACTAGAAAAATCTTTTTCCCTGGGCCATTGTGGAATACCAAATGCCAAGTATCAATTGCCACATCCTTGTGAGTTGTAGTATGATCTCCTGTCACTGTGATACAAAGCATGCCATTAAGAAAAGTCAAACAATAATCATGTGGTCAGGAAGCCCATGGCTAGACTATTATTACTCTTCCAAAGTCACAGGTGTAGACTGTCATAAAATTTAGTGAGGTCACAGAAAAGGGAGGGGGAGCTTGGTTTTCAACAACCTACAACCTTTATCTACATACTAAAATGAGGTCAGACATGTTATAACTGTTTGCTTTTAGTCGTGTGTGTGTGTGTGTGTGTGTGTGTGTGTGTGTATTTTTTTTTTTATTTTGGACAGAGATAGAGAGTCAGAGAAAGAGATAGATAGGGACAGATAGACAGGAAGGGAGAGAGATGAGAAGCATCAATTATAATATCTAATTCCATTTCTATGAAAGGTTCAGAAAAGCAAATCTATGGAGATAAATTAAAATATTAGTGGTCACCTGGGACTGAAGGGAACAGGGACTTAAGCTACTTGAGAATACAGGATTTTTGGGGGGTAATGGAACTGTTTAAAACTCAATAGAGGTGATGGTTGCATAGCTGTAAATATTTACCATAAACTCATGGATTATACCCTTAACGTATATGCATAACATATGACTCAATAAAATTGTTTAAAATAAACAACACTCAAGAATGACAAGAATCCTATTTTCTTTTTATACTTTAGTCAAAAATCATGGTAAAACTGCACATGAAGTTTTTTTTTTATTCCTTTATATATTCACCAAGTATTTATTGAACAATGACCATGTTCTCAAAATGGCTTTGACTTTGCCACCATGCTAGGTTTAAGTACTGTATCCGAAGATCGAGTCTTTTCCTATATTGCTAGGAATTTGGCAGTGATCAGACTATTAATATATGGGCTTTTGAATGAGGGACACAACAGGGCTGGAACTGGCAGAGTGGGAGCATTCAAGGACTGATACTGTCCTCCTCGGGGTCACAGAAAACTTCAGTAGACTAGACCCTGCTCCACCAGGCTGGCCAGCAGCAGAGAAATGGTCCACCCAGTCCCGCCCAGCAGCCAAGCCGAGCAGCCTGTCTGAAAAACAGTAGGTGCTCTCATGCCAATACCAGCTCTGGGTTCCAGTTCTGAACCTCACCTCGTTCCCTAAAGAATTCCTGTAACATTAATTGAGTTCATTAATACGTACTAAAGTTATAAAAATGTAATATTATAATAGAAGGCAGACTTGTCCAAGCTTTATGCGTGTTCCAAATGCGCACATTTTACTGCATGTAAAGGCACTTTTTTAGTCTTAAATTTCTTTTTTTTAATTTTTATTTTAATGCTCTTTTGCAATAAGGTAACATAAAAAATAAAGGATATAAACTTTAAAAAAGTAAAAAATCCTGCAGGCAAGTAGAAAAAACTTGATTTTTCTCCAACCAAGCACCCCCATATGATAAGAAAAGTATTGATTTCCTTAAAGACAAGATGTTAGGGCACTGACATTAGACTTTATGGTCTTTGTTTTTATGCAAAGCCATGGTTCCGAAGCTAAACTGCATAAGAATGGTACACAGGATTGTTTACACACACCTGTCTAATGTACAATAGGGAGGATCAAAAGGATTTTCCCAAGTCAGAGGCACTCCGGATACATATTCCATGAAGTTTATTTGTCAGCATGGGTGTCAGGATAAGGAGGACAAATGAACTATGTGATCAGTGAGGTTAAATTTCTGAGCTGTCCAGTTTCTCATCCTTTCTGCTTGAATATAATCACTGACATTTTCAAACCGCACTCTTCAAACCAGGATCTCAAAGCATCTTGCCAACAGTATTAATCCTCATGGTTCTCTTAGGAGGTAGACAAAAACAAATCTTATCTATGTAAGAATGAAGAGAATATTGAGTGTGAGAGAGTACTGGCTTTTCTTGCCATAAGACTGTAATGATCAATTTACTTGGAATACAATATACTGAGCATTGATGCTTTGCAAATCATAGATGTATCCCGAGTGCTTTCGAACTGCCAACTTTTATACCTTGAAAGAGCCCATTTTAAAGCTGTGACTTGTTTATGAGCCTGAAAATGCTATATCCAGGGTCTGATACACATGAATCAGACCCTGGAAATACTAGTTTATAAAGTATTACATTACCATTAGCCACAAGTTACAAGCCCATTGATGAAATGCCTAGAGTTTACTCAGCACCAGTGGAAACCTGAAGTGGTGAGACATAACCTAACTATACAGTATAGTGTGAAATGCAACAAGGGGCCAGCGGTTGTTTCCCCGGCACTGCCATGCTTGTTCTATGACTACTTTCACAATTATTGAAGAAACTTAATCGCAGGTTTGCATGTTTCAAATTAAAGTTAATCAAAAGAAAATAAAGCATCTCTGGTGGTCAGGTTCTGAAAGAGTCGACCTCTGAACAGGCCTCCTAAAAATACAAAACAAATTCCGTGATGGCAAATCAAGAAAACAAGCTAGTGTCTGAAAATGTAGCTCCTCATTTCTTATTCGCCTACATTTGATCCTATCTAAATAATTTCTAAAAAGTAAATAGAAAAAATGAGAGTTTCAGATCTCATCTCTCTCTCCCTCCTTGCAAAAATGGTTTGTATCATATAAAAAAAAAAAAAAATAACCACTAAAACTTTTTGAAATGAGAGACTTGAAAATTAGAATCCAGATCATTTAAGCATTCTAAACAATATTTTGCATATCAAAACATATGGTTCAGTTTTATTTAAAATCACTCTCTATGCAGAAAAATTCATAACATATGATCTTAGAGCAGTGGTTCTTAACCTTTTTTGAGGTACCGAACCCACCAGTTTCATATGCGCATTCACCGAACCCTTCTTTAGTGATAAATAAAATATATTTTTTTCCAAATTCAAGACATAGGTATATGTTTTTTTACTGGTGCACAAAATGAGCCGTGCATGAACATCACCTTGCTCAAAGAACAAAACCAACAAACTGCATGAACTCACAACAAATTACGGTATTACTTTATTCTGGCCTCCGTGGCAGAGGCTTCTCCGAACCCCTGAGACCGACTCATAGAACCCCTAGGGTTCGATAGAACCCAGGTTAAGAACCACTGTCTTAGAGTAACAGATTCCCACCTAGCCACAAGAAGGTGAGCATGACAATGCTGCAATAATTTCCTAGATGTAAACTACCACCATTCTTATTTTTTATTTTATTGGTTCTCAGGAATAAGGGTGTCCATTTTATCTTAGTAAGCAGAAAATAGAGATGACATTCAGGGCCCACAGGCAATAAAAAGTGGAGCCCCAGACCATATATATATCCTTCTCTAAATTGGTGCCACAAGCATAGAACCCGTGTAGGTACAAAATAGAATATTCTTTCTCATCCTTCAAGGGCTCTCCTTACCTATTTGTTCATTACACAGTACTGGATTCAAAAGACATAACCAGTCCTTGTGTTAAAAGCAGCTATTTTATATTAAATGCATATTGTGTAAGGTTTTATTATGGGCCATGAGTTGACTGTTTTACTCCACAACATTCTAGTTTATAATAAAGTTTCAAGTGCATTTCAGAAATCATCTTCCAGACACTATTGAAAAGTACAATACAGGAAACTATGGATGAAAATGTAAAAAGAAAAAAAAAAGAGTAAAGCTTAACTTGATTAATGGAAGAAATAAAACACAAAAAACCCATTTAAGAAACTAGACAGCAGATACTAAACACAACTGAAATGCCATTGCTCAGGCTGTCTGATAATTTGAAAAATACCAAGTTCATTTTCATCTATCAGTTTTTAGTAATAAAAATATTACTTTTAATCCATCTCAATGTAGTTTTGATTATTCAGGGTCTTTTCAAAAAAAGTGCCATTTGTATTTCCACTTTGAAAAAAGCAAGCAATTCTTATGTCACTTTCAGAAAAACCTGTCCCATAACTAATGCATACTAGTCAATGCCTACTTAAATGCTCGAGATAAAACAATGAGAGAAATAAAAACAGGAAGTTTATTTAGCCACTAATGTCTTAGCAAAATGAATCTTGTTTTCAGTGACAGAACTAGCACCTCGCATCTCTGCTTTATCAGAGACGGTCACATTTGCTTTTGTGCTCGTAACACTGCCGCCATAGTTCCTAGCTCTCCTTTCTTTCCTTTTTATTCTTCTTCATCCAAAACTTACCCCCTCTCTTATGAAACTTGTAGTGGAAAAAAAAGAATATATGAAAAAAAAGAACATTTTTTAAAAAAATTTCCAAACTGCAGAAAGCTACCATCACTTTCTATCTCTGAAACTTAGGTAGTGACATATGTCAACTGTTTCCCAGAAGATGTGCCAGATAAATGTTCTTTTCTCCTCTTGGCTATTTCCAGTGCACATTCACATAGGAAATGCTCTGCAAACTTTTACAGTAAAAAAGAAAACAAAACAAAATGCCTTTCTTTGTGTAACACAGCACTGGCCCACAGCATCCAGTCCTGCCCCTTGCAGAACAACTACTAACCTTCTCCACAAATTATCCCATGAAACACACTTTGGGATGAACACGCTATCTTTACAGAACCAGTGAAACCTCAAAGGACAAGTCTGGATGGGAAAATTCCCAGTTATCAGAACTCAAAGCTCTCAAATTCAAACTTCTTCTAAGACATACATGTTCCTGAAGTTTCTTCTAACATATAGGACCCCATGAACATCAGATCCCTTCACAGTATCAGGCCACACTCCCCCAGCTGCTTCAGGAGAGAGTGCTCTTTCCAGGCTGAAAATCCACCTCTTCACAAGGACAGACCAGACCAGAGACAGAAGGGAACCTGTGGTCTGTGCTGAGACAGCCTCCTCTTGACAAACGTAGGCCACAGAAATAATGCCAAATATTTGGCCCTCTGCTTCCTCCCATCTCTCTCTCACACACACAGGGGTGGGGGAGAGAGAAAGAGAGGTTTTATTACTTACGGGTATATCAGAGGTGTGCAGACTGCCAGGGAAATACCACTGGGAATAGATGCCTCTTACAGGTGCCCTTCTCATTAGGAAAGAACCTTTCCCAGAAACCTCTAGACATACTATTCTCAGTAGAAGGCGAGGGACAGGTTTGCAAAACAAACTTCTCTAGAAAGCCATCTGTCTCTCTCTCTCTCTCTCTCAAAAGCTCTTTCCTTTTAAAAATATTCTTAGACATTCTAATTAACTAAGAAAAAAATTTCTATCAAGTGATTCTCCTAAATACTAAAAAGTGAATCCCGTTTTAATATAAAGGGAATGCTTTCATAGACCAAAGATGTATCTCGTGGGGTTCATTCACATCCAAATTCCAAACCAAAAAAACAGACTGTGTATTATATTAAGTATTGCAAACTATACAAAAGGGTGGGAGGGAAGGAGGAAAGTAAACATCTAAGAAAGTATAAGATGTAGGAGACACCATCTTCAAAATCGACTTTGAGGAAAACAAAGCAAATTTTTTATATCTTTGTATTTTACAAACCACAATATGGAGTTTATGTGCAGTAAAATGGGAAGTTTAATAAAAAAACAAAATGTGGAAAATCTTCTACTTACAATGCTGGTTAATGATTTTCTTTTCTTTTTTTCACATTTGTACAATTACAAAATGTTACCTTTGGAAGCTTATCAATCCATTTTGTTGGCAAAGAAGGAACAAAGGCAAAAAAAGCTGCTTGGCCTGAGGTCACTCAGCCCTTAAATCATACAACTGGGACTATATCCCCGTGTCCCAGTCCAAAGTCTGGTCCTTCTCCACTCCCCACGCCACTGATTTTTTCCCTTTTCTGTAACTACTGATTACACTCTCATTCTTGATATGAAATGAGCAATTATCACTTTCTACTGCTTTCTATATGGAAACAGGAATGATCTGTCACCTAACAATCTGAGCATGTTAAAAAACACACATACTTTAAGCTGCTAAGAAGATTTGACACAGCTTGGCCTCGGGCTCTCTGTATTTGGTGACAGTGGGTTATGACAGCTAAGATAAACTTTTTGAAAAGAAAAAGGTACATGCACAATTTTGAGGCTATTTTATTTAATTGGCTTTTGGGAAGCAGATCACTAGGGGCCACCCATTGAGATAATGTACATATTGCTAAACTATATTTTCATGTTCATTACTATGTTGTGATGCTAACTTTTAATTAAGATCATCTTCAGTCTGACGAGGCGGTGGTGCAGTGGTTAGAGTGTCGGACTGGGACATAGAGGACCCAGGTTTGAAACCCCGAGGTCGCCAGCTTGAGCATGAACTCATCCGGCTAGAGCACAGGCTTACCAGCTTGAGTGTGGGGTTTCTGGCTTGAGCGTGGGGGATCATAGACATGACCTCATGGTCACTGGCTTGATCCCAAAGGTCGCTGGCTTGAGCAAGGGGTCACTTGCTCTGCTGTAGCCCCTCCCCCAAACCCAGTCAAGGCACATATAAGAAATCAATCAATGAACAACTACGGAGCCACAATGAAGAACTGATGCTTCTCATCTCTCTCCCTTCCTGTCTGTCTATCTATCCCTCTCTTTTACTCTCTCTCTGCCTCTGTCAAAATAAAAAGATCATCTTCATAAACCAATTAGGTATATCAACTAAGGTTTTCCACATTTATTCTTCAAACTTCATTGGTACATCTGCTCGAGAAAATATCATAAGCTTCCAAATACCATGATTGCTAGGGAACAAAGCATTACCATTACCATAAGGAGTCTACTTTTCTTTAAAAGGAAAACTTTAATCCTTCAAATGCCATAGTTATATAAAGTTCTAAAAATGGTTCAGAGACATATCAAAATTAGTCACTATTTCTGACAAAAACAGGCAGAGTCAACAAACACATTGACCTCAACTCCCTCCCGAGACCTCCATTTAACAAACAAAAACAAGAAACAAATAAAAAAGTATAAACCCATAAATGAGGCAGGAAAAGTGAGAATAGGGAACAGAAACCCCAGGTTTTGAACCCCTCCTTCTCTCCTTGGTTAGAACACTTCAGATATGACTTGTGGTGAGACACCTATCCCCTCGCTGCCCCCTCCTTCCAATTTCCTGAGGAAAAAAAATAGTTGAGACAATAAAAACTGCCTTCAGCCAGAGTTGGCAGCCATGTTGACCTACTTCACAGTTTTGAAGGTGCTCTACCTTCCAGATCACCATACCACCATCCAGAGAGAAGGGGCCGAGATGAGCTGCCCCGATAAGCACCTCCCCACTCTCAGGCCCCACAACATGCCAGAGATCATGAACCACCCTCATTCCCTCCCCATGCCCATAGCTGAAAAAAACCTCCACCCAGACCCCGGGAGTGTGTGTGAGTTCACCCACACTCCCTTCCTCCTTGAGTATGTACTGTCACTTTAATAACTGCTCTGCTTTGCTGAATTTCTCTGTCTCACTCTTGAATCCCTTCTTATGTGGTGCCAAGAACCTGGACACAGCTATACTTGTTGAGGCCTCCTTGGGTCTCCCTGTGAGCTCTCTGACATAATAAGAACAACAAGAATGAGTGACAAGACAATAGCAAAGAAGTTAGAAAGCCAACTGACAATAGATAACTGACTTACCTGACTTGAGAAAGGAGAATTCTATACCAGCAGTGTTGAAAAAGATCGAGAAGCAACCCTACCATATTCCCACTGAGAACCAACACCCTCCCTACCCCACAAAGAGTCATGAATTCTAGGTACTTGTACTTCTGTAAGTGGAGAAAATGACAGAGTTTTAAATGCGAGGAGAGGTTCAAATACTGCATAAAAGCAGTTAGACACCTAGATTCCCACTGGCTTTGCCTTTTCCAATCTACGGAATTCTGGAGATTTACCATATGGAGGGGTCAAACACAAGGTCTGTGGGCTGATTGCAGGGAGTCAACCCTGTGGAGAACAGGCCTATTGCGCTGTTGCTAGAAGAATACACAAATGTTCACATACTAACTGCTGAGACCTCTCTGCTCTTTTAGTTCACAGAATGCTGTCACCCAGGCTTCTACCATGGCAGTACAATAAAAAAGGTTCCCCATGGACCAGTTGGATTGTTCAGAAAAATGAAAAGAAAATAAAGAAAGACCCTTTAATCAGTGTTCCATATCCCACACCCATATCACCCTTTAGTGAAGCCCACAGTAACAAGTTCTATATCTGTACAGAAAGCATCCAGTCAGCTCCTTACTACTTCACTTGTAAGTGAGAAAATAGTCAAAGTTATCTAAATGCAATTTTAAAGCTTTTAAAATAGAAGCCAAAACAAACAAAGAAAAATTGAATCTTTGGGGAGACAAAAATATACAAAGAAAAGAAATTATCATTAACACCCCCAGAGAAATTTAATAGTACAACCATGAAAGGAAAGCATGATGCAACTTTAAAAAAAAAAGGGCATTCAGGGATCAAAAATGAGACATTGAAAAATAATGCATAGTAAAGAAGAAATAAAATCCCAATAGAAAATTTAAAGATAAAATTAAGGTTATCTCCCATGTATAGAGGTAAACAGAGATAGGAAACAATGAAGGGGGAAAGAAACAATAACAGAAAATTGAAGAGCTATTACAGGAGGACCAGTATCCACACACCAAAATAAACAAATCATTAAATAATTCAAAAAATTACCAAGAATTGAAGGATGTTTATTCCAAGACTGAACAGGCCTACTAAATTACCAGTACACTGGGTTAAAACAAATTCACAGCAAGACAAATCCTTGTGCAATTTTCGAACATTGATCCAAAAAGATTTCAGGATAGAGGGAATCAAAAGTGAGACTAGCATAAGACTACTGACTCTGTATGCCAGAGGAAAATGGAGTCTTCAATATTCTGAGGGACAGTAATTTCCAATCTTGACTGTTATATCTAGCCCAGTTATCCACTAAGCATCAGAGAAAAATTAAGACTTGCCATAAAATTCTGAAACACTACATCTCTTACCCACTACCTTTTATCAGAAGCTACTGGAAGATGAGTTCTGACAAAACAAAGGAATAAATGAAGAAGGGGGGGGGGGCCAGGTTTAAGAAAAAGGGCTCTTAACACAAAAAGACAAACAAAATCCCCAATATTATAAAGAAGCATGTTGAAAAGTCTCAAGAATCATTTATTCAAGGTTAAATTGATAGGTTGTCCAATATACATGAATCTATTATAAGAATATGTACATGATGTGTGAGAATTTAGACATGATTTAGTGGAAAGTAGATAGAAAACAAAAAATAAAAAATAGGAAAACTTAGCAAATAAAACGAGGCAATTATCAATTCCAGGGAAAATAAAAAGATGTGCAGAAAAGGCAAAATGATTCTATTTTCCAACTACAAATTCATCTCACATAGTCTTAATAGTATAAGCCTAGAATATAGGTTAACAGTGTTTACATAATTTATTGCAAGGATAGAAACCACTTTTGGGGAGGGTAGAATCATAAAGGGGTGTGTATTTGTAATTGAAAGGAAACTAAAATCCCACCTTTTATAAAAATGTAGATGAAAAATCTAGATATAACAATATAAGCAATATCATTTAGAAATATAAAAATCAATTATCAAAGAGATGACTAAGAATTTAAAATGAATTACTTCTGGAAAGGAAAAATGGGGGAGGGTATTGTAGGTTTGCTGTTTTTGTAACAATTCTCACACAGATATTTTTCTTCATTAAACTATGTGTGTGTAAAACTTGGATTTTCAAAAATTAAATTTAAATAAACCTTGTTACTACAAAGACCAACATCCTAATAATGCAGAGTTCTATACATTTTTAAATAGTTCCTTTCTGTTGCTAATTTCAACTTGACTTTTCTTAACCAAGGTCACATGAGCTTCCTTCCTCATGACCGAGTTCCTCCCATTTAGGTAACAAATCTATTTTTGTTTGTTAGTTAAGCAGCAAGGTTAACATCATTGATGCTATAACTGATTAATTCAGACTCACTGAGCAACTCCTGTATTCTGAGAATGCCAGTCTAGTTTTAGAATGCCATTGCTCTTCAGACACAAAATAAATACACACTGCTACTTTTCACTAACTGTTGAGAATTTGATAAAACTGAATATCACACCTACAGCTCCTTATTCGTAACCACATGAACACTATTATAGATAAGAATTACAATCACCAAACCACTTTGAGATATCCTTTAAAATTCAGACATCCTGCATCACTGTTTTTCCCTTGGATTTCTGTCTCAACAGTAATCAAGACTATGACCAGTGAGGCACCAAAATGATTCAATATAACCACTCAACAAACATTTCTGATAGAAGTCCCCTATTCAATTTGTAGGTCTCTAAATTTTTACAGATTCTAAAGGCTCTCTATTGAAAACTGATCAAATTAAAAAGAAAAATGCATAATCATAAATGCATTCCTGTATGCAGAAATCTTAAGAAAAAATTTTGTCGCATCGGAGAATCCAAAATTTTCAAGAGTGAGTCACTATGGGCCTCTAATCTAAAATGTGTTCTTTCTCCCACTTTCAAGGATACCATATGGCAAATTATGTTCTCAGGAAAAGAAACAAACTTACCTTTCACAAGCTCGGACAGTCCACGCAGCAATTATCCATAATGAGATACTAAAAACCAAGAGTACAGTTCCTGGGCATATAGTCATTAAAGTCTTCATAACAAAACGTGTATTGAAGTTTATCTTATTAAGTGCTCCAATGCTTCTAGAGGAGGCATCAGTGAAAAGTTTGCTATGTAAAAGCATGACTCTGGCAATCAGATAGAGTCTTAAGAACATTGGTATAGATAAAATAATATCCACATCAGCGGTGGTTGTGGATGGGGCATAGGAGAAGGCAAGCCGGGCCGTCCATGTGAACGTATAATTCCCAGGTATGGGATGAATAGCACACACCAGTATTTCCAAGCAGATGAAGAAAATACGCTCATAAGTCATGGCTATTCTCCAGTCATCTGCTCCATTGTCCACCATGAACAACTGAAAAAATAAAGTAGAAAATCAGCTTCAGTATGGCATGAATGGTCCACAGTGTTAGTGCAGATTTTAAAATACATAACAGATGACTTTTAGCAATCATGGCAAGCTAGAGGTTAAAACTTTAAATGCTAGCCAGGTACACTATTTTTAGAAAATGGTATTGGCGCAAAAGGAGAATTTCATTTTGTAAAAATTAAAATTAAAAACTTGCTACACAGGTGTTGAAATTATTTTGGAGTCCATGCTCCCGCTACATCATGTACGCAACATCATTTTAAAATAAGGGGGCTTGGGCCTATTGGTGAAACACCCCCCTTAGATGAAGTCAGATGAACTTGCCTTATGACAAACCGATCTTCTCTTTAAGGGTTTGGATCTAAACCCTTACGCAATTCTAACTACATTTTCAGTGAAATCTATTTATGGTGCCTCTGCAATCAGTTATACCCTATAATGCAACTACACACGAGCAGGAAACCTCATTCTTGGCTTCAGAGCAAAAATCAGAAGAGACCACAAACAAATGTGGCAGAAACATTTCCTCCAGTATCCTCACACTGCTATATCTTCCTATCTCTTTTTTTCTCTCGTCCCTTGGGTGATTTTCAATCTTTCTTTCTTTAATAAAGATTTCTTTTTCCTATTTTCGTCATTCCTTGTAGCACAATTAAAGAAAGAAAAAGGAGAGAGATAGATCAGATGATGAATGATGATGATGATAGATAGATAGATAGATAGATAGATAGATAGATAGATAGATGATAGATAGATAGATGATAGCAGGAGGGAAGAAAAAAGGGAGAGGGAGTAGGAGGGAGAGAGAAAGTAAAATGAACAGAAAAGAATGTTTTATGTCTTTGTGGCTTTTCAGTAAACAAGTCCACTGTGCTCTGAGAGTCCACAAACAACCAGAAGCACTTGAAAATGTGTGGTGACATTTCTGACGCCATAATGACTTGTGGGGGATACTGGCATTTAGAGTCAGGAAGCCAAGGGTGCCAACCATGCTGCAATTCTGGGAGTCCCACGCACTAGAAAGACCTGTTTGCCCAGAATGCCAATAATGCTCCCCCACTAAGGAAGATGACATATTCTCTGCCTTCTGGTAAGTAGCCAGCTTATATAGAAAACATGAGATGAAAGCAACCCGAATAAGAACCCAGCATTCCCAGGGAATGAAATCATAAAGGTTGGCAGAGCAAGCTTCCACTATGGCTGCATACTGTGTGCTCTGATCTTCTAGAGTCAGGAAAGTAATTTCCCCACCAATTTAGTTGATTACAATTTCTATTCTAAGTGAATTCTTCTGCAGTTCATAGTTACTTCTCATGCTGTTATTCAAACACTATCAGCACTGTTATTTGCAAGGACAGGGATTCGAGGACAAAATGCTCTTTTCTGGTATGTTAAGGAGACAGAAAACCAGTGAAATCTCTGAGAAACATATCTAATTTTAACAAATTAAGTTATGACAACATAATGGCTTTAGGTATGCCGTCCTTGTAACTTTTCATCTAGGGACCTTAAAGTGTCTGACATATGGTAATAGACAATAAAAATTATATTTTCCCAGTTTCCAGTAAAGAAAGAGGTCATAAATAAAACAGCCCAAGCTGGCTATAGAAATATTCTTTCTTTAGTCTCCTCCCTTTAAATATCATGTTATCATCAAGGATTTCAATAATATAGTATATACAAAAGATTGTATAGATGCAATGGCAGAAGCCTTCTAAACTTCTTATCAGTATTTATTGAGTACTGTATAACTGAAGAAATATGACACCCCCAAATCTCTTAAGATGTTTTAATCCAAAAGATTGTATTCTTCAAACTAGGTCCTTTGAGAGGCTATATATACGTTCCAAAGATGTGGTCATCGCTCTGTTTGGAGACTGCTCTCAGGGCCTGTTAAAAGTGACATAAGAGAAACAATACTGTTCATTAAATCTACATTTCCATTTCTACTACAAATGGTATTACCCAGTTTGGTTGCCTACTTTCTTCACCGAACTTGGCTTTGAATGACTTGGCAAAAATCAAATCCACCCCCAAAGGGGCGAAGCATCACCAACACTCCATATAATCAAAAGATGTGCTGCAGACTGTGAGCACAATTCCAAGACAGATTGCCCAGCACCATTTTGGGCACCGGCAGCATAAATGCAGAATAAGTACTTTCCCAGGCAACTGGTAAAGAAATGCCAACTTAGATGTACAATTCTGATACATAGTTTAAAAATAGTCTCCTATCCGTCCGTCCGGGACTGGGCCTCCTTCCATCACTTACAGGACACTGGCTCCTTCGACCTCACTCTGCTCTCTCTTCTCAGGGTCCCTTCCATCGGCCCCTCTGCTCCCATCCCCCTAAGCTGGTTCTCTCTATTCAGTCGCATGACTTCACCTTTATCTCACTGGCAGCCTCAACCGCCCCAACCCCCTACCTTCTGGTGAGCCTGCCCAAGTAATCTCCAATCTGGGACCTGATGTCCAGGCTGCTTCCGGTGGACTGGGCCCCCCACATGCCCATGCCTTCAAGCTCAGCAGAACCCCCGCTGTCATCTGTGATCTTTCCCCTGCCCTCCATAGCATCTGCTCTAAACAATCATCTTTCTTCCCAAGGGCCACCTGGGTTCCTCCCTCTCAGCACATTTTCAGAACTATCCTCTATTTTATACATCAGCTGCAAACTTACCTACATCTCACCCTCTTCTCCTTACTGCCCTTCTCTTTTCCTCTCTCTAAATCACTGTGACACCAAAATCTAATTCTCCTGTAATGAGAGACTATTTTCTTTTCTTTTTGTGTTACAGCTGACATTCAGTATTGGTCTGTTATTAGTTTAAGATGTACAGCGCAGTGGCTAGACAATCATGTACTTCACAGAGTGGTCTCCCCACCCTGTAGTTTAAGTACCCACCTGCCCCCATACATAATACAATATTATTGACTATATT
Organism: Rhynchonycteris naso; assembly: GCA_037038555.1. NCBI lineage: Eukaryota > Metazoa > Chordata > Mammalia > Chiroptera > Emballonuridae > Rhynchonycteris > Rhynchonycteris naso. Next base: position 159,528,963 of record CM073000.1, on the reverse strand, counting down.
CCCCATCTGTCATTTAAATCTCTGGGACTTCTCTAGCTACCAGTTTACCCCTCTTAATCCCTTCACCTTTTTCAGCCAGCTCTATAACACCCTGCCCCCTTCTGGAAACCATCAGTCTGTGTTCTATATCTATAAGCCGTTTCCACTTCATTTGTTTGTTTAGTTTGTCTTTCTCTCCCTCTCAGCAGACTGTGTAAGCCAGTTTAAATCTCTACTGTGTCTAAAACCAGAGGACTTTGAACAAACAAGAACTCCCACTGAATCTATGTGTGCCCTAGGTCGTGTTCTTTTCTGAATTCTCTCATTCCCCAAGATCCAGATGTGGTTTTGCCCTCATTGCTCCTCACTGCTCTTGTAGAGGTCATTAAAGATACCTTGATTATGAAATCACTCCTTCTTAATCTGGCATTCATTACTCCTTCCTTCCTAAAAAGGATCTCCTTTCTTGGTTCGTGTGTCATATTGGGTTTTCATCTGTTGCCACCCTGAAGGATCCATCTCAGTTTCCCTAAAAAACACCTTCCTCCTCCCCAACTAAGAGCCCCTGCTCAACTGAGATCCACCCCCGACTCTTCTCTCACTTTGCCCTTTCTTGAGTGATCTCTTCTTGATGTCCATCTCCATAATCACACTCCTCCACCTTCTAATGACTTTCTTCAAATGTAAGTTATATAACCCCAGTGCTGTCCAGATTAAAACCATTCAAAGGCTCCCATTCCAACACTCAGTTTTGCCTATCTCTTTAACCTTACTGCCTATTACTCGCCTTACATTGCCCTCTGGTTGAAGATTCTGGAACACACCACCCTAATCATGCTTCTGTGTTTTTGTATATTCAGTCCTATGGACTACAACATCTTTTTACCTAGAAAATTCTTATTCCTTTACAACAAAATTCCATAGTCATCTCCTGTAGGGCACCGTCCATGCCACAGTCAAATCTAAAAACTCCTTCCTTCATTCCACCCAGATCCTTGTATGTGCCTCTGATAGATGCTGTCACAGAGAACAACAGGATTTCTTTGTCAGTCTGTCACTCCTACTTGACTACAAGGCTCCTTGAGGACAGGAACCATGTCTACCTAGTAGAGGTAAATGTTTGCTAAATGAACTGCCTTGTTATTTCTCACTTAATTTTGACTATACTAATCACTGCATAAATCCTAATGTTAATATACTCATGGAAGAAGAGAATACTAAATCATAATCCAAGAGAACTAAATCTATGACATTTTTCAAATCTATAGGGAACGCATCCTACTAAATGCTAAGTTACTGCAGCAGCATAATTTTTCAAGTCCATAGGACATCCAGATAACTTTCTTCAGTATCTTCCCCAGAAAAATTTCCTATTACATAGTTGCTTTACATTATCAGGGATTTAATCAACAACTGAAATAATTTTGTTTTTTCATAGTATATACGTATTTCAGCGCTAAAATTAAGGGATAAATATTTTCTTCTACTGTACATGTAATCCCCATTTTTAATTGCTGTTTATTCCGTTGTTTATTCATTTATTTACTAAATATTAAATGTACTGAATACTCACTATGAGCCAGGCACTGTTCTATGTACTAGGCACACAACAGGATTTATAGCCAACGAGGAGTCGGCCTCATGAAACTAGCTTTCACGAGGAGAAAAGACAAAGTCAAGAAAGCAGACTACAGCAATTTAATAAAGTAATTATGTCTATAGACACTGCTAGGAAGGAAACAGACAAAATAAGAAATAGAGAACAATAAATTAGAGGTGGCAGCAGATGCAGTCATCAGGGAAAACATCTGGAAAAGGAACCATTGAAGATGGGACCTGGACAGGTCTCACAAAAAGAGCCAGTCATATAAAGAGTCAAGAGAAGAACATTTTAGGCAGAGGAAATAGCACATATAAAGGCTGTGGGCATTAGATAAGATTACCTGCTAAGGAAAAAAACAAAACAAAACACCGGAGTGCCTAGAGCTTAATGATCAATGGGTAGAGTGAAGGAGATGGGTGTGAAGAGACAAACAGGGACAATACATTAAGGACCAGACTGGATTCCATTTTACACGCAGCAGGAACCTATTGGAGGGTGCTGGGCAGAGAAATCACATCATCTGATATATAGCTTTCAGGGCTCCTCCTTACTGCTGCGGGAAAACCAAGTGTACAGGAAAGATGTAAATTTTGGAGTGCCACTGCATTGATTGGTTGATAGTATCTCCGTGACCTTGACCAGAGGGTGAGGGTTGCCATAGAAATTGAAATAAGGGGTAGACTAGAGATGTAGTTTGGAGGTCTTGCTAGAGTTTTCTGATGGGTTGAATGTGGAAGTAATTAGAGAGAGAAAGAAGGAACATATATAGCTGAATTTCTATTCTGAAAATCAGTGGATGGCTGGGCCATTTCCTGAGTACAGAGTTGGTGGGGACGGGAAGGATGGAGAGAAGAAAGAAAATATTCCGTTTGGCCTCTGTCACCTGAGTATAGATGCCAAGTAGGCAGCAGTATATGCAAGTATTCATAAGGAGAAGTCTGAACTATTGAAATAAATCTGAAAGGCATCAGTATTTAGGTAGTTTTATGAGATCCAAAGAAAAAGTGTCCAAGTCTGAGGAACCCCAAATGTGGAGGGTAGCTGGAAAGTCAAACTGTAAAATAATATTTACTAGATTTAGAGATGTATGCATTAACATATCTATATTCTACAAAGAAAACAAAAACATTTTAAAGATCAGTTACTCAAACTGATTCCAAATCAAGTATTAAACCCTAACTATAAAAATATTCCCATTATATTCTACATGATCAATATTTGATATATATATATATATGATGTTTCAATCTCCCTGGGTGGGGAGTTAAAATAATTAGAATGACAGATATTAATAGATCTCTGTATTCATTTTTTATTTTGATGTTGCTAAGAGAAGATAGATGTTAGGGTGAATGCATGACAGCCTGTGTAATCTACTTTAATTCTAGAGCTATGGGTAATGGCCTTTGCCAAGGTACTGTAGTAACTTGCAGGCACAACAGAAAATGCCCTCAGAATATATCCCATCACAACTTTAACTTTCCAGTGCAACTGTTTATGTTTGCTCAGATACCCAAAACATACTTCAAGCTCATTGTCCAAGACAGATGGGCAGTGAGAATCATCAGAAGGAAAGGGGTCTGGAGTTTAGTGGGAGGTACTGCCACATGATCAGGGCACCTGCTGGTGTGAGGACCTCTGCTCAGCCAGCTCAGGAGAGTGAGGAGCTCAGCAGCAGAAGCCTCAGACACCTTCCACACACACTTTTCCTCTCCAATGAGGCTGCAAGCTCTGTGGTCTGGTCTGATTTGGAGCAGTGTCTTACACATATTGGTTTTCCTTTCTAGTAGAATCCAGGGCAGTGCTCAGCAAAAAAGTGGTGCTTAAGAAATACATACTGAATGACATACAGATGCCAACAGACATATGAAAAGATCCTCAATGCCACTAATCAGAGAAATGTAAATTAAAACCATAATAAAGTATATCTTCACACCTGTCAGAAGGGCTATTATCAATAAAGCAACAAACAACAAGTATTAACAAGGATGTGGAGAAAAGAGAACCCTTGTGCATTGTTGGTGGGAATGCACATTAGTGTAGCCACTGTGGAAAACAGTATGGAGCTACTTGGGGTATTTATCCAAAAAAGTCCAGAACATTAATTTGAAAACATATATGCATCCCTATGTTCACTGCAGCATTAATTTATAATAGTCAAGATACAGAAGCAACCTAATTGCCCACCAGGATAAAGAAGATGTGTTACATGTATTCAATGGAATATTACTCAGCCATAAAAAGGATGAAATCTTACCATTTACAACAACATAGGTGGAACTGGAGGATATTATGCTAAGTGAACTAAGACAGAGAAAGACAAATACCGTTTGATTTCACTTATACGTGGAATCTTAAAGAACAAAATAAACAAAATAGAAACAGATGCAGAGATACGGAGAACAATCTGATACTTGTCAAATGGGGGTGTTTGGAGAATCAGGTGAAAAAGATAAAGGAATTAATAAATACAATTGGTAGTTACAAAATAGCTATAGGATGTAAAGTGTAGCACAGGTGCTATAGTTAATAATATTGTAATTCATAAGTTATATAAATACTAAATCATTATGCTATACATCTGAAACTAATATAAAATAATATTAAATGGCCTGACCAGGCGGTGGCATGGTGAACAGATTGTCGGCCTGGGTCACAGAGGACCCAAGTTCAAAACCCTGAGGTCACAGGCTTGAGCATGGGCTTGTCTTGCTTGAGTGTGGGCTCACCAGCTTAAGTGCGGGGTCACCAGCTTGAGCATGGGATCACAGATACGACCCCATGGTCGCTCACTTGAGCTCAAATGTCGCTGGCTTGAGCCCAAGGTCGCTGGTTTGAGCAAGGGGTCACTTGCTCTGTCAGAGCCCCCCAGTCAAGACATATATGAGAAAGCAATCAATGAACAACTAAGGTGCCATAACAAAGAATTGATGCTTCTCATATCTCTCTCTTGCTGTCTGTCTGTTCCTATCTGTCCCTTTCTCTGTCTCTCTCACAAAAAAATAATAATAATTAAATAATATTAAATGTAAATTGTAATTGAAATATAAAATAGAATAAAAATACATACTAAATAAAATAATTTTAGTTATAAATTAAGAAAGCTAGTATAGGTAGAACAACCAAGAAAACTACAAAAATGGAAGAGTAATAAAGGAGAAGCAGCCCTGTAATACTATTAAACAAAATAACTAAAACCAGGTGGTACTGGCACAAAAATAACTGAGAGGCCTGAGTAGAAAGTTCAATACAGACCAAATACACTAGAAATTTCATGGTATTATGAAGGTATCAGTGGGGAAAATACAGTTTATTGAAAAATAACTTGGGGACAACTAAGTAGCTATCTGGAAAATAAAGTTGAAGAGATGTCTCATACCAATATATCAAGAAAAATTATAAGTAAATGAAAGATTTAGAAACAAAAATGAAATGACCAACATGTTAAGAGAAATTACGTAGGAATTATTTTGTTAAGTTTACAAAAAGAAAGGCCTTGTAACTCTGATCAAAACAAAACAAAAGACAAAACAAAAAAAACAGGCCCTTAAAAAACACTTTTGACTACATTAAATTCTTGTTTTCTGCATCTGGCCAAAACTATAGTAAAGAGAATAAAGAGATAAACACCAAACCTTGGAGAAAATGTTCACAACTATTATCCCAGAGGACTAATTTCACTAATTTATTAAAGTTCCTACAAATCCTTAAGAAAGATGAGCAGTTCACTAGAAACACGAACAAAGGACACAAACAGCAGTTAATGAAAAAGGAACCCAAAATGGCTCTTACAAAAATCTCAACCTCAACCATGAGAAAAATGAGACCCCCCTTTTTTTTTACCTGTCATTATTGAAAAAGCTAAAAGTTTTATAACACACTATGCTTGTGAAGGTGTGGGGAAACAAGCACTCTTATATATTGTACATATAAGTGTAAACCAGTATAATTTCTCAGGAGGAGGACAATTTATCAGGTTATATATGCACGTCCTCTTTGACCATGCAGTTGCATTTTCTTACATGAAAGCTGTCTTACTGATATATGTGTATGCATAATGGTGACCATATCTGATCATGTGTTACAGCACTGCTTGTATATTAGCAAAAATATATAAATAATCTAAATATCCACTAATAAGGGTAGAGATTTAACAAATTAAAGACATCCACAAAGTGACTATTAAAAAAAGTGAGAAAAATTATGTCCTAATAAAGAAAGTGGTCTAGTAAGTAACTGACTTAAAAGAAAATAAAAAACCTTTAGGCCACTACTTGCGCAGTTTTGTTAAGGGGGAGAAAATATATTTGTATTTGTACATGTATAAAATATCTCTGAAAGAATATTCTAGAAATTAATGACCAGTGTAGCTTAGGGGAGGTAAACTGATTGTCTGGGGATCAGAAATGAAGGGATAATTTTAATTATATAATCTTCAATACTTTTTAATTTTGGAACCATGTGAATAAATAAGCTTAAGTTAATAATTAATAAGAGAAAATGATTACAAAAAAAAGAGGAAGGAAAAATTAGAATGAATGAGTTTATTAGACATTGAAGTGCATCCCAGCACACACTTTACATGTACAAAACTGCAAAACTAGAAATAACTGGCATTCATAAGGATGACCTCTAGGACCAAACACATTCAATTCAATTTATACCTAAGATATTCTGCCTACTAAGGCAAAACCTTGAGCCATTACATTATATAACTGTTTCAACACAATGAACAAAAATAAGTAAGATTTCTTGGTTAACCTTTAAACCAAATATTCAATAAAATGGAGCTCTTTTTTCATTTTGTTGATGAATGCTTCTATTTGTAAGGTTCTGTGGATACAAAGATGATAAACACCTCTAGGTGTTTGGTGACAGAGATAAGTATAAATGAATGATTACAGTGCCTATAGAAAGTGACAGAACAGAAAGGAGAAGACGATGCTAAGGAAACACAGAGAAGGGTCGGGGAGGACACAGCATAGAATGGTACACTGTGCCTATCCCTTCCTTCCACAGTGGTTGCCTGGACTTTGTAGAACTCAGGACTATGAACTTCCAATTGAGTTCTAGGATATTTGGAGACTAATTATCTAAAAGAAAATGCACAAAAATGTTCATAAAAAAAAGAAGCCCTTTCCTTAGAAGTCAGCTTTTTGATAAAATAGAGTGAAACAGCCACTAAAGAGGCAAGCCAAGTATGAGGTTTTTCTTAATTAAAGCATTGCCAAAACTCAATCAACAAAGTTACACAATGATTACTCATCATATGTTAGGTCAATGAACAAATAGGGGAAGAGAGATTTTCCAATGGTCTCACGGGGATTTCCTCTAAGACCATCAGCCCAGAACTACAGAGGGAAAAACCAAAATGGCTATATTCAGAATTCATAGCAACTGTCCAGACCTGAGCAAAACTGAGAGGAGACAAGCAAAGCTGTTTGTCACTCACTTACCACACAACCTGTATCCTTTCCTCGCTTTTGACGCTTCCTGCCCATTCCAGCAGTCATGTGCACTCATGCTGTCCTGAGAGCTTTCTGTGTCCAAGGAAAAGGACTTCAAAACTAATGCAGTAAAGTATTAATCACTGAAGAGCTAACTGTTCCCTGGGTGAAGAATTCAAAATATCCACTAACAAAGAAAGGGGTTAAACAAATTAAGGATGTTCACAAAATGACCATTAAAAAAAGATGAAAGTATTATGTATTATTAAAGAAAATGGTCTAGTTAGTAACCAAGTTAAAAAAAAAAAAACCTCTATGCCACTACTTTTGCTAACAGGAAGACATATAATTTGTATGTGAATGTATATAAAATATCTCTCCAAAAGAATATTGTAGAAATTAGTAAGTGCTGCTTAGGAAAGGAGAACTTAGTGGCTGGGGACTAGAAATGAAAAAGACTTTTAATTATATAATCTTGGATGCTTTTTAAATTTTGGAACCATGTGAATAAATGAATGTAAATAAATTCAAGGGCAAATGAGGGAAAGGCACCACATACTATTCGAAGACATAGCCTCCCCTAACCCCTTCCTTCCCTGGAGAAGAAAGAACTGGCTTAAGAATGCAGAAAATCAAGACTCATATTTCATATATTCTAACTTGTTGTTATGACCTTGGGAGGTCATTTAAACATGATGGACCTTATTTTGACCATCTATAAAATGAAGATAATATTTGCTGTCTCTGAAAGTAATTATGATGAACACATACCATATATTGTGAACAATATTGTTAACTGGCTAATCCAATGTCATTCCCATCTTTCTTCTTTCTTGCCCATCTCCATTACAGAAATATCCATTTTCCCAGGCTCTTTTTACAGGTATAGCCTGTATTGCAGTTCATATTGGAAGTTGTAAGCAAAACGCTGTTGGAGAACTAATTAGAATGTCTTTGATTTTTCAGATAAAAATGATATCTGGCCAGCATAGCGTTATTCCTTCCTTGCCTCCAAGCCTAAACAGAAGTGATGGCTGATTCTGCAGCAGCTAGCTATCTTGTGACTATGAGAAAAAGTCCAAAAGAATCACAGTAATGCCAACATGATAACTTAAGCCACTGAGCCAGCAACAACCACTTACTCTATTTGTTTAAGCCCCCATTAGCTAGGTTTTCTGTTATTTGAACAGCTAAAAGTATTCCTACATTTAATTTAATACACATTAAAGTGCTGTATCAAGGTCTATAAAAAATGAGTAATTATTAACTTAAACACTTCAAGGAAAGGACAGCCAACAAAGGAATAATCCAAAAAAACTGTATCTCAAATAATTTAAAACACAATAACTATTGAGTGGTGAAGTTATTTCTAGGTTGGTGGTGTTTGTTCATCCCTTTTAAATATCAACCAACAGCTTAGAATATAATGTAGTGTGACTCATAGGAAATACACACATTTTGGAGCCAGAGGAGATTAGATTTAATTTTTGGCTTGACCACTTACTAGCTAAATGAGTTTGGGCAAGATACTTTATCCCTCAAAACATTAGTTTGTCATCTACAAAAAAATTAAAATAATGTCAACCTTATATGATTATTACGATGAAACCACCCACTCTGCTGACCCGAGTAAAAATGACTCCATGAATAAGTAATAATATTCCATGGATCCTCAGGAGGGGCAAGTACAGGAATTAAATATTAACTTTTGATATAAAAATTAGTCATGGAAAAGGAGGAAGGGAAATGGGTAAGGAAAGACAAATTAGAGCAAAGTCAGAATTTAAAAGAACTCTAGAAACTTTGACTACCTATTTTTGAAAGAATTCTAATGATTTGCTAAAAATGATGAGTTTCTGAAATTTTCTTTTGGTACTTAGACAACAGTTTTGTCTATAGCAAAAATTCTAGAATTTTCTAATTCTAGGTAAGGTTATCATAAATTCATGCCCTGCTGATCTTAAAACTTATTTAGAATCTTAACTCCTCTTCATGTGGTTTCTCTCAAGTGAGCCCCCATATTCTGCTGACCCACTCAGGCATTTTATACACGTTGATGTATTGTCAGTTAATTATTCTTATGATGCATTGAAATTTATGTAAACTGACTTTTAAAATGACCTGTAAACTTTTCCAGAAAGAATAATTTTTCCCCCTTTAGTTCTCTCAACAGAATTGATATCACAGAAAGCAATATGGTACATGGCTTAAGAGCTTGTGATCTAGAATCTACAAACAGATCTAGATTCCACTCTGAACTCAACTACAGACTACTTCTGTCACCTCAGGTCAAATATTGCTTAACCTTTCTAAGCCTTAGTTTAATCATTTGCTAAGGTCTGATTAGAGTATTTCTCTCACAGGGCTGAAAGACCACTGAATGAGACAGTACTCAACAAATGTTAGTTTCTTTCATAATAACCAAGTTCAGTACTGTGTCAACAGTTGGCTTCCAATGAATGTACTCTTAACTAACTAAAGGTGGAATAGAAAGAGATGGACACAGGTACTAACACCATTGATCACAGCTATCAGAAAGGACAAAAATCAAGCCTGGAGGTCATGAGAAATAAATAAAAGTCCTTGATAGTCAGTTTTTTAACTAATTTTTCACTGACATGCTGATGTTAACTATCTATAAATTTTGGTAATCATCTTCAAATAATTTGAAGGGAAAATGGATAAATTCCCAGAAACATACAACTTTTTAAGACTAAATCAAGAAGAAATAGAAAATCTGAACAGACTGATAACGACCAACAAAATTCAATCAGTAATCAAAAAACTCCCAACAGACAAAAGTCCTACACCAGATGAATTCACAGGTAAGATATTTCTAAACATAAGAATTAACACCTTATCTTTCTCAAGCTATTCCAAAAAATAAGAGAAAGGAAGCCTCCCAAGCTCATTTTATGAGGCCAGTATTATCTTAATTCAAAAATCAGACAAAGACATTATAAAATAAGAAAATTATAGGGCAATGTCATGATGGACATACATGAAAACATCCGCAATGAAATATCAGCAAACTGAATTCAGCAATACATTGAAATGATCGTATGCCATAATCAAGTGGGATTTATGCCTTGGATGCAAGGTTGTAGTAATATCTACAAATCAATTAACACAATATACCACATAAACAGGTGAAGGATAAAATCACATGATCATCCCAGTAGACAAAGATAAAAATTTTTGACAAAATCTAGCACCCATTTATGATAAAAACTCTCAGCAAAGTGGGAAGGAAGGGAACATTTTTTAATATAATAAAAACCATATATGACAAACACAGAGCTAATATTATTCTCAACTGGGAAAAGCTAAAAGCCTTTGTCTTAAGATCAGGAATAAGACACAGATATCTTCTTCCAGGACTCTAATTCAACGTATTATTCTAAGTACTAGCCACAGCAATCAGACAAGAAAAAGAAATAAAAGGCATCAAAAAAAGAAAGGAAGGAGTAAAACTGTTATTATTTGCAGATGATAAATATATTGTATATAGAGAACCCTAAAGATGCTACCAAAAGAAAAACCTACTACAACTGATAAATGAATTTAGTAAAGTAGCAGGATACAAAATAAATATTCAGAAATCAGTTGTATCTTTATACATCAATAATAAACTATCATAAAGAAAATTTTTTTAATCCCACTTACAATTGCATCAAAAAAATAAAATATGTGGAAATAAATTTAATCAAGGAGGTAAAAGACCTATACTCAAAAAGTTATAAGACATTGAAGAAGAAAACTGAAGAAGATACAAATAAGTGGAAGCATATACTGTGCCCATGAATAGGAAGCACCGTATAACATCGTTAAAAGGACCATACTAACCAAAGTGATTTATAGATTCAATGCAATTCCTATACAAACAGCAATGTCATTTTTCACAAAACTAGAATAAATAAAAAAATGTATATGGAACTACAAACGACCCTGAATTACCACAGCAATCTTGATAAAGGAAATCAAAATTGGAGGTATCACACTACCTGACACTACAAGATTATTGTAACCAAAACCACATGGTACTGGCATAAAAACAAACATATAAATCAATGGAACAGAGAGTCCAAAATTAAACTGATATCTAGATGATCAATTCATACATGACAAAGAATGCAAGAATATACAATGGGGTAAAAAAATCATTCTGTCAATGGTGTTGGGAAAATTGAACATATACAAGCAAAAAAAATGAAATTAGATGATGTTCTTATACCATGTACAAAAAAAAAATCAAAATGTAATAAAGACTTAAATATAAGACCATGTAACTCCTAGAATAAAACA